>OY755241.1:39064911-41464911 GCA_963576725.1 Azorinus chamasolen | reverse complement strand
ACAGTAACTCAACTCTATTTCAACCACCGTACTTACGATCTTAAAGACATATGTTTGCTTAATGCAGGACGCAATGTATTGCAGAAAGTTCCTGAATGAGTTTTCTACAATACTTTCGCTCTGCTTTAAGCCATTACCTGCTTTTAAAGACGCCCATGTTTACAAACTTAATTGTCGCTAACGTTAGGTTTTGCTGTTCCCATATCAATAAGTACGGCACGATGCGCAATTTACGAAGTGCATTTTCCAGTTTCACATACTAAAGTATCGGATGTCAAAGTATAGAATTTCAGGAAAAGTTGTTCGACAGAGGCAGCAGTGCATATTTTGGTTAGAGGACAACCAAAGAGTCTACTGATCTGGGTCTACTATGTTTGCAAACAGTGATGTTCTCGTTTTAGGCATTGAAATAACCCTTTTAATAATTAGCCTTCCATCGGGTGACTATACAAGCAAGAAATAACGACACCGTGAGCATTTATTAGCTGAATTGTTATGATGCTTTGTTTTCTCTGGTAGAGATTGTAGAACTTGGCATAGGCAAACAGAGCAGACCAAGAAGAAGACGACTCTTACATGAGTCGTCTGATCTTGGTCTACTCTGCTTGTAAACGTGTCTCTGTTAGGTGAATCGTTAATGTTAAGCAACCCAGCCTTAACCATTATCGCGCGGAAGATGGCTGACTGGCATCTGCACACACATAGAGTCATTTGAAACCATTTTTTTTACGACACTAATCAAATATTCATTAACCCTATACTCCATGAATATCCATGTACCAAATAATGACATCATGAATATTAATTATATTAATTGATATAATAGCACACGGACACAAAATGTGTGGCCATGACAGAAACTGTAGAATCTTATATATAATATATCATAAGCAAACAGAGCAGACACTAATCAGACGGTTCCTACAGGAGCCGTCTGATCTGGGTCTACTCTGCTTGCAAAGGCATAGAAGGGTATTTTATGGAGTAAGGTTTAATGGCAGATATTGGAGTTTGATGTTACAAAATTACTCAAAAATTGTGTTCACAAAACATAATACTAATAGTACAAAAATGAGTCATGCAGGAAACACCACATACAGAACAAACAGCCGCCCGAACAGCAACACAAAAAACCGCAGCAAATGTACATAACTAGCAAAAACATAAAGAGACGCACAAAGACAAAACAAACAAACAATAGGGGGAATGTGGAAGTACCGCCTTGGAACGGTCAGTGACAAAAGTTACTGGGGGTTAAACCGGTTTGGGGCGCTCAATACTAATACCATTTCAAATTACCACTCTAAATTTATTATAAAATGTAAGATTGTTATGATAATTTACACATAAACAAATGACTCTCTGAGTTTTGTCTCAGCCAAACAGACAGAAAAGGGGGTAGGTGGTGTGTGTGTGGGGGGGGGGGGGGGGGGGGACTAACCCACATCTACATTGTCAATTGTGAGTTTCTCGCCAAATTTTCTCGCGCTTGAATTTATGGGCGTACGCTATCATAAAAACTTAGGTTCTATAATAGAATTTCTTGTGGGAATAGTGTTGTATTAGCTTCCTTGGGTGTTTCGTGAACGTTATTTATGAGGTTGTTTGGGTTTGGTTTTTTAAATCAACCCACGTGACTACATTTAAACGCTTTCTATGTCGTCAAAATTTGTACCTGCCAAATTCGGTTTTCTACATGAATTTAGATTGTGCCTATTTATATTTTAAATATTGTCATGTTAAATGCGATTTGAGTAGCATTTGGAACTAGCTTTGAAAACATTTGATTCGCCGAGTTACTCGGCTTCGCATCCGGGCCCATCCTGTTTGAAACCCTATCAGTAGTTTCTCAAAAGTCTGAACGAATTGGAAGAAAGTAAAACTTTGCAACTGGTCGGTGATGCAGCAGACATTTTCAACATGATAAGGGTTTAACCCGTCGCTTGCTATTCACGTCAATATACCTACTTGTAAATAGTGAAGACCCAGATGAGACAGCTCCTGCAGGAGCTGTCTCATCTGGGTCTGCACTATTTACAAATTGATTGTGCAACCAGTGCACTGCACAGCAGTGATTGCACAGCGCAATACTTGTACACAGTCAAGATATATGTAATTATACAACAGGGCATGGGTAAAGAAGGAGAAATGTATTTTAAAATTCAGCAAGCGAAGGGTTAACTAATACTGTAAAAATCTGTTTCCAAGTTTGTTCTAAACTGGCT
This sequence comes from Azorinus chamasolen, assembly GCA_963576725.1. Lineage (NCBI taxonomy): Eukaryota > Metazoa > Mollusca > Bivalvia > Cardiida > Solecurtidae > Azorinus > Azorinus chamasolen. The sequence goes on along the minus strand of OY755241.1, from coordinate 41,462,686 downwards.
GTCAAAAGAACTACTGTAGAACCTGTTATAAACGGTCATCAAAAAGAGGTTTAACTAATGGTCTGTCAGGCAGGTGATAGTTTAATACAGGTCAAAAGTAATGCAGAAAGTTCCTATAAGTAATGCAGACGGCTCCTATAGGAACTTTTTGCATTACTTGTGCACTGAAATCAGCAATCACCTGCTTTGTAAGACCACTGTGTTCAATGAATGAATGATCGCTTAGGACAGGTTCATACTGTCGATAGAGCTGAAGAAATGAGACAGGTGATAAATATCAACAATGTCACCAGATTAATAATTTGTGAAAATAAAAATGAAATTATTTATGTTTTTAGCAATACGACACCTAGATCAATATATATGTCTGAATATTTCAAAGGACAGAGCCCAATACTTTGTTTTATTAGCTTTGTGCACATAGTACAGGTAATAAAACAATGCTTATGGATTATGCTGTACAGAATGTAATCACGTCCATGTTAGTTTCAGTCTCGTGAAAAAAGGTATTAACTGTTAAAAGCATGTCTGGATGCTTTTAATATTTTAACCCGTTACCTCATGGACTAGTACACCTTTTGATGCCTTGGCAATAAGAGCAGACACGGACTGGAGTAGTTTGATCAGGGTCTGCTCTGTTTGCTGATATAATCTACAGTCTTTGTCAAATGGTAATATTTTCTCTTGTTTATAATTCTACATGACTATTCATTCGGTAACGGGTTAAGAAACCTCACGGAAGTATAGCTTGGATGTTTTGTTAGAAAGGACTAGGATGTGACTAAATGTAATTTCTATTTTTAAAACTTTACTAATATACACACATTTAACACTTTACCAAAACTCACTGTGTACATATGTCATTATAAAAAATTGGCTAATAAATATTCATGGTGTCATTATTTATTACATGAATATTCATGGAATAAAGAGTTAAACGCCGCTGACAGTAGAGTAGACACAGTTCAGACGGATCCTGTAGGAGTTATTAAACTAAGGTCTACACTGTTTGTTTACAGGTTTAGAACTCTCTATTTGTTTGACACAGTAGCGACTTCCTTATTTTATATATTTTTTTGAAAAGAAAATTGAACAAGAACCAACTAAGTTAATATACACAATGAATTCAGTATTAAACCTGTAATACATGGCAATTCCTGTGAGAAATTATTAACAGTTATGTATGATTATTCATTGTTTAGCGGTCACCAACTTTTTAATTCTAAGAACATATTAATACAGAAAAAACCCTCTAAACCGGACGTTGAATTTAGTATAAATATCGGTCTTGGATACAGAAGGCAGCTTAATGCAGGGTGGAAGTAATGCAGAAAGCTCCTCTAGGAGCTTTCTGCATGGCTTTCATCCTGCATTAAACAGCCACTTACCTAAAAGTATCTAAATACTTCTCCACTAGAATTCCTGTTGGGTGTAGTTACTGTACATATTTTTTTCTTTCGATCTTCTACCTATAGGGATATCCTTATTCCGGGCATTTAAAAATCCAGATTTGATCGGTTTTGTCAAAATTAGACGATAATTTCCGACCAGTGTATGTAGACCTGATTGGAAAGAATATCCTAAGCAATAGCCTGAATAGCAGATCGAATACACTAACCCTTTCCCTGATACATACTTATGTAAGAAATAATGGCATCGTAAATATGTATTTTAGCTGATTGTTTTTATTCTGGCTTATGGACACATATTTGTTTTGTTCATGGCTGAAACTATAGAATCAGATATATATAAATCCATAATCAAACAGAAGCAGCATCCGATCAGAGGACTCCTGTAACAGCTGTCTGAAATAGGTCTACTCTGTGTGCAAAGGAGGCGTGAAACAGCATTTCTATGAAGTAAAAGGTTAAGTTTATTACAAAGCTAAATCATTTTATTGGCAGCCTGTTATTGGACGATGTCTTCAGTGGCTTGCGTTTTATTGATAATCATTGGCATATCAATAAAAATACAGTAAACCGTATCTACAACAGTCCTTCAAAACAAGTCTTAATTCCCGTTTATAAAGACAGACAGTAGCTTAATGCAGGACATAAGTAATGCAGAAAGCTCCCATAGGAGCTTTCTGCATTAATTTCAGTCTGCATTAAACAGTTTTTCGGCTTTAATAGACAGTTCTATGTGTATACAGTAAGTTGTCGTTATAGGGAGGGTAACGGTAGTTCTCGTTTCATAACCTTATTATTGTACCGCAAACAAACATCGCGACTTTCTCTTTCATAGTTAACACAACGTTTCTACAGACAAGTGAAAAATGATTTAGGAAAGGAATGTAGTTTCAGTACTTGGGGTATATAACCTCGCTAGTTATCATGGATTTTTTAATTGAGGTATGTTGCTTATTTATTTATTCTCCTCGCCTGAACCGTTTTCGGATGGGTTTGTTTGGATGTTTAGATCCAGATCATACAGAGTATACATTGTCTGATGAAAGCACTTTTTTGAAATCCGATAAACACCTTAAGCTTTATACTGAAATCATCATACCTTTTAAAACACTGATCCGATTTCATATTGGTTTACCCCCTGGTTCATTCAAGTTCTTGGGTGTCAATAAACTGGAATATATGTCAGTTAGCTCGAATAGATATAAATTAGCTCGAATCGTGACGAGACGTCCAGTTACTCGACAATGAATCTGGATCCAATCTGTTTGCGGATGTCAGTCAGTTTATTTGGATAATTGTTGAAGTATAATTAGACAAAGTCTAACTTCAGACAGACGGTCAGTTTGGCTGATTCAAAACTTGAACGCATGGAATGTTTTTGCTGAATATGAAATCATCTTCGCCAACAGACTGGTTAACCCTGCTTCCCTGTTCTATGAAATCATCTTCGCCAACAGACTGGTTAACCCTTTCCCTGTTCTATGTTTATTCCAAATTTCAATACCTGCTGAATATCCATGGACAAAATAGTTATAATGAAATGTGGAAGGTGGAACATTATGGCCATTTTAGAAAGTAAAGAAACAGATCTATTAAATTCCATTAGCAAACAAAGCATACCCTGATCAGACGGCCCCTATAGGAGCCTTCTGGTCTGGGTCTACTCTGTTTGCAAATGCGTGAAAAAAAAACTTTTATATAAAGGAAAGGGTTAATAAGTGGACGTGTAGCTCTGCGAGGTCAGTCAGGGTATAACCATTTGATAAAGTAGGAAATTTATAATGAAAGGTGAAGCATAAAACATTTTCGGACGACAAAAGAGTTAATGGAGAAATAGTTTGATCCAGTTTGTTTGCATCCATCCACGACTGTGTTGCAAGAGGAATGCTATTTTATTTCCAGGAATCTGCTATGCCAGTCAACACTTCACGTATCCATAGGAACAAGTTAAAAGGTGACGATGGCAACGGGGACAAGAAAAAGAAAGCCAATAATAAAAGTCAAAAGCCCACTTTTCGTAAGGCGTTCAGGGGAACACTTTTAGAAGGTGAGTAGAACAGCCAGTTAGAAATAACTCGCGTGACCCTGGATATATCCACAGGTATAGTCCGACAGGGAATTCCTGACAGTTACGTCATAATTTGTTTACTTGGATATTCATATGACATGTTATTTCTTATAAGAGATGAATGTGACTATTTGATTATGGTGGCATGCTTGTGGAGTCCGTAGCCGAGTGGATAAAGGCGCTCTCCTCCGAATCAAAATGTACCTGGTTCGAAACCCACAGAAGTCAAATTTTTTTTTGTCTTTTTTTCCCGCAACAACACATATGTCCAAAACAGAAAAGAAAGACAAGCAGGATTTAACAACAACAGGAAAAAAGATATAACGACAATAGATCATATAGAAAAATATACTGACGAAAGTATTTAACAAAACAACAAATAAATACAAGTATAAACGCCGATGAGTTTCGAACTCGGGTAGCGCGCATGCAAAGCCGCATACGCATCCTTTAGACCACGGGTTCGGATATCCCATAGTGTAATGTTTGTCTTATTTATTAATTATCCCATTCAAATCATATATTGAGAAAACCCTGTCTATTTTTAGTTTTGTTATTGTTTTGACGTAACTGCCAGACCTAGTTTGTTTATCTATAGCGGTATCGAACCGACTTTGTGATGTACATAAAATCAACAAGCAACAAGAGGCATACATATTGGTTTTAAACGCAGATAGGAGCTTAATGCAGGACGCAAATTATATCATAAAGTGGTCGTTGTTTACTGCATATACGTGCAGAATATCGTACTACATGTAGACCCTGTTGAAATGGAAACAAATTCCATATAAAAAAGTAAAGTACCTAGTTATAGTCTACTTTCAGTCCGAATGACCGCTCAGCCGACTGTACATTTACACTTTAGGACCAGTTTGAAAGTACCGTCCGATATACTTTACAAGGTTTATTTCTCCGATGTTTACCTATAATTTAAATGTTTACAGTCTGATATAACGTTGAGGCATTCATATGAGATTGGCGTTCCCTAAGTAATTATATATTTCAAATAGCAACATATAGATAGCATCCTTAATCGGTCCGTTGATCTGAGAGTGCGAGCGAATATAAGAAAGGGCTTCAAAAGTGTATGGGAGGGGAAGGGGTCGTATAGACAAACATGCTTGCTGTTTGTGATCGAAGTGAATGTTATATCAATATCCACATGCCCTACTAACTGACTTTGAGGTTATGCCACTTTTATTTCCATCTTGACCATTTATTGAGTTAATCAGTAAAACTACTCAACACTAACTGCCTATTAATGATTCACATTTTTATTAGTGTTAGAAGTAACTATTGTTAAATATTTATTAAATAGGACGGACTTTTCAAAATAGCACTGTTTGACCTTTTTTATCAGTTCCATTACCATTTCCTTTATGTATATCAATCACAAACACAGTTCGAAACCACTAACTGTGCTTAAATAAGACATACGCATTTGTCACAAGTTTCCCTCCATTTATGAGGAAGACTATGTGATTCCGAATTCTTTAGTTGTTATGGAGTCAGATTCAAAGACTATTCAAGATATGCATATATATTATATCATATATTCATATAAACACATTATAGTTCTCATATCATATCACAAACATAAGTGTTCCTTTAAAACCTCAACCACGTGTTCAAATGTACTATTTAAGTAACGACCACACAGGTCCAACATTAACTGTTTGCCTAACCACACAGATTAATATAATGTTTCACTATAACCACACAGGCTAATTAAATTTCACTCCACACAGGATAATGAGTCTCTGTCTCTAACCACACAGGTTCACTATTATCTACTGATTTGCACTCCACACAGGATAATGAGTCTTTATCTCTAACCACACAGGTTAACTGAACACTATAAATTTATGCTCCACACAGGATTATGAGTCACTGTCTCGACCACACGGGTATACACATTACCACTTAGGTTTTAATACTCATATAACGTCCATTTAGGTTAACTATACCTACCTACAGTCTGCATCACATCATGTGTTGCACGCAAATGAATACATACGTAATTCTGTCATAAAAGGCACTATCAATATAAAATCTCTTCACATTAAAATATCAGCTGTACAGGAATATCTTGGGAGTAATATGGAAAGGGTCTCAGCATTCACAGTGTCGCATTTATGACACGTTCTCTATCCACAGAGTCCAGAATAAGCTTTGCTTAGACGGTCACATATTCTCGATAGAATTCTGCATTGGCTAGTCTATAAAATGTACGACTCGGCTCAAAACATGGACCAGACGCCTTTCCCCGTTATATAATGACAGTCTACCAAAGGCCACCTAAAATAAAGGAAATGGGGAAACTAACCAAACTGTCCCTTTAAACTAAATTCACAATCCACGCGAATGACAAAAATAACAATGCAAAGCCCTAAACTACTGGACAAGGGGAGGGGGACTTACAATATTTTCTCTAATGTCCACTTCTCAAAAGCACGCCTGACCGCTCCCACTACTGTGTATAAACTGCCCAGAGTACACCTGTACATGCATGGATTACCTGTGCTACAGGTGAATGGCTTTATCAATCCACCCAATACACACAGTTAAAAAGAACCAAAGCGTTGAGAGTCCATCAAAGCAAAAGAGCTCAACGCCCAATTCAACTTTGTGACAGCATTCCTTTTTACAAGACTGAAAGTGGAAACGTAAATATTTCGTTCTTCACCTAATCAGATGAAATAGAACAAAACGTTTCTTCGTAGAAAGATTAACGACCATTTCGTGGATTGAAGGATGTAGGTCCAAAACGTTGGTAAGAACCGCTTACAAACTATTGAATATATAAGTTTAAAACAGGATACGGCCAGACCTGGAGCTGATCTAGATCTACATTATTTGCATAATTTTCAATTACATTTTTCTCTCGCATCATTATTTGTAGACAACAAGAGCCCGGATGTGGATCAGAAGAAACACGATGAGAAGTTGATTCTAGAGTTATCGGAGTGCCTAGAGGAATGTAGTCAACAGCGACTGAGGGCGCTGCACATGAGTCTTCGTCTCTATGGCAACGACGAGTCTAAAATCAGCAACAAGGAGCTGGTACAGTCTTTTCAGGTATGTAATATACCTTTTAAAATATCTCATTCATATTTTAAACCAATTAGCAAGGCCTCTATATGGACATACAATAAAGTTTGACTCATTTTAAGAAACGGATTCTTGAAAGTGTATTATAAATAAATGCTTTAGATATCAAGTGTCGGTCCTTACCGTAGTGAAAATACATTGGAATATCGAACTGGGATAACTCGAACTTATGGATACTTGGAAGCTAAAACTAACTTCATACAGAACAGACCCAGATCAGACAGGAGCTGTGTGATCTGGGTCTACTGTTTACAAAGGTGTTATATATGGAGTCAATGTTTAATGCATTTCGAAAATAATGCCAAAACGCTTCAGTATGAGCAATTTGTATAACCCGTACTCTATTAAGCTACGACCTTAATCCATTATAAGACCTTTTAGAGGTCGCTTTGGAGCTTTGTTGTTATGAGTGGTGGTTTTAAAGAGGGTTTGCTGTATATGTTTACCATTAGGAGAACGGTGTGAGTATACCCAGCGCCCTGCTGAGATCTCTGACGGCCATGTTCGAGACACCACAAGGCGTAGACCTGGAAGGAACTCACAGATTTCTCACTGACGCACATGGGAGAACCGGAAGAGACAGCGTCATGGCAATGCACCAGAGGAACGACCTGATAGCACGACCGGAAGTGTCTCAGGAGGAAGTGGACGAAGATCTGTTGTGGAGGATCGAATCCCAACTAATTAAAACCCTCGACTATGTAGATATAGCCGGACTCAGGACGGAGTTCCAAAACAGAGACGTTGGCGGCACGTCGAGGCTTGACTTTAATTTGGTTAGTTGTAATGAGCTACGTGATGAAACATAAGCAATTTTAGGAATACAATAAAACTTCTCTCAAACCGGAATTCTAGTTGAGAAGAATTTAGATACTTTTAGGCAGGCGGCTGCTTAATGCAGGGTGAAATTCATGCAGAAAGCTCATCTAGGAGCTGCCACCTGTCTCCAAGATCGATGTCTATACTAAACTAAACGTCTGTTTAGAGAGGTTTTGCTGAATATAAACAGTGTAGGCTAAGACGAGTCGCAACGTTTGATCTAGTTCTACACTGTTTGATAGCAATATACAGTAGAACTTCGTTATCTCGAATTCGTGTAACTCGAGCTTCCGGATTACTCGAAATAAAAGTTCGATCCTACTAAAATGCACAATACAGAATTGTTCCAAAAAGTGAAGCTTCGCATATCTAGAACATATTAGTAATGCTGAAAGCTCCTTCGGGAGTTCTGGACTTGAGATATTGTTCAGAGTAGAAATCGACGGATTCGAATCGATGTTCGAGATATCGAAACTCAACTGTACATATGAAGATTTGTACTGTCCGATGTAGTAGACCTAGCAAAATAGATTATCGACAAACCTACTTCTCTTATGCTACGTATCTTGCCCTTTTGATGCTGAATAATATTCGTCTGAGAACAGCGTCGCCTGCTTTCAGTTTCAGAGTGACATTTTTTCTTCAATTTCTTCTCCAAAACGTAAGTAGTGTGTCAAAAAGTCTAAAGGTTTTCACATATTCGCCCATTACAGCAAGCCATGTCAGTCGTTTTCCGACGACCTCGGCGGTTAAAGAGCTAATATATTATATATATTTATATTGACAAATCAGGATTCCAGATTAAAAAGAGTAGGCTAAATATGTCACGTCAATACTTCCTTCATTTTTCCACAAAACTCTGTTTGTAACTACTCAGTATAAGTGTCTCTTTGAGACAAAAGATAGGGTTTGGTGTAAAGAAAAAGATACTTTGGTGTCTGAGTTACTTCCCATATCTGGCACATTCTGTAAATATTGGCTTTGATAGCTACTTGGAGCCTGTGGGTACATCTGAGTAAAAAACCTAACCTAATCGTTTATTCAGCTGTTTAAGTGTTGATCTTATTCTATATCATTCTGTAAACAGATGAAGCAGATCTGCGGGGACCGTGGGGTGCCTATTTTCGGAGCTTTGCTGAAAAACGTCCTTAAGAGGTTTGCCGAGCGCAAGAACAATGAAAGCGTCAGGTAACTTCATTCACAATAGTCTACAGAACAAACTCGTGTCGATGTAACATCAGGTAGCTTCTTTCACAGGAGTCTACAGGTCGAACTCTTATTAATGTAACGTCAGGTAGCTTCTTTCACAGGAGTCTACAGGTCGAACTCTTATTGATGTAACGCCAGGTAACTTCCGTCACACTATAGTCTATCATTCAAGCTCTTATTGATGTAACAAAGCGTAGAGTAACCATTTGAATGTGGCAAACACGTTTAATGTCATTTACATCAGGAGTAGACCCAGACAAGGGGGCTCATGGAGGAACCCTCTAATCGGAGTGTGAATTGTTTGTTATTTAAAATTTAAAATTTGTTAAGAATGGACTGTATTTTATTTTGAATAGAGGTGAAGTTCAAAAACATTTACATTAAGCTGCTGTACTTATAGTCAATAACTAAAAATCAATCCAGTACATATACAGACGTCAATGTAGAAGTTCAAGGTCACCATTTAGAAATGTTATCCAATCCTTTATATTCACCAGTGTACATGTGCATTTGAAGTTCATGACCATTAATTTTATGAACATGGGAGTCTTAAAAAAGCATGTGGATGCTTAATGCAGGCCAAACGCAATGCAGAATGCTCTTATAGGAGCTTCCTGTATTACTTTGGACCTACATTAAGCTACCACCTGCTTATATACCCTTTTAGACCTCTTTTTAATGGCCACTTATGACAGGTTCTACTGTTTTAGCCTGTTGACGAAGCTCGTGTCCAGATTCGATCTAAATTATTTAGTGACTGGATTGTAATGGATTCCAGCACATTTGTTGTATAAATTAATTCGATACAGAGACATAGATAATAGGTTTATTTTTTTTTAAATTCCTTTATCTCTCCACCAAACCAACTCTTTGTGTTGATCACTCTTGAGAATTGCGTTGACGGTTCAAACCTAGAGTCTGCAATTTTCTTTTTGCATTTCTACTTTTGCTTTCGAGGGATCACCCATTTTCAGAATTTTTGTATAAGTTTTGAAATTTGAATACTGCTTAAGCCGGTGCTAGGGTCGTGAGTAGTGATGCACTTTTAATTACTACTCATGCATAACTCAATAAAACCGAGTCTGCAGGTTTCCCTTTTTGGCATTGCTACTTTTGCTTTCGAATGATCTCCTACTTTCAGAATTTATAAGCATATTGCCTTCGATTCAGTCCTATTTGTACCAATAATGAGACACTGGTTTATGGATTTTATGAAATAAACGAGTGTTCATAACATATAGGGTTGGTGGGGAAAATGACAATTCCAGTAAGTGAATACGCACCTTGTATGAATTGTCTGTAACAATACAATAATGTTTCACAGATGGTCTGACTTTCTCTCCTTTTTGGAGAAGGCACAACAGAATGCATGGGCGTCTTGTCCGAGTCTGAAGGAAATCCCAGAGAAGGCCAAGGTCAAAGCTCCAGTGGCACCTTCGCCGATAGACGAACTATCGGCACGTGCTCGCACCGTTCTTGTCAACAAATTACGGAAAAAGGTGAAACCCGTTTATCTAGATAACTACAGCAAACCCCTCTAAACCGGAATTCCAGTAGAGAAGAATGTAGATACTTTAGTCAGGTGGCTGCTTAATGCAGGATGAAAGTCATAAAGAAAGCTCCTCTATGAGTTTTCTCCATGAATCACCCTGCATTACGCTGCCACTTGTCTTGCAGACTGGTATTAATACTCATTTGAAGGTCCGATTAGAGGGGTTTAACTGTATATAACTATGCTTGTCTACAACATATTAACATTTAGCTTGCTGAGCAAATTATTTTTACATAATTGTTTACTTACTACATTTTAAAAATTTAAGCTATAATCAATTTGTCTACAAAATACAAAACATTTTGAATCCTGATGAGACGCCGAGATACTCGGTGTCTCATCTGGATCCAAACTGTTTGCATATGTATTCACTCATCCACCAATAGCAGGCTAAAGGTTAATTCCCATGACTAATTGTTCATAAACTCTGTACATGTATATATACAGTAAAGTCGTCCAAATTGAAATAAATCCGTTAAAAAATTTGGAGTTCTACAAATAAAATACATTTTACCATTACATAACTTGATTATATGTCTCTTTCTGATCTTGGACTTCAAGTATTCCGTGGAGATGTATTGTACATACAAGTAATTTAATACTTGAACTCGAAGTTCACAACTTTGTAAACATGCATTAGATGTCTGTTGATACATACGTCCACATTGCCTAATTTCAAAATTAAATAATTTGTTTTTATTTGAAGTTTAAATGATAGTTTGTTATTTTATTTTTTATTTGAAGTTAACATGATAGCTTGTTATTTTATTTTACAGTCATCAATTAAGAAGCAAGAAATGAATTCGAAAGCCGATGAGAAAATAACCACTGATGAAAACCAAAACAAGACAATTAAAAACGACACGGAAGATAGTGCAAGTGTGATGCCTACACCAGAAACAACAGCCAGCCAAAAGACGACATCAAAAACCGACACTGATGACAAACAAGCTACAGCACAGACTACAACCACTGGAGACAACTCAAGTAAAAAATTACAAATTGACAAAGGAGAAAACCTTAACAAAACCGACACTGTGGATAATAAACCTGACAATAAGCGTACTGAGAAGAATAACGAAACGAGTGATACAGCTGCGAAATCAGACGCAAAGGAAACCAGAACAACAGATGAAAGGTAAGCTCAATTACTTGCTAAGCAAGCAGAGGTCCACATAAGATTCGTAAAGCAAAATATTTTCAAGAATACTTTTATTTTTCCACAAAACCCTATATTGTGATCAGGCTTAAGAATCGCCTCTTCGAGACGGTTCTAAAGAATGGTCGCGGCATATGGTTTGGTGGAGAAATGACGATATTAGTATTTCACTATGCATCCATGTGTATAAGGGAATGACGATTTTAGTATTCAAATACATGCCTTTATCTACTGCTAGGAGGATTTCGCCATGCATCCATGTGTATAAGAAATGACGATTTTAGTATTCAAATACATAAGAATTACTATGCTAGTAGTTTGGATGTTCAGCTGTATTTTGGTGAGTTAGAAAAGTTGTTAAATGCGAGCCTTGGCGAGCATTTAACTACTTTTCTGACGAGCCAAAATACAGCTGAACTTCCAAACTACTAGCATAGTAATTATTTTATCATGCAACACCAAGAAAAATGGAAAAAATGAAGAAATAGAAAGATTGCTAAAGCGGTTTCGTCCCCTGAATGAAAATACATGCAAGTACGAATTATGTGACGTCATGTTGGCATGCAGTGACGTCATCGACTTTTGCAACATAAATTATATGGACAGATAGTTGAGACAAAGGTGAGAAAATGTGTTAATTTGATGTTTATGTTTAATTATGCCTTTTGCGTCCTTCTGTTTTCCTCCTATTGGCTGAACCAAACTTGCATTCCAGTCGGGTCAGTACATATGCACTATACCTCACAAAATACAGCGTCGACGTGGAAAATATTATGCTAGTAGGAAGTGACTGTATTTCGTGACGTTGCATGATAAATGCCTTTATCTATTGCTAGGAGGAGTTCACCATGCTCATGTAAGAAACAATGCCACCATCAAAAATTATTAGATGCAATTGTGCTATAGACATTATATGCTTAATGCAGGGTGAAAGTCGTGCAGAAAGCTCATAGAGTGGATTTGTGCATTATGTTCAACATGCATTAAGCTACCACTTATTTGAAAAACTGATAATAATATTTATTGTTGTGTTCGAATTATCGAAGTTATACTGTATCGTATGGTATATATGTCACAGAAAACTTTAAAGTTTATATTTGTATATGTATATGTCTGTTTTGTTCAGAGACACCACAAAATCTGCTGCTAATAAACCTAAAGCGGAACATGAACGTACTAATACTGAGACGAAGACAGAAGTCGGTGATAACACGCAGAAGACTGAAGCTGAAGCAGAAGTCGCTGAAGATACGCATAAAAGTATAACATGGGATCATATAGAATTCATATAAAATTTACAAAAAGAATAATTCAAATATGATTTACCCTGGTAGAGATCATGATCTGTTGTGTTTGCTTATAAAATGATATAGATATGATTCTTGCATGGCCGACTTTTTTCCACATAATATCCATAATTGATACTCAACTTATTAATATTCATAACGACAATACTTTAAAATGAATATTCATAAAGACATTACTTTAAAATGAATATTCATAAAGACATTATTTTAAAATGAATATTCATCAGGTATACGTTACAGAGATGTTTTACTGTAGCAATTTTTTATTTATGTCGATGTACCCGATAAAAGAAAACAACTGAGCGACCATTAACCTCTCTACAAACACTACTTAAACGAGGTGCAGTAGAACCTGTCTTAGAGACCATCACAAATATGTCTAATTATGGGTCTGGTAGGTGGTAGCTTAATGCAGGTCAAAATTATTTCTGCTCCAATTGGAGCTTTCTGCATTATTTTCCCTGTAGCTTAATGCAGGTCAAAAGTAATACAGAAAGCTCCTATATGAGCTTTCTGTATTACTTTTGCCCTGCAGTAAGCAACCACTTGCTTTTTAAGATTTCTGCGTCTAATCAATTCAAAGTCGCTTAAGACAGGTTCTAGTGTATCTTTCAACATTTATATATTAATGAATATTCATGTAAGAAAAAGGACGGTATGAATAGTTAGTTACCAGAATGTTTATAATGGAATGTTGTCCATGCCAGTAATAAAAGCATCAGATCTATATTATTTCATAAAAACCCCCAGAACAGACCCTTATCAGACAGCTCTTGTGATTTGGATATACACTGTTTGCAGAAGCGTAAAATTGTGTGCCTATTAGATTAAGACTTATGGCGGTTGAAAGCACAATTATTTTCCTTTTTGAATATTCTTGCAAACTTATTGGCAATATTAACAAATGTATTTCATATCAAATAATACATTGAATCAATTTAAGGATACATTGTACTTAATTGGATCTATAATTTATATGCCAACAGAGCTGACATTTCATGTATTATATGTCTGATCTGGTTCTACTCTTTTTTACAATGCTTAACAGTTAGTAACTTGGGGTAAATAGTTACATATGAGTTTTCTGTATTGCTTTCAATCCTCATTGAATGAGTTATGGGCTACCCATGCTTATTCTTCAAATGATTGTGATAGAGATGTTTTACTATATATACTTTAGAAACAAGGTTCAGTGTCGACGAGGAAACAAACAATGTCTCTGAAGATGACAACCCGAAAACGAAAGCTAAGAGAGATTCTATACATGTTGTAGTACCAGTGGCAATAACAATCGAACAGCCATCAAGGGACAACACGCCACTAAAGAAGCCAGATACAGCGGCGATAGACCCGCAACCGGATAATAGAGAAAAAGATAACGCTGAAGATGAAAATGGCAAAGGTAAAGATAACGAGGACCCTCCAGGTGATACTGAAAAGGAATTTACTACAAACACACGTGACTCGTCTGGAAAAGAAGACGGCGAAGGTAAACACTGAGTCACGACTTACATTGTTTATATATCAGAACAACCCTTTCTGATCATTCTATAAGCTGTCTAGACAAAATTGCATACTAGAAGTACAAAAATGAGTCATGCAGGAAACACCACATACAGAACAAACAGCCGCCCGAACAGCAACACAAGGAAACAGTATAACTATAAAAACATCAAGAGACGCACAATGACAAAACAAACATACAATAGGGGAAAGATGGAAGTACCGCCTTGGAACGGTCAGTGACAAAAGTCTAGAGTTCACCTTGTCCTAACAATTGTATTACTTATGGTTAAACTTCGATATCTCGAACTCGGATAACCCAAATTCGAGATAACTCGTAAATGGCACATATAAACGGAATAACATTACCATGGCAGCAGTTGATAATGCTCCTATGGGACACTTCTGCATAACTTTCGTTTGTACTTAATTATGACAGAAACAATAGCAGCTGACATTATTGCGTAAGCAAACAGAGCAGACCCTGATCAAACGACTCCTACAGGAGGTGTCTGGTCTGGATCTATTCTGTTTGCAAGGTGATAAACGATGGGATTAAGGAGTATTCTTAAAGCGTTAAGTATCTGGTTTTACACTATTATCAGTTATACCAATGGAGTCTACAGCGACGATGGTAGGCACAGAGAAGATGGAAGTCAAGGTTAGAGGAAATACTCTCCAGTTTGATGTGGAGAAGGGCTACATGGACAAGCAGAAGATCGATGCGCCTGTAGAACGATTACGACTGGAATGGGTGTAAGTGTTTCATTCTTAGCGACGATTATATGACGACTTATACAAACAGTTTGAGTCCAGATGAGTAACTTGGCGTCTCATCAGGATCCAAACTGTTTAGCACTCTGATTTTATTTGTAAAATATATGGACTGAACATTAACTGAGTTTTCAAGCAGACTGTTCTGCAGACGGCAATTACTGAGCCAGTAAAGAGTTGATATGTGAAATTCGATAATTCTTAAATACCTTTAAGCATGGAATTTAATTAACTCTGTACACTCCAGATATTTGTCTTCTCCTAACAATGGTCGTCTGTTGCAATTCAGAAAGATGAACATTTGTTCCGTTTGATTTCGAAAATCGAACATGAAACATTTTGGATTGTGATGAGATGCGGAGTTTGCGTTGGTTTTGAATCACGACCTTTAAAATAGCGTGCCAAACGTTAGTCCTGTCAGTGTAGGAAACGGGTCACTAATGTACTTTGCCAGCATTCTACACCCAGGCGAGAGGACTCCTGTAGGAACCCTTTCATCATGGTCTGCACTGTTTGTCACGCTACATTTTTCTTTTTAAAAAAGCCATGAATAGTCTTTGCAAACTTGACCTGCTTGAATTTTGGAATAGTTTGTATGAAATTTCAGCGTTGGAAGGGTTAATAGGCTAAAGTGCAGTATAAATATACAATAAGTTGAGCAGAGAACAGTTGTGAGTCTGTGTTTAATCAGGTATCAATCACTTTGTGTTCCTCTATAAATAAAGAAGAAAATCAATTTTTCAACTGTATTTGGCCATTGTGCTGTTGATTGTGATGTGACTTCCAGTTGTCGACAGCTTGGATCCAGATGAGATACTGTGTTACATGACGTTTCATCAGGATCTGAGCTATAATCACCCGGTTAAGCATTAACCCGTTGTTAAAGGTAATACATGTTCAAATTTGAAAATGGCGAAATTTTTGGTACTTCAGCATCTACTAAACCTTTAACCCTTTCGCTGCCAGCGCCGGATCTGTGATTACCTATGCAAACAGTTTGGATCCAGATGAGACGCCGAGTAACTCGGCGTCTCATCAGGATTCAAACTGTTTGTTACTGTTACTATGTTTTTTAAATAAAAATGAAGAAAATAAAAAAAAAATGAAAATGTGTAGCAGACGACAAAGTTAGCAGCCGACAGAATTTGGCAGCGAAAGGGTTAAAATAATATTGACAAAGTGTCAGACAGCTTGGAATTCTGGTGCGATGCAGAGTTACTCGGCGTCTCATTTGGACCCAAGCTATTTTGCAAATGCCAGCCAAATCGCGTTTAGTGGAAGAAGGGTAAGTTATTTCATAATTGTTTCAAAAACACACACTGGTCAGTCTAGGAATGGGGGAAAGTACTACACACACTGGTCAGTCTAGGAATGGGGGAAAGTACTACACACACTGGTCAGTCTAGGAATGGGGGAAAGTACTACAACTGAGAGTTAACCAGACAACAGGTACAGCAGAACCCCTCTAGACCAGAACTTTAGTAAAGAAGAATTTAGATCGATTTTATGCACGTGACTGCTTGATGCAGGATGAAAGTAATACAGAAAGCTCCTATGGGAGCTTTTTTCGTGACTCTCATCCTGCATTAAGCTGCCACCTTGTTTTACAGACCGGCATTGATACAAATATGAACGTATGGTTTAGAGAAGTTTTATTGAACACGGCAGGACAAGGGTTATTTAAGAAATGAATGACGTGCTTCCGGTGTTCATGAGGTTATGCAACGCATAGCTTTACGAGCAAAGTTAGTGAAGTCCGAAGGGCTTCACGTGAATCTTTGCTCGTAAAGCTATGCGTTGCATAACCTCATGAACACCGGGAGCACGTCATTTATTTCTTATATTTATATTCCATTGTATTTCTTATATTTCAACGGATATTTTAAAAATATTATATACCGGTCACGTAATAGCCGCTATCTAGGTCGTTGCCAGGTTCGTTGTAGTAGGATCTCTATATATGGTATGAAAAATAGTCCCAAACACATATTATAAATATAGAATGAATACAATATTTTAATCAGTAAATTGTCCAGCTATGTTTAAAGAAAAGATTATCGAGATATTTCAAATCATATATATTTACGAAATGTTGGTATTAAAGCATCTTAAATGTAGGTCGCGGTGTCGAAGCCAATTTACTCACCCGCCATGCTTGATCGAAAGCGGGTCACAACGTCGGATTTTATTCTCGGATTTTTCTTTGTTAACGGTAAGGACATTGACTTATTTATGCTTCACTCATTACTTGATAATATATTTTGATACGCCACGGCTGTTAAAGTTGGCGATATTATTCAAGCGATAATTCTCAGTAAGAAGATGCCACAATTCAAATGTTCTCCGCTTACACAGCGGAATTATGGGAAAAGGAGAACCGCCGACTCAAACCGGTATTGAAATGAACGTTCATGGGAAAATGCAACTTTCTTTTTAGAATAAGGTTATATAAGGACGTTGCAGGGCGAATGTAAATATTGAAGTTTGAACACACAGATTGATTTGAATAATTTGTTTTTGAAAACACAGATCATGTCTACTGTTTCACGCACTTGTGCATTTCAGAGTTGCTAAATAATTTGTGCCCCCGGGGGTCCTTATTGCATTATACCTCGTAATTATGATATATCCAGATCAACCGACGTGTCCCAGTCGGGCTCTGAGGTTATAAAACCTCTTAAATTGAGTCTGAGTTCATTCTCAATGATCCGACTGCAGCACTATACAGTAAACTCTCGATAACTCAAACTCTCAAACAATACAAGTATTATTATTACTGCTCTTTAACCCTGTCACTGTTCTGTATTTATTCCAAATTTCAATACCTACTGAATATTCATGGACGAAATGGTTATAATGAAATATGAAAGGTGTAATTTTGTAGACGTTCTAGAAAGGTAAAGAAACAGATATTTCAATTTCCACTAGCAAACAGAGCAGAACCTGATCAGACGGCTCCTATAGGAGCCGGTTGATCTGGGTCTACTCTGTTTCAAAATGCGGGAAAACACATTTATATGAGGGAAAGGGTTAAGACAGGCGGCAGCTTAATGTAGGTCATGCATTCTGAAAAGCTCTTCTGGAAGATTTCTGTATAACTTTCATCTGTATATATGTCATTATCTCATACATGAATAATCAACAGGGAAAAGGTTAACCAATCCCATGTTAAGCGCGAACTAACATTAGTTAACAGTATGGATCCAGATGAGACACCGAGTAGGTCATCATGTAGACCAAGATGGTTTGCAAAGATGGTTCGATTTCGGCAAGGAAATACAGTAGAACCTGTCCATAGCGACCATTTATTTATTGAGCAGCGTGTGGTGGCTTGTAGGAGCTTTCTGTATTACTTTTGACATGCATTAACCATTCGCTTGCTATTCACGTCAATATACCTACCTGTAAATAGTGAAGACCCAGATGAGACAGCTCCAGCAGGAGCTGTCTCATCAGGGTCTGCACTATTTAGAAGTTGATTGTGCAACCAGTGCACTCCACAGCAGCGATTGCACAGCGAAATACGTGTACACAGTGAAGACATATGTAATTATACAACAGGGAATGGGCAAAGAAGGAGAAATGTATTTTAAAATTCAGCAAGAGAAGGGTTAAGATACTTTCTGCCTTACAGACCCAACATCGACCTGTTTGTGATGGCCGCTTAAGACAGGTTTTACTGTTGTTACAAAGCGACGTTTGTGTTTCAGATACGGTTACAGGGGGAACGACTGTCGGAAGAACATCCATATCCTTGCCACAGGGGAGATTATCTACTTCATCTCCTATATCGCCATTATACACAGCAGAAATACGAACAAACAGCGACACTACCGCGAACACACAGACGACATTAAATGGTACACAATTCAATAAGTTCGTTGTTTTGGCTTGTTCTTTCAGTATATATTTACATTCCAACAAGGTCACAGTTTTGGCTTGGTTTTTTTTTCAATATAGATAAACTTTCTGACAAGGTCATTGTTTTGGCTTGTTCTTACATTGTAGATATACATTCCAATAATGTCATTGTTTTTGCTTGTTCTTACTTGGTAGATATACATTCCAACAAAATCATTGTTTGGCTTGTTGTTTCAGTAGATACATACATTCCAACATTGTCATTGTTTTGGCTTTTTTCAGTATAGATTTACATTCCAACAAGGTCATGGTTTCGGTTTATTCAAAGTAATTGTAGCGACGGGCCAGTATGCCAATTCACTATAGACCATTGTTTGTGCTTGTTATTTCAGTATAGATATACATCCAAACAAGGTTATTGTAGCGACGGGCCAGTATGCCAATTCACTATAGATCATTGTTTTTATTTGTTATTTCAGTATAGATTATACATTCCAACAAGGTTATTGTAGCGACGGGCCAGGGGCCAGTATGCCAATTCACTATAGATCATTGTTTTTATTTGTTATTTCAGTATAGATATACATCCAAACAAGGTTATTGTAGCGACGGGCCAGTATGCCAATTCACTATAGATCATTGTTTTTATTTGTTATTTCAGTATAGATATACATTCCAAAAAGGTTATTGTAGCGACGGGCCAGTATGCCAACAGAAGAAACGCTACAATACAGGTGAGAATCAAAAAAACATTCAGCTAGATACTTTTAACCCTTTACTCCATAAATACACATTTAGAATACGCATTTGCAAACAGAGAATACCAAGATCAGACGCTCCCATAGGAGCCGTCTGATCAGGATCTTCTCTGTTTGCTTATGATATAATATAGATATGATTCTACAGTTTCTGCCATGGCCAAAATTAATGTGTTCTTGTGCTTTAATAATTAAATAATTTAATTGATATTCATGACGTCATTATTTCTTACATGAATATTACTGGAGGAAAGGGTTAACCCTTTCGGCGCCAAATTTCTAATTGTCGTCTGCAATCAAAGTTTGTTAAATAAGTCGGTAAAATAAGGAAATAAGATAAATAAATAAAAAGAGTTCCTCCCATTTTTGCGAATGAAAGCACGTTCATTGCTAGGCGTGACGTCATCGCCTGGCTGCCGCAGATCGACGTGTTCGATAATTTTGAAATATAATGTTGAAACTTTGTTACGTAATAATTTTGACTTTGTTTTAAGTACTTTCAATTTTCATTAAATTTTAGGCCAAAATCGGCCAAAAATGTACCTATCTCTTTCAAATGAATAAAACACAGGCGTAGAAATAGAGTTTGAGACAAAAACTGAAGTCTCTGATCAGACGCCGCTCTGAAAAGGCGCCGTTTGATCTGGGACTACACTATATGCCGTGGTGTATTTTTGCAACATTGGCAGTGAAAGGGTTAAAGTAATCTTTCCCACGCTAAGTGCGGCTTCACTGGTATAACATGCAAAATGCTTGGATCTTGACGAGACTCTTAATATATCGCCGTCTCGTTAGGACCTATGATGTTTTATACTCAATCAACGGTTTCTTAAAACCATGAACGAACCATACGTAGTAACATTGGTAACAGGTGGACGTTTTAGCAGACTTTCTTCTCTTCATTATTGTCGACGATGTTTTGGCATTATGACAGTTGTTTCTCCAAATCCTGAACGAATCAAACATCAGTAAAACATTCAACATTTTATAATTATCCTTTAACACTTTACCTGGTGAATATCATGTAAAAGACACAGTGCCATGTATAGTTATTTCCTGATGTTTTATCATGGCATATAAACACAATATCTTTTGGCCTAGGCAAACACTGTACTTAGCATCAGATATATTATTTCATAAGCAAACAGATGAGATCATGATCAGACGGCTCAAACAGGAGTCTTCTGATCTGGATCTGCTCTGTCTCTTTATGCATGTCTAAAAAGAAGTATTTGTCCGGTAAAGTATTAAAAGAGGGAAACTATCTTGTTTATGCTGATCAGCATGCACGCAGTTAACCAGTCGTGTGGATGTGTTCGATTCATTGCATGATCATGTGATCATTTCAGGCTCATATAAGGGTGTGGCGCTCGGATACCTTGCAGACAATGCATGTTTTGGGAATGGGTCAGTTTGAAAAAGCGGTCGTGTGTGTGGCCTTCGCATCGGGGAAGGTAAAATGAGTATTATTATTATAATTATAATTATTATTATTATTATTATTATTATTATTATTATTATTATTATTATACCACATTTATATAGGGCTCTTTTCACACATGATATGTGCGTTCAAAAGCGCTTCACATAAATAATTTGAAAAAGGCGGCGTCTGATCTGGGACTGC
Source organism: Azorinus chamasolen (assembly GCA_963576725.1). Lineage (NCBI taxonomy): Eukaryota > Metazoa > Mollusca > Bivalvia > Cardiida > Solecurtidae > Azorinus > Azorinus chamasolen. The sequence goes on along the minus strand of OY755241.1, from coordinate 41,441,529 downwards.
ACTATTTGTCATGGTGCATTTATACGACTGCGGCGTTGAAAGGGTTAAGCGGTCAACAACAATATATCCAATTATGGATATGTAAGGCAGGTGTAGTTTAATGCAGGTCAAAATTAATGCAGAAAACTTCTATGGGAGCATTACTGTTGCCGTACATTCAGCAACCACCTGCTTTTTAACCCTTCTCTTGCTGAATTTTAAAATACATTTCTCCTTCTTTACCCATGCACTGTTGTATAATTATATAATATTATATCTTCACTGTGTACAAGTATTTCGCTATGCAATCACTGCTGTGGGGTGCACTGGTTGCACAATTAACTTGTAAATAGTGCAGACCCTGATGAGACAGCTCCTGCAGGTATATTGACGTGAATAGCAAGCGAAGGGTTACTACTATTTTCAATAAATGAATGGCCACTTAAGACAGGTTCTACTGTACTATGATTTATTCTCCTTTGCTATAGTAAGTACAATTGAACCTAAGTAAAATTGTTTCTTTCTTTTCAAAAACAATTCAATATTAGTAGAGTTTTGCCTAAAGTTATATAGAAAATGTCTGTTATAATTATGGAATATATCAGATATGAACTGGAACGTACGAGCAATCCCATTGACAACTTGTTAATAATCGTTGATTCGTACGCACAGGGGGAATGACGTGCGTGACAACATCTAATATGTGTTCTATGAAGGAAGAGTGCTTAATACTCGTATGTACGTGAATTGAGCAAATATGTCAGGTACGTAGATGCTGATACTGACGTACTGATCAGTACAAATCCATTAGTTCTCAGCCAAACCCTATCTAGATGGTACTCATTAGCAAAACTTCAGAGAGGTGATTCAGATGAGTACCATGCAGATACGTTTGGCAGAGAAATTGGCGCTATGTATCATAGCTAGAATATACAGCTGTATATGTTATTTGTTATCCACACAGGACATGCTGGCGGCCGTCGACAATAGTTTAGACAAGAAACTCACTGTGTGGGACACCGCCACGGGGGAACTTAAAGGGGAACGACTCGTGAGTACTTGTTTGAACATTTTAATTAATTCCCTGTATGAATATTCATGTAAGAACTAATCACATCATGACTAATTACTGTAGAATCTGTCTTAAGTGGTCATTCATGTATTGAATAGGAGTCCTAAAAAGAAGATGGTTGCTTAATGCAGGGCAAAAGTAATACAGAAAGCTTCTATAGGAGCTTTCTGTATTACTTTGCCCAGCATTAATTACCACATGCCTTACATATCCATATATTCTTTTTGATGGCTGCTTAAGATAGGGTTTACTGTATAAGATTATATTTTATAATGGCATGTGGATACAGAAAGTTTTAACCCTGCCATAAACTGTATAATTATATTTATATTATTCTATGAAGAAACAGGACAGACCTTGCTCAGACGGCTCCTACAGGGGATGACTGATCTGGGTCAACTATGTTTGCAAATGTGCCACGTATATCATCTATATGAGGAGAATGATTCGACAATTATCATCCTATAGCGTTGTTGGGGATGTTCTGAAATGTAAACTAAATGTTCTTATTTCAGCTCCACTCTGATCTGATTTGTGACATAGGCTTCAACTACAGACATTCGGATACTCTCGTAACAATAGGTAAAGAACATCTGTTCTGGTGGAAAGTGACGCAGGACACTAAAGAAATCCAGGCCGGTGATAAACCAGACTACGGAGTAAGTTTGGGATCACAGTGTAATACCGGTACGCGTACTTTACTATTGGTACTTGTATAATACATAACGACAGTAAAGTACACGTACGGGTATAACACTGTAAAATAGGGACATGGTGTAAAAAACAGAAATACGTTTAATCCTTTGCCCGAAAAAGTCATGTCTGCTCAAATTTGGATCAGGTGCAGTTTTGTCTTCTTCCGATTAGACAAAGCCTTTGAAAATCTTTGGAGTTTGGATCCGGACGAGACGTCGATTTACTCGGCAGCTGTTTGCAAATGCAATTCAGGCATCGTACAGCATGAAACGGGTTAATACATACAGTAAAACCTCTCTATAACGGCCACTAGATTGTGTAAATTAGTTGGCACTTATGGCAAGTGACTGCTTAAAGTCAGGTGAAAAATAAAACAGAACGCTCCTAGCCTCCTATAGGAGCGTTCTGTTTTACTTTCACCTTGCTTTAAGCAGCCATCTGCCTTTAACACAAACACTTGATGTAATTAAGTGGCCGTTATAGAGGGGTTTTACTGTACATACACAAAAACACTCGAAATCACATTCATTTGAGAAAATGTAGATTTAGACAATTCATAATAGGTAAACTCCTTATTAGAAGTACAGTAAAAAAAACAACACGATAATTCGAACACTAAATCAAGTATCATTATCGGTCTCTAAGACAGGTGGCAGCTTAATGCACGGTGAACGTCATGCAGAAAGCTCCTCTGGGAGTTTTTACTGTATTTTGATTTCAGGGTTTCCTGAAGGCCAAGTTCGTCATCTGTATGACATTTACAGAGCGAGGAGATCTGATCACAGGAGATTCTAATGGAACTATCTATATCTTTGGCAACGGAGGAAACAAAATCACTAATTATATTAAACATGCCCATGACGTAAGTAGTATAAGCTATGGTACTATAGATTAGTGTGATATTAACCCCTTACTCCAATGATACACATTTTAAGGCCTTTGAAAACAGGGGAGACACAGATCAGATGGCCGTAGGATCAGTCTGACCAGGAGCTGCTCCATTTTCTGATGAAATAATATAAATCTGATTGTGCAATTTCTGTCATGGTCAAACATTCTTGTGTTTATTTGTGATTATAAAACCTATTAATATTAATCATGTCAATATCTCTTACATGGATATTCGTGGAGTAAATATTTAAAATTGTTGAATGATGATTAGACGAATATCACAGAATGGCAAGTGTGACTGACACAGATGGCACCGATCAATACTGGTATCACTTTAGTCAAGTCCATCAATTGGGATACTGATCGATTACATCACACACTATCTATTTTATTATATGACAACTGCTACCTAACTGGCATCTCGTTATCGTCTGGTAATTAACAATGGTTCTTATATTTAAAAGTCAATTTTATTTTAAACAATGTTTATAACGGCACGTTATTGCAATGTAATAGTAGGATTTTACGGGGATATACAGTTGCTAAAATAGCAGCGTATCAGTTTGGGATTTTTCGGTAAAATTTATTACTAACTATCGACTAACACGTGATCTAGATTAAATCAATTGTATCACAGGGCAATAGAAGTCTAATTACAACAGATACTACTATATATATTCATGTAAGAAAAACAACGTTTGTATGAGTATGGTCAAGCTCAAATGTTACAATACAGTGAATGTAGAGACTATTGCGTGTTTCTTTGGATACATGCCAGTTGTATTCTTTATCAGGGACCGGTGTTCACTGTGCTGTACCACAGGGGACAGATACTGTCAGGAGGCAGGGATGGTATAATACACTGCTGGCAATGGAGCAAGAACATGGACTCCACCGGATTTGTGCAGGTAGTTTATTTGCGTTGACACCTGGACTAAACACAACATACAAATGCAAATTGTTGTATTAAAATGGGTCGTCAATGAGTGTCGGTGGCAACTTATTGATGTAAATGTTAGTTCAAGACAACAACAGTCCGTTTAAAATTATGTTTTTACTCCTCACTTTTCAAATATGGGGATATAGTTTGCTTTGTACAGTTCGATCATTACGTTGGTACATCGATCGACCCGTTCCCCTATCTATACAGTAAAATCTCTCTATAACGGCCAATATAGTGTGTTAATTAGTTGATATTTAGAGGCAGTCGCCTGTCTTTAACATACAATACTTAAAGTAATTTAGTGGTCGTTATAGAGAGTATTTACTGTAGACCATTCATAAATAATATCTTACCTAGAGTGTCCTCATATTTGGCAGTGATGTTGGTCATGAGTACACGTGCTCTATCGCATTTTGAGAACAGTTGGTAAATATCAATGTCACACTTCAATGTCAAAGGTTAAGCTTATGGGCTGTCAACTAGTGGTGGTACTAATGTTTGTACATTCCGCCATTTATGCTTATACCTGTATATACCATGGCAGTGGACATGTTATTGTAATTTATATGGCAATAAAACATCTGTTCTGTCCTGTAATGTTCTGTATAACACCTAACTACAAAGTCAGAGAACATATACGTTTTTGTCACGATCAACCTCAATTAAAATTGACTTTTTCGAATTACAGTAGAAGCAATCTATAGTGAACAGTAATTAAATATTCAGTGGTATTAAAAGCAGTAGGCCGATTAATGTACTTCCAAAGTAATGCAAATAAAGCACATATAGCTCACAGTTTCGCATGCATTCATTCCTCCTGTTGTAAAACCCCATAATTATGAATTGGTCTCTATTGAAAGGTATTTCTGTACTATTTCTAGCTTCAGTGTTTCACTTCCAGTGACTGCTTTCTTCCAATTACTTTTTTAGGTTTCGATATGTTACATCGATCTGCTTTTTAAGTTCAAAGTTTTACCTCCAGTTAATATTTTCAGTTTCAGTTTTTAAACTCAAGTTATGATTTAAAGTTTCCACTCGAGTTACAATTGAAGCTTCAACGTTTACATCGAGTTACTATTTTCAGCTTCAGTTTTCATCTCGAGATACAATTGTAAGCATCAGCTTTCAGATCGAGTTACTATTTTAAGTTACCCAAGACGGAAGGCGGTATTCGTATGCTGAGGGTGAGTGAATGGAAACTGCTAGTGGGTACCACAATGAATTCCATCCTAGTAGTCAACATGGCAGATGGAGATGCGCCGTTAAACAAGTCACATGTAGAGGCCAACCCTCTCACGCAGGTATTCTATTTCTTACGCATAAACCATTTGGTGATCAATTTCTGCAACCTTTAACCTTTTGAGCAAATAATCGTCGAATGAAACTGACGCACACATAGTATATTATTTAAAGTAAATTTCCAGTACAGATAAACCACTTTGTATCACACCTTTTCATTAGCATCAGATCCGTTTTCAGAAAGGTATTTCAGAATTTCATGTTGAAAACTCCAAAAGGAACTTTCTATATGACGTTCGCCCTGCTTACCTGCCTAAAAAGATCTAAAATATTCTTTATTAAAGGTGAGGTTTTAGAATATTTTGCTGTTTATATTTTGTTCTGTATTTCAAGTGTCACTATGACGACCTGCGGGGCTTGACCACTATCTCTAACGCCCGTACTGACGTCATCACGGCTGGACTGGACGGTATAGTATGCGGGTTCCAGTCAGGCAACCACAGATCAGTGTTCAAGTTTCAAAACAAGGTGAGCACGAACATGGGTGAGAGTATGATATGAAAGATCTCAAGAGCATCAGTAAAGGTGCATACTCAAATACTAAAATTGTCCTTTCTTCACCATACCTTATGTTTTGACGACTCTTTAGAATCATCTCGTCGAGACGATTCGAAAGAGTGGTCACAACATTATATGTTATGGTGGGAAAATGAAGAAGTTATTCTGGAAAATGTTTTAATTTCCGCATCTTATCTGGGCCACAGGAAGCACATTGGTGCATTCTGGCTGACTCGTAAGTATGGGATGACATACAGACACATTGGTGCATTCTGGCTGACCCGTAAGTGTGGGATGACATACAGACACATTGGTGCATTCTGGCTGACCCGTAAGTGTGGGATGACATACAGACACATTGGTGCATTCTGGCTGACCCGTAAGTGTGGGATGACATACAGACACATTGGTGCATTCTGGCTGACCCGTAAGTGTGGAATGACATACAGACATATTGGTGCATTCTGGCTGACCCGTAAGTGTGGGATGACATACAGACACATTGGTGCATTCTGGCTGACCCGTAAGTGTGGGATGACATACAGACACATTGGTGCATTCTGGCTGACCCGTAAGTGTGGGATGACATACAGACACATTGGTGCATTCTGGCTGACCCGTAAGTGTGGGATGACATACAGACATATTGGTGCATTCTGGCTGACCCGTAAGTGTGGGATGACATACAGACACATTGGTGCATTCTGGCTGACCCGTAAGTGTGGGATGACATACAGACACATTGGTGCATTCTGGCTGACCCGTAGTGTGGGATGACATACAGACACATTGGTGCATTCTGGCTGACCCGTAAGTGTGGGATGACATACAGACACATTGGTGCATTCTGGCTGACCCGTAAGTGTGGGATGACATACAGACATATTGGTGCATTCTGGCTGACCCGTAAGTGTGGGATGACATACAGACATATTGGTGCATTCTGGCTGACCCGTAAGTGTGGGATGACATACAGACATATTGGTGCATTCTGGCTGACCCGTAAGTGTGGGATGACATACAGACATATAGACGTCTTTACTCCATGGATATTCTTTGGAAAACTGACATCGTGAATATTAATTGATTAATTGTTATAATAGCACATGAATACATAAAGGTTTGGCCGTTAGAGAAGACTCAGGTAACTGCAGCGGGCCGTTCTAGTTGAGATAACTGAAACTGTAGCTTTCTTCCTGTTTATCTATTATTTAATATTAACATTTACGTGATGGATGTACGGTGGTACTAAGGTGGCACCCCAATTGAAAAATATAACTCGCGAAAACAAATTTTGTTTTTGTTTTCCCGACTTCTTTGTTTTTAACTCGGGAAAACAAAACTTTTGTTTTCGTGAGTTATTTTTTTAACCCTTTTTACTGTTATAGAAACTGAATGATCATATCTATATATTTTCGTAAGCAAGCAGAGCAGACCCTGATTGAACGGCTTCTACACTAGCCATCTGATCTGGGTCTACATTGTTTGGCGAAGACGTGGGAATGTGTTTGTTTTGAGGTAGATCGTTAAAGGTAACTTCTTTCGACAGGGAAACCAGTATCTATGTGTTGACTGTAACGACTCTGGGACAATACTGGCGCTGGGCACTAAAGATGGGCAGTAAGTTTCTGACTAAAAGTACATGTAATATATACTTTAATTCTTTCAACACTGACTTTTCAAACAAATGAAGCTTATGGTGAATATTTAGGGATTTTTCTATGATGAGAGGGTTCCACTAGGAGCCATCTTATTTGGGTCTTCACTGTTTGCAAAAGATATTAGTGAGGAGTGTAAGGGTTAATATATTATTCTAAAATTCAAACAGAAGTAGATTCTTGTGAATATTCAGGGCTGTTTTTAAGAAAAGTGTAACATGACAAATAGTACATATCCCGATGAGAATGTTCTTGTATGGAGCCCTCTCATCTGGGTATACACTGTTTGCCAAATACATTAATGACCCGTTTCCGCATTGAAAGGGTTAACAACTAACCTTTAAAGGGTTCTACAAATCTGAAAGTTCTATGCATCATCTGCAAAAGTCAGTGAGTTTGTTCACTCTTCCGAGCAGATCATAGGACATTAGTAACTTTGTTGTTTTATATAATTTCACGATTGTGAGTATGTTAAATCCTTTCCTAATATGTATGAAATAATTACCTTGTGGGTATGAATTAGATAGATTGTTGTGTTGGCAAATGAACAAAAGATGTTATGGTCATGGAAGAACCTGTAGAATCAAACTTACATTATTTCATAAGGAAAACACACACAAGGCTCGTATTTCCCTATCCAGACAATTTGATCTTGGTCTTCTATGTTTGTAAATGTATTAAAATATACTCCTACCAGGAAAGGGTAAGTGTGCCTCACGTCCGGGGCTAAACTTTGGAATTGTACAACGGGCATCCAACTCATAGGTCAAGGTCACATTATCGATCGAATGATTCGTCACCTACATGTACGTTTTTTGCAGGGAAGCTGTAAGTTAAATATATCAACTTCAATTTGTGTTTATCTAAACACAATATACAGACCATTGTTTATCCTTTACTCTAAGAATATTTCATGACAGACTCAATCCGTTATGAACACTAATTACTTAATGATTTTAACTTATTACATAAATAAGTGAATGTAGTGTTGTGCCAAATAGTATCGAATACGATCTTAGCTACTCTATCATCAAGCAGACCGACTCTTAACAGACGGCTCCTTTCCTGTTTGCAAAGGCGACTGTATGTAGTAATGGGTTGGCATTGCATTAATAAATGTATAATCTTAAGACGTTTTCAATATCGAAAAACGTACCTTTCGTTCCAAAGACTGTGATTATTTTTGGTTGTTTCACTCTTCAGTCTACTGATATTGGAACACACTTGTGGGACATGGACGGAGAGTGTTGACCGAAAACTCTGTAGAGACAGAATAGACTGTATCAAGATATCTCCAGGTAACTGTAGTAGGCCAAACTACTCTTAAGAACTCTGTAGAGGCTTATTAAACTGTGGCTTGACATGTCCATGTAACTATAGCATACCCCAAGATAAATAGAAATATATGTAGACAAACTATACTGTATCAAGATATCTCCAAGTAACTACATTATGTCAAAAATACGACAAAATGTGTAGAGACAGAATAGACTGTATCAAAATATCTCCAGGTAACTACAGTAGGCCATGGTTAGATAAAACTCCGAATAGACTTAATAAACCGTATCTTGATATTTCCAGGTAATTCTAGCAGTCCAAGGTTCAATTAATTTTTTATAGAGACAGAATATCTCCATGTAATAATAGCAGATCAAGGCACAATAAAACTCTGAAGACAAAGAATATACTGCATCACGATATGGAATAGTTTCAAGTAACAATAGCATGCTAAGGTACAACAAAACTGTATAGAGATATAATATATTTATAAGGATATTTCCATGTAACTTCAGAAGGCAAGGATACTCTATAACCCTGTATAGACAGGATATACTTATCAGCATATAACTAGAGCAGATCAATGAAGAATAAAAGTATGTAGGGGTAGAATCGTCAAGGAACAATAAAGATACATAATAGACTTATCAAGATACTTCTATGTAACTATAGCAGGTCAAGGAGAAAAACACTCTGTAGCCTTTGTCTACCTATTACAAAATATCGCGCGTTGTTGTCCATTAGTTGTGTATATATTATGACTGAAAGTTCCTAAGAAATGGTCTGAAAACTGTCATCGAGATGTGCTAAAATTAGGACGTAATATTAACCCATTCCCTCCGATTGACGCCTTTTGAAGCCTCTATAAAAGTCATTTTTGAACCCATTGTGATAAATTTATCACATTGGTTTCAAAACTATATTTTTTCTAAACAATCCTTTTTTTTTTTATTAAATATTCATTTTCAGTAGAATTATTCAAAGAGGTTGGGTCTAAAACAGTCATGGAGGGAGTGGGGTAAAAACTGATGTAAACTGAGTCTAATTAAATCTATTTCCACGGAAATATGAGATATATATGGACAAAGTGAAGTTTCTTATAGCAGGTACAATAAAACAATGACCCCCCTTCAACGGTCACTTTAAATTTATTATTGTATTTCCTTAATGCAGATGGTACCACAATGCAGGATGAAACACTTTGCATAAAGCAGCTTTTGAAAGCATTTAGCTCATGCACATGTAAGAACTATTGACATAGTGAATATTAATTAGCTAAGTTAAACCTTTTAATTACATTGTGTACAAAGGATGTTTAGCATTGCAGAAAATGTATATTCAGAGCATTATTATTCCACAGGCAAACAAAGCATAGTTACACTGATCAGATGATTTAATGGGATATATATGAAACAAAATGTTAAAGGGCCCCATGTTGATTTACCAAATGACCACTTGAAAAAAAGGCTTTAATGTAACTAAATATAGTTATCCGCACGGTGGACGCCTCATGATTAAAACGTGTGTATAGTATTAGCAAGGAGTGACATGTCGTTTTTATTTATAGATGACCCGTAGATTGGGATAATACCACTATTGTAAAATGGTGAGCTCAGCATTGCACTATTTGGTTAATCACTACAATGTATAGACAATCGGACTTCGGGTCTAACCAACTGCACGAGTTTAACGAGAAATTGGCTCGTCAGTTTAAGCAAACCCTTTTGTATAGAATGGAATAGTTTGGAAAAAAATAAATCTATAAATAAAAACGACAGGTCACTCCTACTTGCTAATAGTTACATAACAAAACGGAAATTGTCCATTTTGTCACATTTACTGGACATGGCGACCAACAGTGAAATGTTACACTTAATCGTCGCGAAATCTTGAAAATTGATAAATTCATAGATCTCCACTACTCACGTTCACTTGTGGTGATCGCATGACACAGTGCATGTCTGGTTCCCTTGTTTCAGACTGCATGAGTGTGGCAGCCGGGTCACGTGACAGCTGTATCTACATTTATACAAATCAGCAGCAAGAGGACAACACGTTCGCTTGGGAGTATGCTGGGTGTCTTAAGGTGATGCTTCCCCAACTAAACCAATTCACTGAATGCTAAACCCTCCACCCAGAACACACATTTTAACCCATCTCCCGTTAATCGCGACAGACTCGCATTTTCAAACAGCTTGGATCCAGATGAGACGCCGAGTAACTCTGCGTCTGATCTGGATCCAAGTTGTTTGACACTCGATCAATAGTTTCTCAAATGTGTTCGATTCGGAAGTAGTCAAAATGAACAAGATCCAAATTTGAAATTTCTACAGCGGAATAAAGGTTAACATTATATAAATACAGTAGAACCTGTCCTAAGCGGCCCATTCTTTTATTGAAATATACGAGTCTCAAAAGGCAGGTGGTTGCTTAATGCAGGGCAAAAGTAATGCAGAAAGCTCCTATATATAGGAGCTTTCTTAATTACTCCTTACCTGCCTAACAGACCCAATTATAATTATACCTCTTTTCATGTTTGCTTAATACATGTTCTACTATATGCTGATCTAAGATCATTTTAGCTTCGACTGATCCTGATCCCCGTAGCTATTTGAATTTGTCTCAATGGGTTGAGTGAGAGTAAAGCAGCTCGAGTCTTGATGAGGCGCGGACCTACTCGGCGTCTAATGAAGATCCAAGCTGTTTGCATACGCTTAACATAATACGGGTTAATTTATATATTTTCAATAATGAACCTTATTAACCCTTTACTCCATAAATACGCCTTTCTACACCTTTGCGAACCGGGTAGATTCAGATCAGACGGCTCCTGAAGGATCAGGGTCTGCTCTGTTTGCTTGTTATATAATATAGATACGAGTCTTCAGTTTTTTCAATAGCCAAAGCTTTCCATGTCCACGTGCTATTATAGCAATTAATCTAATTAGTATTCATGACGCCATTATTTCTTACGTTAATATTCATGGAGTGATAGATTAAAAATGATTAGTAACGTTAACCGATGGGATGGATCTTTGCTATGTTTTCATCCAATGTGTACCAAAATACTACAATCGCCATTTCTCCACCAAACCCTATACTGTGACCACTCTTTAGAATCGTCTCGAGACGATTCTAAAGAGTGGTCACAGAATAGGGTTTGGTGGAGAAATAAAGGAGTTATTCTCGAAAATGTTTTAATTTACGTATCTTATCTGGACTTCTTGCGTGGTTTGCTGGCAAGAACTTCTTTGTAGAAGATAGAGTACAATATCCACTGAAATTGGGAATATTTATTTTCTATTAGATATTTGAAACGCCCACCCATTATATTTGAGTACACACCTGTGATATTAATCGAATTCTGATCAAATTGGAATAAGAATCGGGTTTTCTTACATGTATGAGTTAATTATATATCAGATCAAGTATGTAGAATTAACTATTGTGGGCGCTAATGAATTGTTTTAACCATTTACTTCATGAATATGCATGTGATAAATAATAATAATATCTTTATTAGTTGGAATTTATGGTGACATATGAGAAGGGAAGGTTTGGCCAAAAGAGAAAATGTAGAATCGAATCTATGTTATTCCATCAGCAAACAGAACAGACCTTGGTCAGACAGCTCCTACATCAGCCAGCTGATCTCAGATTACTGTGTTGTAAATGCATTTAAATGTCTGTTTTATGAAGCAAACGTTTACACCACGTGGTCATGTTGCCTGAACGACCCACCAGACATAAGACACACCCTGTTTAATATCCATAGTCAGACATAATCATGACTAATACGCTGTCAGTGTTGTTGTTTGTATTTCAGGGTCACACAGGCGCTATAACCTCTATTGACTGGTCCTCACATAAAGTGGAGGAGGGATTCATACTAAGGTCTTGTTCAACAACGCTCCAGTTGAAATATTGTAAGTGAAAAAGCCTATACACTCTTATTGTGAAATTTCGTACCCACATCCTTTATCAAAGGAACACGTTTTCATTACTTAGAAGTTATGAAGTATTTCTTTGATAAAGGACACGAGTCCGAAAGATTAACAATTATTTCGTAAAACAGTATACACAGTAAACTCCTCCAATGCGAACATCAGACAGAGGTCAAATTCTATGTCATACAGTCTGGTAGCTTAATAAAGGACTTTGTATGGGAGATTTAAGCAATTCCTTTGCCCAGCATTAAACAGCTATTCTGTGTTCGCCTTACTAGAAGTTAAGCTGTTTAAAATACGTCGCCGCTCCGAATTACTGAATACATTCTCAACTACAACAACGGCACCCACCCCGGGTATATTGGCAACCCACCCCGGGTATATTGGCTTTCATTGACAGAATATACAGAGTATAGGGCTTACACAGCCGATGGTGAATCTGCGATGACATTTGCAAATTATTTGGATCCTAATGAGACGCCGAGTAAACATCAGGATCCAGATTGTGTGGTGACGTGATTATTGATTTTTTAAATAGAAAATTGAAGGAAATTAAAAGAGAAATCGAAGAAGACGGCAAACTTTAAAGATAACAAACGACTGCGAAAAGGTTAACCCTTTACCCAATAGCCTGTTTCTAGTTTTGAAGACATATGACCACTTAAAGCAGGTTGAAAGTAAAGCAGAATGCGCCTTAAGGCGCATTCTGCTTTACTTTCAGCCTGCTTTAAGCTACCACCTACCAGGATATAGAAAATATTTATTATGCAATATGTTCATGACTGTATGAATTTGAACTATTTTCTTCAGCGGAGGAATAAATCAAACACGCTAAAAGCCGCTTCTATCAGGTAAAGGGTTAAACGTGATAAACTTATTAAGACTAAAACATCAACACACTCATTCACGCCCATACCGGACTGTAAATCTCCAGTACACTAGTACTCATATATCAAAGATAAACCATGATTCATTGAAGGCTTGGTTAACCCTTAGCCCAATAAAACAATAAACAGAGGTCCAGATAAGGTACGTAAATTAAAACATTTACAAGAATAACTTCTTTATTTCTCCACCAAACCCAATGTTGTCAACACTCTTTAGAATCGTCACAATATAGGGTTTGGTAGAGAAATGACTATTTTAGTATTTGAGTACGCACCTATATATGTTGCTCTGAATAAATAAACCTTAGCCCACTGAAAGAATAAGTCCAGAGGTCCAGATAAGATCCGTAAATTAAAACATTTTCAAGAATAACTTCTTTATATCTCCACCAAACCCTATACTGTAACCATTCTTGAGAATCGTCTCTTCGAGTAGAATCGTCTCTTTGAGACGATTCTAAAGAGTGGTCACAACATTTGGTTTGGTGGAGAAAGGTCGAGTTTAGTTTTTGAGTACGCACATTTATCTGTTGCTCAGAATTAATATCTGATCCAACTATACTCTGTTACACTGTTCACTGACTTACAATTCGTTAAAACTTTTAGAAACAATCGACCTAGCGTCAAACAGCTTGGATCTTGATAAGACGTGGATATACTCGGTGTCTCATTTGGGTCAATTATTGGTGTAAATGGAATTTAGATCGCGCTTAGCAGGCAAATGGTTAAACGAAGATCGCATGAGGAAATAAAGTGTTTGTAGAACCCTTTGAATGCATCAAATTGAACCATTTGAATGCAATAAAGTTGTCATTTGCAAACAGCGTAGACTAGACTATTTGTCATTCAAAATCCTCTAGGAAATTTAAACCTTTCATATTGAATGGACTCTTTTGTTAAACGCTAATAGGTCGTCCCATTTTGAATATTCAGAGGGGTTAAATAAGCAAGAAAACATTTCTTACGATTACCCAAGTCTTATACATATCCAATATACATAAAATGGTCATTCACTATCTATAGCTGAATATTGATTGAAAGCAATGCAGAAACCTCACATATGGTTCATTTGCAAACAGAGTAGATCCCAGTCTGATTGAGTTAATTAATATTCATTATATTCCTTTTTTCTAACACTAATTTTCACCAGGTTTAACCCATTCCCTCGTAGGCCAGTTTTAGACCCAACCTCTTTGAAAAAAATACCGAAAATGAGCATTTACTAAAGAAAACGAAAAAAAATAGAATTGTGTAGTATTGAAACCATTGTGATAAATAGAGCATTTGTTCCTATGGAGCAAATGCTCTATTTATCACAATGGTTTAAAAAAGTGACTTACATAGGCTTAGAAAGGGGTATTTATGGAGGAAAGGGTTAAAAGTTTAAAGGGTTAAAAGTTTGACCCTTAACCCGCTATCCATGACGTGACTCGTATTTGTAAACAGCTTAAATCCAGTTGAGATGTCGAGTAGCTCGGCGTCTCGTCACGGTCCATACTGTTTGATAATCGGTCAATAGGTTCATAAACGTTTGATAGAATCGGAAGTACAGTAGAAGATGACTTAAGTACGAAAGCCCGGTGATGACATTCTAAATTCCTACTTCAAACTTCAATCTTCCAATTTCTTAATTCTTACTTCCAAGATAATTTGCTATATGGTTACTGTAAATTGTATACGCCCAAATTCCAAGTTCCTACTTCTCAGTTCCAAATTCCAAGTTCCGACTTCCATGTTCCAACTTCCATGTTCCAAGTTCCGACTTCCAAATTCCTAGTTCCGACTTTCATGCTCCAAGTTCCGAATTCATTGTTCCAAGTTCTGTCTTCCAAGTTCAAAGTTCGGAAGATGGAACTTTGAAGTCTGAACTTCGAACTTGGAAGTCGGAACATGGAACTTAGGAATTGGGACTCGAAACTTGGAACTCGGAACTATGAAGTGGAAACTTAGAATGTCACCACCGGGCTCTCGTACTTAAGCAATAATTCATTTGTTGACCATAGGAGTATTAAACAGCAGGTGGTTGCTTAATGCAGGGCAAAAGTAATGCAGGAAGCTCATATAGGACCTGCATTAAGCTACCACCTGCTTTACAGACCCGTAATTAGACCTCTTTTTGATGGCCGCTTAAGGCCAATTTTACTATGGTCAATATTGAACCAGATCGAGTGTTTAAATAGTTGCTTCTAATATACCTGAATGTCTCTATTTTCCTAAAGACTCCTCCGAAGCGCTTGTTATTTTCTTTGCTACTCTTGTCTGTCTCCAGGGTTACCAGACACAGGTCATGAGTACGAGAAACCAGTCACATTGACCCCTAAGGACTGGGGTTCTTTCAACGCCCTTGTTGACCCCAGCACGGTTGGAATACTGACTACCCAAATCACCGGAGACACTGAAGTCCTCAGTATATGTAGGAACAACAAACTGACTCTGGCCGGCATGGGCGATAACTCCGGTCACATTCACCTGTATAAGGTCCCTTGTAGTTTAAATGGAGTGAGTTGATTGATGAGTATATTAGCTAACATATTATCTCATTGTCACGGCTTAACCCTTTCACCGCCGATGTCGCATAAATGCACCATGACAAATAGTGCAGTCCCAGACCGCCATTTCAAGGCGGCGTCTGATCAGGGACTTCACTATTTGTCTCAAACTCTATTTCTATATATGTGCTTTATTCCTTTGAAATTTGCATTGATTTATATTATTTCCTTATTTACCGAATTATTTAACAAAATTGGTTTGTAGACGACAATTAGAAATTTGGCACAGAAAGGGTTAATCCTTTACTTGATATTAATCAGAGCAACATACTCTAAAATCGTCATTTCTCTAGCAAATACTATGCTGTGGCCACTCTTTATAATCGCCTCGTTGAGACGGTTCTAAAGAGTGGTCACAGCATAGGGTTTGATAGAGAAACAAAGGAGTTATTCTTGAAAATGTTTTAGCTCACGCATCTTATCTGGACCTCTAATTAATGTAAGAGGTAATTACATTATGTATATAAATTAGACTTATTTGCATAATAACATGTGAACTAAAAGAAAACTGTGCAATCCATATCTGCCTAATTCTGAAAGCAAACAGAGCAGACAAAGACCAGACGACCCCTACATGTACAGTCTAATCTGTGTCTATTCGTTTCGCAAAGCCGTGAAAAAGCGTAATTTATATAGAGTAACGGTTGAACCGTTTGTATGATATGTGTGCATTTATCTCCCCTGTGTCAATGCTTTACAGTCGCTTGGTGTCTCAACTGTGTCAAGGCTTTTTTGCATATGCTCTCTGATCGCGCTTGGCATACTAATGGTTAATTTGATTGATCGAATACTAGACATTTGATTTATGTCAACATATAAGATTGTCTCTGGGACACTCCACCAGAAGAGCTGGTGATACTTAAGGTTTACGTTAAATTGCCCTCATATATAATCACCGAATTCATCTTAATCATTGCAACGTTGCATCTCTAAATGGACTATTCCAAAATTCAAAGAAATCAAGCTTACCGTGTATATTCAAGTATATTTTAAAAGGAAAGTGTAACAAGACAAACGGTGCAGACCCTGATGAGAGGGCTTTTCTGGTTTAAACTATTTGCAAAGGACATTACTGACTCATTCCTCTACTGAAAGGTTACACATAAATTATTGTAAGAGTAATGATCAAATTTATTCCACTAAACCATTAATCTCAAACACTTTCAACTTCAAACAGCATTCAGTATTAGTTAAAATATAGCGTATTTCATGAAGTGAAGCATTTGGTGATTTATTACACAACACCGCTTCTTTTCAAGAGAGTTTTCGTGTTTAATGAAATCTCACAAGAGTCGTAATAAAATACCTTATATATGTCAAGCATCTGGAAAATGGCAGGCACGATTGTTGTTCTGAAATCCTTGCCTGACCTTATTTGGAACCAATGAAATACCTTTTTTGTTTTAAGTGTTTTCGCAATATTTGCAATACAGGTTCATTTATCAGTATTCTCAGCTGTCCATCTGTCCATCGCTCTAAAAGTGGTGTACGACAGAGGCCGCCTTACGCCTTTCCTCCGTGAATTATGAATAAAATAATGAACTCATGGATATTAATTACCATAATTTGTTATAACAGCACATGGACACAGGCAATGTTGGTTATGGCAAAAACTGTAGAATCACATCTATATTATATCACAAGCAAACAGAGCAGACTCTGATCAGACGGCTCTCATTTGAACCGTCTGATCTGGGTTTACTCTGTTTGCAAAGGCGTAGAAATGCGTATCTATGGAGTAAACGGTTAAGCGGTCATCACAAGTATGAGTCTGTAAGGAAGACGATAGCTTAAAGCATGTCAAAAGTAATGCAGACAGCTCCTATGGGAGCTTTTTTCGTACTATTGCCTTGCATTAAGCAATCACGTGTTTTTAAGACTCCTGTTTTCAATAAATGAACGTCCGCTTAAGACATGTTCAGTATGTGTTCTCCATTCATTTACCAATCAATCAACATACCTGAACATGTAAATGTATTATCCACCCATTAATCAATAAATCAATGTATTCTCTCAATCCATTAATTAATCAATCCACGAATCAAACAATGTATTCTCTATCCATTAAACAATCAATTAATGGTTTCTACAACCATTAATCAATCGATAAATGCAACTTTCTATACATGTATCCATTAATCAATCAATAAGTATATTCTCTATCCATTAATCAATCAATAAATGTATTCTCTACCCATTTATCAATCATTCAACACATCTATGAACATACATGTGTATTTAAAACACATTATTGAGTCAATTAAATTATCTACTGCCTCTGTAAGGCGGATTACATTATTAGAATCAGACATACTGTCTATGCCGACCAATAACTTATGGTAGCTTAAGGGCTGATATCTGACTTTAAAAAGAAGTTTATAACGCCCATTTAAGTATTTTTGACACTTAAAACGTAATGTTCTGCCTCTTCTTTCTCAGCCCCACACTCACACATCTCGTCTGATCTCAAATGGTTTCTGTACTGATCAGAGCTTAAATTACTACATTGGTTGCGTATTCTAGCATGGATCGCAGAGTAAAGTCTCTCTCCTGTGAGATAAAAGGACGGTACATGTGCTGATTTGATTTGTACGGATTCTTCGTGTTTAATAAAATCCCACAAGAGTCGTAATAAAATACCTTATGTATAGCATCTAGAAAATGGCAAGCACGATTGTTGTACTGAGATCCTTTGTCTAACCTAATTGGAACCAATGAAATTTGTTTTAACCCTTTCTATCTAACTACGAGCATGACTATAGACATCTTTTATTCTCACATTTTCAATGAGCGTTCAATCTGTTTTTGTAGTGTTCATCCATAATGAATTGATAATGAATTGATAAATCAACCAATTATAAAAAGAAATGCATTCTACGTCCAATGAACTATTCAATGTATCCAACACTGATTACTCTGTTTCAGGTGTTCTGTCATTCGTATAAAGACCATGCAACGGTGTACTGCGTGAGATTCACACCTTGTGGAAAACGACTCATGACCGTGGGTGGTAGAGATTCTTGCCTTATGCAGTGGGAGATTATTTAGTAACATATTTTGATTCAAGGAAACTTTGAAATCTGATAAAATACTGCGAGATTCGTTGATTTTTGACTGTACAATTAGTACATCGGAGGATATGTGATTACCCCTACTAAGATATTGGACACTTGAGAGCTGAGTAACTCGGCATCTCATCAGGGTACAGTTTGTTTAACACTAACAGAACGAACAAACGAAAATATGTTACGATAATTGAAACAAACAAATCAGTGTTTGCAGATGCTAAAAGGAAAATGATATTCTTGCCGTTTTAAACATTAACCCCCCCCCCCCCGTTCAGTATGTATATCATGAATATGCACTGTTACCCCATTGACCTTTACCCCATCAGTACGCATTTCTACGCCTTTGCAAACAGAGTAGACCCAGATCAGACCTTCTATAGGAGCCGTCTGAGCAAGGTATGCTCTGTTTGCTTAACCCTTTCACCGCCAATGTCGCATAAATGCACCACGACAAACAGTGCAGTCCCAGATCAGACGCCGCCTTTTCTAGGCGTTGTCTGATCAGGGACTTCACTTTTTGTCTCAATCTTTATATATATATATATGTGTGTGTGCTTTATTCCTTTGACATTTACATTAATTTATCTCATTTCCTTATTGTACCGAATGATTTAATAAAAAATGGATTGCAGACGACAATTAGAAATTTGGCGCATAAGGGGTTAAGAAATAATATAGATATGACTCTCCAGTTTCTACTGTTGGCAGAAATTCCCTTGTTCATATGCTATTACAAGAATTAATCTAATACATATTCATGGTGTCATTATTTCTTATGTGAATAATCATGGTGTAAGCGGTTAATATTGAACATGGCAAACCAGTCAACCCATAGCCTATCCCATTCCCTCATATTGAGGCCGTTTGGCGCCTCTTTGGAATTTTAAACCGTTGTGATAAATAGAGCATGTGTAGTTAAATACTCTTGTAGAATCCACACATGTCCGTCCACACATCTGTCCGTCCACACATGTCCGTCCACACATCTGTCAATGTCCTGTGTAACTGTAGAATCCACACATGTCCGTCCACACATCTGTCCGTCCACACATGTCCGTCCACACATCTGTCAATGTCCTGTGTAACCCTTTCCCTATTCTATTTTTATTAAAAATTTCAATACCTTCTGAATATTCATGGGCAAAATAGTTATAATGAAATGTGAAGGTGGAACATTGTAGTCATTTTAGACAGTAAAGAAACAGATATTTCAAATTCCTCTAGCAAACAGAGCAGACCCTGATCAGACGGCTCCTATAGGATATTAATTGTCTGCAAATGCGTGAAAACACATTTATATGAGGGAAAGGGTTAAAGCTGGAACTCTTTTATCATGATTCGTTGTGATGGTAATCACTTTGTTATCCATAGACTGTTTAACCCTTTCCTTCATGGAAATGCCTTTTCGCGCTTTTGCTCTGGAAGTCTCTGGTTTTACATAATCTGATATGGCCAAAAGTTCGCGTGTCCCTATACCATTATAAAATTAGCCTTCTAAATATTCATGATGTTACTATTTCTTACATACAGTAAAACCCATCTAAACCGGAATTCTAGTAGATTAGAATTTAGATATTTAGATACTTTTAGGCAGGTGGCTGCTTAATGCAGGGTAGAGTTCATGCAGAAAGCTTCTAAAGGAGCTTTCTGCATGACTTTCGCCATGCATTAAGCTGCCACTTGTCTCCAAGACAGATCAAATTTTACGTCCTGTTTAGAGTGGTTTACTGCACATATTCACAAAGGAAAAGGGTTAACTGTTGTTTTGCTAAACGAGACTTAAATGCCAGTGACTGACAGTTGGAAAAAGCTTATATTCAGATCAAACATCGAGTAACTCAGCGTCTGATAAGGATGCAAGCTTTTTTTTATTAACCTTTTCCTCCATAGGCTATCTTTAGACCCACACTCTTTGAATAAATCTACCGAAAAGGAGCATTTACTAGAGAAAAGGAAACTTTTTTATAATTGTGTAGTTTTGAAACTATTGTGATACTATTTATCAAAATGGTTTCATTAAGTGACTTTTACAGAGGTGTATAAAGGCGTTTTAATGGAGGAAAGCGTTTTACTTCGGTATTTATACGAGTGCATAACCATGCACATCAAGCACAGATAAAAAAAACAGTTTTACAGAGTTGTTCTCCAGGTACAAATATTTTGACACTGTGAATAGTTCTGGAAACGAAATATTTAAAAAAAACCGGAAAATCTTACACAAATTGGTATATTTGTATTTGTTGATGACAAGTAACTAAATAAAGGATATTTGTATTTGCTGGTGACAAGTAACAAAATAAAAGATAGTTGTATTTGTTGGTGACAAGTAACAAAGAAAAGGATAATTATTTGTATTTGTTGATGACAAGTAACAAAATAAAGGATATTTGTATTGGTTGGTGACAAGTAACAAAATAAAGGGTAGTTGTATTTGTTGGTGACAAGGAACATAGAAAATGATAAGTATTTGTATTTGTTGGTGACAAGTAACAAAGTAAAGGATATTTGTATTTCTTGATGACAAATGAAATAAATTAATAGTTATGTCTATCGCTATCTGCGACATGACACGCATTTACAAATGGTTTTGATCTAGATACGAAGCCGAGTTACTGGACGTCTTTTCAGGATTAGCCCATCATCCCATTGACTATTTTCAGATCCTACCTCTTTCAATAAATCTACCGAAAGGAGTATTTACTAGAGGAAAGGATTTTTTTAGAATTGTGTAGTGTTGAAACCATTGTGATAAATAAAGCATTTGCTCCTATTGGTAGTGTCTAAAACGATTGATCGAATCGGGGGTAGTCAAAATTGTACCAGGTTCTCCACCAAACCCTATACTGTAATTACTCTGTAGAATCGAATCTTCTCCTCGAGACAATTCTAAAGAGTGGTCACAGTAAAGGGTTGGTGGGGATGTAAAGGAGCTATACATGGAAATGTTTAAATTCACGCGTCGTATCTGGACCTCTGTTGGAGAGTGATTTACCCTATCGGTGCCAGGTTTCTAATTGTCGTCTGCAATCCAGTTTTGTTAAATCATTCGGTAAATAAGGAAATAAGATAAATAACTGTAAATTTCAAAGGAATAAAGCACAGATATAGAGATTGAGACAAAAAGTGAAGTTCCTGATCAGACGCCGCCTTGAAAGGCGGCGTCTGATCTGGGACTGCACTATTTCTCGTGGTGCATTTATGCGACTTTGGCGGTGAAAGGGTTGAGCGTGGCACCAGACTGTGTCTAATTAGAACGAAACTCTTTACAGATGTCGACCAGACTTCGAATCTCTGAGTTTCTGTGACACTGTCGTTACACATTTGAGATATCTGGGACGGTCAGTACTGAAAACGATGCCATCTTTATCTACACAAGGTCATGTTTGTACAAATATGTAGGGAAACACGGATGCTATATATAAAATAGTTTTAAAAATGTTCTCTATTAATGACAACATCTTTAGCACGATAAAGTGGAGTTGGTGATCACACTTACAACATGTGTGGCTCTTGATGTGACGCCGGGAAGATCGACGCCTTAACAGAGTCCATTTAGCTTGATATTTTCATTACATAGTTGTAGAGAAATATACCGTGCATTTTGGAAATTTAATTGAACAAACAGTTTTGAACACAAAAGGAATGTGCTCATCGTGCTAAAGATTAAATCTGGAACGTATAGCAGGTTTTATTTAGAAAGTCTGCGTCATTGCGACAACAGTAGAGTTTCTGTATAGCGGCCGCTTAAGCATTTATCTAATGAATATCCATGAGGACATTATGACAACATGGTGTTTTAACTCTGTCGCTGCCAATGTCGCATCTGTGATAACCTATGTAAACAGTTTGGATCCAGATAAGACACTGAGTAACTCGGCGTCTCGTCAGGGTCCAAACTGGTTGTTACTGTGACTGTTTCTTGAAACAAAAATGAAGAAAAATAAAAATGGAAAATTGTAGCAGACGACAAATTTTGGCAGATGACAAAATTTGGCAGCGAAAGCGTTAATGAATAATGAAATATTTCGCACAACTCCTACAGCAGGTGTCTGATTTGGGTCTACCCTATATGCAAGAAAGGCGTGCGACTGTCAATCCATTTATTTCACACATTCAAGGCATTAGAAAATGAACAGATGGTTGTTTAATGTTGGCAGAAAGTATACGAGAACCTGCCATAAGCGGATATTAATTTTACACACAGGAGTCTTAAACATTAGGTGGTTGCTTAATAATAATGCATGGCAAAGGTAATGCAGAAATCTACTTTAGGAGCTTTCTGCATTATTTTTACCTACATAACGCTTCCATCTGCCTTTCAGACACACAATTAGACCACCCTTTGTAGGCCGCTTAAGATAGGTTTAACTGTAATGCTGAAAAAAGCTCCTATATATAAAAGTATCACCCGCTTTGCAGACTTCAGTAAAACCTCTCTATAACGGCCACTAAATTATGTTAATTAGTTGATTATTAAAGCTCCTATAGGAGCGTTCCGTTTTACGTTCACCTTGCTTTAAGCAGCCACCTGCCTTTAACACAAAATACTTGATGTAATTTAGTGGCCGTTATAGAGAGGTTTTACTGTAGCAACACCTGCTGTGCTGACGTCAATGACCGACAGAGTGGACCAAAAACGTTCAAAAGAGAAAATAGTGTGACTTATCAAAATCCGTAGTTTGTAGTGTTGGCAGAAAACAGTATTGAAACTGATCATGCAGTAAACTGCTGTAGGAGCTATCTGCATTACTTTCGACCTGCATTTAAGTACCACATGTCTTAAGGGTCTAGATTTATAGCTATTTTAACCCTTTTGCTGCCAATGCCGGATCTGTGATTACCTATGCAAACAGTTTGGATCCAGATGAGACGCCGAGTAAATCGGCGTCTCATCAGGATCCAAACTGTTTGTTACTGTTACTATGTTTTTGAAACAAAAATGAAGAAAATAAAAAAAATGAAAATTTATAGCAGACGACAAAGTTAGCAGACGACGACAAAGTTAGCAGACGACAGAGTTTGGCAGCGAAAGGGTTAATGATCGCTTATGACATGTTCTACTGTAAATGACAAATACTAGAGTCTGATAATATGTCCCGCTTAAAGCTCTGACTACTGTACGTTTTGTTTCGGTTTTTTTCATTAAGTGAGCTTACGTATTTTATTCATCGTGAGACGCATTTTATTTCAAGTAGCCTACAAATGTAACTGTTCAATGCACGAGGTAGATTAGATCATGTATACCTAGTGTCCCTAAAACGGATTTGTTGAGGCAGATCAGAAGGCTACTTATAAGATACGTAAAGTAAACGATTTAAAACATAGCGCCTTTATTCCCCCACCAAACATTGTGTTGCGAACACCAGTTCGTATCGTGCCTTCGAGGTGATTCCAATGATTGGTCACTACATAGGGTTTGGTGAAGAAATGGCGATTTTAGTAATTGAATGTCTCTGCTTCAGGGCCCATGTCTACTAACAATTTTGAGTATAACTTTAAGATATTGTGACCACTCGTCATTTCTCCACTAAACCCGATAGTGTGACCACTCGTTAGAATCGTACTTGTAGGACCTGTCTAAAACGGCATAAGTTGGTTATAAAATAAATATTATGCTCGTAGTCATTTTGTACAAAATGACATTAAACTCGACTTGGAAAATGTTTAAAGATCCCTAAGGCTCACTTAATAACATTTTTCAAAACTCATTTAATATCAGTTTGTATAAAATGACTACTCGCAACATATCCTATATAGAGGATCTTACATGAATGTCCATTACAAATTGTCTCATGAAAACAATTTGTAATGAACACGAAAGTAAGATTCTTTTTATCACATAAGCCTTAAAATGCTATAGAACATGAAACAGGCTGTAGCTGATGGCTGTTTCGGTCATTGCTTACAAACAGTGTAGTAATATAACGGACGACCCACATGGAGCACTACGATTGGCTAACGCTTTTAAAAATGGGCGTTATGGTTGGCTAACGATTGCTAATTTCCATAAAAATGCACCATTTCATTTTCGCGATTTACGACACTCTGTTACGGCATTCCCACAATGCAGATTATCTGATAAATGAATATATCGATAGAGATGGAGATCTTGGTATTCCAATATCTAAGGTAGTAAGCAATTCTCTCGCTAAACATTCACAAACAGCTCGGCTCCAGATGAGAAGTGTCTCTTCAGGATCCAAGCTGTTTTACACCAAGTTATTAGTTTCTTAAAAGCTCGATCGAGTCGGAACTAGTCTTATTTCACTATGTCTATGTTTAAACATTTACTCAATAAATACGCAGTTCTTTAACTTTGCAAACAGAGTAGACCCTATAAGAGCCGTCTGACCAGTTTGTGCTTCGTGTCCTTGTGAAATAATATATATGTGATTC
Source organism: Azorinus chamasolen (assembly GCA_963576725.1). NCBI lineage: Eukaryota > Metazoa > Mollusca > Bivalvia > Cardiida > Solecurtidae > Azorinus > Azorinus chamasolen. Next base: position 41,416,368 of record OY755241.1, on the reverse strand, counting down.
TACAGTTTCTGCCTGAGCCAAAACATCCCGTGTAGATATGGTATTATAAAAATCCGTTAACAAATATTCATTAGTTTTTACATGAATATTAAACAAGGAAAGTGGTTCACCCTTTATTCTATAAATGTTATACGCCTTTGCAAACAGAGCAGACCCAAATCAGATATATCCTATAGGAACCGTCTAATTAGGGTCTGCTCTGTTTGCTTATGGTATAGTATAGATATGATGCTACCGTTTCTGCCATGGCCGAGAATTCCTTTGTCCGTGTGCTGTTAATTAATATTCATAATGTCATAATTTCTTACATGAATATTTACGTAGTAAAGGGTTAAGCAGACAGTATGTTTTACGCTGCATGTATTTCAAGTTGAACATGGACGGCTGTCTAAAACTTTCCATTTGATATCACGTGCCACTGTTATATAATTGACAACAGGTCGATGACTCGGTCACCGCAATTGATTTAAAGAAGAGTTGAGATAAAGTTTGAAGTAGAAAGTTTACGGATTAAGCGTGCTGACACCATTATCCTGTTGGAAATTAAAACTACGGGCGCATTTCACATCAATTGTCAAAACCTGGTAGGAATAAAGGAGACATAGTGTGGATCTTGATCAGCCAGATCAGAACATTTTAACGAAACATTTGTCATCTCTATATTGTTTTCTGAAATTACATTGGAGGAAAAGGCAGTTACCCCACACAGGAGGAGTGATAATCCACCTGTCCGGGTTATGCGAACACTAATATCGACAGACACTTGGAGTCACTGTCAGGTCAAAGTCGGGTGAGGTGAGTGGAATCTCAAATGTGAGAACATTTAGGCGAAAATGGCATCGACAATTTTCGCAGTAATTCTTGCATGGATGCTGTTCACGTGCACAATGGCATTTTCACTACAGCGGTTGCCTGGATCAGAGAAGGTCTCCGGTAGGTGACAAAGCTATTTTCATTAGAAAATATTCATTTAGTACTTTTTCTTCCACATTTTGATATTTTAGACATACTTAGATACTTTAAAACCTTATAATGTCACTGTTGGTGGGGCTGTAAAATGTTGCCATTAAAAAGGATCGTGCATGGGTGTTTGATTTTTTTTATACAAGCTTCAAAATACATATTAATCTAAATTGAATGAGCTAAAATAGATAATATGAATGTAACACAGGTGTATGGGTTTATACAGTACCTAATGCTAAGACACACGGCAAAATAAACCAATCACTTCTTTTAGTTTCGCTATTTGTTCTGATTTGTTAGTAGGCGAATGTTATTGTATATGTATAGGCATTATGTTTTATATTGCAACGTGATGTTTGTCGTTCAGAAACGTTGTTTCTGAGGAAATATCCACTACCCAGTCATACAGTTCATAGACTAGCTCCAAATCGATGCTTAATCAAAAGGAGAATAACATCAGATGTAAGGATCAAATAAAATGTTAAGCATTTTTTTTTGGTTAAAAATCTTTGAAAATAAGAAGAAATAACCAGAAATGCTTTGCAAAACATAAGATGCGACAACATAAGATATCCAGTACAATTTGGAGGGGGAGTGGGGAATCGGTCAGTAGTTATATCTGGTAATTATCATTTTAAGATTTAAAACTAAGAGAGGAAATTTCAACGGAGCGCATTCAAGCATCACTTAAATTTATCCTCTATAAAAGCTAAATAGTTCATACACCCTTTTTCACATATTTATCATGTTATAAATTAAATACTAAGTACATGCTCCAACCAACACTCCTACTACATTTCATAATCCAGTACTTGACTCTATCCCAATGTGCGGTGTCAATTAATTAAAATATGCAGAAAAGATATATTCGTTGTTGTAGGTTTTTCGTCTAAAACATTTAGAGACACAGGTTTTATATGGGTTAACCATTTGAAAGACTTTATTTAACGAGGGTAGCTCAATTAGTCATAATGACTAATCTACCTTGAGGCCCTCAAACAAATGCATTTCATATAAAATACAAAACAGTAGCGCATAGATATATATGCACAATAACATTAATATATCAAACGTTCAGTATTAACTCTATGCATGCTACGGAATTTGGCGTCTAAAATGATAATTGTTGTCTGCTTCAATGTTCAAGGACATGCACATTTCCATCCATTATGGATAGTGACTTATTTACTTATTGTGTGTAAAATGTAATATAAGAGCATTGATTGGCTTTGCAAACAGTTCATAATCAGATATATCACCATGGCAGACAATGTAGAATCAGATTTATATTACAGTGAATTTTTGAACACTGAAACACGTACCATTATTGATATTTAAGACAGGTGGCAGCTTAATGCAGGGTGATCAGGGACTCCACTATTTGTCTCAAAATCTATTTCCATATATGTACTTTATTCCTTTGAAGTTTGCATGTATTTATCTTATTTCCTTATATTACCGAATGATTTAACAACATTGGATTGCAGACGAGTATAAAAATTTGGCGCGACAGGGTTACAAATCGCTGAATGTTTGTAATATTATATATGTACACGGGAGTTTTTTGTACCATGACAGACGCTGTATAGCCAGTTTATATTATTTCATATGCAAACAGTGCAGACCCATATCAGCCGTCTGATCTGAGCCTACACTGTTTGTAAAAGCGTTAAAATTGTATCTATGGAGTGAAGGGTTGGTTAACCAATTCCCTCATATTGACGACTTTTGACGACTCTGTAAAAGTCACTTTGTGAAACCATTGTGATAAATGGAGCATTTGCTCCTATAGGAGCAAATGCTCTATTTATCACAATGGTTTCAAACTACACAATTCTAAAATTTTCCTTTTCTCTAGTTAATGCTCCTTTCGGTAGATTTATTCAAAAAGTTGTATCTAAAAATAGTCTATGAGGTAATGGGTTAATACGATATCTGCATTTTAGACGAAGCTGATACGGAAGATGGTACAATACTACCGCTGACAAGTGAAAGTTCAAACTACTTACACTCCTTCCTCTCCGATCTTTCCACTCTGGAAATTTCATCCGGAAACAATATTGGAACACCTGCTGTACCGGCAGCGAATGGTGCGGATATTAAATCAGGAGCTGGTCACGTTGATTCAGACTCGATTGAAGACGATGAAGACAATGAAGACGATGAAGACAATGATGAAGACAATGGAGACAATGAAGACGATGAAGACAATGGAGAGAGTCAGGAAGACGATGACGCAAGTCACGGTTCCTTGCTGACCAGAATATTATATCAAATACACCATGGTCACGTGGACCAGTCAAATGTTGCGAAATGGTTTTCCCAAATAAAAACTGGACTAACTCATGGAACAATCTCAACAGAAGGATACCGAAGGTTTATGTCCGTTTTACGGAGCTCAGAAGTGAGAGGAAATCCTATAGACAGATGTTGTCCTCTTGGTTAACTGTAAACTTCCAATTTACTCGGTGTCTCATAGTCATCCGTCCAGCGTGGTAATCTAAGTGCAACTGTGAACATTCAGGAGAATTAATCATTTACTCCATTAATACGCATTCCTACGCATTTACAAACAGAGTAGACCCAGATCAGACGGCTCCCGTAGGAGCCGTCTGATCAGGGTCTGCTCCGTTTGCTTATGAAATAGTATAGATCTTGTTCACCGTGCCATTTTCAAAAATTCAGCTAAGTCATTATGTTTTTACATGAATATTCATGAGGGAAATTATTTTATTGAATTTATTGTATTGAATTTATTGACAATTAGGTAATCATTCTAAACATAAACTGTCGTTAGAAACAGCCAACAATGTATAGTGTTTATTGCAAACAATAATAAAAACTGTGTTGTACAGACATTTTAATTGTGACGATGCTATTATAAAAAGCAGTGTATTGTGGGGAAAAAACAAATAACTTAAGTGTTACGAAGGACTCCGGTGATTTTAAAGTTGTATAGACCCAGTCTAAATGCCAAAGCAAAGACTCTGTAGTCTGACCAGAGTGTGCACTGCAAATCAGTTTGGAAAAATAAAATAGTACATATTGCTAGTCTGTTTTCTGCCGATCGCGAATTGACTAACGTTTATAAATTGATAAAATGGCGAATTACTCGGCGTCTTATTGTGATTCAAACTCTTGTTGATTTCAACTCTCTATTCGATGTGTTGTCTTCAAAGAAATCAAGAAAATTCGAACGATAAACTCTACAGCATACTCGTAATCAATAACACATGTGTCTTTATAAGAAAAAATGAACTTCGATATCTCGAACTCGGATAACTCGAACATTGGGATAACTCGAACTAAAAGGTTGGTCCTTCTAAAACTTACAATACGGAATTGTTCTAAACAGTATCACTATACATATCTATGTGACAGTTTAATGTGAGTTGAAAGTAATGCTGAAAGTTCCAACAGGAACTTTCAGTATTACTTTAGACCTGCATTAAGCTGTGCAGATTGTGATATTGATATTGGTCAGATTGTGAATCGGATAAATCGAACCTCTGTTATCCCGAACTAATTTGTATGGCCCATTGAAGTTCGAGATATCGAAGTTCAACTGTAGTTGACATTAATGCAGATAATACTGTTGTACTGTGTATGGGTGCCAGACAACCTTAAAGTCATGTTTGTATTTCTTGAGAGTTAGCCTTTTCCGTCATATAAACGTGTTTCCACGCATTTGCAAACAGAGTAGATCCAAATCAGACGGCTCCTATAGGAGCCGCCTGACCAGGGTCTTCTCTGTTTGCTAATGGAATTCAACATCTGTTTCTTTACTTTCTAAAATGGCTACAATTTTCCACCTTCCATATTTAATTATAAGTAATATGAATATTCAGTAGGTATCGAAATTTGGAATAAACATAGAACATGGATCAACTTCCAGGATCCCATGCGTGGATCTCGCTCATTATTTCAATTTGAGTTTGATATGTATATGTCGTATATTTGTTTGTTGATGATAAATTTCATTGTTTTGTACTAGTAAACGTTTAAAATATCAGTAGCTCTACTCCTTTGATTCGAGCACATTGAGAAGCTGCACAAAACAGTTATCTTTCTTCAAGAAAAATGGAAAATGCATAATACAGTTACTTCCCTTAACCCTTTCGGTGCCAAATTTCTAATTCTCGTCTGCAATCCAGTTTTGTTAAATCATATGGTAAAATAAAGATATGAGATACTTAATGCAATTTTCAAAAGAATAAAGCACAAATGTAGAAATAGAGTTGTGACAAAAAGTGAAGTCCCTGATCAGACGCCGCCTTGAAAAGGCAGAGAAGCAGTTTGGTGGACTGAGTACTTCGAAACAATAGAGCAGATTTCAGTGCAATCATGTAAACAGTTAATGGGTGTGACTTCAAATCAAAGCGTTGCAGACGCTGCAGTATTCTTTGCATGGGATCAATTTGTTGTAAATCAAAATTCTGATATCGACTAGGTGCGCTTTGGTATAAGGGACAGGGATTAGGATAAACACTCTTTCCAGCGGATATAATTAAGTTACATCTGACATTTCAGTCGTTTCCCGCTATGCTTATTATCAAACTGATCATTCGCAATTTATGGGCGTGATTACCTAATCGCTTACACAAGATCATTCGACGTGCACTTCATTATTCATTGAGTAACTGCCTCTGGGAGAATACTTTCATTCATAGTATGGTCACGTGCTTTCGTCATGTGACTGATATTTGTATATTCGTGCGCTCTTTTTACACATTGCTATATTTTGTGGATTTTGTTTCACATACTAAACCAAAGCTAATGTTACAAAGCATTTTGATGTCAGAAATAGTATATACCATGATTGTTTCCAGATGTCGCATTATTAAATGCCTGTTGTATCCATCGAATGCACGTAAATAAATTGTACTAGACTGCTATGCGGAATGGCAGGTGTCAGGTATGTCGGTTAGGCATGGCCACGATGGCGGGATGCCACCTATGTATTCATTGCTTAACCTGTTTAACCCTTTAATACGATACACGCTTGTACTGACATTTGCAAACAGTGTAGATCCATTAAACAGGTGTGTATGGTTCACATCTAGCAAGTTCATTAATTTACTCCATAAATACATGTGTACACATTTATATGCCCTGGCAAACAGAGTAGAACCAGACCAGACGTCTCCTACAGGAGCCGTCTGATCAGGGTCTACCCTGTTTGCTTATGATATGATATACAGGGTGTCCCATAAAATACGGAACCCGGGATTAAGACCTGCAAGTTGTCCCATTTCTGTCAATATTGCTAACTTAAATTAAAAGTATACACATGTAGCTTAGTAGAGACAACATTTTGCCATATGGTGTCTAAATTTTTTCTAAATATATTCATTGTGTTTTAAGATATCAACATTTAAATGAAAGCACTCAAAACTCCGTTTTAAACATGATATAGGCATGGACTATGCAATGTACGAATATCATGTTAAAACAGATTTTATGTGCATTCATTAAAAAACTCATATCTTTAAAACCAATGCATATTTGTATGAGCAATTCGGCAGACATATGAACAAATGACTTATCTACAACAGTAAATATTTATATTTTAATGTGTCCGGTTACATTGGTTAAAATAAACATTTGATCCAGGGTTCCGTTTTTGGTTCCTTTTGGGATATCCTGTAGATATTATTCTACAGTTTCTGCCATGACAAAACAAAACACTCATGTGCACAGGTGCTATTATAACAATTAATCTAATTAAAGTACATGACGTCATTATTTCCAACATACATATTCATGGAGTAAAGGGTTAAGTCTTTCATACTGACAGGACGCTATAGTTAAATAGCGATGGGTTATTCCTCTTTGAGAGTTTTGAAACACATGATGAAATTGGAAAACATAACGGTACCACGCCTATTGAGTCACTTTTGAATATTTCTGGTTAATTTGTCAAAATTTGTTTACTTTTGAATCACAGAGGCATTTTTTCGATATTAGTTAAAAAATGACAATCTTCATAAAATGTCTGAACATTACAAATACCAATTTTATGATGTTATTGAAATGTCCTCGTATTGTGGAGATAATCAGTTTAAAGTCATTGCATAACCCATTACCTGATAGGGCCGCCATTGAACGTCTTTTACAAACATGTTTGATCAGTGTCGACTCTCTTTACTTGTGGAATAATAAAGATCTGATTCTGCACTTTCTGCCATGGCCAAATATTCCTTGTTCGCAATGCCATTATTAACACATTCCCTCACATTGACACATTTTGCCGCCTCTGTAAATATCACTTTTTTAAATCATTGTGATAAATAGGGCATTTTCTCCATTGGAGAAAATGCTCTATTCATCACAATGGTTTCTAAACTACATATTTCTAAAGTTTTCCATTTCTCTGGTAACTGCTCCTTTTCGGTAGATTTATTCAAAGAGGTTGGGTCTAAAGATAGCCTATGAGGTAATGGGTTAAACTAAGCTTATTACTATGCATACACTGATTATTTCTTGCATGAATATTCATCACCTACAGGAATACGTCTTTTAACCCTTTCCTCCATAAATACGCCTTTCTACGCATCTGTAATAACCACTTTTTGAAACCATTGTGATAAAAAGAGCATTTGCTCGTATATGAGCAAATGCTCTATTATTCACAATGGTTTCAAACTACAACATTCTAAAATTTTCCTTTTCTCTAGTAAATGCTCCTTTTGGGTAGATTCATTCAAAAAGGTTGGATCTAAAATAGCCTACAGAGGAAGGGGTTAATTCTAAATCATCTCTTGCAGGCTATGTGTTACATATTCTAATTCCTAACCTTTGTCAGTTGTGTACGGTCAAATTCATGATAAGCGTTACAAACAATTTGGATCCGAATGCAATATTAAGACTGTTTAAGAATATAACGAAAACAATAGCCAAAATTTAACGAGAAAAGGCGAGAATTTAACGAAAAGAAAGCGAGAATATCGAAGTAGAAGACAGCGACAATATAACGAGAAGAATGAGAGAATATAGCGACAATTTGGATCCGAATGCAATACTAAGACTTTTTAATAAATATAACGAGAAAAAGGCGAGAATTGAACGAGAAAAGGCGAGAATTTCGGGAGAAGACAGCGACAATATACCTAGAAGAATGAGAACATATATCGAGAGGAAAGTGAGAATATAGAACAGATCAGAATAACGAGAAGAAAGAGAGAATATAACGACAAGAAAACGAGAAGAAAGAAAGAATATATTCATTTGAAATTAATGTAATTGAATTGTAGTGTAGTCCTAGATCAGATCAGGGTCTGCACTGTTTGTCATTTAAAATCGTCTGATAAAGTACACCCTTTCATACAGAGAATGGACTACGGCTGTATACGATATAATTATGAAGGACCATTCAATTTTGAAAATTCAGCATTGAAAGGGTTAAACATGTGACAATTAGTCAGAGATGAGACAACACAACTAGAAAAAGGTCTATATTAACCCATTACTTCATAAGCCATTTTAGAACCATTACCTCATAGACTATATTTAGACCCAATCTCTGAATAAATCTACCGTAAGGAGCATTTACTAGAGAAAATGTTAAGTTTTAGATTTGTGTAATTTTGAAACCATTGTGATAAATAGAGCATTCGCTCCTATGGAGCGTCAATATGAGGTAATGGATTAAGAAAATTTGCAAACGACATTTTCTGTCAATGAACGTTTATTCAAAGTGTAAAAGATTAAAATGATATCAATTAAATGCCATTGAAACTGTTGACGTTTTCTTTGTGAGATTAGTTCGGAAGCCTTTGTTTATATCATGTCCATGTAGACATCCATTCTCAGGCTCCTCGGTACTTCCCGCTTCCCGGTCTACCTTGCAATGTCGGACGTATCGACTAAAATCTGTTCTCTCAGTTTATAAAGTGTGCGACGACGTATGAATGCAGACGCTAAGTGATTTAGATAGCTAACGAGTTTAAAATTCACGGTTGATTTCTGTAACGAGACAGAAAATACTAAAACAGGAAATTCAGGAGAAGAAGGACATGTTGGGGACATTCATTGGAGTATTTCTGTTGGTTATGCTGGTTTCCAGCTCTCCTCTAGAGAGACGTAACAGGGAAACAGGAATTATTGGAGGTGGGTACCAGCTTCGCTTCTATTAGTTACCATTGAGAGAAATATCGTACAGGGAAGCAGTACTAGTCCAAGTAGTGTCTATAGTAGTGTTGGTGGCGTAATTGTAGTGGTTGCAATAACAGTAGAACAAAGTAGTAGAAGCGGTGGTGGTAATGGTGGTAGTGATGGTGGTGGTAGTGGTAGAGTAGCAGAAGTAAAGGTAGTAGTAGTAGTAGTAGTAGCAGTAGTAGTAGTAGTAGTAGTAGTAGTAGTAGTAGTAGTAGTAGTAGTAGTAGTAGTAGTAGTAGTAGTAGTAGTAGTAGTAGTAATAGTACTGCTAGTTACTACAAATAGTAGTAGTAGTAGTAGTTGTTGTTGTTGTTGTACTACTTCTATTTGTAGTAGTTATAATATATCGACCAAATAACAAAGCAGTGTTCAAAATTCTACAAACAATGGTTTCGTACGACTAGAATTATCGCAAGTCCTCTTTTCGCCAATCGAATGAGAGCCGAACTTGACACAGATTCTATGGTTCATGTATTAAGGCTAACTAGGTACGACAGAAAGTATCGTAAGTTCAGACAAACGACGACCGCTGCTTCCATGTGAGATCGTCGTATGTTTAAACGTACGATATTTTCAGTCGTACGATCTCATATCTTTGTTTTTAATCCATACAGCTTCAAAACAAATGTCATCTAGCACCCGGACATATTGTATATATTACCTCCATTCAAATTTTTAGAAAGTATTCTGCGAGCTTCAAATATTCGGCCTCTTATCTGGGTCCATTTCTTGTCAAATGTTGGGAGCCCGTTCTACTAAAGATCGCACGACCAAACTTATCGTACGTCCTAATTTTATAAAAATCGCTACTACTCAGATAGCGGAAAGTATCGATCATTCTAGTGTACAGTAAGGACTGCGAGTATCATAAGTTCAAACATATGATGATCGCAACTTCTAGTTACGATCATCATAATTACGTCAGAATGTATGATAATTTCAGTCGTACTTTCTTTAGGCTACAATCACACTAGCGCTTGTGATCGTTAAAGACCACTTGCGACCTCTGAGACCTCTGAAACCGGCAATCGTCTGCGATTGTTGGCGACTAAATTCAAAAACATGCTTCGCAGTCACTTTGGAGATGCTTCTGTGGCCATCGTACGATAGATTGCTGACGATCATACGCCAAGTCACTGGTATTCGTACGAAGGTTCCACAAATACTTCCGACCTGTTGTGTGGTCACGTGGTCTATGCCTAGTCGCGGATAGTCTTAGGAAGTCGCTGGGGATCGCGCGACAGTCGTAGGTAATTTTAGAAAGGTCACTGACGGTCGTACGATTGTAGGGAACATCACCAACGACCACTTAAGGATAGTTGGAGACCTCCGTACGACGATCGCAAGATTACCTAAAACCTCGAAGGTTACTTCTTAAAGACCATCGACGACAAGTTCGATCGTAAGGAGGTTGTTGTGCATGATCAACGACCTCTCTTCGACTGAAATTGGTCTCACGACTAGAAACGATTACTGACGATTACTGAAGATCACCGGCGATTATTAGTGACTTGTCGTGCGACCTTCTTACGAATATCGGCGATCAAAGGTCGCTTGCAATCGTAAACATGTCTTAAGGGTCGTAAGGCCTAGTGGGAATGGCCCTAAGGTGGTTGTTGTGCATGAACAACCTCTCTACGGCTGAAATTGGTCGCACGACTGGAAACGATTACCAACGACTACTGAAGACCACCCGCGATTAACAGTGACTTGTCGTGCGACCTTCGTACGAATACCGGCGACCAATCGTAAACAGGTCTTAAGGGGTCGTAAGGCCTAGTGGGACTGGGCCCTTAGTAAACCGGGCCCCTCAAAGTAAAGGGACAATTTGAACGGAACGAGGCGTCGCTTAATTGGCTGTCTGACTTCAAAACTGTTTTAACCATGAAAAGGAATTTAATTAACCATTGCCTTCATATAAACACATTTTCACAAATTTACAAACAAAGAAGGCCCAGATCAGACAGCTTCTATAGCTATAGGAGCCGTCTGATCAGGGTCACCTTTGTTTGCTTTTGATATGATATAGATCTGATTCAGCAGATTGTGTCAAAGCAAAGAAATTCCTTGGAAAGTTTACATTATAAAAGTTCAGCTAACAAATCTTCATGATGTCATTATTTCTTACATGAATATTGAACAGGGGAAGGGTTAATATTTAGATGAAACGCATATAATGAATGGTGTCTGGTCGGACAAGGCTTGACCTACATCTCCAGCTTTTATCTATATTCCACGGTTGTTTTAGAATTCGGACAGTTTGTGAATTCGGGAATTAGGTCAAAGCTACCCCGTGAGATCACGTGGAAACAAATGATAAACACTGCACCAACAAATGATTTCATCTTTCTCGTGTATAGCGGTATAAGCAACCCATATCTATATTTCCAAGTGGACCTTACCAAATGAGTATTAACTCATTCCCTCCTAGACTATGTTTTAGACCCAACCTCATTGAATTAATGTACCGAAAAGGAGCATTAACTATAGAAAAGGTGAATTTAAGAGTTGCGTAGTTCTGAAACCGTTGTGATAAATAGAGCATGTGCTCCTTTGGAGCAAATGCTCTATTTATCACAATTGTTTCAAATAATAAGTTTTACAGAGGCGCAAAAAGGCGTCAGTAGGAGAGAATGTGTTAAGCAAATCTAATTTCAATAGCATGGTAGCTTCTATAAAAGGAATGCGTGGAAAACATACATTATACAAACGATGCAGACTCCGAATAGATGGCATCTACAGTACTCTGATTTGTACCCACCCTCCACACTATATACGTACTGTTAAACCTCTCTAAACCGGAATTCTAGTAGAGAAGATTTTGGATACTTTTAGACAGGTGGCTGCTTGATGCAGTGTGAAAGTCATGCAGAAAGCTCCCCTAGAGGAGCTTTCTGCATGACTTTCACCCTACATTAAGCTGCCACCCGTCTGCAAAAAATATACTAAATTTAACGTCCGGTTTAGAGGTGTTTTAATGTACTGTAAAACCTCACTAATCAGTATAGTTATCGTTCTGAAAGACAGGTGACTGCTTAATGCAGGATGAAAGTCTTACATATTTATGTGTGACTTTCACTCTACCTTGAGCAACCACTTGCTTACAAATTCTCATTGTTTCTTTTCTAAAATTTCGCAGTAGCGAGGTTAAACTGTTTGGGCTAAACACCATCTAATCCGAGGTCTTGCTTAATTCCCAATTGACAACAATATTTCCACCGTTTGCATACTGGGTAAAATGTTTTGTTGATTAATCCTTTACTTGGTGTTGTTCACTTGTTAACGCCTTTGCAAATAGAGTAGACCAAGATCAGACGACTCCTGTCAGGGGTCAGGTTCTAATCAGGATCTGCTATCCTTGATTATGACTTTATGTAGGTCTGATTCTACTGTTTCTGTCTTGGTCTTTAATTCTTTCTTACATGCATATTAATCAGATAAAGGGTTAAATACGACTGTTTACGCCTTTGCAAACAGAATATACCCAGATCAGACGGATCCTGTAGGAGCCGTCTGATCAGGGTCGGTTCTGTTTGCGTATGGTATAATATAGATATGATTCTACAGTTTCTGCCATAGCCAAAATACCCTGTTTTCATATGCAATTATCGAAATACATTTAATTACTATTCATGGTGTCATTATTTCTTACATAAATGTTCATGTGTTTAAATATTCTAATACAAGTGTCGAAACAATCTTTCTCATCAAAGACGTTTTGAAGGTATCAATGAGTTTTGATCTTGACAATGCTACATACTTAGTGCTGATAAAAATATTTAGGTCAACGTCGGCAATAGACCACATATCGCACAAGCACTGTACTCTTATATAAAGTGATTACTACTTGTTTAGCCTTGAACTTGAACCGTCGCCACGTGTTTGAACCATTTACACAACACCAAATTTGTTCGTTCAAGTGGAGTCTTCCGTCCTGTTAAGCATTTGAATTTTCAAAGTGGAAATTTATCGAATCTATTAAGCCAATGCAGTAGGAAGTGCTATAATTTGTGAGAGGATTTTGAATGACATATATTACAGATATTCATTTAGAGGGCTATTTAAACCCATTCCCTCACAGGCTAGTTTTAGATACAACCTCTTTGAATAAATCTACCGAAAAGGAGCATTAACTAGAGAAAAGGAAAATTTTAGAATTTTGTAGTTTGAAACCATTGTGATAGATAGAGCATTTGCTCCTTTAGGAGCAAATGCTCTATTTATCACAATGATTTCACAAAGTGTCTTTTACAGAGTGGTCAAAAGTCGCCAATATGGGGGAATGGGCTAGGAGTCCTCTGATCCTCGTCTACACTGTTCGCAAATGGCAGTAAACGCGTATCCCATATTCAAATTGTTAGAGGAAGTAATATATTTTGTAGATTTTTTTGTAAATGAGTTTCCTGCATGCCATTCGTTCTGGACTAATTTACCGCCTAGTTAGATCAGAGATGGGAATCGCAACTTTTAAAAAGTAAAAAAAAAGTAAAGTACCTAGTTATAGTCTACATTCAGTCCGAATGACCGCTCAGCTGACTGTACATGTACTCCCCTGGTCATTGAGTCATTAGCCTACAATATTGAACACTGCTAACATATGGCGCAATCATGCAGCCGCAGTACCGGCGAGTGATTCTCACAGGTACCCATTTTAACCCCTGGGTGGAGAGGATGTGCGGGTGGGAGACACAGAAAAGCGTCTCTGAAATTTCCGGGTGGGACCGGGATTTGAACCCCGGACCTCCGGACTGATAGTCAAGCGCGTTACCACTAGACCACCGCCACCGCGGTTTGTTAAACACCTTAGTTGAAGTTCTTGCGAGTTTGAGTAAATTTATTTACTTCTCTGGTTTGTCTCTGGTTTGTCTCTGGGTTTCAACATGTTCCAACAGTGCTCCTCATGTTTGTGATCACATACCATGAACGTAAAAGTCATTATAATTCGTGCCCCGATTCATTTCATTACAATGTAATGAAGGTAAACTTGAAATAAAGTTTTATGATTCATTTCATGAAAATAAATTTGAAATAAAGTTTTACGACTCACACCATGAATGAAAGCATTAATCGTGAAATAAGCCGTGTTATGATTAACCCTTCGCTTGCTGAATTTTAAAATACATTTCTCCTTCTTTACCCATGCCCTGTTGTATAATTACATATATCTTCACTGTGTACAAGTATTTCGCTGTGCAATCACTGCTGTGGGTGCACTGGTTGCACAATCAACTTGTAAATAGTGCAGACCCTGATGAGACAGCTCCTGCAGGAGCTGTCTCATCTGGGTCTTCACTATTTACAGGTAGGTATATTGACGCGAATAGCAAGCGAAGAGTTAACATCCAGAGTAAAATGTCTATGTATAATTCTTATTACATGTACAAATCACTTTTAAGAAGGACAATGACACTAGTTCTAATGACAATTCATTCACAAGAAAGCCATTAATGTAACCGTTGAAGGTTTTATAAATCAAATTTCTGATATTTGGCATAAAATAGCGGGTCTAGAAGGGAAGGGATTAAAATACATTTCTCCTTCTTTACCCATGCCCTGTTGAATAATTACATATATCTTCACTGTGTACACGTATTTCGCTGTGCAATCAATGCGGTGGAGTGCACTGGTTGCACAATCAACTTGTAAATAGTGCAGATCCTGCAGGAGCTGTCTCATCTTGGTCTTCACTATTTACAGGTAGGTATATTGACGTGAACAGCAAGTGAAGGGTTAACACTATTTCTAGAGAGTGATTCAGTAGCAGACATTTCGGCCGTTTTCCGCTATGCTTATCAAACTGACCACTCGGAGTTGCTTCTGAAGTTATAGGTGTGATTATCTAATTGCTCGCATAAGGTCATCCGACGCGCACTTCTTTATTCATAGAGTAACTGTCAGGCTGGGAGAATACTTTCATTCATATTATGGTCACATGATTTCGTCATGTCACTGATATTTGTATATTCGTGCGCTCTCCTTACACATGGCTATATTTTGTGAACTTTCTTACACATACTAAACCAAAGCTAACGATACGAATCATTTTCATGTCAAAAATAGTATACCTTGATTGTTTCCGGATGTCATGTTAATAAACGCCTTTTGAATCTATCGAATGCACGTCAATCACTTGTACTATACTGCCATGCGGAATGACGGTTGTCAGGTCGGCGAGAGTAGCATGTGGCCGACGCGTGAATACACCTTGATCAGTTCGCAAAGAATACAAAAAAAAGTCATACATCATTATGACACTATCCCCAATGTTGTTTGATGATGCTTTAGAGATACAGTAGAACTTGTCCTAAATGCTCGTTCATTTATTGAATACAGGAGTCCAATAGGAACTTTCGGCATTATTGTTGACTTGCATTAAATCTTACAGGACTATAATTAGACCTCTTTTTGGTGATCGCTTAACATGTTCCTTCATAAATATTCCTTTCTATGCCTCTGTAATAGTCACTTCATGAAACCATTGTGATAAATAGAGCATTTGCTACATAATTCTGACATTTTACTTTTCTCTAGTAAATGCTCATTTTCGGTAGATTTATTCAAAAAGATTGGGTTTAAAAAATAGCCTATGATGGAATGGGTTAAGACAGATTTAAATGTATCTAATAGCAATTCAGGCCACGGAAGCGTGTCCCGTTAATACACTTATGAATGGTGTTTATAAAAATGGACAAAGGGAAATAGTACTGTTTCCTTACCAAAATATTTTCCAAAGACCGTTTCGTCAAAATATTTCTTAATGGAATACGCCGCAGAAAGTCATGCCATATTCATGTTTGAACGAGTTCACAAAGAAAAACAGGTTACTGCTTTTTGTGTGGGAAACGAATAACAAATGTGTTTTGCCAACAATGTAGACCCAGATGGGGGCTGTTTGTCATGTTACACTTTTCTTTTAAAACTCCCTGAATATTTACGGACAGTTTGACCTGTTTGAATTTTGGAATAGTCCACTAGAAATTTCAACGTTGAGAGTGTTAACACTTTACTCCATGAATATTTATGTAAGAATCAATGACATCATGTTAATTACATTGATTGCCATAATATCACATGGTCATAGAACTTATTGGTCATGGCAGAAACTGTAGAATCCAATCTATATTAAACCATAAGCAAACATAACAGACCCTGGTCAGACGGCTCCTACATGAGCCGTCTGATCTGGGTCTACTATGTTTGCAAACACGTAGAAAGGCGTTTTTATGGAGCATTTAAAGAGTTAGACGTTGACACGAACAGTGCTAATGAATGCGTGTTTGTTACCGCTGGTTGCTACATGAAACATGAAATTTGACCAAGGGCTTGTAATACACCGACGCATTATTAATTTCCTTTCTCAAGAATATTCTGAGAAAAAAATGTTCCTAGCTTCTACCATTCCGTTAGTGGCTGCAAGCCAGATAAACATTGAGAATGTTCCTTTTGACCGGAATGAAATAATATTTGGGTAAATTAAAACTGGGATATTCTGCTGAATTACTTCGATTATTTATGTCATTGCAATGATTATATATGTAGTACATTTCATTTCTGTATAAAGCGAGTGTAGTTGTTACGGAGAGAAACACAATATGCAGTATTGCTTTCGTTTCCATCATCTGTTTTCCTTTGTGTTATCAATACAATACTCATGCAAATATTTAAAAACTAAAATATGTTTAAACAAAACCCTTCACCATAGGTCTGTTCGGTAACATTTTACTCCATGAATATTTATGTAGGAACATAATGACTATATGAATATTAATTAGCTGAATTTCATAGATGTGTATGAACAAGGTAGTTTTGACAATAGCAGAAACTGCAAAATTAAATCTATATTATTTGATAATCAAACAGAGGAAGCCCAGATCAGGCGGCTCTTACAGGGGCCGCTCTTACAGGGGCCTCTGAACTGGGTCCCCTCTGTTTGCAAATGCTTAAAGACATCCTTTTCAGGTAAATGGTAAAAGGTAAAATGCGTTAAAATGTTATCCATGGAGTAATGGGTTAAATATAGGGAATCCAGGTAGGGAAGGTAGGAAAAAAGAAACCAAATGTGTCCCCAACTAACCAGAGCCTAAACTCTAACCCTCATTAGTGACGCTAACCGAATGTTAGCACAACACCTTTTGTCCTACCTTTTCTAGCTCTAAAGAACACCCCTTTCATATTTACCTGACGGCTATGTAAGGGCTACTTGTGATAGTCTAAAGAATGCTGCTTTTGAATATTTCAGGCATCAAATCCCTCCAGCAGGGACGAGGCGAAAAACTATTACTCAGGGCGATACGGGAACATCCCCATCACGAACCACATACAAGCCACGAGCATCATGACGATGACGACGGTGACGACGGTGACCCAAAAACCAGCTCTCATGTGCTAGATCACATTTTGCACGAAATCGATAAAGGTCACGTAAATTACTCCTCGATGCATCATTGGATGGATGAAATAAATCACGGCTTGCACGAAGGGACAATGACCCAGGGTCAAGTGGACGAATTTTACAACACGCTTCACCAGAAATATCCAAGTTTCAGTAGCAGCGACGGATGCTGCATGTTTGGGTAGTCAAGAAAGCGATTTAACTCTTTACCTCACAGAGACACTTTTTAAGCCTTTGCAAACAGTGTAGACCCAGATCAGACAACTCCTGTAGGAGATGTCCGATCAAGGCCTGCTCTGTTTGCTTATGGAACTATTACAGAACTGATTCTAAAGTTATTTTTGATTGCAAAAAATGTGGCATTGTACCATTATAATAATTCCAGTCAATGAATATTCATGAAGTGACAGGTGTTTGTATGAATATTCATGAGGTAAAAGGTTAAGAAACAAAGTACATGTATAACCTCTGTAAGTGGCCAAATATGGCTTGTAGTTAACCCTTTACTCCATAAATACGCCTTTCTACGCCTTTGCAAACAGAGTAGACCCAGATCAGACGGCTCCTGTAGGAGCCGTCTGATCAGGGTATGCTCTGTTTGTTGATATGATTCTACAGTTTTTAACCGTGTCAATATGTTCCAGTATAAAAAATTATCTAATTAATAATCATGATGTCATTATTTTACATGAATATTCATGGAGTAAAGGGTAAAAGCAGGTTATTGCTTATTGCAGAATGAATGTAATGCTGAATGCTCCTTTGTGGAGCTTCTTGTATTGCTCTCATCCTGCATTAAGCTCTCATCTGATATGGATTTGGCTTAAGAGAGGTTTTACTGCACAGCCTTCAGTTTCTCTCATGTTGAGAAATATCGGCAGATATTGTTTTTCTGCAAACATATAAAACATTTAAATGACGATATATAAGCATGAGAAAGAAAATTTGACATTTTGGAAAACCTGAACGAATTCATAATTATTAACAGTTTATTCGTTCGTTATATGATAATGTAATAAAATATCAAAGAAAATATTTTTGTTCGGGTATGTGTTCCGCGAGCATTTGTATATTTGCTTTAAAACAGAATAGACATGCATGGGCCATCTCATCCGGGTCTGCTTCCTTTGCTGAAAGCACAAAATGTCGACAACCTCGACTTCTTTCTGGAATCTATTATATTAGCTAAAGTAGATACGTGATCAATAGTACTTCTTTCTTTGTTTACGAAAACCATTTTGTTCATCAACTAAAATATCATTACTCTCAACCCACCGTGTAAGCCTATCATTCAAAATAAAACAATACAATTTATACATGGAGTTCGCTAAGGTAATGCCTCTATAGGATAAAGGATCTTCTATGTTTATTACAAATTTCAATACCTATTGATCATTCATGGACACAACAGTTATAATGAAATATTGAAGGTGGAACAATGTATGAATATTCATGAGGTAAAAGGTTAAGAAACAAAGTACATGTATAACCTCTGTAAGTGGCCAAATATGGCCTGTAGTTAACCCTTTACTCCATAAATACGCCTTTCTACGCCTTTGCAAACAGAGTAGACCCAGATCAGACGGCTCCTGTAGGAGCCGTCTGATCAGGGTATGCTCTGTTTGTTGATGAAATCAGAAAGATATGATTCTACAGTTTTTAACCGTGTCAATATGTTCCAGTATAAAAAATTATCTAATTAATAATTATGATGTCATTATTTTTACATGAATATTCATGGAGTAAAGGGTAAAAGCATGTTATTGCTTACTGCAAAATGAATGTAATGCTGAATGCTCCTTTGTTGAGCTTCTTGTATTGCTCTCATCCTGCATTAAGCTCTCATCTGATATGGATTTGGCTTTAGAGAGGTTTTACTACACAGCCTTTAGTTTCTCTCATGTTGAGAAATATCGGCAGATATTGTTTTGTGAAAGCTTTCATATAAAACATTTAAATGACGATACACCGTATATAAGTATGAAAAAGAAAGGTTGACATTTTGGAAAACCTGAACGAATTCATTATTATTAACAGTTTATTCGTTCGTTATATGATAATGTAATAAAATATCAAAGTAAATATTTTTGTTCGGGTATGTGTTCCGCGAGCATTTGTATATTTGCTTTGAAACAGAATAGACATGCATGGGCCATCTCATCCGGGTCTGCTTCCTTTGCTGAAAGCACAAAATGTCGACAACCTCGACTTCTTTCTGGAATCTATTATATTAGCTAAAGTAGATACGTGATCAATAGTACTTCTTTCTTTGTTTACGAAAACCATTTTGTTCATCAACTAAAATATCATTACTCTCAACCCACCGTGTAAGCCTATCATTCAAAATAAAACAATACAATTTATACATGGAGTTCGCTGAGGTAATGCCTCTATAGGATAAAGGATGTTCTATGTTTATTACAAATTTCAATACCTATTGATCATTCATGGACACAACAGTTATAATGAAATATTGAAGGTGGAACAATGTAGTCATGTCAGAAAGAACATGTAAAGAAACAGGAATATATATCAAATTCCACTAGCAAACATGGAAGACTCTGATCAGACGGTCCCTATAGGAGCCGTCTGATCTGGGTTACTCTGTTTGCAAATACGTGAAAACACCTTTACATGAGGGAAAGTGTTAATGACTTTCGCTCAAGATTCTAAGAAGCTACTAGTATTAACGCTTGATACTACAAAAGTCGCAATTCTACGTTTTTGAAAATAGAGAAGACCCAGAATAAACGGCCCATAGGACCTGTCTGTTCAGGGTTCTGTCATGTTTGCTTATGATACAATATAGATGCAACAAGCACAGATAATGCAACATAAAAGCTCATGAATTATTTCATCTCAAACCAAAGTAACATAATTTCATGCTTATTAATCAGAGCTACAGATAAAGGTGCGTACCCAAATACTAAAATCGCCCCCCCCCCCCCCCACACACACACACACCCCACCACCACCACCACCAAATCCTATATTGTGACCACTTTTTAGAATCGTTTCTTGGGGACAATTCTGATTAGTGGTTACAGTAGGGTTTTGTGGAGAAATTAGGGAGATATTCTTGAAAGCTTTTTACTTCACGCATCTTATCTTATCTTGACATCTGCAGTTATTAACTCTTTCACCGCCACGGTTGCCGAAAAGCCATTCATTGGACTTGCTGCATTTAGTGAAACTGTGAGCATATTTGCAAACAATTTGGATCCAGATCAGATGCCGAGTAATTCGGCGTCTGATCAGGATATGAACTGCTTGACACTCCAGTTATGTTTGCGATGCATTAAATGGAAAGTCTTATTTGAAACGTAAAGCATACGACAACATTTTGCAGACGAAAATTATTTGGCACGAAAACAAATGTTTAAGTTTGTTATGTGTTGATTTTTTTTTTAACTCATTCCCTCCTAGACTATTTTTAGACCAATCTCTTTGAATTAATCTACCGAAAAGGAGCATTATATATAGAAAAGGAGAATTTTAGGATTGTGTGGCTTTGAAACCACTGTGATAAATAGAGCATTTGCTCCTATGGAGCAAATGTTCTATGTATCACAGTGGTTTCAATAAATGAGTGTTACAGAGACGCAACAACGCATCAGTAGGAGAAGGGTTAATCCTTTCAATGCGGGAAACGAGTCAGTAATGTCCATTGCAATCAGTGTATACCTAGATTAGCGGGCTCCTACAGGAACCACGCATCAAAACCAACACTGTTTGTCAGGTTACACGTTTCTTAAAAAATATCCCTAAATATTCAAGGTAAGCTTGACCTGTTTGAATTTTGAAATAGTCCATTTGAAAATTCAGCGATGATAGGGTTGAATTACCTCAGTGAAACAAATGTATCGCACAATATTCGCCTTCAATGTTTTCTCCAATGTTGGAATTAGATGTCGGCCTATTTGGGGATGGTTTACAATTTATCTCGAGGAGTTTAGAGTGGGGATGGTAAAACAACGTCTGTCGTCGTGGCTATACGCATGCGCAAATTTGGTTATATAAAAATACGTAGTCATAACTATCACTAACCAATAAGACGTTTGAATATTAAAGTATTTATAGAAAATGTAAAAGTAAAAATAAAAAGTACAGTACCTAGTTATAGTCTACTTTCATGCCGAATGACCGCTCAGCCGACTGTACATTTACGGGGTTGAATTTGAAAAATAAGATCATTTGAATCGAGAATGTCGATATGTTAATTCAAAAAGATATATATATATATTATCCCAAACGCTCTCTGAACAAAATCCACTGATTATTTTATTCTATGACCGAGATTCTAGTTAAGGTGGTCTCAAGTTCTGTTTTAAGATAGGCCTGCTCATAAATCGATAGAGCTGACAGACTATTTAAGTATATGCCATTTCCCACCCCTGTAAGAGCTTCTTAATCAAATTATCTAACGAGTGAAAAGAAAACATCTATTACTTATCCATTAATCTTGATTCTAATTAAAAACGCGTTTCCCTAGCGGTGGGTTAAATTAATAAAACAGGTGCTAGCAACGATTAACGTCTTAGACGCTGTGGTGCAGTAGGATAGCCCGAAGATTGTTGTGTTTCAAATTCACTTTTTTTATGATCCGGCGTGTGTTCGAATTTCCAAATAGCCAACTAATGTTCTTCTCTTTATTTTATTTTCTCTAATTTGTATAATTCTATTGGTGAATTTCAGTTATTCCGTCAACATATGCATATTTACAAACAATTACACTAGTTCTATGGTTATAGAATCATTATGCCTTAGAAACGTCTACTAGCATAATAAACCTTCTACTACCGGAAATAAGCTAATAAATCTAAGTTTATCCGCACCCCTTTATCACTAGAGAAGCCTGGTGACTGGAAACATTCCATTACACAGAATGCTTTCTTCCAAAGAACTACTTGCAATGACCCAGAATTGAACGCTTACAGGGCCGACATCGTATGTCAGACAGATCGTTTTCCATAACTTTTTGTTAAAGCAGTGGCGCTTGAGAGACCTCCAGCTGTTTGATAAGAAACTGCTGCAGACCTCTCTTCGGCTTCTTTTTAAAGGAAGCCAACTTGTATTGTATTTGGTTTCTTTCCGATACCAATTACTTTGACCTTTTTTCACTTTTTTCAAAGGAAAAGAGAAACTTAAAAAAAAACAATGATGATTATTTGTTGAAAATGGGACAACGCCAATGGCATTTATGAGGTTACAAAATTGACCAATGAACGTAGCGAAATCTCGTTATCGTATTTCCCCACCTACGCTTAAAAGTTACAATAGACCATCTCTAAACCGAACACTTGAAGTCGAATCTTTGTCGTCTTTAACCCATTCCCTCATAGGCTATGTTTAGACCCATTACCTCATAGACTATACTTAGACCTAATTTCCTTGAATAAATCTATTGAAAGGAGCATTCAGTACAGAAAAGAAAAATAATTATTTAGATTTGTATACTTTTGAAACCAATGTGACAAATAGTGCATATGCTCCTATGGAGCAAATGCTCTATTAATCATAATGGTTTAAAAATGTGAATTTTACAAGATGCGTCAAAATGCGCCACTGTTAGGGAATGGGTTAAGACAGGTGGCAGCTTGGCTTAATGTAGGTCGAATGTCGTGCAGAAAGCTCCCAAAATGACTCCTCTGTATTACTTGCATTATGCATTGACCCTTTCGGCGCCAAATTTCTAATTGTCGTCTGCAATCCGATTTTGTTAAATCATTCGGTTCAATATGGAAATAAGATAAATAAATGCAAATTTCAAAGAAATAAAGCACATATATAGAAACAGAGTTTGAGACAAATAGTGAAGTCCCTGATCAGGCGCCGCCTTAAAAGGCGGTGTCTGATCTGGGACTGCACTATTTGTCGTGGTGCATTTTTGCGACATTGGCGGTGAAGGGTTAAGCAGTTAACTGCTGAAAACGACCTAGAATCTTCTTTATTAAAATCCCAGTTTAACTCTTTCGTTGCAAATGTCGCATCTGTGATTACCTACGCAAACAGTCAATATCGCATCTCTGATTACCTACTCTAATAGTTTGGATCCTGATGATACGCAGAGTAACTCCGTTACTCGGCGTCTCATCTGGATCCAAGCTGTTTGCAAATACGAGACAGGTCGCGGTAAGCTGGAGAAGGGATACGCAGTCTTCAGGATCCAGACAGTTAGAGAATATGACTATGTTTTTTCGAGGAATGACGGGGAAATGTAACAATGTAAACATTCAGCAGACGGGCAAGTGTTGCAGACGACACTATGTTTTCAGCAAGAAAGGTGAATAGTCGCTATAGAGAGGATCTACTGAACGAATCAACTCGCGGTAACAGTTGATAAGAATTGCTCTGTCACCAACGAAGGACAGTCACATGACCTCAAGTTTGCAATACCGTAGAACCGCGCTAAAGCGTCCACTTAATAAATTAACATTGGTGTCTAAAAGCAGGTGACTGTTTAATGCAGGACGATAGTAATGCAGAAAGCTCCTACAACGACCATTTGGTAATTACATATGGGAACCTGTTAATTCAGAACAGGTGACCGAATAATGCAGAATAAATGAAATGCAGAAGTCCACGTGAGAACTAACTGCATACAATCAAACTTACATTGAGTTCCGACGCTGTTTAACCCATTCCCTCATAGTGACGCCTTTTTACGCATTGTACTAGTCACTTGTTGAAACTAGTGAGATAAATAGAGCATTTGCTCCAGTGAAGCAAATACTTTATCATAATCGTTTTAAAACTATATAATTCTAAAAACAATCCATTTTTCTATTAAATGCTCCTTTTCAATAGATTTATTCAAAAAGGTTGAGTCTAACATTAGCCTATGAGGTGATGGGTCTAGAAATAGACTATGATGTAATGGTTTAAGACCCACAAAATAAGAGATGTTTGAAATGCCTTGATAGAGAGGTTTTACTGTATCTCATTTATAGCCGAGTTGTTAAGATTTGTAAGAGATAAGCGGTATTAATAACAAATATTTTCGCAATGGGGTCGAGGTTGTGTTCTGTGTTTGTTTCCTTTGTTACATTGAATGTTCTACTTATAATTGGATCTGCTGGAATACCAGGGAATATACATGTAAGAGAATTGGGTAGGTGTACATGTGAAGAATAAACTTTCACTTTTATCCCATTGTGAAAATGTATGTCTGCCCAATATTGGACCTGTTTCATTTTGACTACATCCGACGCGATTGAGATTTTAAGAGACAATTGATCAAGTGTCGAGCATCGTGGACCATGCTGAGACATCGAGTTACTCGGCGTCTCATCTGGATTCAAACCGTTTTCAAAGTTGGTCACAGAATCGCAATCGGCAGAGGGAGGATTTAACTATATGATACATGTAGGATTCGTGTTTGTTTCTGGAATCGATCTATTCAACAGTTTATGACGTTTCAGACATGTAAGTGCCGAGTGGGCATTAACGCCTTTTGGCGCCTCTGTAATAGTTTTTGAAACCGTTCTGATAAATAGAGCATTTGCTCCATATGAGCAAATGTTCTATTTATCACAATGATTTCAAAACTACAGAGTTATAACCAATGTCTATTCTAACAGTTCTAACCAATGTCTATTCTAACAATTCTTACACATTTCTAATCATGAAGTGGTCGTTTTTAATTAGTTCTACTGTATATAAAATTATAAATGCTGTTTCTTTGCTAGATAACATTCTAGATGCATGTGCTTGTGGTCTATACAATTCTAATAGCAGTCATTGTGCTAGAGTTGAAGGCATTTTCTGGCTTCTAAAATTCTGAACGTATTTCTTAGTTCAACAATTACGACAACTAAATTCTAAATATGATTACTACGACCCATGTACAAACAAATCTAACTAGTTCTCTTGGTAACTAAAACTCTGTCCAACTTTGTATTGTTTCAAGGGCAGTGACTGAACTTTTTTGTTTTATCTTATTCATCTATTCTTTTTATTTATTGAAAAAATGGAGGGAGTGTTTTGGAGGGGTGGTTTTATGGAGGAGTGTTTTTGGAGGGGTGGTTTTTTTGGAGGGGGTGTTTTTAGGGTTGTTTTTGAATCCATAACCCTTTACCTTGTAGAAACTCCTTTTCAAACATTTGCAAGCAGAATAGACCCAGATCAGGCGGCTCCTTTAGAAACCCTCTCATCAGGGTCTGCTCTGTTTGCTTATGAAAAAATATAGATAGGATTCTACAGATTCTGCTGTGGTGAAAAAAATCATAATGGCATTCTTAAACATAACATTTACTGATTTACATGCAGTTGCTATTTCTCAGATAAAGGGTTACAGTAAACCCTATCTAAATCAGACGCTTTATTTAGTATGCATATCGGTCTTGGAGACAGGTGGCAGTTTAATGCAGGGCGAAAGTCATGCAGAAAGCTCCTAGAGGAGCTTCCTGCATGATTTTCACCCTGTATTAAGCAACCACCTGTCTAAAATATCTAAATTCTTCTCTACTAGAATTCCGGTTTAGAGGGGTTTACTGTATATTTGGGGTTACGTTTTGTCGCGTAGCTACGAAATCCAAAACCTTACCACACAAGAAATATTCCTAATTTGGAATGCAATGGTCCGTAAAATGTATTCATTAGTCCACGGTCTGAAAATAGTACAGTACCTAACATTTGTAACAGTAATTATGATAGCTTTGTAGCAACCCGTTTTGAAATAACATTGCATTTTGAAATAAGTATTTCAAAACGGGTTGAAGTTTATTTCAATGTGCGATTTTCGTTGCCATCCCGTTTTGAAATAATGTTGCACTTTGAAATAATTCTTTCAAAACGGATTGAATGGAAAAGTAGTAAAGTCAAGCAAAATTAAAATCTTTTTTAATCGAAGTTTGTTTCAATGTGCGATTTTCGATGCCAACCCGTTTTGAAATAAGGTTGCAAATTGAAATTAAAATGATTGAATGACCTTTTCCCTGTACGGGAACGGTAAAAAGAGAATACATTCATACTCGTATACACTCGTGGTGTGTTTCCAGTGTCTGTGGACTCATGGCGTCCAGTCGGCGTCACATGACGTCATTGACTTAAAATGAATATTTTACTACAAAACGTGTTCTATATCAATTTTTAACCCGTGAAAGTTCAAATTTGGTCATGACGTCACTTTGGCGTCACATACCTTTATCCTCATGTTTCACTCCAAATGCATGGAAATGTAATTCAAAGCAAAATAGAAGTCTTCAAAATCGTTTTCATTTCGTTTACCATTTCCGTGCAGGGGAAAGTACTTTAGTCAATTTTATTTCAATTTGCAAAACGGGTTGACAACCCGTTTTGAAATAATTATTTCAAAGTGCATGTAGTAGTAAAACAATGCGGAACTTACTTTGCATGATGAAAACGATTTTTCAAGACTTCTATTTTGCTTTGAATTACATTTCAGCTTGATTTCTAAATAGCTAAATGTTTAGATAGAGTTTTTATGATAGCTAACTTTCTAAAAGTCTAAATGTCTAACTACAGTTATAATGATAGCTTAATTTCTAAATGGTTAAATGTTTTGCTACAGTCGTTATAATAGCTTAGTTGCTAAATGGCCAAATGTCTTGCTACATTTATTATGATCATTTAATTTCTAAATGGCTATGTAGCCACGATTATTATAGCTTAATTTATACATGGATAAATGTCTCGCTACGGTTATTATTATAGCTGAACTTTAAATGGCTAGATGTGTAGCTACAGTTATCATTATTTCTGAATTTCTAATTGTCTAAATGTGTAGCTAAAGTTATTATTATAGCTGAATTTTAAATGGCTAGATGTGTAACTACAGTTATCATTATTTCTGAGTATCTAATTGTTTAAATGTGTAGCTACAGTTATTATTATAACTGAATTTCTAAATAGTTAAATAAAATGCTATAGTTATTATTATAGCTGAATTTTAAATGGCTAAATGTGTAGCTACAGTTATTATTATGGCGGAATTTCTAAATACATGTAGTTAAATGTTTCGCTACAATTATCATTATAGTTTATTCGTTTTTTAATGGCTAAATGGCTAGCTATAGTCATTATGAAAGCGTTTTTGTCAAGCTACGTTTATTATGATAGCTGAATTATTTATACATGGCTAAATGTCTAACTACGGTTATTATGATGGTTTGATAAATACATGGCTAAATGTCTATATACATGTACAGTTGAACTTCGATATCTCGAACTCAGATAACTCGAACTTCGGGATAACTCGAACAAAAAGTTCAGTCCCTACAAAACTTACAATACAGAATTGCTCTAAAATGTATCGCTATATGTATCTAGAAACACATATGACAGCTTAATACAGGTCTAAAGTAATGCTGAAAGCTCCTATAGGAGCTTTCAGCATTACTTTAGACCTGTATTAAGCTGTGACCTTAAGAAAACGTTCAGATTAGAAATCGGATGACTCGAACTCCTCTTATCTCGAACTAATTTTACGGTCCCTTGAAGTTCGAGTTATCGAAGTTCAACTGTACATGTATACGAGATATTTTAGTTAGTATGGCAGCAAATGTTTTACATGGTTGAATCTTGACACAATATGAATTCATGTTTTGTCAGCGTTATTTCCACATGACCTTTTTACAGTCAGTTTAATATCTTAGTGTTTGCATGGCTTAATTTCTAGATTCAGAAATGTAGTATCCTGATATAGTTGTTGTCGTTACTTGCGTTACTTAACCAATTCTCTCCTACCGACGATAGTTTGCGTCTCTGTAAGACTCGGGGTTTTGAAACCATTAGAGCAAATGCTCTATTCATCACAGTGGTTTTAAAACTACACAATTCCCAAATTATCCTTTTCTTAGTATCCACATATAGTTGTCGTTACTAAAATTTAGGCACATTTATTGGGTTACATGTACTTAAGTTCTAGATGTAATTATTTGTGGTGACTTGCTTTCTAGGTGTAATGATATTGGTGACTTAATTTCTGGATGCATATACATGTATTGTGATCACTTAATTTCTTGAATCATGCGTAGGTTTAATTACTGTCATACATACATATTTATATGTATTCTTTATTATTCTTTATACATACGCAATGCATGCATGGAAAGTGCCCAAACGAAAAATAATATATTAGTCAAAACTATTACTTTAGTGCTAATATTTTTTCAAACCGCTCTAAAGCGATAGCTTAATTTTTCAATTTCAAGGGTTTAAGCCAGGACGAAAGTGATGCTGAAAACTCTTATTGGATCCTGATGAGACGCGGAATATCTCGGCGTTTATCAGTTTCCAAACTGTATAACATCATGAGAAGGTTTTTGAAAAGAAAGTACAAAAATCTCCATTTTGAAATCCGAAGCAGGAAAATGTACACAACAGAAGAAAATTATTTGTCGTCGAACGTGTTACTGAGTATGTATGTTTTCTATTCTTAGATAAAAACATCGATCGCCCTAACTCAGCAGGTGGTCTCCTGAGCAGGATCGCCCGAGCCCATGGCCAAGACGATGCACACTCTAGAATACATACCCACATATTTGACCACATAATGCACGAGGTAGATAAAGGTCACGTGACAGGCGACTCCATGCATCATTGGTGGAGTGAAATCAACCACGATTTAAACAAAGGAACGCTGACTCATGATCAAGTGGACAGCTTCTATGCAGACTTAAAACAAAAATACCCACATTTCCACTTACCCGACGAGTGTTGTCCATTTGGCTGAGGATCTCCACAGAAAGAACTGTGTGCATTGCAGTGAAAGAACTACAGTAAAACCTCTCTATAACGGCCACTAAATTGTGTAAATGTGTTGGTATTTAGGGCAGATGGCTGCTTAAAGCAAGGTGAAAGTAGAACAGAACGCTCCTATAGGAGCGTTCTGTTTTACTTTCACCTTGCTTTAAGCAACCATCTGCCTTTAACACAAAATACTTGATGTAATTTAGTGGACGATATAGAGAGGTTTTACTGTATATGAATGTGTATGTAAGAAATAACATCATAAATATTAATTAGATGAATTTAATAACGGCATGTAAACGCAGGAAAGTTTGACCATGGCAGAAACTGGAGAATCCTATCCACATTATTTCGTAAGTAAACAGAGTAGATCCTGATTAAACAGCTCCTACATGAACCGTCTGATCTAGTTCTGCTCTATTTGCAAATGTGTCCAAAGACATGGAGTAAAAGATGAATGCATTGGATGCGTAAAAAAGAATGAACAATATCTATCACACAGCGAATATCAAAATATGTTCATAATAAAACATTGTAACATGTAGTATTCTTGTGTTTATTAATTAACTTGAATTTCATTTTTTTATCTGACACGTATAGTTAACAGAGCTGCTGATAAATATGCGTACCCAAATACATGTACTAAAATGATCATTTCTCCACCAAACCCTATATTATGGGGATTCTAAAGAATGGTAACAATATAGGGTTTGACGGAGAAATAAAGGAGCTATTGTTGAAAATGTTTAAATTTACGTTGGATATCTGGATCTCTTTAGATACATGCACATCTGAGAAGGTCTACAATACCATTCTAACTACCATACAGTAGAATCTGTCCTAAGCGGTCATTCATTTATATGGAAGGTGGAACATTGTAGCCATTTTAGAAAGTAAAGAACCAGATCAATCAAATTATTTTAGCAAACAGAGCAGACCCTGATCTGGGTCTATTCTGTTTGCAAATGCGTGAAAACACGTTTATATGAGGGAAAGGGTTAAATACACGATTCTAAAAATGCAGTTGATGATACATATTTCGGGAAACACCTGCTGTATCCCGGCAGAACTACGACACATTTCGACGGGTGTTAGAGTGAGATTAAATCGTATGCGAACTCAGCGACGTCCAATTATGGTCTCATAAGGTGTTTTATATCAGAATCATGACTTATGGAAAGATATCCAACTTACATGTACGTGTCAAACGTGAACAGGTAACTTTAATGCAGGGGCAAAAGTAATGCAGAAATATCCTATAAGAGCTTTCTGTATAACTTTTAACCATCATTAAGCTACCATCTGCCTTACAGACCCGTAATTAGACCATTAAGCTACCATCTGCCATACAGACCCATAATTAGACCATTAAGCTACCATCTGCCTTACACACCCGTAATTAGACCATTAAGCTACCATCTGCCTTACACACCCGTAATTAGACCATTAAGCTACCATCTGCCTTACAGACCCATAATTAGACCATTAAGCTACCATCTGCCTTACATACCCATAATTAGACCATTAAGCTACCATCTGCCTTACAGACCCATAATTAGACCATTAAGCTACCATCTGCCTTACAGACCCATAATTAGACCATTAAGCTACCATCTGCCTTACAGACCCATAATTAGACCATTAAGCTACCATCTGCCTTACAGACCCATAATTAGACCATTAAGCTACCATCTGCCTTACAGGCCCATGATTAGACCATTAAGCTACCATCTGCCTTACAGGCCCATAATTAGACCTTTTTAGACGGCCGCTTAAGACCGGTTCGACTGTAGTAACTTCAATTCTAGTTGGATTTGAATAAATGTACTTGCATATTCACGTGCATATTATCTTAATATTTGCTTAAGTCAGACAATGGGTAAATCATTTCACGTTTTTTGTGATACCCTACTCATTTTTATGAATATAAAAGTAAGCAGATTTTAAAGTTTCATATCACACTTGAAAATTGAAACGCTATGTGTACTTTAACTGTTCATTTTCATATCAGAAAGGTGTACAATCATGCCCGTATAAAGAAAATAACGGATACAGACACCATCGTTTGATATAAAACCATAATTAAATCATAATTAATTTGAAAGCAGTTGAATTATTTCGGTATACTTTGACCAAACCGGATGGTTTAAAATTCGTTCTACCATTTGTAAATAATATCCCTTCTTTTTGTTTCATTTAAGCATTAATATTCATGAATATGCTAATGAACTGATTAACAACATGATATTCTTAATCAAAGACCATTGTATTTCGTATAATTATAGTTGGTAACATGTTGATAATGTTAGCTCATAGCTGCCCAAGGTCCTGTGATATAACGTTTTTACCTTCTCTATGTGTTGACGCTGTCCGGACGTACATTTGCTATGGGAATTCTAAAATGCAGATGACCCATAGAGACACGTTTTTACATAGCATCAGCTAGATTACTCTCAATGAGATGGTTTTATGTATAAGAACATATCTCTATCGATTTGGATCATTACAGGTGATTTCAGTTCTAGTTTTCACCATTTTCCTGTCTTTTTCTCTAATTTTAGGGGGTTCTCATTAATATTCATGAATATGCTAATGAACCTATTAACTACAATACATTTAAAATCAAATACCAATGTATTCATTTTATGTTTGGTAACAAGTTGATATTGTTAGCTACCAGCTCTCGAAGACCTTGAGATATAATGCTATCTTCTCTATACGCTTACGCTACCCGGACGTATCTCTGCTATGGATACTCAAAAACGCAATAAAAATGCAAATAAGCCATAGAGACACGATTTTGTTTTAAATAATACACTCCTTGGGGGTGTTTTATGTATAAAAACATATTTGGGTGTATTTGGACCATTACAGGTGATTTCAGATCTAGTTTTCACCATCTTCTAGTCTTTTTTTCATCATTTTTCGGGTTTCTCATTAATATTCATGATTATGCAAATGAGGTAATTAACAAAAACATATTCTTAATTAAAGACCAATGTCTTACCTTTAGTTTGGCACCAGTTTCAAACTCTTAGTGCCCCGAATAGCATAGATATACTACATTATAGCCTTTACCCATCGCCGTTGTCAAGACCACTGGTTGCCATGGAACGGTAGAAAACCCCATAGCAGGAATGAGTTTTTTCTTGGGTACAATTTTGATTTCCATTCAGCAGAACCTACCAAACACCCTGGTACACATGAAAAAAAGTCAGACGGGGGGTGCACGGTAACCCTTTCTGGCCCCCGGGGTATATCTAAAGCCGAGCACAACCCTGTTGAAACTACATGTACACTATAATGGGCAACATTGGGATGACCTTTTCAAAGTTCAAATCCAGAAGAGGCTCTGGGTCATCCTGCATCTCGTCAGAATCTAAACGATTTGATACTCTCGTCAGGTTTTCAATACAAATGAATATTTAACATTAAACCTGCTGTGGGCGGATGAGTGATGACCTATGCAAACAGTTTGGATCCAGATGAGACGCCGATGTTTGCATCTTGGAAGACAAACTGATTACAGCTTCAATTTTGAGAATGTAGTGGGTGACAAATTCTGTAACAAGAGCCTTAGAGGGCCAAGATGGCCCATACCGCTCACCCGAGACATCGTGACACTAGTCACCAAATCTCCCAACTGAACACAATAGGACCATTATGGCCCTAAATCGCTCAATTGCACCAACTGCTACAAGAGAATAAGTTTCTAACAATTATCAATTTTGTTTTTAAGATTTATAGTTCAGACGAGATTTTCAGGAGAAGGAGTATATTGCAGACATTCAACAATGAGACAGCTATAGTGTAAACAAGATTTGAACTTAATTTGACCTAGTGACCTACTTTTTGACCTGGTCCCACCAATATTTGAACTTATATTATATCATCAAGACAAACATCCTTAGTAAGTTATATCATCAAAAGTGATGATACACTATAGAGTGTAAAAAAGATCTAACTTTTATTTGACCTAGTGACCTACGTTTTGACCCGGTCCCCTCCACATTCTATCTTGATCGATATAACATCAAGATAAACATCCTAAGCAAGATTCATGAGTGTGGCCTCTAGATTGTAAACAAGATTTGACCTAGTGACCAAGCTTTTGACCCGGTCCCATCCATAATCAAACTTGATCGAGATATGACAAACATCCTGGGCAAGTTTGAGGAAGATTCGGTCAAAAATGTGGCCTCTAGAGTGTAAACAAGATTTGAACTTTATTTGGCCTAGTGACCTACTTTTGTCTGAATCCCTCCCGCTTTCGAACTGAATCGAGGTATTATCAAGACAAACATCCTGATCAAGTGTGAGGAAGATTGGGACAAAAATGTTGCCTCTAGAGTGTACACGCCATTGTTGACACACGACGGACAACGGAAGCCGGACATTCAAGTCTACCAAAACCTCACTCTGAGCATAGCTCATGTGAGCTACAAATAATTTGCTCAACGGGATATAGTTTAATTATTTCTGGCTTATGCTATATTTAGACCCAAGTTCTTTGAATAAATCTACTGAAAAGCATTTACTAGAGAAAATGAAATGCTCTATTAAATACAATGGTTTCAACACACAACTTTTACAGAGGCGTCAATATGAGGGAATGGATTAAAACAATAATTTAGGAAGAAGATATTTTGCAAATGCCTTAAATGTTACATATGTATTGTATTTACAGTCTTACATTAGCCCATTAGTACCCAGTGTCCCTAAAAAGGACGATAAACAATGTAGTCCCAGATCAGAGAGCTCCCGATGGGATCCTTCTGATTAGGGTCTGCAACGTTTGCTGAAGCTATCAATAAAAATAGCTTATTCTAGCAATTACATCATTTGCTCCCCCCCCCCAACCAACACACGCACATGAAAATGGATGGGTTTCAAAGTAAGATCTGGACGGGGTTTCCGTAAATCCATAAATAGGCCTTTCATTCGCCTTTGCAAACATAGTAGACCCAGATCAGAGGCTCCTCTAGGAGCCTTATTGTCAGGGTCTGCCGATTGCTGATGCTATAATGGAGATATGATTCTTCAGTTTCTGACATGGCGAAACTCCATGTTCTATTGTAAGAATTATTCTAAACATGATTGATATATTTAATTAGTTCATGAATATTCATGGAGTAAAGGGTTAAATAACTTGGGAATGAATAGGATTGCTGGCTACTGTAAAACGTCATGTCTGCTCAAACTCTGATATTGTGTAAAGGAATTGTATTGTAAATGCGCACTGCCTTCCAATTTACTGGCGCCGTGTGAAAAGTATGATCCAAACACAAGATTTTGTCAATACATGAATTTATATACAGAATAACCCCTCTAAACTGGACGTTAAAATTCGGTCTTTGAGACAGCTTCATGCAGGTTGAAAATCATTCAAAAAGTTCCTGAAGGAGCAATCACAAAGCTCCTGAAGGAGCAATCACCTGCGTAAACAGACTTTATTTAATAAACTAGAGGTTAGAGGGGTTCTTCTGTGTTTTGTAAATATGCATAATTCAAATCCAGTATGTAGCTGAATGTTTTAACATATTACTCCGATGATGTCATGAATATTGATTAGATTAATTTGTCATAATAGCACAAGGACACGGGAGTTTCTTGCCATTGCAGAAACTGCTGAATCATACCTACATGTATATCATAAGCAAACAGAGCAGACCCTGATTAGACGGCTTCTCTAGCCTAGGAGCCGTCTGATCTGGGTCAACTCTGCAAAGGCGTAGAAAGGCGCATTGATGGAGAAAATAGTTAACTATTATATGTCATTGATTCTATTTCCAATAAAGTTGGTGTTTAGAAACATAGTTTGGCAGAGAACCTGGGATTCTTTCCAGCTGTTAAGAAAATATTAACACATTCCCTCCTATGACGCATTTTTGCGCTTCAGTCACATTTTGAAACCATTGTGTGCAAATGCTCTATTTATCACAATAGTTTCAAAACTAATCAATTCTAAAATGTACCTTTTCTGTAGTAAATGCTCCTTTTCGGTAGATTTACTCAAAGAGGTTGGGTCTAAATAGTCTAGGATGAATGAGTTTAACTCAGTTTCAAACAGCTTGGACCCTGGTAAGATGCATACTTATTTCAGTACATGGTGTTAACTTCATTTTTTCTAAAGGAATTAAAACACAAGAGACACGCTGCTTCAAAATGGAAGAGTTTTAATCTGAATGATACAAAGCCAGCGCCTCGAGGAGCGCACCGTGTACACAGTGGAATCACATTTAAATGCTGTTATTTACAGTCTTTATACATACGCTTTACACTTAACATGTTAAATACAAATAAAATGGCTCGCCACGCAGGAAAAAAAGGTGCTAAGACATTTACCAATAGTGTATCTCCAGATCAGCCATTGTCTCGGGTTCATCTCATCACGTGCTGCACTATTTGGAATACTGATAGACAGTAAAACCTATCTTAAGCGACAACTAAAAAGGGATCTAAATAAGGGTCTATAAGCCAGGTGGTAGCTTAATGCAGGTCAAAAGTAATGCAGAAAGCTCCTATAGGAGCTTTCTGCATTACTTTTGCTCTGCATTAAGCAACCACCTGCTTTTTACGATTCCTGTGTCCAATCAATATAAGGTCACTTAAGACAGGTTTTATTGTATATGTTCAGAGTAAAATCTCTCTACAACAAAGTCTGAATCTAGACCATAAATATGAGTGGAAGCTTAACCCTTTATTCCATATATACATGTATATGCTTTTGCAAACAGAGCGGAACCAAATCTGACAGCTCCTGTAAGAGACATCTGATCCAGGTCTGTGGTCTGTTTGTTTATCGTAGATCTGGTCCAGCAGTTTCTGCCATGGCCAAACTTTGTGTTCATAAGCCATTA
Organism: Azorinus chamasolen; assembly: GCA_963576725.1. Taxonomy (NCBI): domain Eukaryota; kingdom Metazoa; phylum Mollusca; class Bivalvia; order Cardiida; family Solecurtidae; genus Azorinus; species Azorinus chamasolen. The sequence continues at coordinate 41,380,284 of OY755241.1, read as the reverse complement.
TAAAATGAAATATCTTATTAATATTCATGATGTCATTACTTCTTACATGAATATTCATAAGGAAAAGACTAAACTAAATATTCTGCATAAAGCAATCACCTACTTTTATAGACACCCATATCCAGTCATTAACCCTTATAGACACCTATATCCAGTCATTAACCCTTATAGACACCTATATCCAGTCATTAACCCTTATAGACACCCATATCCAGTCATTAACCCTTATAGACACCTATATCCAGTCATTAACCCTTATAGACACCCATATCCAGTCATTAACCCTTATAGACACCTATATCCAGTCATTAACCCTTATAGACACCCATATCCAGTCATTAACCCTTATAGACACCCATATCCAGTCATTAACCCTTATAGACACCTATATCCAGTCATTAACCCTTATAGACACCCATATCCAGTCATTAACCCTTATAGACACCTATATCCAGTCATTAACCCTTATAGACACCCATATCCAGTCATTAACCCTTATAGACACCTATATCCAGTCATTAACCTTTATAGACACCTATATCCAGTCATTAACCCTTATAGACACCTATATCCAGTCATTAACCCTTATAGACACCCATATCCAGTCATTAACCCTTATAGACACCCATATCCAGTCATTAACCCTTATAGACACCCATATCCAGTCATTAACCCTTATAGACACCTATATCCAGTCATTAACCCTTATAGACACCCATATCCAGTCATTAACCCTTATAGACACCTATATCCAGTCATTAACCCTTATAGACACCTATATCCAGTCATTAACCCTTATAGACACCCATATCCAGTCATTAACCCTTATAGACACCTATATCCAGTCATTAACCCTTATAGACACCCATATCCAGTCATTAACCCTTATAGACACCTATATCCAGTCATTAACCCTTATAGACACCCATATCCAGTCATTAACCCTTATAGACACCCATATCCAGTCATTAACCCTTATAGACACCTATATCCAGTCATTAACCCTTATAGACACCCATATCCAGTCATTAACCCTTTACTCCATAAATACACATTTCTACACCTTTGCATACAGAGTAGACCCAGAAGAGCCGTCTGATCAGGGTCTGCTACGTTTGCTTATATTACATGATATAGATGTTATTCTACAGTTTCTGCCATGGCCAAAAATTCCTGTGTCAGTGTCCTATTATAACATATTAATCTAATTAATATTCATGACATCATTATTCTGACATTATTCGTGGAGGAGCAGGTTAAGTGGTTGCTAAAGAGAGATTTTACTGCATTCAAAAACTGACAAGTAACTAACACATTCAAATGTGACTGCTGATCTGGATCTATGCAATCAGAGCTACAGATAAAGGTGCGTACCAAAGTACTAAAACCCTCATTTCTCCACCAAACTGTATACTGTGACCACTCTTTTGACTCGTCTCTTCGAGACGATTGTAAAGAGTGGTTACAGTATAGGGTTTGGTGGAGAACTAAAGAAGGTATTGATGAAAATTTACGCATCTTATCTGAAGCTCTGTATGCTGTAGACAAAAATGTTAAAATACTCTTTTTTTCAGATGAGGCAAGCCAAGTAATATTGTAATAGTACTGTGAGCTATACTTGATATCAAACTAACACAGATCAGAAATAAACATCCTCTTCCATGCAAAAAAATAGTCCTTTTCATCCATGTATGCTGAAATGATATTCCTTTACTAAGTGGATCTGACAAAATGCATGCGCAACACAAAATAGTTCCATACAACACGTATACATAATAAATGCACCCAATACTCCGGACTAAATATTTCAGCCATTCAACAAAATAAATACGTTTGAAGGTTTTCCATCTTGTGTAGGCCCTGATAGGCTGCTGCATCCATGATGCGACATTTTGGTCTACAATAAAGCTACTCAAAATAGTCTGGGGTTTAACCCTTTAGCCAATGAAAACTCATGCAGGAAATAATGATATAATGAATAATTATCAACTATATAAGGCATATGAACACAAGATATTTTAGCCATAGCAGAAATTGTGCAATCATATACAGTAAAATCCTCTAATACGACCACTAAAAGGAGGTATAATTCTGGTTCATCAAAGCAGGTGGTAGCTTAATGCGGGGCTAAATTTATAGCTTTCTGCATAACTTTTGCCCTGCAGTTAGCAACCACCTGCTTATACAGACATCTATGTTCATTCACAAATTGGTCACTTTAGAGAGGTTTTATTGTATGTGTCTGTTCTGTTTGCAAAGGTGCCAAAGAGTCTCTGTCAGGTAAACCGTTAACGGAGGTTGTATCTTCATGAAGGACAAATGTTACGAACAAGCTTTCTGCCTAACTTTCGTCCTGCATCGAGCAGTCACCTACATTTACAATATGTACCACTAAGTGGTCGCTTTACAGAGGCTAGTCACCTACATTTACAATATGCACCACTAAGTGGTCATTTTACAGAGACTCCCACTTTAACACTTTCCTTCATACAAACATGTTTTCACGCATTTGCAAACAGAGTAGACCCAGATCAGAGGGCTCCAACAGTAATCGTCTGATCAGGGTCTGCTCAGTTTGCTAATGGAATTTGAAAGATCTGTTTCTTTAGTTTCAAAAATGGCTACAATGTTTCATCTTCCATATTTCATTATAACAATTTTGTCCATGAATATTAAGTAGGTATTGAAATTTTGAATAAACATAGAACAGGGAAAGAGTTAAAGGGTAAAATGTCACTGAAAATCTTTAATATTTTTTTTTATCCTCTGTTTGATAACAGTTTTCATAGTCTCAAAGCATAACAAGATCCTCCAGATCATCTTTTCCAAAGGTCTTCATTCTTTTAATGCCACTTATTTCCATTTGTAAAATTTGGGAAAAATCCGCTGTATACAATCACAGAATGTGGTAATACAGTTAAACCACTTATATCCCTTAACTACACCCTTTACTGTATGAATATTCACGTAAGAAATCATAAATATTAATTAGCTGATGTTTTATAGTGACCTGTGAACACAAGAATTGTCAGTCACAACAGAGAATCACGTCTATATTAGTTCATACGCAAAACATAGCAGACCATCTGCGTCTACTTGGTTTGCAGAAGTATCAAACACGTGTCTCTAATGGAGGAAAGGCTTAGCAGCCACCTGCCTTTTTGAGACATTTTAAAGCTGGTCTTGTTAACACCTTTGCAAATAGAGTAGACTCAGATCAGACAGCTCCTGTAGGAGCTGTCCGATCAGGGTCTACTCTGTTTGCTTATGGAATAATATAGATCTGATTCTAGTTTCTGTTATGGCTAAAAATAAAAAATTGGTGTTCATATACATGTACCGTTATAATTAAGCTAATTAATATTCATGCTAGCTTTTTATTCTTACATGAATATTCATGTGGTAAAGGTTTAATACAGAAGATTTTTTGTATAATTCATTCTGTAACAACCTGTCATAGCTACAAACCATTAGATTTTCATAACCCACCTTTATTTCAAACAAATATACTCTTTTATTTATTATTTGTGATAAGTTATATATGTAGGCACAAGATTCTATTACATATATTTCTAATCCTTCACCTAAAGAATATTCAAGTAAGAAATTATATCAAGAATATTACGTAGCTGAATTTAATAATGCTTCAGGAACCCAGGAATTTTTGGCCATGGTAGAAACTGTAAACTCATATCTACAAGTAAGCAGACCTGGATCAGGAGACTCCTACAGGAGCTGTCGGATCAGGGTCTACTCTGTCTGCATGAGGCATAGAGTTAAGTAAAATACTGTAAACACCTAGGTGACGCCACGTATATAGGAAAAGAAAGGGTATACACATGCTGTGACCAAGGTAAAACAATATAAGAAATTGTGTTGGCCCAGATCAGATACCATACTTGAAATGTAAGATCTATAAACAGTGTAGATCCATATTAGACAATAAAATGATAGGATCTGATCAAAATCTGCTTTCATCAAAAGTGCTTCGAGAAGGAAGAAACAGTAAGATAAAAGGTGAAGCAAAAGTCAGCTCTTTCACTGCTTAACCCTTTCCTTTATATAAAATGCCTTTTCACACCTTTGCAGACAGACTAGACCCAGATCAGATGGTTCCTGTGTGAGATCCTGTGGGAGCCATCTGTTCAGGGTTTACTTACGACATTATAACAGAATTGACTACAGTAAAACCCCTCTAAACCGGAATTCTAGTAGAGAATAATTTAGATACTTTTTGGCAGGTGGCTGCTTCATGCAGGGTGAAAGTCATGCAGAAAGCTCCTCTAGGAGCTTTCTGCATGACTTTCACCCTGCATGAAGCTGCCACCTGTCCCCAAGACCGATATTTATACCCAATTTTACGTCCGATTTAGAGGGGTTTTACTGTATATAGTTGCTACCAATGCCAAATATATCATATGTACATTTGACATTATAAAAATTCATTAAATAATTATTCATGATCTCATTATTTTTACAAGAATATGCAACTGGGAAATGGGGCTATGTCAAGGGAAGAAACTCACTGGGGGTTATGTCAAGGGAAGTAACTCACTGGGCTTGCTGAATGGGTGAATTTGTAATTACTTTTTCAAACAGTTTTGCTCCAGATGACACACTGAGTAATTCAATGTCTCATCAGGATAAAACTGTCTGACATATCACTTACGTTCTATAGAAGAAATTGAAGGAAAGTAGAAGCAGGCAGCATTGTTTGCAGATGGAAATTACTTGGCGGTAAAACAAATTAATCCGTCACTTCAAATAAATGTCTTTTCATGTCTTTTCCAAACAGAGTAGACCCAGATCAGACTCTCTTTGCTTTTGGAGTTATACAGAGCTGATCCTACAGTCTTTATCTAAGCCAAAAATTCCCTTGACAAAAAAAAAAAAGATTTAAGTTTATGAATATTCAAGAAGCGATCAATTCATGCATAAATGTTCATTAGGAAAAGAGCTGATAGAAGTGCTAATCTCTTATTCTCAGCCAAACCCTATACTGTGGATACTCAGCCAGTAGGATTGTGTTGTCTCTCACCATAACCCTTTAGTCCATGATTATTCATGTTAGAAATGATGACATCATGAGTATTAATCAGGTTAATTTTAAAATTTGCATATTAACACATGAAATTTTTACTGAAGTAGAAACTGTAGAATCAGATCTATATTATATCATAAGCAAACAGAGCAGACCCTGATCAGATGGCTCCTACAGGAGCCATCTGATCTGGGTCTCCTCTGTTTGCAAAGGCGTAGAAAGGCATATTTATGGAGTAACGGGTTAAAACATCCTAATGACAACAGGAACGGAGGTTATAAAACCTTCAAGTCTGAGTCCATTCACAAGACTAATCAAATACTTGAGAATAGACTCAGACTCAAGCAAACGGCTTTACAACTTCTGGCTCAAAATAGGGTTTGGAGGAGAAACAGAGACAAGAGGACACTGTGCCAGGTGAGCTTAAAATATTTTACCAAGATTTCCAACATACTCCCTTATCTACAGCACTGGCATTTTTTTTAAAGCTCGTTCATACTGAATGGCCTTTACTATTAAACAATGATAGTCCATTCCACTTTAAAAAAAAATCCAACATTTAAAGGACAAATCTAAAATATGACTAGAAAGGAGAAGGTGAGGAGGAAGTAACTATCTAGATTCATAGAACAAGATTCTATTCAACAATGAAGTTGTTTTTAACCACAGGTCCAGATAAAATGCATAAATTAAAATATTTTCAATAATGATTTCTTTATTTCTCCACCAAACCCTATGTTGTGACCACTCTTTAGAATCGTCTCTTTGAGAAGATTCTAAAGAGTGGTAACAGCATAGGGTTTGGTGGAGATATAACGATTTAAGTTCTTGAGTATGCACGTTTATCTGCTGCTGTTTTAACATATTGTCAAATAAAAAAATCCTAACCCTTTGCGTCCTGAGCAGAATGTCATTCTCTAAAATTGTCATCGGCTGCATGTTTCAAATAATAAAAATAAAACAATGGAAAAAATTATCGAAATATTGGTCCTATTGAATAATTAAAGCACAAAACAGTCATGTATTAAATGACCTTAAAACATTAAAAAGAATTCTGGGTCTCTAAGGCAGGTGGTAGCCTTACCCATTCCCTCATATTGATGCTTTTTGACACCTCTGTCACTTCTTGAAATCATTGTGATAAATAGAGCATTTGCTACTAAGGAGCAAATGCTTTATTTATCACAATGGTTTCAAAACTACACAATTCTAAAGCTTTCCTTTTTTTTAGTTAGCTCCTTTTCAGTAGTTTTTTGCAATAGGTTGGGTCTGAGGGAATGGGTAAATACAGAACAAATGCAGAAAGCTCCCAAAGTTTTTTTGTAGGTGAATAAGGTGAACAAAATAAGACTTTGATGGTACATGGCGAGTAAAGTATGTATAATTTGTATATATATGTTCATGGTTCAGATTTGGTGTACAAGGTTTCAATAACAATAAGAAATAGTTGGTGTATATGATCAACTTGCATAGAGAGATCCATGTATATATGTATTACGAGCTTGCTGATATCTGGGTTACAATGCAGTCTCTGTATATCTCGTTAATTTGATCCTCTATAATTTTTCACACATTTTATCTATCGGCATGCTAAGCAGATTTTCATCAAGGAGCATAGACAAGATGTTCCTTTTTGCTCCATGAAATACTAAAATACTCAAATACTAAAATCGTCTTTTCTCCACCGAACCCTATGGTGTGACCACTCATTAGAATCGATTCTAAAATAAACAAGATGTGTTTGTGAAACACTATGCCCCCTCATATATTTGACCTCTGACCTTGACCTCTGACCTTGACCTTGACATGTCACCCCTCAAAATGTGCAGCCTCATGAGATACACAAGCATGCCAAATATCAAGTCTCTATCTCTACTGGTCCAAAAGTTATGGCCAATGTTAAAGTCGGCGATTTGACCCATATATTTGACCTCTGACCTTGAAGGATGACCTTGACCTTGACACGTCACCCCTCAAAATGTGCGGCTTCATGAGATACATATGTATGCCAAATATCAAGTCTCTATCTATACTGGCTCAAAAGTTATGACCAATGTTAAAGTTGCTGACAAACAAACAGACAAACAAACAGACAGGGCAAAAACAATATGCCCCCCGACTATCGTCTATGGGGGCATAAAAAGTGGTCGCACCATAGGGTTTGGTGGAGAAAAGACGATTTTAGTATTTGAGTATGTACCTTTATCTGTTGCTCTGCTTTCATGATAATGATGAATCTAGACACAAAACCATATAAATGTACTTGAAGCTGTATAATCAACCACTCTTGATGTGTAGGGTAACAACCTCTTTGAATCCAGATGAGATCTTGACTAACTGACCACCTCATTAACTGACCACCTCATCAGGATTCAAAAAATTTAACAGGTTTTTATCCCATTACTCCAAAGATACACTTTTTTACGTCTTTGCAAACCGAGTAGACAAAAATCAGATGGTTCCTACAGGAGCCATCTGATCAGGGTTTGCTCTGTTTGCAAATGAACGTTTCTGTGTCAATGAGCCACTGTAAAAAGTCAGCTAATTAAAATTTATAAAGTCATTATTTCTTACATGAATATTCATGGAGTAAAGGGTTAAAAGAAATGGAAGTTAAAGCAATCTGAGAATAGAACAAATGTCATTTCTTAGAACATGGATAACTGTACAGTAGAACCCCTCTAATGTGACCACTTAATGAATAAACATGGCTGTCCTCATAAGCAGGTGGTTGCTTAATGCAGGACGAAAGTTCTGCATAACTTTCGTCCTGCATTAAGCTACCACCTGCCTTTGCCACTGTGAATTAAGCCCCTTTTGCTGGTCGCCTTAGAGGGGTTTTACTGTATATTCTTTTCTGCTGAAATCCCTTTTTTGTAGTGATAGAATAACAAACAATCCTGAATTATATAATGTGTCAGTTCTTCCAAAATGGAGACACTAAAAATACAAAACTGACAAACTTAAGGGCATACCGGTAGGTCATGGACTTTTGAGGTAAAGTTGAATGGATATAGGCTTGTACATGTACATTGTATACAGTGTAGACACTGATCAGAGAGGTGTCTGTCGGGAGCCATCTAATCAAGGTCTGTACTAAAAGAACAACCGACTTATATTTTTTTTGCAATGTGTGCATGCTCTTGAAGCTGATATAAGATGGCAATATTAATAAATTCTTCATCTCATGAATATTTATGTAAGAAATAATGACATCATGAATATTAATTAAATGTTTGTTTATAATGCCATATGAATGCACTATTTCCTGGCCAATGAAGAAACTGTAGAATCAAAACTATGTTATTAAATAAACACAGCAGACCCTGATAAGAAGGCTCCTACAGGAGTTGTCTGATCTGAGTCTACTCTGTTTGCAAAGGCATCAAAAGGCAGCAATGTCTATCAGCTAAAGGGTTAACCTTGTTAACATTGTCCCACTAAACCCTAGGCTATGACCACTCATCAGTATCGTCTCTTCAAGACAATTCTACAGAGTGGTCACAACAACATAGGGTTTGGTGGAGAATGATGATATTAATTTTTCAAATACAGTAAAACCTCTCTAAACTGGATGTTTAAATTAGTAGTAATGCCGGTCTGTAAGACAGGTGGCAGCTCAATGCAGGGCATCATGGGGAAAGCTCCTCTAGGAGCTTTCTCCATGACTTTCAATCTGCATTAACCAACCAACTGCCTAGAGTATGAAAAATTTTCTGTACTAGAATTCCGGTTTCGAGGGGTTTTACTGTATGCTCTATTAATCTAAGACTCTCATGCACTCTGAAGTTAGATGTCAACTTCATCGGACTCAAAGCCAAAGGGGAATATTTATATCTTGAGTAAAGGCAAGATAGAAAACTACAGCAAACTGGTAATTTAACTCTTTCCTCCATATAAACACCTTTTCACGCATTTGCAAAAAAGAGCTCCTATAGGAGCCATCTGATCAGGATCTGCTCTGTTTGCTTAAAATATTATATAGATCTGATTCTACACTTTCTCCCAGTCAAAAACTTTTGTTGGTTAATAATGCTGTAAAATAATTTGGCTCGTTTATATTCATGATGTTATTATTTCTTACATGAATATTCAACAGGGAAAGAGTTAACTCCCAGACAAATACAGGTCTAACTGATGTGTAGTCAGTACATAGAATATCTCGATAAAAAGTCTAGCAGTTTAATTCAAAGTCAGGCTAACAGGTTAACCCTTTCCCTCATATAAACACATCTTCACTTTAGAAAACTTCACTTCATAAACTTTAGAATCCGACATATATCATGCCACGAGCAAATAAAGCAGACTCTGATCAGACGGTTCCTTCAGGAGCCGCTAAATCTCGGTCTACTCTGTTTGCAAAGGCATAGAAAGAGGTAACCCTTAACTCCATAAATTTTCCTGTAAGAAATAATGATATCATGAATATTTATAAGAAATATTTTATAATGGCACATGAACATGGGAAAATTTGGCCACGTAGCAGAGCAGACCCTTGTCAAATGGCCATTACAGGAGACATCTGATCTGGGTCTACTCTGTTTATAGCAAAAGTGTATCTACTAAGTAAAGGGTTAAGTCATATGATCAATTGTGGAGACGGAGCCAGAATCTAATACTCTTCCAGAGCAAATGTCGCCGACAGACAGACACATGCATAAACAAAGGGAGACAACTCTCATCAAGCCATTACATGACATGGGTATAAAGTTTAAAACACCACATTAAAACAGGGGTCAGACTCTCGTAAAAAAGCACTTGCCCAAAACAATTATTAAACAAGAGGGCCAGAATGGCCCTGACATCGCTCACCAGACAATCAGAGGAGAAGATTTTCAAAGTTTTCACATATGTTTCTATTGAAAACTTAACACCCCAGGGGCGGTGCCAATTTTGACCCCGGGGACACAATTTATATAACTTTTGTAGAGGACCAGAACATGATGCTGAAAGAATGTAGTGAAAGAATGGATAGAGCATAGACCACTGGAACTTGTATTAATTCTTTGGATGCTAGAGGCAGATTATCCCACCACTAATGACCTATGCAAACAGTTTGGATCCAGATCAGGGCCCACATAATGTGGGGCCTGATCTGATATCCAAATTGTTTGTAAATGAGACTGAACTTCTGAAAAACTTAGAAAGAAAGTGTCTAGTGGGATTCTCCCACCACTAATGACCTATGCAAACAGTTTGGATCCAGATCAGGGCCAATATAATGTGGGGCCTGATCTGGTATCCAAACTGTTTGTCAATGAGTCTGAATTCTGAAAAACTTAGAAAGAAATTGTCTAGTACGGATAACTTATGAATATGCTGCAGACAACCATTTAGCAGATGACAAAATTACCAGCATGTAAAGAGTTAAGCTGAAATTCACAACAGATATGCTCTATATTGATATCTGGTAGCTTAATGAAGGGCATAGGTATGAAAAAAAGCTTTAAGAGTGTTCTGCATATTAAGAACTATCCACAATTTTCTCAATCTTAAATGAGAGTGTGTTATTTGTCTAAACACAATTTCTACTCAACTGATCAGGCTAAGGGTGGTTATATAAGAAGGTCTGAGCTCTGCAGGCTGATATATTAAGGAGAAACCTTTAGGCTGTCGTTTCTGAAGTGAAGAAGACTGTACACACAGGGCAGGGCCAATTTTAACCCAAGAACTATGATACTTATAAAACCCATAAAGTTATGCTAAGTAAATCTATACAACAAATATCTAAGCTCTGGGACATGTAGTTTCTGACAAGAATACTTTTAAAGTTTTTCCTATGCATAACTAGTGATCCTATGGGCTGTTTAAGTAGTCAGCTTAAAAAAACTGGCAATCCATGGGGTGAGACCAATTTTTACCCTAGGGGCATAATTTATACAACTTTTGTAGAAGCCCTGAAGTTGAAGCTATGTGCCAAATATGAAAGCTGAGGACCTTCTAGTTTTAGAGGAGATGATGTTCAAAGTTTTCACTATATGTTTCTATTGAAAACTGAAAACCCCTGGGGCAGGGCCAATTTTGACCCCAGGGGTATAATTTATATAACTTTTGTAGAGGACCAACAGATGATGCTATATGCCAAAGATGAAAGATGAGAACCCTGTAGATTCAGAGGAGAAGATTTTTAAAGGTTCAAATTGTTGACGACTGACGACGCACGACGGACGACGCACGCCGACGGACGACGGACATCAGGCGATCACAAAAGCTCACCCTGAGCACTTTGTGCTCTGGTGAGCTAAAAAGCCTTTGTGAGAAATAGAGCATTTGCCAACCATTGTGATAAATAGAGCAAAAGCTCCATAGGAGTAAATTAATGTTCTATTTGTCACAATGGTGTCAAATCTACACAATTCTGAAATTTTCCTTTTCTATAATTAATGCTCCTTATCAGTAGATTTATTCAAAGAGGTAGGATCTGAAAAAAAGCCTTTGTGATAAATAGAGCATTTGCTCCATAGGCGTACATGATCTATTTATCACCATGGTTTCAAATCTACACAATTCTGAAATTTTCCTTTTCTCTAATTAATGCTCCTTATCAGTAGATTTATTCAAAGAGGTAAAATAGTCACTTTATGAAACCATTGTGATAAATAGAGCATTTTCTCCATAGGAGTAAATGCTCTATTTATCACAATGGTTTCAAATCTACACAATTCTGAAATTTTTCAAGAGGCAGATTCTGAAAATATCCTATGAGGGAATGGGTTAAAAACAGTGTGAGCAAACAGAGACTAATTCTGAAGCAGAGTTGACCTATTCAGTGATTATGCAACACAGATGGAGTGACCTCAATCCCTCTAGTTCAGAGGAACCTTTATAGTGTAAAATAATATTTTAAAGTATAACCAACAGGGCAGGGCCAATTTTAACCTCAGAACTATGATATTTACCAATGTCAATAAGGAATACTAAGTAAATCTATACACCAAATATCTAAGCTCTGTGACATGTAGTTTTTGACAAAAAGATTTTTGAAGTTTTCCCCATGCCTAACCTAAGTGAGCCCAGCATTCTGCTACTTGTACAGAAAACAACAGTCAGCTAGAAAAAACTGGCCACCCCTGGGACCGTGGCAGAGCCAATTTTGACTCCAGGGACATAATTTATATAACTTTTGTAGAGGACCTATAGGTGATGCTATGTGCCAAAGATGAAAGCCGAGAACCCTGTAGATTCAGAGGAGAAGACTTTTGAAGTTCAAATTGTTGACGACGCACACCACACGACGCACACCGCACGACGCACGACAAACGCCGACAGACGACGGACATCAGGCGATCACAAAAGCTCACCCTGAGCACTTTGTGCTCTGGTGAGCTAAAAAGATCAGTTTTGAAACAATGCTCAACAAGTCAGATGTTGTCAATGGTAAAACAGGGCATTTTGATAATGTAAATAGTAAAGAACCAGATAAGATGTTGCATCTCTTGTTTATCCCTTTCCCTATTCTATGTTTATTCCAAATTTCAATACTGATTATTCACGGACAAAATAGTTATAATGAAATATGGAAGGTGGAACGGTGTAGCCATTTTAGAAAGTAAAGAAACGTCTTTCAAATTCCATTAGCAAACAGAGCAGATCCTGATCAGATTGCTCCTATAGGAGCCGGCTGATCTGGGTCTACTCGGTTTGAAGATGCATAAAAAGGTGATTATATGAAGGAATGGGTTGCTTGACATAGTAGCAAATAGTACAGATCCTGATCAAACTGCTCCACCAAAAGTATTTTCATATGGGTGTACACAATTCGCCCAAGTTTATCTGTCCTAATAACTTGGAAACTTTGATCACTAATGAACATGCAACAGCTGACCTGGTTGTACAGTAAAACCCCTCTAAACCAGAATTTTAGTAAGGACTTTAGGTCTTTTAGTCAGATGGCTGCTTAATCCAGGGAGAAAGTCAGGCAGAAAGCACCTAAAGGCACTTTCTGCATGACTCTCACCCTTCATTAAGCTGCCACCCGTCTTATAGACTGGAATCGAAACTAATTTTAAAGTCGGGTTTAGAGGGTTTTGCTGTATACTATTTGCAATATCAAAGTGCTCTTTTTTCTCATATGATATTGGCCATTTGTTATGGATCAACTAGTTATAGAGGGTCATACTGAAGTGGTAAGCCGCAAATAATGCTGTAAACTGACTGTCATAGAATTAATTCTTGCACACTACTTTCAGAGATTTAGGCGAATACTTCAATATCCACACAAGAGACTCCCTACATGTTTGTATATGTTTATTGTCAGAGCGCTATGGTAAAATGTGTGACGACGACTGCAGTTTTAATCAAGATGAGACCCACTATGACATTCAGAATTCTTTTTCAAAATACAGTAACCTGTCTTAAGTGGCCATCAGATGGGGGTCTAATTATAGGTCTGTGAGGCAGGTGGTAGCTTAATGCAGGTCAAAAGTAATGCAGAAAGCTCCTATAGGAGCTTTCTGCATTACTTTAAACCTGCATTAGGCAACCACCTGCTTTTAAGACTTATTTTCAATAAATGAAGGACTGCTTAGGACAGGTTTTACTGTACAGTACATCCTCTCTACAATGGCCACCTTAAAAAGTGTACAAATCTTTATGGCAGATGGTAACTTAATGCAGGCCAAGAGTTACTTTTGTTCTGCATTTAGCAGTCACCTGCTTTCAAAGACTGTAAAGTTTATTCATTAAGTGTTCCATTTAGAAATGTTTATATGGGGCTGTAGTTATTGATCTATCAAAATCTCATATGCCTTTCCCTCATATAAACACCTTTTTACACATTTGCAAATGAAGTAGACCCAGATCAGACGGCTTGTATAGGAGCCACCTAATCACAGTCTGCTCTGTTTGCTAATGGAATTCGTATGATCTGTTTCTTTACTTTCTAACCTGGCTACAATGTTCTACCTTCCACCTTTCGTTGAAACTATTTTTTCCATGAATATTCAGTGGGTATTGAATTTTGGAATAAATATAGAACAGGGAAAGGGTTATTTCTTGGCCAAAACCTCGCCAAGGCGATTCTAATAAGTCGCACTAAGATATCAAAAATATTTTAATCAGATTCTTATCAACAGCCCTGTTCTTGTACAATGAAACTGACAAAAATTACTCATCTTGCAACTAATTATTACAATTGCTTTGAATATAAATCTTTTTCTAAATACATCAATTAGTGATATCATCTGCTAATTGTTCTCTGTTCAGATCCAATAAGATGTTAACCTTTTACTCCATACATACACCTTACTAAGCCTTTGCAATCATAGTAGACCAAGATCAGATGGCTCCTACAGGAACCGTCTGATCAGGGTCTGCTCTGTTTTCTAATAAAATAATGTAGATATAATCCTACAGTTTCTACCATGGCCAAATATTCTGGTGTTATGTGCTATCTGATCTGGGTCTATTCTGTTTACAAATGTGTCGAAAGGCATCTCTATCAGATTGAGGGTTAGTAATAGATAGTGAGGTGGACAGAGAATGAACACAACTTGTGTCTAATATAGAAATAAGCTAGAGAATAAGTGTACTCCAGCTCCTACGTCCCATGCCAATGGTATAGACCCAGAACAAAACATCAAGCCTTCAAATCTGGGTCTTTACAGCAAAGCAATTTAAATATTAAAATCTTCATTTCTTCACCAAACCCTATGTTATGACCACTCTTTAGAATCGTCTCGAAGAGACGATTATAAACTGTGGTCTCAACCTGAGTTTGGTGGAGAAATAAAGAAGTTACTCTTGAAAATCTTTTAATTAATGCATCTTATTTGGGCCTATGGTACCACGAGTTTGGAAACCCAAAACTGTGTAGATCCCCCATCAGAAGCTATTCCTTTTACTAGGTTCATGATCTGGGTCAGTATTGTCTGCGAACCCCCCTAAAACAACTTTTCTCACAACGCAATTTGAGTCTATAGGTAATAATACTGTTATGATATAACATGCAGATAGACCACTTAGGCCAGTAATGATCGGGACCACTTCAGTATGACACCTCCATGACAGTAAACACAATTCAACTTTAGCACACAACAAGAGTAAATCAGTAACCCTTTCCCTCATAAAAATGCCTTTTCACACCTTTTACAAGCAGAGCAGACCCAGATCAGACAGCTCCTGAAGGTACTGTCTGATCAGAGTCTGCTCTGTTTGCAAATATAAGGAATTTTACAGTTTCCACCATAGTGAAAACCCCCCAACTTTTCCATGTTCCATTTTATTGATTCTGTCAATGACTATTAATAAGGTGACATAATCTTGAATATTGTTAACCCTTTCCCTTATGTAAGCGCATTTTGATGCATCTGCAAACAGAGTAGACCCAGATCAGACGGCTCCTATAGGAGCCGTCTGATCAGGGTCTGCTCTGTTTGCTTATACAATGTAGTGTAATATCGATCTGATTCTACAGCTTCTGCCTGAGGTAAAATGTCCTGTGTTCATATATGCTATTATAAAAAATAATCTTATTAATATTCATGACATCATTATTTCCTACATGAATATTCATCAGGGAAAGGGTTAAACAGGGAAAGGGTTAGTTACATTTGCAAACAGTTTGGATCCAGATGAGATGCCAAGTAAATAAGCGTCTCATTCGGATCCCATCTGCTTGACACTCAGGTCATGTTTTTGAGAAGAAATGCAAAAATAAATCAGATTTGAAAACTGAAGTAGATAACAATTTTCTACCTAAAATATTTTGCTCAGTAGGCTAAAAGTTAAAAACTGTTTCTGTTCCTATCTTTGTATAACATCTATGATTTCCTTGTTCAGAGATTGCAGATCACCCAACAGCTTTCCTCCTCCATTGGACGAGGTGCTGGAGAATGTTTTTAAGTTTGATTGCTGCGACTGAAGTCTGGTCAGCAACTCCTTGGTGTGGAACTTTGCGTGAGGGGGCAGACTGTCTATAAACTGTGAACACACTTCATAAAACAACTGTACCTCCTCGGACAACACCATGAAATTCACACTTGATTTGTTCCCCGCCGTTGCCAGGGACTCTATACACGATTTAAGTCTATCAGAAGCACTAATAATCGTATCCTTGGTTACAGGGGTGGAGTCTTCTATCTGGTTCCCATCCTGACTATTATCACCATTATTAAAAGAGTCAACAGGTTTACTAGTGACTGGGGAGCCAGCCACACTAGAAACTACCGGTTTTAGTCCAGTAATAATTGGTTTGTCATCCTTACCTACCGGTTTGTTAGGTATATCAGGTGGGGTTTTGGCGATTTTATCGTCCTTGAAAGATTCACGCTGTTGATCCCCTCGCTGAAATGGTCGAAAAGAGCTGAACTCTGAACCTACAGTTGGTTGAAATCGCGCCACTTTGGACAACACAGAAGCATTTGAGGCATCACCACTAGCTGCCCCTTGGATTATTTCCCTTAACTGCTCTTCAGGAGTTGAGGCCGATTTTGTCCTCTGCTGAGGCTGAAATGGGGGTCGGAGTGGGGCCTTATAATCCCCTGACCGTGTTCGGGTTTCCATCACAGAATCTGGGCTACTTACCAGGGTAGATTCATTACTAGATGGACTGAAATTGTCTTTGTAAAGTTTTTGTGACTGTGAAAGTTTTGGGGAGGAGGAGGGTCGATCCGGCGGACTGTGCGTGTGAGTATCTGTCTCTTCAAGTTTCAAAATGTTTTCTGTCTGATCGAGAAACAAACGAGAAAATCTAGGACTAGGTTTGGGTCTCTGATCACCTTGGAGCGGACTCTCCGCTCGGTCGCCAGATTTGCTTACAACCAGATCTGATTTTTGTCTATGCAGCGCACTGTATTGAGCCTTAGGATTATCAATTATCACATGAGAGGACTGAGATTTCACGACAGCCGATGGCCGAACATTAGACTCTTGCTGGATCCCAGCATCCTCTGATTTCGGGTCCGCGGCTTTACCATGATGTCCCTTGACTGACATCACTGCAGATCCAGCAGCGGTACTATGAGAGAGACCATTTGGTTGTAAAGCTGGACAAGAAGACACACTAGCAGTATCTGTACCTGAATCATGATCTTCCACTGTTGACAGCTCATGATGTCTATGGGCAGCAGCGTCTTCTTGCATTGAGGCCAAATATTCACCAATACGAACTCCTTTTGGTATTGTACCATATCTATTTATAGTCTGTGCTACATTGTTCATATCCAGTTTGCCTACTGTCACCCCAGGCTCACTCTCAGCATCCATACTGTGACTTGTGTGAAGTTTAGGACGCTCAACTGGTTTCTTCCTTCTCATGCTTGCTGACTGGGGGAGGGGTAAAGGCACCTTCGGATACTGCTTACCACGGAAACTTGTTGACACCTGGATACTTTCATCCATCATACTCGTCCCTACGTCAACGTTTTTTGTACCGGAGGAATCAGCAGCTGCCTTATACTCCTGTTTAATCATGGGGTAAGAAAACTTGCGTCCGCTGCCCCGAGGGTCAGTTCCCTGAGGTTGTCTAGGAGAGCTGTCAGATGATCGGGTGGCTGTCTCCGTATTTATCATATACTTAGTCTTATCTATTGCCATATGCTTTAAACTATCACTACTCCCCGTTCCACGGGATATCCCAGAATCCTCCATTCCCCGAAACTCTGAACCTTTAGCACCATCCTTAGAGCTATCTACTCTTTGGAAACTTTTCTGGGTTGGGGGTTGCAGGGGTACCCTTGGCGCGTTTATAAACTCACTTAAATCCTTTGTGTTTGCGAAATTGTTACTTTCGAAAGGGTATTCAGGTATAGTGTTACTTTCAATTTTCGCCTTTTGTTGTTTCATTTTGGATTTCAGTTCTGTTTCTACTTCTTCTTGTTCCTTAATGGCTGAAACAGTTCTGCGAGGAGGGGCTGGGGCAGACCCCTTTTTACGCCCAGTAGTTTTCCGGCCAAGTATATCAGAGACTTGCTGTAGGCTGAAATCTGTATCTGGAGGGAGAACCCTTCTCCCAGCTGGTGGAGTCGGACCTGTGAACAAAACATAGAATGATAATGATATAACAGAGCTCCAGATAAGATCCGTAAATTAAAATATTTTCAAGTATAATTTCTTTATTTCTCCACCAAACCCTTTGTTGTGACAACCCTTAAGAATTGTCTCTAAGAGACGATTCTAAAGAGTGGTCACAACATAGGGTTTGGTGGAGAAATGACGATTTTAGTATATGAGTACGCACAATTATCTGAAGCTCTGTGATTTTGAATGTTCAGTCTAGCAGAACACAGGTGCATACTCAAATACTAAAATCGTCATTTCTCCACCAAACCCTAGGTTGTGATCACTCTTTAGAATCGTCTCGATCACAACATAGGGTTTGGAGGAGAAATAAATCAATTATTCTTGAAAATGTTTTAATTTACATATATCTTATCTGGACCTCTGAGCAATATATTTTACTGCTCTCTGTCTGTCTGTCTCTCTGCTATGGTTTTAAGTGTACCACCAAAGAAAATATGAAATTTAAGTTAAAAAATGTGTTGCCAAAAATAAGAAATTTAAGTTGAACAATACGCTGAGAAAAAATGAAATTCAAGGAGAACAATACACTTTAATAGAGAATATGACATTTAAGAAGAGCAATATGCTTAACCCTTTACTCCATGAATATTCATGAAAGAAACTAGAAAACTGTCAGTCAGAGAGGGTCCTGTAATCAAGACATAGTGATCCAATTCAGCCCAAAAACTATAGGCGTCTTCCTCTAATGATACTAAGCATACACCCTTAATATGAAACCAATGTGTGAAGTACTGTTATCACGTCACATCAAAATTGTTGACGACGGACGGACAGAAAATGTTATTCCTATAGGGCTCCTGCATTTTCAATGCAGGGCCCTAATAATGACATCATGCATTTTAATTGCTATAATAGCACATGGACACCGGAACTTTTGGCCATGGAAGAAACTGTGAAATTATATCTTTATTGTAAAATAAGCAAACAGAGCAGACCCTGATCAGACAGCTCCTGTAGGAGCCGTCTGATTACAGGAGCCGTCTGATCTGGGTCTACTCTGTTTGCAAAGCGTATTTATGGGGTAAAGGGTTAAATAATACGATCCTTCAGTAGAACAAAATGCCTTTGAAGCTTTCTTCGACGGTCAATTAGACCCAGTTGGTGGCGAGCTTGCTTATGATTATTAATGTCTCTCACCTGCACTGTGTCTGCCATCAGAGCTCTCAGAACTGTGGGCTCGACTCTTCTTGCCAGTGGTTGGTGTCTCTGTTTTTTCCAACTCCTTCTCTACTTCTGTAACCACAAAAACATGTTCAAACTTGAGTCAATCTTATGCCTAAACCTTTACCATGAGCATTCTCACACTTTTGCAAACATAGTTGACCCAGATGAGATGGCTTCTGTAGGAGCTGTCTGATTAGGGTCTGCTCTGTTTGCTATAAAATGAAATTGTATAGATTTGATTCTATAGTTTCTGAAAATACCAAAACATCCTGTGTTCATGTACCATTTTAGAAGTTAACACTTTCCCTCATATAAATGTGTTTTCACACATTTGTAAACAGAGTAGACCCAGATCAGACAGCTCCTATAGGAGCCATCTGATCAGGGTCTGCTCTGTTTGCTGACCGTTATTTAGAAATGTCCCTTCAAGAAAATTCTAAAGAGTGGTCTCAACATCGAATTTGGTGGAGAAATGTAAGATTTTTGTATCTGAATACGCCTCTTTATCTACTGCTCAGTCACATTCTTATAATGACAATTGTTGAGGACATATCTTATACTTACCCTTTTAGCATACTATGATCTGTTACTAGGTTTGCAAACAGTAAACCCTTTCCCTGTTCAATATTCACGTAGAGAAATGATGATGCCATGAATATTTATTAGCTGAATTTTTATAATGGTATAATATACAGGATTCAGGGCACAATTTTTTTCAAAAATTTCATTTGTCCTGCAATATAGACAAAGAAGCCAATGCAAAATACTCACTAGTCCTGCAATATAGACAAAGAAGAGAAAATTATATGCAGGACGAGCGGACGAGTGAATTTTTGTCCCCTGGGATTTTTTGGCATAGGTAGAAACCAAAGAGTCAGATCTATTATAATTTCATAAGCAAACAGAGCAGACCCTGATCAGGCAGCTCCTATAGGAGCCGTCTGATCTGGGTCTACTCTGTTTGCAAATGCATGAAAAGGCATTTATATGAGGGAAAAGGTTCTGGATTCAGATATAGCACTGTGTGTCTTGATTTCTTATTAGGATCCAAACTATTTGACTCTCAGATCAGGTATTCTAACCTTTTACTAATAAGCAAAGAGAACAGATCCCGATTAGACGACTCTATAAGGAGTCGTCTGAATTGGGTATACTCTGTTTGCATAGGTTTTCACCCTTTCCCTATTCAATATTCATGGAAGAAAATAATGACGTCATGAATATTTATTAGCTGGATTTTTATATGGTAAACTTTTTACTTTGATAAAAACTGTAGAATCAGATCTATGTCATGTCATAAGCAAACAGAGCAGACCCTGATAAGATGGCTCCTACAAGAGCCGTCTGATCTGGGTCTACTCTGTGTGCAAATGTGTGAAAAGGAGTTTCTATAAGGGAAAGGGTTAAAAGGTGTATTTTATAATCTATGAAGTAAAGGGTTATTATGACCACAAGATATGAATATAGAAGTTTATTTTAAATTTCTGACAATCAGTGTGTGTACCTTCAGTGACAGTCGTCTTGTCAAACATGTTCTCTAGAGACAGAAGGATGTCATGGAATGTTGGACGATCTTTTGGGTCCCACTGCCAGCCTGTAATGAAATACAAATTTCAATACTGTACAGATTATACAGTAAAACCTCTCAAAACTGGACGTTATAAATATTGGTCTTGGAGACAGGCGGCTGCTTCATGCAGGGTGTAAGTCATTCAGAAAGCTCCTAAATGACTTTCACCCTGCATTAAGCAGCCAATTGCCTAAAAGTATATAAATTCTTCTCTACTAGCATTCTGGTTTAGAGAGATTTCACTGTAGTAGTCAATATTATTGAGAGATTTCACTGTAGTAGAAAATTTTACACAGTTTCATCAATACAGTAGAACCCCTCTAATGCGACCACTTAATGAATAAACATGGATGTCTTTACAAACAGGTGGTTGTTTAATGCAGGACAAAGCTCTAGGAGCTTTCTGCATTACTTTTGTCCTGCATTAAGCTACCACCTGTATCTAGCACCGAGAATTATACCTCTTTTAGGTGATCGCATTAGAGGGGTTTTACTGTATTTATATCCATTAAAGCTTCTTATTATAAATTGTGTTTTTCAACCAGGTGGCTGCTTAATGCAAAATTCTGTACATTATCTTGTCCAACTGTAGAAAGTGTTGGACAAAAGATTCTTATCCAACTTCCCCTCAGTATAATAATTTGAGCTTACATCTCATCATTAGTTGGTAGATGTGGGCAGGGCAGCCTGGGGGCCTCTCCATTCTGTAGCCCCTCTCTAGCAGGTGGTACACCTCGGTCAGGTCAACCCCGGGGTACGGTGACATACCATAGGTGGCCAGTTCCCACAACAATACCCCAAATGCTGAAATATATACATCACTGGTTTAAACTTAAACTGTATGCTACAGCAAATTCATAACAAGTGCACCGCAAGCGGGTGCCAATGCTCGTCTGTCGTCATTGTCAAGATGAACATGCATACCAAAAATGAAGGTTGTAAATGAAAAATTAAAGAAGTTACTGTAAATGTTAAGATTTCTGACCACAATGACAAAGACGACGCGGATGCCGGAGTTACGACAATAGCTCGTGATTTCTTCGAAACAGACGAGCTAAAAATCTTTACAAAACAAATAATAAAGATGATATGCTGGAAGTCTGATCAGGATTCATACTGATTGACACTCTGGTTGTTTTTGGAAAGAAATAAGACTGTTTTAACCTTTTCCCTCATATAAACGTGTTTTCATGCATGTGCAAACAGAGTAGACCCAGATCAGACGGCTCCTACAGGAGCCGTCTGATCAGGGTCTGCTCTGTTTGCTAATGGAATTTGATAGATCTGTTTCTTTAGTTTCTAAAATGGCTATAATATCCAACCTTCCATATTTCATTATAACTATTTTGCCCATGAATATTCAGTAGGTATTGAAATTTGAAATAAACGTAGAACAGGGAAAGGGTTAAAGCAAGCACAATAATATAAAACAAATGGAAGAAAGACTTGGCACAATAATATAAGACAAATGGAACGTAGACTTCTTCTAAATCAGAATTGGAATACCAAATTTTGAGGGCAATCCTATGAATTTGGAGAGAATATTACGAATTTCAAAATAATATTACTGTATCAATGATCCATTGGTCTGCATAATTTACATAGTCCAAAAACCCATTCCGAATAAGTAGTTTCAATGTTTAAAGTCATTTCTAATCTGTCTAATTCATCAGTTCAACCCTTTACCTCTGTTTGCTTATGAAACATAAATTTGACTCTACAGTTTCTGCCATGGTGAAGAAATCCATTGTTCAAAATACCACTATGAAAAATACCAGCTAATGAATATTCATTTTTTCACAGAGCTGATTTTCTACTGTTTGCCATGGCAATAAATTTTCTTTACATAAATCTAAAATACCAGAAATAATTAAAATTCATAACAAGTGAAGACTTTCATGAATATTTATCAGGTATAGTGTTCACTGAATTCAAAGGATGAATTGGAAGTCTCTGCTCATCAATACATACCCCAAACATCAGACTTGGTCGAAAACCTATTGAAGGCCAGTCCTTCAGGAGCTGTCCACTTAATTGGGAACTTGGCGCCCGCATGAGCTGTGTAGGTGTCATCCTTCATCAACCGGGCCAGCCCGAAGTCCGCCACCTTCACCAAGTGGTTCTCCCCCACCAGGCAGTTCCTGGCAGCCAAATCCCTAAAAGATAAAAGATGATAGACTATAGTGGCCATTGATTAACCCATTCCCTCATAGGCTATTTTTAGATCCAACCACTTTGAATAAGTCTATCGAAAAGGAGTATTAACTAGAGAAAAGAAAATGTTAGAATTTTGTAGTTTTGAAACCATTGTGATAAATAGAGCATTTGCTCCTCTGAGTAAACATTTCTCTTCTAGATATGCCATGACTGAACCAATCTGTGAGTACCTCACCTCTCTTACGTGTGTAACCCACTCCACTAACCTGTGTATAAACTGTTTCTCCTCCAGATATGCCATGGCTGAGCCAATCTGTGTTGCCATGTACATTAGTATGGTGGGACCAATGTCCTCCTTGTTGCTGCCTCGCAGAAAGTCAAGCAGGTTACCATGGGTCATGAACTCCGTCACGATGTAGAAGGGCGGCTCACGCGTACATACACCTGGAGCAAACACAATGTTAATGTACTATAAAACCTCTCTACACTGGACATTCAATTTAGCATCAACACCAGTCTTTAACACATTCCTACATAGGTTATTTTTAGATCCAACCTCTTTGTACCGAAAAGGAGCATTAACTACTGAAAAGGAGCATTAAATAGAGAAAAGGATTTTTTTTTAGAAATTTGTAGTTTTGAAACCATTGTGATAAATAGAGCATTTGCTCCTGAGGAGCAATTGCTCTATTTATCACAATGGTTTCAAGAAGTGACTTTTACAGAAGCGTAGAAAGGTGTATTTATCGAGGAAAGGGTTAACACTTTCCACAAAATAAGACGATTTTTTACTTCTTTGTAAACAGTGTAGACCCAGATCAGACAAGCTCTGCTCTATTTGCTTAAGGAATAATATAGATCTGATTCTAGTTAATTGATCTTTGCTGCTCAAGTGTAAAATATTACTTAGTGATCTTTGTAAAATGATATAGATTTTGTCAATACTGTGTACTTACCTAGCAGCTGCACAAGGTTTGGGTGTTTCATGGCCTTCATAATGCCCGCCTCCTCTAGGAAATCCTTCAGTGCCATTGTGTCTTCCTGTAACAATAACAAGACACCCAGATAAGATGTGTAAATTAAAACATTTTCAAGAACACCTCCTTTATATCTCCACCAAACCCTACGTTATGACACCTTTTAGCATTGTCTCTGAGATGATGCTAAAAAGGGGTTATAACATAGGGTTTGATGGAGAAAAAATGTCATTTTGAATATGCCCCTTTTATCTATTGCTCTGAAGAACCCATAAGAGTCATAGATAAAACTTGGATATCCAAACTTTTAGTAAAGAAGAATGGCTACCTTTATAGGCAGGTGGCTGCTTAATGTAGGGTGAAAATCATGCAGAAAGCTCCTTTGACTTTCACACAGCATTAAGCTGCCACCTATCTTAAAAGAATACTTATTTGAGTGTTGGGATTAGCGAGGTTTAACCGTATTTCAAATATTAAAATTGTTATTACCTCGCAATCTTGAAGAGATGAGGCCAAGACAGGTTGCAACATGGAGGTTGTTTGGGAAATAAAAGAGTTATTCTTCAAAAATCATTAAATTTATGTATATATATATCAATATGTCATCAACACATCAGTCGAGGATCTATATAAGCAAACTTTGCTTCCGATCCAATCCCATTTCTCAAAATGACTATGTTCAGCATTATGTTCTTGTATGTATACATGTATTTAGAAATAAAATATGTTTAAACTAACACATCAGTCAATGTCACATTAGAAAAACATATCATGAAGACTGAACTGAAGAATTACTTGCCAGGCATGCAATCTGAATTCTCACTCTTCAAACTCTAGCAAGAAGCATTATGTTACGGTCTTTTAAAAATGATTGTGACTGTGATAAAGAGTGCAAGAGTTAACCTTTTTACTCATATAAATGTTTTTTCACGCCTTTGCAAACAGAATAAGCTCAGACCAGATTGCTTCTGTAGGAGCCGTCTGATCATGGCATGCACTGTTTGCTTATAAATAATATAGATCTGATTCTAAAGTTTCTACCACAGTCAAATATTCCCTTGTTAGTAACGCTTAAACAAGAGAACTGCAAGCGGGTGCCAACCCTCGTCTGTCGTCATTGTCAAGATGAACATGCATACCAAAAATGAAGGTTGTAAATGAAAAATTGAAGAAGTAATGGTCAATGTTAAGATTTCGGACGCCAACGACAATGACAACGATGACGCGAACGCCTGAGTTAATGGGTCTAGTTTTAGAGATAATACCACTGGTCATGGATAAAGTATTTGCACTGACAGGAAACACATGTTTGAGAATAAGGTAAAAATTATTCTTGTCAGATAACAAGACAGTGTCAATAACTACAATCTCCATATATTTGTTTTTAAAAACTGTCATCTTTTATCTTTAAAACTATTAACCCTTTCCCTGTTCTGTATTTAGGCCAAAATTCAATACCTACTGAATATTCATTAACAAAATAGTTATAAAAAAATATGGAAGGTGGAATATTGTAGACATTTAAGAAAGCAAAGAAACAGATTTATCAAATTCTATTAGCAAACAGAGCAGACCCTGATCAGACGGCTCCTATAGGAGCCGTCTGATCTGGGCCTACTCTGTTTGCAGATGCTTGAAAACATGTTTATATGAGGGAAAGGGTTAATAAAATGGCTTGATAAGAAACTTTCCTCAATCTCAAATCCCTTTACAGGTGGTCTGTTACACAATTATAACACAGTCAGAGTGATAGAGCGAGCTCATACCTTGAGTGTTTTGACAGCCACAGTTTTGTTATAACGCTTCCATACTGCCTCATACACATCTCCGTACTGACCTCCACCTGAAATAAAAAGAAAATCAAAATTCCTTTCTTAACCCTTTGCTCTATACATATTAGTTTAACCCTTTCCCTCATATGCTAGTTTTAGATACAACCTCTTTGAATAATAATTCCGAAAAGGAGCATTAACTAAAGAAATGGAAAATTTTAGAATTTTGTAGTTTGAAACCATTGTGATAAAATTATCACAATGGTTTCACAAAGTGACTTTTACAGAGTCGTCAATATGAGGGAATGGGTTAAACATATTTTATTTGAAAAAGTATACATTAATCATGATATCCACAGAGTATTAATATAAGATTAGAACGAAAGCTAAAAGCTTATTGAGTTCTTCTCCTCAAATTAATTACATTGCAAAAACATATTAATGGCAGATTGCAACCATCATGAATATTAATGATTTTATGCTGTTAAATTAGAGGTCTAGATAAAGATGTGTAAATTATAAAACATTTTCAAGAATAACTTCTTTATTTCTCCACCACACCCTATGTTGTGACTGCTCTTTAGAATCAACTCGAAAAGTGGTCACACCGTCGGTCTTGGTGGGAAAGTGATTACAAATGCAGCTACATTGTGGGAAAGTTTTTACCAGAAAACTTCTTATACACATACCAAGTCTATGTTTCATGGCGATTTCTGTTCTTTCTATCTCCCACCTATCCGGTTCTGGGCTCAGCCCAAATACTGTGGGCTTCGTTCTCTTTGGTGCAGGATACAGCAAAGTGGTGACCAGGCCGTCCGAGTGGGTGGAGTGGTGGTGGACAAGCTCAGCCAGAGTGTTAAATCTGTGGTCAACCGTCACATAAACCTGGAAATACATCCATGGTATCAATCTATGGTGCAATATAACGCTTACAAACATTATCTGCCTTAACAATTTACCTGATAGAGACATCTGTTGCCTTTGCAAACAGAGTGAACCCTGATCAGAAGGCTCTAGATGAAGCTGTCTGGTCAGGGTCTATTCTGTTTGCCTATGGAATAATATTTGAGCCTACAGTGTTTACCATGTCTTGAAAATCTCCTTTTCCAATGATATTATAAAACAAGAGCCGCGTGCGGCACCAACGCTCGTCTGACTTGGTGCTTGTCCAGCTAAATTAAACATTTTTGAAAAATATAAAGGGCCATAACTCCAAAATTTTGAAATCAAGAGTTATGGTTCGTATGAAGTTTCATGTTGATACCTCTTATACTTTTCGAGTTATGGTCAATGTTAAGATTTCGGACAACGACAACGACACCGCCGGAGTTACGACAATAGCTCGTACAGACGAGCTAAAAATTGGTTTATTAATACTCAATAATCAGTATTTCTTGCATACTACATATAAACCAAGCAAGATTAATACAGCACTTTTCCATTTAACTTTTTTTTCTTCTCAAAACAGTGTCGGAGCATCGAAAATTTAGACAATGATAAGACAAGTTTTTTTTCACTCAGAGAATTATCTGGATCCAAACTGTCTGTAAAGTTATCAAAAGTTCAACCATAGTGTTAACCCTTTGAAAGTTTCCTAGTTCAACATTTATTCCTGATTTCTTCACCTCATCAATATTCATGGACAGATTATCTGATGGAACATGGAAAAGGGATTTTCAACTGTTGTGGAAACTGCATAATCAGATCAATAAATTTCCATAACCAAACAGAGCACACCCTGATCTGGGTCTTCTCTGTTTGCAAATGCATGAACAGGCATTCATGCAAGGGAAAGGGTTAAAAGAAATCGAGGAAGGTATATTTTACAAACAAGTTTTGCACACCAAACTGAGGTTATTAATCAAAATTTTCTGGAGGATGGCAATATCAACAAATCTTGTCTAATAACTTGTACAACTTAACCCAAATCCTCCTGTCAAAACAGTATCTGCTTGAACTTGGTTCTGTCACAAATTTTACTTACATCTGATTTATTCAAGTATTTGAAACACTGTTGACCATGTGTCAAATAGCATGGATCCTACTGAGACGCTGAGTTACTTGGCATCTCATCTGGATCCAAGCTGTTTGCAAGTGCAAGTTAGGTTCCACTTAGTGGGACAGGGGTTAACTGAGGATGAATAAATCATACGCTCATCGGTTGGAAATGATTCTTAACCCTTTCGAAGTTTCCCTGTTCGACAGTCATGCAAGAAATAATGATATCATGAATATTTATTAGCTGAAGAATCATATCTATATCATGTCATAAGCAAACAGAGCAGACCCTGATCAGTAGGAGCCGTCAGATCTGGGTCTACACTTTTTGCAAAGGCGTGAAAAAGTGTTTATATGATAGAAGAGATTAAAGACTGCCATGAATGTTTACCTTTCCGTCAGAATCCTCGCTGATCCTGTAATGGTAGACCCGTCCCTCGTACCTCACAGAGATTGACCTCTGACCTGGGCTGCTCTCACTCTCGCGTACCAGGAAGCTGCCATTTATACCACTACTGAGCAGGTACTCCGATGCATTCCTGCAGAGAAATGAATTATCATACAGTAAAACCTCTCCACAGTGACCAATTAACCCATTCCCTCATATTGACGCCTTTTGACCCATTCCCTCATATTGATGACTTATGATGCCTAAAAGTTATTTTTTGAAACCATTGTGATAAATAGAGCATTTCCTCTATATGGAGCAAATGATCTATTTATCACAATGGTTTCAAAACTAGACAATTCTAAAAAATTTCCTTTTCTCTAGTAAATTCTCCTTTTCAGCATATTTATTCAGAGGTTGGGTTTAAAAATAGCCGATGATGGAATGAGTTAACTTAATGAATGCAAAATATTCAAAGTGAAATGGCCGATCAGTGTTTAACCCTTTCCCTGTTCTATGTTTATTCAAACTTTCAATACCTATGAATATTCATGAACAAAACTGTTATAATGAAATAAGGAAGGTGGAACATTGTAGTCATTTCAGAAAGTAAAGACACAGATCTTTCAAATTCCATTAGCAAACGGAGCAGACCTTGATAGCCGTCTGATCTAGGTCTACTCTGTTTGCAAATGTGGTAAAAGGCGTTTATATGAGGGAAGGGTTAACTGCAGACTACATTCAGTATGAAGGGTATAATTTGTTAAGAGGATTCTGACTGACAAACAGTGTAGACATTGATCAAATGGCTCTTCTAGGAGCCCTCTGATCTGGGTCTGCACTGTTTACAAATATCAGTACACTCATTTCTCATATTCAAAGGGTTTATGAATGAATATGTATACATAGGTGTGTAAAAGAGGGTGGTAACAGCAAAGTAACACACAAAGCTCCATTGGTAGCATTATACATGCATTGCTTTCATTATACATTAACCTACCACCTGATGAGTGGACCTTAATGAATCTTCATAGACCTAGTATCAATGATGCTGACATTAAGTTATACATGTAGTTCTCTTGCATACCTTGATATGAGCCCGTGGTACCAGCTGAACTTGTCAAGGCTGTTGACAGGGGCGATGTAGTTGCTAGGTACCCAGCCGATGTCGCCAGCCTTGTTCTTCACTTCACACCACTCTCCACCCTTATTGTAGCCCAAAATTGTCATCTGTTCTCCTGGAAACACAGACAAAAAATAGATTAAATATCATATATCTAAAACACCTACATAATAAAAACCATATTAATTAAATGATTCAAGTTCTTGCCCACTTGGTAATTATTCTCTGCAAAAACTGTCATTTGCTCATATATCAGAGTAGATTTTTTCCATTCATTTTAGGCATTTTCATCCCTTTTATCATTAACCCTTTACTCCATGAATATTCATGTAAGAAATAATGACATCATGAATATTTATTAAATCAATAATGTTATAATAGTACATGGACACTGGAAATTTTTGGCCGTGGCAGAAATGTAGAATCATGTATACATTATATCATAAGCAACCAGAGCATTACTTGACTTGACTTGACCCTGATCAAACGAGCCAGGGGGCCGGGATAAAAATATTTTTTAAAGTTGTTTGGGGAGTATTCCTAAATTTATTCCTCCATCAAACCCCATATAATTGTCATACACTTTAGAGTGGTCTGTTCAAGACGATTCTAAAGAGTGGTCACAACATTGGGTTTGGTGGAGAAATGATGATTTTAGCATTTGAATTCACACCTTCATCGTATAGCTCTGGCAAACTTTTCAAAAGAAGGAAGAAATCTGTTTTCCTGTGGAAAACTATAATAGATAATTGCCAGAGCTGCCATTTTCTGCCTGTCAGTCACCACTAATTACAAACCTCCAAATATAGAAGGCAATCCGAGGGTGAGGCAACAAGACACTTATCTTATGCATGAATAATTAAGCCAGGGCAAAAGCAAGAATTTTGTTTCTATGCCAAAACTGGAATCTGTAGGTCAATATACAGAATAACAGAACATATAAATATGCACAAATCTGTCTTCCTAGAGTTCTGATGACTGAATAAATTGAGTGTTATTACATGCAGCGCTGCACAAAAGTGTCTTAGCAACAAAGCCAGTTCTACCAAAAGAGGACTTAACGTTTTGAAGGCAGGAAGCGAGTGTACTGGCATTTGCAAACAGTGTAAACCCAGACCAGAAGACTCCTAGATCTGGATCTACTCTGTTTGTAAATGCGCGAAAATGTGTTTATATGAAGGAAAGGGTTAAATCAACATGTGACTAAACCATTAACCATTTCAGTGTAGGATACAATCATGTCATAATGTCCTTTGCAAACAGTGTAGACCCTGACCTACAGGAGCCCTCTCATCAGGGTCTGCACTGTTTTATAATGTTACAGTTGTAAAATTTAAAGTAACTAACAACATGTATGACCTTGAATTTAGGATTAACCCTTCACTCCATGGATACGCCTTTCTACACCTTTGTATACAGAGTAGACCTAGATCAGACGGATTCTAGAGGAACTGTCTGATCAGGGTCTGCTCTGTTTGCTAATGATAAATCAGATTCTACAGCTTCTGCCAGGATCAAAACATTCCTGTGTCCACATGCTAGTACCGTATAAAATTAATCTAATTAATATTCATGACGTCATTATTTCTTACATTAATGTTCATGGAGGAAAGTATTTTAACCCTATCCTCCATAAATACTCCTTTCTACGCCTCTGTAATAACCACTTCTTGAAACCATTGCTCTATTTATTACAAAATTCTAAAATTTTATTTTTCTCTAGTAAATGCTTAGATTCTTTCAAAGAGGTTGTGTCTAAAAATAGCCTATGGAGTAATGGGTTAGGGTTTTATCGCTTGTTCAAGATGTTCAGAATTGCCATATAAACACTGTAGTGTTTTGTCACACCTGGGTAAGAAGTTTATAGGTTCAGATATTGACAGCCATGTAGGCGTAACTAGGTCAGGTGAAAAAAAGCGTTCAGCAAAAATTCTATATACCGGTACCAGTCATTTAGCAGACGGACATGAGCAGAATCCAACAGAGACCGTCTGATTTGGGTCTGCTCTGTTTGCGAAGGTATTAAAAGGTGAATTTAATATGGAGTAACAATTAATAACGTGAACTACATCTCTTTTTCCAACCTTTTATTTTGAGGGACTGTTATAATGGAGGTTCACTGTAAGTCTTGACATCAGTTATAACTATATTGATGATAACCTTCGACTCTTTACCTGTTCAATGTTTGTTCAAGATTTCTTCACATAATGAATATTAATGGACAGATACAATAAAATTGAGTGGAGCAAAGGAAGACTGAAAAAGCTCATGATATTTAAAGGCACATTTGCAAACAGAGTTGACCCAGATCAGACAGCAGTAAGAGGTGTGTGATCAGGGCAGGAGGGTCTGCTCTGTTCACTAATATAATAATATAGATCTGCAGATTCTAAATTTTCTATCATGGCCAAATGGTTAAGCTACTGACTCTAATCAATTCTTTTCAATGAAAGAAGAATTTGTCCTAATCTATGTAAACAGTTTAAGATGAGACACGGCAGCTACCCAGCAATGTGGCATCTCATCAGGATCTACACTGTTTGATAATGCATATTTTAAGAGAAATGGAAGAAACATTTTGAGACCTGCAGCAGCGAACAATTTCGCAAACAACAACTGACTATAACAAACAAATAGTTGAAACAAAGCCAGGACTACAACAATCCTACATCGCCATTAGGGGCAGCCCACCTGGTTTTCTACAATGGTCATAAAACTCATTGCGGTTCCCTTAAATCACCCACAGTCAATGCCTCACAATATGTTGAGGACTCTAATGTTATCAATTATAATAATAACTTTTTGCACGCTATGTTTTGCAAATTTTGGTCATCTTTTACGACCTCTTTTATAACCCTTTTTCTAATGAATATTCATGAACTTCATTTTTATAATTGGATATTTTCGAGGGATTTTTTTAACTAAGACAAACACTGTAGGACCAGATCTGTTACAATGTCATAAGCAAACAGTGCAGACCCTGATCAGACAGCTCCTACAGGAGAATCTAATCTGGGTCTACTTTGTTTGCAAAGGTGTGATATACAAGGGAAAGGGTTAGAATTTTTTCTATCATTCCTCAAAAAATATGATCAGTGTCAAAAAAGTAATTACTCTTCTGGATCCAAACTATTTGGTTAGGTAGTCCCAAACTTGTTGCTAGCAAGCAAAGTGTTGATATAATCAATTATCATAATAATTGCTCAATTTTTTTTTTTAACCATGCAATAACCCACCCAAATCAAACCTCACCACACTGTGGGAATACTGTAATTACCCTAGAAGTATTCGAACATCCAATCTCCCCCTCTCTATGAGTATAAAGCTGAATATAATTAACCCTTTACTTCATAAATACGCCTTTGCAAACAGAGAAGACCCAGATCAGACGGCTCCTACAGGAGCCATCTGATCAGGATCTGCTCTGTTTGCTGAGGATATATTATAAATATAATTCTACCGATTCTGCCATGACAAACACTTTGCGTGTTCTTATGCCAATATACAGAAGAACGCATCTCATTGGTATTCATGGTGTCATTATTGCTTACATGAATATTCACGGAGGAAAGGGTTAATTTGGCAGTACATTGTACTTTGAAAGAGACCTGACACTAGTAGCAAACAGGGCAGAGTTTGATTTTGGTCTACAATGTTTACCGAAGTTTGTTTGTCCGAATTCTTAAGGAATTTAGGGTATACGTAAATGACTTATGAAATGAGTTATCCAGGGAAAAAGTCTTTTCATAATCTGAATACTGCTTTCGAAAAGGAATGGGGTAAAAAAATCATTTTACAAGTCAAATTTAGCAGATAACAATTTCAGCAGAAGGCAATAAACAAGCCGATATGAGTGCACTTTAACCCTTACTATGCGGGTAATGTCCTTTGCAAACAGTGTAGATCCAGATCAGAGGGCTCCTAGAGGAGACTCTCATCAGGGTCTGCACTATTTGTCATGTAACACTTTTCTTTAGAAAAAAACCCTTAAATATTCTCCATAAGCTTGACCTGTTTGAATATTGGAAGAGTCCATAAGTCAGCAATGTAAGGGTTAATCCTATGAATGTTAGAAATATTCAAAGTGAACTGATCCATATTTACTTATATAGATAGTCTATTCAGTATGAATAATTTGCTAGTGAATTTTGAATAACAAACAGTGTAGACTCCAGGTCAGAGGACTCCTCAAGGAGCTCTCTGATCTGGGGTCTACACTGTTTGCATATATATATGCCAGTACACTTAGTTTTAACATTTAAAGGGTTAAAATAAACATAAAATGGGAACTTGAGAATGCGTAGGAGTTGTAATCCTTTATCATGCAAAAATTGTAAAATGGACACTACCACATTTAACCCTTTCCCTGTTGAATATCTATGTAAGAAATAAATGGCATCATGAATATTCATAAGCTCATTTTTTAAAATGGCAGATGTAAAAACTATAGAGTCAGATCTATTATGATTTCATAAGCAAACAGAGCAGACCCTGATCAGATGGCTCATATGGGAGACATCTGATCTGGGTCTACTCTGTTCGCAAAAGTGAAAAAAGGCATTTGTATAAGGGAAAGGGTTAAAGACAGTTCAGACCATTTTTTCCAAAGAATCATACAGTACTGAACACAAAAATTTTACTTGACAAAAAACTGGAGCCCAATCAGTGTCAAACAGTTTTTTACTGATGAGACTTGGCATCTCAACTGGACCCAAACACACACACCCAGTTAGTGTTGACATATAAATATTAACCCTTACCTCATGAATATTCGGGGAAGACTCCACCCATTATGAATATTAATCATTGTCAACTAATTGTGCGATATTATAAGTAAGAGTGAATACAAAGCAATAATAAATAGTATCGAGTTAGCTCTTTGATATACTACAAGCAAACAGAGTAGAACCTAATAGGTTAGCTCCTACTGGAGCCAGCTGACCTGGGTCTGCTCTGTTTGCAAAGGTATGAAGTAAAGGGTTAACTATTTACTAGTAACTCCATAAATACGCCTTTCTACACCTTCGCAAACAGAGTAGACCCAGATCAGACGGCTCCTATAGGAGCCGTCTGATCAGGGTCTGCTCTGTTTGCTTATGATATAATACAGATATGATTTTACAGTTTCTGCCATGGCCTGGCCTACAATTCCTTTGTCTACGTTCTACTATAACAAATAATCTAATTAATATTCATGACATCATTGATCCTCAGACATGAAAATTCATGGAGGCAAGGGTTAAGGTAGGGCTTATCCGACAGGATCTATTTATCTTTTGGCTTGTGACTTTGACAGTTGTGTGTGACCAGCGGGTAGAAAATAGAAACATTGCCAAATATCGTACAATATTGACAGGTTGTGTGAAATCTTAAACCAGTCCAGAGGTAACGACTGTCAGTCATGCTATGATGTGACTCAACGAAAAACCTTAAAACCTTTTCCCTGTTCTATAGTTATTCCAGCTTGAGCCCAGCACTCAACTTGAACCCTTTACTCCATAAATACTCCTTTCTTAGCCTTTGCAAACAGAGTAGACCCAGATCGGACAGCTCCTGCTGTCTGTTCAGGGTCTGGTCTGTTTACTTATGATATAGTATAGATATGATTCTACAGTTTCTGCCATGGCTTAACATTTCTGTGTCTTTGTGATATTATATAATTATAACAAATTCATTTAATTTATACTAATGACATTTTTTCATACATGAATATTCATGAAGGAATGGGTGAAACAGATCCCCTATCCTACTTTACATATTCAGCATTAAACTATTAAATGTCCATAACTCAAGATCAGTGATACAGTCTCAGGTCCAGATAAAATGCGTAAATTTAAACATTTTCAAGCAGAGCTCCTTTATTTCTCCACCAAACCCTACACTGTAACCACTCTTTAGAATAGTCTCTTCGAGACGATTCTAAAGAGTGGTCACAGTATAGGGTTTGGTGGAGAAATGACGATTTCAGAATTCGAGTATGCACATTTATCTGTAGCTCTGAGTGATAGGATGATATACATGTATATATAATAATAATATTCTTTCCAATAATTCAGGACAAGACAAATTTATTCAACACTTAAACAAGTCACCTATGTGACTTCAGCTGCAGCCATTGTTTTTGCAAAAGAAATAATGGACAATAATAATTACTAGTCACAAGTACATGATCCTGGTTTGGCCAAAAATAGACACCCAACAATAGAAACATCCATAGCTAAAAATAAGTCTTACACAATCACTGAAGCTTTAACCCTTTACCTGTTGAATATTCATGAAAGAAATAGTGACATCATCAATACTCATTGGCTAATATTGGTATTGACAGAAACTGTAGAATCAGATCTATATTATTCCATAGGCAAACAGAGCAGACTCTAATCAGATGGCTCCTGCAAGTCATCTGATCTGGGTCTATTCTGTATGCAAAGATGTGAAAAACTGTTTCTGTGAAAGAGAGGGTTGAAGAATTCTAAGCGGTAGTTGGATTCAAATCGCTTTGTCAGATTTCTAACAAATTACGTGGCTGAGATCGTGCGACACAAATTTTTCATCTTGAAGCAAACTGCATACCTGGGTTAACCCTTTCCTCCATAAATACTGGTACACCTTTCTACGCCTTTGCAAACAGAGAATACCCTGAGGTCAGGGTCTGCTCTGTTTGCTTAACCCTTTCCCTGTTCTCAGTTTATACCAAATTTCAATACCTACTGAATATTACTTGATAAAATACTTATAAAGAAATATGGAAGTTGGAACATTGTAGACATTTTAGAAAGCAAAGAAATACATTTATCAAATTCTATTAGCAAACAGAGCAGACCCTGATCAGACGGCTCCTCTAGGAGCCCTCTGATCTGGGTCTACTCTGTTTGCAAATGCGTGAAAACACGTTTTTATGAGGGAAAGGGTTAAGATATACCGATAATATAGATATGACATACTACAGTTTCTGCCATGACTAATGATTCTTGTGTCCATATGCTAGTAAATCAATTTCATTAATATAGATGACATCATTTTTTCTTATGTGAATATTCATGGAGTAAAGGGTTATCTAGTGACTGCCAGAGAGGTAGACTGTCATTATCTTGTGCTGTGTAATCCCATTATGTCATTTAAAGATTTACAAATAATCCTTATGAACAGCAAGTGCCTTTTAAACCTCTTAGGGCAATTTCCTAATCAGCTTATCCATACAGGGCATGTCATTAGTGCTGCAAAATATTTTATAGTAATTCAAGATACTTACATTTAAACTTTAAGAGATGCTTTCTGATGCCTCAGCAAACAGTAGACTCAGATATGACGGCTCTATTAGGAGTCATCTGATCAGGGTTTGCTTGCATAATGGTTACGTATTATCCCATTCCCGCATATTGACACCTTTTGACACCTCTGTAAAAGTCACTTTTTGAAACCATAGGAGCAAAATTTAATGCTCTATTTATCATAATGGTTTCAAGACTACTCAAATCTAAACTTTACCAGTCCTTTTCTCTAGTAAATTCTCCTTTTTGGTAGATATTTTCAAAGTGGTTGGGTCTAAAAATAGCCTAAGTGGGAATGGGTTATACAGATCTGATTCTAGTATCTGCCATGACCAAAATTTCCTGTGCTCATATACCATTATAAATATTCATGAGGTCATCAATTCTTACATAAATACTGATGAAGTAATGGGTTACCCTATTATTCCATAAATATGCCTTTCTATACATTAGCAAACAAAGTAGACTCATATCAAACGGCTCCTATAGTAGTCATCTGATCAGGGTCTGCGCTGTTTGCTTTTTTATATAATGTAAATCTGATTCTCTAGTTTCTGTCCATAAAAAGTTATTTAGTTCATAGTGCCATTATAAAACTTCAGTGAACTGATATTCATGTCATTATTTTGTACATGAGTATTGATGGAGTAAAAGGTTAAAGACGATTCTAAAGAGTGGTCACAACATAGGATTTGGTGGAGAAACGATGGGTGTTGGTATTTTTATGGACTAGCTACTCTGTGATGCCATTCTGATCTTCATCTGTATTGTTTACCTGTGCCCTTTTGAGGGAATCAAGGCATACATAAAGCCAGTTTTAACCCTTTCCCTAATATCACATGAAGCCAGTTTTAACCCTTTCCCTAATATCACATGAAGCCAGTTTTAACCCTTTCCCTATCAACACTTTTTCACATCTTTGCAAACAGAGTAGACCAAGACCAGACAGGAGCTGTCTGATCAGGGTCTGCTCAGTTTGCTTATTATCTCTTTCCTTCACATATACGTGTTTTCATGCATTTGCAAACAGTGTAGACCCTGATCAGACGGCTACGGTCCTTATATAGGAACTGTCTGATCAGGGTCTACTCTGTTTTACTACTGGACTTTGATAGATCTGTTTCTTTAGTTTCTAAAATGGCTACAATTTTCCACCTCTCATATTTCATTATAACTATTTTGTCCATGAATATTCAGTAGTACTGAAATTTAAAATAAACATAAAACAGGGAAAGGGATAGTTATACAGAGCTGAATTTTTTGGCCTCACATTATTATTATTATTATTATTATACCACATTTATATAGCGCTCTTTTCACACGGGATATGTGCGTTCAAAAGCGCTGTACATGGATGAAATCAATAATCGGAACGAACTCACATCTGGATCAAAACAGTTTACAATGTAATCACCATACCCTAATAGAGTGGAAACACACCATTATTAATGGATGAACATTTCTCGCTGTACTAACAAGTTCTATTTGCGGAACACCAACTTTAGACCACTGACTTTTCCAAATGCTCTCTCGCACTCCCTTTTATAAAAGTCCATTTCCATTCCAGGAAATCCCGATTCACGGACACAGATATGGCTTTGCCATTAACAGTTGTGTGAGGTCAAAAGTTAACCCTTCACTGTTTGATTAAAATTAGTCTCGACTTAAAACTCTTATCTACTTAATTTTCAATTACCATCCAATGTGATCAAGGCAAAATCATATTTGATGCATAAAAAACTTGAATTCTTACAAGATATCAAGATACTAAGTCAATGCTCTGGATACAAACTGTTTGTATATATGCTAATCAAGTATCAATTAACGAGATAACATATAATAGGAGACCCATGTAACGTTCAATTGTAGCACTCTGAACTCTTTGTCACGTGACATAATTGTCTGTAAAAATTGTCTGCAAAAAATTGTTACCTGCTTTAATTCTCAGAGTTAGTATTCATTTATTTCCTTCAACCTATTTAGAGTTTCAATCAGTTTGGATCCTGATGAGTTGTTGAGTTACTCAGTATCTTATCTAGATCCAAACTGCTGCGAAAGACAATCACAAAAGTTATCAAATGAGATAATGGTATTGCCACGGTTATCAGCATCACTAAACATTGCACTCTTACAGATAGCTGTCCTATTATTTCAATTAACTTTTTGCCTGCAGGAACCCAATTGTACTGGCATGGACAAATAGTGTAGAATCAGATCAGACGGCTCCTAGAGTCACCCTCTAAACCAGTCTGCACTGATTGTCATCATTAAGTTGCACCTTGTCATACTGAAATGAATCTGTCATCTAACAATTATGGACCAATCCACTTTGAATATTCAGCATTTCAAAGGGTTTTCCCATGCACTGATCAGGTTCCCTTGTTGAGACACTTTCAACAATTTCTTTTGTGTTATATGATAGGGCTTAGTCATTCTATAAATAGATCCCTTAGTTCTCGTTATGTCAGTCATGCTTTGAAATCGACACGTCCTACTGCAGCATTTGTCCATTTTACTACAAAATGGAATCGACATACTGTCAGTCTATAACCCTTCAAATGTGGCAGATGAGTATTCTGCTATGCAATCAGTGTAGACCAAGATTAGAGAATTCCTGGAAAATCACTTTAATTTTGTTGTAGGAGCTTGCTATTCTGAGAACTTTCCTATCAGCAAATTATACCCTTTCATACTGAATGGACTTCTCTGTTAAACAATGATGGACATCTTCAAGTTGAAAATTCAGCATTTTAGGGATTAATCCATAATGAATGAAGGGGTTTTGTTATTGTTTGTACATATTAGTCAATAATGCGTTATTATTTATAGCAAATTATATTGCACTCCTGAGAAATATCAATACGACAGAGCAGTAGATAAAGGCGCATACTCAAATCGTCATTTCTCCGCCGATCCCTATGTTGTGACTACTCTTTAGAATCGTCTCTTTATTTCCCTACCATCTCTTGATGGAGAAATAAAGAAGTTGTTCTTGAAAATGTTTTAATTTACGCAGCTCATACGGACCTCTGTATGATGAATAACTTTAGAGCAAACATTATGGCTATTACAACAGCAAATATTTTACATATAGAATCCATCTGATCTGGATTTACATTTCTTGTGAAATGGCAGTTCTTTTAAGTCATGCTAAAAGTAGAAAATTCACAAAGATCAGATTTTGCAGATGAGATATCTTTCTCCTTCAGGAGCCGTCTGTAATGGGTCTTTTCTGTTTGCAAAGTCTTATCCCTTTCCTTCATATAAACGTGTTTTCATGCATTTTGCAAACACAGTAGACCCAGATCAAACGGCTCAGTATAGGAGCCGTCTGATCAGGGTCTGTTCTGTATGCTAATGGAATTTGATAGATCTGTTCCTTTAGTTTCTAACATGGCTACATTGTTCCACCTTCCATATTTCATTATAACTATTTTGTCCATGAATATTCAGTAAGTATTGAAATTTGGAATAAATATAGAACAGGGAAATGGTTAAATCATGCTAATAATTGAAAAGTCACAGGGATCAGATGTTGCACATGAGACATCTGTCTCCTTCAGGAACTGTCTGATCTGGGTCTTACTCTGTTTCCAAAGGTTTGAAACAGTGTATATATGAAGGAATGGCTAAATGCAATCTATGGGATGAACTGAAGATGACCTATATGCAAACAGTAAGAGTCTAGACAAGTCACAGGCAAACTCAGTGTCTTATCAGGATCCAAAATGCTTGATATTCTGATTGTGGTTTTCAGAAGAAAATAAAAATCAATTTTAGGAAAATAATTATTTTAAATGCTGATAAAGCTTAACCCTTACTCAGTATATACGCATTTCTACGCATTCGCAAACAGAGAAGACCCTGATCAGATGGCTCCTGCCGGAGCTTTCTGATCAGGGTCTACTCTGTTTGCTTATGAAATAATATAGATAATCTGCCATGCCCAAACATTCCTGTGTTCATATGCCATTAAAAATTAATCCATTTAAAATCAATGATATCATTAATTTCTTAGTTTCTTGTAAACATCAATATTCATGGGCTAAAGGGTTAACTCATTCCCTCATACGCTATTTCTAGACCCAACCTCTTTGAATAAATCTACGGAAAAGGAGAAAATGTTAGAATTGAGTAGTTTTGAAACCATTGTGGTAAATAGAGCATTTGCTCCATAGGAGCAAATGCTCTATTTATCACAATGGTTTCAGAAAGTGACCTTTACAGAGGCGTCAATATGAGGGAATGGGTTAAAGATTATTCTAATTAATATGAATGATGTCATTATTTCTTAGTTTCTTACATGAATATTCATGGAGTAAAGGGATAAATAATGAAGTTACTACAGTCTTGCACTCTGCCTGCAATACACCGTACATTGTACTTACTAATCAACTCTTTTATTTCTTTAAAGCATTTTATCTTCTTCATTAATTTCACCATTTTGGGTTTCAGCGTCTTGGTTGGAGCTGCCACACCACGTAATTCCTTGTCTAACACTTTCTCCATTGTGACACTTGTTTACCCTGTACTCAGTTCTTGACTTTGATTAGTTGTCAAAAGCTTCTTTTTGTTTCACCCATTCAATCTGATCAAACAATCAATTTTCTTGTGTAATTCATCTGTTGCTTCCCCTGTTATATCTGAATAACAACCACCCATGTCCTACAATCATTTCTGATTCTGATATTTTTCTCTTCACAATCATATCAACTCTTTCTTAATAGGACACACAGGTTTTCTGAACTTCAATCATCATTTAGCTTCCTTTTCCAGTTTGGCAATTAAATATAATCCTCAAATCCTTATATCATACAATCTATAGATGACAATGATCAGATCTTTCCACATTTCATTCACACCTCCTCCTGTATCATTACCTGTCTCAATTATTTCCTCTGTAACATGTTTCCTTTTGTTTTTCACTTCTGCATAAATTGAATTTCCCTCTTAAACTGTACAATGGTAATTTCAAATTTCAAAACATTTCTAAACACTCTACTAAATGTGTTAAAGAGATATCCGTTAACATGCTATCACAAACATCTCTCAACACACATTTCCAACTGTTTTGTTTCAGTTTTAAGTCTTTTGTATTTCCTGGGGTTTATCTAGTCTTTATCTACGATTAAACACACTGGGTTCCCATATTGTCACAAGTCTTTAGTACAAACACCAACAAAAACACCCGTGTACAAAACACACGGCAGACAAAGCCCTGGTTTCTTCAATGTGCACCTATAGATAATCCAGTTCTGTAATCCCTTCATCTATCGCCCTAACCATGACTAACACACGAAGCTAACCAACACGACTTGTGTGTGGGTTTGTTCTACCCCGGGTAGAAAATCGGACAAATAACCAAAACAATTACAAAATTGGAATAACCTCAAAACAGACCAAACAGGTTGCTGACTAAAGCCCTTCTACCAAAAACGAATATTGTAATCTGCCAGGTGGTTTTCTCAAAACTTGTGACATGTTTATGCTTAATAGACATTTCATAAATTATCACCCCTGATAATCACCCTTCAATTAGGAAGACTTCAATCTATAGATAAATATTACTGTATACAGGAAACTTGTCAATGAATAACACCAAGTGAAAATAATTTGCCTTTAGAGGCCTTAAGGGCGATAGATTACACCTAATAAAGAGAGCACCTTGTTTACTTATCGGCTGCCTATAGATAAAACATATGATGACAAAAAGTAGTGCTGATTACGTCTTAGGTGCTCATTAACCTAAATTCCTCCATGAACATTTATGTATAAATAATGACATCATGAATATTAATTAGATTAATTTGCTATAATAGCACATGTACACAAAGGTTTTGGCTATAGCAGAAACTGTAGAATTACAGTAAAAACCCTCTAATGCGACCACTTAATGAATAAACATGGCTGTCTTAATAAGCAGGTGGTTGCTTAATGCAGGGCGAAAGGTATGCAGAAAGCTCCTATAGGAGCTTTCTGCATACCTTTCGTCCTGCATTAAGCTACCACCTGCCTTTGCCACTGTGAATTATGCTCCTTTTTGGTGGTCGCATTACAAGGGTTTTACTGTATATAGATCTATATTATATCATAAGCAAACAGAGCAGACACTGATCAGACGGCTCCTATCTGAGTCTACTCTGTTTGCAAAGGCGTAGAAAGGCGTATTTATGGAGTAAAGTGTTAACCAGCACCAACAATTATCACGAACACATTTCAACATTTATTCAGACACACAATAGGTAAAAAATTTCATTCATATACCGACTGAAATAAAAACCTTAATACCAGGTGCATTCTTTATGACATTTTCTTAACCCATTCCCTCATATTGACGACTTTTGACGACTCTAGAAGTCATTTTGTGAAACCATTGTGATAAATAGAGCATTTGCTCCTATAGGAGCAAATGCTCTATTTATCACAATGATTTCAAAACTACACAATTCTAAAATTTTCCTTTTCTCTAGTTCAAGCTCCTTTTTGGTAGATTTATTCAATGAGGTTGTATCTAAAAATAGCCTATGAGGTAATGGGTTAAGTGTGGGAGCCGAGTATATAAGACCTCTGTAAACAGTGTAGACCCAGATCAAGGGGTTCCTTAGGTAGCACTTTGATCTGGGTAAGCACTGTTTGTCATAAAATTCATTTTATTCAGTGATAAATAATGATGCAACTTTTTGTTTAATTACTATTCAAAATGGGGAGGAGTCAGTTTTAATTATTAAGCAGGTTAAACGTTAACCCATTCCCTAATATTGGCACCTCTGTAAAAGTCACCTTTTGAAACCATTCTGATAAATAGAGCATTAATTTTGCTCCATAGGAGCAAATGCTCTATTTATCACAATCATGTTTCAAAACTTCACAATACTAAATTTTCCTTTTTTCTTAGTAAATGCTCCTTTTGAGTAGATATAATATACAGGTATATAATTATATTCAAAGAGATTGGGTCTAAAAATAACCTACAAAGGGAATGGGTTAAATCAATGACATGGAACGTTTGAAGCCTGTAAGTGAAAATAATCAAACTTTAAGATTTTATCTTATAACTCTTTGCCTGGTAAGTATATCATCTTCAGATAAAAATGTCACCCACAAAATTTTATAATGCAGATTGACGTCATCTTTTCTATTCAAACACAAATTTATAAGTGTCAAACAGTTTGGATCCTGTTGA
Organism: Azorinus chamasolen; assembly: GCA_963576725.1. Lineage (NCBI taxonomy): Eukaryota > Metazoa > Mollusca > Bivalvia > Cardiida > Solecurtidae > Azorinus > Azorinus chamasolen. Next base: position 41,336,620 of record OY755241.1, on the reverse strand, counting down.
GATATCAACTAACATGTACCTGGAATAATCATCTGGATACAAACTACTAACTGGAGTCTCAACAATGTCTCACACAATGTGGTAAGAATTAAGATTTTATCTACTAAAATACCCTGAGGCTAAATATGTATGCCCTATTTAACGTCAATGAAAAACCTGATGAAAACATGACCAATTATCCGAAACCCAAACCTTTGTCAAATTTGGTGAACTCTGGATACTATTTCAGACCTTGTTCAACTGTGATACCTGGACAGAAAGAAACTGTCCAAACTCAGATTAGACATTCATCTGGGTCTACATCAATAAACCCTATGTTATGGCCACTCTTTAGATGCGTTTCTAGAATCTCTGTTGAACATAAGTCAACATGAACAAAAGTCAAAGCTATTTTGTAACTCATTGTTTTCCAAACATACACAAAATTTCAATTCAAAACGAACATTTGAGCACTATGAAACAAGATGTGTTTGTGATTTAACACTATACCCCCAATACGACCTTTGACCTTGGATGTATGACCTTGACCTTAATAAGTCACCCTTAAATATGTCTGTCTCCATAAGTTGCACATGCATGCCAAGTTTGAAGTACATATGTTGAACGGCGACAAATTTATCGCCAATCTAAATTTGACCCTTAATTTGACCTTTGACATTGATGAATGACCTTGACCTTAATAAGTTGCCCCTAAAAATGTTTGCCTCCATAAGTTGCACATGCATACCAAGTTTGAAGTATGTATAGGCAATGGCTACAAATTATCGCCACGTTAAAGTTGGGGAAAACCAACTAACCAACAACTCATCTAACCAATTTATCCACTAAACACAGAGCAAAAACAATATGCCCCCACCCCCTTTGATCTAAGGGTCGTAATTCATTTGAAAACTAGAACAATATGCCCCCACCCCTTTGATCTAAGGGCCGTAACTCATTTGAAAACTAGAACAAAAGTCAACCATGACCAGTTACTCGTCGTTATGCAATCAAGAATTCAGGTTAAAGTTAAAGGGTCAAAAGTCAACTGGATAAAAAGTCCAGCTTGATCTATAACTCACTGTTATTCATAATATACGTTACAAAATAGCCATCGCCCATCTCTCCAGAGAGGCGTAATTTTGTAGCCTTACAGAGGCATGGCTCTTAGATTGTAGCCCTCAGTATGTGACGGTGAACAAGTGTGTGAAGTTGCATAAGATTTGTATGAATAGTAAAGGAAGTAAATAGCCAACATAAATGTATCCAGACAATGACGACGACAATGCGGACGCTGGAGTTACGACAATAGCTCATCTTTTTTCTTAAAACAAACAAACAACAACAAACAAGCTAAAAACCACAAACAAATCATGTTTTAACCCTTTCTATCAACAATATCTATGAAAGACATAACAGTATCATGAATATCGATTTGTTGAATTTTTATAATGGCATTGCAATATGAACACAGAAAATTTTGGCCATAGCAAAAATTATAGAATCAAATCTGGATGTGCATGTACTCTTAAAATTGCAAATGCGTCAAATCTGGGTCTACTCTACTTACTGATGCCAATACTCATTTCCCACTTTTAAATGCTTAAAATAACTTTGAGAATGGGAAGAGACAATGGTATTAGCAGAGGACACTTTACTCATGGTGCAAAACCTTAAAGCATACACAGCAGAACCTGCTTATATATATAGTGACCATAATAGGCATTTCAAACCTATCCCGATGACGATGTGTACTCCAGATGACGACGTTTTCATAGATTTAACAAGGGGGCATCTCAAGCGTGTTGAATATTGGCAAATTATGACTGGTAGACCTTAAATGAATTGATAGAAATAATAAGACTGATCGCTTACTTAACATGTTCATTTATAAAATGTCTTTCAATGTTTGTAGTTCTATGAAAGTTTCCGGCGTTTCCCCTGTTATCTGATAAGATTGGTATCTGTTTCTAACAAGCAACGTGAAAACATCCCTCCATTTGTATACATGTTCGTCCTCTGCAAAATTTCTTAATCTTAATGTTGGTGGCTGGGGATGGTGGATTGTTGATCATTATAAGCAGGAAGTTAAGGACGTCCGTTGCATGCTCGGTATGATCTGGAGGGGTGGGGTGGGGCACAATGGCTCAAAGTAGAGCCATTAAAGGGGATGTCCCTGCATTTGACGCGTTTCATTAACACTTAAAATATACAAAACTCATTTGTATATATGCTGAAAAGTAGTATATCACAAAAAAAACATCCATTTACCGTTTATAATGACAAAACATCCATGTGTTTGATATCGCCGATCCCGGTTTTACTCCCCGATGTTTCAGTTTTATTCGGTTTGAGTTTTAGTTTCGTGACGGTTCGCTCTATTCGCGATTCTCCGACCACTTCCGAGAAAGCTATTACGTAAACAATGGAGGGATCGGGTGATCATCGGCAAAACGCGGAAGAATTTAACGGAAAAGGCCGATAATATTGTGTTGTAGAACAAAAATTATCGGTATTGATGAAATCGGTTTATTTGTATCACAGGGGCATTTTTCGATATAAGTTCAAATTGAGAACCTTCATAATAATGATAGAGCATAACAAATACCAAGTTTTATGATATTATTGAAAATATGCGATCATTGTAGGGACTTCCTCTGTAACAGTTAGCTTCTCTGCTGGTCCATATCTAGGAAATAAACAGGCGCATTTGCTATTCCTGTCCTACTCAATATTCATAAAGGGTTATTTCATTTTAACATTATAACGTATAGGAACACACGTGTCACCTGCGGAAATGTTCATCACAAGAGTTATGGCCCACAACTTATAGGAGTTATAGTACAGTAGAACCTTTCTAAACTGGCAGGAAATGGAGCGTATTCTTGGGTGTGATACGGACGACCAGGCAGACGAACCGACAGATGAAGATTTGATCTGCCTCCATACCTTTATAATGCATTTTGCATTATCATTGATTTGCATTAAACAACTAGCTGTCCTTAAATATCTAAGCAAGTAAACCAAGTGAAGGTGTTAGAGAGGATATACTGTATTATTTATGTTACAGTGTTACTAATAGTTTTCACGCGAAAGATTTCTACAAGGCTTCAAATATTATAAATTGCATTTTACCTTTGGGTGCATGTTTTCTTTTTCTTTTCTTTTTTGCAAGATGCATTATAAGGTTATCAAGTATACAGAACAGAATATTGAATACAATGTAGCTAACCTTTTTAATAAAATTATGTCTACAGTAAAACCTCTCTATAACGACCACTAAATTACATCATGTATTTTGTGTTAAAGGCAGGTGGATGCTTAAAGCAAGGTGAAAGTAAAATAGGAGCGTTCTGTTTTTCTTTCACATTGCTTTAAGCAACCACCTGCCCAAAATACCACTGAATTAACACAAAATAATGGTCGTTATAGAGAGGTTTTACTGTATACGCTTCACCAGAGGTTTATAAAAGACCGATGAACGGCACATGTCCCCGTGTATCTCGGGCGTGATTCGTATTTGCTCAATAAGGCCAAATAGAAAGAAAAAAGTCGGTTTATATGCAGGTATATCACTCCTGTGGATTTCCCTGCATATTTTTATTCTTAGAAACATCTCGAAACCTACGGATACGGTTTAAAAGCCCCGGATTCATCGGCAAAGTTTACTTCTGTTATCGCACTGTCAATTTAACTCAATTTTTATGCCCCCATTGACGATAGTCGGGGGACATATTGTTTTTGCCCTGTCTGTTTGTTTGTTTGTTTGTCTGTTTGTCTGTCAGCAACTTTAACATTGGTCATAACTTTTGAGCCAGTATAGATAGAGACTTGATATTTGGCATAAATATGTATCTCATAAAGCCGCACATTTTGAGGGGTAACGTGTCAAGGTCAAGGTCATCCTTCAATGTCAGAGGTCAAATATATGGGTCAAATCGCCGACTTTAACATTGGCCATAACTTTTTGACCAGTACAGATAGAGACTTGATATTTGGCATGCTTGTGTATCTCATGAGGCTGCACATTTTTAGGGGTGACATGTCAAGGTCAAGGTGGTCATCCTTCAAGGTCAGAGGTCAAATATATGAGGGGGCATAGTGTTCCACAAACACATCTTGTTATTTTGGCAATTATGCGCATGCGCAATAAATCATTTGCTTCATTTTTAAGCTTCAAATAGAAAAAGTATTCTCTGAGTGTCTAGCGTTTGGATTCGGGTGAGATGCCCAAGTACTCTCATCTACATCAAAGCTGCCGCGTATGTCACTACGGTTGGGAGCAGGCAATGAACGTGTTAATCAAAGATCCGGGCTTGGCAGGTCAAAGGTAAAAGGATGACAATATTGTGGGACCCCAAATTCGTCAGCAAAAAACACCGGCTTGTCAACCAAGCACAGCCTCGCGAACGACAACAGGACGCCAATGGTAACAATATTGTATAGACCCAAAATGAAGCATCTCTAGTCGCAGACTAGCTGACCTTATTCGGTAAAAAAAGATGAAATATACAATGGTTTAATGCGAAATACGGTCCCTCGGATTTTAATACAATTTGATTTGGATGATGAGTGTCACATTAAAGCAGCATAACTAATGTAATGGCGTTTATATATATTTGTTTCATTTCTATGAGAACCGCAACATTATATTTTGTTGGCCTGACAGTCATTGCCCTGGTTATGTTGAGATGTCCCCTTGTTAAACAGCGGTTTATCTCGGCATCCGACATCCAAATCGTCATCGGGATAGATTTGAAATGTCTAATAAGGACTAAATACAGAGTTTAATAAGAGCAGGTAGCTGCTTAATGCAGGATGAAAGTAAAGCTCATAGAGGTTTCTGCTTTACTTTCAACCTGCATTAAGCAAACCACCTGTCTTAGAAATCCAGAATTAGATGGTAGCTGTAGACAGTTTTAACTGTAGTTTCAACAGCTTGTCAGTGACTACTATCTGGCATGCATGATACAACAACAACACAACAGCTAGCAACTTGTTGTTTTATGACTTACAGTAGAAGTACCTGTCTTAAGCGGACATTCATTTCTTGAAAATAGGAGTCTTAAAAAGCAGATGGTTGCTAAATGCAGGATAAAAGTAATGCAGAAAGCTCCTATGAGCTTTCTGCATTACTTTGACCTGCATTAAGCTACCACCTGCCTTTCAGACCCATAATAAAACCTCTTTTTGATGGTCACTTAACCCTTTCCCTCATATAAACGTGTTTTCATGCATTTGCAAACAGAGTAGACCCAGATCAGACGGCTTCTAGAGGAGCTGTCTGATCAGGGTCTGCTCTGTTTGCTGATAGAATTTGAAAGATCTGTGTCTTTAGTTTCTCAAATGGCTACATTATCCAACCTTCCGTATTTCATTACATCTATTTTGTCCAAGAATATTCAGTAGGTACTGAAATTTGAAATAAACATAGAACAGAGAAACGGTTAGGACATGTTCTACCATACTCTTTGCATGCAATCATTGATGTCATGACAAATTCACAATCCTTCGTAAGCAGTTTGAATACAGAGAGACTCCTGTGTAACTGACAGTGTGTCTCATTAACTCTTTAAAGTCTTTACCTGTTCAGTATTCATTTAAGAAATACTTAATAGTGACAACATGAATATTTATTAGCTCATTTTTTATAATGTAAACTTTTCAAGGGAAGTTTTTGCATTGACAAAAACTGTAGAATCAGATCTATATCATGTCAAAAGCAAACAAAGCAGACCCTTATCAGAAGGCTCCTATTGGAGCTGCATGATCTGGGTCTACTCTATTTGAAAATGTGTAAAAGGGCATTTATATGAGGGAAAGGGTTAAAAGTTATAAACACATTTTCACCCATCTGCAAACAGAGTAGACACAGAGCAGACTGCTCCTATAAGAGCTGTCTGATCAGGGTCTGCACTGTTTGATTTTGACATGATCTTAATCTGACAGTTTTTGTCAAAGCAAAACATTTCCTTGAGCTACTAAATATTCATGTTGTCTTCATTTCTTACAAAAATACTGAACAGATAAAGAGTTGAACAATGATGAGCCATTCCACTTAGAATATATTCATCATTTAAAGGTTTAATGTGGAATTGATTGTAAAGCAGTTAAACCTTGCTAAGAGCTATAACATTCATTTCCTGCAGGGCCTGTAACAGACTTTCTGGTGAGGTTCTTTTGTTTCCATTAGATCTCAGTGTTCGCGCTAGCCTATATTTTCACCGAATCCCAGGGACTCTCATCCACACTTCTTGGAAGTGACGGGTGTGTTTGGACTTTAGTTGGAGACGCCATCATTACTCAGCGTGCCGTTGCTATACGAGCATATTTAACCCCGCTGTTAAGCAATAGATAAGGAAATCGCCGGGTTCTAGCTGTGGTGTCACGCGATACATGTAAATGTTCAAACCTGCCATTAACCTACTAAACTTTATTATTAATAATAATTTGATGACAGTGACACATAATATTAATTATTTCAACCGTTCAAAACCTAAAAATACTGACCAGATTATCAGAATAGTAAATATAAGCTTTAAGAACTGTTTTAGCTTTGCGTCCAAATGACTCGACGACCTCCGAAATTCGGAGTCCCGGCCGATTTCTTTGCGTAAATAGATATGATTACGGCATTAACGCGAACACAGGATCTGGAATTGTTAATTAACTCTTTCCCTAGTGAACATTCCCATAAGAAATAAATTATACCATTAATATTAATTAGGGATTTTTTTTATAGATATATTTTTTTTTCCATTAAATTTTATGTTAATTAGATACAGTTTTATAATCGCACATAAAACACAGAGCAGACCCTGATCAGACAGCTCCAACAAGGACAGTCTGATCTGGATCTACTATGTTTGCAAAAGGCATATTTGGAAGCAAAATTTTAAAGGATTTTCTACTTGGTTACAACTTTTACAACTTTGCATTAAAGGGACCATTTTTCAAGATATACTAGCTATCAGTGATATAGATTTTATCTGCTGTTGTAGAATACGTGCCCTAGCTAGCTATCTGATTTTCAATATCAACCCAATTACCATGTGAAGCATGATATACATGTGTGGCTTCACTATTTAGAGAGTGGATTTGACAATTAAGAAAGGCAGCTTTTATCATTACGAGTCAATTTCATTGTTAGAAGGCTTTATGATGTAATTCAGATATAATATAGATATGATTCTACAGTTTCTGCCATAGCCAGGCATTTCAGTGTCCATGTGCTATTATAACAACTAATTTAATTTAAATTGGATTATTTATTATAATGGCATATGACCTGGCGGACGTGGTTGAGTGGTTAACATGCTCAACTACAATACCAGGGGTCCCGGGTTTGATCCCCTGCCAGACCAAGTCCTTCGGTGGAGACTTTAAAAACTGACTCCAATGAATCAGAGCTTTATTAAACACTGGGCATCTAAAAGAACCAGAGAAACTCTATTGATAATAAGAGTAGGACGCCATGCCCGGGTTTCTCTGTACCTGTTCCCGGCCTCTCTGGGGCAATGAATTAGTCCATAGTTGGTAGAATTATGGACATTTAATCAACACAAAAGCAATGGCATAGTTATGAACACAGGAATATATGGTCATGGCAGCCAGAAACTGTAGAATCAGATCTATATTATTTCATAATAAAAATGAACAGACCCTGATCAGACGGCTCCTACAGGAGCTGTCTGATCAGGGTCTACTCTGTTTGCAAGGGCTTAATATATATCTATGGAGTAAAGGGTTAACACCTTTCAGCACTCGGTCACCAATGTACCTGACTTCATAGAAAGGCAATTTCCAGAGAATGAAACCAATGAAAAGCCAATTACCTCCTTACAAGTCGAGTTTTTGCAATAGTTTACCTATGAATACTTCATGCCTGGCATTCTCACTGTGCCAGATGTGGAGCAAATTTATTTTTTACCGCAGAACATGCAGCTGTCATTACAACCTAACGACAACACTGAATGAAAAAGAAATGATATGGCTTGAGGAGGAGTCACTCAAGAGCCTCTTCAGTCTCCACTCTTTGTAGGCAAACTAATTGTAGCCTGCAAACTTGTTTTCTGCTCTTACTTTTTCTTTTTAACTCATTCCCTCCTAGATTATTTTTAGATGCAACCTCTTTAAATAAATCTACCTAAGAGGAACAATAACTAGAGAAAAGGAAAATTTTAGGATTGTATAGTTTTGAAACCATTATGATAAATAGACCTTTGACCCTGAAGGATGACCATGACCTTGACATGTCACCCCGCAAAATGTGCTTCAAAAGAATGCTTCATGAGATACACTTGCATGCCAAATATCAAGTCTCTATCTCTACTGGTTCAAAAGTTATGGCCAATGTTAAAGTCAGTGATTTGACCTATATATTTGACCTCTGACCTTGAAGGATGAAATTGACCTTGACATGTCACCCCTCAAAATGTGTGGTTTTATGAGATACATATGCATGCCAAATATCAAGTCTCTATCTGTACTGGCTCAAAAGTTATGCCCAATGTTAAAGTTGGTGGCAAACAAAAAATGTAACAGACAGACAAACAGACAGGGCAAAAACAATATGATCTGGGGGGCATAAAAATTAAACTCATTAATATTCATGAAACCATTATTTCTTAAATGACTATTCATGGAGTGAAGGGTTAACCCTTTACCTGAGACACATTTTGACGCCTTTGCAAACAGTTACGAGACTCAGATCAGATGGCTCTGTTTGCATATGGATCTAGTTATACCCTATTACACTGAAAGGACTCTACTGTTACTGTTATAATAAACAAAAGATAGACCATTCCACTTTTAAAACTCTGCATACAACAGGGTTAACTCTTTACAACTTTACAAACTAATAAATAACTGTATGCTATAAAAGAATATTAAATTTGCTGCAATTCTGCAATTTCCATCATTTCTAACAAAATTGCGATTACAGCATTAACCCGTACAACGCTGAATTTTCAAATGGACTATTCCAAAATTCAAACAGGTCAAGTTTATGGTGAATAATTAGGGATTTTTCTAAAGAAAAGTGTAATATGACAAACAGTGCAGACCCTGATGAGAGGGCTCCTCTAGGAGCCCTTTCATCTGGGTCTACACTGTTTGCAAAGGACTTTAGTGACTCGTGTCCTGCACTGTAAGGGTTAAACTGTTTGGATCCCAATAAGATTCTGAATTGCCTAGCTTCTCATTAGGATCTGAATTGTTTGCAACGGTAACCATGGCTAGCATGTAAAGAGTTAACCCTTGAACTGCTGAACAATCAAAACTGGCTCCTCCCCTTACGATTATTAATGAAACAAATTTATCACCGAATAAAATGATTTTAGGACAAACAATGCAGACCCTGATCAAAGGGCTCCCTCAGGAGTTCTTTGATCTGGGTCTACACTGTTTGCGAAGGCCTTATGTACTGTACTCTGCTCATGCTACCACACACTTTGAGGTTTCATATTGATGAGAGTTGGTTCTTGTTATAAAACTCTCTTCACCTTCACTCATCATCCAAGACAGCCGTCAACACGCATAGCTTTGAAGATGGCGTCTATTTTCAATACCAGACAGCTTTTAAATACAGTTGACATAAATTTGAAAATGGTTGTAACCAAATTCAGCTTTACAGTTACATAGTGTATAGATGCATCATCCATTTTCATCTGAAATAAAGATATGTTTTCAAAACTTGATACAGCCTAAAGTTCTTGAACTTTAAGTAAAGTTGTTTCTAAGAAGCACATCATATTTTCAGCAGTCTGAAAGTTCAACTCTTCCCTTTTTCCTAAACAAATTCATGATTACTTCTCGCAACAGAATCATAACAACACGAAGAACAGACCAACATCTCATCAAGTTCCAAACTATTTGACACCCTGGCCATATTTTTGACAAGGAATAGTGGTACCCTCTGCTTGTTAGAATTGAAGCCGACAGCATTGTTTTACAGATAAGTTACTTTGAAGAGCAAAGGGATAATAGACAGAACAGCTGACTTGTGATACCCAATTTTATTTGCGTAAAGCCAGAATGCTGTATCTCATCATTCACAGAAGCAGACTATACCACAGTTTTCCAAACATTGACTAATCAGAGTCATGGAAATATTTACCTCTTTACTTACTTCACTGGAAACATATGTACCTTATAAACCTCACTTTCTAAAGATCTTCCTTGATACCGGCCCTTATCAGTTAAGAAGGAAAATGTTGCATATTGATTCTACATCGGGAAATGTTTTATACTTGTCTTAACCCTTTACCTGATGAATATTCATGTAAGAAATAATGGCACAATGAATATTAATTAGCTGATATTTAATAATGGCACATGTACACAGGACTGTTTGGTATTGGTAGAAACTGTAGAGTCAGATCTATTATAATTTCATAAGCAAACAGAGCAGACCCTGATCTGGGTCTACTCTGTTTGAAAAGATGTGAAAAGGCATTACTATGACCAAAAGGTTAACGCGTTACTTGATGAATATTCATGTAAGAAATTATAACTCTATGAATAGTAACAAACTGAGGATTTTATACATTATGAACAAGGAATTTCTGACCATGACACAAGCTGCAGAATTTGGTCGATATTATTGTATCTCATAAGCAAGCAGTGCAGACCCTGATAAGATGGATCCTACAGAAGCCATCTTATCTGGGTCTACTCTGTTTGCAAAGTCTTTACGAGGTATATCTATGAGGTAAAGGATAATAAAGGAAGAGAGATCCGGGAGCTTCAAACAATTTAACCCTTTCCTTCATAGGCTATTTTTAGATCCAACTACTTTGAATAAATCTACCAAAAAGGAGCATTAACTAGAGAAAAGGATTTTTTTTAGAATTTGTAGTTTGAAACCATTGTGATAAATAAAGCATTTGCTCATATAGGAGCAAATGCTTTATTTATCACAATGATTTCATAAAGTGACTTTTAAAAGAGGCGTATAAAGGCGTATTTATGGAGGAAAAGGTTAACCCTTTCCTCCATGAATATTCATGTAGGAATTAATGATGTCGGATGAATGTTAATTTGATTAATTTGCTATGATAGCCCCCATGGACACAGGAATTTTTGTCCATGGCAGAAACTATAGAATCATATCTGAATTGTACATTTATAAGCTAACAGAGCAGACAAGGATCTGGGTATACTCTGTTTGCAAATTCGTAGAAAGGCATATTTATGGAGTTAAGGGTTACATTGTAAACTATGCTCTCAAGCAAATTTGTAATGACATTTGCAAACAATTTGGATCCAAATGAGACACTGAATAACTCCTTGCCAACCACGTGACAACCACATCATTATTTTTGAATGGAAGTTATATTTTCTTTCCTTATTTTGAAAAAGAAAAAGATGCAGGTACTTTCAGCAGAAATAATTATGGCTCAGAAAATAGGTGAAAGCCAAGCAATCAATATAGATATTTTCCCTAATTACTATAGAACGCCCATATATACTACTATACTGGCCCTAAGGTTATAACACTTAAAGACTGAGTTCATTCTCAAGTATCTGATTGAGCAGCTCAAAATCTGACCAATCAGATACAGTTACTTGAGAATGAATTCAGACTCAATCTCGTAGATTTAAAAGTCTGACCAATCAGATACATGAGAATGAATTCAGACTCATAGATTTCATAACCTAAAGGCCTGGTCAAGCTTAAGGTAAATTCTGATTTAGACTAGAAGATTGTGTGCATTGTTTGAAGTAAATCCTCCCATTGGTGTATGAAGATTGTTTCACTAAACATTATAATAATTATAGTGAAACATTTCAATGTCCCATTACTCTAGAAAAAATATCAAAGCAAACATTGCCTTCGTTCATATACATCTTCACATCATACTTCCTATTGGTGTATGGGAAATTGGACACATAAAATATACCTATGGACTGACAGACAGACAAACAGACAGGACAAACAAACAGACAGACAGACAGACAGACAGACAGACAGACAGACAGACAGACAGACAGACAGACAGACAGACAGACAGACAGACAGACAGACAGACAGACAGGACAGGACAGGACAGGAAGACAGACAGACAGACAGACAGACAGACAGACAGACAGCAATTTTTCATTATTAGCTCTTTAAAAGCTAGCTCCTAAATCACAATTACCTGTGCAAACAGTTTGGATCCAGATGACCAGATAAGACGGCTCCTGTAGGAGCCTGGTCTGATCAGTGTCTGCTCTGTTTGCTTATGAGATAATATATAGACATGGCTCTACAGTTTCTGCCATGACCAAAATTTCCTGTGTTCATATGCCATTCTAAAAATGAATCTAATTAATATTCATGACATCTTTATTAATATAATTTCACACATGAATATTCAATGAGTGTTGACTGGCCATTGTTTCCTCTCTACCCTAAAACAGTCAACTGAACGAGACATTGCTATCTTCCTCAATTGCTCAGTCAAAATAAATAGGCTCAAGTCAGCTGAGCTGAGTCAGGTCTATAAATAACAACTATAAGACCATTCTCAGAAGGGCTTTACCTTTACAGTAAAACCGCTCTAAACTGGACGTCACATTTAGTACAAATATTAGTCCTGAAGACAACTAGCAGCTTAATGCAGGGTGAAAATCATGAAAAAGGCTTTTTTGCAAGACTTTCACCCTGCATTAAGCAGCCACCTGCCTAAAAGTATCTAAATTCTTCTCTACTAGAATTCCAGTTTAGAGGGGTTTACTATATGTACTGACAATTGCTCTACCATTATCGTTTTACTCCATGAATATTCATGTTAGAAGTAATACAATCATGAATATTAATTAGATTAATGTTTTTAAAAGCACATGAATAAAGTGTTTTTTTTACCATGGTAGAAACAGTAGAATCTTACCTATATTATTTCATAAGCAAACAGAGCAGACCCTGATCAGATGACTCCTAGGAGAACTGTCTGATCTGTGAATGATTACAAAGGCGTAGAAAGGTGTATTTATGGAGTAAGATTTTCCTACTGTAGAATTTTGTGTGATTAACACTTTCTAAGTGCATATTCATGAAGCAATGCATGCCATCATGAATATTTATTAGTTTGAATTTTTTAGAATGGTTTATGTACACAGACTGTTTGCTTAAAGTCAGATCTATTATAATTTTTAAACAAATAGAGCAGTCCTGGTCCGGGTCTGCTCTGCTTGCAGAGGCGTGAAGAAACTTTAACAGGGTTAAACTCTGATTTGGAGTAATTTTTCTTGTACTTCCCATTTGTACAAACTTATGAGAATATACCGACTGCGTTCAAACAGCTTGAATCCTGATGTCCTGTTACTCGTCTCATCTGGGTCATATTTGTTTGCAAAGCTTATCAGTAGTTTACTTATAGTATGATATTAACCATTCATATTCATGTTTAAGTAGTAATGTGACTGTCAGCATGAATAATAACCCTTTAGCTGTTCAATATTCATGATGCATGTAAGAAATAATGACATCATGAATATCTATTAACTGAACTTTTAAAATGATTTTTTTTTTCAAGTAAATATTTTTTATTCTGCAAAACCTGTAGAATCAGATCAAAAGCAAATAGAGAAGACTGGTCATTATACTGCTCCTATAGGAGTCATCTGAACTGGGTTTACTCTGCAAATGTTAAAAGGCATTTACAGTAAAACCTCTCTATAACAGCCACAAAATTATGTTAATTATTTGGTATCTAGGGCAGGTGGCTGCTTAAAGCAAGGTGAAAGTAAAACAGAACGCTTTAAGGGGCTACCTGCCTTTAACACAAAATACTTGATGTAATTAGTGGCCGTAACAGAGAGGTTTTATTGTATATGAAGGAAAGGGTCAAGGACTAATATAAATCTGAATCTACAGCTTCTGCTATGGCAGGATTCCTTTGTTCATACTTCAATTATGATTATAAAAAATTTGCTCATTAATATTCATACTGACATTATTTCTTACATGAATATTCATGAGGAAGAGAATTAACCCATTCCCTTATAGGCTATTTTCAGACACCTCTTTCAATAAATCTACTGAAAAGGAGCATTTACTAGAGAAAGGGAAACTTTTTCATGTGTAGTCTTGAAACCATTGTGATAAATATCACAATGGTTTAAAAAAGTGTCTTTTACAGAGGAGTCAAAAAATGTCAACATGAGGGAATGGGTTAAGCACATCCATGGAGTCATAATCATTCTATTTCTAGCAAGACCACAATGTGAGGCAATTCCTCAATCAAATTCAGCCTTCAAACTGTGCAACAAATTATACCATGGAATTTTATCTGAAACACAACCAGTGCAACTGCACACACATTCCCCATGCTAATGATTTTATTTTCCGCACAGACAGGTAACCTTTAACAGGATGTATGCGAATCTGTCACAATGTTCCCAAACAGTTTGTACCCAAATTGCCCTTTCCTTCTTATAAACGCTTTTACACGCTTTTGCAAACAGAGTAGACCCAGATCAGACGGCTCCTAGAGGAGCCGTCTGATCAGGGTCTGCTCTGTTTGCTTATGAAATTATATATAATATATCTGACTCTATAGTTTCCGCCAATACCAAAAAAAGCCTGTCTACATAGGCCATTCTAAAAATTCTGCTAATAAATATTCACGATGTCATTATTTCTAACATGAATAAAAGGTAAATTCTGCATTTATCAGGATCCAAACTATTTGCTAATCCAATTTGACTGTATTTTTGTTCAAAAATGAGACAACAGTGTGTGCATTTCAAGTAACATATGATGAAGATGAAACATCTTAAGCAGCAGATTAAAGATTAACCCTTAATGAAGTTATCATGCCATAAAAAACATTGCTTGCTTAAAACCTCAACTGTTACTGCTTACTTCCTATTCATTCAAACTTTTGAGATGTAACTATTGAACGAGTGTCAAACAACTTGGATCCAGATGAGATGCCAAGTTACTTGGATCTATGCTGTTTGCAAATGACATTAACCTAGCATTCAGCAGGATACAGGTTAATCAATTAGCTACAGGGCTGCTGCTAGTCTAGGCTGCCTGAATCCATGTGAACCCTTTCCTTCATATAAAAGCATTTTCACGCACATGCAAACAGGGTAGTCCCAGATCAGACGGCTCCCGATCAGGGTCTTCGCTGATTGCTAATGGAATTTGATAAATCTGTTTCTTTAGATTCTAAAAAGGGCTACAATGTTCCACCTTCCATATTTCATTGTAACTATAATGCCCATAAATATCCTGAAGGTGTTGAAATTTGGGCTCAATATAATAAACAGGGTAAGTGTTAAACCTTTCAACACTATGGACTGTTAAGCCCTAACTTGTTCAATATTCATGAAAGAATTAATGACAATACTTATAAGCTGAGTTTTTATAATGTAAAATTTCCTAGGCATTTGTTTGCTTTGACAAAAGCTGTTGAATCAGATCTGTCTGCTCAGGGTCTGCTCTGTTTGTTTATGACATAAGCAAACAGAGCAGACCCAGATCAGATGGCTCCTACAGGAGCCATCTGATCTGGATCTACTCTGTTTGCAAAGGTGTAAAAAGGCATTTATATGAGGGAAATTTATAACCATTGGAAACAGTCTAGATCCAGATGAGACTCTGCATCTAATCAGGATCCAAACTGTTTGACACCGTTTGTTAAAAACTAATGAAAGAAAAATGTACTAAATACGCTATGAATTATACCTTATAACAAGTTTTGCAGGTGAAAGTTAGTTAGTATTGAATGGGTAAACCAATTCCATGTTCAGTAATAATGACAACCTGAATATTTATTAGCTCAGTTTTATAAATTAAACTTTTCAAAGGAATTCTTGCTTTGACAAAAATTGTAGTCAGATCTACATCAAGTCAGCTTAAATGAGCTATAGGAGCCGTCTGATCTGGGTCTACTATGTTTGCAAATACATGAAATGGCGTTCACATGAGGGAAGGGTTAAATACATATGTATTTCATGTATGTACCATGTACCGTACATATACTTCTATTTGATTTACCCGTACCAATCTAGTAGCATTCTATTATCAAATTCCAAGAAATGTGACATAAACCAGAATAAGATTCCAAATGTTCTGGAGAGAGTCCAGGTTGACATGATCAGTAACTGAAGTGGTTCTCCCTGAAGTTATGAAAATTGCCAGACACATTATGTGTAATAGAGAACCCCCGGCTTCACTTTCTTTCAGATTCTTAGCAAACTGCCTGCATGTAACACTTTGCTGACCAACCTCAGGTTCATGTGATCATTGATCATCAAATGAACCAACAAGAGCACCGTATGCAGATGCCAACGCTTGTCTCTTCGATAGTAGCCATTGTGACACTCAACAAGGGTGTAAAGTTTCATAACATTTGTATGAATAGTAAAGAAGTAATAGCTAACTTTAATGTTTCCAGACGACAAGAATGATGATGACGACGACAATGTGCCGATGCCAGAGTTACGACAATAGCTCATATTTTTCTCTTTGAAAAACAGACAAGCTAATAAAAATAAACATGGAAATTTAACAATCACCAGTTAATTTCTTTTTTTGTTGGTTTCAGAAACCTTTTTTTTAATTAAATGAACTTGGCCACCTCAGAAGCAATCAACTAGCAATTATAAGCTAATAATAAGCTACTCACGAAATTGGTAAGAACATGGTATCTCTTCCAAATAAAAAACTATGACACAAATCACAAAATGTAATAGCGTCTTTCTTGTTTCAATTGGCTTTGTGCACTTGTCACATTACAAATGACCTTTAACCCTTTACTCCATTTATAATATGCCCTTTAACACCTTTGCTAACAGAGTAGACCCAGATCAGACAGCTCCTGTAGGAGACGCACCTGATCAGAAGACTCCTGTCTGATCTGGGTCTACTCTTATTTGCTTATGAAATTAATACAGTTTCTGCCAGAGTAAAACATTCCTGTTTTCATATGCCATTTAACAATTAATCTTAAGTAATGATGTCATTATTTCTCACTTGAATATTCATGGAGTAAAGGGTTTGAGGTATAGATAAAAGGGGTGTACTATCACTGTTCAAACTTAAATTCATCTCAGAGAGTGGTCACATGATTGTTTCATGGAGAAATATCATTTTGGAAATATCTAAACCCTTTCCCTGTTCTTTGTTTATTACAACTTTCAATTAAGAAATGAATGACGTGCTTCCGGTGTTCATGAGGTTATGCAACGCATAGCTTTACGAGCAAAGTTAGTGAAGCCCGAAGGGCTTCACGTGAATCTTTGCTCGTAAAGCTATGCGTTGCATAACCCATGAACACCGGGAGCACGTCATTCATTTCTTATATTTATATTCCATAGTATTTCTTATATTTAAGAAATGAATGACGTGCTTCCGGTGTTCATGAGGTTATGCAACTTTCTTTTTAGAATAAGGTTATATAAGGACGTTACAGGGCGAATGTAAATATTACCTATTGAATACTCATTGACAAAACAGTTATAATGAAATATAGAAGATGGAACGTTTTAGCCATTTTAGAAACTAAAGAAACAGATCTATCAAATTCCATTAGCAAACAGAACAGACCCTGATCAGACAGCTCCTATAGCAGTCGTCTGATCTGGGTCTACTCTGTTTGCAGATGCATGAAAACATGTTTATATGAGGGAAAGGGTTAAGTTCTTATCAAAAAGTTTATGTACTCAGCGTATCTATGCCTTTGCCCATAACCATGTGAATAAGACATTGGACACACATGCATCGTCATTTGCAAACAGTGTAGACTCAGATCAGAGGGCTCCTAGAGAAGCCCTCTGATCAGGGTTTGCTCCGTTTGGGATTCAAAATCCATCAGCAAGTTTAACCCTCACACATAGATTGGACCCTATAGTTAACCCTTTACTCCACAAATACACCTTTCTACACCTTTGCAAACAGAGTAGACCCAGATCAGACAGCTCCTATATGAGCCATCTGGTTAGGGTCTGCTCTGTTTGCTTATGATATTATATAGATGTGAATATCACAGTTTTGCCATGCTCAGAAAGTCATCTGTCCATATGCTATTAACCCCTCGCTTGCTATTCACGTCAATAAACCTACCTGAAAATAGTGAAGACCCAGATGAGACAGCTCCTGCAGGAGCTGTCTCATCAGGGTCTGCACTATTTACAAGTTGATTGTGCAACCAGTGCACTCCACAGCAGTGATTGCACAGCGAAATACTTGTACACAGTAAAGGTATATGTAATTAAACAACAGGGCAGGGGTTAAGAAGGAGAAATGTGTTTTAAAATTCAGCAAACGAAGGGTTAAAACAAATCATCTAATTACTAGTACTATTCATGATGTTAATATTTTATACATGTACATGAATATTCAAGGAGTAAAGGTTTAAATACTTATGGGTTAACCTTTTCCCTGTTCTATATTTATTTCTAATTTCAAAACCTGCTGAATATTCATGGACAGTGGAGCATTGTAGCCATTTCAGAAACTAAAGAAACCGATCTATCAAATTCCATGAGCAAACAGAGCAGACTCTGATTAGACAGCTCCTATAGGAGTCATCTTATCTGGGTCTACTCTGTTTGCAAATGCGTGAAAACATGTTTATATAAGGGAAAGGTTGAAAATTCAGCATTGAAAGGGTTGAAATGAAGCTCTACCTGAGCTCTACTCAGAAAGTCTGATATTTAGACAGCAGTTTGAGTAACACTGGGGAGGCTTACCTTTCACAATACTGAGTTGGTTATCACCCCCTGATTGGAATTCATATAATGCTACAAAGAGGTTAGGGTCGTCTTCCGCCTGATTGGCCAGCAGGTTCTCCTTGGACATCCACTTGGAGCCCAGCCCCTCCAGGGTGCCGCCTGGGGCATCAGGCAGTGGACGTGCCTGGAATAGGCCCTCTGAAAGTACACAAAGTAGACAGCAATTACTACACAATAAAACTCAGCGTACAATGTACTCTTGAATAGCATCTCTATGACTGTTACTATTATTGATATTTTATATCAAAACAAAACCTTTGAACGCTGAACAGTTTCAGTTATATAAGGAAGTTAATTCAGTATGACAGAGTATAATTCGCGAGAGGATTTTGATTGATAAACAGTGCAGACTCTGATCAGAGGACTCCTTTAGGAGCCCTATGATCTGTGTCTACATCGTCTGCAAATGCTGGCAATGCGTTTCCCGTATTCAAAGGGTTACTTCTGGTGGTGATGGCAGAGTTGTCTAAGTGGCAGGAATGGGGTTCTTTTTGTTTTTTTTACAGAATTTGCAGCTGATACAAAGTTTAACCCTTTCCTTGTTCTAGGTTTATTTCAAATTTCAATACCTACTGAATATTCATGGACAAAAATATTATAATGAAATACGGAAGGTGGAACATTGTAGAAATTTCAGAAAGTAAAGAAACAGATCTATCAAATTCTATTAGCAAACTGAGTAGACCCTGATCAGACAGCTCCTATAGGAGCTGACTGATCTGGGTTTACTCTGTTTGCAGATGTGTGAAGACAAGTTTATTGAGGGAAAGGGCAAACGCTTGTTTCAGCAAAGTGTCCACAGGAGCAAAATTTAATGCTCTATTTATCACAATGGTTTCAAAACTACACAATTCTAAATTGTTCCTTTTTTCTAGCAAATACACCTTTTCATTAGATTTATTCAAAAAGGTTCGGTCTAAAACTATCCTATGAGGTAATGGGTTCAGGTATGAAATAAACCACAGATATTATGGGTGAGACTTCAAGTATCATATTGAACAATGGTAACAAGGTACCGACATGTACATGCACTCCTGACTGCAATGAGGCCATATTGTAAAGTAATCACCATGTCATCAGCACCAAGAAGAATGAGAAAATCTGCAGGTACTTCATTCTTACCACATTGTACAAATCCATGAGCCCCGCTGCAAACAATTTGGATCAAGAGGAGATGCTGAGTAACTCCCCGTCTCATCAGTATTCATCCCCTTACACAATGAATATTCATTTATAAAATAATGACGTCATGAATATTAATAAGATTCATTTCTATAACGACATAATGAACACAAGATATTTTGGCCATGTCAGAAACTAAATGATCATATCTATATTGTATCATAAGCAAACAGAGCAGACCCTGATCAAACGGCTCCTATAGGAGCTGTCTGATCTGGGTCTACTCTGTTTGCAAAGGGCATAGAAAGGCTTATCCATGGAGTAAAGGGTTATTCTACTTGACAATCTAGTCATCCATTCTCAAAATAAACTACACTGAAATACCAGTACCAAGCAGAAAACAATTTTTGTAACTGATAATTATGTAGATGGAAGAGGTAGGTAGCAGATGAAAAAGTTTTTAACAACCCCGGCTTATACACTGGGGAAAACTTTATCTGTGTTAAAGCATTTACCTTATAAATATTCACATAAGAAATGATGACATCATGAATATCTATCAGCTGAATTTTTAAAATGGTATATGAAATAATGAAACCCAGGATCTTTTTTCCTGGGCAGAAACTTACGATCTGTATTATAATAATTTGAGACGATTCTAAAGAGTGGTCACAAAATGGGGTCCCAACGAAGGTTTTAGTATTTGAATATGCTCTTTATCTAAGCTCTGTTGATCAGATACCTAGTCACTCTGATCTGAATCCACATTGATTGCAACTGCCTGTTAGGTCTGAATTAGCAGGATAACATTTAAATAACCTTTAAGTTAATTAGCATTTGCTAAAAAGTGTTGACTCAAACTCAAATTGGAGATTTCCTTGTACAAGTGTGCTGATCAGGGTTTGCACTATTGGCCATTCAAAAATCTTCCAGTCAATTTCATCCTTTAATACCGCTACGGTCTTTATCGCTAAATAAAAGGGTTCAAACTAACATACATGTAAGCCGCAGTGATGGGTATCTATTAGTCATAGGAACAGAGTGAACCAGGACAATACAAGCTTCATAATGACAGAGCCCTGGACACCCACCACCCAATAATTACCTAGTCTGACTACCACCTACCTACGGGCTCACTGAATACAGACATAAACAAATTGGGCTTCACTGGACAGCAAATCCTCTATCCTTTTGCCTGATGAATATTCATGTAAGAAATAATAACAATGAATATTCACTGGCTGATTTTTTCAAATTAGCATATGAACACAAGAACAGAAACAGATCTATACAATTCCATTAACAAACAGAGCAGGACCCATCTGATCTGGGTCTACTCTGTTTGCAAAGGCATGAAAAAGAAAGGGTTAAGAACAGAAAAAAATATTTTAAAAGGGGTCACAATGTAGGATTTGGAGAATAAGCCCCTTCATCTACAACTCTGAATCCTGATCAGAAGGCTAGACAGCGAGTCAACATACCATCTACATCCAAACTTTCCCCGTTGTTTACTATACAGTCTGGCGTGAACTTGGCTATAGATTGTTATATGTTGACATCATTAGATCACACTTCACTGACCCGCTGAATGCTAAGTTTTTAAGTGGAATGGTCCACTATTGTTTAAAACAATAAAGTCCACGTAGTATGAATGGGATATACTTTGCGAGAGGAGTTTGAATGACAAACAGTGCAGATCCTGATCAGTAGATCCTCTAGGAGCTCTCTGATCTGGATCTACACTGTTTGCAAATTACAGTGAACACGTGTTCTTCATTCAAAGGGCTGACTAATACACCTTTACTTCTCGAACAAAATGTGTTTGTCTTCTGTAAGAATCTATGCTATAATGCATCAAAATATTTACACCACCCCACACAACACCTCCATAAGCACAGGAACAATATTGAAACCATTTGTCCACTTACTAAACTCTTAGTCCTTTGAATGCAAGACACACATGCACTGTCATGACCCAGATCAGAGAGCTCCTACAGGAATCCTCTTATGAATCATTTAACCCTTTTCCTGTTTAATATTCGTGTAAGAAATAATGACATCATGATCAATGATCATTAATATTTACCCGGTATTACTGATTTTTTATAATGACATACATACAAGACGTTTTGGCTCAGGCCAAAACTGTAGAATTGGATCTATATTATAAAATAAGCAAACAGAGCAGACCCTGATCAAACAGCTCTTATAGGACCGTCTGATCTGGACCTACCCTGCTTGCAAATGCATGAAAAGGGTTTATATGAAGGAAAGGGTTAAGCAAAAAGAAAAGAATAATTAAATGTGTTCACAAATCACAAATGTATATTGCTTGGAGGAATAATTATTGAAACTAACAGCGCATCCCTTGATGAGTTTGTCTCTTTGAGGAACCACTCAAAAGAACTTTTATAGTCAGTCTTGGGTGGCTTATAAGTTAACCATAGGCTATTTTTAGACCCAACCTCTTTGAATGAATCTACCCAAAAGGAGCATTTACTAGAGGAAAGTAAAGTGTTAGAATTTTGTTGTTTGAAACCATTGTGATAAATAGAGCATAAAGCTCTATTTATCACAATGGTTTCAAGAAGTGGTTATTACAGAGGCGCAGAAAGGCATATTTATGGAGAAAAGGGTTAACTCTTTCCCTCATATAACGCATTTTCACGCATTTGCAAACAGAGTAGACCCAGATCAGACAGCTCCTATAGAAGCTGTAAGATCAGGGTCTGCTGTTTGTTAATGGAATTTGATGGATATGTTTCTTTATTTTCTAAAATGGCTACAATGTTACACCTTCCATATTTCATTATAACTATTTTGTCCATGAATATCCAGTAGGTATTGAAAATTGGAATAGATATAGAACAGGGAAAGGCTTAACCATATCAGCCTCATGTTCTTTGTAAACTAAATACCAATAACTAAATTTTTTCAAGGAAATTGTTGGCAAGGTAAAACTGTAGGATCAGATCTATATAATTTCATAATTACATAAGCAAACAGAGTACATGTTGACCCTGATCAGACGGCCCCTATAGGAGCTGTCTGATCTGGGGCTATGTACACTGTAAAGGCCTGAAAAGTCGTTCATATTCATGAAGGAAACTGAAGGATTAAACTGTAGACACCAGGCAAATATAGGTTAATAACAGTTTCTGCAAAACTTCATTGCCAAGCTTCTCTTATGTTCAAGAAAAGGCAGAGAAATCAATGTTTGTCCTCAACAATTGATTGAGAAAAACTGAACATTTCTGAGAAATTTCAACCGTATAGAAGTTTCCTGATTTATAGACTCTGGAATGAGATTGCTCTTCAGATTCTCAACAATTTCACCACCTTATTACAGTTTATCCTTTGACTGCTGTAAAAAACTTGATGTCTGCTCAAGCACTGATCTGAAGCAATTTTTTTTAGAAATTTTCCACAAAATGTCAAACAGCTCAAATCCTACATGTAATTCGTAATTACCATTCGTGATTGAAGAGACAAACTAAGGCAAATTGTGTAGACCCAGATCAAATGGCTACTAAAGGAGCCTACCGAAGGAGCCATTTGATCTGGGTCTACACAATTTGCTACTATGTCAGTCCAATTAAAAGGTTACCAGATTGACATGAGCTTTATAAAATGATGGAAAGGGGCCCTGGGTGTCCTAATACTTTAGTTAAAGCCTTTTCTCCACGAATACTCATGTAAGATGATGACCCTGATGAGACGGCCATGATGACATTTGATCTAGGTTTACTGTTAACTCTTTCCCTGTTCTATGTTTATTCCCAATTTCAATATCTACTGAATATTCAAGGACAAATAGTTATGATAAAACAGTCATGTAATGTGGAGCATTGTAGCCAATTTAGAAAGTAAAGAAATAGATCTATCAAATTCCACTAGCAAACAAAGCAGACCCGGATCAGACGGCTCCTATAACCTAAGGAGCCGTCTGATCTGGGTCTACTCTGTTTGCAAATGCGTGAAAATACGTTTATATGAAGGAAAGGATTAAAAGGCACTAGCATACATGTATATGTAGAATAGGATTAAGAAGGGTAACTATTCTGGATCCATACTGCTAAACAATGAAAGTCAGGTCGTTCTTTCTCTGGGATATTGAACGAGACAATTGAAACCAACACAAGAATACTGGATGAGATACACGGCAGAGTAATTTAATATCTAATCAAAATCCAAATTGCACGATAGTCTATCATACTGATTGTTAGACCTTTAATTTAACTCTTTACTCCATGAAGATTAATGAAAAGAATTTCCACAATGGCATATGAACATAGAAACTGTTGTCTATGGCAGAAACTTTAGAACCAGATCTATAATATACCATTAAGCAAACAGAGTAGACCCTGATCAGATGGCCCCTATAGGAGCTGTTGATCTGAGTGTACTCTGTTTGTGAAGGCATTAAAATGTGGTATCTATGGAGTAAGACATTATAAACCTTTTGTCTGACGACTACTCATGTAAGAGGAAAACAAGAGCCGACACAGTCAATATGACAAATGCCCCCAAAGTAATTGTACCCTGTGACCTTGACCTTTGAGGCTTTGACCCAAGGACCAGGGAGTTGAACATTACACAATCCATTGTCTTTGTGTGGTGAACATTTGAGCCAGGTTATTTTGATATCCATTCACTGATAAAAAGAAGGGACACGAAATTTGGGACGGATGGACAATGCGATTACTATATGCCCATCGTTGGGGGGCATAATTAATGAGATAAATAAATGCAAATTTCAAAAGAATAAAGCACAGATATAGAAATAAAGTTTGAGACAAAAAGTGAAGTCCCTGATCAGACGTCGCCTTGAAAAGGCGGCCTCTGATCTGGGACTGCACTTTTGCGAGTGGCGGTGAAAGGGTTAAATACATTCCCCACCATACCCTATGTTGTGACCACTCTTTAGAATAGTCCCCAAGAGGGGTCTTAACAAAGGGTTTGGTATAGAAATGGTGATTTTCAATTTTGAATATCTACCCATCTTCATCCATTGCTCTGCACACAGGTTCCCCAAGATAATGTGTTACCTAAGATGTCCTAGAAATACTTCTTTTACCAACAGTCAGAGCAATAGATATTCAAATGAATTCATTATATATCCCAGAAGTACAGCTAACCAAATACTAAAATCTTCATTTCTCTACCAAACCCTATACTGTGATCACTCTTTAGAATCGTCTTGAAGAGACTATTCTAAAGAATGCTCACAGTATAGAGTTTGGTGGAGAAATAAAGGAGCTATTGTTGAACATGTTTAAATTTACGCATCTTTTCTGGCAAATACTAAAATCATCATTTCTTAACTAAACCCTATGTTGTGACCACCTTTAGAATCAATCATCTCAAAGTGATGATTCTAAAACAATGGTCACAACATAGGGTTTGGTGGAGAAATAAAGAAGCTATTCTTGAAAATATATTTTTTTAATTTATGCATCTAATCTGGGTTCCTGCTACAGTTCTGTCAAACCATGCAGACCAAATTCAGGACACAGCTATTTACCTGGATAAACCAGCATCGCTATCCGCTCATGGTGCCTGGTTTATTAACTAAATCTTAAACCCTTTACCTGATAAAAAGTAAAACAAGACATAATAACATCATGAATATTAATGAGCTGATAATACAGTAGACCTCCTCTAAACCGGACGTCCAATTAAGTGTAAATATAGGTCTTGGAGACAGGTGCATGGCTGCTTAATGCAGGGTGAAAGTCATGCAGAAAGCTCCTCTAGGAGCTTTCTGCATGACTTTCACCCTGCAATAAGAAGCCATCTGCCTAAACGTATCTATATTCTCCTCTACTAGAATTCCGGTTTAGAGGGGTTTTACTCCAGTATATAAATGAAAACATTTTTTGTGCTATAGCAGACACTAGAATCAGATCTATAAATTGTATATTATTCCATTTATAGGCAAACAGAGCAGACCCTGACCAGACGGTTCCTATAGGAGCTGTATGATGTGACTCTACTTTGTTTCCAACAGCAGCGAAATTCTGCGAAAGACCGCGATGATATCTATCAGGTAAAGAATTCAACAAGTTCCTCTGGTACAATGTAGTACATAATATTTGGTAATATCTTCCCACGATTTGTCGGTAATTAAGAATTACATTCACAGTTTATGCACACTTGAAATCCTGGTCACAATGAAAAGACACTATTTAACTGATAATGTTGTCTCATATTTACCCTTTATCTCTTGAATATTTATGTAAGAAATAATGATATTATGAAAAATAATAACTGATTTTTATAATAGCCTATGAACACTGGATATTTTAGTAATGGCAGAGTCTGTAGAAATCGATCTATATTATGTCATAAGCAAACAGAGCAGACCCTGATCAAATGACTCCTACAGGAGTCATTTGATCTGGGTCTTCTCTGTTTGCAAAGGGTATCTATAAAGTAAAGTATCTAATTCAAACAATTAAAGTTTAAAACTGAAACACAAACACTTCTGATGGCTTTACTAAACTCCAGGAGAGATGATTTTCCGCCTGTAGCCAGACAACACTTAAAACAGCATTTTAACTGTCCTCCGGCAAACTTTTTTAACAGTAAAAAAGTTGGCCAATACTTTATCAATGGCTAATCAGCGACATCCAACACCAAGGCCAATAGAAAACACAACAATCGACCCTCAACTCCCGGCTCTATCATCACTATCTAACAAGCTCGATCAACCTTACAGCAATAAAGAAAGTTTTGCCCCACCCACCCTTTGACAAATTTTCAGTTTGCCCTTTAACTATTAACAAAAGTGTTTACTTCAGTTAGCCACCCACCCACCCACCCTACTTTAAAGTCTATCCCTATTTCATTTTATTTTAACCAGGTTCATACACTGGAGAGTCATAATAGTATTACGTGTATAATAAATTCAATCATATCAAAAAAATGCCATGAGTATTGACAAGAGCTGTTTGAAAATCAAGATAATGCAGATGACACAAACACTAGCAAGCACAAGGACAAACAAGGTACCTAAGTGTATATTGAAGTCCATTTATGACAAGGGACCCCTGTTCTATCAGCCAGAGTAAATAACGAAGGTTTTTAACACAAAATGTCTTCATATGAATAAATTTCCATAAAAAAATCTGACCCTGAGCAATGACAACAATCAATGACCACTGTGAAGTGAAACTTGAAACCTCTTTCTCATTAACCCATTACTCCATAACACATTTCTACGCCTTTGCAAACAGAGTTGACCCAGATCAGATGGCTCCTATAGGAGCCATCTGATCAGGGTCTGCTCTGTTTGCTTAACTCTTTCCCTGCTCTGTATTTCGGCCAAATTTCAATACCTACTGAAAATTCATTAACAAAATAGATACAAAGAAATATGGAAGGTGGAACATTGTAGACATTTTAGAAAGCAAAGAAATAGATCTATCAAATTCTATTAGCAAACAGAGCAGACCCTGATCAGACGGCTCCTCTAGGAGCCGTCTGATCTGGGTCTACTCTGTTTGCAAATGCGTGAAAACACGTTTATATGAGGGAAAGGGTTAAGATATAATATAGATGAGATTCTACAATTTATGCCATTACAAAACTTTAAAGCATTGATTCATGTGCCCATGTGCTTTTATAACAAATTAATTTTACCAATATTCATGATGTCACTGTTTCTTACATGATAGAAACACCTTTTCACACCGTTGCAAACAATGTAGACCCAGATCAGACAGTTCCTTTAAATGCTGGAAACAAGTCTATGTACTGCCATTTTAACCATTTCCCTGTTCAATATGTAATCAAAATTTCTTCACCTCATGAGAATATTCATGGACAAAAAGTCACAAAATCAATAAAATGGAAAAGGGATTTGTGTCACTGTTATGGAAATTGCATAATCATATCTATTTAAATTCCTACAAGCAAACAGAGCACACCCTGATCAAATGGCTCCTATACTGTGACCACTCTTTAGAATCGTCTCGAAGAGACGATTCTAAAGAGTGGTCACAGTATAGGGTTTGGTGGAGAAATGATGATTTTTGTATTTGGGTACGCACCTTTATAATGTAGCTCTGCACCCGTGATCTAAAATGTTTACATATGGTAGGTCACAAATTCATCACTTGTCAGTGCTTCCTAGTTAACCATGTGTTCTATATTCATGTAAGAAATAATGGCACCAAGAATATTTACTAGCTGAATTTTTATAATGTAAACTTTTCAAGAGAATGTTTGATTTTGACAAAATCTAAATCATGACAAAAGCAAACAGCGCAGACCCTGATCAGACGGCCCCTATAGGAGCCATCTCATCTGGGTCTACTCTGTTTACAAATGCGTGAAAATGTTTTTATGTGATGGAAAGGGTTAAGTTGTACATGCAAGTCAAGCTTGCTAACGAGAAAATGTCAAAGTTCTTTTGCAGCACAAAACCAGAAACCGCATAATTTGACACTAAGATTAAATTAGGAAGAGAAAATCCAATTTCGTTTATTTTTTTCAACTGAATACCTTTTTGTCAAGTTTAGGGTTAAAAGGTCACACAGGGCAGTAATAATGATGTCCAATAATTGTACACACTGACTGTTATAGGCAACAAGTTCAAACTTATTTAACTTTTCAAATAATGGAAATACATGTAAGGTCTCTACTAAAACAAAATCTGTTTAACCCTTCCCCTGTCTAATCCTTTACTCCATAACTATGCATTTGCAAACAAAGAAGACCTAGATCAGACGGCTCCTATAGGAGCCATCTGATCAGGGTACGCTCTACTAAGTAGACTACTTGCTTATGATATCATATAGATATGATTCTACAGTTTCTGCAATGGCCAAAAATTCCTGTGTGACTGTCCATGCGCTATTATAACAATTAATCTAATTCTAATAAGCACCATCAATATACCGTTTGGTAGGGAAATATAAAAAATATTTTACTAGATTACCTAAATATTCCTCTTATCTAGAGGTCTGACTGATAAAGACAATATCTGACATATGTAACAAGCAATTTATTTTACCACCTTGTTCAAATGATAAAAACAAACATTGTGCAAATACCCATCCCTGAAGACAAACAGAAAGGCTTAACGCTGAATACATATACATAAAACTACATGTATCAGGCCATATTTAACCCTTTACTCCATAAATATGTCTTTCTACGCACTTTGCACACAGAGTAGACCCAGATCAGACAGCTCCTACAGGAGCTGTCTGATCAGGGCCTGCTCTGTTTGCAGATATCATACAGATAAAATTATACAGTTTCTGCCATGGCAAAAAATTCCAGTGTCCATAATGCTTTTATAACAATTAATCTAATTAATATTCATGACATCATTATTTGATTATTCATTGAGTAAAGGGTCAATGCTGAATATATATACATGTACATAAAACTATCAGGTCATATTTAATCTTCATCTACCTCGTGAATATTCATATCAGAATATTTATAAGCTGAAGCTTAATTCTTTCCCCGTTGCATATTTAAATAATGCAAGAAATA
This sequence comes from Azorinus chamasolen, assembly GCA_963576725.1. Taxonomy (NCBI): domain Eukaryota; kingdom Metazoa; phylum Mollusca; class Bivalvia; order Cardiida; family Solecurtidae; genus Azorinus; species Azorinus chamasolen. Next base: position 41,307,277 of record OY755241.1, on the reverse strand, counting down.
TAATGACTTTTTAGCTGAATTTTTATAATGGCATATATACACAAAATATTTTGTTATTGGAAGAAACTGTAGGGTCAGATCTATAGAACATTGACAAGCAAACAGAGCAGATCCTGACCAGAAAGCTCTAACAGGAGCCGTCCTATCTGTCTACTCCAATTGAAAAGGCATGAAGTGCTTGTATGAGGGAAAGGGTTCATAATGATTTATGAACAATTGAACACAGGATTGTTTTATGCTTACCTCAGCAGAAACTGTAGTATCAGATCTTGATCATCCTACATTTACAATGAAACAGAATAGACCCTCATCGGATGGCTCCTGCATGAGCCGTCTGATCTGGGTCTACTCTGTTTGCGAAGGTGTAAAAAAGTGTATCTATCTTGTATCTTGTATCTTGCTACCTGCAACATTTTTATAGACCATTTGTACCAGAACAGTGTGTTGTTCATGTTTCTACACTTGATTTGATCCTTTTACCCCATAGATTTATACCTTTTCACACCTGGTCTGTGCCGCTTCATGGGGGTCTAATATATACAGTAAAACCTTTCCATAACGACCACTAAATTGTGTTAATTAGTTGGTATTTAGGGCAGGTGGTTGCTTAAAGCAAGGTGAAAGGAGCGTTGTTTTATTTTCACCTTGCTTTAAGCAGCCACCTGCCTTTAACACAAACTATTTGATGTAGTTTAGTGGTCGCTATAGAGAGGTTTTACTGTACTATATAATAAAGTTATTATATATGTCTGATCTGGGTCTACTCTGTTTGCAGAGGCATAAAAATGCATTAGCCTATGGAGTAAAAGGTTAAGTCATGAAAAAAGTACTTCATTTAAAAAAGAAAGAGCCAATAGGATACCAGTACTACAAAGAGAGAAGCAAAAATGAACGTTTATTGCAAAATTACTTACACTTCCTGATAAATCTGTTATTGTTTCACACGCGGTTATTCAACAGCAGGAAGACTTTTATTCAGAAAACACTTAGTGACTTTGGGAATGTGTTTAATAGCTTAGCCTTTAGCTTTTAGCTTGCTCAGCAAAACAGAACTGGGAAAAAATGTTGTATACCTCATTTGCATGTTTGTAACATCAGCATTATATTTTCCCCATTCCCTCATATAAACGTGTTTTCACACGTTTGCAAACAGAGTAGACCCAGATCAGATGGCTCCTAGAGGAGCCGTCTGATCTGGGTCTGCTCTGTTTGCTTATAGAATTTGATAGATCTGTTTCTTTGCTTTCTGAAATTGCTACAATGTTCCAGCTTCCATATTTCATTATAATTATTTTGTCCATAATATTCAATATGTATTGAAATTTGGAATAAAAATAATATTATATAGAATATATAAACATTATATAAACATCTATGTTTGGTCCAAATTTCAATACATGTACCTACTGAATATACATGGACAAAATAGTTATAACGAAATATGAAGGTAGATTTTTTTTAGCAATTTTAGAAAGTAGAGAAACAAATCTTTCAAAGTATTACTTATATATCTTTACAACAATTAATCTTATTAATATTCATGATGTCATTATTTCTTATCTATGAATAATGAACAAGGAAAGGGTTTAAAACTTAATGCCCACACCTTTTCACAGGTGTTTTGTGTTGTGTTGTTGTTTTTAAACTGACTGTCCTACATCCACATACACCTCAACCTTTCACTCCATGAATATTCATGTAAGAAATAGTGACATCATGAAAACTCATTACATTAAGTTTCACAATGGCACAAGAACACAGAAATTTTAAGCCATACTAGAAAATATAAATCTGATCTGGGTCTACTCTGTTTGCAAAGACACAGAAAGGCATATCTATGGAGACCGAGTAAAGGGTTAACCCTTTTACTCATATAAACGCCTTTTCAAGTATTTGCAAACAATAGACCCAGATCAGACGGGTCCTATAAGAGTTTGATCAGGGTCTGCTCTGTTTGCTAATGAAATTTGATAGATCTGTTTCTTTAGTTTCTAAAATGGCTACAATGTTTCACCTTCCATATTTCATCTGATCGGATTATAACTATTTTGTCCGTGACTATTCAGTAGGTATTGAACTTTGGAATAAACATAGAACAGGGAAAGGGTTAATTACCCTAAAGATTTGGACATCAATTATCTCCTTTCTACATTAGTTTGTTAACCCTTTCCCTGTATGTAAAAAAGTAATGACATCATGCTTTATAATATTAGTTATTATATGGTATAATGTACACAAGATCTTTTGGTATTGGTAGATATTGTAGAGTCAGATCTATAATAGTTTCATAAAGAAACAGAGCAGACCCTAATCAATAGGCAATACTTTATAGAGAAACAATAGAATCGTATCAGTATGGATCCATAAGCAAACAGAGCAAACCCTGATAGATGGCTCCTATAGGAATTATCTGATCTGGGTCTACACTGTTTGTAAAGGCACAAAAAGTGTTCATATGAAGGAAAGGGTTAAGTTGAATTAATCAATTTAGAACCATTTAGATAAATTTCTACATTTGACTGACAAGGTATAACAGTGTAGATACAAATCAAATAGTTCCTTCAAGAAATGTTTGATGTGGATCTGCGATATTTACCTAAGCTTGGCTGTCACAACCCTTTCCTTTATATAAATCCCCTTTATATGGCTTTACAAACAGAGTAGACCCAGATCAGACAGCTCCTTTAGGGTCTGCACTGTTTGCTTGTGAAATTATAAATAATTTAATAGATTTGATTTTACAGTTTCTTACCAATACCAAACAATCCTGTGTACATACATGTATGCTACATTTGTATTATAAAAATACAGCCAAACTGGAAAATTGTGTCTGTAAGACACAGCGATGCCCCAGTGGTAGTGCTTGCCTAGCTGCGCGTAAAATTCCTAAGTCAGTTGACTTTGACATTGGGCTTGTGGGCAGCATGGGCTGGGTGCACAATGAAATTATGGATGGTTTTAAATGTGTATGTATGCAATTCAATGCCAATAGCTATAGTGGTTAGTGAGATAATATAACTTTATAAGACAATGAAAAATCTGTGACAATGAACTGCACGTAAAAGCATGACACACAGACGGATGGACAGGTGCAAAACATAATGCTCCCTGACTATCATCAACGGGGGCATAAAAATATGCATGATGTCTTACTTTGTAAATGTAACATAGGGAAAGGGTTAAAGTGATAGTCCCTGCATGCAACCATTTTAACAAGAGCCGCGTGCAGCGCCAACGCTCATCTGATTTGGAGCTTGTCCAACAAAATTAAACATTTTGAAAAATATAAAGGGCCATAAGGATTTTTGATGACACCAAACCTGAACTTCGCAAACAGTCTGATTCATGATATGATGATGAGCAAATCAGAATTTATAAGACAAGTGGTCGCTTAACTCTGGTTTGGTTTGGTTTTTATCGGGTTTTAGGTCGCTTTAACAGTATTTCCGTCATATCGCGACATCCAGCTAATTACAGGTGGAGGAAGATCCCAGAGGTTCTTCTGTGCAAGGAACAAAATGCGTTGTTTTGTGTACAGAGCATCCGTGTAGAAGCACTGACCTACCGCACGCCAGCTGGAAGGCTTCCTCACATGAAAAATCTAAATGCCCAAGTCGGGATTCGAACCACAGCGGTAAGCTGCTCAACTCTGGACAAAAGGTATGCTGGAAGCCTGAACTGTCACAGGTCTGTTTCACATGGTTTGTTTTAAAGGAGAGATGGAATCAGGTCTCTAAAACAAGAGCTGCATGCAAGGCCAATGCTAGTCTGATTTGGTGCTTGTCCAGCTAAATTCAAAAATTTTGAAAAAAAATAAAGCCATAACTCCAAATTTTTTAAATCAAGAGCTAATGTTCTTATGTAGGGACCTCAACGAGATCTACCCACTTATGAAGTTTCATGTTGATACCTCTTATCAAGGGTGAGAATGGCGGTTTGTGAAAAAAGAGGAAAATTGGGGAGGGGAGGGGGGGTTCAAGGGGCCTACATTCCCCCATAGAAACCTCTCGGTGTAACCGACACTGTCTCTAATCACGCCGAATCCACTCTTATACTCTGTGGATTATCGTTTGGCCTTTTTAATACTTTTTAATACTGTGTGAAAAACAGTACAGATCCTGATCAGCTCACTTTCAGAAGTCCCCTGGCCAGGATCTCTAATGTTTGTAAGGAACAACTGTAGTTCTTACTGTTACACTGTGGATAAATTGCGACAGTTTTCAAATGGGAAGAATGAGTGTAACTAGGTCTGACTCCCTATTCCCATAAGCCTAAAGTTGACTTCTTCCGAAGAATAGGTGGAGGAAAATACCTGACGACAACAGCAACAACATGGACAGTGATGATGGTGAAAAAGTTGTGACTGGATTGGGACTCATACCATGCCAATACTCTACAGACTGAGCTACCAAGTCACACATTCTAAAGCCTATCAACTGTTTCACCACAATCTATACCCGCCTGCGTTTTTTGCTATTTTAATGCGTCACTGACGCAGACCTAGATTAATCACTGTACATAACTGTTGATCATTTAATTGTTCGTAATCGGATTTCAAGTGGAGAAATGTTTTATCTTATCATTTCTATAAGTGATTTTGATTTTCTGTATGAAAATAAGAAAACAAAGCAGGGGTTCTGGGCCGCAGCCCCTGACAGAACAACAACATCCTGCCATTTGCAAGTATTCTGACGCCATTACTTACGTCATCATTTATTTACCACAACTAACAAAGTAGTATTATAGTTCGCGGTAAAAACTGGGGTCCCCGCTATACTAAGTGTGTTCCCAACTTTGTATAATAGTATTAGAAATCGTTAATCAATAAATAAACAATAAAAAAAACAAATAGATCTGAACAATTTAATACCGACAGAAATGAAAATGAATGAAATACGGGTTACTGGGAAAGTAATCTATGAATACAGCCAGAAGGAACAATGGGGCCATAACTCAATTAGAAATCATTTAGTTACTGTATAGTCTTTATGTTCAATCTAATTTATGTCACACTAGTGTAGTTAGTGAAGCTTCCAATTCATCCAGCCTGTAGTTTTTGCGACAAAGACCAGAAAGGAAGCACACAGACACAAGCATTGAATATTATACTCCATAGACAATATTTCAAGGAGCATAAAAACATGAAGCTAAATGTTACCCCTCCCATTCTTGTTACACAGCAACATCTGTGTAATGATTCAATGAGTCATTGACAATATTACATGGTTTACTTGCAAATCAGCAGCTGGCAATCAATTAAACATCACATGTATACTTCATGTGGAAGAAATAACCTACCATTTGCATCTTGTGCAAAATTCTGTATTATCTGCCGATTGTCTTTTGTTTTCCTCTCTCTTTTCCCTGTTTTTGTTTCTTTCGCCTGCTGAGCCCCCATGTTACTTGGGGCCTAAAACAACTTGATCCTACTTCCACCGCTCTCAAACATTGCACACCAACGAATCAATGTGTTAGATTGTGAAATTACATCGCTTAAAAGTCCAGAAAGACACACAAATGGAGTATTTTAATCTGTAAATCACGACGATATTTCTACTTCCTCCCCTCATAGGTGGCCGCCATATTGGTTTTACTTTGATAGTTTCAGAACGAGGCTCGTCACTTTGTACCGAATGACCCTAGACTGAGCGCTCTCCTAGGCAATGCGGCTTGTTTCAGCATCCGGGATCAGTTTTTCCTGGAAAACAACAAGTAGACCTAAAGGGATCGGGAGTTCCACTCATTCGTGTTATCGATCCTTTTTCACCCTTTACTCCACGAATATTCCTGTAAAAAAAGTGTTGCCATCATGAATATTAATTAGATTAATTTTTAAAATGGCATATAGCTCTATTAACATGAAATTTTGACAAAGTAGAAACTATATAGAATCACAATGAAGAAAATATTCCAAAATAGGGAATTAATGTGACGTGTATTTTGACATGATAATCTTTGAAAAAGGCCCTTAGTGGTCGAAATATTAGATCAGAGCAGTTCAAGTATTTATATATAGAATCAGATTATTCATTATTTAAGCAAACAGAGCAGACCCTGATCAGACGACTCCTACAGGAACCATCTAATCTGGGTCTACTCTGTTTGCAAATACATAGAAATGCATATTTATGGAAGACAGGTTTAACCATTTCTAGATTTAATTCATATTAAATAAGATAGATTTTATTCGTATTAAACAGCTATAGGGAAGACACAGTTCAGATCCATTTTATATGCTCTGTAATATAGATCTGGGTCCATGCTTATAAAGCTTTTAGTTGAGTCTGAGTTTCGTTCTCAGGCTTTTGATTGGTCAGATTTGAGTTCTCAAGCTTTTGATTGGTCAGATTTGAGCCAAAGGCTCAAATCTGACCAATCAAAAGCTTGAGAACGATCTCAGACTCAACTAAAAGCTTTATAAGCATGGACCCTGATTCCACAGCTAATTTTCCTTGTTCAGGACGGAATTATAAAATCAGCTATAGCCTATATAAATGATAAAAATGATAATTAACAATTATCTTCATTTAAATACGTTTTTCTATGCCTTAACAAACAGAGTAGAACCAGATCAGACGGCAGATCTGCTCTGATTGCTTATGGTATATTATACATATGATTCTACAATTTCTGCTATGGCCAAAGTTTTCCTGCGCCAATGTATTATTATAACACATTTATATAAATTATATTCATGACGTTATTGTTTATTACTTAAATATTCGTTGAGAAAAGGATTAACGAATATCTTAATCCTGATATGAAAAGTCGTGAGGGAAAGGGTTAACTTTAGTCTGACCTTCACCTTCAACAACATTAGCGAGTTATACAGTAGAATATCTCCTAAGCGGTCATTCATTTATTGAACATAGCTAGGAGTCCAGATGGCCTAATTAACCGGGCAAAAGTAACACAGGAAGTTCACATAGGAGCTTTCTGCATTACATTTGACCCACATTAAGCTATCACCTGCATTACAGACCCACAATTAGGTATTTCTACCTCTTTTTGATGGCCGCTTAAGACAGGTTCTGCTGTAAAGATAATTTAATTTCGAATCTGGTATCACCAGGGTCTCCGATAAATTACACTGTAAGAATTAGAACTACATGTATTCATGTTTAAACACAAAGACCCGCCCCCCCCCCCCCAAAAAAAAAAAAAAAAACACAACAAAAAACAAAACAAAAAAAAACACGAAAAAACACACAAAAAAAACGACGAATAGCACAAGAGTCAATCTTCTGTTGAAACAAATACTTTAACTTTATCGCTGCCGGGTTTTTGTTTGTTTTGTTCTTTTGTTTGTTTATTTGTTGTTATTTTTGTTGCTGTTGTTTTTAGTTTGCAAAATTTGTTGCCTGGCGGTTTTTTTCGTGTTCTATTTTTCTTTTAAAATTCCAAGTGATTATTTATTAGGCCTTTACACACCCCACTCCATAACCCATTAGTGCCTTGTGTCCCTTAAAAGGGACCCCTGACCAGGATCTGCACTGTTTACTGTACCCATCAATGTCAATAGCGTATTCCCAACACATATTTTATTTGCTATGCTCCCTCTACATGAGAATAAAATGGGTTCCAAGTAAGGCGCGTTTTCTTAATTCAAATGCTCTATTTATCACAATGGTTTCAAAAAATGAGTTTACAGAGGCGCCAAAAGGCGTCCGTAGAGAATGGGTTAAATATTATGGGAATAAATGAGTTAACTCCTTACTCCATGAATAGTATGTAAGAAATAATAACGTCATGATTATTAATTAGAACAATTTGTTATAACAGCACGTGGGTGGAAGAAATTTTGGCCATTGAAGAAACTGTACAATTTAATTACATCTAAATTATATCACAAGCAAACAGAGAAGACTCTGATCAGACGGTTCATATAGGAGCCGTCTGATCTGAGTCTACTCTGTTTGCAAAGGCGTAGAATGGCGTAGAAGGGTTAAATGAATGAGTTTGTTCCATTTATACAAACCTTTAGATAGCGTCATTTATAGACAAATTACGCTCAAGATATGTTTTACTGTACATCTATTTACCTCTTACCCTTTACCTTATGAATATTCATAATAAATTTAAAGGATTTATACGCGTATTAATCAGCTGTACTTTTACAATATCATATGAACAAGGGGATTTTTTGGCCATGACAGAAACTGTAAAATCATATCTATGTAATGTCATAAGCAGAGAAGACATTGAACAGACAGCTCCTACAGGAACTGTCTGATCTGTGTCTACTCAAAGGTATGAAGAGGCAGGATTATCAGCTGATTGATGTAAAGGTTTATTTGCCCGACACCTCGTCATTTGAACCATTTTCTCACACTGACGCCTTTTGCTCCCTCTGTAAAAGTCATTTTTGAAACCATTGTGACAAATATAGCATTAAAAATTCTGTTCCGTAGGACCAAATGCTCTATTTATCATAATGGTTTCAAAACTATACAATTCAAAAATATCCCTTTTCTAGTAAATGCTCCCTTTCAGCAGATGTGTTTCTAAAAAGCCTAGGGGGTGGATTAAACTTTTTCTCATTGAATTTCATGGGCAGAACTTATTACTGCATGGATATTTGAGGACAGAAACTGTACAATTACACATTAATGAGGAAATTGATGGTTGTGACAAAAGCTTCAGACTGAGATCTTTATTATTTCATAAGCAAACAGAGCAGACCTTGATCAGATAGCTCATACAGAGGATGTAAATACATGTGTAACATCAGGGGGCGCTGGCAGCGTACGTCACGTCATTATAATTACGGGCATATTCTGTTTGCACAGATGCCAATAGTGATCCATATGAGGAAAGATTCAACAAGTTAATTTAACTCTTTTGGCGCCAAATTCAAAAGTGTCGTCTGCAATAATAATTTCATACTAAATATAAGTAAAACATTTGTTTTTAAAAACCTGTATGCTTGGGCTAAAATAATACAGAAAACAGTGTAGTCCCAGGTCAGATGGTGGCATCTGACCTGGGACTGCACTGTTTTCAATGGTGCCAACAGGTGACATTGGCACCGAAAGAGTTAAACTTGGTCTACAGTCATAACGATAAAATAAATAGAAACCAATATATGTTGTGAATCACTATGCCCCAGCACAATTCCCAGCAAACTTTATGCTGTACACAAAATGATAGAAAGTTTGACTTTTGACCTCTAAGTATGACCCTGGCACGACCTTGATCTTAGCAAGAGAGCACTCCTATTTTGAGCTTCATGAGACGGCTATACACAAGAATGAAGTCTCCATTTGCAAAAGTTTACGTAAACGCAGGCGATTGCTTAATTAATGCAACACGACGGCAAAGCAGAAAGCCCCTAGCGGAGCTTTCTGCATTGCTTTCAGCCTGCATGAAGCTAATCACCTGTATTTTGAAACACCTGCTTATTTATTTAACGGTTTTATATAAAGGTTTAGTTGTGATATTGGTCGTTAGTCCCCCCCCCCCCCCCCTAGACGTAAGAGGCGTTTATTAAAGTAGGGGCGTTTCTTAGAATCGGGGCGTTTATTAAAGAGAATACGGTAGATGGGTGTGCGGGAATGCACGAATGAGTTGGTATTAATTATGTCGTGGATAGTGAATGGACCATATGTCAATGACGTATATGAAAATCACAATGGAAACTTTTACACACAATGTAATCCTATTGTAAAGATGATATTTGCTTAATAACTCAGATATATTGCAATTGTTATTTACCTCCGATTCGTTCAAGTGTTTGGGAAACTACTGACCAAGTGCCAAATAGCTGGGATCCTGATTAGACGCCGCTTAACCCATTCACTCATAGGCTATTTTTAGAACCAACCTCTTTGAATGATCTACCGAAAATGAGCATTTACTAGAGAAAGGGAACATTTTAAGAATAGCTTGGTTTTGAAACCACTGAGATAAATAGAGCATTTGCTCCAATGGAGCAAATGCTCTATTTATCACAATGGTTTCAGAAAGTGTCTTTTACAGAGGCACCAAAAGACGTCAATATGAGGGGGTGGGTTAAATCGGCATCACATTTGGATTCAAGCTCTTTACAACTGCTAGTATGGCTACGCTTAATAGGATAACTGTTAATCCAGGCCCTGAGGTTATAAAACTTTATGCTCGAGTCTGTGATCATTCCCAAGCATCTGATTAGTCAGATTCTGAGCTTGCTCAAAATCTGACCAAACAGATAATTGAGAATGATCTCAGACTCAGAAGTTTTTATAACATTGGACCCTGATCCCGTTAAGGTTCCAATAAAAGTTGATATGATATTATGGATGTAAGTGAAGTGTTACTATGGGTACAAAAGAGACTAGAAAACTGACTCAGCCAGAGAGGACCTTGTGATCAAGGGCAGATAACTCTATACATAGTGATCTGATTCAAAAGGCGCCTTCCCCTGATTATACAAAGCATATTCCCTTAATATGAAACCAATATGTGAAGTGCTGTTTGAGTTACTGCGTCACATCAAAAGTGTTGACGGACGGACGGACAGACAGACAGAAAATGTGATTCCTATAAGGCCCACTGCATTTGCAACGCAGAGTCCTAATAATGCTGTAAATGGAATTTGAGTGTTGCAAGTAAATGCAGTTACACAACTGAGGTGTTACACATGTAGCACTAGGTTGTAACAGGTGTTGCAAGTGAATGCAGTAACACGAGGCTGTGAACACGTTGCGAATGCGTACAGTAACACGAGATTGTTAACATAACTGAGGTGTGGCGAGTGAATGCAGTAACACGTGGCTGTGAACACAACTGAGGTGTTGCGAGTGAATGCAGTAACACGTGGCTGTGAACATAACTGAGGCGTTGCGAGTGAATGCAGTAACACGTGGATGTGAATACAACTGAGGTGTTGCGAGTGAATGCAGTAACACGTGGCTGTGAACATAACTGAGGTGTTGCGAGTGAATGCAGTAACACGTGGCTGTGAACATAACTGAGGCGTTGCGAGTGAATGCAGTAACACGTGGATGTGAATACAACTGAGGTGTTGCGAATGAGTGCAGTAACACGAGGCTGTGAACACAACTGAGGTGTTGCGAATGAGTGCAGTAACACGAGGCTGTGATCACAACTGAGGTGTTGCGAGTGAATGCAGTAATACGTGGCTGTGAACACAACTGAGGTGTTGCAAGTGAATGCAGTAACTGGTGGTTGTGAACACAACTGAGGTGTTGCAAGTGGACACGGTAAAGCGAGGCTGTAACACGGTTTAGGTGGTGTAAGCGTTGCTATGGATTCAGGTAAAGTGTGGCTGTGAGTGAAAATGTCGTGTTGCTATGAATGCAAAAGCATTGCTATGGATACCAGCCAGGTGTTGAAATAAATGCAGTGTTGCTAGATCTACACGCGAGGTGTTGATGTTATTGACATGATAATAGTACGACATAGGTTGTCATGATCATACCTGAGGTCTTCATATGGTTGTGTAGAATGCAAGCGAGTGTTGATATGAACGTATTTGAGGTATCATAAATGTACGTGAGATATTGCCTTGCATGCAAATAAAGGGGTGCAATGAATACACACGTAGCTGAGGTGACGTTTACCAAGAATGTAATTAAGGAGTTGATAGGATTACAAAAGAGGAGTTTATACATTTGTCATGAACGGAAGTGAGTAAACGTATGCAAGTTATGAATACAAAACAGCACTGACTATGAATGCAAATGCGCAGTTGCTATGAACGTGATCAGTTGCTATGAACGTGATCAGTTGCTATGAATATGAAAGGGACTATTTGTTTTTTGGATGCAAATGTTAACAATTGATATATTAACGCAAATGTGGCATCGATATGAATGGAAGCGGTCAATCTGCCATCAATACAGTCGAATACATGCAGTAACTTCATAAATTAAAATAAGTACATGTATATGCATTTATTTCGTGATACAAGTGAGCAGTTGCTACGAATACAAATCTGTATTTATGGATGAACGTACACGTGATTGCTGTTTTTATGCATTAAATTGAGTAGTTATGGATGCCAAAGGTTGCTGTGAAGGTGATGAATACCCCCGCACGATAGCCTTGATTGCAAATCCAAGTTTGTGACACAAACTACCCATGTAACAGGACCAGATGACAAATATACCCAAAGTTCAAGTGGAGAAAATTCTGTAATGCTTGCCACTAAACACAGGAAATTGTGTCTTGCATATGTACTATTCGTGTTTAGTATGTATGGCAAGTATCAATTTAATAAGTTTCGAACTGAAGGAGGAGTTTGCGACACCAACGCCCAATGTTACAAGTCACAATGACAAAAATAGTTCAGGGGGAGATAATTCTGCAATGGCCAGCGGTAAACACACGAACATTGTGTTTTACACATCTATCATTCGATATTATTATGTGTACCATATATAAATTAAATAACTTTAAAACTGAATGAGAAGTTTATAACACCAACTCTCCATGTTTCAGGCAAAACTGACAAAAACCATCAAAGTTCAAGGGGAGATAATTCTGCAACGCCAAGCGCTAAACACTAGAAAATGGAGTCTTGCACATCTACTATTCATGGTTATTATGTATACCAAATATGAACTGAATAACTTTCAGATTGAAGGAGGAGTTCGCGACACCTAACTACTCTTGTTTCATGCAAAAATGACAAACAACTTCAAATTTCAGGAATTTCAATTCTGCAATGGCCAGCAGTAAACCCATGAAAATTGCGTCTTGCACATCTACCATTCGTGGTTATTACGTATACCAAATATAAATTCAGTAACTTTAAAACTGAAAGAGGAGTTCGCGACACCAACTACCCATGTTCACATGCGGACGGACGGACCGACAGAGACCGCCGGACAGGCTGGTTCCAGTATACCCCTCAAACAAGTTTGCGGGGTGTATAACAAGTGACTGGTTGTTATAAATGCAAATGATTAGTTGCTTGGAATGCTACCGTGGCATTGCTATGAAATGAACTCCGGGTGGTTGGTGGTCAAATGAAAGGGTGTAGAAAATCCTTTCCCTATTCAATATTCATGTAAGAAATAATGACACCATGACGTCTATTCACAGCCGCATCCATAGTTTGTATAACAGCAACCACACAATTACATTCATAACAACTGCTCACTAGCATCTTGAAACCTTTCTCTCATATAAACGCCTTTTCATGCATCTGCAAACAGTAAACAAAGAATGCAAGTGAATGGTTGTCATGGTTATAAATGAGCGCTTGTCATGAATGCAACAGTTGTCATGAATAAAAGAGAGCAGCTTTGATGAATGCAAGTGAGTAGTTGCAAGTGAGTGCTTGTCATCAATACAAAGCAAGTTAGTGGTTGCTATAAAGACAAGCGTGTTGTGATGAAAGCAAGCGAGTGGTTGCTATGAAATAATGCAAGTGAGGCATTGTTTTAATTCTCCACTCCATGAATATTCATGTAAGAAATAATAAAATCCTGAATATTATTTAATTCTTATAATGGCATACGAACACAGGAAACATTAGCCATGGCAGAAACTGTAGAATTAGACCTAAATAATTCTATAAGTAACCAGAATAAACCCAGACCAGACCCTACTCGCCCATAACTTGACACTTTACCTTCTGATCTAACTTGGCATTTAACTACATTAGAACCCCCCTAAACTGGACTTTGAATTCTGAATAAATATCGGTCTTGGAGACATGTGGCAGCTTAATGTAGGGTGAAAGTCATGCAGAAAGATCCTCTAGTCAGGTGACAACATCATCCAATTAGAATCCTGCAGCAGTCAGTCTTTGTATACAGGCTTGCCTATCTCTCTGTCATTTAAGGTTTCTTTTTCCTATTATGATTGAGACAGGCTGTTTATGAACACCTGGATATGGTAAACAGTTTTTTATTACATGTACATGTATTCATGTTTATTTGTGAGTTTTCTGCATCACTTTGATCCTGCATTAAGCAGCCACCTGCTTCTAAATTCTTCTCTGCTAGAATTCCAGTTTAGAGGGTTTTTACTGTATACCCATTAGTACTGGTTCTACCCATCTCTTTAATTTCTGGGACAAGGAAAAGAGAGCAAAGGAAAAATGTATCAAATTTCTTTATTTTTCTGTTGAACCCATCAACATATTTTTTCAACATTTGTTTTTATAACAAGGGCATGTTGTATTGCTATGCAAGACATGAGTCCCCCACCAGACTGAAAAAAACAACCCTCCACTCTCCCCACCCCACTCACCCATGGTGTGGTTGACCATGGTATATAAATGACCACCTGAATGGTATTAGTACCTACTTTCATACATTGAATCAGTAAATAAAAAGTTATTGTCCGACAAGAAAATATGAAAATTGGGAGTAACTCCAAAAATATTGATGCTAGAGTTATTGTCCTTGTGCATGACACTACACCTCATCATGCTTGTTCCATATGAGAAGTTTCAAATCAATTGAAGCAGTACATAAAGAGTTATTAACTGGACAAGAAAATATGAAAAGGGGAATAACTCCAAAAAATATAGATGCTAGAGTTATGGCCCTTGTGCATGACACTACCCCTCATCATGCTTGTTCCATATGTGAAGTTTCAAATCAATTGAACCAGTAGATAAAGAGTTATTGTCCAGACAAAAAAAATATGAAAAAGGGGAATAACTCCAAAAATATTGATGCTAGAGTTATGGCCCTTGTACATGACACTACTCCTGATCATGCTTCTCCAATGTGTGAAGTTATAATGAATTTGGCCTAACTTTGTAGGAGATATTGCCCAGACACGAAGCGTGACAGACTGACTGACAAGAAAATATGAAAAAGGGGAAGAACTCCAAAAATATCGATGCTAGAGTTTTGGCCCTTGTGTATGACACTACCCCTCATCATGATTGTTCCATATGTGAAGTTTCAAATCAATTGAACCAGTAGATAAAGAGTTGTCCGGACAAAAAAATATGTAAAAGGGGAATAACTCCAAAAATATTGATGCTAGAGTTATGGCCCTTGTGCATGACACTAGCCCTCATCATGCTTCTTCAATGTGTGAAGTTATAATGAATTTGGCATAACTTTGTAGGAGATATGGCCCGGACACGAAGCGTGACAGACGGACGGACAGACGGACGGAATCGAGCAAACCTATAGTCCCCCAACCGGTAACCGGTGGGGGACTAATAACCGGTGGGGGACTAATAACCTGTATGATTCTTATCACATGATGTATTCACTTATTGCTGATGCTTCTATTTGTGTTTGAGCAATGAACAAAACATGTGCATTTTTACAGATCCTCTAACAAAGTCTTCACAATAAGAAACAAATGGCTTTAATCCTCTACTCTGTGAATAATATTGCAAGAAATAATGACATCATCAACAACAATTAGTCTAATATTTATCATGGCACATGAACAACAATTAGTCTAATATTTATCACGGCACATGAACAACAATTAGTCTAATATTTATCACGGCACATGAACAACAATTAGTTTATTATTTATCATGGCACATGAACAACAATTAGTTTATTATTTATCATGGCACATGAACACGGGCAATCTTGGCCATAGCAGAAACTGTTGAATCCTATCTAGATTAGTTCATAAGTAAACAGAGCAGACCCTGATTAGATGTCTCCTATAGGAGCCATCTGGTTTAGGTCTACTCTGTTTACTATTTATGAAGTAAAGGGTTAATCTATAATTGTTGCAGTCTTGAATCAGATCCGATGTCAAATAAATTACCATCACTCAAAGATCTATATGTTCGATACATTGGGAAATGATAAAAAACATTTAATATAAATTCAGAATTTACAGCTATTTCCTACTGTTATAACTCTTTTGTCCGCAAACTGTAATTTTCTATTTTCATAATTGAATTAACTTTTATTTATTCTTCATTGATGAGACACCAAATAACCAGCAATCTCATCTGAATGCAAGTTGTTTGCACAAATAATCACAGATTTGCTTATGGAAGCTAAACAGCTAGCAACATCTGGACTAAAATGAACAGCCCAATTGATAATTTGTTTCCATTAATCCCTTAACTCATAGGCTATTTTTAGACCCAACCTCTTTGAATAAACCTACTGAAAAAGAGCATCATTAACTAGAGAAAAGAACACTTTTAGAATTGTGTAGTTCTGAAACCATTGTGATAAACAGAGCATTTGCTCCTATGGAGCAAATGCTCTATTTATCACAATGGTTTCAAAAGTTGATTTTTACAGAGGCGCCAGTGAGTGAATGCATTAACCCCTTACTTGATGAATATTCATGTACGAAATAATGACATCATGTATATTTATTAGCTGAATTTTATTATTGCCTATGCACATAGGATGTTTTGACCATGGCACAATCTGTAAAATCAGATCTATATAGTTTCATAAGCAATCAGAGCAAATGATTTTGAATGGTACATGGAGCAGTCCATGATCAGAGAGCTACTAGAGAATGGTGCAGTCCATGATCAGAGAGCTACTAGAGGAACACTTTTCATTTGAGTCAACACTGTAAATGATTCATTTCTAGCATTTAAATGGGTATTAACATGATTTTGTATGTTTAAACACTGAACATATCTTTGCGTTTGTACAGTTTAGCCTCAAATCTTACTTCACATAGGTGTTCAATAACTGAAATGCAAGAACCACACAACAGTGTGTGACATCTAGAATCCTGTATGGAAAGTCCATCTATTCTTGCATCTTCTGATCGGTGTATGCATGTCAGTTCTATAAAATCACATCTTTCAGTTTCACCTAAAACTCTCCCATCACTCCTAGGACTTCTTGCAGCACAACTCTGGAGCCTGTCTTTATTGCACTCTGTAATCATGGCAACAATTTTTCCATGATCAGGTATTGGTCTGTTTCTGTTGTTTCCAGTATTTCTTAACAGGGTCATGTCCGGCTCTGGACACCACCATCACCCGCTTACTTGAATTCTCCCACACCAGCACCCCAATATCCTGTCAAAAGAATAACAGAATCAAAGTCAACCCTAAAAGTGTGGGAGCCAAGCATGTAACAGTGCAAACCCAGATTAAAGGGCTCCTGAGGGAGCTTTGTTTCTAATGGAATGATATTGATCTGATTCTACAGTTCCTACTTTTGGTTAAAAAATACCTTGTTAAGCCCATTCATTATACAATTGGTCCCACTCAGCATTCCACTACAGATGTTGTAAAGACACTTTGCAAATCTAGCAAATGATTGAAACAAGCAAATTCACTGAATTGATATCCCCCACCAAACAAGTTATTGACCAGAGGGACAAAAGGTTACATTTTTGGCAAACAAAGGGCCATAACTCTGTTGTGTAAATAATACTTGCAGGGCCTTATTTCCTAATGTTATGTAACATTTACACAAAGTTTCATAGAAAAATTCCAAACAGTTTCTTAGAAATGGCTCCAGACAAAAGAATTAACATTTTTTTTGCAAACAAAAGGCCATAACTCCGGCATTCCATTGTCAATATGACATCCTTATGTTACTAAATATTTTCACTGTTTCTGAGATATGGCTCTGGACAGACAAAAGTGTTATGTTTTCACAAACAAAGGGCCATAATTCTTGAGTTCCACAATCAATATAAATGATACTTGCAGAGTCACATGTCCTTATACTACTAAACATTCACACAAAGTTTCATGGAAAAACTCCAAATACTTTCTGAGAAATGGCTTTAGACGTGCAAAAACGTTACATTTTTTGGCAACACAAAGGGCCATAACTCTGGTGTTACAAGGTCCTATTGAGCAAATGCTCTATTTATCACAATGGTCTCAAACAGTAACTGTTACAGAGGTGTCAAAAGGCATCAATATGAAGGAATGCGATACAAATGAAAGTGTACAATGTTATGACTTTAGATTAGATTCATTGTAAGGACCAGTCAGTTTTTAAGAAGATATGTCTAACAGTCAGGCCATGTTTGGGTAAGACTGTCATACAATAGTGGATCTCATACCTGTGCGTAATCCCTGAGTTTTTCAAAGTCAGACTGTGAAAGGAACTGGCTGTATAGAACACCATCATTGAACTTGAACCTGTCCCGCTCCAACTCCCACAAGCGAACCTGGTCCATTATGGTGGGTGGCAGCACTGGAGTCTGTAAACATACACAGTAAAAACTCTCTTAACTTGATGGAGACGACACCTTTTCAGACCTAGATTGAGATCAGATTGTTATTTCATGCTTCTGAAATAAAACAGATCTAATTCTACAGTTTCTGGCATGGCTGAAAATAAGTGTCCATGATTATGCCAATATAAATATTCATCGAATTACGAGTAATATTCACAGTGCCATTATTTCTTATATGCTCGGTCTGCTTATAGTATAATATAGATCTGATTAAACAGTTTCTGCAACAGTAAATAATTCCCTTGTTCATTATGCCATTATAAAAATTCTGGTTATAAAAACACTAACCCTTTACTCCATACACTTTTCTACGCCTTTGCAAACAGAGTAGACCCAAATCAGACGGCTCCTGATCAGGGTCTGCTCGGTTTGCTTATGACATAATACAGATATGATTCTAGTTTCTGCCAAGGCCAAAAACTCCTGTGATCATGTGTAACTATTAAGATTAAACTAATTAATATTCATTATGTCATTATTTTTTACATGAATATTCATGGAGTAAAGGGTACTTACAGTCATTATTTCTTACATGAATAGTCATCAGGTAAAGTGTTACTACAAATGAAAGATCTATCTTACCGTTTTCATCATTTCACCATGTGCATGAGACCTCAGGAAATTGATGATCTGAAAGTCAACAAAGTAAGAGTTGTTACAATATAAACTAAATAGAACAAGCACATTTGCTGAATTGATATCCCCCACTAAACAAGTTCTTTAAAAAATCTCAATATTTAAAGATGAAGTTCCTATAATGAACGCATATTTTCAGTAATATCATAAAACTTGGTATTTTTTATAAAGATTGTCAATTCCCCTGTGATACAAAATAAACTGATTTCATCAATACCGGTACTTATAATTTTTGTTTTACAACAAAGTAATATCAGCCTTTTCTGTTCAAATTTTGCCGATGATCACCCGATCCCTCCATTGTTTACGTAACAGCGCTTTTCTCAGAAATGGTCGGAGAGACGCGAACAGATACAATACTAAAACTCAACCCAAATAAAATGAAATATCTAGGAATAAAATCGGGATCGTCGATATCAAACACATGGATGTTTTATCATTTTCAACAATTATTGGATAGGTTTTCTTGCGATACACTACTTTTCAGCATAAAAACAAATGAGTTTTGTATATTTTAGGTATTTTTGAAATGCGTTGAATGTAAGGACTTCCCCTTTAACTGAGTTATTGACCAGACTGACAAGAATGTTAAGTTTTCGCAAACAAAGCGCCATAACTCTGGTGTTCCAAGATCAATATGAGTGATACATGCAAGGCCGCATTTCTTTATGATACTAACATTTACAAACTCCAACACAATCTGTAAATATATTTTGTCCCAAGAAAATGTTAATACAACTCAAAGCAACAGATAAATAAAAATATTTAAAAAAGGTGCATACTCAAATACTAAAATGTCATTTCTCCATCAAACCCCATCTTGTGACCACTCTTTAGGATCGTCCCGAAGAGGCGATTCTAAAGAGTGGTCACAGCATTGGGTTTGGTGGAGAAATAAAGAAGTTATTCTTGAAAATGTTTTAATTTACACGTATTATCAGGACCTCTTACAACTACTTACCTGTTCAGCTGTTATCCCTCTACTTAGTGCTGCTCGTACACTGTCTCGACTCAGATTACCAACAGCCATGTTTGGGAATCTATAAAGCATCTCACAGAACAGGGCCAGCAGGGCAATGTTTAACGGAGAGTCTGAAATACCATCAGAGGTCCATATAAGATGCATTAAACATTTTCAAGAATAACCCCTTTATTTTACCACCAAACCCTAGGTTCTGACCCCTTTTTATAATTGTCTCAAAGATGTATTCTTTCTGTTAATGGACCCAGACTGAAAATAAATTTGTTACATGGTGTTTCGGCAGGGTGTACAGGTTTGTATGACAGTTTTGGATTCATAATTTGAACAATCTTTGTAGAGGACCATTAGATCATACTACATACCAAATATCAAAGGTCTAGGCCTTACAGTTTCAGAGAAGAAGATTTTCTTAAAGATTTTCCTATGAAAAACTGATAAGCCCTTGGGCGGGGCCATTTTTGGTCCAGGGGTCATAATTTGATGATGCTGCATACCAAATATCAAAGGTCTCGGCCTTACAGATTCAGAGAAGAAGATTTTTAAAGATTTTCCTAAGAAATATATTTTCAAATATCAAAGGTCTAGGCCAATGTCTATCAAAGGTCTAGCCAATGATGCTTCTGACAAAATTTGGTTAAAATCGGGTTAGCGGTTTCAGAGGAGATGTCATTTGAAAATGTGGCCAGACGCCAGACGGATCGCGGTCACAATAGCTTATCCTGAGCCTTTGGCTCAGGTGAGCTAAAAACAGCACATCTCAATCATATTCAGACAAGGGTTCAACTCAAGTTTATATATCAAACATACCTTTAATATCAAAAGTCTATTGACATACATGTATAATGTTTTTTTGTGAAATTAACAAGTGACTGCCTGTTACAATCTCCTCCTGCTTATTGTGACCTTATTGGCATTTGCAAACGGCTTGGATCCAGATCAGATCTTGAGTAGATTTGATCTTATCCTTCTTAGAAAGACTACTCAACAATTCTTTTACTGTATGTTAACATACATAGATGTCTTCTTAACCCTTTACTCCAAATAAACGTCTTGCAAACAGAGTAGACTCGGATCAGAAGCTCCTGTACAAGCTGTCTGTTTAGGGTCTACTCCGTTCGCTTATGAAACTATACAAATCTGAATCTACAGTTTTTACCAATACCAAATCCCTGTGTTTACATGTCATTACAAAAATTCAGCTTATAAATATTCATGGTGTCATTATTTCTGGTATGAATATTCATCAGGTAAAGAGTTAATGCAACCTTCAACACAAATCCAGATTCTCACTACTGGAATTATTATTCATGTAAGAGATAATGGCATCATGAATATTTATTAGTCAAATTTGTATAACAGCATAGGTACATTTTTTGGTATTAGTAGACACTGTAGGATCACATGTATAATAATCTATAAGCAAACAGAGTCCAACTTTACACCACCTATAATCATTCAGATACAATTTTGTGTCAGTCACGTTTTGTTAAGTCATGTGTACCTGTATAGGCGTAGACCCTGTAGTTGGTCTCTACGACAATATAACCCTGCCTGTGACTGTCTGTAGCCGTATTGGACAGGCCAGATGCCAGGTTGATGGCCAGACGTGTAGGGTAGTACCGCTTCTCTTTCCTCTGAAACACAAACAAAACATTATAGGCTTACATATCTGGAGTATGTAGGAAAATATTTGAAAGCATGATATTTTTTACATTGCTCTACTCTGTTTCACAGCTATACTGATCAATCTAAATATCTCATTCCTTTTCCAACCCTCATCTTGTTGGTAATCATTTACAAAGCTTCTCCTGGGTGATTTCAATACAAACAAGATAGGAGTTAGAAAGCTGGACCCTGATATTACATAATGTCACAACCCATAATGTCTTAACCCTGTTTAATATGTAAGAAATAATGACATCATGAATATTTATTAGCTGAACTTTAATACAGTAAAAACCCTCTAATGCGACCACTTAATGAATAAATATAGATGTGTTTATAAGCAGGTGGTTGCTTAATGCATGACAAAAGTAATGCAGAAAGCTCCTCTAGGAGCTTTCTGCATTACTTTTGGCATGCATTAAGCTACCACCTGCCTCTACCACCCATAATTATACCTCTTTTAGGTGGTCGCATTAGAGGGGTTTTACTGTATTTTAAACTTTTTCAGTTATATTTTTGCTTTGAGAAAAACTGTACAATCAGATCTATATCATGTCATAAGCAAACAGAGCAGACCCAGATCAGATGGCTCCTATAGGAGCCGTCTGATCTGGGTCTACTCTGCATGCAAATGCGTGAAAAGGCGTTTATATGAGGGAAAGGGTTAATCAGTAGTCTCATTTCATCTATAGTTAAATCTGCTTAACCCTTTACTCCATGAATATTCATGTACGAAATAATAACAACACAAATATTAATTACCTGAGTTTTTATAATGGCATGGGAATTGTTGGGTATGGCAGACACTGTAGGATAAGAGCTTTATTATTTCATAACCAAACAGAGCAGACCCTGATCTGACAATACAGGAACCATTTGATCTGGGTCAACTCTATTGGCATTAAAAGTCATTATCTGCTGATTATAGAACTTTACCTTTCTCTGGTAGACAAGTCCAAACTCTCGTAGATGCTGCAGAAATCTCTGTTGACCCTCGCTCATCCCCTCTGTACTGTAGTCCTACAAAATATGAGTCATGATACAGGACTCATTTGTTGGATACACTAAAACCTCCTTAACCCATTCCCTCATATTGACGACTTTTGACGACTCTGTAGAAGTCACTTTGTGAAACCATTGTCATAAAAAGAGCATTTGCTCCTATAGAAGCAAATGCTCTATTTATGACAATGGTTTTAAACTACAAAATTCTAAAAGTTTCCTTTTCTCTAGTTAATGCTCGTTTTGGGTAAGATTTATTCAAAGAGGTTGGGTCTAAAACTAGCCTATGAGGGAATGGGTTAAAGAGGCCTAATGCTGGGTCTTACAGACAGGTGGCAGCTTAATGCAGTTGTATATTCATGTAGAACAAGAGATGTTTGTAAAACATGTATACCCCCCCCCCCAGACCCCCTGACCTTTGATCTAGTGACCTCAACTATAGAGGTCATCTAGCGGTCATGACTAATCACCACAGCAACTTTGAAGATCCTAAGCCAAACCACTGATCATTTATTGATCTGAAAACATTTCACATATTAAGGTCATGGTGACCTTGACCTTTGACCTAGTGACCTCAACAACTATAGGGGTCATCTAGTGGTCACGACCAATTACCACAGCAAGTTTGAAGATCCCGAACCAAACCATTGAGCAGTTATTAATTGGAAACCATTTCATCAGTTAAGGTCATGATGGCTTTGATCTTTGACCTAGTGACCTCAAAATCAATAGGGGTCATCTAGTTGTCATGACCAACCACAACTGCAAGTTTGAAGATCCTAAGCCAAACCCTTGAGCAGTTATTGATCGCAAACCATTTCACAGTTAAGGTCATGGTGACCTTGACCTTTGACCTAGTGACCTCAAAAATAATAGGGGTTATCTACTGGACATGACCAACCACCACAGCAAGTTTGAAGATCCTAAGCCAAACCCTTGAGCAGTTATTGATCACAAACCATTTTACCAGTTAAGGTCATGGTGACCTTGACCTTTGACCTAGTGACCTAAAAAACAATATGGCTCATCTAGTTGTTATGACCAACAACCTAAGCAAATTTGAAGATCCTAAGCCAAACCCTTGAGCAGTTATTGATCAGAAACCATTTTACAAGTTAAGGTCATGGTGACCTTGACCTTTGACCTAGTGACCTCAAATACAATAGGGGTCATCTAGTTGTCATGACCAACTACCGCAGCAAGTTTGAAGATTCTAAGCCAAACCCTTGAGCAGTTATTGATCGGAAACCATTTGACTAGTTAAGAGCATGGTGACCTTGACCTTGACCTTTGACCTAGTGACCTAACAAACAATAGGGGTCATCTAGTGGTCATTACCAACCACCACAGCAAATTTGAAGATCCTAGGCCAAACCCTTGAGCAGTTATTGATCGCAAACCATTTCACCCTTTAAGGTCATGGTGACCTTGACCTTTGACCTAGTGACCTAAAAAACAATAGGACTCATCTAGTTGTCATAACCAACCACCTACGCAAATTTGAAGATGCTAAGCCAAACCCTTGAGCAGTTATTGATCAGAAACCATTTTACCAGTTAAGGTCATGGTGACCTTGACCTTTGACCTAGTGACCTCAAAATCAATAGGGGTCATCCAGTGGTCATGACCAACTACCACAGCAAGTTTGAAGATTCTAAGCCAAACCCTTGAGCAGTTATTGATCGGAAACCATTTAACCATTTAAGGTCATGGTGATTAGTGACCTCAAAAATAATAGGGGTTATCTACTGGACATGACCAACCACCACAGCAAGTTTGAAGATCCTAAGCCAAACCCTTGAGCAGTTATTGATCACAAACCATTTTACCAGTTAAGGTCATGGTGACCTTGACCTTTGACCTAGTGACCTAAAAAACAATATGGCTCATCTAGTTGTTATGACCAACAACCTAAGCAAATTTGAAGATCCTAAGCCAAACCCTTGAGCAGTTATTGATCAGAAACCATTTTACAAGTTAAGGTCATGGTGACCTTGACCTTTGACCTAGTGACCTCAAATACAATAGGGGTCATCTAGTTGTCATGACCAACTACCGCAGCAAGTTTGAAGATTCTAAGCCAAACCCTTGAGCAGTTATTGATCGGAAACCATTTGACTAGTTAAGAGCATGGTGACCTTGACCTTGACCTTTGACCTAGTGACCTAACAAACAATAGGGGTCATCTAGTGGTCATTACCAACCACCACAGCAAATTTGAAGATCCTAGGCCAAACCCTTGAGCAGTTATTGATCGCAAACCATTTCACCCTTTAAGGTCATGGTGACCTTGACCTTTGACCTAGTGACCTAAAAAACAATAGGACTCATCTAGTTGTCATAACCAACCACCTACGCAAATTTGAAGATGCTAAGCCAAACCCTTGAGCAGTTATTGATCAGAAACCATTTTACCAGTTAAGGTCATGGTGACCTTGACCTTTGACCTAGTGACCTCAAAATCAATAGGGGTCATCCAGTGGTCATGACCAACTACCACAGCAAGTTTGAAGATTCTAAGCCAAACCCTTGAGCAGTTATTGATCGGAAACCATTTAACCATTTAAGGTCATGGTGACCTTGACCTTTGACCTAGTGACCTCAAAATCAATAGGGGTCATCTAGTGGTCATGACCAACCACTACAGCAAGTTTGAAGATCCCAAGCCAAACCCTTGAGCAGTTATTGATCGGAAACTATTTCAACATTTTAGGTCATGGTGACCTTGACCTTTGACCTAGTGACCTCAAAAACAATAGGGGTCATCTACTTGTCATGACCAACCACCACAGCAAGTTTGAAGATTCTAGGCCAAGTCGTTTATTAGTTATCGTTCGGAAACCATCGATCTACCGACCGACCGACCGACCGACCGACCGACCGACAGACCGACCGACCGACATGTGCAAAGCAATATACCCCCATTTTTTCAAAAGGGGGGTATAATAATAAGGAAATAATTACATCATGAATATTAATTAGATTAATTTTCATAATGGCATATGAACACAGTAAATTTTGGCTAAGCCAGAAACTGTAGAACCAGATCTATTATAATTTCACATGCAAACAGAGCAGACCCTGATCAGACATCCCTTACAGGAGCAAACAGAGCAGAACCTGATCAGACAGACCCTACAGGAGCCAGATCTATTATGATTTCACATGCAAACAGAGCTGACCCTGATCAGACAGCCCCTACAGGAGCCATCTGATCTACATGTACTTTGTTCGCATAGGCGTGAAAAAGCATTTGGTTAACCCTTTCATTTAGAATAACACCATTTAACACCTTTGCAAACAGTTTAGATTAGATTAGATGAGACAGCTCCAGCAGGAGCTGTCTGATACGGGTTTTCTCTGATTGCTTGTAGGAGTCGTCTAACCTTTGTGTAATCTGTATGTAAAGACTTGAAAAGGTGTTTATAATATGAGGGAAAAAGTTAAGCCACTCAAATGCACTGGCACTGCATCGGAAATGAAATGGAAGAAAATTCACCAAGTATTAAAAGAGACCAATGCTGCTGATACAAGTTTACTGTGAAATGAGAACTCAGAGCTGTAAAAAAGAAGTACTGGGAAATGCAAACTAGAACTTTCACTAAAGGTGATGGAATACCAGCTGTTCTGCTGCATTGATCGCAAATCAAACAAAATTTGTACCAGGTTGTGCCACGAACGGACGGACAGACAGACAGACCAACCGATCGACCAACACACTGAATCCAATATACCTCCTCTCAAACTTTGTTTGCGTGGGTATAATAAAATATTTTCTATATTTCTCCACCAAACCCTAACTTTTGGGTATTGCCAAAACGAAAGGATTTGGCTGAGAAATAAGAGATTATGACAGATTAGTGGAGACAGCTCTAACCATAACAAACAGTAAAACATACCTTGCCAAGAGTAGAAAAGCTGAGTTGAAACAGAAAGGACACACACTCCACTAGGTCCAGCCCCTTGGCCTGAAAATATTAATTTTGATATAAATCACCATTCCCGTCAATCTTGAAACTTCTCCCTGTTCAATGTAAGAAATAATGACATCATGAACATTTTATAGTGAATTAGCTGAATGTTTATAATGGCATATGTACACAGGAGTTTTTGGTATTGGTTGAAACTGTAGAGGCATATCTATCATTATTTCATAAGCAAACAGAGCAGACCTGATCAGATGGCTCCTATAGCAGCTGTCTGATCTGGGGGTATTCTGTTTGCAAAGGTGTGGAAAAGCAATTTATATGAAGGAAAGGGGCGAACTCTTTTTTTGCTGTAAATTTTACATCTGCTCAAGTTCTTATCTATTGTAAGTTTCACTTACTTCTGTTTGGTTCAGTTTTTGAAACAGACTAGCATTTCAAACAGCTTCGATCCTGATAAGATGTTCAGTTCATTAGGGATCCAAACTCTTTTAAAATGCTAGTCAAGTTAACACATCTGGTTTACTTCTATGACAATAAAACCTGAAGGTTATACTATGAACTTTCAAAATCTGAAATGAGTTTTCAAGTCATGAATGTTTTCAAGCTAGCAGAAATAAAATGTTGATAATAACATACATTTGCAGAAGTGTTATGGGAAATTTGCTATGAAAACACTGTTTCTTAACCCATTCCCTCTTATTGACGTCTTTTAACGCCTCCTTAAGTCATTTTTTGCAACAATTGTGATAAACAGAGCATTTGCTCAATAGGAGCAAATGCGCTATTGGGTCCTTGCTATTTATCACAACTGGCTTCAAAATAAAACAATTCTAAAATTTTCTTTTTTCTATTAAATGCTCCTTTTAAGTAGATTTATTCAAAGAGGTTGTGTATAAAAGTAGCCTATTAGAGAATGACTTAATTCTTAACAGCATCATTGTAACAGATTAGCTAACAAGGTACACCCAATCAGATATCTCCTGTACCAGATCAGGGTCGTCTCTGTTTGCTTTACGGAATTATACAGATCTGATTTTAGAGTTTTTACCTGGTCCAAAACTTTATATTCCATTAGAAATATTAAGTTAACCCTTAGTCCGCCACATATTTTTATCACTCTGCCGTCTTTGAATATTAATTAGGCAAATATTTACAAAAATACACAGGATATTTTGAAATGATTTTCCTAGACAAAAGCACAGAGCATGCAAGCATGGATTTTCCATGACAAACAGTGCAGACCCAGATGAGAGAGCTCCTATAGGAGCTCTCTCATCTGGGTCTACACAGTTTGCTAATGCAACTTTAGTTGTAACTGGTGGACTATGGACTAATTAACTCTTTTTTTCCATGAATATGCCTTTGTACGCCTTTGCAAACAGAGTAACCCAGATGAGACAGCTCCTGTAGGATCTACTCTAGGTAACAGAGCTGTTGGTAAAACTGGTGATAAAACTTGATCTAACCCAGATGAGACAGCTCCTGTAGGATCTACTCTAGGTAACAGAGCTGTTGGTAAAACTGGTGATAAAACTTGATCTAACCCAGATGAGACAGCTCCTGTAGGATCTACTCTAGGTAACAGAGCTGTTGGTAAAACTGGTGATAAAACTTGATCTAACCCAGATCAGACAGCTCCTGTAGGATCTACTCTAGGTAACAGAGCTGTTGGTAAAACTGGTGATAAAACTTGATCTAACCCAGATGAGACAGCTCCTGTAGGATCTACTCTAGGTAACAGAGCTGTTGGTAAAACTGGTGATAAAACTTGATCTAACCCAGATCAGACAGCTCCTGTAGGATCTACTCTAGGTAACAGAGCTGTTGGTAAAACTGGTGATAAAACTTGATCTAACCCAGATGAGACAGCTCCTGTAGGATCTACTCTAGGTAACAGAGCTGTTGGTAAAACTGGTGATAAAACTTGATCTAACCCAGATGAGACAGCTCCTGTAGGATCTACTCTAGGTAACAGAGCTGTTGGTAAAACTGCTGATAAAACTTGATCTAACCCAGATCAGACAGCTCCTGTAGGATCTACTCTAGGTAACAGAGCTGTTGGTAAAACTGGTGATAAAACTTGATCTAACCCAGATGAGACAGCTCCTGTAGGATCTACTCTAGGTAACAGAGCTGTTGGTAAAACTGCTGATAAAACTTGATCTAACCCAGATCAGACAGCTCCTGTAGGATCTACTCTAGGTAACAGAGCTGTTGGTAAAACTGGTGATAAAACTTGATCTAACCCAGATCAGACAGCTCCTGTAGGATCTACTCTAGGTAACAGAGCTGTTGGTAAAACTGGTGATAAAACTTGATCTAACCCAGATCAGACAGCTCCTGTAGGATCTACTCTAGGTAACAGAGCTGTTGGTAAAACTGGTGATAAAACTTGATCTAACCCAGATCAGACAGCTCCTGTAGGATCTACTCTAGGTAACAGAGCTGTTGGTAAAACTGGTGATAAAACTTGATCTAACCCAGATGAGACAGCTCCTGTAGGATCTACTCTAGGTAACAGAGCTGTTGGTAAAACTGCTGATAAAACTTGATCTCAGAGCTCCAGATAAGATGCGTAAATTAAAACATTTTCAAGAATAACCTCTTTATTTCTCCACTAAACCCTATGATATGACCACTCTTTAGAATCGTCTCAATATAGGGTTTGGTGGAGAAATGACTATTTTAGTATTTGAGTATGCACCTTTATCTGCAGCTCTACTGAACTGATCTCCAAAACTCTGATTTCTGAGCCCAACCCGATCTTGTTGGTACTCATTAGAATTATCTCAGCAAGGAAAAGTCTTATGAGTACCAACAAGACACAGTTTGGCCCAGAAATAGAGAAATAAAATCATGGACCTCCTTAATACTCCTCTTATCTACAGCTGTGGTTACGCTGTAAATACATCATTAACCCATTACCTCATGACTATTTATAGGTCAAACCTCTTTGAATAAATCTACTGAAAAGGAGCTATTACTACAGAAAAGGAAATTTGTAGAATTGTTTAGTTTTTAAACCATTGTGATAAATAGAGCATTTGCTCCATAGGAGCAAATGCTCTATTTATCACAATGGTTTTAGAAAGGGAGTTTTACAGAGTCGTCAATATGGGAGGATGGGTTAACATGAAGTACCAGACATGGGAGTTTGTAGAGACCTCCCTAGGACTTGCCTACCTCTACAGTGTTGAGGTACTGTAATATAAAGTACCAGACATGGGAGTTTGTAGAGACCTCCCTAGGACTTGCCTACCTCTACAGTGTTGAGGTACTGTAACATAAAGTACCAGACTTGGGACGCCGTGTCCATGAGCAGGAACTGGAATCCACCTGGCGTGATGTACGGCATTGGGTCTGTACTGTCCCTACAGATCATCACAGAACAAGCATCATTAGTCCAGAAGCATTGATTAAGAAGAACATCTTACTTTGTAAGTGTTTCTAAACATTTTAAAATGAAAACTGAATTTTAATGAATTAAAGATGTGTTTGTGAATCACTATGCCCACTAATTTGACCTTTGACCACCTGGTGATGTATGACCTTGACCTTAATATGTCACCCATAAAAATGTTTGCCTCCATAAGTTGCACATCTATGCCAAGTTTGAAGTATGTATGTGAAAGGGCTACAAAATTATCAACAACAATACAGTTGGCCACAAACCAAAACAAACCAACAGACAGGACAAAATTAATATGCACCCCACCCCTTGATTGGGGGGGGGGGGGATAAAAACCTTCTGATTAATAACAAATACTTTCCAGACAGAGCAGTTAACAATTTAAATGCAAAGAATCGATAGTACTGACATATGTAAACAGTGCAGACCAAGAGGAACTTTCTGATCACTGGGTCTGTACTGTTGGTTATTCAAACCTACTTACAAGTTATACCTTGTGATACTGTTTGGACTCTGCTGTGAAGCAATGGTGGATAATGTCACTCTGAATAATCAGTAATCAAAGTGTTAAGATTCAAAACCAAGACTTCTTTTCCATTAAGCCTATACATGTACTCAACAAATACCAAGCCCTTGCAAACAGTTGATCCAGATCAGAGTCATCTCTGCTTGCTTATGATATATCTATATTCTACATATTGATCTCCATTCTACAGTTTCTGTCATGTCCAAAAATTCCTGTGTCCATGTGCTATTATAACAATTAATCTAATTAATATCAATAATTATTTTTTTATGAATATTCATAGTGTAAAGGGTCAAACAAAGACAATTTTACTATAAAAACTTTACTAGATAATCCCACTTTTTATGCCTTTGCAAATAAAGGTAGATCTAGATTAGACTGCTCAATATTTGATTATATGTTACAGATTTGATTACCTACAGCTTGCCATGGCAATAATTTCCTTACTTTATATTTTAAATGCAAGAATGAAATTTGATTACAATATAAGAATAAAGGCTAGTCTGGCTAATGCCTTGCATGGTTATACATTAACCCTTTACTCCATAAATACATTTTCCTATACATTTTCAAAAAGAGTAGACCCAGATCAGACGGCTCTTCTGATCAGGGGCTACTCTATTTGCTTATTACATAATATAAGTCTGATTCTACAATTTCTGCCTTGGTTAAATATTCCTGTCTTCATCAAAATACAATTAGTTACTTTTTGTTATGCATGTAAGTCAATGCGGTAGCCTAACTCACCCTTTCATGAGCCCTGAGTTCAGGAGCACTTCTATAATGTCCGCACTGACCCCATCAGCCCCTTCTGTAGACCCCACCATAAAGTGTAGAACACACTGGAATAGACAAAAGCACTGAATTAAGCTACCATTAACCTTCAACCTTAGGAATATTCAAGTATGAAATTAAGATTTAATCCTTTCTTTCATATAAATGTGTTTTCACACATCTGCAAACAGAGTAGACCCAGATCAGACGGCTCCTATAGGAGCCGTCTGATCAGGGTCTGCTCTGTTTGCTTATGGAATTTGATAGATCTGTTTCTTTTTGTTTCTAAAATGGCTACAATATTCCACCTTCCATATTCTATTATAACTATTTTGTTCATGATTGATTGATTGTGTTGATTAACGTCCGTTTCTGCTCTAATTGGATGTCCCATAAAGAGTGGAGAGAATACAGAGAAACCTGGGTGTGACGCCATACTCTCATTATCGACAGAATTTCTCTGGTTTTGTTTATGAATATTCAGTAGGTATTGAAGTTTTAAATAAACACAGAATGGGTTAATGAATATCAATTAGCTATTTCTTTGTAAAGACATATGAACAAAGAAATATTTTTCCATTGCACCATAAGCAAATAGAGTAGACCCTGATCAGACAACTCCTACTGGACCCGTCTGATACGGGTCTGCTATGTTTGCAAATGTGTGAAAAGTCGTCTCTACCTGGTAAAGACTTAAACAGGCATCCATGAATACCGTAATTACACTATATATTCAGACAGACACACTGAGGCAAATAGTGCAGACCAATATCAAACTGCTTCTTTAGAATCAGTCTTACTAGTTTTTCAATTTTCATTAACAGTAAAGTTACAGTAAAACCTTGTTAATTCCAACACTTAAATAAGCATCAATATTGTTTTGTAAGACAGGTGGCAGCTTAAAACAGAGTAGAAGGCATGCAAAAAGATCTCAAATCTTCTTCATTACAAATTTTAATTATCGAGGCGTTACTGTATCAAAATGATGCAGAATAGACTTATTCTGTTTTACAAACCAGTAGAGAGAGGACACTGGATGTCCTAGTACATAGGATAAATATAAATTTAGGCATTAGCACAGACCATGGCAAACAGCCACCGTGCCCTATCATCAATAACTTATGAGCTCTGTTCCCATTTCACAGTTGTTAGATCAGATATATATAATTCCATAAGCTCCTGTAGCATATCCAAGACAAATCTACAAGGAACACACAAAGAATCGAGAATCCAATGATTATGATGAAGATGATGATTAAGATGATGATGATAAACCTTTGATATAAAGACATGAGGATTAATTCAAACTGACTGAACCGAAATGAAACAATTTTGATGTCTCATCAGGTTCTATATTGCCCATCCAGAACATTTAATATCACCAAAAACCCTTTACTCCATAAATATGCCTTTCTACACCTTTGCAAACAGAGTAGACCCAGATAGCCCTCTGATCAGCGTCTGCTTTGTTTGCCTATGAAATAAAATTGATCTGATTCAACAGTTTCATATGTCATAAATAAAAGTTCAGCTAATTAACTCTTTATGTACGAAATAATGACAGCCTGAATATTAATTAATTTAATTGTTATAACTGCACATGGACATTGGATTCTGGGTCATGGCAGAAAGTGTAAAATCATATCTATATTATATCATAAGCAAACAGAGTAGACACTGATCAGACGGCTCCTACTCTGTTTGCAAAGGCATAGAAAAGTGTACATGTATTCATAGAGTAAGGGGTTAATATGATGTAATTATTTCTTCCACAAATATTAATGGAGTGACGGATTAATTAAACAATGATGGAGCATTCAATTAAGCAATTTAAATGATTAAGGCCTTACCTCCCATCTTTCAAGAGCATACTTGTCCAAGAACTCAACATCCTTGCTGTTTTTGTCAGGAGGCAAGGACTGACCCCGACCTGACCATGGGGAACCACTGAAACAGACAAACAAACAGTAAACTTCCTGATAGTGACCATTTAACCCTTTCCTTCATATAAATGCTTTTTCATGCATTTGCAAACAGAGTAGACCCAGATCAGATGGCTCCTATAGAAGCTGTCTGATCAGGGTCTGCTCTGTTTGCTTTTGACATGATAAAGATATGATTCTAAAGTTTTTGTCAAAACTTAAAATTCCTTTGAAAAATTTACCTTATAAAGATTGAGCTTACTTATGTTGTCATTATATTTTATATGAATAATGAACAGTGCAAAGGTTAACCCTTTCCCTCATGAACACTCGTGTAAGAAATAATGATGAAGATGTTAGTATCCGAGTAGGCACCTTTATCTTTTGATCTGATAATGCATTTAGAATACCTCTATTGGATCCTATACCCATTACTTCATAAATAGTGTTTATGTTTTCATTTTTGTTATTGCACACAAATTGAAGGAAGTTTTGCCATGCCAGACTGTGTAGAATGCAGTCTGTAGCATTATATAACCTTTTCCCTGTTCTATATTTATTTCAAATTTCAATACCTACTGAATATTCATGGACAAAATAGTTATAATGACATATGGAAGGTTTGATATTGTAGCCATTTTACAAAGTAAAGAGCCAGATCTATCAAACCCTACTAGCAAACAGAGCAGACCCTGATCAGACGGCTCCTTTAGGAGCAGAAAGCAGAAAGAATTCAAAGGCCGCAGAAAGTGTACAGGGAAAAAGGGATTTTTCGGCAAACAATATTTAATATTCCAATATGATATAGTACCCGCCCAGCAGTGCTGTCCGCATATTGCTTTTAAATGTGGCACTCAAGATCCATCCCTGCATACCCCCTGGCAGTGGTTTTTCATACCAGATCTTAAGGTCTGACAAGGTTTGAACTGCAGATCTGTGTTGGCTGAAGATAAAAACAAAAAATCATACTCAGAGCATGTCAGCAGGTAACTTTATTTAGATATGTTTTTTATATCTAGTTGTTACAATTGTATTAGTGTTATACAGTAGAACCCTGTCTTAACACTTTCCCTGTTTTAAATTTATTCCAAATCTTAATATGAATATTCATGGACAAAAAAGTTACAATGAAACATGGAAGATGGGAAGTTGTAGCCAGTTTGAGAAAGTAAAGAAACCGATTTATCAAATTCTATTAGGAAACAGGGCAGACCCTGATCAGATGGCTCCTATATTAGCTTCTGATCTGGGTCTTTTCTGCTTTCAAATCAGGGCTCAAGCTGGAGCTCTCCATTGGGGAGAAGTTTAGTGATATTGAGGGTGAAGTTTGGTCCTGATTTTGTATCTCCCTACATGTATATGTTCTAAATACCAAATTGAAGTAAACAAAAATAGTTCTAAATCTCTCTGGAAACAATTTAAATCTTTAGGATACAGTAATAAAACTAAAAGTTCTCCTAATGTAGTTCTGAAGATCAATGAAGTATTTTGCTTTGATGGGGAAAAGATAGCGAACCATTTTAATACATTCTTTACGACTGTGGCCTCTGTTCTAGTACGTAAGTTACCTACATCTTCAAAAATGTTTGATACAGATTCAGATGTCTTTCAGCAGTTTTATAAAGCGCGAAATCCAACTTCTAAAACGTTCACATTAAAAACAGTCACTGAAGAATTAGTTTTTAAAGAGTTATGTTCTTTAAATAGTACAAAAAGCACTTATAACATTCCAGCAAGATTGATCAAAGATGGTGCAACATTTTTAAAATATCCTATAACTTTCATCATCAATAAATCAATTGCTGATAGAAATGTACCATGTGAATTAAAATCTGCCAGAGTTAAACCCCTTTTTAAGAAAAACTCTCGTACTGATGTAGGCAACTTTAGACTCGTCAGTATTCTTTGTATTGTATCGAACATTTTAGAAAGAGCTGTATATAGCCAACTTGAGAATTTTTTAACTAAAAATGAAATTTTATATGAATACCAATCAGGTTTTCGAACAAATTTCTCTACTGAATCTTGTCTTATACACCTGACAGATTTTATAAAAACTCAAACTGCCAAAGGACTCTACATGGGAATGGTCATGTTAGATCTACAAAAAGCTTTTGACACCGTCGACCATTCTATACTTTGTAAAAAATTAAGTGCTATGGGTGTCGATTCGTCATCTTTAAACTGGTTTTCGTCATATCTTACTGACAGAACTCAGAAAACTCACGTAAATGATTGCTTTTCTAATGTCGGGAAAATTACATGCGGTGTCCCACAAGGTAGCATTTTAGGACCTCTTCTATTTTTATGCTATGTAAATGATATGGGTATAAGTATCGGAAAAGACTGTAAATTACTCTTATATGCAGATGATAGCACCATCATATTTCTCACCGCAATCCAGATGTTATTCGTAAAAAGCTTGGAACTGAATTAGAAAACTGTAGCAAGTGGCTTATTGACAATAGATTATCCCTACATCTTGGAAAAACTGAATGTATTTTATTTGGCGGGAAAAGAAAAGTTAACAAGATCAAGGATTTTTCGGTAGAATGTAACAATCATGTAATTAAATCTAAAAGCTCTGTTTAATACTTAGGCCATGTGTTAGATAATACTCTTTCAGGAAGTTCTTGTGTATCGGATATTATAAACAAGAGCTGTCCGCAGACAGCCGCTCCACTTTCTTTAATGCTGGATAGTATAGTGGAAGTCTAAGTCAGAAGGGGGAGATAACAACAGCAAAATTAATTTTAGGGTTACCTGCCCTTGTGAAATGGGTCCTCCTTGTAATTGTTAAAATGTATACCAAAGTTGAACCAAATATCTCTGACAGTTTCTGAGACATGGACCTGAACATAAAACTTAACCAACAATGAAAATTCTAAGTCGAAAAAAGGGGCATAACTATGGCAAAATTAATTTTAGGGTTACCTGCCCTTGTGAAATGGGCCCCCCTTGTAATAGTTAATATGTATACCAAAGTTGAACCAAATATCTCTGACAGTTTCTGAGACATGGACCTGAACATAAAACTTAACCAACAATGAAAATTATAAGTCAAAAAAAGGGGCATAACTATGGCAAAATTAATTTTAGGGTTACCTGCCCTTGTGAAATGGGTTCCCCTTGTGATAGTAAACATACATACCAAATATGAACCAAATATCTTTGATGGTTTCTGAGAAAAGGACCTTAACAAAAAGGTTAACCAACGCCGACGCCGACGAGAGGGTCATGACAATAGCTCCACTTTTTGAAAAAATGGAGCTAAAAAGGTAAATTCAAAACTGAAGTTCTTTTATAGGTACAATGATGTTCTCGATACTAAAACAAGAAAGACTCTTTGTGATTCTCTTACACAATGTCATTTCGACTACGCCTGTTCAGCCTGGTATAACAGTATCACTAAAACACAGAAAAAGAAGTTACAGATCACTCAAAATAAAGTTATCAGATTTATTTTAAATGAAAATCCGCGATTCTCTGTTACAAATGAACATTTTAAGAAACTTGGCATTTTAAACGTAGATGATCGAGTCAAGCAACTGGAAATGAATCCTGTTCATAACATTTATAATGAGCACTGTCCATCCTATATGAAAATATATTTTACTAAAACTGCAGATGTACATTCATACCACACAAGGAAAAGTGAGTCTAATTTTCATAAAGGTAAAGGTAAAATAAATAATGTGTTATTCTCAACTTTCTATTTTAACAGCAAGAACATTTGGAATTCATTGCCAGAGAAAGTTCAGTTCGTAAAAAAACACAAAAAGTTCAAAAAAGAAATTAAAAAGTTTTACCTGGAACAGTATTAGATGTTCATACCTGATTTTAAGCTATGTTAATACTAATATTGACCAAAAGCCATAAAATAGGCGTTTTGTAATTTTTGAAAACCAGCATCCTTTATTCCAAATAAATTTTATTTTTCAATTGAACCATAGATATATTTTAAGTATTTTCTTCTAATTTCGGGACCCCAGTGGAAATAAGTTTTCGGACTTTTCTGGGTTTTCCCAGCATCGGCATACTCTTCCAAGTCATGATCAAAGTCAACTTAGATTTATTTTTTATCATCATCATTTTAACATATTATTTCATCTTATTGGGTCGAACTACACTACTGTAATATTTCAATATAACTGATTAAAAATTGCTTCTATGTAATATTTAAATATTTATATGGAAATCATTACAATTTTTCATTGTACCATATTTCTGAATATGTCATTGCTATGTTTTAATATCTTGTAAATTGTATGCAATTTTAGATGCTAAATAAATCTATCTATCTATCTATCTATCTATCTATCTATCTATCTATCTATCTATGTAATGTAACTTGGTGAAAAAGTTGTGACTCAACTGGGACTCGAACCCAGGACTTTTGGCTTACCATGCCAACACTCTACCGACTGAGCTACCAAGCCACACAGTAAAGCCTATCAACTTATTTCACCATAATCTCTACCCGGCTACATAATAAAATTTCTCCCTCAGCTCAAAACAGGGAGAAGTCAGCAGGATTAGGGAGACTTTTTCTCCCAAATCGTCCTATTGATTGACCCCTGCAAATGTCTGAAAACATGTTTATAAGAAGGTAAGGGTTTAGCAGCCATAACAAACAGATCTGTAGGTATCTAATGAGACCCCAAACTGTTTGCTTTATGTTATGAACAATTCAGGGGTAAAGAAAAAATGAAGAAATTAAACCATTTTCTCAAGATTAGCTCCTTTATTTCTTAACCAAATCTCTTCTCGAAGATTCTAAAGAGTGGTCACAACACAGGGTTTGGTGGAGAAATAAAGAAGTTAAGTTTGGTATATTTGGTGGAGAAATGATAATTTTAGTACTTCAAATTCACCCCTTTATCTATAACACTGATTCATATGCTGCTGTCCAAAGTTGGAATACCCACCTGATATGTTTGTTGTTTACCCACAGTCCAATCACTGCCTGGGATACCGGCTGTTCCACAAACAAGAGTCGCATCACATAGTGCTTCCCCAGCTCTGGTAACTCCCTGTATCGAGAGAAATTAGAATAAGTTTTAAACTCTTATCTTATGTAACCTGGGTCTCCAATGTAGAAAGACTCATACCTCTGAGCTAAAGCAATTGATAGGCAGTAGACTAACCCTTTCCCTAATATAAACGCCTTTTCACACATTTGCAAACGGAGTAGACCCAGATCAGACGGCTCCTAGAGGAGCCGTCTGATCAGGGTCTACTCTGTTTGCTAATAGAATTTCAAAGATCTGTGTCTTTACTTTCTTAAATGGCTACAATGATCCACCTTCCATATTTCATAATAACCTTTTTGACCATGAATATTCAGTAGGTATTGAAATCTGTAATAAACATAGAACAGGGAAAGGGCTAATGCAGAACTAGAAGTCATACATATCAAAAGCAGGAGTATTGACCTGTAACAAGTGGCAATAACATACACCCAGTTCTCATATTATCTATAGTTCCCAATCATCCATCAATGCACATGATTTCTGAATTGCAAACAAGATGCATTAGACTAAAGCAGACATTTTTTCCTATGAGAGTAGACGAATCCGGGTCAAGTCGGCCTCGGGTCAACTCAGCCTGGGTCAAATCGGCCGGGTCAAATTGGCCTGTTTTGGGGTGGGTCAACTCGGCCCGTCTTGGTCAGGTCAAAAATTGAAGTTCCTGATCAGTGGGCTCCTTGAAGAATTCAGACAAAGTGTGCACATCTTTTTGTCAGTAATAACCCATTAATTTAGCGGATGAGAACAAAGTAATAAAGGTGATAAGTATGTTGCATGAGATTAACGAATAAAACATGTGACATTTAATAATCAGGCTAATTAGATCAAACTGATTTATAAGTCAAACAAGAGTGTTCGGAGAAACACATGTGTCACCTGCTCGCAACTGACACAAAAAGTGTTAATATGCTGGAGTGCAAAAATCAGAAAAAGGGGAATAACTAAAAGAAATTTGAAAGCTCTATAATGATTAGTTTAGAAATGACAGCAAAAAAAGAAAGTGTGACAGACAGACAGACTACGGACAGACAGACGGATAGACAGATGACGGATAAGTGATCTCTAAGTGACTCTCGGCAGGCGACACAACAAATACGTGTGAAAATAAGCGGCATCAATATTTTTTAAGTGAAATTAAGTATAATTAACTGTTTATCTGTTTACTTAATTGTCTGTAAACTAAATAAGAACAATAAATGCGAGTGGATGAATGTAATAAAATGTTATTTTGGATTCACTTGTGAGACCGAGTTACTAGGAATTTCATCAGGAACCAATCTATTTACAAATATTTGGGTAACATTTTTGGCCTTGTATTTGTATCTTGAATCTATAAAGTGCTTCATTTTGCTGATTATTGTTATTTATTAATGTTGGCTTGCTTAGTCCTGATAAGAATGAAGTAGATGAAACTGATCATAGTACCCATCCTTCTACATTACTCAGAAATGTCCTTCTATGTTCATTGGTATTTGTAGTTTCGGGTATCTCTATTAAAGTAATTCAAATTAAAGAATATACCCCAAAAATGTAATCATGAAATGATATTTGCGGGCCGACTTGACCCAGGCCAACTTGACCCGGCCGAGTTAACCCGAGGCCAACTTGACTCAGGGGCCGAGATGACCCGAGTTGACCCGGGACCTACGAGACAGAACAAAATTTGTTTACATCCAATCTGTATCAAAATGCCATAAAAACATCCTCAACTGTTCAAGTTGACAGACATGAATTACCACTAGTCTCATCAATGAGCTGTAAGACAGCATGCTTATTTTCTGCCGGGATATCGTTAAAACCGAAAGTAGCTCGATATCACCATTTAGAGTACACAAATGTGAACTAGAATTACCATAAGCCATTTTTGTGCATGTTTCTTTTAACATTTCCTTTATATTTTTTACTTATTAAAATCTAACATCTTTCTAAAATTACATTGTCACTGATAATTTCAAAATTTACCTAAATATTTAGGAGTTACCCTAAGCAAAGATTTTACATGGAACAAACACATAGAAAATATCACATCCAAGGCAAATAATACTCTCAGATTCATCAAACGTAATATAAAGACAAATAACCAGAAAATCAAAGAGACTGCCTACAAAACCCATGTCCTCCCCCAGCTAGAATATTGCAGTACAGTGTGGCATCCATGGCAGACGGGCCTGAAGTATGAGCTTGAAAGAGTGCAACGAGCAGCTGCAAGATACGTAACAAATGACTATTGAGTATTCTTATCATAGTAGTGTAACCAGCATGTTGAACACCCTTAAATGGCCATCTTTAGAAGAAAGAAGAAATAAGGCCTCACTCATAATGCTATATAAAATCGCGAATGACTTGATAGTAGTAGACCATAAACATCTTCAACCATCCAGAAATTTCAACGTTATCATACCTTTCTCCAGAACACAATACCATTCAAACTCATTCTTTCCATGTACCATCAGACTTTGGAATAAACTGCCGCACAACACAAAGAACAGTTAAAGTCTGTTGAGCTTCACTGCTAGCCTCAGATCTCACAACCCCTAATCGCATAGTTAGTTTTTAAAATCACATTTTTAACCTACTTTTATCATTGATCTTTTAACTTTGCACCTAATGTCTATTTTTAACACTGTCCCCAACCTCCCTGTTATTATCAGTAATTGACAATATGAAGTATCAAAGTAGAAGTAGAAGTTTACACAATTTGCATTTCACTAATGTTATGACATCATTATAAAGATAATTGGGTTATCCGATTTACCATGGATGTTAACTGATGGACTTTTGGCATGTTTTGACATTTTAAATCCTTAAAATCAGTGAAATTTTCACATAAAGTAGAAAAAAAGAGTAATATGTGTAGTAAATATCTTTTTTAAAAAAGAAAGCAGGGCACTCTACTTCTTGTCTGATCAATAATTTGAGAAAAGAGCACATATGACAATATCAGTGGGCCAGTGGCACATACAATCCACAGCACAAAACTATTTCGGAATACAATTCATAATATTCAAAACACTATCAGCAACATTTAATTAAAAAGGCTATATCTTTATGTAAATCAATGAGTCGGTCGCTTGCAATGGAACTACAGTAGTATGAAACCAAAGGCGTTAGGCTCATGAAATATGTCTAAAATAAGTTAAAATGTCCCTAAATTGACGTTTTGTAACATTTGGGTCCGAAAAAATAAAGCTTGGGGCATTTTTAGACAAAGCTGAAATTTCATATATTCTATATTTATAAGAGAAAGGCAAATAACTCTTGGGCCATCCGATCCTCGGGTGCTCCGCTTCAACTGCAATTATTTTAAACCGGAGGAGAATTTTCCCACAAAACAAAGATTATATAGAAAGAAAAATGTTTTATCTACACGCTGGTACCAAATATCCCATACTTTGTCTCCGTTTTAGCGAGTACGAGGGGCAAATACCTTCAGAAAACCGTTTTTTTTTTATTTAGTCGGAAACGATATAGTTGGCGAACAAGTGCTCGATTTCACTAAAATCCCTATTGGGGAGCGAATCTGATGCTCTTTTTTGGTAGATCCTGATGAGAAATTATGAAACATGTTCAAAAAGAATTTCACATACCGGTGAAAATGCATTCTACTGCCACAGATCCAATTATATCTTTTCCAACACTTCAACGCTAACAGACTACACCATTTTACCCAGCAAGCGTCTATTCGAATTGATTTAGTTAACCGACTTGTCAATTATGTAAACATTCAAATTATGGAACTCTGCTTTCTTCGTGATGGTACACGGCGAAGTGGGGAACCAGTGTGCATTCTTCTGAGCACTTGACACGTTAAAAATGAAAGTAGCCGTTTCTGATCCTCAGAATTGTCCGAAAAGATTTAATCGGATCTGTGGCAATAAAATGCGATGTCACCTGTATGTAAGATTCCCTTTGAAAATATTTCATCATTTCTCATTTAGTATCTACCAGAAAGAAGCGTCAGCTTCGCTCCTGAATAGGGATTTTAGTGAAATCGAGCACTTGTTCGCCAACTATATTGTTTCCGACTAAATAAAAACACGGTTTTCTGAAGGTATTTGCCCCTCGTACTCGCTAAAACGGAGACAAAGTATGGGA
The DNA here is from genome assembly GCA_963576725.1 of Azorinus chamasolen. NCBI lineage: Eukaryota > Metazoa > Mollusca > Bivalvia > Cardiida > Solecurtidae > Azorinus > Azorinus chamasolen. Next base: position 41,265,187 of record OY755241.1, on the reverse strand, counting down.
TATTTGGTACCAGCGTGTAGATAAAACATTTTTCTTTCTATATAATCTTTGTTTTGTGGGAAAATTCTCCTCTGGTCGAAAATAATTGCAGTTGAAGCGGAGCACCCGAGGATCGGATGGCCCGAGAGTTATTTGCCTTTCTCTTATACAGAATATACGAAATTTCTGCTTTGTCTAAAAACGCCCCAAGCTTTATTTTTTCGGACCCAAATGTTACAAAACGTCAATTTAGGGACATTATAACTTTTTTCAGACATATTTCATGAGCCTAACGCCTGTGTATGAAACTACGTAAGAATAAGCCAAATGTACGAAATAGCAAGGGTGCGAAATAAACACTTCCATTTTCTGTCACGCAACTCTGCTTTAATTTACCTGAAGACAGCCAAACATGTAGCTGGATGGTTGTATAGTCTGTCTAGGATGGTGACTGATAAAGTTTTGAGATAACTATGCAAGTCTTTACAGTCCAGTTGCCGTGTTGACATTAACGCCGCCATTTGCTTCTATTGTTTTTAGAAATTCGATCTTTCTTTAAAATAAAGGGCTGTTTATGGATTTTGATATGAAAATTGAATGTTTAATGCTCTCATGAGCTTATGTCAAAATATTAAAGCTGACAAAATACAATGTTGTCTGTCACATGTAGTGGCGAACCATTATTTTAACAGTCGACCCCATGTTTTGTCTACCGGTTCTTTCGTGTTTGATGCCCGGTTGTGGAATCTAATACATAAGCAGAATATGTTCTTAAATTCTACATTCTGCAGGAAGAGCACCGCTGTAAAAATAACTTATTTATTTTAAAAAATATTATAGGGGCTAGTTTGACAAAGTCTCTACCAAGTGGGTTATATTTTTTGCAACAAACCCTTTATACGTACATTCAACTCGTTTCACATTATCATTGTTCATATAAACCAGAAAACAAATCGAAGGGCTCTTCTGTCGCTGGTTCCCCATAAAGGGTAAAACCCTGACAAGTCATCTCTACTAGAATTGAATGGACATCATATTATTTGAGTTTTGGTATTTGATAAATTATTATTTTCACAATTTAATATGTTTTAATGGTTATTAGTCAACATGTTATACTATTCACCGCGACCGATAGTGTTTATTTGGACAAATTCTACACTCCTAGACCTTTTCCTGTTAAAGACAACATGGTTGCAATATATTGTCAAAACCGAAAGTAGCTCGATATCACCATAGTAAAATGGCAACCATGTTGTCTTTTAACAGGTATAATCATATAATACGTAGCCTGTCTTTAAATTAGATTTATGTTTTAATATTATGTTGATTATGACTATGTGCTGTCACTATGTATGTATCGTACACTTACCTTCTATCGAACCTCACCTGTTTATCGAACCTTTCATTTTTTTTGTGTTTTTACGCATGTACAAGTGCATACTACGTCATAAAATCATGAGTATCGTTGCTTTGTCTGTAAACAACGCTTCGTAGCTTTAAAAACGAAATATACGTCATAAACAGGTCAATACAGTTTATTTTCCCTTCAACTATGCTAAACATGAGAAAACTCTTAATACGTTATAGAATATCAACATAAATTGAAAAGTGTACCACATAAAACATGTTTGACAGCTCTGACCCCTTCAGCTTATGCAAAGGTCGCGTGTCCATGATGAAATCACGTGACTATGAGTATTATGTTACAGTAAACAGTTTCTAAAATAAAGGTTCGATAAGCAGGTGATATTTTTCTGGCAGCCATTTTTGTTATGCGGGTGGTGGGGAACACTGGATTGTTTGGGGATTAATAGATGAGGATAAAAATATTTAATTGTTTCAAGGTATGTATAAAAGATTATTTTGAACTGCTGATTTATTTTTTTCTTCAATATTCAAAGTAAACATTTTCTGTTCCTGGTCAAAAGGTTAAAGGCATTTCAGGGGCGGATCCAGGATTTGTTGTTAGAGGGGGCGTAAAACTTAGATATATGCTGGGGTCCAGGGGGCCGCTAGGGCCCCTGGTGGGTCAAGGGCAAAGCCCTGGTAGGGGGTCCAGGGGGGCGAAGCTCCCTTGAAGCTCCTGGATTCTAGTGATTTTGAATACTTAGACAAGCACTCCTCGAGCATGTCGAGTATTATGTGCTTGCATCAGAGTAACGTGCTAAAAATGCATGGCATTTTATAAACAGTACAGGTCTATGGATTTAGCCAGAAGAAATGCTATAATGAAGTCCGTGCCGAAGGTATGGGCCGAGGGCCGAAGCAGGAGGGAGGTGGAGAGCACGAGAGGGACACATCCCCTTCTCTTCCGGCGGTGTCGTGTGTGTAGTGGTTTCTGGTGATGTTTTGATGGACTTTCACTCATCAAAATTTGACCATTTTAAGACATTTGTTTGGTAATTGGAGTAAGATAATGACCAAGCTGAGTTAGTTTTCATTGAACTTAAGTGCTTGTGTGGCGGCCGTAAAAAAGTGCTTGTGTGGCGGCCGTAAAAAGTCGCAGTACTTCATTCTAAGTGTTGTTATATGTTCTGGTGTTTCGGGATGATAGTTTGGAAAAGTGAATACTGCTTAAGCCGATGATATGGGGCGTGAGTAGTGTTGCACTTCTAATTACTACTCATGAAAAGGCTCAATAAAACCGAATCTGCAATTTTCTCTTTTCATATTGCTACTTTTGCTTTCGAATGATCTCCCACTTTCAGAATTTATTCATTATAACAGCAACACTGAGAGAAACAGAGTATGACACTCACTATCAGTCTTACGATCACCTAAAAACCTGCATTTATTAAATTTGAGTTTCAATTACACTTAACTGTCAGACAGTGGGTAAAGCAACAGCATCCTACGAGGATGTCTTGTCGCATAGAGGTTTATAACCTCCTTGATATTTATGTCAATATCCTTATGTATTCATAAGCATTAATGCATGTGCATTAAATAAATCTATCTTCATTCATTGCCGACCTGGATTGGGAAAGCAAATTGTGTTTGATATGCTTTAATGCGGAGTTGGCTGCATCCATCTTCAAATTGTTGGCATAAAAATCAGCGAAAAGACTATCAATATGCAAAAAGAGGGATAGGCTACGTTTGAATTGCGAAATATGGCTTGAGTTGTGGGGTTGGAGTTTAAACCGACTGTGCATATTAGCGCAAATACGATCAGTGAAAAATGATTAATAGGGGAGACCGGGGCAAAGTGAAACGCTTTTGCAATTTTTGATGATATTTTTAATATTGATAACTCGATACTGAAGTAGTTTTTTTCTCTAGCACAGTTTGGATTATTGTTTATTAAAGTAGCACAAATAGATGTACCGGTCAACTAAACACATATTTGATTTTATGTTTCAAAACATTTTGGTCGAGTGTTTCACTTTGCCCCGGGTGCGGGGCAAAGTGAAACAAAGAGAGGGGCAAAATGAAACAGTAAGGATTAACATAACAATTCCGTTACACTATCGCAATATTAAACTTCATCACACTTCTATTACACCATCGCAATATTCAACAATCATATGAGGACGAATGATACGGTTTGATTTGATCCAGTTTTACAAATTATTTTCGTATATATCAGCATTTTAACTATTCTGCATTTAACTATTTAATTTAAAAAGTTAGATCTGGGTGAGCAGATACAATCACCTAATACTTCATGCAACACTACACTATGAGTTTTAAAATAAATAGTCATCGTCGGAGTTGCAAGTTTGGCAGATAAAAATGTTTTTCAATGCCCCCCCCCCCCCCCCCCCCCCCCCCCCTGTTTTGCGGTGCGGTCTCAGTTTCTGGAGAAAAATAAAAATGTGACAGAAAAGTGTTCGGTCTGGACACTTTGTTCAGCAGTTTGTTCAGGTAGTTTCATTGTACCATTACAGTGTGCATTAGCAGCCTATCAGGTCTGCGTTGTATTGTTTTCATCTATATAACTTTCAATGTCCTGTATTACAGACTGAGTTTCTGTTGCAAAACCATCGTAGTAGTCTATATTTTCATGTAGGCCTACTTCTTTCAAAAGGCTTCCGCAGACTTTATTATGAGAAATGTTTGCAATACCCTCGTGTTGTAAGGTGACCCTGAATGCATGAAGAAGGCAGTGTCCGTCTCTAGGAACGAAGACAATTTCTTTCCCTACATTCGGCATTAGAGTCTTTATTGTCCCGTGAACACCCGTAGTTTGATTGACTTGAGATGGAATGTCTGACCCAGTTGTACATTCTGGTATGGGTCTGTCTGTTGCACTGCAAGGTGTAGGCCTAACTTCATTATCACCGAACACAATACTATTGAATGGAAATATGCCTGCAATACTTATGTTTTTCGGGGTAGCAGCTAGCGGCCAAGAATCTCGTATTTTACTTGGCGCGCAGAAAAAAGACTTTTGCATTTAATGGATTTCAAGGCACAAACATAATTTTACTTCGGCGATTTTAGGGGGGGCGTACGCCGGGTCCGCCCCCGCCTGGATCCGCCTATGCATTTCGAAAGGAATGTTGACCCATGCTGTGTATTTTGGGTACTTTATGGTGCCACACTGGGAATTTCACTGCTGGATATTGATAGTCAATTATCAGGTTATAAGGTTTATGCAGCAGAATTATTGATAAAATATCTACAGGTAAATGAAATGATAGTTTGTGTTATTTATCATTAATTTCTCTATAAATAATGATATGTTTGTTTCAGCAGTTAATTTATGTGATTGAAAAAAGTATTTAATAGCATTATTATCATAATTATTTTAATAATTTTTATTATGCGCGTCATGTAAAATGGTCTTTATTGTTTGCATTTAGTTGAAATTTAGGTGATTGATAAAGACTTTTCTTATTGCTATTAATTGTATTTATTTCAATTTGATGTTGAAAACAAATAATGATTTTAGTTTATCAAAATTATTGTCAATTAATAATTTTTGTATTGTGTTATGGCACAAGAGAAGCAATTTGTGTTTTATGAAAAAAGGTGTAGATATGGTAAGAAGCGTTTCCCTGTTTGCTTTGACAAAAACTGTAGAATCAGATCTATATCGTGTCAAAAGCAAACAGAGCAGACACTAATCAGACAGTTTCTGTAGGAGTCGTCTGATCTGGATCTACTCTATTTGCTAATGCATAAAAATACTTTGTTTCTACATGAAGAGAAGTTTTTGCTTTGACAAAATATATCGTGTCAAAAGCACACAATACCTACTGAATATTCATGGACAAAATAGTTATACATGTAATGCAATATGGAAGGTGGAACATTGAAGACATTTTAGAAAGTAAAGAAACAGATCTAGCAAACTCCATTAGAAAATAGAGCAGACCCTGATCAGACGGCTTCTATAGGAGCCTTCTGATCTGGGTCTACTTTGTTTGCTATTTCTATAAAGAGAAGTTTTTGCTTTGACAAAAACTGTAGAATCGGATCTATATCGTGTCAAAAGCAAACAGAGAAGACCCTGATCATCGACTTCTATCAGGGTCTACTCTGTTTGCTAATGCGTAAGAACATGTTATTTCTGTAAAGAGAAGTTTTTCTTTGGCAAAAACTGTAGAATCAGATCTATATCGTGTCAAAAGCAAACATATTAGACCCTGGTCAAACGGCGTCTCTGATCTGGATCTACTGTTTGCTAATGCGTAAAAATTGTGTACTGCCTAGCACATACTTTGCTTATTTACCTGGATCAAGGTATAATTGCATAACTTTATCTCATATAGTCATTGACCCTGACTGGACACTGCAGGAGCACTCCAGGGAATCAATTATCACTAATCTGCACAGCTGGATACTGTGTATAATGGGGGGGGGGTCACTTTCTGAAGGAGCGTTGAAATGCCTTTAAGAGGTTCGATAGATGGTGAGACCATGCTACTGTCATTTTGTCGGTTCAAAAGCCCAATTAGGGCGTATGTTGCTTGTTATATATCTTGCCGACGTTAAATAAATCTTATCTACCTATCTACCTATCTATCTAACAGGTCATTGATGAGAATAACCTGTGAACCAAATGTGGTCATGGCCTTTTGGTGACCTTGACCTTTCAGCAAGTTGACTTCAAAGATTAATAATCATTTATGTTTTAGTATATAGATCAAGTAAGATATATATTACAGCAGCTCTTAGTCGTTTAACCTTAGCTGTTACTAAAAGTACAAAAATGAGTCATGCAGGAAACACCACATACAGAACAAACAGTCGCCCGAACAGCAACACAAGGAAACAGCAAATGTACATGACTATAAAAACAACAAGAGACGCACAAAGACAAAACAAACACACAATAGGGGGAAGATGGAAGCACCGGTCGCCTTGGAACGGTCAGTGACAAAAGTCACTGGGGGGTTAAACCGGTTTATGGGCGCCCAACCTCACACTTATTCCATCCCCACCCTAAAAGACAAACAGTGTAAATAAACGTATCCCCTATAAACGTATCCCCTAATAAACCATAAAACCCCATACATTCACATGCATATATACACACACACACACACACACATATATATATATATAGAGCAACATGGTGAAAAAACAGACTGCATGCCACTTGTGTGACCTTCACATGTCTTGACCTGTATGACTTTGGTGAAATATTTCAATTTCAGGGCAGTTATTGGCTATCAGTAATGTGGCTACATGTAGAGTTATATAAATGAACTTCGCATGCCTATGTCTAGTAATGAATCTATTACATTGATGTCATTTGTTGACCTTGACCTATTTTGAAATGTATGACCTTTTTAAAGTGCTTTCAGTTTAAGTGAGTTATATGTATCACAGTACGCATATTTCAATTGCCCTTAAAAACTCATGAACTTCAAATACATGTGCACACTGATAAATATAATGGATTGGATTACATTTCTAAATGGTGACCTTGAACTTCTACATTGACATCTATATAATTTTATGGCCTGGATTAATTTTTAGTTTTTGTTTATACAGTAGCTTAATGTATGAATTTATGAACTTCACATGTATTCATGTACACTGATAAATATATGTTTGATTTGAATGATATTTTGTGACCTTGCCTTTAATATTGACCTCAATCACCTTGGTTTAGTTTTATGTGTGTTTAGGTTAGAAGTTGACTTAGCAATTCTGTTGAGGTCATACACTTTACTCATATGGACTAGTTATGTCTGCAAGTAGGGTTACAAATGTATCTCCAGTCAATGGGTGCAACAGAATGTAAAAATTTAGTTATTCTTGACTTATGACCTTGAACACTGTAAGTCTGGTAACAATTTTTGTCACCTTGCAGGCCACTTTCTGACAAATTTGGGAAATTATTAATATGCATTTTAACCCTTACCGTAGTATAAAGCCTCTTCATACATTTGCAAACAGAGTAGACCCTGATCAGACAGCTCCTATAGGAGCCGTCTGACCAGAGTCTGCTCTGTTTGCTAATGGAAGTTGATAGATCTGTTTCTTTAGCTCCACCTTCAGTGGGTATTAAAAATTGGGCTAAATAAAGAACAGGGAAATAGTTAATGATTGGGCATGATTTTATGCGAAAACTCAATGATTTGGAAAGCATTTTGGTGTCATTTTACCTTATTTTGCATTTTTTAATCAAAACTTGGTCTCTGTTTGTGATTTTGTTCCAAATGTAGGAAAAAAGTTACCAATTTTGCATTGGGATGGCATCCTTTTATAGACCCGTGTAGACACTAGAAAAAGGCCTTATCTCCTTTATCCCTGTGTTTGTAAAGCTGAGTAAATAAATTTTGCATCATTTTGATACTTTTAATCCTTTACTCCATAGATATGCCTGTATACACCTTTGCAAACAGAGTAGACCAAGATAAGACAGCTCCTGTATTACCCATCTGATCAGGGTCTGCTCTGTTTGCTTGTGGCATAATATAGATCTGATTCTACAGTTTTCATCTTGTTCAAGTTCTCCCTTAATAGCTCACCTGGCACAAAGTGCCAGGTGAGGTATTGTGAGGGGGCAGTGTCCGGCGTCGTGCGTCGTCAACAATTTACTTAAACATCTTCTTCTCTGAAACCATAAGGCCTAGATCTTTGATATTTGGTATGTAGCATCATCTAATGGTCCTCTACAAAGATGTTCAAATTATGACCCCCGGGCCAAAAATGGCCCCGCCCAAGGGCTTATCAGTTTTTCATAGGAAAATCTTTAAAAATCTTCTTCTCTGAAACCCTAAGGCCTAGACTTTTGATATTTGGTATGTATCATTATCTAATGGTCCTCTACAAAGATTGTTCAAATTATGACCCCGGATCAAAAATGGCCCCGCCCCGGGGCTTATCAGTTTTTCATAGGAATTTTTTTAAAAAATCTTCTTCTCTGAAACCATAAGGCCTAGATCTTTGATATTTGGTATGTAGCATAATCTAATGATCCTCTACAAAGATTGTTCAAATTATGACCCCTGGACCAAAAATGGCCCCGCCCCAGGGCTTATCAGTTTTTCATAGGAAAATCTTTAAAGATCTTCTTCTCTGAAACCGTAAGGCCTAGACTTTTGATATTTGGTATGTAGCATCATCTAATTGCCCTCTACAAAGATTGTTCAAATCATGACTCCCAGACCAATAATGGCTCCGCCCCAGGGCTTATCAGTTTTTCATAGGAAAATCTTTAAAAATCTTCTTCTCTAAAACTGTAAGGCCTAGACCTTTGATATTTGGTATGTAGCATGATCTTATGGTCCTCTACAAAGATTGTTCAAATTATGACCCCCGGGCCAAAAATGGCCCCGCCCAAGGGCTTATCAGTTTGTCATAGGAAAATCTTTAAAGATCTTCTTCTCTGAAACCGTAAGGCCTAGACTTTTGATATTTGGTATGTAGCATCATCTAATTGCCCTCTACAAAGATTGTTCAAATCATGACTCCCAGACCAATAATGGCCCCGCCCCGGGGCTTATCAGTTTTTCATAGGAAAATCTTTAAAAATCTTCTTCTCTGAAACTGTAAGGCCTAGACCTTTGACATTTGGTATGTAGCATGATCTTATGGTCCTCTACAAAGGTTGTTCAAATAATGACCCCCGGACCAAAAATGGCCCCACCCAAGGGCTTATCAGTTTTTCATAGGAAAATCTTTAAAGATCTTCTTCTCTGAAACCGTAAGGCCTAGACTTTTGATATTTGGTATGTAGCATCATCTAATTGCCCTCTACAAAGATTGTTCAAATCATGACTCTACCGCCATTACTGTCGTGTCTGACGGCACCGCCTATCACTGTTTCTGTTGATGAGTTTGCCATAATAGTATGAAACATAGTTTTGACGGAATCGCCTGTCCTGGCTGTCATTCCAACTCAGACTATTTCGGCGCCTGAGTGTACCGCCGTTCCGCACTCGGGCAGTGTGCCTCGCCATTGTCCTTAACGATGAAGGATCGTCCGCCAAGCCACAGCAGCTATAAACACCAGAAAGCATCAGTCTATCGATGTCTGCCATTCAGCTCTACCACCCAGGTTGTGGCAGTTGCCACTTAAAAGACCCAGTGGCTGGGGATTGGATTGGTGAGTGCCGGGACATGTCCACATGCCAGTGGGCCCTGCACACTGCACCTCTAGGGCTCCAATCTGCTCCGAGATCCCTAGCCAATTAGCCTGGGGCCGCAAGGTGCCCAGTTTACATAGAGTACCACGAGGAGGTTCGACTAGAGTCTTGTCTGTGGAGAGGTTATGTACCAGCAGGGAAGACTTACTCACTCGGCTTCCTTTTTGTCCTAGAAACTAGAACTATCTGGCGGCTGGAGCTGAAAGCGGTAATTGTGAAAGCACAAGCAACTACAACTACACAACAGCAACAGCACTAGACACATCACACAGACCTGCGGCCAGAGACCACTACACTACTTGTGTCCGGAGCGCAATGCTCCATGCCTGCGAAACCTGGCCCTTAACCAAGCCAAACCTTCAACGCCTACAGCGCAACGACAGAGCCATGGTCAGACAAATTTGTAGGATCAAGCCAGAGAATGTGGCCATGGCACGTTCAAATGAGCTGCTTCGGCAGCTGGGTCTGGAGGATCTTGACCCCATACTAAGGGAGAGGAGGCTCCGCTGGTACGGCCACGTGGAACGTTCCAGCAGTGCTGTAAAGTGTGCCTGGGACTTTCAAGTGACTGGAAGAGGTAGGCCCGGACGGCCCAAGATGTCATGGAGGGAGGTGGTAGAGAGAGATTGTAGAGAGTGGAGGCTCTCTGCCATCGACCCACATGATAGAAACACTTGGAGAACAGGAGTGAGATCTGCCATGCGTGCAGCTAGCCAGCTGTCTGGAGGGGGGCCCACTAGTGTGGTATAATGCCCCTGCACCTGCACGTTAATCTAAAGTAACCGATGATGATGATGATGATGATGACTTTCAGACCAATAATGGCCCCGCCCCGGGGCTTATCAGTTTTTCATAGGAAAATCTTTAAAAATCTTCTTCTCTGAAACCGTAAGGCCTAGACTTTTGATGTAGTAGCATCATCTAATGGCCCTCTACAAAGATTGTTTAAATTATGACCCCCGGACCAAAAATGGCCCACACCGGGGCTTATCAGTTTGTCATAGGAAAATCTTTAAAAATCTTCTTCTCCAAAACTGTAAAGCCTAAACCTTTGATATTTGGTATGTAGCATCATCTAATGATTTTCTACAAAGATTGTTCAAATTGTTACCCCCAATGCCAAAAGTGGTCCCGCCCCATGGCTTATGTTTTTTATAGGTAAATTTTTAAAAATCTTCTTTTCCGAAATTGTAAGGCCTAAGACCTTTGAAATTTGGTATGTAGTATCATCTAATGGTTTTCTACCAAGATTGTTCAAATTATGACCCCAGGACCAAAATTGCGCCGCCCCTGGCATCATCTAAAGTTCTTTTATTTAATAAGATATTCACTTCATTTTTTAAAAAAAATAGTATCACCTTAATATGGAAATCAAGATCTGAAGCACAGATTAGAAAATGTCAACACTTATAAGGCATGTTGAATCAGAGAAAGTTTGCAAGTGGGCGTATTATGTACCGTATGCGGTACTCTTGTTTACCAGAGCCAAAATATTTCCTGTTCATATATCATTATAATTATTAGATACTAAGCTAACTAATATTAATACATACACTATTTCTTACATGAATATTCATTGTGTAAAAATTGATAAGTGGAATTAAACTCCTAAACAGAAATTTTAGTTGTGAGGAATTTAGATACTTGCCAAAGCAGGTTGCTGCTAAGCACAGGATCAAGGTCATGCAGAAAACTCCTAGAGGAGCTTTCTGCATGACTTTCAAACTGTATTAAGCTGCCACCTGTCTTACAGACCAACATTTATACTGATTTCAATGTCCAGTTTGGAGGGGTTTGTACTGTAATTGGTAGCGTAAAACAGGAAGATATCTATTCAACCATAGACAGCATTAATGGCATTATTTGTTTGTTTTATCATCAAATAATGTCTTTACTGACAAAGTAATTATAAGGGAAGCTTTCAAGGCAGTTCACTGTATAAAGGAATTAAGCTATATATTCTCATTTCACATGTTCGTTTCAGACTGGTTTTGCTTGACTTGACTTTACTTGATGATCCCACCTTGTTTATGCCTTTGCAAACAGTGTAGACCAGATCAAACAATCCCTGTTGGAGCTGTTGGATCAAGATCTACTCTGTTTGTTTATATATTGCAGATCTGATTCTCCACTGATTGCCATAGCAATAAGTTTCCTTGCTTGATTTGTTTTGATGCAAGAATTGAATTAATTAATTAAATTGAAATATACGGCAAAGCCTTGTATGAATATTCATGAGGTCAAAGGTTATACATTTGATGGAAGGAAGCAATCATATTGTATGTAATGAGTGCTAACACCTGTGTCCTTTATTCAGGGTTGCCACATGTCAGGGAAAAGTCATTGAAATTGAAATTTTATCAAGGTCAGGAAATTGTCAGGGAAATGTCAGGGAATGGTGAGAACTGTAAGGGAATTTCGAAAATATAGGGAATTGTCAGGTTATTTTGAAAAAAAAGAGATTCAAGGGCATATATTTTAACTCTTTCAACCTTTGAAATGCATGTACTGTTATTTGCAAACAGTGTAGAGGAGCCCTCTGATCAGGGTCTGCACTGTTTGTCATGCAAAATCCTTTAGCAAGTTTACACCTTTCATATTGAATGGAATCTATAGTTAACCCTTATAGTTTTCACACATCTGCAAACAGAGTAGACCCAGATCAGACAGCTCCTATAGGAGCCGTCTGATCAGGGTCTGCTCTGTTTGCTAATGGAATTTGATAGATATGTTTCTCTAGTTTCTAAAATGGCTACAGTGCTCCACCTTCCATATTTCATTATAACTATTTTGTTCATGGATATTCAGAAGGTAGTGAAATTTGGAATAAATGTAGAACAAGGAAAGGGTTAAAGACATATGGGCTATTCCACTTTGATAATTCAGGGTTGAAAGGGTTAAACTTCCTAAAAAATATTGCATCAAATTTGACCAAATGTCGCAATGTAAAGTGTCAGGGAAATTTTAAATTATGTCAGGGAAGTGTCAGGGAAATTTCTTTCCTCTGGTTTGTGGCAACCCTGAAAGAAGACTACCCCAGTTGGTGCAAGATCTTACAAATAGGTTTTATGTAAAGTTAGTGTTATTTATAAACACATTTAGGTATGGGGATGGGGTATATAGGAGTCGCCATGTGGTTGGTGTTTCTTGTCGTTACTACTGATTTTATTGATATTGACTGAATTTCAACAAAACTTTTTAAGAAGCTTCATCATCACAATGATATGTTTAACCCTTTCCCAGTTCTGTATTTATTACAAATTCAATACCTACTGAATATTCATGGACAAAATAGTTATAATGAAATTTGAAAAGTGAAACATTGTAGCCATTTTAGAAACTAAAGAAACAGATCTATCAAGTTCCATTAGCAGAGCAGACACTGATTAGACGGCTCCTATAGGAGCCATCTGATCTGGGCCTACTCTGTTTAAAAATGCGTGAAAATGCGTTTATAATTTTATATGAAGGAAGGGGTTAAATCATTGTAATAATATCCTGCTTCAGTGAGTGTATAAATCATAGTCAGAGATGATTCTTGTTAAATGTGTTTAACCCTTTCCTCCATAAATACACCTTTCTACGCCTCTGTAATAGTCACTTCTTGAAACCATTGTGATAAATAGAGCATTTGCTCCATAGGAAAAAGTCACTGTTTGAAACCATTATGATAAATAGAGCATTTGCACCACAGGAGCAATGGTTTTACAATGGTTTCAAAACTACAAAATTCTAAAATTTTCCTTTTCTCTAGTTAATGCTCCTTTTCGGTAGATTTATTCAAAGAGGTTGGATCTAAAAAATAGCCTATGGAGGAATGGGTTAAAAGTTATTGCCATTGAAACTGGGTCCAGATTAGACTCCAAGTTACTCAGAGTTTCATTTGGGTCCAAATTTGTGTCCTTGAAGTTGAACGTTGAAGGAGACAACAATTATTCTTTTAGACACAAAAAGAGTTAATACTGAAAGTTTGATATATTGATTTGTTGTACATATAGATCTGTATATTACTGTTTTGTATTCTATATGAAATGCTTTTGTTTTAGGATCTCAAGGTAGATTAGTCATTATGACTAATTGAGCTACCCTCGTTAAGTCTTTCATTTATTCATTCATTTGTCAATTTGACCATGTTTGATACATGTATTTGCAAGTGTATATTTTATGCGGTATTCATCATTTATACAGGTAAAGGTTGGATAAATAGAGACAGGTTTTGCACTTTCTTGGAAATCCCTACAGAATTAAATGCTTTGTTGCTGCCAAATGAATGAGTGGATAACAATTAAATCTGTTCGGGACTTCTTGTAAAGGCCATTGAGAAATAAAAGATACAGGAGTTTTGTTTCCCCTTAGTTTAACCCTTTCCTCCATAGGCTATTTTTAGACCCAACCTCTTTGAATGAATCTACCCAAAAGGAGCATTTACAAAAGAAAAGTAAAATTTGAGAATTTTGTAGTTTGAAACCATTGTGATAAATAGAGCATTTGCTCCTATAGGAGCAAATGCTCTATTTATCACAATGGTTTCAAGAAGTGGTTATTACAGAGGCATAGAAAGGTGTATTTATGGAGGAAAGGGTTAGAAGACTAATGTATCGAGGGCTTGGTGTAAAACTATTGTAACCCCATCACAAAGTGAAGGAGTTACAATTGTTTTGCACCAAACCCTTGGTATGTGTTTGAACACTTTACTCTACCCTTATTGAGATCTTATAATGGGATATGAATACGGGATTTAGTGGTAGTGGTACAAAATGCAAAAACAGTTCTGTATAATTTCATAAGCAAACAGAGCTGACCCTGATCAGATGACTTTTACAGGTCTGATCTGGGTCTATTGTGTTTTGCAAATGTGTAAAAAGTCGTTTGTAAGAAGAAAAGGTGTTAATGTTTGGTAATGCAAAGCTCATGATAAAGATACAGTAGTTTTAATGCTTTCCTAGTTGCAATAATGACATCATGAATATTTATCAGCTGAATTTTTGTAATGGCATAATGTATTCCTATAGGAGTCGTCTGACCAGGGTCTGCTCTGTTTGCTAATGGAATTTGAAAGATCTGTTTCTTTACTTTCTAAGTTCTAGGAACTCCTCATAGATTTTTACAAAAGGAAGAGGCAGGAAAATCAAAATGAAAAAAAAATGAATAGACAGAAATGTTTGCAATTACATAACAGGAGAAATGCTCAAAGCTCTAAAGAATGATCTTGTTTGTTTAACCAATTGATTATGAATTTTCAAATGGACTATTCCAAATTTCAAAAAAGGCCAAGATTATCGTGAATATTCAGCGATATTTTTTAAGAAATGTGTAACATGACAAACTGTGCAGACCCTGATGAGAGGGCTCCTCTAGGATTCCTCTCATTTGGATCAACACTGTTTACAAAAGACGTTTGCTTATGTATTTATAATTTAGATCTGTTTCTACAGTTTCCGCTAATGTAAAAAAATAAACCTGTGTTGGTATACTTTTAACCCATTCTTCCATAAATATGCCTTTCTACGCCACTGTAATAGTCACATCTTGAAACCATTGTGATAAATAGAGCATTTGCTCCATAGGAGCAAATGCTCTATTTATCACAATAGTTTCAAAACTACAAATTTCTAAAATAAAATCCTTTTCTCTAGTTAATGCTCCTTTTCAGTAGTTTTATTCAAAGAGGTTGGATCTAAAAATAGCCAATGGAGGAAAGGGTTAAAAAGATTCTGCTAATGAATACTCATGATGTCATTATTCCTTATACAGAGCTACACTACAGATAAAGGTGCGTACCCAAATACTAAAATCATCATTTCTCCATCAAATCCTATACTGCAACCATTCTTTAGAATCGTCTCGAAAAGACGATTCTAAAGAGTGGTCACAGTATAGGGTTTGGTGGAGAAATAAAGGAGTTATTCTTGAAAATATTTTTTATGCATCATATGATCTTATCTGTACCTCTGCCTTATGTGAATTTTTAACAGGTAAAGGGGTTTTGGGTTACATTGATTTGTGGATGTCTGCTAAACTGTGATAAATCTTTACCAATAAGATCCAGAGGCACAAAAGGGGAAATTTTGGGAGTCACGAGTTAACCTTTTCAACCGCATGAATCAATATTTGAAAACCTTTTCAAACAGTTCCATTAACCCTTTCCTCATATACATGCATTTTCACGCATTTGCAAACAGAGTACACCCAGTGGGTCCTATAGGAGCCCTCTGATCAGTGTCTGCTCTGTTTGCTAATGGAATTTGATAGATCTGTTTCTTTACTTTCTAAAATAGCTACAATGTTACACATTCCATATTTCATTATAGCTATTTTGTCCACGAATATTCAGTAGGTGTTCAAAATATAGAACAGAGAAAGGGTTTCATAAAAACTAGATACCCCCGCCCCTTCCCATAAAAGCACGTTTTCAACAATTTCAGCTGAAAGCAAATATTTGCAGATGAAAATTACATATGCCATTGTCCTCTTCTCTACTTTGCCGGAACCTCAATATTATAGCGAGGGGAATTTTTGTAATCATCAATGACGTAATAGACGAATTATAAATTGTAAAAATCTTGCATGTCTAAATTTGATATGACTCTCAATGTCATTGTCACAGTGAACTGTTGCAAATAACAAGAGGCGAGTTGTATAAATACTGGCAATAAAAAATCTAAAGAAGGATGTTGAATGTGAGAGAATTATTATAAAGGCATTGTAAACAATGTAGACCAGGAAGAGGCACATCATTAGTCAAAGGCATAAGATGTGTAAATTACAGTAGACCCTTTTCACTAAAACCTCTCTTAACCCTTTCCCTGTTCTATTCCAACACCTACTGAATATTCATGGGCAAAATAGTTATAATGAAATAAACCTATCTTTCAAATTCCACCAGCAAACAGAGCAGACCCTGATCAGATGTTAGCAAATGTGTTAAACATGTTTACATGAGGGAAAGGGTTAACTAGATGTTCAAATTTGTATCAAAACTGGTCCGTAGAACAGGTGGCAGCTTAACCCTTTCATTCATATAAACACCGTTTCACCCATTTGCAGAGTATACCAGCTCCTGTAGGGACTGCTCTGTTTGCTTATGGAATGATAAAGATCCGATTCTACAGTTTCTACCAATACCAAAAACTCCTGTGAGCATACTTCATTATGAAAATTCAGCTAATGAATATTCATAATGTCATTGTTCTGTACATGAATATGCAACAGGGAAATGGTTAACGCACGGTGAATTTTTTAGTCATGCACAAAGCTCCCTGAGGTGAGCTTCTGTATGACTTTAATCCTGCCTTAAGTAGCAGTCTGCCTAAAAAGATCTAAATTCTTCTTTACTTAACCCTTTCCCTCATATAAACATGTTTTTACGCATTTGCAAACAGAGTAGACCCAGATCAGATGGCTCCTAGAGGAGCCATCTGATCAGGGTCTGCTCTGTTTGCTAATTGAATTTTGATAGATATGTTCCTTTACTTTCTAAAATGGCTACAATGTTCCATCTTCCATATTTCATTGTAACTATTTTGTCCAGGAATAGTCAGTAGGTATTGAAATTTGAAAGCACAGAACAGGGAAAGAGTTAAATTCTGGTTTAGAGAGGTTTTACTGTAGATCCTTTTTTCTCTACCATACCCTATGTAACCATTCTCAAAGGGATGTTTCTAAATACTCGTCACAAGATACTGGGTTTGGTGTAGAAATGGATGATATTTGAGTACAGTAGAACCTGTCTTAAGCGACCTGATATTAATTGGACACAATAATCTTAAAAAGCAGGTGGTTGTTTAATATAGGAACATTCTGCATTATGTTTGACCTGTATTAAGACTCTCATCTGAATCTACACTGTTGGCACAAGTTGTCTCCATTTAACTCTTGAGCATACAAGGGCTTTAATTGTCTGCATTGTAGTGAACTATTTGCATGCCCATTCATTTACTGTTCACAGAAGAACGTTTTTTAAAGCAAATATAGTTCAAATATTGACTTTTCAAAAAGTTTTTTTTCAAAATTTCCATGCACCATATTATCTGTAATAAATGCCCCAAAAGGTGTTAGTTTTTTATGTCCCGGTAAGCTATAGATTCAGTAATCAAATTCAGGTCACAGTATGCAATCGTTTAGTTCCATATCATATACAGTAAAACCTCTCTATAACGGCCACTAAATTACATCAAGTATTTTGTGTTAAAGGCAGGTGGCTGCTTAAAGCAAAGTGAAAGTAAAACAGAACGCTCCAAAGCAGCCACCTGTCCTAAATGCCAATTAATTAACATAATTTAATGGTCGCTATAGAGAGGTTTTACTGTACATGCCTACCTTCAGGTCGTTCCTTTTGGGGCAACACAGGTGGTTGCTTAACCATTTCTTAATATAAATGGCTTTTCACACATTTGCAAACCTATATATAGAGTCCACTCAGTATGAAAAGCTTTAACTTGCCAAAGGTTTTTGAATGACAAGGAGCTCTCTGATCTGGGTCTACACTGTTTGCAAACAATGTGGATAGAGTGTCAAACAGTGTGGATATAGTATCAAACAGTGTTGATAGGGTGTCAAACTGTGGATAGTGCCAAGCAGTGTGGACAGAGTGTCAAACTGTGGATATGGTGTCAAACAGTGTTGATAGAGTGTCAGACAATTTGGATAGTGTCAAACAGTATGAGATAGGGTGTCAAACTGTTTGGGAGAAGAAAAAAAAATCGAGTGTCAAACAGTTTGGATATAAGTATAGAGTGTCAAACAGTTTGGATGGGGTGTTAAACAGTTGGATAGCATTCCAAAGAGTTGGGGATCAGAGTGTTAAACAGTTTGGATGGAGTGTCAAACAGTTTGGATGAAGTGTCAAACAGTTTTGAGATACTAAGTATCTGTTTGCATGGGTTGTCATGAATGTTCTACTAGCATATAATGAGTTTAATACACCTTTCTATGCCTTTGCCAACAGAGTAGACCCCGACCAGACAGCTCCATGTATAGGAGCCTGGTCTGGTAAGGGTCTGCTCTGTTTGCTTTTGATATGTAGATCTGATTCTCTGGTTTCTATCACAATAAAGAATTATTTTAAGTACCATTATACAAAATGCAGTGAATTAATATCCATGATGTCATAATTATATCTTGCCTGAATATTCTTGGAGTAAATGGTTAATATCAACAATATACAAAGGAGTTTTGTGACAAAGACTTTCATTTCTTAGTATTTACATATCTGCCCACTTGTCAAATCACAGTTTTGTTGCACTCAGGAAGTAAAAAAACTGTCTATTTATGACATGTATATTTCTTTATAATACTCTTAAACTCAATAATATGATCACTACCCCTTCACATGACAAGTTAGGTAGATGTCTTCAGGACAGATGTTTGTCTTCGTGGTTTTTTTTTCAAAGCACATAAATTTACCATTCTCAAATGACAATAACCTTCATATTTAACCATATTTAACCCTTACAACACTGAAATTTCAAATGGACTATTTCAAACTTCAAACAGGTCAAGCTTATGGTGAATATCTAGGGACGTTTTAACCGTTACAATGCTGAATTTTCAAGTGGACTATTCCAAAATTCAAATAAGTCAAGCTTACGGTGAATATATAGGGAATATACGGATCTGCACTGTTTGTCATGTTACATTCTTCTTTAGAAAAATCCCTAAATATGTAACTCACTGTAAGCTTGACCTGTTTGAATTTTGGAATAGTCCATTTGAAAATTCAGCATTGTAAGGGTTAAGTTAACTCACTGCCATGGGCCAATCTGTATTCACCTTTACAAATTGTTTGATGAAGATGAGACACTGAGAAATGTGTAGTCTAATCATACATGTGATAACTACCGACGGTAGGTGAATTCTACCGTTTTCAGAGGTGGTCTACCGTTCTACCGATTCGCTTGTCGTTTCTACCGTTTTACCGATTCTGCCAAGGCATTTTTTTTAGTGACCTATATTTTCCTCCCTGGGTTAGATTAGCTGTTAGTTCTCTACACACACAAACCCCCTTTAGCATGCAGTGATCCACGCTTGGCCTGTTTTGGTATGGTTCCCCCGCGGAGAACATCCGCATTATGTAATCACACGTTGGTTCCCGTTTCCGCAGTACTGGAGTTATCAAAAAAAAAATTCGAGAACCAGTCGTGTCAAAATGCAAATGGCGACATGCGCATGCACGCTTACAAATCAGACAGAATTCCATCCTAAGGCAATGCCGCTGCACAAAATCCCAAATCCCCTCCCCAAATAGATAATTTAATCTGAATTCACATCGGGATGTTTTGTTTTCGTTTCACGGTTGCGAAAGAGGGTCCCTACTTATTGCTTGGAGACTGCAAAATTTATTTCCGGTAGTGACGTCGCCCAGATACAGCATCTGGTGTGAAGGTTTTTACGCGATTTGATTGGTTAATTTATATATCAAAATCACATAGTCTCTCGCGCGAGTCGAAAACGAAAGTGAACAACATTTTGTTAACAAATGTGATTATCTGGACTTTCTATACGATAACGAAGCAGTTATGTCCGAAAGAAAGACTGAAAGTGAGGGCAGTACTTTATTACATTTCTTCACTAGACCATCTGTCACTGAGTCCAGAATAAACTCTGACATAGACGACGTTGTCCACAAATACCACATGTGGCACGCATTATTATTACTCAAGCGAGGAGACAAAATTAAAACGAGGGGAGTGACGTTATCATAGCTTCAAAAAGCAGTATGCACTCCGACCGTTAACAACAAATAAAGAATATCCGAATATTCCGAACGGTAAACAGTCTAGTTTTATTCTGCAAACCGGCAATACCAAAAAGTATGAAAGATTCGTCCCCGGCCGATTGTACTGAATAAATCAGGTTTGTTAACGTTTTTTCATAGATTTTTTTGACTTGAGGTTGGGAATTTTCCTCCAAAAATTGGAGCAAACACTTTTTTGCCATTGGGAATATAGCCGAATAAGGGCTATAAAATAAGCCCAAAAATCACTGAAACTGTAATAAAATAAGATAAAATGGAATATATTTTTCATTATGATAAAACAGTATAATAAGTCTTGATTATTCCATGACATTATTTAATTATGGGAGCTGTCTGATCTGGGTCTACTCTGTTTGCAAATGAGTGAAACATGTTTATATGAAGGAAAGGGTTAATGGGGTTATTGGTCTCTAGGCATTGTAAGGGTTGGAGATGATGCCATGGCTGTGTAAAGATGTAGTCTGTATAATGTATGGTTTGTAAAGGTAGATTTATTATTATAACAGCACATGGACATTTGATTTTGTTGGGCCAAGCCAGAAAGTGTGGAATCATTCCAATATCATAAGCAAACAGAGCAGACCCTGACCAGATAGCTCCTATGCATGAAAAGGCGTTGATATGAGGGAAAGTGTGTGTAAATGTTGTGTGTGTAAATGTTATGTGTGTAGTGTAAGGTTTATAATGGCATGGCATGGTATGGTATGTGGGTAATACCATAACAGTATTTATGGTAAGGAATGAATGATTATGTGAAAAGGTATGAAAAACGTAAGTATCTAGAAGATAGTTTTCTTGTCTCGATATATTTTATCGTGTCGGTAAAATCTACCTGACAAAAGTCAAATCTACCTGACAAATTTCCAAAATCTACCTGACATGCTTCAACAGGTTATCACATGTATGTCTAATCAGAATCCAAAATGTTTTATGTTGTGATAACAGTAAAACCCCTCTTAAGCGGACATTCAATTTAGTATAAATATCGGTCTTATCAGCAGGTGACTGCTTAATGCAGGGCGAAAGTCATGCAGAAAGCTCCCAAAGGAGCTGTCTGCATGACTTTCACCCTGCATTAATCCTTTACTCCATGAATATTTATGGAAGAAATAATAACATCAGGAATATTAATTAGACTGTTATAATAGATCATGGCCACTGACATTTTTTGCCATGGCAGAAACTGTAGAATCATATCCATATCAGTAAAACCTCTCTATAAAGGCCACTAAATTGTGTTAATTAGTTGGTATTTAGGGCAGGTGGCTGCTTAAAGCAAGGGGAAAGTAAAACAGAACGCTCCTATAGGAGCGTTCTGTTTTACTTTCACCTTGCTTTAAGCGACCACCTGCCTTTAACACAAAATACTTGATGTAATTTAGTGGCCGTTATAGAGAGGTTTTACTGTTATATCACAAACAAACAGAGCAGCCCTGATCAGATGGCTCCTGTAGGAGCCGTCTGATCCTGGGCTTCTCTGTTTGCAAAGGTGAGAAAGGCGTATTTATAGAGTATAGGGTTAAGCAACCGTCTGCCTCAAATACTGATATTGTTATTAATTTTTATGTCTGGTTAAGAGGGGTTTACTGTGCATGGCAGCTAGAGTTCAGTTTTATTTACAGTTATTTATGACAACAGTAAAAAGAGTCGGAGTAGCAATATAAAATGTGCTTTGTACACGTTTATGGTATTCTGTCATACACCCCAGATTTGGATCATGTCACTCACTACTCTACAAATGTCATATTTAAGTACTACCATAATTACCCTGCCTATTTTGGTGGGCGGGTAGTGCTGACCAATATCAAACTGTCCCTGCTAGTTACTACAATCAAGTAGGGCTGACCAATATCAAACTGTCCCTGCTAGTTACTACAGGCAAGTTAAGTGCTGACCAATATCAAACTGTCCCTGCTAGTTACTACAGGCAAGTAGAGCTGACCAATATCAAACTGTCCCTGCTAGTTACTACAATCAAGTAGGGCTGACCAATATCAAACTGTCCCTGCTAGTTACTACAGGCAAGTTAAGTGCTGACCAATATCAAACTGTCCCTGCTAGTTACTACAGGCAAACTGTCCCTGCTGGTTAATACAAGCAAGTAGGGCTGACCAATATCAAAATGTCCCTGCTAGTTACTACAGGCAAACTGTCCCTGCTAGTTACTACAGGCAAGTAGGGCTGACCAATAACAAACTGTCCCTGCTAGTTACTACATGTACTCCATTACTTTCATTTAACCCTTTCCATGTTCTATGTTTATTCAAAATTTCAATACTTACTGAATATTCATGGAAAAAGTAGTTATAATGAAATATGGAAAATGGAACAATTTACAGTGATTTTAGAAAGTTATAAAGAAATCAATCTATCAAATTCCATCAGTAATCTGAGCAGACCCTGATCAGACAGCTCCTATAGAAGCCATCTGATCTGGGTCTACTCTGTTTGCAAATGCGTGAAAACACGTTTATATGAAGGAAAGGGTTTTTAGCAGCATGCATCTTATCTGGGCCTTTGTTTGTAGTTACAAATCAAAACTACATGTATGTAAAACAGCAGAGGTCCACATAAATTAAACCAATATTTCCTTTATTTCTCAACCAAACCTTTTTTGTGACCACTTTTTAGGATCATCGCTTCAAGTTTGGTTTGGAGGAGAAATGACGATTTTACTATCTTGAATACTCACCTTAACCCTTTCCTCTATGAATATTCATGTTAGAAATAAGGATGTCATGAATATAAATTAAATCAATTTGTTAAAATAGCACTTGGACACAGGAATGTTTAGCTATGGCGGAAACTATAGAATCGTATTTATATTATATCATCAACAAACAGAGCAGACCCTGATCAGACGGCTCCTATAGGAGCCGTCTGATCTGGGTCTACTCTGTTTGCAAAAGCGTAGAAAGGCGTATTTACGGAGTAAAGGGTTAATATATTGCTCTGAAACAGGTGGCATTGGGAGACTGGGTTGCCAAATTATTATGGGTAAATATGGTATGATCGTTTGTAATTACTGTAAGGGTTTTTATGGCTCCACTTGATTCTTCAAGAAATTATATTTGTTCTTTTTTATTGAAGAAATATCCACAGAGGAGTCAAATAGTTGGCTCCTAATCCGATGCTGACAGATACAAACTATTTAATTTTTCGAAGATACTACTTCAGAGTAGCAGTCAAAGGGTTATACATGTATTGTGTAAAATATATGAGTTTAAGTGATCACGCTGTTCATGTATGGACATTTTTCGTTGGAATTACACTCCTATGAGGAAAATGTTTCCAGTATTGGATGGATCTTTATTTTAAATTTTCCAAAGAGCATGTAACATGTTTGGGCTGAAGAAACACAACATAGTTGAATGATAGTCAGTTGGAATGTGAGCACTGCTGGATATAGCTAGTCTCTCCATCGAACATTGATGGAGACAAAGTTCATTGGAAGTATTCAACAAGAGTATCTAGAATTTATTCTACATGTCTGAACATGATGATTGATGTTGATGGTTTTAAGAAAAATAAAATGACACAAGCAGTTGTCAGTATTTTATAACTGATAAAATACGCTGTATATTCAACAGCAGTTTAAAAACATTGATCTTTATAGAACATGCACATGTGTGCAGTGTACATTTTCCAACAAGGAAAAATCCCAAATTCTTAGTGCTAAGAATATGTTGAAGAAACAGTTAAATAGATAAGGATCAAAAAGTCATTTCAAGTAACATTAAGTGAGTTTGAAGGTTTTGAGTGTTTTCAGTAGTAGCCTCGACAGGAATATTGAGATAACAATGGCAGGGAATGAGCATCTATTGAGAAATAGGAATGAAAGAATCAGTTCTAGTGATTACCTACATCCAGTGCATAGGGAATGTGAAACAACCCTGTCAGATGAAAATTGTCATGAATGTGAAAAGAGAGGCCAGAAACAACCATCTGCCAGTTACTGTAGAAACTGTTTGGCTTACCTCTGCTATAGTTGCTATATTGTGCACCTTCTACCAGATTACACAAAAGAACCACCAGATCATAGACTTGCGGGAGCTACCAGAGGACTACAAGGATCTCACAGATGGACTTGAAAATGTTAAATTTGCATCCAAAGAGATTGTTACACAATGCAAAGATGCCCATGCCAAAGCTTCTCAAAGTAATGCTGAAGCAGTCAAAGCTTTTAAAAGTTTCAAGAAGAAAGTAATTGAGGGACTTGAGAAATTAGAAGTTAACTTACAGAGTCAGGTGAAAGCCATCGATCAAGAAAACTCGGAAAAGTTACAGAATGCTTTTGTTAAATGTGAAGAAGTGAGGAAAGAGTCAGAAAAGACACTTGACATTGTAAAACCTCTCTATGCTGGACACCAAAAATTTAAAGTTCCAGAAATAATTAAATCTGCTTTGCCTCGTCTGCCTGAGCTTCATCAAACAATTAATGGAGCACTGTCTGACAGAAGTATCAAACGGTGTGAGTTTAGTCCAAATGTGAGAACACTGGAACAACTGGCAAGTTCTGATTTTCTTGGAAAACTTGAGTTGATAAATATTCATGTGACTATTCAGCCTAGACCTGGACAGGGTTCAACTGATAGGAAAAGTATGGGAGATTATGACTACCTGGAATTAGCAGAAGTAGCTCAGCCAACAAAACCAGTGGAACTCAAACGACCACCTTTGCCGAAAAGGGATTCTTCAGATTCTCTGTCCAGGACGGAGAGCATGAGAAGCCAACAGAGGTATGTTGATTGGCCAGCAAATAGAAAGAATGATGACAAGAGATCAGGAGGGACAATTGCTTCAATCAGAACAGCACATGAAGAGCAGATTTCTGGTGGAAGTTTTCAAAGCATTTCGTCGCAGATATCAAGGAGTAATGATGTGGCAACATATTTGTCAGATATACAGGTTAAGATTAAGGATGACAAAAGTCCTGCATGTATCAGTGGATGTGTCATTATGGACATGAATAGTCTAGTTGTCACTGACTACTCCAACAAGAAGGTAAAATTAATCAACACCCAGAAATGCACTGTTGAAGCTTACCACAAGTTAAGTAAAGGCCGATGGGACTTAGCTTTTGTCAGAGACACCACATTTGCTGTGACAGTTCCAGGAGAGAAGAAGATTTTCCTTCTGACTTGCAACATTGATTTCAAAGGCAATCACATATTGAATAAGGATGGGACAATTGGTGTGAAAGGTTATTGCAGGGGGATAACCTTCAACACCAACAGTAACTGTCTCATAGTCTCTTTTGCTCCATACAAACAGCTTGGTGGCCCAACAAAAATTGAAATGATAGACTTGCATGGTAATGTTACTCAGACAATTTCTAATGGCAAAGCAAATGATCCAACATTTGCAAATCCTGTTTATATAGCAGGAAGTAGTGACCAGGACAAGATCTTTGTATCGGATATGAGTAAGGAAAATGTGAGTTGTCTTACATTGGATGGTTATAAAATGGGAATATTTATGGACCCGGGACTGAAGGAGCCATACAGGATTACTCCAGGTCCAGAGGATTCACTGTATGTTTGTGGAATTAAGTCCAACAACATTCACAGAATGTCAAACACATGCAGATCTAAGGGGATTGTGCTTGCAGAATCTGACGGCATCAAGACACCACTGTCCGTGTGCTACTGTTTCGGAACTAGCAAATTGTTTGTGGGGATGCAACAATGTGATGAGATAAAAGTCTACCAGCTCAATGCAAGCACTTCCTTCTGATTGCTCTCAGAGAAAAGAAAATTTGACTTATAGTTTGCATATAACAAATTTACACAGTGTGATTAATCCTTTGAACTTGAGAAATGCGTGTAAAGGCATTTGAAAACAGTGTAGACTCAGACCAAAGGGTTTCTAGAGGAGACCTGTGATCAGGTTTGCAACTGTCTGTCATTCAAACTCCTCAGCAAGTTTAAGCTTTTTAGCTCACCAGAGCACAAAGTGTTCAGGGTGAGCTTTTGTGATCGCCTGATGTCCGTCGTCCGTCGTCCGTCGTCCCGCGTCAACAATTTGAACCTTTAAAAATCTTCTCCTCTGAATCTACAGGGTTCTCAGCTTTCATCTTTGGTACATAGCATCACCTATAGGTCCTCTACAAAAGTTATATAAATAATGCCCCTGGGGTCAAAATTGGCCCCGCCCCAGGGGTTGGAAGTTTTCAATAGAAACATATAGTAAAACTTTGAAAATCTTCTCCTCTGAAACCAGAAGGTTCTCAGCTTTCATATTTGGCACATAGCATCATGTTCAGGTCCTCTACAAAAGTTATATAAATTATGACCCTGGGGTCAAAATTGGCCCCGCCCCAGGGGTGGGAAGTTTTCAATAGAAACAAATAGTGAAATCTTTGAAAATCTTCTCCTCTGAAACTGAAAGGCTCTCATCTTTCATATTTGGCACAGAGCATCATGTTCAGGTCCTCTACAAAAGTTATATAAATTATGGCCTTGGGGTCAAAATTGGCCCCGCCCCAGGGGTGGGCAGTTTTCAATGGAAACAAATAGTGAAATCTTTGAAAATCTTCTCCTCTGAAACTGGAAGGCTCTCAGCTTTCATATTTGGCACAGAGCATCATGTTCAGGTCCTCTACAAAAGTTATATAAATTATGCCCCTGGGGTCAAAATTGGGCCCGCCCCAGGGGTGGGAAGTTTTCAATAGAAACAAATAGTGAAATCTTTGAAAATCTTCTCCTCTGAAACTGGAAGGCGCTCAGCTTTCATATTTGGCACAGAGCATCATGTTCAGGTCCTCTACAAAAGTTATATTAATTTTGGCCCTGGGGTCAAAATTGGCCCCGCCCCAGTGGTGGGTACTTTTCAGAATAGAAACAATAGTGAAATCTTTGAAAATCTTCTCCTCTGAAACTGAAAGGCTCTCAT
This sequence comes from Azorinus chamasolen, assembly GCA_963576725.1. Taxonomy (NCBI): domain Eukaryota; kingdom Metazoa; phylum Mollusca; class Bivalvia; order Cardiida; family Solecurtidae; genus Azorinus; species Azorinus chamasolen. Next base: position 41,238,007 of record OY755241.1, on the reverse strand, counting down.
CTTTCATATTTGGCACAGAGAATCATGTTCAGGTCCTCTACAAAAGTTATATAAATTATGGCCCTGGGGTCAAAATTGGCCCCGCCCCAGGGGTGGGCTGTTTTCAATGGAAACAAATAGTGAAATCTTTGAAAATCTTCTCCTCTGAAACTGGAAGGCTCTCACCTTGCATATTTGGCACAGAGCATCATGTTCAGGTCCTCTGCAAAAGTTATATAAATTATGCCCCTGGGGTCAAAATTGGCCCCGTCCCAGGGGTGGGTAGTTTTCAGTAGAAACATATAGAGAAAACTTTGAAAATCTTCTCCTCTGAAACTGAAAGGTTCTCAGCTTTCATATTTGGCTCATAGCATCATGTTCAAGTCCTCTACAAAAGTTATATAAATTATGTCCCTGGGGTCAAAATTGGCCCGCCCCAGGGCCGGCTAGTTTTCTATAATAACATATAGTGAAAACTTTGAAAATCTTCTCCTCTGATTGTCTGGTGAGCGCTTCAGGGCCATTCTGGCCCTCTTGTTATACAGAATGGACTCCATAATTAAACACTGATGGACTATAATCCACTATGAATATTCAATGTTCAAAGGGTTATTGCTTTCTATTTCTCTTTGCAATCTAAGAATGCTTCCACTGCAATTCTAAATTTTAACCCTTAACACCATAAATACGCCTTTCTACACCTTTGCAAATAGAGTAGACCCAGATCAGATGGCTCCTGTAGGAGCCATCTGATCAGGGTCTGCTCTGTTTGCTTATGATATAGTATAGATAAAATTCTGCAGTTTCTGTGCTATTACAACAATTAATCTAATTAATGATTATGACATAATTATTTCGTACATGATTATTCATGGAGTAAATGGTTAAGTTTTCTTCTGTTCTGCCACAAAAGTCGGGGAATCAGACTATCTTGATCTTGATGCTGTGTTGCTAAGATGAAGTTACTCAGCTTCTCATCTGGATGTTTCACAAATTTCACCACTAACATGCAAAGAGTTAACTCTTTCCTCCATAAGTACGCCTTTGCAAACAGAGTAGACAGAGATTAGACGACTCCTGTAGTAGCCGTCTGATCAGGGTCTGCTCTGTTTGCTTATGATATGGTATAAATATGGTTCTACAGTTTCTGCCATTGCCAAACATTTTCTATTTCCATGTCCTGTCATAAAAAATAATCTAATTAATATTCATGATGTCATTATTTTTTGCATGAATATTCATAGAGTAAAGGGTTAACTCTTTGCTTGATAGAGACTTTTTTATGCTTTTTCAAACAAAGCAGACCAAGACCAGACAGCTTCTACAGGAACTGTCTAGACACTCCTTTATATTATGCTCTGAACAGGTAGTCAGGGAAACTGGGTGGCTTAATATGGGTAAATATGGTCTTGTCTTTTTCAACTGCTGTAAGGGTTTTTATGCTCCACTTGTTTTCTCCAGAGATTTTATTTTATTATTTTTTTATTGAAGAAAATTCCCAGGGGTGTCAAGTAGTTGGATTCTAATCAGATGCTGCCAAATATGATCCATTTAACCTGGATCAAAACTGTTTGAAGGTACTACACTAGAGTAACAGTCTAAAGGTTACATGCTTACGGTGTAAAATGTAGAAGCTTAACCCTTTCCTCCATAGGCTATATTTAGACCCAACCTCTTTGAATGAATCTACACAAAAGGAGCATTAACTAGAGAAAAGGAAAATTTAAGAAATTTGTAGTTTGAAACCATTGTGATAAATAGAGCATTTGCTCCTATAGGAGCAAATGCTCTATTTATCACAATGGTTTCAACAGGTGATTTTTATAGAGGCGTAGAAAGGCATATTTATGGAGGAAAGGGGTTAAGTGGTCACGCTGTTCATGCATGGACAATTTCGTTGGAAATTACACGGGTAGGAGGAAGTTTTTTTTCCTTATTGGATGGATCTTTATTTTTAAACCTTGTAAAGAACATGCAACAGATTTGGGTTTAAGAAACATGACATAGTTGAGTGATAGTCAGTTGGAATATTATTTAACGTTGGGACTGCTGGATATAGCTATTCTTGATGGAGACATATTTCATGGAGGCACATAGCATCATGTTCAGATCTTCTACAAAAGTTATATAAATTATGCCCCTGGGGTCAAAATTGGCCCCACCCCAGGGGTGACCATTTTTCTATAGAAACATATAGTGTAAACTTTGAAAATCTTCTCCTCTGATTGTCTGGTGAGCGATGTTAAGTAACATTTATTATATAATTATTTCTTACATGAATATTCATCGAGTGAATTATACTGACATACTAGTAATAACGTATCCACTGATATTATGGCTCCTTCATGTCAAGGTTGTCGGAGAATCCAGATACGATATGTAAATTAAAACATTATTAGCTCACCAGAGCACAAAGTGCTCAGGGTGAGCTTTTGTGATCACCTGATGTCCGTTGTCCGTCGAGCATCATCAACAATTTGAACCTTTAAAAATCTTCTCCTCTGAATCTACAGGGTTCTCAGCTTTCATATTTGGCACATAACATCACCTATAGGTCCTCTACTGTGACCACTCTTTAGAATTGTTTCGAAGAGACGATTCTAAAGAGTGATCACAGTATAGGGGTATAGGGTTTAGTGGAGAAATGAGAGTTTTAATATTTGGGTATCTGCAGCTCTGAAAGTTTACCAGTATTATTAGGGTAATTAGGGGACTGTTTTATTTTGACCTTGGTGACACTGTTTAATTTTACATTTACCTTAATTAACCTAAATATTCAAAGTTAGCCAAAAAGTGTAGACCCAGGTCATTCTGCTCCTGAAGTATGATCAGGGTCCATGCTTATAAAACTTTTAGTTGAGTCTTGAGTTCGTTCTCAAGTTTTTGAATTGGTCAGATTTGAGCCTTTAATTTTTTTTTGTCTCAAATCTGACCAATCAAAAGCTTGAGAACTCAAATCTGACCAATCAAATCAGGGTCTACACTTTTTGCTTCACCATTATATGACATTAGTAACATTGAACAAAATCCATGCAGAACTGAGGGGAAAGGGAAGATTGTGTACAGACTGTTTAGGGTAAATGCAGTTGGCTAGTTCTTGCAGACTTGAGGAGTATTGAATTGAAAGTAAATACCATTGGCCAGTTCTTACAGGGTACTGAATCTAAGGCTATATAACTTTCATATTTGTGGTCCCTGGTATAATCAACAGTTCACATGGATATATATGTACTCTATAATTACTGTCAGGTTTTGGACATCCAATCTCCTCACACAATGAGTTTGTAAAACTGAAAAAGTCAGTGTGGCCTTTAACCCTTTCCCTCATAGGCTATTTTTAGACCGAATCTCTTTGAATAAATCTACCGAAAAGTGCCATTTACTAGAGAAAAGAAAAATGTTAGAATTGTGTAGTATTGAAACCATTGTGATAAATAGAGCATATATATCTAGTGGGTTACTGATTCACAACTGTTATATATTCAGCTGATGATGGGGTGCTTCGATTACAAGCTTCAGTGACTGGAAGGTAGCATATCTTGTAATGACATTGTGCACTGAAGCAACCATTCTATTCATAAAAGCCTGAAAGTTAATATTGCACTGAGTTTTGATTTAAGATTGCCTTGTATATTGAATTACAGAATAAACTTCACGCAGGGCCAACCTTATGACACGCAAGAAGTAGAAACAGTAGGGATAGTGTAGAAGAGAAGTTTGCCAGGGATAAGTATTATTAAGGTATATTTCTATCCACCCTTCTGTCACCTTCTTTATCTGTTCTTTTGTAACTCAGGCTCTCAGTGCGTATTTTATTAGTCTATTTATCTTTTCACATCTTTGTCCATCCATCAGCTTCACTATCAAACAACTCTGTTTGCTCATCTTTCTATACAGTAAGACCTCTCTATAACGGTCACTAAATTGTGTTAATTAGTTGGTATTTAGGGCAGGTGGCTGCTTAAAGCAAGGTGAAAGTAAAACAGAACGCTCCTATAGGAGCGTTCTGTTTTTACTTTCACCTTGCTTTAAGCAGCCACCTGCCTTTAACACAAACTACTTTATGTAATTTAGTGGTCGTTATAGAGAGGTTTTACTGTATTATGTATACACATGTCAAACCATTACTTCATGAATATTCATTGATTGAAGTTTAACCCTATCTCTGTTCTTTGTTTATTCCAACTTTCAGTACAATGAAATAAGGAAAGGGGAACATTGTAGCCTATTTAGAAAGTAAAGAAACAGATCTTTCAACTATGAAGGTTGATCTCAGATGTCAACAGATCCTTCAAATTCCATGGACAAACAGAGCAGACCCTGATCAGACGGCTAGTCTCCTATAGGAGCCGCCTGATCTGGGTCTACTCTATTAATTTGCTGATGCGTGAAAACAGGTTTATATGAAGGAAAGGGTTAATACAATGTACAGTAGAGCCACTTAAGGAATAAACATGGCGGTCTTTATAAGCATGTGGTTGCTTAATGCAGGACAAAAGTAAGGAGCTTTCTGCATTATTTTTGTCCTGCATTAAGCTACCACCTGCCTCTTTCACCCAGAATTATACCTCTTTTAGGTGGTCGCATTAGAAGGGTTTTACTGTAATTGCATACTAAAAAGGGAACTTTTGCAAATGACAGACAGTGTAGAATCTTGTCTATAATATTTTTTAACCCTTCACTCCATAAATAAGAATTACTATGCTAGTAGTTTTGAAGTTCAGCTGTATTTTGGTGAGCTAGAAAAGTTGTTAAATGTGAGCCTTGGTGAGCATTTAACTACTTTTCTGACGAGCCATACATGAATAATCGTGAAATAAAGAGTTAAGCAGATATAGCAGCTCAGATCACAGATTGTAGATTCAGATCAAACCGCTCCTACAAGAATGCCTGGGTCCATGCTTATAAAGCTTTTAGTTGAGTCTGAGATCGTTCTCAAGCTTTTGATTGGTCAGATTTGAGCCTTTGGCTCAAATCTGACCAATCAAAAGCTTGAGAACTCAAATCTGACCAATCAAAAGCCTGAGAACGAAACTCAGACTCAACTAAAAGCTTTATAAGCATGGACCCAGATCTCAATTTATGCTCAGAGCTACAGATAAGGGTGCATACCCAAATACTAAAATCGTCATTTCTCCACCAAGCCTTACACTTTGACTACTCTTTAGAATCGTCTCTATAGGAGCCGTCTGATCTGGGTCTACACCGTTTGCAAAGGCGTAGAAAGGGGTATTTATGGAGGAATGGGTTAAATGTTAAACTTGAGCCTACAGCAGGTTGATCCATGATCACTTTAGCCTACAGCAGGTTGATCCATGATCACTTTAGCCTACAGCAGGTTGATCCATGATCACTTTAGCCTACAGCAGGTTGATCCATGATCACTTGCCAAGACAGATTGGATCCAGATTTGATTCTGTGTGATATAGTGTCTCATCAGGATCCAAACTGTATAGCACTGATAACGTTTTTGAAAAGAAATGCGAAATAAATAATTTTTGAAAACTTAAGGTAATGATTATCTGCTGACAAGAAAATTACTGAGCAAGTTAAAGGTTAACTGACCTTGACCTTGTAGATTATAGTGAAACTTTGTGAGGATGAGTGACCAGGGCAGAATAAACCTGGATGTACCAATATGGGACCAGAACACGTTTATGGGTCGGCTGAAGTATTACGCGTGGGTAACTGATCCCAGACTCAGTCTGAGCTCCACAAAGACAGTCATGGACGCTAAGGATCTCATTATAAAGTACAGGTATGGTAACACATTCTGTCATATTGACACCGTTTGACGCCTCTGTGAATATCACTTTCTGAAACCATTGTGATAAAGAGAGCATTTGCTCCTATGGAACTCCTATGGAGCAAATCCTCTATTTATCACATTGGTTTCAAAACTACACAATTCAAAAAATATCTTTTTCTCTAGTAGATGCTCCTTTTCGGTAGATTTATCCAGAGGTTGGGTCTAAATATAGCTTATTAGGGAATGGGTAAATGCACACTGAGTGCAGGTCAGTAAGTAGATTGATAAACATTACAGAAATACCATAACCCTTTTAACACTGAATTTTCAGAGTGGAATTGCCCATTATGATTAATTGATTGAGTCCATACAGTATGAACGGGTAAAATTGTGTGAGGATTTTGAATGACAAACAGTCCAGACCCTGATCAGAGGGCTCCTCTAGGAGCCTTCTGATCTGGGTCTACACTGTTTGCAAAGAGAGTGCAATTGTATCCAGCATTCATAGGGTTAATTATAGGTTTTAACTCATTATTTTATAAAGATGCATTTTAACACCTATGCCAACAAGTCTCATCAGGATCCAAACTGTTTGCAAAGGAAATGATACACAGACCACTAGGTTACAAGGAGTTGATGCCAAAACATAGGGGTCTACAATATTTGAAACTTGTCAGCAGCTGCACAGCTGTATTGCAGAACTTTACTAGCAGGGAAGGAACCAGCATATACTATTGTGTTTCTTCTTGGTATTTCTACAGGCAGGGCAAGGAACCAGCAGGTACCATTTTTAGCTCCATTTTTTCAAATGACCCTCTCTTGGTGTTGGTTAACCTTTTCGTTAAGGTCCATTTCTCACAAACTGTCAAAGTTATTTGGTTAAAATTTGGTATGCATTTTAACTATCACAAGGGGAACCCATTTCACAAGGAACCCTAAAATTATTTACGCCACAGCTATGCCCCTTTTTCGACTTAGAATGTTCATTGTTAAGTTTTATGTTAAGGTCCATTTCTCAGAAACTGTCAAAGATATTTGGTTTTTACTATCACAAGGGGAACCTATTTGACAAGGATAGGTAACCCTAAATTGAATTTTGACATAATTATGCCCCTTTTTAGCTCACCAGAGCACAAAGTGCTCATGGTGAGCTTTTGTGATCACCTGATGTCAGTCAGCATGCGTCGTGCGTCGTCAACAATTTGAACCTTTAAAAATCTTTGAATCTTTAAAAATCTTCTCCTCTGAATCTACAGGGTTCTCAGCTTTCATCTTTGGCACATAGCATCATCTTTAGGTTCTCTATAAAAGTTAGATAAAATTGGCCCTGCCCCAGGGGTGTCTTGTTTTCAATAGAAACATATAGTAAAACTTTGAATATCTTCTCCTCTAAACCGGAAGGTTCTCAGCTTTCATATTTGGCACATAGCCTCATGTTCAGGTCCTCTACAAAAGTTAGATAAATTATAGCCCTGGGGTCAAAATTGATCCCGCCCCAGGGGTGGGCAGTTTTCAATAGAAACATATGGTGAAAACTTTGAAAATCTTCTCCTGAAACTGGAAGGTTCTCAGCTTTCATATTTGGCGCATAGCAACATGTTCAGGTCCTCTACGAAAGTTATATAAATTATGCCCCTGGGGTCAGAATTGGCCCTGCCCCAGGGGTGGGCAGTTTTCAATAGAAAGATATATATATATATATATATAGTGAAAACTTTGAAAATCTTCTCCTGAAACTGGGCGGTAACATTCTCAGCTTTCATATTTGGCACATAGCATCATGTTCAGGTCCTCTACAACAGTTATATAAATTATAGCCCTGGGGTCAAAATTGGTCCCGCCCCAGGGGTGGCCAGTTTTCTTTAGAAACATATAGTGAAAACTTTGAATATCTTCTCCTCTGATTTTCTGGAGAGAGATCTCAGGGCCACCATGACCCTCTTGTTCACTTAGAATTTTCATTGTTGGTTAAGTTTTATGTTAAGGCCCATGTCTCTTATGCCCCTATGTATGTCAAGTCTATTGACAAAAAAAATATTAATGACACAAATAGTTATGGCTTCCACTACACTATCTAACCCCTAAAAAAGTGGAGCGCGCTGTCCACAGACAGCTCTTGTTTCTTACTGTTATTTCTTCCAGCAGGTCCAATAGCCAATATATACCAAGTGCTGTATCTTTGTTATTTCTTCAGGACGGGTCAGGATCCAAAGGGTGCCACTGTATTTGTCTGGTTATTTCCTCATGCAAAAACAGTATGAGGGGTACATTTATGTTTCTGGCTTTATTTCCTCAGGCAGGACTGGAAACCAGCAACTGCTACTGTATGTCTTACTATGATTTACTTATGCAAAGACTGAACTAGTGGGTATACCTACATATTTCTTACTTTAATTTGCTCAGGCAGTGCCAGGAACCAGCAATTATCACTATATCTCTTACTGTTATCTCCTCAGGCAGGGCCAAGAACCAGCAGGATCAACTGTTGCCCAAGTCAGACAGGCCCAGCGTCTTTACTTGTCAGCATTTCACCCAGACACTGGGGACCTACAAAATGCATTTGGCCGTATGTCTTTTTATGTACCTGGAGGAATGATCTTGATTGGAGCTATGATAACCTTTTACAAGTAGGTCTGATAGGGTCTTTGAGTACTGTAAAACAGGTTATATTCGCGTCATGATTATTTCGCGTAAATGTGATTTTGTATTATTTCGCGGCATGATGATTTCGCTACGGCATCCATCTCGCTAAACGTATAAAACTCTGCAGAACGCGGTAAAAAGGCAAAGAATAAATTTCTGCCGAATGTATGTAACTGCCGTCGGCAATTTAGGGGTTATCAATCGATAATTTATAGCATGCGTTAAGGACTGTATTTACCAGTATTCAATTTTATAAGTGTTTTGAGAACTTTACCCAAAACTCGGATATATGGCACAGCGTGACACACCGGTCTACTGATGAAATGGTGGAAATGTAAGCAACAAAGTTACAACTCATTTATTACTTCGGGGTCTTATTTGGATCGAAACTGTCTGCAAAAGAAATGATTATCATGATTAGTCCATTATGAGGCCAAAAGTTAAATCAGTGCCCCTATTGAAACGTGGATGGTAAACGTGTGAAAACAAATTGACAAGTTTGTGTATACGTGTTGATCTGTTAAAAGCTGCTTGGAATAAGCCGGTATTCAATAGTCAAAATGAGTGAATTGTTTTTCACAAACACATATAGTCAAACCTGTTTCAAAAGTCCGTAATTATACAAAACAACCAGATGTTATCTACGACAATTTACCACTTGCCGTACATGTATATAAGAGTTACTTCCCGTTTCACGGAGATCAATGAAGAAGAGAAACATTCTTCCATTTCCCGGTCTGTATTTTTTATTTAAACACTTTTGTTTACTAAACAAACTATATATGGTAGCAATACCCTTCATCCAACATTTGTGTTTAACAAAGAATTTTATTTATGCAGAAAACACATGGACGACGTGATAAATCTGACCATATTCCGGATATACCGTACCAATTTCGAACGTTACTCCATTTTATACTTGTTACTGATTTATTAGCGAAAATATTGAATTCGCGGGGCAACGCATTCGCGAATTAGCGCGAAATATATATTATCGCTAATAAAACCTGTTTTACAGTACCTTTTACAGGTAGGACTGATAAAGGATATAATTACCTTTTACAAGTAGGTCTGATAAGAACTTTTAGTACCTTTTACAAGTAGATCTGATAGGGACTGATTATGTTTTACAAGTAGGTCTGATAGGGGCTGTGGTTATCTTTTACAAGTTGGTCTGATAGGGGTTATGATTAGGTCTGATAGGGACTGATTATCTTTTACAATTAGGTCTGATAGCGAATACAGAGTTCCAGATAAGATGTGTAACTTAAAACATTTTCAAGAATAACTTCTTTATTTCTCCACCAAACCCAATGTTGTGACTGTTGTGGTCACAACATAGAGTTTGGTGGAGAATTGACGATTTTAGTACTTGAGTATGCACCTTTATCTGTAGCACAGTAGGGGATATGATCACCTATTACAAGTAGATTTGAAAGAGCTCAAGTTAAAATATTGGCATCATGGTATGAACCCTGTCCTTGATAATCACGCCTTCTTATGCCTTTGAATTTTAGAAAGTAGACCCAATTTAGATATATCCAGGGTCTGAGCAAGGTCTGTACCATTCCCTATTGCAGTAAAGCTCCTTATTCTATGCCTTTAAGACAAACATTAGGTCTATATGATTAACCCTTTACTCCATGCAAACAGAGTAGACCCAGATCAGATGGCTCCTGTAGAAACTACTCCAGGTAACAGAGCTTATCATAAAACTTGAACTGGGTCCAATTTTATGATACTTGAACTGGGTCCGGTTTTTTAAAACTTCTGAATCTGGGTTTGAGATCATTCTCAAGTATCTGATTGGTCAGATTCTGAGCAAGCTCAGAATCTGACCAATCAGATGTGTTAGAATGATATCAGACTCAAGCAAAAAGTTTTATAAACCTCTGGGCCCGATCTATCCAAATCTCTTATTTCTCTGCCAAATATCAGGATCAATCAGGAGCCATCTGGTCTAGATCTACACTGTTTGCAAAGGCGTGAAAAAGAGTTTTTAATGAAGAAAAAGGGTTAAGACAGGTTCTACTGTACTTAATGCCCTTTGGTTTTCTCTACTTTCAGAAGTAACAGTGCTGTCATTTTCTGGCAGTGGGCCAATCAGTCGTACAATGCCCTCGTAAATTACACAAACAGGAACGCACAGTCTGACATCACCACCAAGTAAGCTATGAGCTTTACTTGAACCCTTTACTCCATAAATACCCCTTTGAAAACAGAGTAGACCCAAATCAGACAGCTGATCAGGGTCTGATCTGTTTGCTTATGATATAATGCAGATCTGATTCTACAGTTTCTGCTTTGGTAAAAAAATTATATGTTGATACACCATTTTTAGCTCACCAGAGCACAAAGTGCTCAGGGTGAGCTTTTGTGATCGCCAGATGTCTGTCGTCCGTCGTCGTGCGTCGTCCGTCGTCGGGCGTCAACAATTAGAAACTTTAAAAATCTTCTCCTCTGAATCTACAGGGTTCTCAGCTTTCATCTTTGGTACATAGCATCACCAATAGGTCCTCTACAAAAGTTATATAAATTATGTCCCTGGGGTCAAAATTGGCCCCGCCCCAGGGGTGGGAATTTTCAATAGAAACATATAGTAAAACTTTGAAAATCTTCTCCTCTGAAACCAGAAGGTTATTAGCTTTCATACTTGGCACATAGCATCATGTTCAGGTCCTCTACAAAAGTTATATAAATTATGACCCTGGGGTCAAAATTGGCCCCGCCCCAGGGGTGGGCAGTTTTCAATAGAAACAAATAATGAAATCTTTGAAAATCTTCTCCTCTGAAACTGAAAGGCTCTCATCTTTCATATTTGGCACAGAGCAGCATATTCAGGTCCTCTACAAAAGTTATATAAATTAAGGCCCTGGGGTCAAAATTGGCCCCGCCCCAGGGGTGGGCAGTTTCCAATAGAAATATATAGTGAAAACTTTGAAAATCTTCTCCTCTGAAACTAGAAGGTTCTCAGCTTTCATATTTGGCACATAGCATCATGTTCAGGTCCTCTACAAAAGTTATATAAATTATGGCCCTGGGGTTAAAATTAGCCCCGCCCCAGGGGTGGGCAGTTTTCAATGGGAACAAATAGTGAAATCTTTGAAAATCTTCTCCTCTGAAACTGGAAGGCGCTTAGCTTTCATATTTGGCACAGATCATCATGTTCAGGTCCTCTACAAAAGTTATATAAATTATGCCCCTGGGGTCAAAATTGGGGCCGCCCCAGGGGTGGGAAGTTTTCAATAGAAAAAAATAGTGAAATCTTTGAAAATCTTCTCCTCTGAAACTGGAAGGCGCTTAGCTTTCATATTTGGCACAGATCATCATGTTCAGGTCCTCTACAAAAGTTATATAAATTATGCCCCTGGGGTCAAAATTGGCCCCGCCCCAGGGATGGGCAGTTTTCAATAGAAAAAAATAGTGAAATCTTTGAAAATCTTCTCCTCTGAAACTGGAAGGCGCTCAGCTTTCATATTTGGCACATAGCATCATGTTCAGGTCCTCTACAAAAGTTATATTAATTATTGCCCTGGGGTCAAAATTGTCCCCGCCCCAGGGGTGGGCAGTTTTCAATGGAAACAAATAGTGAAAACTTTGAAAATCTTCTTCTCTGAATCTGGAAAGTTCTCAGCTTTCATATTTGGCACATAGCATCATGTATAGGTCTTCTACAAAAGTTATATGAATTATGGCCCTGGGGTCAAAATTGGCCCCGCCCCAGGGGTCAGTAGTTTTCAGCAGAAACATATAGAGAAAACTTTGAAAATCTTCTCCTCTGAAACTGAAAGGTTCTCAGCTTTAATATTTGGCTCATAGCATCATGTTCAAGTCCTCTACAAAAGTTATATATATTACGCCCCTGTGGTCAAAATTGGACTGCCCCAGGGCCGGCTAGTTTTCTATAGAAACATATAGTGAAAACTTTGAAAATCTTCTCCTCTGATTGTCTGGTGAGCGCTTCAGGGCCATTCTGGCCCTCTTGTTAAAAATTAATCTAACTAATATTCATGATGTCATCATTTTATTACATGAATATTCATGGAGTTAAGGGTTAATTATTATTATTATTATTATTATACCACATTTATATAGCGCTCTTTTCACACTGGATATGTACGTTTAAAAGCGCTTCCCATGGATGAAATCACTTATCAGAATGAACCGCATGATTATCTATCCAGACAATGAAGGATATACAATAGATATACAATATATATGATATCACTAGCCGGAAGGAACTACTTGATTGTCTATCCGGTCATGAAAGACATGCAAAAAATATACAATAGATATGAAATTTACTAACTGCAAGGAACAGTATAAACTGTATTAACAAACTTGATACAGACAAGTTGACTGAAAGCCATGCTCATCAATATCCTAAATTAAAACAAGAAAATCATTGATGCAAAACATCAAAAGGCGTGTATTACTGAATAATAATGAAACCTATTTTACAGTAAAGAAAGTCCTTGTAATACAACCACCCCAGAGAAGTCTGGATTTTTAGCTCACTTTAGCAAAGTCGTGCGTCGTCAACAATTTGCTTGTGAACACTCTAGTGGTCACAATTGTAGTCCAATATTCATGAAACTTGGTCAGAATAATTGGTCTTGATCTTGATAAAATCTCGGACGAGTTCGAAAGTGGGTCATGTGGGGTTAAAACTTGGTCAAATAGTAGGAAAACCTTGTGAACACTCTAGAGGTCACATTTTTATCTTCATGAAACTTGGTCAGAATGATGGTCCTAATAAAATCTCGGACGAGGTTGAAAGTGGATCATGTGGGGTCAAAAACAAGGTCACTAGGTTAAATAGTAGAAAAACCTTGTGAACACTCTAGAGGTCACATTTTTATCTTCATGAAACTTGGTCAGAATGATGGTCCTAATAAAATCTCGGACGAGGTTGAAAGTGGATCATGTGGCGTCAAAAACAAGGTCACTTGGTTAAATAGTAGAAAAACCTTGTGAACACCCTAGAGGCCACATTTTTAGCAGAATCTTCACAAAACTTTATCAGAATGATTGTTTTGATAAAATCTCGGCCCAGTTTGGAAGTGGGTCACCAGGGGTCAAAATCTAGGTCACTAGGTCAAAAAGTAGAAAAACCTAGTGGTCACAGTTTTTAACCAATCCTCATGAAACTTGGTCAGAATGATTCTCTTAAGAAAATGTTATACAAGTTTGAAAGTGCTTTATGTGGGGTCAAAAACTAGGTCACTATGTCAAAAAGTAAAGAAATCCTTGTTAACACTCTAGTGGTCACATTTTTTGTCCAATCCTCATGAAACTTGGTCAGAATGATTGCCTTATTAAAATCTCATACAAGTTTGAAAGTTAGTCATGTGGGGTTAAAAACTAGGTCAGATAGTAGAGAAACCATGTGAACACCCTCGAGGTCACATTTGTAGCCGAATTAGCAGGAAACTTTATCAGAATGATTGTTCTGATAAAACTTGGGACGAGTTTGAAAGTGGGTCATGTGGAGTCAAAAACTAGGTCACTAGGTAAAACAGTAGAAAAACCTTGTGAACATTAGTGGTCACATTTTTTGTCAAATCTTCATGAAACTTGGTCAAAATGATTGTCTTGAAGAAATCTCGGACGAGTTTGAAAGTGTGTCATGTGGGATCCAAAACTAGGTCACTAGGTCAAATAGTAGGAAAACCTTGTGAACACTCTAGAGGTCACATTTTAGCCGAATCTTCATGAAACTTTATCAGAATGATTGTGTTGATAAAATCTGAGACGAGTTTGAAAGTGGGTCACATGGAGTCAAAAATTAGATCACTTGGTAATATCTTAGAAAAATCTTGTTTAGACTTCGGTGGCCACATTTTTAGCCCAATCTTAAGCTGTAGAAAAACCTTGTGAACAATCTAGCGGTCACATTATTTGTCCAATCTTCATGAAACTTGGTCAGAATTATTGTCTTGATATAATCTCAGACAAGATCGAAAATTATCGCAGTGCTGTGAAACCTAACTCACTCACTCGCTCGAAAATTATGCATGCAGGGTTATAAACTAGGTCAAATAGTAGGAAAACATTGTGAACACTCTAGAGGTCACATTTTTAGCCAAATGTTCATGAAACTTGGTCTGAATGATTGTCTTGATACATTCTTGAACCAGTTTGAAAGTGGGTTACATTGGGTTAAAACGTGGGTCACTGGGTCATATCTTAGAAAAATCTTGCTTAGACTCCAGTGGTCACATTTTTAGCCTAATCTTCCTCAAACTTGCTCAGATTGTTTGTCTTGGAGATATCAATGTTAAGTGTGATGATGGGTGGGATGCAATACAAAAGTAGGTCACCAGGTCAAATCTTAGAAAAATTACTCTAGAGGGCACATTTTAAGCCCAATCGTCATTTGTCAGAATGATTGTCTTGATAAAATCAGTATTCTAAATATTTGAAAATCTTGTTCTCCAGAACCACTGCTCATGATCTACTATCAACATTGTTCAGATATTGTCCTTTAGGTCAATATTGGCCCCATTCTTGGGCTACCCAGCTATAAAATAATCTTAAATCTATGGTTATCAGGTGAGCAATAAATGGCCATTTTGACCCTCTTGTTAAAATAAGTGATAGCTTAATGCAGGACAAAAGTAAGGCAAGAAGCTACTATAGAAGCTTCATAAAAAAGCCCTGTATATTAATAAATTATGTGTTCGCTCTACTGTGTTATAGATGGTACTTATTTTGGTTTTCAAGTGCTGTGGTGTGAGAATAATTGTTGTCTTTATATCTCCGCAAAAAAAAGATTTAAGGGGTTTACTGGAATAAACTTAGTGGCCAGTTGGTTGGTTGTGCGGGTGGGTACGTCTGTTCCGCTTTAAACGTAGGTAGGTGGTGTTGCAGACTCCTCCTTCAATATGAAAATTATTGAATTATGTCCCCCAAGGGAAGTTGGGGGACATTGTTTACTTGGGTTCTTCTTATTGTAATTATTATTCAGATTCTTGCTCTTATTCTTCTTCTTCTGCCGTGAACTTTTCAAACACATTTCTCGGGTTGGTATGATGGGGTATTTTGGTACTCCAAACTTAATCGTAAAGAGTTGGTAACCATGGTAATGGAGTGTATGCCTCTAATTTATCCAAATTTAGATAGTATTCGTTTTTGCCGAAATTGGTAAGTAGAGGTATATAGGTACTCTGAACTTAATGACAGGTGTTTCAAAAGTGTTGGTTGCCATGGTAACCCGGTGATGGCCTGTGATGGTGAAAATTTAGATATTTTGCTCTTCAATACCTGCTGTCTGTGTTTGGGAACATTCTGTAATGCATTCCGTTACAATTATACTTGGTTTACTTAATAACCTAAAATTTGAAAGATGTTGAATCAATACCTACCATACAGAACGAATGGTAGGTATACACCACGAATAGTAGATGTGTAAGATGCAATTTTCATGTTTTTAGCACAAGGCATTACAGAATTATCTCCCCTTGAAGATTGAGTGTTTTCTATCATTTGAGCAAGTGACATGAGTAGTTTGTGTTGTGCGGGGTAATTCATCACATTTAGTAAAAGTTCCAGTTTTGATTTGTATTTTTCAGGCGTATAGGTATTGCATATGTATCGGCCACTAGCAGCGCCTTAGTTACCGCTCTAGGACTAAAGTATATACTAGCTACAGTGAGTACCAGATTGTTCCTAATTACAGTAAAACACCTCTACACCGGAATTCAAGTAGAGAAGAATTTATATACTTTTAGACAGGTGGCTGCTTAATACTAGGTGAAAGACCAATAAAAATATATATTCATGTAATCCATGTATTGTATATGTTTAAAACTTTTTACCTTTTCCTTCATATAGACACTTTTTCATGCGCACATTTCCATAGAGGGACATTTCACTAACCCTTTCTCTGTTGAATATTCATGTGAGAAATAATGGCATCATGAATATTTATTAGCTGAATTTTTTTTATAATGGTGTATGTACACAGGATGTTTTGGCTCCTACAGGAACCGTCTGATTTTGGTCTACAGTTTGTAAAGGCATTTGTTTCAATTTTGTTTGAATTTGTCAATTTTAAAATACTGTTTTCAGAGAGCATCTCCACTGATGCAGAGGTTTGTTCCATTCGCAGCAGTGGCTGCTGCGAACATGGTCAACATTCCCCTCATGCGACAGAGGTGAGTAGCCAGACTATGTCTGTCTGTCTGTCTGTCTGTCTGTCTGTTGTCTGTCTGTCTGTCTGTATATCTGTCTGACAGACAGATTTCTGTCTGACAGACAGATTTCTGTCTGTCTGTCTGTCATATGTCTGTTTGTCTTTCTGTCTGCCTTTTTGTCTGTCTACTGTCTGTCTTTCTGTCTATATTCTGTCTGCCTTTCTGTCTGTTTGTCTGCCTGCCTGTCTGCCTGTCTGTTTGTTTGTCTTTCTGTCTGTCTGTGTCTGTCTGTCTGTCTCTATCTCTCTGTCTGTCTCAGATGCATGAGAATGAACTCAGACTCAAGCAAAAGGTTTTATAACCTAGGAGTAAGCACCCTTCGAATTTAATAAATCTGTATGATTTTATTTTAATAAATTCATAGATACACTTTTACTGCCTTCGCAAACAGGGTATACCTGAAGACAGGGTAGACCCAGATCAGATGGCTTCTGTACAAACTGTCTGATCAGGGTCTGCTCTGTTTGCTAGTAGACCCAGATCAGATGGCTTCTGTATGAACTGTCTGATCAGGGTCTGCCCTGTTTGCTAGTAGACCCAGATCAGATGGCTTCTGTACGAACTGTCTGATCAGGGTCTGCTCTGTTTGCTAATGGAATAATATACATCTGATTCTACCATTTCTGCCATGGTCCAATTTTCCCATGTTTGTTACAGTATTTCCCATGTTTGTTACAGTATTAATATTCAGTTAATGTCATTTTCTCTTACATGAATATTAACCCTTTAATCCATAAATACACCTTTCTGTACCTTCGCAAACAGAGTAGACCCAGATCAGACAGCTCCTATAGGCGGCGTTAAATCAGGGTCTGCGCTGTTTGCTTATGGAATAATATAGATGTGATTCTGTAGTTTCTGTTTTGACACAACTTTCATGTGATTATATGCCATTTTAACCCTTTCCTCCATAAATACGCCTTTCTACGCCTCTGTAATAACCACTTCTTGAAACCATTGTGATAAATAGAACATTTGCTCCTATCACAATGGTTTCAACTACAAAAATTTACTTTTCTCTAGTAAATGCTCCTTTTGGGAATATTCATTCAAGGAGGTTGGGTCTAAAAATAGCCTATGGAGGAATGGGTTACACAACAATCTAATTAATAAGCAGTGTAGAATCCTAATTGGATTGCTGTACATTGTTTGCAAGATTTCGATACTGCTTTTCTTCATGAGACTGTGTGCTAACTTGCAGTGAGCTGCTGGAAGGTGTTGCAGTGTATGATGATGACGACAACAAAGTTACAGAATCTCGATATGCAGCTGTCAAAGGAATTAGCCAGGTCACCTTCAGTAGGATACTCATAGCATCGCCCTCTATGTGTAAGTTTGAAACCGAGTCTGCATGTTTCTCTTTATGTGTCGCGGGGTAAAGTATCCCTTATAGATCCTTTTAACTAAGAGATGTCCTATAGTGTGTATGTCATATGTAGACCCTATGTACTTCTTTCATCCCTCTGTGTATTATCATTGCCCATTCCTCTAGATCCGCCCCTGGTCTTTTCATTTCCATTGTCTAACCAGTTTATCTAACCTTTCACCTTTCTAATTTTGTTTACCGCCACTGTAATAGCACATGCGCACTTTGATATTACAACAATTGAATGGCTGAAGCCTTGTTTCGTCTATGGGAGAAATTGTCTTAGAGAGCACCTTGTACTTATTACAGGTACTTACAGTGAATTAATTGGTTAGATAAATATATTTGACCCATTGTTTCATTCATAACATTTCATATTTTTGTTGTATGTTGACGTATTTACATGTTACATGTCTATGCACTTTGATATTACAATGATTGAATGGCTGACGCCTTGTTTCGTCTATGGGAGAATTGTCTTAGAGAGCGCCTTGTACTTATTACAGGCGCTGCCCCTTTGAATGGTCCTGGGAAGGTTTGGACCCGCTCTAACCTATACTATATTGAGGGTTTATGCGGCGACATATGCATTACTATTTTGGCTTTTGAAAGGATCTCCTACTTTCAGAATTTTTTGTATGAGCAGGGGAGACAATTATGAAATGTAATGTGTTAACTGTTTGACTGTGAATATAATCTGTCATAAAAAATATACGATATACATTAATTCTTTACCTGAGCTTCAAGTTGATGCTACAGTAAAACCTCTCTATAACGACCACTAAATTACATCAAGTATTTTGTGTTAAAGGCAGGTGGATGCTTAAAGCAAGGTGAAAGTAAAACAGAACGCTCCTTTGGGAGCGTTCTGTTTTACTTTCACCTTGCTTTAAGCAACCACCTGCCCAAAATACCAACTAATTAACACAATTTAGTGGTCGTTATAGAGAGGTTTTACTGTAAATGGTACATACGAAATAATTCAGACGTGATGCTGTAGTTTCTACCATGGTCAAGCATTCCTATGTTTATAATGCTTTTATCGGCATTCTAATTGATATTTATAACATCATTATTGGGACTTATCTGTTTGATAGTCTAGCCGTCTAGTCTGGGTCTAATCTGTTTGCAAATGTATGAGGGAAAGGGTTACTGAAGATGATATACATTGTACATGTATTGGTAACCATTTAAAAATGTGATTCCAGTGTTACTTCCATTGTTGATGGAGCGGCTAGACAAAACAAGATGGATGCAGAAATATCGCATAATGAACGCCCCTCTACAAGTGATACTCTCTGGTGCCACGTGAGTTTTTGGACTACTGCTATTACCTTATGAATATTCATGTTAAAAATAATGACACCATGAATATTTATTAGCTAAATTTTTGATAATAATTAATTTTATATGAACACATGATTTTGTTTGGCAATCGCACACTCAATTTATGTAATTTCTGAAGCAAGCATTGCATACCCTGATCAGATT
Source organism: Azorinus chamasolen (assembly GCA_963576725.1). NCBI lineage: Eukaryota > Metazoa > Mollusca > Bivalvia > Cardiida > Solecurtidae > Azorinus > Azorinus chamasolen. The sequence goes on along the minus strand of OY755241.1, from coordinate 41,218,581 downwards.
GTTCCTAAGAAATCCTCTGATTTGGGTCTACTCTGTTTGCAAAGATGAATCTGTGACATAAAGGTTGAACATCCATTTTATTCTCCCTAACATTTCTTATGAATTCTTCAGTCTCTCCAAACATTGCAATTTAAAGAATTATTGTAAAACTGTTATTACTACAATCTATGGAGAAGTTTTGATCATCTTACAAACAGGTTGGATCCGGATGAAATGTCAAAGAACTTGATGTTTCATCAGGATCAAAACTGTTTGACATTTTTATCAAGGTTTTTCAATAAAAATAAAGAAATATATACATGTATACGAATGTTTCTGTGTAGACAATTATTATGTAACTGGTTATAAAAAATATCCCTTTACTCCATAAATACACCTTTCTATGCCTTTGCAAACAGAGAAGATGCAGGTCAGATGGCTCCTGGAGCCGTCTGATCAGGGTCTACTCTGTTTACTTATGATATAACATAGATATGATTATATAGTTTCTGCCTTGGCCAAATCTTCCTGTGCTGTTGGCTATTAATACAATTAATCTAATTAATATTCATGATATCATTATTTCTTGCATGAATATTCATAGAGTAAAGGGTTTGATGAGATAGTTACAACAGTTTTCTCTAAATCCTTAACCCTTTCCCTCATATAAATTTGTTTTCACACATCTGCAAACAGAGTAGACTCAGATCAGACGGCTCCTATACGAGCCTCCGGATCAGGGTCTGCTCTGTTTGCTAATAGAATTTGAAAGATCTGTTTTAGTTTCTAAAATTGCTATAATGTTCCGCCTTCCATATTTCATTATAACTATTAAGTATTTTGTTCATGAATATTCAGTAGGTATTGAAATTTGGAATAAATATAGAATAGGGAAAGGGTTAAAATAAGCCCCACTGCATGAAACCATCCTTTGTACATTGAAAACATGTAGAGCCAAAAACAGCTGTAATGTTTGAAACTCATCTGCTTTAGTTCTACACTATTTTTAGTAATGTTCATTAAAGCACTGTAGCTGCTAGGATATGATAGTGTTGATACAGTTTAGCTTCCTGTTCAAACTATATGGCTGATCTGGATCTACAATGTTCTCGTTATCCAAAAGTTTGGGGTTTTTATATGACAAAGAAATTCACTTTGCAATAGGATGAAAGATTTCGTTACACATTTAAAACTTTGTAAGCTTTTTGTGCACCCCTACTCCTGTTTACTAAATGAAACCAAGAGATGGAATTATACCTGTACTATTAGCACAATTGCAAGAGCAAACATGGGCATGTCTATGACCAAATTACTGTGGTGTTTTACCCATGATGTTTACAATTGTTTTGTGTTTCAGGTTGTTGGTTATGGTGCCAATAGGATGTGCTCTCTTCAATCAAAAATGGTAGGTGACTGTTTGATGATGTTGTCTTGCCTTGGTGTATCATTGTAATAGTTGAAACTTTTGCTGTTTTGCAAAGGCTTGAACCAATGGCAATTAGAATTATCAGTGAATGTTGTCATATAGACAACTTTTAGCATCTTTAAAGAGTAGACCCAGATCAGATATCTCTTGTAGGAGCCATCTGATCAGGGTCTACTCTGTTTGCTTATGAAATGATATAGATCTGATTCTACAGCTTCCACCATAGCCCAAAGTTCCTGTGATTATAAAGAATCAGTTAATGAATATTAACCCATTCCCTCATATTGACGCCTTTTGATGCCTCAGCAAAAGTCACCTGTTGAAACCATTGTGATAAATAGAGCATTGGCTCCTATTGGAGCGAATGCTCTATTTATCACAATGGTTTTAAACTACAACATTCTACAATTTTCCTTTTCTCTAGTTAATGCTCCTTTTCGGTAGATTTATTCAAGGAGGTTGGATCCAAAAATATCATATGAGGGAATGGGTTAATGAAGTCTTAATTCTTGTATAAATATTCATGAGGTAAAGGGTTAATATCCTCAGACAAGCGATTTTCAGAGAATGTTTAATTTTGAGTTATCAATGGGCAATAACGCTATAATGTTTTTCAACTGGAACAGCGTAACAATATGCTTATTTCCTTTTAATGGTAAAGCTTCGCATGAAATCTCATATAAATTTTGCCTGTAATGTTGAAATATAGTGCAGACAAGAAAAACCAACAGGAGTTGTCTGACCAGTGTTTGCAATGCTTGCTTATGAAATAAAATGATGATCTGATAGTTTCTACCATGGTTCATATGCCATTGTAAAAATAAGCTAAAATATTTGAATTAATATTCATGGGGTGAAGAGTTAACCCTTTCCTCCATAAATATGCCATTCTATTCTATTCTTCTGTAAAAGTCACTTTCTGAAACCATTGAGATAAATAAAGCCATTCTATTCTATTCTTCTGTAAAAGTCACTTTCTGAAACCATTGAGATAAATAGAGCATTTGCTCCTAAGGAGCAAATGCTCTATTTATCACATTGGTTTAAGAACTACAAAATCCTAAAATTTCCTTTTCTCTAGTTAATACTCCTTTTCGGTAGATTTATTCAAAGAGGTTGGATCTAAAAATAGCCTATGAGGGAAAGGGTTAATGGTTATCATGCAGAGTAATTGCCAAAATACAAAAACATGTCTCTTGTTTAACCTTACCTCCATAGAGTATCCAGCTGGCTTGCTGTAGGTTGGTTTACTTGGATGTCCTTCTGTGCATGTAACAATGCAAAACCTCTCGGGTTTTCCTCCATCAGTAATTAGCTGGACATCGTGGTCTGACAGAAATAGTGTGAAATCGACATAATACCTTGATACAAACAAACAGACAATTCAAACAAGAGTAGACTCAGATCAGACAGCCCCTGTTGTTTGTATGTAGAATTATATAGGTCTGATTCTTTAGTTTCTACCATGATTAATAATTCATGTGTTCATTTACCATTACAATACTTAACCCTTTCCTTCATATAAACGTCATTTCACACATTTGCAAACAAAATAGACCCAGATCAGACAACTCCTATAGGAGCTGTCTGATCAGGGTCTGCGCTCTGTTTGCTAATGGAATTTGATAGATCTGTTTCCTAAAAAGGCTACAATGGTTCACCTTCCATATTTCATGATTGCTATTTTGTCCATGAATGTTCAGTAGTGATTGAAATTTAGAATAAACATTTAACAGGGAAAGGGTTAAGCCAATAAAAATGCATGATGTCATTATTTCTTACATTGGGTAATGGTTAGCAAGCCCAATAATTTCCATCATACCAAAACATGTAACCCTTTGCAATTCTCACGTTCAAAAATATAATAGGAATGTCAAATAGTTTGGATCCTGATTAGATGCCCAATTAATTCACCTCTCATTTGGATCCTAACTGTTAATTAGCCCTCTTCTCCATGAATATTCATGTAAGAAATAATGATATCATGAATATTAACTAGATGCAGTTTTTAATAGTATATGAACACATCAAATGTTTGCCTTGATGGAAACTAGAATTAAATCTATATTATTTCATAAAGCAAACAGAGCAAACCCAGATCAGACGGTTCCTTCATCTGATCTGGGTCTACTCTATTTGGAAAGACATAGAAAGGCGTATTTATAGAGGGAAGGGTTAAAGGTCATCTCAGATAAGTCTTTTTCATAGTAAGGGTGACTCTGTATATATATTTATTTTCAGCGGTGTTCCAATAAGCAAGCTGAGTTCCAGGGATGGAAAAGATCTCAAGCAGCTAGAAGCCCAGTATGGCCGCCCGCTACCTGCTACTGTGTACTGCAACAAAGGATTGTGAATGTGAAAATGGGAACCAGTTATCATGTGTCTTTGAACTCTTTGAGAACTATTTACCAATGTTGATGACACATGCAAACAATTTAACCCGTTACTTCATAAATACACATTTTAAGTCTTTGCAAACAGAGTAAACTCAGATTACCTCCTCCTGTAGGTGCTGTCTGATCAGGTCTGCTCAGTTTGCTTATATAATAATATAGATATGATTCTATAGTTTCTACAATGGCCGGTAATATCTGTGTCCAAGAAATAATCTAATTAATATTCATCTCATTATTTCTTAAATAAATATTCATGGAGTAAAGGGTTAGACACTTTACGTAACTGTTAGACATTACGTTATTCAGTATCCCATCAGAATTACATTGTTTGACACTATTTTGAAAAGAAATGGAACAGAAATGTACTTTTAGAATTGAAGCTGTGTGCAGTTTTAAAGCAGTCTTATACCTTTGCAATAGAGTATACCTAGATCATATCTTGTAGCAGCTGTTGGATCAGGGTCTGCTCTGTTGGTTTTTTAGCTCACCTGAGCAAAGCTCAGGGTGAGCTTTTGGGAGACTTGAATGTCCGTCGTCCGTCGTGCGTCGTGTGTCGTGTGTCGTCAACAATTTGCTTGTGAACACTCTAGTGGTCACAATTGTAGTCTAATCTTCATGAAACTTGGTCAGAATGAATGTCTTGATAAAATCTCGGACGAGTTCGAAAGTGGGTCAAGTTGGGTTAAAAACTAGGTCACTAGGTCAAATAGTAGGAAAACCTTGTGAACCCTCTACAGGTCACATTTTTAGCCCAATTTTCATGAAACTTGGTCAGAATGATCGTCTTGATAAAATCTAGGAGGAGTTTGAAAAACGGGTTATGTGGGGTAAAAAACTAGGTCACTAGGTCAAACAGTAGAAAAACCTTGTGAACACTCTAGTGGTTACAATTTTAGTCCAATCTTCATGAAACTTGGTCAGAATAAATGTCTTGATAAAATCTAGGACGAGAAGTGGAGTTAAAAACTAGGTCACTAGGTCAAACAGTAGAAAAACCTTGTGAGCACTCTAGTGGTCATAATTTTAGTCCAATTTTCATGAAACTTGGTCAGAATGAATGTCTTGATAAAATCTCGGACGAGTTTGAAAGTGGGTCAAGTGGAGTTAAAAACTAGGTCACTAGGTCAAACAGTAGAAAAACCTTGTGACACTCTAGTGATCACAATTTCAGTCCAATCTTCATGAAACTAAGTCATAATGATTGTCTTGATAAAATCTCAAATGAGTTTGAAAGTGGATTATGTGGGGTTAAAAACTAGGTCACTAGGTCAAATAGTAAGAAAACCTTGTGAACACTCTAGAGGTCACATTTATAGCCAAATCTTCATGCAAATTGGTCAGAATGATTGTCCTAATAAAATCTTGGACAAGTGTGAAAGTGGGTTATGTGAGGTCAAAAAGTAGGTCACTGGGTCATATCTTAGAGAAATCTAGTTTACACTCCAGTGGCCACATTTTTAGCCCAGTCTTCCTCAAACTTGCTCAGAGTGTTTGTCTTGGTGATATTAAGGTTGAGTGTGATCATGGGTTGGGTGGGAATAAAAAGTAGGTCACTAGGTCAAATCTTAGAAAAAATACTTTAGAGAGCACAGTTTTAGCCCAATCTTCATTGGTCAGAATCATTGTCTTGATAAAATCAATATACTAAATCTTTGAAAATCTTGTTCTGCAGAACCACTGCTAATCTATGGTAATCAGGTGAGCGATTAAGGGCCATCTTGGCCCTCTTGTTATTTTAAAAACAAATACAGATCTGATTCTCTTCTGCCATGGTAATAAACTTTCTCATTGTATATTTTTAATACAAAAATTGAATTAATTAACCCTTTATGCCATAAATACGCCTTTCTACTCCTTTGCAAACACAGCAGACCCAGATCAGATGGTTTTTGTAGGAGTTGTCTGATCAGGGTCTGCTCTGTTTGCTGATGAATTAATATCGATATTAATTTCTACAGTTTGTGCCATTGCCAAATTTTACTGTGTTCATATACTTTACCATTATAAAATGAATCTAATTAGTATTCATGATATCGTTATTTCTACATGAATATTCATGGGGTAAAGGGTTAATATTCAAAATGGGAAGAATCTGGTTTGATTATTCATGAAAGAGGATTAACATTTGTCATAAGAGCTTTAGAGTTACAGTAAAACCCCGCTAATGCGACCACTTAATGAATAAACATTGGCGTCTGTATAAACAGGTGGTTGCTTAATGCAGGGCAAAAGTAATACAGAAAGCTCCTCTAGGAGCTTTCTGTATTACTTTTGTCCTGCATTAAGCTACCACCTGCAACTAGCACCCACAATTACACCTCTTTTAGGTGGTCGCATTAGCGGGGTTTTACTGTATATGTAAGAGCTTTAGAGTTATATGTAGTCCCATCAAACTTCATACAATTATTAACACTTTCAACATTATTGAATGTTTTCTTTTTTCAAAATGTCTGTCCCTCTACAATTCAATAAGTGCATTTTATATCATTTCTTTGAACAAAACAGAGTTAAAGTGTCAAACAGTTTGGATCCTGATGAGATGCCAAGTTATTTGACCCATTCGTGGTGTGCGGTGGTCTAGTGATAACATGCTTGACTATCAGTCCGGAGGTCCGGGGTTCAAATCCCGGTCACTCCCGGAAATTTCAGAGATGCTTTTCTGTGTCTCCCACCCGCACCTCCTCTCCACCCAGGTGTTAAAATGGGTACCTGTGAGGGTCACTCGCTGGGACTGCGGCTGCATGATTGCGCCATATGTTAGCAGTGCTCAATATTGTAGGCCAATGACTCAATGACCAGGGGAGTAAATGTACAGTCGGCTGAGTGGTCATTAGGACTGAAAGTAGACTATAACTAGGTACTTTACTTTTTTTATACTGATTGCAAAGGTTATTACAAACTAATCCATACTGTTAAAAGGGTTCACCTTTCAAAGGGTCACATTCTGACATATCAGGTATATTGACAGAGTTGTCTCCCTTTGAAAACATATGTCTGAAAAAGCAAAACAATTATGCAAACTAATTGAAAAAACAAACAAACCAGCAGACAGAGGTTTTAACAGACATCACAAATAGCTGGACAGAATGTATCTCTGTGCATATAAGTTTGTGCTGTTTTGATCTGTGCAATATTGCAAACGTAATCTCATGTGTGGACATTGAAGTTTATGTACATGTCTTCTTCTTTGTGTTTACTACATTCCCTCATTACATTGAGGATTATGTGTAGGTGCTGGTTTAAAAACATTAAAATATATTAAAAGTACTAAAAGCTTTAAAAGCGACATGTTTCAGAACTTGTGCTAGATAAAACTTTATACATGATGATAAGAACAACACCACGCATTTTAAAAGATAAGACTTTGAACACGATAAGTGATAAAACTTTATACCTGACTCAAGAGTATGTTTATATAAAAACTTAAGGTTGAGACGATAATGGGCACAATAACAATAGCTTTAAAAGAGTCAACTGTGGGTGCTTGTTGTGCAGTCACTGGCAGCATATTCCACTGAAAGATTGTTCTTGGATAGAAAGAGTATTTATAAGGGTCTTTAGATGTTCCTATTTGTCTAAATCCATAAGTATTACCATGTCTAGTTCTAGAATCAGTTGGAACGAGGAGATAATTTTCAGGGAAGATGGCGACAATCTGGTGTATTATTTTTATAAAACATTATCAGACGGGTTATTGTTCTTCGTACTTCCAAGGTAGGCTATTTAACATATCCGAAACTGAGCTGGAGTTGTGGTGTCTATTTGTACTCTTTCTATCTGGTTAATTTGGTTTTTCGTATGTGGTCCCAGACTGATGAGGCATATTCAAGCCTTGGTCTCACAGTAGCCTTATAAGCATGTTCCTTCACTTTATTCGAGCTGATCTTTAAGTTTCTGCAGAGAAATCCCAGGGACTGGTTTGCTCTGTTTGTGATTGAATTAATATGTTTATCCCACTTAAGACTACTTTGAAGTGTTATTCCTAAATATTTTTTCTAATATGTGGTTGTGCAATTTGTAACAGTATTTAATCAGATTTTTTCTTTTGTGTAATGCTCAAGATGTTGCACTTATCAGGGTGGAAGTGCATCAGCCAATCCCTCTCCCACGCACCTGCTGCCGCTAGATCAGACTGGCGGAGTTCTGCATCATTTGAGTTATTAGCTCACCAGAGCACTTTTGTGCTCAGGCTGAGCTTTTGTGATCGCCTGATGTCCGTCCCCCGGCGTCGTGCGTCGTCCGTCGTCAACAATTTCAACCTTTAAAAATCTTCTCCTCTGAATCTACAAGGTTCTCAGTTTCATCTGTAGGTCCTCTACAAAAGTTATATAAATTATGCCCCTGGGGTCAAAATTGGCCCCGCCCCAGGGGTGTTCAGTTTTCAATAGAAACATATAGTGAAAACTTTGAAATTCTTCGCCTTTGAAACTAGAAGGTTCTCAGCTTTCTTATTTGGCACATAGCTTCAACTTCAGGTCTTCTACAAAAGTAGAAAGTAATAAAGTTCTTCTATAACACGGCCAAGTCATCCCTGAATCTGAATGAAGCAGTTTTCAAAATACCATATACTGATTTTAAATCATTGATTAAACAGCATATATGTTCCAAATGGCAGGTTTCTTGGGACAGCAATATTAACAATAAACTTCATGCCATCAAACCAACCATTGGTGATTCCCTTTTAAATAATAGAGCTATACGAAAAGATGAGGTGGTCCTAGCTCGCTGTCGCATAGGACACTCTCATATTACTCATTCCTATTTTCTAAAGCGCGAAGTTCAACCAGAATGTGTCTTCTGTCAAGAGCCATACACAGTAAAACATTTTTTGATTGAATGTGTTGACCTTGCTATAATAAGACGTAAATACTTTACTGTTGATTCTATGCACCAGTTATTTGATACAGTTCCATACGAGAATATAATTTCGTTTTTGACAGAGACTGGTCCTTATTCTAAAATATAAATCTTTTTTACCTGTTCTATTATATTATTTCTGTATTCTTTTCTACATTTTCATTTCGAATATTTTAACGATTTACACACTCGTTGATCGAGATTGGTTTTTATTGAATTTCATCGTTTCATCATAATTTTCGTCATTGGCGCTATATGACCTATTTAGTGTCACGGTGCCGTAAAACCCAACTCACTCACTCTACAAAAGTTTATAAATTATGCCCCTAGGGTCAAAATTGGTTCCACCCCAGGGATTGCCAGTTTTTTGTAGCTGACTGCTTAAACAGCCCATGGGATCACTAGTTATGCATAGGAAAAACTTTAAAAACCTTCCTGTCAAAAACTACATGTCCCAGAGTTTAGATATTTGTTTTATAGATTTACTTAGCATACATTTATGATATTTGTTAATATCATAGTTCTGAGGTTAAAATTGGCCCTACCCTGTGTATATAGACTTCTTCACATCAGAAACAACAGTTTAAAAGTTCCCCCTTAAATCAGACTGAGACTAGCCAGTATGAGTGCTCTGATGTAATCAGCCTTAGCCTGATCAGTAGAGTAGAAACTGTGTTTAGACAATTAACACACACTCATTTTAGATTTAGAAAACTATTTGGGTAATTCTCAAAATGCAGAAAGCTCTTAAAGCTTTTTTCATACCTATGCCTTGCATTAAGCTGCCAGCTATCAATATAGAGCCTATCAGTGTATCTGTTGTGAAGTTAGCTTAATACAAGTTCCAGTATTCTATGCATTAATACCGATTCTTTCAGTACTGTGATGTTATTTGATTCATAATTGTTGTCTGCTTGTTTCAGTTCGTTCACACTGTTTTTAATACATATCAATCTTACAATTAACTCTCTTGTACAAACCAAATATGACATTATATATGTGTCAGATCAGAATCCAAACTTTGTGCTTAATTCAGTCAAGTCATGCTCAGCAGTCACATATAGGGTTATAACACTGAGTTTCTGTCATCTGTTAGAAATAATAAAGTGAAAACTTTGAAAATCTTCTCTGAATCTACAGGGTTCTCAGCTATCATATTTGGCACAAATCACCATGTTTCTGTCCTCTACAAACGTTATATATAAATTATGCCTCTGGAGTCAAATTTGGCCCCGCCCCAGGGGTGGGCAGTTTTCAATAGAAACATATAGTGAAAACTTTAAAAATCTTCTCCTGAAGCTGGAATGTTCTCAGCTTTCATATTTGGCACATAACATCATGTTCAGGTCCTCTACAAAAGTTATATAAATTATGCCTCTGGGGTCAAAATTGGCACCACCCCAGGGTGGTCAGTTTTCAATAGAAACATATAGTGAAAACTTTGAATATCTTCTCCTCTGATTGTCTGGTGAGCGATATCAGGGCCATTCTGGCCCCTCTTGTTTATTTCTTTGTATATAATGCTGTCATCAGCGAAAAGTCTAAAAGTGCTGTGTTTCATATAATCTGCCAGGTCATTTATGTATATGAGGAAGAGGATTGGGCCTAGAACAGTACCCTGGGGGACACCGGAGGTGACAGCCACCTTATGTGAAATTTCACCCTCCAGGACTACTGTCTGTGTTCTGTTATCTAGGAAGTCTGAGATCCAATTCAGAGCATTGTTATTCATACCATAGTATTGTAGCTTATAGAGTAGATGTTTGTGTGGGACTTTGGCAAAGTCCATTATAATGATGTCAGTTTGGATAGTTTTATCTTGTCATCGGCTAATGTTTTGAAAGAACGATATAAGCTGTGTCTCGCATGAACGCGATGATCTAAACCCATGCTGAAGGTCATAAAGAATATTGTTTTTTTCTAAGTGGTTCATTATGGAACTAGAGACTACATGTTCAAGAATTTTGCAGCAGATGCATGTTAGAGAGATCGGTCTGTAATTGATAGCATCATGTTTATCTCCCTTTTTAAAGACAGGACAGACATTTGCATGTTTCCAATCAGCGGGTATTTTGCCAGTAGCCAGGGATCTATTAACACGGTAAAGATTGGCGCTATAATATCTTAACATTCTTTAAGGACTTTTGCTTGTATTGAGTCTGGCCCTGATGTTTTATGAGGATTGATGTTGCCAAGTAGTTTGAGAATGCCAGTTTTAGTAATGGTTATATCTGTCATGTTCGGATGGGGGCTAGAGCCTTTATTCAGAATAGCTGTAGAAGAGATTGGGGTGAAGGCTTTCTGAAATTGGTTGTTTAAAATATTTGCTTTTGACGATGTATCTTTAGAATGCCGTTTTCTCGTAATGGTGGTATACTTGTTGAGTCTGTTCTTTCGCTCTTTATATATGAAAACAGGTTCTTAGGTGCTTTATGGAAATGGGTACTGCCTTGGTCAGGGATATCAATATTAAAAATCATATTCTCTATATATTTCCAATAGGCCGTTCTCTGATCATTCTGGATTTCTGCCTTTAATTTCTTAAGACTACGGCTTTTCGAATGACTTTTGTTGCGTTTGACCAGTTTGCGCTTATATTTATTCATTTTCTTCCTGAGGTCATTTGTAATCCATGGTAACTTGTTCTGCTTCATTAGTTTGGATAGTATGTTTTTAGAGATGGGATTTGCGCAGATCGTTCTTAAATTTATCCCAAAGTTGATTAATGTCTACGTTACTTTCTTCTTGTAAAATTTCAAGGTAGGATCTGTGACGGTCTTCTTTAATATTTTAACAGTTTGCTTTTGAATATATGAACTTTTCCCTAGGTTTTGTTTTACATCTATGGAGGGAAGTATCACAAGTTGTTCGGACAATATCATGGTCAGCTATTCCAATTGGTGGTATAGTCTCTGTGTTTTCAATGATTGAGGGGTAATTTGTAAGGAGCAAATCGAGAAGTTTGTCTTTTCTGGTTGGTGTATCTACTAATTGAGTGAGTGAATGATCTGCAGTGATATCAAGAAGCTCCTGTTGCCGTTTGATATTTGGTCTACCATGTATTACACTAGTCAATTCCAGTCAATGTTGCCAATATTAAAGTCACCACCAAGCAAAATAACTTATTTAGAATTAGGATTTATCTTGTTGAGTGATTCATTTAATTGTTGTAAAGAGACATCATCATCTGGTTGTGATCTATAGAATGAGCCAATTATAAGTTTTTTAGAGCTTTTTAATGTTGCTTCAACCCATATGATCTCACAATCTGTTTGCAAATCTTTACATTCGTTTGTTGGAACTTCGTTTTTTATTGCAATTAAAACTCCTCCATGAATTGTACCCTTTTTATTTGGAGGCCTGTCTTTCCTATAAACAGTGAACTGGTTTGGATTAAAGAACTCGGATGAGGAGATGGAGGGATCTAACCATGTTTCTGTCCCAATAATTACATCAGGGCACACAGAGTCAATAAGTGCATCAAGTTCCGGTCTTTTATTTTTGATTGACTGAAAGTTTAAGCAAATAACCCTGGATGGCTTTCATAAGTTGATTTGCATGGAGGTTGCTTTTGTTTATTCAACTTTGGTGAAGAAGAAGCAAAGGGTCTACCCGGGCTGTCAATATTAATACATGTACTAAGAGATGATAAAGAATCGCTACAAAATAATGTATTACAATGTATCACATTTGTATAATTAGACCCATATCAGACAGTTCCTGTAGGAGCCATCTGATCATTGTCTGCACTGTTTACTTATGGAATGGTTTAGATCGGATTTTACAGTTTCTGTCGAACAGAGTCACTTTTGATGTGTCATCAAAGTGCCAAAGTAAGTGTTTGACATCATGCTTGTATTATATTTGGTTGTCATACAAAATCATTAGTAATGAATAATATATCATATGGCATACAGTAAAACCACTCAAATGTGATTAGTTAATTGATACAAATGGCTAATTTTAAAAGTAGGTGGTTGTTTAATGCAAGACAAACGTAACAGAAAGCTCCTATGGGACTTGCTGTACAGCTTTCATCTTGCATTAATTTTAAGCTTCCATCAGAGTTATGCCTGTTTTTAGCTCACCAGAGCACAAAGTGCTCAGGGTGAGCTTTTGTGATCGCCTGATGTCCGTCGTCCGTCGTCGTGCGTCGGGCGTCGTCCGTCGTCCCGCGTCAACAATTTGAACCTTTAAAAATCTTCTCCTCTGAATCTACAGGGTTCTCAGCTTTCATCTTTGGTACATAGCATCACCTATAGGTCCTCTACAAAAGTTATATAAATTATGCCCCTGGGGTCCAAATTGGCCCCGTCCCAGGGGTGGGAAGTTTTCAATAGAAACATATAGTAAAACTTTGAAAATCTTCTCCTCTGAAACCAGAAGGTTATTAGCTTTCATATTTGGCACATAGCATCATGTTCAGGTCCTCTACAAAAGTTATATAAATTATGACCCTGGGGTCAAAATTGGCCCCGCCCCAGGGGTGGGCAGTTTTCAATAGAAACAAATAGTGAAATCTTTGAAAATCTTCTCCTATGAAACTGAAAGGCTCTCATCTTTCATATTTGGCACAGATCATCAAGTCCAGGTCCTCTACAAAAGTTATATAAATTATGGCCCTGGGGTCAAAATTGGCCCCGCCCCAGGGGTGGGCAGTTTTCAATAGAAATATATAGTTAAAACTTTGAAAATCTTCTACTCTGAAACTACAAGATTCTCAGCTGTCATATTTGGTACAGAGCATCATGTGCTGGTCTTCTACAAAAGTTATATAATTTATGCCCCTGGGGTCAAAATTAGCCCCGCCCCAGGGGTGGGAAGTTTTCAATAGAAACATATAGTAAACCTTTGAAAATCTTCTCCTTTGAAACCAGAAGTTTCTTAGCTTTCATATTTGGCACATAGCATCATTTTTAGGTCCTCTACAAAAGTTATATAAATTATGGCCCTGGGGTTAAAATTGGCCCCGCCCCAGGGATGGGCAGTTTTCAATAGAAACAAATAGTGAAATCTTTGAAAATCTTCTCCTCTGAAACTGAAAGGCTCTCAGCTTTCATATTTGGCACATAGCATCATGTTCAGGTCCTCTACTAAAGTTATATAAATTATGCCCCTGGGGTCAAAATTGTCCCCGCCCCAGGGATGGGCAGTTTTCAATAGAAACAAATATTGAAAACTTTGAAATATTCTGAATCTGGAAAGTTCTCAGCTTTCATATTTGGTGCATAGCATCATGTTTAGGTCCTCTACAAAAAATGTATGAATTATGGCCCTGGGGTCAAAATTGGCCCCGCCCCATGGGTGGGTAGTTTTCAGTAGAAACATATAGAGAAAACTTTGAAAATCTTCTCCTGAAACTGAAAGGTTCTCAGCTTTCATATTTGGCTCATAGCATCATGTTCAAGTCCTCTACTAAAGATATATAAATTATGCCCCTGGGGTCAAAATTGGTCTGCCCCAGGGCCGGCTAGTTTTCTATAGAAACATATAGTGAAATCTTTGAAAATATTCTCCACTGATTGTCTGGTGAGCGCTTCAGGGCCATTCTGGCCCTCTTGTTTGATTGTTGCATTAGAGAAGTTTTATTGTATAATTTTTAACCCATTTCCTCATATTGATGCCTTTTGACGTCTATGTAAAAGTCCCTTTTTGAAACCATTGTGATAAATAGAGGAATTACAGCATGGGAGCAAATGCTCTATTTCAGAACTACACAGTTCCAAATTTTTTCCTTTTTTTCTGGTAAATGTTTCTTTTCAGTAGACTCATTCACAGAGTTTGGATCTAAAATAGCATATAGGGGAATGGGTTAACCGTTTACTCCATAAATATGTCGAAAGCAGAGTAGACCCAGATCAGATGGACCCTATAGGAGCCATGTGCTTTTATAGCAAATTAATCTCATCAAAATTAATGACGTCATCATTTTTTTACATGATTATTCATGGAGTGAAGGGTTAAGGAGAGTTTAAATACAGTAAAACCTCTCTATAACGGCCACTAAATTACATCATGTATTTTGTGTTAAAGGCAGATGGCTGCTGAAAGCAAGGTGAAAATAAAACGACGCTCATACAGGAGTGTTCTGTTTTACCTTCACTTTGCTTTAAGCAGCCACCTGCCTTAAATAACTAATTAACACAATTTATTGGCCATTATAGAGAGGTTTTACTGTAACAGCTACATCATAAGAGTGCTTGCAGTGATTTACTATATATTTAAGCTTGCTCTAATTATACCCCCACAAACGAAGGTTTTTTGTGGGTTTTTTTTTTTTTTTTTTTGGGGGGGGGGTATACTGGAGTCACCATGTCCGTCCGTCACGCTTGTTCGGATCATAACTTCCAAACTATAAAAGCTATTGACCGTAAACTTCATATATAGATAGATCACATTGACTGCAAGTGCAGTGCACAAGGTTTGTAACTCTGTCTTGAGTATTTTTGGAGTTATTGCCCTTTGTTATTTTTCCGTTTTCCAGAGTTTTTTCAAAACCCTTGCAGATATTGACGCGATATTTGGTATGTAGCTTTATAATAATGAGTTACAGATCATGTTTGAATTGTGTTACACTACATTGATTTTTAACGGAATGACAGCATTTTGACTTAATGTTTTTTAGGAAATTTCAGGTTTTCCGGAGTTTTTTCTAAACTGTAGCAGATATTGTAGTGATTTATTTCTATAACCCCCATCCCTGTGTCAAATGTGCTAGTGGATGTATTCATCACCTTTAGTGGTAGTTCTAGTTTTATATAAAGAAACAGACATGAATGATTTCTAAATGAATAGCAGTTGCTGAGTTTATATGATTGGGATTAGGTTGCAAAGACTCACATGTATTGTCTACACATAAGTCAAGAAGAGTGCATTTTAGTTTATAAAATGGAATTATGCATTTATGTTATGAATAAACGAATTTATCAAATATTTCTTTAAAAAAATATGAAAATGTTAGCAGCCTGTTTTTGGTTTTTAATGCCCATTTTGTAAAAGCGGAATACTCAGATATTTTCCCTATGAGTAACATCTTTTTAACCCATTCCCGCATATTGTGTGCTTTTGACGCCTCAGTGAAATATTTTTGTATGCCCCCAATGGCGGGCATATAGTAATCTCATTGTCCGTCCTTCTGTATGTCCGTTCATCAATCCTTCTATCCAAAATTTCGTATCCGTTCTATATTTTTTTTTATCTGAATGGATTTCAAAATAACCTGGCACTAATGATCACATTTCTTATGTGCAAAGTGTATATCCAGATCAATCGCCTCGTTGGTAATGTGGTGTTTGATAAGTCTTGTCTCAGTACAACAAACAGTAAAATGCCATGCCGGGGTAAATATATACTAGTGAAATATGGGGGTACGGAAATTTTCAATGTCTAGAAAGGGTGCAACTTAAATTTTATAAATATATCTTCAACTTGAAAAAGTCAACACCATCATATATGATTTACGGAGAACTTGGAATAACCCCGCTCTCAATTAATATAAAAAACAGAGTCATCGCATATTGGACTAAACTAATTCAAAATGTATCCGAAAATGAAAATTGCATTCAAATTAAATTGTTCAATCCCAATGGATAGATAATGTAAAACGATATTTATGTGAGACTGGTTTTTCAGGAATATGGTAAGCCAAGGTTTTGTTAATGCCAAATGGGTCACTAGGACAACACTTTAGAAGCTTAAAGACATTTTCATACAATCCTGGTATTCGGATTTAGATAGAACATCCAATACAAATAATTACAAACACCTAAAAACCAATTTCGGTCAGAGCAATTTCATAACCAAACTAACCACATATCACTGTAAAAACTTGTTTAGATTTTTAACCAGAAATCACACTTTGAGACTGGGCGGTGGCAAATATACCGTCTAACGAACGCAAATGTCCCCAGTGGAATTAACTAGGCGACGAATTTCACAATATTTTTGAATGCAGACTATTTGATGAAATACGGAATAAATACCTGGACAACTATACCAAGCAAAGGCCGAGCATGGCAAAATTTGTTGATTTGGTAAACTCTAATAATCATACACAATTAGAAAAATTTGCAATTCTATGTCAACAAATCACGAAACAATTTAGAAATAAGAACTAGAATGAATCAATATGAAATACACAAATATGTACTAATATAATACGGCATTACAGTCACTTAACTTTAGAGAACATATGTACAAAATGTATTTTGTACTCAATGTTTAGGTCGCTTAACGTTACATTGTTATAGAGAATACTTCAAATGTAGATCTGTACCACATTATTTGTTGCAATGTTAACGTCCTTGCAAAACTTGTGTGTCTGGCTATAGCAAACAATGTAGACCCAGTGCTGAAAAACTCATCGGATCTGGATCTACATAGCTTACTCGGATTAAATTCATATAGTAGTGTAATACATGCACATTTATGTATCATATATATTGTCGTTGTAGTTTTGTCTAGATGTTATTTTGTTGCTTGTCTATCTTGTCTTATGTTTATTTGTTGTCTGTTAAAGTTAGTCATTGCAATCCTATCTGAACATTGAGTCGTATGAGATCGTGGTAACTGCAATTTTCTACGGTCTTGAACGCTGCTGAGGGCTGACATTGTGTTGAACAAAGATCTTGTAATTGTTTAATGGCTATGTCCAATGCATACAGATTATAAACAAAATTACCGGAAGTATTACATATCTATATTTAAGTGAAAATGACTTGATCCTATATCACACACCGACTATTAGCTCGGTGGGGATCTGGTTCCAGGTCATTTTGATTGACCGTAACATTTTTTTATTAATCTGTAATAAACCAGATTTTGTACTACACTTGTTAATGACTATGTTAAATAATATATCAGCTTGCCCAATTATAGTGTTCAAGCGAACCGATTCCAAACCAGACGCCGTGTGTATTTCGGCTGCTGGTTTGAATCCAAATCATTTGACACTCTGTCTGTGATGTATTTCTTTAACTGTATTTCCTTTACAATAACCTTGGATTAGACCTGACTTTTAGATACTCACCTGTCTAGGAACTATACTGTACAATCGGGTTTGTTCTGGATTAACAGCGAGTACTTCCTGTCTGATCTGGGTCCAAATCGATTGACTTTTAGTCAGTACGTTTATATAATTAGTAAGAATCTGTGTATCAGACATTTGCTTTTTAACACTTAGCACATGCTCTACATCGTCGCTGTGCTATTAACCAATAAGGTTGCGAGATTTCAGGGAGTTGGCTTCAATACTATATTGCGTAAATTTCTATTTCATCGATAAATGACAGCTGTGAATAGTAACTGTCAATGCATTTATCGGTGATAAAAAAAGAAACAGTGCAAATACAATAGCAACTTCCTTAATGAATTACTAAATACAATTCTATTTGTTTGAATAGTAAAAATCTTTTTGAAACGATTATATTAAAAAGATAATTTGCTCGAAAGGATCTACTGCTTTAGAGCTAT
Organism: Azorinus chamasolen; assembly: GCA_963576725.1. Taxonomy (NCBI): domain Eukaryota; kingdom Metazoa; phylum Mollusca; class Bivalvia; order Cardiida; family Solecurtidae; genus Azorinus; species Azorinus chamasolen. The sequence continues at coordinate 41,200,452 of OY755241.1, read as the reverse complement.
TAATCCTTAAGAACATTCATTTTTAAGATTATACAATGCAAAGCTTTTAAACAACTGAACAATACGTCGAAATTTACTATGAAAACAGTGCAGATACAGTAGCACCCTTCTAAAAAATAAAAATAAAAAATAAATACAATTTACACATATTTCCAGATAAAATTGTCTCCAATATACGTCGAAATGCACTGTTTCGTCCGTAATGTTTCAACGAAGAATGAGGCTTGTGAAAAACCTTGTTTATTTCAATTTACCTGATCGAACCGCTTCAACCAATCATTATGGTTTGCTTTGCAACTTTGCAATATTTTGGCGGGAAAATTGACGGCGACTGTAGAGCATTGTGCTAAATAGCTTAGAGCATGTTCATTTCATACTACAGAATATAGTCCTCTCGGCGCGTCCCGCGCCTTGAGTACTATATTCCGTAGTATGAAATAAAAATGCTCTAACCTATACTTAGTGACGTTCAGGAATAAACGCAGAATGAAAACACGTTCGTATGACATTTTGAATTAAACTGTACAGAGACTTACTTAGATAAAATCCATTACACCGGTCAGTGAATGTCCGTGCATTTCTACTGTACATCTCACGCAAAAACTCAGGTAGATTATCTAGGAAAGCCACCATTGTGCATGCTTTGCGCCATTGCCTAATACACCAGGCAAACTGACTGGCGATAATGGGTATTACTTAACCAATTAATCGTCTATTATCTTGTTCCAATTAATTAAAGACAGTTTTCTGAAACACCGTGTATAGTAATATCTGAGCTATTGTGATATACACATTTGAATACTACTAATCACTATGTGCTGTTTTTCCCTATACAATATTTAAATTCTATTAGCAAGATTTATTATTTGTATGCCGTTTTCCACCGTTTTCTTTTGTTTGTTTGTTTTCTTTTTATTTGCCGTTTCCTATGTATTTAATTGTTTTGGAAAGTGCTTATGTATCCCATTAGGTGGGACTTTGCTTAACCGAAATAAAACTTGAAACTTGAAACTAGTTATACCTCATACATGTTAAACAATGTACCTCGTCCCCTCCTCCCCAATATGTAATTATAACTCGTATATAGATTGAAATCGGGGAATTCCACTTTCGCCGGACTGACAAAGGTTTAATTACAACTAATCTAACATCAACAGAACACGCTTATTAGATGTTAAAATATTTGAAAGAAACAGGTACATACATGCATAAGCATTTTTAAAAATATATACATGTATCTCTGTTCTGGCTTCATTTGTAATAGATCCTACATTGACGTGTATGGATAAACGACGACATTGAATAAGGACCTGTACAGTACACATATGTCTGACATATAGAAACTGGCACCAGTATTGGTGTGGTTAAGTATGAGGATATTAACACACACATTTTGCTTTTCTCTTAGTCTGTCCTATTAAATGTCGTATTCTACAAACAATAACGACATGTACAGTGCACATACGTCTGGCATATAGAAACTGACACCAGAATTGGTGTGATTATATATACACATTTGGCTTGAATCTTAGTATCTCCTACTACAATCTTGATAAATTTCATAAAATCCTGAATTGTGATCACTCATTTCTCCACCAAATTCTATGTTGTGATCACTCATTTATCCACCAAATTCTGCATTGTGATCACTCATTTCTCCACCAAATTTTATGTTGTGACCACTCATTAGAATTGTCTCTTTGAGACGATTTTAATGAGTTGTCACACCTGTAACATTGTAGAATGCATGAATTCATTTAAATGTGCCAGAGAAAAACAAGAGCTTTGTCATACTATAGTCATGTCATGGTAGACTAACTAGACTTTAATAATCCATCCCCTCATATTGACGCCTCTGTCACATTTTGAAACCATTGTGATAAAAAGAGCAAATGCTTATCACAATGGTTTCAGAACTACACAATTCTAAACTTGAGTTTCTAAACTAAACTTTTCAGTAGATTTATTAAGAGATTGGATCTAAAATAGCCTGGGTTAAACGTAATCATTTTACTCCATAAATATGCCATTTCTAAGCCTTTTGGGAACAGAGTAGACCCAGATCAGATGGCTTGATATAATATAAATATGATTCTACAGTTTCTGCGTTGGCCAATAATTCCTGTGTCGATGTGCTATTATAACAATTAATCTGATTAATATTAGATAGATAGATTTATTTCGGTAAAAAAGTGTACATCACATGGCAATAACAACAAGAAGCATTAAATAAAAAAGCCATGGAATGCGCTCTAATACCAAGGATAACACGAAAAAGGAAAACAAACGTTTTCCATCGTGGTCCTTGATAATAATGGCATGTCGTACCCTTAACGGATTCCTTGCAGTTGCTCTGTCTTCAGCAAAGTCATTGAGTCCATATTTGACGGACTTTCACAGTTGTTATGCTATGTTTTACATTTTGTACTGTGATTACTGTCTTTTGTTGTGGGGAAGTCCGGCGGGGATACCTTTATTTACAATGTTTGTTTAGCTAGGGTGACTTTGAGATAAGTGTGAGGTTAGGACGTCCGTAAACCGGTTTAAACCCCCAGTAGTGATTTTGCTACTGACCGTGCCAAGGCTGTTCTCTCTTTGTCACCCTTACTTTTGTTTGTCTTTTGTCTTTGTGCTTGTGTTTTGTTCATGTGTGTCTCTGGTGCTTGTGTATTTGTTGGTGTTTTCAGTGTTCTTCTCGTGTGTTTGCGTGTGTTTGGATGTGTGCGTGTGTTACATGCTGTCTATCGCTGTGTTGGTGCTGATTGCGTCTTGTATGTGACTTTGTATGTTTGTATGTATGTGTATAAATTGCTATATAAATTGCTTTCTGTCGTTGTTTTGGTCATGGCGGCGTTTTGTGTATGGCTTTTCCTGATTGACTTTCCTACTTTTTCGTGACAGAGAGATATTCACGAAATGTTATCACAAAATGCTTATCACAGCAATACTACTGAATTCACATAAATAATGATATAGTGATTACATTATACCCCAAATATTTTTGTTAAACATTCCAACTATATTATTTCATAGGAAAGCAAACTTGGATAAGCTGTATACATAATAACACACCTAGATGTCATATCAAGACATGAACTACATTTACATTACATTAGATTTATCACAGACTGGCAGTTGCTACACAGGGATTGCTCAGCTAAAAAATGTCAAAGAGATATTTTCGGAAACCTGCAAGTGCGTATAAGCTTCGACTCAATAAAACCGAGTCTGCAATTTTCTCCTTTTGCATTTCTACTTTTGCTTTCGAGGGATCAACCATTTTCAGAATATATGTACTTCACAACAGCAGGTGTTAAGTGCTTGTGCGGTGGCTGTAAAAAGTCGCCCTGTACTTCATTCTCAGTGTTGTTAAATTTTCTGGTCCTCGGGATCATTAGTTTTGATGTTATTAGTTTTGAAAATTGAATACTGCTTAAGCCGGTGCTAGGGGGCGTGAGTTATGTTGCACTTTTAATTACTATTCATGAACAGACTCAATTAAACCGAGTCTGCAATTTTCTCTTTTTGCATTTCTACTTTTGCTTTCGAGGGATCAACCATTTTCAGAATTCATATGCATGTACAGTCCTTCTAATACAACTCGTTGACAGTATCAAAATATAGTTAAACTGGCAGAACGTATAAAAATCAGATAAAAAACGACAACAATATATCTACCTTTAAAAGTCCCGAGCCTCAAAAGCTCTTACACTGACTTACAATTTAAATATGGAAAAAATGTCAAACAGGGAGAGCCACATACGAAAAGACGCCACACCAAACACAATCAAACCAGGAACGGCACAGTCACAAGACAAAACATAACGGGAAGCATATCAAGACATTAAGTTTCAGACCCATACCTGAAAAAGATACTAACTATCCTGTAAGTGGTTTTATAAAACAGTTTTAAAATGCCCAAGCGTTTTACATTTAAAAATCTGGATACCAAACAGAGGAAGCATAATCAAAATGACATTGTATGAGGGACATGACAAGGAGCTTTATAGTATGTGAATTATGAAGGGTGGTGATCCCCCGAGAGCAAAAATTGCAACACAAAAAGAGAAAATTGCAGACTCGGTTCTATTGAGTCTGTTCATGAACAGTAATTGAAAGTGCAACACTGATCACACCCCCTAGCACCGGCTTAAGCGGTATTCAATTTTCAGAACAAGAAGTACTAAAATTCATGATCTCGAAGGATCAGAAGGTATAACAGCACTGAGAATGAAGTACGGGGCGACGTTTTACGGCCACCACACAAACACTTGACGCCTGCTGTTGTGAAGACTATAAATTCTGAAGGGAGGTGATCCCCCGAGAGCAAAAATTGCAACACAAAAAGAGAAAATTGCAGAATCGGTTTTATTGAGTCGGTTCATGAACAGTAATTGAAAGTGCAACACTGCTCACGCCCCCTAGCACTGGCTTAAGCGGTATTCAATTTTCAGAACAAGAAGTACTGAAATTCATGATCTCGAAGGATCAGAAGGTATAACAACACTGAGAATGAAGTACGGGCGACGTTTTACGGCCGCCACACAAGCAGTCAAAAAATTACTTTTCCTATATAAAAAAAATAACTTACTGCTAGCTTTCTTGATGACTGACCTAGACATAGATTCACCAGATAAAGACTGATCTAAAGTTGCTAACAATTTATGGTGTCAGTATCTATTACATGACTATTCATGGAGTAAAGGGTTAAATGAAATAATGCATGAACTAGTGGGTCTTTTAATTCCGTGCATGCTAGCAGCAAATGGTCAGTTGAGATGACCAAGTGACTCGACGTCTCACCAAGATTCAAAATGTTTGATTCTTTATGTTTTTGACATTGAGTTTGTTTGCATCTCATCTGGATGCAAACTGTTTCATTGATCATACGCTCCTAGTATACAGAGTTAACCCTTTACTCCATGATTAAGCATTTATGTGCCTTTGCAAACGCAGTAGACCCAGATCAGACGGCCCCTATAGGAGCGATCTGATCATTGTCTGCTCGTACCCTTTATTGCTTTTCTACTCTGTTTGCAGCTCAGTCATTTAGTACACTAGCGATAGGTGGATACAGATTGTTTCACTTAAACGTTTTCGTTTTACATGCACTTTACTACTGTATTTGCCATCGCGGATATTGTAGATTAGTCGGAGAGGGGGTATGTTTATTTACACTGTTTGTCTTTTAGGATGGGGATGGAATAAGTATGAGGTTGGGCGCCCCATAAACTGGTTTAAACCCCCAAGGCGGTACTTCCATGATCCCCCTATTGTTTGTTTTGTCGTTGTGCGTCTCTTTATGTTTTTGGCAGTTATGTACATTTGCTGTGTTTTCTTGTGTTGCTGTTCGGGCGGTTGTTTGTTCTGTATGTGGTTTTTCCTGCATGACTCATATTTGTACTTTTACTTATCATATAATATAGATCTGATTCTACATTTTCTGCCATTGCCAACATACTATGTCTATATGCGCTATTGTAATTATTAATCTAATTAATATCCATGACGTTATTTATTCTTACACGAATATGCATGGAGGAAAGGATAAAAAGACCAATGATAAGTGGTACAGGTATTCGGAAATCACGTTTGATTGATTTAAATGGTGTAATGATCCAATAAAAAAATAACATTTGAAGAAAAAAGATAAAACTGCTAAACAATGACAGACTTAACTGATTTACTTATTACATTGACAAAACCATTTTGATTATTAACCAAATGTTTTTAACTATTGACCGATTTGGCCCCTTTCTATGATTCAATGAAGATTGCAAAAGAATGATAAAACTGCTAAACAATGATAGATATTATCTTGACAAAAACATTTGACTAAATAGGTCTAAGTATTAACCGATTGGGTGCCTTGCTATCGTAAGGGCGTTTCCAGGCTATGCGCAGAATTCCTATTTAAATTTTCTTTGTAGTTTATTCACGGTTATATAGAAGGCATATGCAATAATTTACAATATGTTTAAACTAGTCAATCACTTTGTCTTTCTATTAGAGGCCTCAGTGGCCGGGTGTTTTGGTCTTCGACTGACAGTCACTTAGTCATCATCGCTGTGGTTCGAATACCGGCCTAGGCATTTGGAATGTTCATGTGAGGAAGCATTCAAGCTTGCTTGAGGTAGTTCGATGGTTCTGTCCAGGTTGTTCTTCTGTGCACGAAACGATGCAATTTTGAAAAACCTCTTCCTGCATCATGACTGTGTGGTTATAGTCTTCGACTGACACTCACTTAGCTACTCACCGCCATGGATCGAATCCCGGCATGGATACCATCGTACAATAAATGCATAATTTCAATAAAAACATTAATATGGCGTTGACTATGTTCAATTGTTTTAGGAAGTCTGAGTTTGTAGTTATACCCCCACAAACAGAGTTTGAGGGGGGTATACTGGAATCAGCCTGTCGGTTGGTCGGTCGGTCGGTCGGGCGGTCGGGCGGTCTGTCTGCAAAATCTTGTACGGCGAACTCCTCCTTCAGTTTCAACCCGATTCACTTGACACTTGGCATAATTGTTAATCAGGAGTAGTAGATGTGCAAGACACAAATTTCAGGTCTCTGTGACCTTGACCTTGACCTTTGGCCTTGAAATTGGTCTTGAAATTGGCAGGCAAAAGCTTGTAATTTGAACTCCTCCTTCACATTCAACCTGATTCACTTGATACTTGGCATAAATGTTACTCAGGAGTAGTAGATGTGCAAGACACAAATTTCAGGTCTCTGTGACCTTGACCTTGACCTTTGGCCTTGAAATTGGTCTTGAAATTGGCAGGCAAAAGCTTGTACTTTGAACTCCTCCTTCACATTCAACCTGATTCACTTGATACTTGGCATAAATGTTACTCAGGAGTAGTAGATGTGTAAGACACAAATTTCAGGTCTCTGTGACCTTGACCTTGACCTTTGGCCTTGAAATTGGTCTTGAAATTGGCAGGCAAAATCTTGTACTTTGAACTCCTCCTTCACTTTCAACCTGATTCACTTGATACTTGGCATAAATGTTATTCAGGAGTAGTAGATGTGCAAGACACAAATTTCAGGTCTCTGTGACCTTGACCTTGATCTTTGGCCTTGAAATTGGTCTTGAAATTGGCAGGCAAAAGCTTGTACTTTGAACTTCTCCTTCAATTTCAACCTGATTCACTTGATACTTGGCATAAATGTTACTCAGGAGTAGTAGATGTGCAAGACACAAATTTCAGGTCTCTGTGACTTTGACCTTGACCTTTGATCTTGAAATTGGTCTAAAATTGGCAGGCAAAATCTTGTACTTTGAACTCCTCCTTCAATTTCAACCTGATTCACTTGATACTTGGCATAAATGTTACTCAGGAGTAGTAGATGTGCAAGACACAAATTTAAAATCTCTGTGACCTTGACCTTTGGCCTTGAAATTGGTCTTAAAATTGGCAAGCAAAATCTTGTACGGCAAACTCCTTCACTTTCAATCTGATTCATTTGATACTTGGCATAAATGTTACTCAGGAGTAGTAGATGTGCAAGACACAAATTTCAGGTCTCTGTGACCTTGACCTTGATCTTTGGCCTTGAAATTGGTCATGATATTGGCAGGCAAAATCTTGTACTTTGAACTCCTCCTTCAATTTCAACCTGATTCACTTGATACTTGGCATAAATGTTACTCAGGAGTAGTATATGTGTAAGACACAAATTTCAGGTCTCTGTGACCTTGACCTTGACCGTTGGCCTTGAAGTTGGTCTTAAAATTGGCAGGCAAAAGCTTGTACTTTGAACTCCTCCTTCACTTTCAACCTGATTCACTTGATACTTGGCATAAATGTTACTCAGGAGTAGTAGATGTGCAAGACACAAATTTAAAATCTCTGTGACCTTGACCTTTGGCATTGAAATTGGTCTTAAAATTGGCAGGCAAAATCTTGTACGGCGAACTCCTCCTTCACTTTCAACCTGATTTACTTGATACTTGGCATAAATGTTACTCAGGAGTAGTAGATGTGCAAGACACAAATTTCAGGTCTCTGTGACCTTGACCTTGACCTTTGGCCTTGAAATTGACAGGCAAAATCTTGTACTTTGAACTCCTCCTTCAATTTCAACCCGATTCACTTGATACTTGGCATAAATTACAGAATTTTCTCTATTTGAACTTTGGGTATTTTTGTTATTTGGTCCTGTTACATGTTCAAAACTTGGATTTGCAATCAAGGCTGCCGTGTGGGGGTATTCATCACCTTTAGTGATAGTTCTAGTTTTCATTTGTAAGTAAGCCTTCCAGTTGGCCTGGGAGGTGGTTCTACCCTGGTGTTCTCGTACGCATGGAATTCTGCAAAATATTTCATGCACAGGAAAAACGCTAATAGGAGTCTCCCTTCACTTGTGATTAACTGGACGTCGCGGTTTCGGTAGAAATACTGTTAAAGCCATATAAAACCCAGATACAAACAAACAAACTTACTTCTCTACAAACTTCCCCCTCTACAAACTTCCTCCTCTGCAAACTTCCTCCTCTACAAACTTCCCCTCTACAAACGTTCTCCTCTACAAACTCTTCATTCACAGTGTTGTTATACCTTCTGATCCTTCGAGATCATGCATTTCAGTACTTCTTCTTCTGAAAATTGAAACCGCTTAAGTCGGTGCTAGGGGGCGTGAGCAATGTTGCACTTTCAATTACTGTTCATCAACAGACTCAATAAAACCGAGTCTGCAATTTTTTTCTTTTTGTGTTGCAATTTTTGCTCTCGGGGGATCACCTCCCTTCAGAATTTATTTCCTCCTCCTCTTCAAACTTCTTCCTCTGCAAACTTCCTCCTCTACAAACCATACTCCTCTGCAAACTTCCTCCTATTAAATTTCCTCCTCCTCTACAAACTTTCTCCCCTATAAACTTCCTCCTCATTGTGTACACTAGCGGAAGGTGGACCCAGTTTGTTTCAAATAAATATGTTTTCGTTTTACATGCACTTTACCACTGTTGTTACCATCTCAGCAGAAGTTTGATTATTTGGAGAAGGGGATATGTTTATTAACACTGTCTTTTAGGGTGGGGATGGAATAAGTGTGAGGTTGGGCGCCCCTAAACCGGTTTAAACATCCAGTGACTATTGTCACTGACCGTTCTAAGGCGGTACTTCCATCTCCCTCCTAGTGTTCGTTAGTTATATCTTTGTGCGTCTCTTTGTATCGTTTGATATGCATGTACTCCTACTTTTTTGTAGTGGTGCTGTTCGGGCGCCTGTGTGTTATGTATGTGGTGTTTCCTGCATGACTCATAACTGTACTTGGGGGCATGAGTAGTGTTGCACTTTGAATTACTACTCACGTACAGATTCAATAAACCGAGTCTTCAATTTTCTCTTTTTGCATCGCTGCGTTTGCTTTCGAAGGATCTCCTACTTTCAGAATTTATATACTTCACAACAGCAGGCGTTAAGTGCCAGTATGGCGGCCGTAAAAAGTCGCCCAATACTTCATTCTCATATCTTCATTCTTATACTTTCTGGTCCTTCGGGATAATTTGTTTCGGTGTTCTCGTATTTGTTTTGAAAAAATTGAATACCGATTAAGCCGGTGCTAAGGGGTGTGAATAGTGTTGCACTTTGAATTACTACTCATATACAGACTTAATCAAACAGAGTTTACAATTTCCCCTTTTTTTCATTGCTTCTTTGGCTTTCGAAGGATCTCCTACTTTCAGAATTTATTTCCTCCACCTGTAATTAGGTGTACGTCACGATATGACTGAAATACTGTTACAGCGATGTTAAACCTTTCCCTGTTTGTTTATTTAAAATGTTAATACTTACTGCATATTCATAGACACAACTACGTGTATTATAATTAAATATGGAATGTGAAACATTGTAGTCATTTTTGAAAACAAAGAATAAGGTCTATCAAATTTCATTAGCAAACAGAGCAGACCCTGATCAGACGGCTCGTATAGGAGTCGTGTGGTCTGGGTCTACTCTGTTTGCAGATGCATTAAAAGGTATTTATATGAAGGAAAGGGCTACAGCGATGTTACAGCCCAATACCGTTGTCTTTCTGAACAACCTAATTTGCTGATTGTCATCTCAAATAAGCTTTCAACAATATTACGTCATTGGTCCTGGTGTATGAGCACACACATAAAATGTTTTGTTTTTGATCTGGGCTTAAAATGTAAACCCACAGTGAAGTTGCTATTAGTTGCATCCAGAGTCTACTCTGCTAAGGTTTGAAGGGGCGTTAATATGACATAAAGGGGTAACTGCTGTAAGCCTATCCAAGTAGTACAGTTTCCAGATAAAGCCACGTGTCTGGCGACATTTATCTGGGAAATACCGGTATGTATTTCGTGCAGCCAATTATTATTGATTGTTCCTGGATAAAACTAACACTAGGCTTCCCAGCGAAAACTTTAGGTCTGTATCATGGACCATGAGAGAATTCTAAACCCACGCTTATAGGTTTTGATGTGTCGCATACTATAAGAAAGCTATCGCTAAATTGTTTTAGAATTTTATAGCTATGCGCAATCCTTTCCTAGATATTAAGTTTTGTGAAATGGGCTAGGATTTTGACCCCTTTGAGTGAGGTTGTGGTTTATTGATTGGATTCATTAATAAAATGTGCAAATATCAAGCTTCAATATCTTGAATGAATGAAATGGCATCTGTCACCTCATGTAGGGGCCGCATATGCAAATGGATTGGACATTGCGAATGCAGTCACCATTGCAGTCGCAGTCACACCAGCCTTAATAAATGATCTAAGGATAACTGATTTATAAGCTCTAAGACAAATGTTTGTCCGTTACAATGCGACAATATAAAACAAGAAATAGTCTCACTTGTAGATACAGATTCAGGGAAAATAATTTGACGGGGATTCACCAAAGCGTATGTGAATAATGATCAGTTTATGGAAAAGGCGATTAACATGCCCTCCCTTCCTCAGTTCATTCCACTTCGTATCTGTTAGTAAGGAGGAATTGTCATTGGCCAAATCATAGGTTTATGCATATTTAATACAGTAGGAAGGTTTAATTAGTAAATTGTCTTCTGATATGGATAATGTGACCATAACTCTTCCGCTGCCAATGTCGCATCTGCTCTGTTTGCTTATGGAATAATATTAATATTATCCTGCAGTTTCTCCCTGAACCAATATATTCTGTGTAACATGTCATTATAAAAATCAGCAAATAATTTGATAATGTCATAAGCTCGCTTATATGCAAATTAGTTACTAGAAATACTAGTTCATCCAAGACACGTACTGTCTGCAAACATGTGCCTGTGCTATATGTGAAGCTGTTGAATTCAGGATAATCTTTTGACCAATTTCTTTCAAAAACAAATAGCAAACGTCAGTAAAACACACACGCATGCACGCAAGCACGCACACACATATACATACACCCACACTCCGCGTACATGTACGCACACTCCGCACGCATGCACGCACGCACGAGAGATATGCAATCAAACACCAACAAACGCACAAGTACTAGAAAAAGGCTGAAGACAAACATAAAAATAGGTTGACAACCCTTATTTCAAACAAATCTTGATTAAACTTTTTATTTGTTGCATATCGATCACATATGCTTACTTTCACCACTTGAACTTTCCACTTCCTGATAATCCATCTCCAGCTTAAGAACTGTACTGGTCCAAGGGATATCAACTTCCTTCGAACCTGACAAAATGTATAAGTAAACACGTTTCATAATACTCGTACTTCAACTGCGTGTCATTGGGATTCAGACAGACAAATACATTGACGGTATTGCTGAATAATGAACTTTGAACTATCGTGCCCTTATCGGCTTCCCTGAAGTTGCACTGACTTCAGCCGAGCCATTGAGTACATATTTGACGGATTTTCATAGTTGTTGTTATTGAGTCTGCAATTTTCTCTTTTTGTATTGCAATGTTTGCTTTCGGGGATCACCTCCCTTCAGAATTTATAATCTTCACAACAGCAGGTGTTAAGTGCTTGTGTGGCGGCCGTATAACGTCACCCCGTACTTCATTCTCAGTGTTGTTATACCTTCTGATCCTTCGAAATCATGAATTTCAGTACTTCTTGTTCTAAAAATTGAATACCGCTTAAGCCGGTGCTAGGGGGCGTGAGCAGTTTTGCACTTTCAATTACTGCTCATGAACAGACTCAATAAAACCGAGTCTGCAATTTCCTCTTTTTGTGTTGCAATGTTTGCTTTCGGGGATCACCTCCCTTCAGAATTTATACTATGTTTTACATAATTATTGTCCTGTGTTTTTCCGTCTTCTAATTTGTGGGGAAGACTAGCGGGGAAACCATTATTTACACTATTTGTGTAGCTAGGGTGACTGAGATAAGTGTGAGGTTAGGATGTCCGTGAACCGGTTTAAACCCCTAGTGTAGGTTTTGCTTCTGACTGTTTCAAGGCGGTACCCACTTCCTTACCCTTGCTTTTATGTTAGTTTGGTGTCTTTGTGCGTTTGTTTTTGTTTACAATTTTCATCTCGTATGTTTGTATGCGTATGTGTGTGTGTTTGTTGTGTATGTGTGTTACCTGCTTTCTATCGGTATTGTAGTGGTGGTTGCGTTTTGTGTGTGTCTTTTCCTGTTTGACTTTACTACTTTTTCATTTGAGAAAGTTATAGCTAGTAAGCGTACAGAAAATTAACTATCAACAGTCCCATATAAGATGCGTAAATTTAAACATTTGCAAGTAAAGCCCATTTATTTATCAACCAAAAGTACATGTGTGAGTCATGCAGGAAACACCACATACAAAACACACAGCCGCCCGAACAGCGCCACGATGAAAATAGTAAATGTACATGCATATAAAAGACACAAAGAGACGCACTGAATTAAGACATACCATTTGACATTCAAATGTGAGTTTGATCTTTAGCTGACATAACTACCTCTTGTGTTCTGCACATCCTCTCAAATTAGCTAACATTTTACTTTTCTGAAAATCCTTCAAAGGACACGAAAATGTAATGTACATTGAAGGTTAAAAACCTTGACCTTTATTAAAATGTGACCTAGCCTATATTGTGACCACTCTTTAGTATCGCCTCTTCAAGACCATTCTGCACTTTACAGAGTGGTCACAACATATGGTTTGGGAGTTATTCTTGAAAACAAATTGAGACCGGTGTGTTATAACTTAATGAGCATACAGAGCAGACCTATAGGAGCTGTCTGAACTGGGTTTGCTTTGTTTGCAAAATATGCAACACTTAGTTTTCATGAGGGAAATGCTTAACTGGGAAAAATAGAAGTGTACTATAAATGTGTCGTGGATATCTTGTCTTTGAATTTACAAAGGAAAATCTCAAAACTTTAGTTAATTTAGAAGTTAACCATTTTGAATTTCAGCCAACCGAATCCTTTAAAACTGAATATATACTCAGCCTACTGATGTAAAACAATAATGGAGCATTTAAATTTATTTAATCATCGATTTAACCACCGAAAAGGCGAACCTTTTAAGCGTTGTCTGATTCTTTCCAGAACCAGGTCGACAAGTTCCTTGCCAACAGTGTAGCGAACTCTGGCATAGTTGTTGGCAGCATCTTTTTTGCCAGTGATCAGCTGCTCGGGATGGAATAGCTGCCTGTAAGTGCCAGTTCGAACCTCATCTATGTAACAAAATAGACATGAATATGCTATTGTGAGTAACTTTGAACCGGAACTGCTAGTAAAATGAATACCTCCACCAGATTCATAATTGTGTACTGTTAATAATACATGATATTGTTTAGTTATGTTCAGTTATTCTTCATGCATGGTTCATACAGAGATTTTGTGGGAAAGCACTTTTGAAGGATTTCAAAATTTAAGCACTATTAGTGACACAAGCCGTCTTGCCTAAACGCTGAAAAGCCCATTCGTAAACAACTGCAAGCTGGAAATAGCTTAATTAAAGGCGTATATCACATTTGTTTTTAGCGAAATTTTGCACAATCAAGGTTCAAGTATTTTAATGCCAATGACACCATACAAATATAGGATCACCGTGATGTTTGTAGCTATGTGCTTAAGAATATAACCACTGTTGGAGGAATTTGAAAAAATGCACCCCAGTCTTTAAAGTTGTGTATAACCAAAACATAATGAAATTTCAATGTACAAATATACATATTTTTAATTGAAATATATCAACCAATTTTCAAAATACCAAAATGCTTTCATATAGGTAAAGAACAGTATCATATTTCAGAAAATACAAATTTAAAAATGGAAGTATTTTTTCAAGAAAAGCAAACAAGTGAGACAAAAATATTTTCCAAAGGACATCATTTTTTAAAACTTTATGTAAACAAAGTTTTTGCTTTTTCCTTGCAAATAATATCTTCAAAACATGGGATAACCGTGCTATCTTGTGAGCCATGATTTCTTACACATAAATACCGCCACATAATTCTGACTAAATATATATTGTTCTTAAAAATGTTGAATTAAACTATAGAAAATGTGCCAAAAAGTGTACACACGTGTCATAGAAATACATTACAGATAGTTTTTGATGGAACACATTTCAAATGTCATTGGTAAATGTATTTTCCATGACAAAACGTGAAAAGAGAGGTAATGATATCGATAAATGCAGACCAGAAGTGTTTCCAAGCAAAGAGAATGCCACAATTTATACAGTCTTATCTCTATAAACCTTTTTCATTTAACATAGTGCCATTTACATGTAGATCTATCACTGTACTGGAGAAAATAAGTAAAACGAGAATAACTCCAAAACAAGCGCTATCCAAAGACAGCACGTCTGACTATTCACGCTATTAAAAATCTTTTCTGCAATAGTTAGTGATTGTGCGGTTAAAAAACTAAGTCTAAAAAGGGACACGATTTGGTCTATATCACTTGTAAATGTTAATTCACCCAAACGTTATTGGACTTGGCCTACAGGTCATATGAGATTTTTGTCAAGTTTGAAGTCACTAACATACAGAATTTTCCTGAAAATTACTTTCACCAAAAAACCTATAACCAGAAACTTCAAGTAAAAAGACAGGCAGATGTTGGTCTCAATTCAGTACAGAGTTAAGGGGTTTGGCCTACCGGGTCATCTGATGACCCCCGTATATGAGAGTGAAGTTTGAATTTATCGGTGTAGGCGAAAACAGCTATCTGTAAAAACACACATGCGCAAAAACGATGCGCTTAAACTATTGTGATATACGCCGACGTGACTACCACATGTGTCATGTCCGGCGGGGATACCTTTATTTACACTATTTGTAAAGCTAGGGTGACTTTGAGAGAAGTGTGAGGTTAGGACGTCCGTAAACCGGTTTAAACCCCCAGTGGTGTTTTTGCTACTGACCGTGCCAAGGCGGTACTCTCTTTGTCACCCTTCCTTCTGTTTGCCTTGCGTCTTTGTGCTTGTGATTTTGTTCATGTGTGGAGTGTTTGTCTCTGGTTCTTGTGTGTCTGTTGGTGTTTTCTGTGTTCATCTCGTGTGTGAGTGTGCGTTTGGGTGTGTGGATGTGTGTCATGCTGTCTATCGGTGTTTTGGTGGTGGTTGCGTCTTGTATGTGGCTTTGCCTGCTTGACTTTACTACTTTTCCATGCACACCATCTTAAATTAGCTAACATTTGTCTAAAGCTTTATAAAAACTCTTCAAGGGGTTTAGAAGATAGGGAGCGGACACTAAAATGTAATGGAAATTGAAGGTTAAAACATTGGACCTTCAAATCTGACCTTGAACTTGAGCCAACATGACTGCCACATGTGTACTGCACAGTGTCTCAACTTGATTAATATTTGAGGCATGTCTCATGAAAATCCTTCCAGAGGTATATGAGATATGGAGCAGACACGAAATTACACTTGACCTTCAAATGTGGCCTTGACCTTTAGGAAACATGACTGCCATATGTGTTCTGCACATTGTCTTAATTTAGCTAACATTTGACTAAAGTTTTATGAGTAACCTTCAAAGGGTTTAGAAGATATGGAGCGGACTCGAAAATGTAATGAAAATTGAAACACTTGACCTTCAAACATGACATTGACCTTGGGCCGCCATGACTGACACATGTGTTCTGCACATAGACTCAACTTGGTTATCATTTCAGGCAAGTTTCATTTAGTGGTATAGGAGATATGGAGCGGACACGAAATTGTTATGGACAGACGGACGGACAGACGGATGAAGGCCATTCCTATACCCATCCCTTCCGTTTCGCGGCGGTGAATAAAAAGTGGTACCGCCTTGGAACAGTCAGTGACAATTCCATCTCCGCCCTAACAACTGCGATGGCAAATACAATGGTAAATTACATGTAAAACGAAACCATATTTAAGTGAGACGAACTGAATCAACCTATCGCTATAACCTATAATGTTACCACTCTTTAGAATCGTTTCTTCAAGACGATCATAAAGACAATTCTAAACAGTGGCCAGACTATACTATGAGTATAGAGTTTGATGGAGAAATGACGATTTTAGTATTTGGGTACGAACTTTTTTATGTAGCTCTGATTAGTCTATTGGTATGTTTCAGCAGTCAGGATGTACGGTGTCATGTCATATGTATATATTGTGTCTTAGAGTACAGATCAAGTCCTGAATTTTATGGTGATGTAATTTACAAACTTCGTAAAATTGTTGGACATACCCATTTTCTCACTTTGTTCATCAAATATGTCAAATATCATTAAAAAGGGATATGATCCCGTAGTACTACAACATACTGCATGTTTGGTTGTCAACCCTTTTACAGTTGGCAATCACACTGGCCTCTTTGCATGTACGCCGACAAGAAAGGTTTAGTACTCTATGAAGGCGACCTCTTAAATCCAGAAACGGAAGGAGAACGTCGGATATCTGTACTATTTCGTTTTTGTCGTACCGTTTATTACTTTTCTACAGTTACTCTGTTTGCAGCTCAATCATTGAGTATACTAGCGATAGGTGGATACAGTTTGTTCACTTAAATGTTTTCGTTATACATGCACTTTACCACTGTATTTGCCGTCGCGGTTGTTGTAGATTAGTCGGAGAGGGGATACGTTTATTTACACTGTTTGTCTTTTAGGGTGGGGATGGAATAAGTGTGAGGTTGGGCGCCCATAAACCGGTTTAACCCCCCCAGTGACTTTTGTCACTGACCGTTCCAAGGCGGTGCTTCCATCTTCCCCTATTGTGTGTTTGTTTTGTCTTTGTGCGTCTCTTGTTGTTTTTATAGTTATGTACATTTGCTGTTTCCTTGTGTTGCTGTTCGGGTGACTGTTTGTTCTGTATGTGGTGTTTCCTGCATGACTCATTTTTGTACCTTTACGTACTGATGTATGCAGAACCAGTTACATTTCATTAACTGTCAGCTGCAAACGCTGTCGTATGTGTAGTGAATAGTTTACCCTTCGTTTGTTAAGGTATTTGTCGTCTGCTTCATGTGTCAAAGACCAAACTTGTTCAATTTCTTTACATAATCATATATAAGTATTCCCAGTTTAGAATGTGACGTCTGTGTCTCATGTGAATTTAACTCTTTCCTTGTTTAACATTAATGTAAGAAAAAATGACACCATAAATTAGCTTAATTTTTATAATGTGAACTAGGAAATTTCCTACGTTGACAAAATCTGTAGAATCAGAACTGTATAATGTCAAAAGCAAGCAGAGCAGACCCACATCGAACGGCTCCTATAGTAGCCGTCTGATCAGGGTCCACTCTGTTTGCAAATCGTTTATATGAGGGGAAAGTGTTAAACTGGTTGCAAAGGATATACTACTAAATAGGGTTAATCCTACTGTAATTTGAAATTTGCGACGGTATATGAGGTTTTTAACGGTCGCAAATTATCTTAATAGCGACGCCGTAGGCGGAGTCATTAAAATAATTTTAATTACCGGGCCAGTATGAAATATAATTATGTCAATGTATGCAAATACGGATTTATCATTGCTTACAACGAATACCACAGTAAACGTTTGACAAACAACGCGCATTGATATATTTACAAGCACATGGTGTTATTCGGCCGTTTTCGATTGGTTGAATTTGCGATATGTAAAACACTTTTTATATGCCGCAAAGTTGGTCACATGAGCCAATCATGCAGGAAATTGACAGATTGTGTTAGAATCACCCTTTGGGTGTAAGGGCTCACATAAAATTGCAGATTTAAATTCTCACTTCATTTAAGAACGGTCATGTTTCACGGTTATGTTGAGAGACAGGACCTTATCCATGTGTTTTGGATTACATCGCTCAAAGTCTTTCTCTATATCAGATCGAGATCTAGATCTCAACTGTTGGCCGTGTTCTGGTTACAAGTCCTTCTAGCGTAACATAAATAAATAACATTGGATGGGTGGACTAAACACGTTGAGCCATTTAAATCAAAGATACGTCTTTTGACGCCTTTGCATACATAGTAAATCCAGATCAGACAGTTCTTGCTAGAACTAAATAATCAGGATATACTCTATTTGCTATTGTCCACATATTCTTTCTCAGCTAAAACTGCATGTGTTCACATACCATTTTAAGTAATGTAATGTAATTAATATTCATAATACCATCATATTGTATATGAATATGCACAATGTGAAGGGTTAAGTAGATATGTTTAATTCCAGCCAATGTATCAATAAGAAAATATATATGTACACTTAGGCAGAAAAAGTAGGATTTGAAAAAACCAGCAGGTGCTTACTCTCACGGGCTCTGGTTTGAAACAGTCTTACGAAAAAGCTTGTTACAACACCCGGGGCCTATTACATAGAGGTCAACACATAGAAGACTATGATCATGGTCAACGGACATTTGTGCTAATATTACCGTAAATTGAGAATTATCTGATAAAGATGACTGATCTAGCTAAGCACAGACGTCTCATTTGGAAACAAATACGTACCGAAACAATCTATAATCCGGACGTTAAATTCAGGATTAATATCAGGTGGCAGCTTAATGCAGGGTAAAACTCATGCAGAAAGCTTCTTTAGGATCTTTCTGCATGACCTATGTACAAGGTTGCGGGTTTACGTTTATGGAAATACCTTAGTTACAGTAATTAAACATTAAACACGCTACTATATATGGAAATAAACAAGCCAAATCATATTACAAGTAGTTCAAAAACGAAATTACCTGTGCCATTTACAACTGTCCCATACACATCTACCAGAGCAATGGCAGTAAGCAGAGTGTACGAAATAGACATTTAAAACTTTAAGTATGACAGAATAGTGTTGTAGAACTTGTAAGGGTTTTCGGTGGTACAGTCCCTTGTATGTCTTCAATTGCCAAAACAGGACAGAAGATTTGTCAGGAACTAAGGTGACCTGCAAAGATAAATAAGAGACAAACAATTCGAGGTTTCTTTGCATTGCAAAGTATATTTGCATTCTTCACAACTAGAGAAAAATATCTTATTTTCATCTACTTTAACAGATCAAATATATATGGTACGCAGACTTGCTAACGTCCCATCTGCATCCTCGCTAATCATTTAGCCCCTCACTGCAGTGTTTGGAAACCCATTCATGGCATATAGATTCACATGAGGAAGCATTCAGCTTGCTTGCGGCAGTTTGATTGTTCCATCTAGTTGCTCTTCTGGGCGGCACGAATCCGTTCACTGAAAAGCATCTAGTGTATTCTTCCACCTCTAAATATATAGATGTAGCGATATGACTAAACAATGTTAAATCCAAAAACAAACATGCAGACCAACAAAGCATGCGTTTTACTTTCAAATAAATGATCATTAAAATTGTTCATGAAATTTAAATGTCCACTGAGTCCTAGAAATTGATTTACATGCATATCGGACAAGGTTGAGCATGTGTCTCACCATGACCCAACGCAAGACTATCACCAAAACGCATTAAAATGTCCAACACGGATAAACTACATTATTGGAATTTCTCACTTAAAATTTCAAAACCTACATTTCTATATCTGTGACATAAAACCAAACAAATGCCGTGACTATTTGGTCATTATAATGACCAGTACAATACCTCTTCACTATTGTTATAATTATTGTTATAATTACTCCAGTGTCTTTCACAACTTTCGATTCCAGTGTAACATCTGTGATTAGAGACTGATTACATATGTAATATCTGTGATTAGAGACTGATTACCTATGTAACATCTGTGATAAGAGACTGATTACATATACACAGCGTTTGTACCCAAATGAGACACCGAGAAAAAACTCGGCATCAAACCGACCAACTTTTGCAGACGACACTATTTGACAGCAGAATACTGAATTCAGCATGGCATTGTTCAATCTTCCTAACAAGAAACAATATGCCAAAAAGGTTCCTGACACCAATATCCAAGACAGGTAATTAAAGGGCATGGCTTCATTATAAACCTGAATTAACAGAGTGAAATAATCCATTAGTATTTAATGATCAAGTTAATTCAGTATTTAAGTGTATAATTTGTGAGAGGATTGTGAATGACAAACGGTAAGGCCCTGATTAGAAGGCAACTCTAGCATCCCTTTGGTTTGCATCTTCACTATTTGCATATGTCAGTAGACTAGTTCCTCTAGCATCCATTTGATTTGCATCTTCACTATTTGCATATGTCAGAAGACTAGTTTCCCGCATTCAAAGGGTTAGTTTTCTTTAATGTTGGAAAACTGTTCAGACATGGTATTGTAAAATTGTATAAAAAGGTTCATTCCCAGAGTATAATAAACAAATTGGTACGTCATAGCAATGTGACGTCAAAAGACGTCGCCCATGTTATAGATATATTTATTTCGGCAAACAGAACACATAATATGGTTCACAAACATGTATCACATCATAATAAATAATAATTCGTAAAATGATGCACAGTGAAAACCCATGGCATGCTTTCTATACCAAGGATAACACAATAAAGAGCATGCTCTTATTTCCATTGTGTTGGGAGTAATTTTCATGCGAGAACACCACCACTAGTTTATAAATTGAGTGATTACTTAAAAACGGAGCCTGCAACCCACATATTTCTTTTTGATTTCATGTTAAGGATACTATAAAGCACAAAATGTGACATTCTGAAAATATATTCTTGGATAAGTTTCTTAGAAATTTACGAAAATAGCACTGATGTCATACGTGTTGTACTGTCCCATATGTAAAAGACAAGAAACACGCTTATGTTTATTTCATCGTAATTACTCAAAAATAGTGTCTTTAACCCTCTCTTTTCTTTTTTTATTTGAATTCAGCATACATTAAACAACAAAATGAAAAAATAAAAACAAATCTTGGAAGGAAACAAACTTTAGAAATCGTCTTTAAATGAATAAAACTATAATACAAATGACCAATTTAATAAACTAGGAGATACCCTCATGTACTTTAGATACTCAAAGTCTGATAGTTGAAACAAGTAGATATTAAAGTATCGATCAAAATGTACGTATTGAATCCTGCAGGCAATATGTAAAGGCTTTAAAAGGAAGTTCACTTCTTTAAAGTTGAGATTGTTTGCAAAGTAGGTCTTTAGCACAGCATGTTCGCTTCAAGTGAATGTACTATATTATCGTCAGTCTGCATTAAAACAAATAGGAATTACAGGCTAACATTATAGAAAATAACAGAACGTAAAACTTAAATTGCGAGAACTCTCATTCTTTACATGTCTATAATTATGTATTGCTGTTAGTATTTTATTTGGGCTGTGACATTTTATTATTGGCTGAGCTATCTACGTGAAAGAATTATTAATAGAATAGAAAAGTAGTCAGGCAGGAAATTTGAAAAATGAAACACGACAGTGCACAACAACACAAGTTGCTCAAAAATGAAATGTGCTTTCGCACACGACCTTCAAACACTCTCCCTTACCTGTTCCAAACCATCATCGTTTAGGCCACTGTGACACTAAAATGTCGCATAGTAGCGAAGGATGTAGATTATAAACGAAATTCAAAGCAAATGAAGAGAGCTAAAGTTTTAAAATCTTAATTTTTCAACACTGGGCATTTGCTGTTTATTTTAAATTAACAATAATATCTTTAAAATTTGAATAGAAGAGCATATGCCATTTATAGCTACAGTTGTATATATCAAACGAAATATCACCACATATGCATTTTTAATGTCGATCGTACCTTTTCGAAAAGAGATATTCCTTGCAGTAAGTCGAGTAACAATAAATGATAAACTGCAGGGCATATGCACACACACACACTGATATATATACATTCACAGATGACCACGTAATACTCTAACAATTCAACCAGTAGAATACGGCAACTCCGCCTAGCAAACTTGCAGACTGTAAATATAGAACAAGGAAATCCAGATCCCCAATGGGAAAGCTTTCAATCCTTGCTTATATAGACAGTCTATCAGAGCTTACACTTCTACCGGTTGAATTAATTTGCATCTTTCTGTATGTTCTCTTGACAAGGCCTTATTTAAGGTTTCCTTTTAATATCAATGACATACCATCACTTAGATCGATCAGAAAGTCGCTGGATCACGAATGATACACGAATTGTAGAAGGTATAGTTAAAGGGAGATAATTAGATACAATTCTACAGCGCACTTTCAACGTGGGATCTCCGAGGAGATGCTACTGTGATAAGATTAGATTGATAGTGTTGAGATATATATACATTCACAGATGACCACGTAATACTCTAACAATTCAACCAGTAGAATACGGCAACTCCGCCTAGCAAACTTGCAGACTGTAAATATAGAACAAGGAAATCCAGATCCCCAATAGGAAAGCTTTCAATCCTTGCTTATATAGACAGTCTATCAGAGCTTACACTTCTACCGGTTGAATTAATTTGCATCTTTCTGTATGTTCTCTTGACAAGGCCTTATTTAAGGTTTCCTTTTAATATCAATGACATACCATCACTTAGTATATATATATATATATATGATTCTTGACTATTTGTATGCTAGAAGTGAATTCGTGATAATATTAATTCGTAGTAAGAATCTTGTTTTTTCAGAATTTATACATATTGTTTAAGACCGCGTATGGCTTAAACAGTTCATATATCAGAGTATTATGTGGCGTCTGATAAGGGATGCAGTATTGTCTGAATTTCGTCCATGTTTCAGTGCAGCAACAGTAAAATGTCCTGTTGTAGACTAGTAGATCTAAATATAAAGTTATACATGTACATAACATGTGTTCTACAATGTACCTCGTCTCCCTCGATATGTAATTATACATGTACTAACATCGCCGGAAGGTTTAATTACAACCAATCCAACATATACATAACACGCTCATTAGATGTGAAATCAGTTGAATGAAACAAGTTTGATATATACACGTATTAGCGTTTTAATTAGATACATATCTCAGTTCTTGCCTCATATTGTAATAGATCCTATATTGGTTTGTTAAAGCGGCGACGTTTACTTAGGTAATATATGACAACTTTAACCCATAGCTCACCAGTAACAACTTTGCATTTGAAAACAATGTAGACCTAGATAAGAGAGCTCCTATAGTAGCTATCTCATCTGGGTCTACACTGTTTGCCATGGAACATTTTAAATTGTCAATACAGGAATTGAATTAATTAACCCTTACTCTACAAACACGCCTTTCTACGCCTTTTGTATGAGCCGTCTGATCAGGGTCTGCTCTGTTTGGCTATGAAGTAATATAGATAGGATTCTACAGTTTCTGCCATAGCCAACATGTTCCCGCGTTCATATGATAGGATTCTACAGTTTCTGCCATAGCCAACATGTTCCCGCGTTCATATGATAGGATTCTACAGTTTCTGCCATAGCCGACATGTTCCCGCGTTCATATGATAGGATTCTACAGTTTCTGCCATAGCCAACATGTTCCCGCGTCCATATGAAATGATTCTACAGTTTCTGCCATAGCCGACATGTTCCCGCGTTCATATGATAGGATTCTACAGTTTCTGCCATAGCCGACATGTTCCCGCGTTCATATGATAGGATTCTACAGTTTCTGTCATAGCCAACATGTTCCCGCGTTCATATACCATTATAACATGAATCTAACTAATATCCATGCTGTCGTTATTTCTTACATGAATATTCATGGCGAAAAGGGTAAAAATTCAAATGGGAAGAATATGGTTTGACTATTTATGAAAGAGGATTAACTTTTGCCATAATATCTTAGAGTTATATGTAGTCCCGTGATGTCATTATTTTTACATGAATATTCATTGAGTAAAGGGTTGTTGTAGATTAGTCGGAGAGGGGATACGTTTCTTTACACGTTTTGTCTTTTAGGGTGGGGATGGAATAAGTGTGAGGTTGGGCGCCCAAAAACCGGTTTAACCCCCCCCCCCCCCCAGTGACTTTTGTCACTGACCGTTCCAAGGCGGTACTTCCATCTTCCCCCTGTTGTATAAGTACAAGAATGAGTCATGCAGGAGACACCACATACAGAACAAACAGCCACCCGAACAGCAACACAAGGAAACAGCAAATGTACATAACTATAAAAACATCAAGATACGCACAAAGACAAAACAAACATACAATAGGGGAAAGATGGAAGTACCGCCTTGGAACGGTCAGTGACAAAAGTCACTGAGGGGTTGTTTTGTCTTTGTGTGTCTCTTTGTGTATTTTATATACATGGACATTTGCTGTTTGTCGTCGTGGTGCTGTTTTTTGTATGCGATCTTTCCTGCATGACTCTTATATGTATTTTCAAATGGGAAGATTATGGTTTGATTATTTATGAAAGAGGTTTAACTTTTGCCATAACATCTTAGTTACATTTGACGCGTTTCAAAAACACCTAAAATATACAAAACTCATTTGTTTATACGCTGAAAAGTAGTATATTGCAAGAAAACCCATCCAATTACCGTTTATAAATATAAAACACCCATGTTTGATATCGCCGATTCCGATTTTACTCCCCAAAGGTTCAGTTTTATTCGGGTTAGGTTTTAGTTTCGTAACTGTTCGCCCCATTCGCGTTTCTCCGACCTTTTCCGAGAAAAGCTATAACGTAAACAATGGAGGGATCGGGTGATAATCGGCAAAAAGGCGAACATTTTTAACGGAAAAGGCCGATAATATTGTGTTGTAGAACAAAAAAGTATTGATGAAATCGGTTTATTTGTATCACAGGGGCATTTTTCGATATAAGTTCAAATTGGCAACCTTCATAATAATGATTGAGCATAACAAATACCAATTTTTGTGATATTACTGAAAATATGCGCTCATTGTAGGGACTTCCTCTTTAAACTTCAATCAATTATTAACACTTTCAACAGTGAGGAATGTTCTTTTTATGCCCAATCCCCGATCAAAAGAGGGCGTATTGTTTTCGCCCTGTCTGATGGTATGTTGGTTTGTTGGTTAGTTTGTTGGTTTGTGTGTGGGCAACTTTAACGTTGGCGATAGTTCTGTAGCCATGCACATACGTACTTCAAAGTTGGCATGCATGTGCAAATTATGATGGCGAACTAAGGGTGACTAAGCATACTTAAGCACCACAGAGATGACAAGAACAGTGGTAAATGCAGACATTTGTCGGCAAGCAGAAGCAGCCACGCAATGGTTATGACAGAAGAGAGAGCAGCGATTGGCAGCCAACCAGCCCTTGGTCGAGACTTGATCACCCCGGCCGTCGCAGCACTCATTATCATTGACTATCAATTCAATGAAAATGACAACTTGGTAGAATATGAATCCGGAAAGAGAGAGGACAGTAAAAGGGGGTTGAAATTATGACAAGTACTGTGGTAAAGACAGCTGATATCTTTTCGAGCGTAAGAATATATTGTTTACAACTAAGTTTATTCATTCATGTACAAGAGTCAATAACATAGAACACGACTGTTTGGGAGATATTTTCTATTTTTAGAATGTTGGATTTGCCATGATACTCATCTGTGGCAACTTAATAAGAACAGGTGATAATCTGTTAGAACTAACTATTCTCAATTCAGTATATGATTTAGTAGTGACTTCAAATTCAAGAATCTGTTTACATTTGTTATAAACAAATATTTTACTACATTCAGACAAATAAATTTATAAAATTGTTTTTGAAGATAATTAATACTGATCCTGTTGTTTATATTTTGTCATTGTTTGTTACTACATTTTACTCATATTTCATACTGTTGAAGTTTTTTACTTCTAGTTATATTATCACCAGTTATTATTAACAAAAATTGTTACATATTCACTACCATAACAATTTCGTTTGTCTAAATTCTTTAAATCCCAATTTAATACAATTTTGTCTTTCATGCTAAATATATGCGTAAATAATGACTTTCTGTATTGTATGGCGTTTAGACTGAACTCTGACAAGTTTATAGAAAATGTCTGTATAACAGAAATGCCTTACATTTGATGTGGTTTGGTTAATATGGATCGATTGCATTGGTTTCAACTTGCGAAGCATAGCCAGCTTATTATCACAAAACATAGTGTTTTGAAATAACTACTAGGTCGTAAGAATGACCCAGGAGTTTCACCTCGTTAGCAGTACATATATGGATTTTACATCTATTTTGGACGTGTCTAGAGGCATTATAAAAAGGTTGTATGCCAGTCTAGGCATTAACTAATGAAAATACAGTTTACTACTTAACACTAGTTGGTCATATGCAAAATACAATGTGAAAAAGTTTCTGATTGGTGGAAAACTAGAACAAGAATGACAATAGACAACTAGCCGCTGAAAAAAGCAGGAAAAGGCTTGAACTGACATCACAAATAGCTGCATAGGATGTATCTCTGTGCATACAACTTTGTGCTGTTTTGATCTGTGCAATATTGCAAAGGTAATCGCATGTGTTTACATGGAAGTTTGTGTATCACATTGTACATCAATGTTAAGGCATATATGTTTTCGCATGTCTGTTTGTTTAACACATAGAGCCGCCTCTTGATGCTTTTGAAAACAGGGTAGACCCAGATCAGACAGTTCCTGTAGGAGCCATCTGATCATTGTCTGTACTGTTTACTTATGGAATGGTATAAATCTGATTTTACAGTTTCTGTCTGCACTGTTTGCTTATGGAATGGTTTAGATGTGATTTGATAGTTTCTGTCGAGCAGAGGCATTTTGATATATCATCAAAGAGCCGAAGTAAGTGTTTGATATTGTGTTTGTGTTATATGTGTCTGTCATACAAAATCATTAGTAATACAATGCTCCCTCTCTACAACGACACCCTTTGGGATACGAAGATTGTATGTGTTGTTCAGAGGGAGTTGTTATAGGGAGGGAAAATCAAACATAATTAGCTTGTTCGCAGATCCCCATATAAGGTGTATTTCGAGAACTAAAACCGTTATGCCTCCATCAAACCTTATGTTGTCACAACTTAGGGTTTGATGGAGGCGTAAAGAAAATACGATGGAAAAAGCTGTTTCTGGAGCCTTGTTGTTTCGGAAACAGTGACATGTGTTGTTGTAAGGGGGGAATCGTTATTGAGAGGGTCGTTGTAGGGAGGGAGCACTGTATCGGTAAGGTTTGACCTGGCACTCATCACTTTCTGCCAACTTTCGTCGATGAAAAATCGTGAATTTCCATTGACTGTATAAATGAAATTGCTACGTGCTTAGCACCATATACTCTACACACGCTATACAATATTAATAATGTCGCAACAGCCCAGTGGATTGTGTCGCTGACTCTGAGAATAGAAGTCGTTGGTTCAAATCTGGGTAAAACCTAATTAAACTAAGGCAACATTTTGTCGGAAATATATATTACCTTTTATGCTGAATTTTCTCTTTATTGTTCATTGGTTATCATTGTTTTGTTCAGTTTTTCAATTCTTTGCAAAGAGCGCTTCCTAAGAGCGGTTTGCGTGACGTTTACAGTGGATTGCCTAAACACAACTGTTTGATTACATCACGTATATGCTGTTAATATTTTGTCTAAGACAAGTTGCACTGTACAAAATTCACACAATTTTTATTTCGTAGCCAGCATGCGTCCACCTTGCAGCAAAAGGAATTTTAAAACTATCATATCTTAAAAACACATATATGTAAAAAACAAACTACGGTGAGCTCGAACCCACGACACTAATATCGGTAGTGCTTAAACCACTGGACTACCAACGCTTGTATTGCATTGAAAAACGTTTAATGTACTAGTGTCACTGTATAGTGGCACATGCTTCAAGTGTGTGTTCGGAAAGATAAAAGAGCTTAAGGAAAAAGGCGGAATATTCATACAGGGCCAGGTCAAACCCTGTCGACAATAATGAATAATATACCATGGTACACAGTAAAACACTCAAATGTGATCAGTTAGTTGATACAAATGACTGACTTTAAAAGTAGGTGGTTGCTTAATGCAAGACAATAGTAATACAGAAAGTTCCCCTGGGACTTGCTGCGTAGTTTTTATCTTGAATTAAGCTTCTACACCTGTTCTAAACCTGTTTTGATTGTTGCATTACACACATTGTACTGTATAATATTTAACCAATTTCCTCATATTGGCGCCTATGTAAAGTCCGTTTTTGAAATCATTCGGATGAAACAATGGTTTGATAAACTTTTCTATGTTTTCTAGTGAATGTTCCTTTTCAGTAGATTCATTCAAAGAGGTTGGATCTAACAATAGCGTATGAGGGAATGGGTTAACCCGTTACTCCATAAATACGCCTTTCTACGCCTTTGCAAATAGTAGACCCAGATCAGATGGATTCTTGAGGAACCCTCTGATGTGGATCTGTTGTGTTTTGCTTATGGTATAATAAGATATGATTGTATTTCTGTCATGTGCTTTTATAGCAAATTAAAATCATCAATATTAATGATGTCATTATTTGTTATATTGATATTCATGGAGTAAACGGTTAAGAAGGTTTTACTGTAACAGCTTCGTCGAAACAGTGCTGTCAGTGATTTATTATACATGTAAGCTTGCTCTTAATCCTGTAAACAGAAACGGACATAAATGATTTCTAAATAAATGGCAGTTGCTGATTTTATATGATTGAGATTAGGTTGCGAAGACTCTTATGTATTGTCTCCACATACGTCGAGAAGAGTGTATTTTAGTTTGTTGTGTTATAAAAAGAATGATGCATTTATGTTATGAATAAACGAATTTATCAAATATTTCTTTTAAAAATGATGAAAATGCTGGCAGCCTTATGCTTATTGGATGCCCACTTTGATCAAATGTGTCTAACCGATTGGGTCCCTTGCTATCATAAAGTCGTTTCCAGGCTATGCATAGAATTCATATGTAAAGTTTGTTTTAGTTTATTCACGGTTATATAGAAGGCATATGCACTAATTTACAATATGTTTAAACTAGTCAATCACTTTGTCTTTCTATTAGAGGCCTCAGTGGCCGGGTGTTTTGGTCCTCGACTGACAGTCACTTAGTCATCATCGCTGTGGTTCGAATACCGGTCTGGGCATTTGGTGTTCATGTGAGGAAGCATTCAAGCTGGTTTAAGGTAGATCAATGGTTCTGTCCAGGGTGTTCTTCTGTGCACGAAACGATGCAATGTTTTCAATACACAGAACAAACCTCTTCCTGCACCATGACTGAGTGGTTATAGGACTATATAGACTAACACTCACTTAGCTACACACTACTACTCGCTACAGCTACTCACTACCATAGTTCGAATCACGACCTGGGCATTTGGTTGGAATGTTCATGTAAAGAAGACAGCAAGCTGACTTTCGGTAGATCGGCGGTTCTGTCCAGGGTGTTCTTCTGTGCATGAAACGATGGAATAGTTTTCCACACACAGAAAATCCCATTCCTGCACCATGACTGAGTGGTTATAGTCTTCGACGAACACTCACCTAGCTACTCACCACCATGGTTCGAATCACGACCTGGGCATCTGTAGTTTTCATTTGTGAGCAAGTCTGTGGTTCTGCCGTGTCATTTTTCTGTGCACGGAATACTGCAAAGTGTTTCAAGCACAGAAAGAACGCTCTAGGGGTCTTCTTTCAACTGTCATTTACTGGACGTTGCGATATCAGTAGAAATACTGTTAAATCATTACTATTATACTGCATATATATAGCGCTTTTTTCACACAGGATATGTGCGTTCAAAAGCGCTGCACATGGATTAAATCACTAACCGTAACGAACCGCATGATTATCTATCCAGACAATGAAAGATATACAATAGATATACAATAGATATAAAATCATTATCCGGAAGGAACCGCATGATTATCTACCCGGTCAATGCAAGATATACCAAAGATATACAACATATATGAAATCATTAACCGGAAGGAACCGCATGATTGTCCATCCAGTCGGTGACATATATGCAATAGATATACAATAAATATGAAATCACTTACCGGAAGGCACTGCATGATTGTCTATCTGGTCAACGAGAGATATGCGATATATATGCAATAGATACGAACTCACTTACCGGAAGGAACCGCATGATTGTTTATCCAGTCGATGAGAGAAATACAATAGATATACAATAGATATAAAAATCACTAACCGCAAGGACCCACATGATTATCTACACGGTCGATGAGAGATATACATTAGATATACAATAAATATAAAATCACTAACAGGTAGGAACCACATGATTGTCTACAGGGTCAATGAGAGGGTCAATGAGAGATATGCAATAGATATACAATAAAAAATAAAATCACTAACCGGTAGGAACCACATGATTAAAGAGATGTAAAACCCTGATACAAAAACAAACTTCCTCCTCTACAAACTTCCTCCTCTACAAACTTCTGTACAAACTTCCTCCTCTACAAACTTCCTCCTCTACAAACTTACTCCTCTACAAACTAACTCTGTTTTCATTGAGTACACTAACGATAGGTGGATCCAGTTTGTTTCAAATAAATAATATATTTTGTATTAAGTTTTCGTTTTACAAAACACTGTATTTACCATCACGGTTGTTGTAGATTATTCGGAGATTAGATATGTTTCTTTACACGTTTTGTCTTTTAGGGTGGGGATGGAATAAGTGTTAGGTTGTGCGTCCCCAAGACCGGTTTAACCCCCAGTGACTATTGTCACTGACTGTTCCCATGCGGTACTTCCATCTTCCCCTATTGTTTGTTATGTCTTTGTGCGTCTCTTTGTGTGTTTTGATATGCATGTACATTTACTGAAATATGACCTTCCAATTTCATTAATAGCAAACAGAGAAGAACCTGATCAGACGGCTCCTATAGAAGCCGTCTTATCTGGGTCTACTCTGTTTGCAGATGCGTTAAAAGGTGTTTATATGAAAGGGTTAAGGGGATGTTAAAACCCAATACAGTTGTCTTTCTGAACAACCTGAGTTGCTGATTGTCAGCTCAAATTAGCTTTAAACAACGTCATTTGTCCTGTGTATGGGGTTTTATGAGCACACATCTAAAATGTTCTTGCTTTTGATCTGGGCTTAAAATGTGAAACAACAGTGAAGTTGCTATTAGTTGCCTTCAGAAAATGTGACATTGTAGTCAAAATATTAAACCAGATCTGTTAATTGGCATTAGCAAACAGAGTAGACCCTGATCAGGCGGCTCCTACAGGATCCATCTGACCTCCTGAATCTACTCTTCAAGTGCGTGAAAAGGCATTAATATGACAGAAAGGCTTAACTCCTGTAAGCCTATTCAAGTGGTCCAGGTTCGAAAAAAGATGTAGATAAAGCCACGTGTCTGAGGACATTTATCTGGGAAATACCGGTATGTATTTCGTGCAACTGTTTATTGATTGTTCCTGGATACAATTAGCAATAAGCTTCACAACGAATACGTTTAGGTCTTTATCATGGACCATGAGATAATTTTTAACCAATGCGTTTAGGTATTGCTGTGTAGTATACTATAAGAAAATTATCGCCAAATTGTTTTAGAAATGTATAGTTGTATGAACTCTGCATTTGTGTTTCATCCTTTCCTAGATATTGAGTTTATGTTCAATGGGCAAGGATTTTGAACCCATTGAGTGCGGTTATGGCCTATTGATTTGATTCACAAATAAAATATGTACTGTGATATTTATTTGTCGATTCCAAATATCTTATTTGAATGCACGACACTAATAAATGCCATCTTTCCACCAATAGACGGGGACGCATCGGCAAATGGAGTTGTTGCAAATGCAGTTGCCATCACCAGCCACACCACAGGCCTTAAAAAATGCTAGTCATTACAATGTGACAATATAAACAAGAAATAGCAATTTATCATATGATATGGATAATGTGACCATAACTCTTTCGCTGCCAGTGTCGCATCTGTGATTATCTATGCAAACAGGTTCGATCCAGATAAGACGCTGATAACTCGGCATCTCATCAGGGTCAAAACTGTTTGTTACTGTGACATTTTTAAACAAACATGAAGAAATAATAAAACCTTAACATCATAGCAGACGATACATTCTGAAGAGAAGTGATTCCTCGAAAGCACAAATTGCAACACAAAAGGAGAAAATTGCAGACTCGGTTTTATTGAGCCTGTTCATGAGCAATAATTGAAAGTGCAACACTGCTCACGTCCCCTAGCACCGGCTTAAGCGGTATTCAATTTTCAGAACAGAAAGTACTGAAGTTCATGATATCGAAGGATCAGAAAGTATAACAACACTGAGAATAAAGTACGGGGCGACGTTTTACGGCCGCCACACACGCACTTAACACCTGCTGTTGTGAAAATTATAAATTCTGAAGAGAGGTGATCCCCCGACAACAAGATTTGGCAGCGAAAGAGTAAAGTATCCGCGTATAAATGCTTATTATATATTTATACAATATGTGTATACAAAACAGGTCTGGATAGCCTGTATACCTTAACTCTTTGCTTCATATAAATGCCCTTTCACGCATTTGCAAACAGAGTAGACACATATCAGATGATCCCATAGGAGCCGTTTGATCTGGGTATGCTCTGTTTGCTTATGGAAGTTGTAGATTTTCCATAACGGTTATTTAACGGCGTCAAACATTAAATCTTATGAGATGCTCGACATCTCACATGGATCCAGTTCATTATCAAAAGTACAAAAATGAGTCATGCAGGAAATACCACATACAGAACAAACAGCCGCCCGAACAGCAACACAAGGAAACAGCAAATGTACATAACTATAAAAAACATCAAGAGACGCACAATGACAAAACAAACATACAATAGGGGCAAGATGGAAATACCGCCTTGGAACGGTCAGTGACAAAAGTCACTGAGGGGTTAAACCGGTTTTGGGCGCCCAACCTCACACTTACTCTATCCCCATCCAAAAAGACAAACAGTGTAAATAAACGTATCCCCTCTATCACACATACACCTGCATAGCATAGAAATTATAAATGTGTATACATTCACAATATCTAACCAGCAACCAAGTTGGTCAGTGTAAAATGTGTTAGGGACAGGTGGGTAGGCGCCGAACTATTATTTAATTACAAAGAAACCATTAATTCCGTAGCTAGATCTACACCATTTGCATGAATTACCATATTTCTTCTATTTAATAAATCCGTTTATAACATAACTCATGGCTTCAGCGTGACGTAACACTATCATTTATTTTTTGATATTCACGGGCATATATTCACTAGTGAATAACATTCGAACGACCGAACTGTATTCATACGCGCTGTCAAAACAAACAAACTGACGGACGGTGACCTACCTGTCAACGATTGAGTCACGATAGATGGCAAAGGACTGTTGGCACTTGCGCCTTAATTTCGATAAAATAATACAAATTGTAATCGCTGTCAGTAATTATATACAAAATGTATGCCAAAAAGACCTACCAGCTACTCTGACCCATACAATCCATTCTACATAGAAAATGCCTCCACAACTTTGCATTTTCTTCACCGCATGTCCTTTTGTTTATGCAGATTTCTACTCATAAAAATATCTCGTCAATCAACAACTATAGTCATCTGAATCCAGCACAGCACAAACATATTTCAAATATGCTATACTCAGCTGATCGCGAAAATCGTCCTCCTGTTCCAACACATTTTATGCAGCAGTTCGTACTGAATCTTTTGTCCATTTCAAACATTTTCACTTAACTTGAATCGATATTTTTTTCTCGGTGGAAATGTCCATGTCCATGTGTATACAACACTAATGAAGGGCTTAATATACCAAAACGAAGGCGCATTTCGAATCCCATTGACAGTGAGTGTCAGACGTTTTGGCGACTGTATGTGGGTCTTCATGTAAATGGCGCGCTTTACATAGACACATGTTGTGTACAATGACGTCATAATGTGACGTGTTTGTAACTATGTATGTCAAAACTGTAACTCAAAATTTATTTTGACGTGTTTCTGTATGTTTTTGTATCATAAACTATCACAGTTAAATTGAATACCAGAGAGGTCTGAATTAGATCCTGGTTGATATGACAATAAGTAAAAATAAAGTTGGAAAATTTGGACCTACTTTGTCCCAGTTAACTAGGGAACCTAATAACACCTTTCATTCATCAATTCTATATGTAAGGAGAATTTATAACAATCCAAGTTACTGCTGAAATATTGGCTGCAAATAACATTTGTGTGTGTTATGTTATAAATAGGATCTTGCATTCGTGTTCATGATTATTGGATTTATTAAATTCGTCTTTTTAAAACGATAAAAACAACTCGCTAAAGCTCGTTTTTTATCGTTTTAAAAAGACTCATTTGATAAATCCAATAATCAAGAACACTCATGTAAGATCCTCTATATACTTAGCTGGATTCGGCATATATACACGTTTAACCATTTCCATCATATAAATGTTTTCACGCAATTGCAAACGGAGTAGACCCAGGAGCCCTCTGATCAGGGTCTGTTCTGTTTGCTCATGGAATTCGATAGACCCGTTTTTTTACTTTCTGAAATGGTTATAATGTTCCCCTGCCATGTTTCATTATAACTATTTTGGCCATGAATATTCAGTTGGTATTGAAATTTGGAATAATCATAGAACAGGGAAAGGGTTAATTAAAACAGTGCTTGCCAGAGAATGGTAAGTAGTAGGTTGACATGCATGCCGCATATAGCGATGAGAGATACTTCCTCCCGCTAAAAGGCGTTGGTTATGCCTTTCTCCCAGAACATTGTTATTTTGAAGGTGCACAAAGGTGCATCCTGTTACCATTTCAGCTCTATTAAAATACACATTTCCTACTTACTTAATGGGATGCGCTTATTTACAATGTCAAAGGAGGATACAAAAGTGTGCATATCGGTATGATTTAAACTATATTGAATCTTTTAAGGCATATATAATTTTAATTGAGAATTAATATCATTGGAACACACTAGAAAATGTATAGAATGCACAATCTTGCATTTTCAGAATAAGAATTTCTATACAGTTTCTTTAGTGTTGTAAGATTTACCACACTATTATTACTGTTGGTAAATATGGTTGGATTTACTTTAATCACTTACAAGCATTTTTTAAATTCAACCATATTACCCACAATCAGTGTGTAGTAGTTCATTTCAATTTGTTTAAATCAAACTAACCATCTTAATGATTATTGAAGTAGGTGGTCTATTATTTCTTTTAAACAGTCTAAGAGAAAGCGATACATGACTTATGTGCAAAGTGTATACCCAGATCAATCGCCTCGTTGGAAATGTGGTGTTTGATAAGGTTTGTCGCAGTGCAACAAACAGTATCTAACGTCATGTCGAAGTGAATATATAACCGTTATATAATTATCATCGTAGATAGATTGAAATCGGTGAATTCCACTTTCGCCAGGCTGACAAAGGTTTAAGTAGAACTAATCCAACATCAACAGCACACGCTTATCAGATTTAGAAATAATTGAATAAAACAGGTATAATACACACATGCATTAGCATTTTAATTAAATACGTATCTTTATATCTAGCTTCATTTTGTAATAGATATTACATTGGTGTGTATGGTTAAGCGTCGAATTTGAATAACGACATGTATAGTGCACATACGTCTGGCATATAGAAACTGACACCAGTATTGGTGTGATTATATATACACATATTTGGCTTTAATCTTAGTGGCCGAGGGTAGTACTCTATGATGTATACTCTTAAACCCAGAAATGGGATGAGCTTACCAGACTCATGTATTACCTTTTCTCTGTCGTGTCCTTAACGGCTTCCCTGCAGTTGCTCTGTCTTCAGCAATGTCACTGAGTACATATTTGACGGACTTTTACAGTTGTTATACTATGTTTTACATTTTGTACTGTGATTACTGTCTTCCATGATGTGGGGAAGTCCGGCGGGGATACCTTTATTTACAATATTTGTTTAGCTAGGGTGACTTTGAGATAAGTGTGAGGTTAGGACGTCCGTAAACCGGTTTAAACCCCCAGTGGTGATTTTGCTACTGACCGTGCCAAGGCGGTTCTCTCTTTGTCACCCTTGCTTTTGTTTGTCTTGTGTCTTTGTGCTTGTGTTTTGCTCATGTTTGACTCTGGTGCTTGTGTGTTTGTTGGTGTTTTCTGTGTTCTTCTCGTGTGTTTGCGTGTGTTTGGTTGTGTGCGTGTGCGTGTGACATGCTGTCTGTCGATGTGTTGGTGATGATTGTGTCTTGTATGTGACTTTCTCTTGTATGTGTGTGTATGTGTATAAATTGCTATATTAATTGCTTTCTGTCGGTGTTTTGGTGATGGTGGTGTTTTGTGTGTGGCTTTTTCTGCTTGACTTTACTACTTTTTCATTAGTATCTCCTACTACAATCTTGATAAATTTCGTATTCTACAAACATTTATTCTGAATATCAAACACTGAAAAGTGTCGGAAGAGCTATACCTGTTGCATCTCATTTCTATCACTTGCTTTAGCTCAAATAAGCAAGTAGTGATCAATATGAACTACTGTGATAGTGATCTCTCTCTCCCACTGACCCCTTTTTGCACCTCTGCAAAAGTCATTTTTAAAACCATTGTGATAAATAGAGCATTTGCTTCTATTGAGCAAAAGCTAGATTTACAATACACAATTTTGGTAGATTAATTCATAGAGGTTTGGTAAAAAAAATAGCCTAGGGGGAATGAGTTTCCACTTACTGAATAAGCAGCCTGGGAAATGCTTAACGCATGTCAAAAGTGGTGAAGACGGTTTTTTAACCTTATATTTACCCTTTGAATGTGTGAAATAAGTGTACTGGCATTTGAAAACTATAGATCCAGATCAGATGGTTCCTAGAGGAGCCTTTTGATCAAGCTTTGCACTGTTTGTCATTTAAATCCTGTAGCAAATATAAGTTTGTGATACTGAAGGCGCTCTTTAGTTAAACACCGATTGATCCTTCTACTTTGGAAATTTGGTATTTACAGGTTTAAGCTTCTACTTTCAATTTGACCATTTTTGAATAGTTGGTAGAATGAGGTTCTTTTGTGTTTTCCATAGTAGAGACAGAGCCTTTTATAAGTAGTACAATGCAAAAGCTAATCCTACACCAAATTCTATGTTGTGATCACTCATTTCTCCACCAAATTCTATGTTGTGATCACTCATTTCTCCACCAAATTCTATGTTGTGACCACTCATTTCTCCTCCAAATTCTATGTTGTGATCACTCATTTCTCCACCAAATTCTATGTTGTGATCACTTATTTCTCCACCAAATTCTATGTTGTGATCACTTATTTCTCCACCAAATTCTATGTTGTGACCGCTCATTAGAATTGTATCTTTGAAACGAGTCTAACGAGTGGTCACAACACAATAAAGGAGCTATTTTTCTAATAATGATTCAATTGTATGCGTCTTTTCTATATCCTTGCAGAATGCATTGATTCGTGTAAATTTGTAAGTGACAAAAAAAGAACTTTGTCAAACTATAGAAATTTCAACTTTAATAACCTATTCCCTCAAATTGACGTCTCTGTAAATGCCACATTTTGAAACCATTGTGATAAATAGAGCAATGGTTTCCGAACTACACACTTCTAAAATGTACCTGTTTTCTAGAAAATGCTTCTTTTAGTACATTTATTAACCGTTTCTTTAATATAAACGTGTTTTCATACAGGCTCCTATAGGAGCCGTCTGATCAGGGTCTGCTCTGTTTGCTAATGGAAATTGATAGATCTGTTTCTTTACTTACTAAGATGGCTACGCTTTTTCACTTTCTGCTTTTCGTTATAACTTTTTTGTCCATTAATATTCAGTACGTATTGAATTTTGGAATAAACATAGAACAGGGAAAGTGTTAAAAGAGGTTGGATCTAAAAATAGCATGGGTTAAATGTTATCATTCCCTGTTTCATTTTAATCCATAAATATGCCATTTATTTCTCAGCCTTTTGCAAACATAGTAGACCCAGATAATATAGCCTGATATAATATGAATACAATTCTATAGTTTCTGCGTTGGCCAATAATTTCCGTGTCGATTTGCTGTTATAAAAACTAATCTAATTAATCTGATTAACATTCATAATTATATAAATATTCATGGGGTAAAGGGTTAAATGTAAGTGCATAAACTAGTGGGTCTTTTAATCCCATGCATGCTAGCAGCGAATGGTCAGATGGGATGACCAAGTGACCAAGGGACTCGACGTCTCATAGGATTCCAAAATGTTTGATCCTTTATGTTGTTAACGTCTCATCTGGATGTAAGCTGTTTCATGGTGTATTCGCTGCTAGCATGCATAGAATACACCCTTTACTCAATAAAGACGCCCTTCTATGCCTTTGCCGACAGAGTAGACCCAGATCAGATTAAGACGCCCTTCTTTGCCTTTGCAGCATAGTAGATCTAGATCAGACGGCTCTTATAGGAGCCTTCTGATCAGGTTCTGCTCTGTTTGCTTAATAATTGCTTTGAATGGAAAAGTAGTAAAGTCAAGCAGGCAAAGCCACATACAAGACGCAACCACCACCAAAACTTGAACTTACAAAAGGTTTAACTGATCTTTTAAACACGTATGGTGCTTTTTATGTAAATAATTCCTCTATTGGTATTATTTTCCCTTACCTTTTTATTTATTATTCCATGTGTTTATAGCTAATCAGTTTATCTTTGATCTGATCAAAAGTAATAAAATGTTTGAAGGCTTGTTTTAAATAAACATGTTAAGTGTACTTTTTTCAAATCAATTTTTTAAGAAAAAGGCCATATTGCAGCCCTTAACATGATATTAACTAGAATCACATGGTTTTTATGTCTGTAAATATATATTACTTTATGCAATGAGGTATGATTTATTAATCTAGTCTCGTATAATTCTTTAAAGAATAGCTTTGTATATGTTATTTTGGTTAACAACCCATGTTTTGTAGCTTTTTACATGGATGACACTTAATTAAATAAATAATAATAGATTTCTATTTAAAGTTTATTCTATGTTATATGGTAGGCATATACAATAATTTACACAATATGTTTAAACTAGTCTATCACTTTATTTTTCTATTAGATACCTCAATGGCCGAGAGGTTATAGTCTTCGACTGACACTTAGTCATCCACGTTGTGGTACGAATCCCGGCCTGGGCATTTGGAGTTTTCATGAGAACAAGCATTCAAGCTTACTTGTGGAAGATCAATGGTTCTGTCAAGGGTGTTCTTCTGTGCACGAAACGATGCATATTTACATACTCAGAAAAAGACTCTTCCTGCATTATGACCGAGTGGTTATAGTATTCGACTGACAATCACCGCCATTGTTCGAATCCAGGCCTGTGCATTTGTTAGGAAGCCTTCCAGTTGGCTTGCGGCAGGTAAGAGGTTCTATCCTGGTTTTTTCTACGCATGAAATACATGCACAGAAAAAACCCGCTTTAGGGTTTTCCTTCGCCTGTGCTTTACTGGACGTCGAGATATGACTGAAATACTATTAAAGCAATGTTAAGCCATCATACAAACAAACTTCCTCCACCTGTAATTACGTGTACGTCGCGATATGACTGAAATACAATATGCTATTGAAACGACGTTAAATCCCAGTACAGTTGTCTTTCTGAACAACCCGATTTGCTGAGTGTCAACTCAAGATTAGCTTTGGGCAATATTACGACATTGGTCCTGGTGGTTGAAGTTTTTGAGCATACACCTAACATGTTCCTGTTTTTTTTTTTATATCTAAGCTTAAAATGTGAAACAACAGTGAAGTTGCTATATTCAGTAAATGTGACATTGAAGCATATATAGGACTAGATATATTAAATCATTTAGCAAACAAAACAAATCCTGATTAGACTGCTCTTACATAGCCCTCTGATCTGGGTCTACTCTTCAAATCAGTGAATAGGCGTTTACATGTATATGACGGAAAGGGTTAACTCCTGTAAGCCTGTGCAAGTAGTCCAGGTTCGATCAAAGATGTAGTTAACGCCACGTGTCTGTCGAAAACCGGTATGTATTCGTGCAACCGTTTATTGATTGTTCCTGGATAAAATTAACAATAGGCTTAACAACGAATACCTTTTGGCCTTTATCATGGACCACTAGAGAATTTTAAACCAACGTGTTTAGAGGTATTGTCACCAAATTGTTTTTATAAATGTATAGTTGTGTGAAATCCTTTCCTAGATATTGAGTTTTTATGAAATGGCCTAGGATTTTTACCCCTTTGAGTGAGGCTGTGGCTGATTGATTTTATTCATAAATAAAATGTGAAAAGATGGAGTACTCTGATATTTATTTGTCCATTTCAACTATCTTAAAAATGAATAAAATGGGATCTGTCACCTCTTGTATGGGCCGCATATGCAAATGGAGTGGAAATTGGGAATGAATTCTGAAGGAAAGCAAAAATTGCAACACAAAAAGAGAAAATTGCAGACTCGGTTTTATTGCGTCTGTTCATTGTCATTGCAGTCGCAGTCACACCAGCCTTAATAAATGAACCCAGGATAATGGATTTACAAGCTCTAAGACAAATGCTAGTCATAACAATGTGACAACATAAAGCAAGAAATAGTCTCACTTGTAGATACGGATTCAGTGACAATAATTAGACGGGGATTTACAAAAGCGTGTGTGAATAAATGATAATTTATATCAAAGGTGATTAACATGCCCTCCCTTCCTCCGTTCTTTCCACTTCGTATCTGTTAGTAAGGAGGAATTGTCAATGGCCAAATCATATGTTTATGCATATTTAATACATTAGGAAGGTTTAATTAATTAGTGTCTCATCTGCTCTGTTTGCTTATGGTATAATATTATCCTGCAGTTTCTCCCTGAACCAATATACTCTGTGGAATATGCCATTATAAAAATCAGCAAATAAATATTCATAATGTCATAAACTCGCTTAAATGCAAATGAGTTACTAGAGATAATAACTAGTTCATCCAAGACACGTACGGTCTAAAATCTAAAAGGCATTTCTCAACCAGAATTTTATGGGGATGTTATCTACAAACTAAGGAAAATTCGGGGTCATATCCATTTTCATGATTTGTTTATGAAACGCATTAAAACTTTTAAAGGTTATGATCCTATTATATTGCAACGCACTGCATGTTTGGTTCTCGACCCTTTTACAGTCGGTAGCTACGCTTCCCTCTTTGCTTGCGCGATGACAGGCCGAGGGTAGTACTCTATGATGGTATACTCTTAAACTTGGATACAGGATGAGCTTACCAGACTCATGTATTACTTTTTCCCTGTCGTGCCCTTAACGGCTTACATGCAGGTGCTCTGACTTCAGCAAAGTCATTGAGTACATATTTGACGGATTGTCACAGTTATTATGCTATGTTTTACATGTTGTCCTGTGTTCACCGTCGTCTATGTTGTGGGTAAGTCCAGCGGGGATACCTTTATTTACAATTTGTAAAGCTAGTGTGACTTTGAGAGAAGTGTGAGGTTAGGACGTCCGTAAACCGGTTTAAACCCCCAGTGGTGTTTTTGCTACTGACCGTGCCAAGGCGGTACTCTCTTTGTCACCCTTCCTTTTGTTTGCCTTGCGTCTTTGTACTTGTTATTTGTTCATGTGTGGAACGTTTGTCCCTGGTTCTTGTGTGTCTTGGTGTTTTCTGTGTTCATTTCGTGTGTGTGTGTGTGTGTGTGTGTGCGTGTGTGCGTGCGTGCGTGCGTGCGTGCGTGCGTGCGTGCGTGCGTGCGTGCGTGCGTGCGTGCGTGTGTGTGTGTCATGCTGACTATCGGTGTTTTTGTGGTGGTTGCGTCTTGCATGTGGCTTTGCCTGCTTGACTTTACTACTTTTCCATGTAGTATAGATAACACGTTATATGGACTGAAGCTTGATTAAGATCTGATCAATCGCAGAAAAAACCTCTGACGTCTTCCTGCACCTGTTATTAGCTGGATGTCGCGATATGACTGAATTACTGTTCAAAGTATGTAAGACCCCAATACAAACAAATAAACTAAAGTTCTGAAGGTAGGAAGCAAAAGCAGCAATGCGAAAAGAGAACCATTGCAGACTCGGTT
The DNA here is from genome assembly GCA_963576725.1 of Azorinus chamasolen. NCBI lineage: Eukaryota > Metazoa > Mollusca > Bivalvia > Cardiida > Solecurtidae > Azorinus > Azorinus chamasolen. The sequence goes on along the minus strand of OY755241.1, from coordinate 41,158,124 downwards.
CTATTGAGTCTGTTCGTGAGTAGTTATTAAAAGTGCAATACTACTCACATCTCATATTCCTAGCTTAAGCTAGATTCACTTTTCATAACCAATAACATCGAAACTAATGATCCCGAAGGACCAGAAAATATAACACCGAGAATGAAGTACGGGCGATTTTTACGGCCACCACACACGCACTTAATACCTGCGGTTGTGAAGTAGTTCATCCAAAGTAATTAGCTGGACATGCTGTATGAAATACTGTTGAAACGATGTAAAATCATTGTATTGATTATTCCCGGATACGAGTAACAACAATGAGTAACTTGCAGCATTTCTCATGGACGATGAGAAACTTTTATACCCACGCTTTTAGGTATTGTAGTGTTGTACACATAGGAAAGTTATCGTCAAATGGATTCTGAAATGTATAGTTGTATGATATTCGTGTTATACCTTCTGATCCTTCGAGATCATGACTTTCAGTACTTCTTGTTCTGAAAATCGAATACCGCTTAAGCCGGTGGTATGGGGCGTGAGCGGTGTTGCACTTTCAGTTATTGCTCATGAACAGACTCAATAAAACCGAGTCTGCAATTTTCTCATTTTGTGTTGCAATTTTTGCTTTCGGGGGATCACCTCCCTTTAGAATTTTTATACATCATCCTTTTAAATATGGAGTGTTTGTGCTATGGGTAAGGATTTCGAACCTTTGATTAATATTATCAACCATTGATTTGATTCATAAATGAAGTATGTATAAATCAAGTACTCTGATATTTATTTGTCGATTTCAAACATCATAGAATAAAAATAAAGGTCTTAAGACATCTGTCACCGCTTGTAGTCGTCGCAATCACAGTCGAACTGGCACATGCATTCACAGTCATCGTCATCACAGCACTCTTAATAAACGAATAATTATAATGGAGTCATTACAATGTGGCAAAATAAAACAGGAACATAGTCTCACTTCAAGATACAGATGAAGCTAAAATTATTTTCGGGAATTTACAAAAGCCAATAAATGGTTAGTTTAGGTTAATAGCGATGGGCACGATCCCATCTCTACCTTATTACTGTCTATGTCGCCTCTGCTAGATAGGAGGAATTGACAATGACCAAATAATAAGTTTACGCAAATTTAATACAATTAGACGTTTTATCTCTTAATTCATTGATCGTCTTATATCTGCTTATCATATACTACAGTCTCTATAACGGCCACTAAATTACATCAAGTAGTTTGTGTTAAAGGCAGGTTGCTGCTTAAAGCAAGGTGAAAGTAAAATAGAAAGCTCCTGTGGGAGCGATCTGTTTTACTTTCACCTTGCTTTAAGCAGTCACCCGCCCTAATTACAAACTAATCAACACAATCAATAGAGAGGTTGTATTGTATGTGTATACAAAACAGGCATTGACACTGTGTATACCTTAAAATGAAAGGTCGCATGGATGCATGTAAAATCACTTATATGCAAATGAGAGATAGTAACTAGATCATCCTAGACAAGTGTTGCCTGTAATCACGTGCCTACACTATTTGTAACGATGTTAAAATTATGCTAATGCATTTACGGATTTCTTTGGAAAATAAATAGTGAAAGCCAGTCAAACGTAAAATTATCAGCCCTTATTCCAAATAAATCTTGGTTGAACAGTTTTCATATATCGATCAAACCTTCTCACCTACACTGTCGACCTCGACTTCCTTATAATCCTTGTTCAGAGCAAGACTTGTAAGGTTCTGTGAGATATCACCTTCTTTCATACCTGAAAATATGTATATAAAATAAGTTTCGCTACATATAAGACTTATTGACGGTTTTGCTAAATGATACACTTTTAGAAAGTTATAGCTGAGTCAAGTAGTAAGCGGGCACAGATGTGCCTACAGTCACGTGATATGTTTTGTTCTTAAATCAAGTTATGCATTAATCTTTGTAGAACCATTTACATTTCAGTAACTGTCAACTGCAAATTTTGCTCATGAATAATTAACTTTCTGTGTTTTAAGTTTATCGTCTGTGTCAGGTGTAAAGTCAAACTTGTTAAATTATAATCAGAGTATTCATAGTTCATTCGATGTCTGTGTCTCGTCTGGATTTGAACTGTTTGCAACGGATAGCATACATACACTCATTGTGGTAACAAACAACTGAACACAGGGTGACAGGTGCCTTATCACCCCCGTGCTATGCATTGTATAGCCGAACAATTTTACATAACACATCCGGATCTATATCTACAATAACGACAGTGCTCCAGCATTCATTTCCTTCTGGCGTAACATATTAAATAACACTGGATGGATGGATTAACTAAACGTGCTTAACCGTATAAGTTATAAGTGCGTGTATTTGCACCTTGGTAAACAGAGTAGAAACAGACAACACAAAGTATGCATGCAATAAAAAGGTTTAATAGATACGTCTAATACAAGCCAGTGTATCAATAAGAAAATACAAATGCATAGCTAGGCAGCGAAAAAGTAAACGGTGAACCTACTTACCTTGCAGTGAAACAAACACAGTTGCTATGTGCTTACTCTTACTGGTTCTAGTTTGAAACATCAACTTAAACTTCAACCTCTCTGCGGATATAATGTATGTTTAGTAGAAAATACGTGTTTGAATATCGAACAGAAATTTATGTGCTAACATGAGTTATTGCATCAGTAATCATAGTAGGAATATGTCTAAGATTAATCCATTTATTTTGACAATATTTACTGAGACAAACTGACAGTTTTAAATTTCAAAGAACTTTCTTTTGCGACTCTCTTCCAATGGTATTATTAGTAAATGCATGTAGATCTAAAAACATGATCGTCAGGGGCTGATGTTGAAGCTTTTTCGCTACAAAGGGCGAATCTGAGATCACCTATAAAACAGGTAGGAGCCAGGTGAGACAACGAATAACGCACCGTCTCATCTAGATCAAAACAGTGTAATGCTATGCGGAAAGATGCAAAACAATAAGTAGGCGACACTTTTTTCAAATGACAATGCTTGGTAGTAAACGAGCAAATTCACTTTTGCTTGAAAGATCGGCCAGCATTTTAATATAATTTTGTATACATGTACGTTCGCCGTAGTCCACACAACATATTTACACAGAAAACGAAATGGGGTCATTGCATCCCTTTTATTACAATATTAAGCTTATATAAATCACAAAGTAGTTATAGCCTTTAAATAAAAGCACAAGGTCTTAGCTTTAAATCGGTACCACTTTTATACAGTTAGTTTGCTGTGATATGGAATGTTTTTGCAGGTAGGTGTCGACTAATAAATATGTGTGAACAGAGTGAAATGAATTGTTACTATGGCAAGATTTAAAACGTTACTTAAATAAACTCTGATAAGATGAGATCCATCGAAAGACAGCAATGCAAAAAGAGACAATTGAAAACTCGGTTTTATTGAGTCTGTTCATGAACAGTAATTAATAGTGCAACACTGCGCATGACCCTAGTACCGGCTTAAGCAGTTTTCAATTTTCAAACTGAAAGTACTGAAATTGATGATCCCGATGGACCAGAGTATATAACAACACTGCGAATGAAATACAGGCGACTTTATTATATTAAAGACTATTATACTGAACATCTGTTGTTGTGAAGTAAATAAACTCTGATAAGATGAGATCCCACGAAAGCAAAAATCAGCAATGCAAAAGGAGAAAATAGCAGACTCAGTAAAGTTAATTGTTTGATCCTCAAATAAGATATTTTGTTTTCTGAGGATTTTGTAATCATTCTAAACTGCTCTTTAAGTTGTTTTCTGATATTTGGAATGAATGATTGAATGAATGGTGTTTTACGGCCCATCGACACTGATGGTCATATAGAGCCGAATAAATAATGTAAATAAATCTACATTATGAAATCAAATAAAGACAATCTCACTGGATTATGTAAATGTCAGTCCCGATCAACGGGATTGTAAATAAAATAAGGACAAAACATAATCGACATTCTAAAAATATACCTTTTAAATTTTAGAATAAAAATTAATGGCTTTTAAAAAATCAAATATTTTTGGTATTTCTACCAGCTCAAACAATTCCCTCAGGAAATCTGCTTGAAAGAATCTCTATCTGATATTTGGAGGATAAAAAGTGAAAAGTCTTTTTTTGCAATTGTAATGCTCACATACATATTCATGAGTATGTTTATGGCAATTTTGCAGGTATATGAGATCATTACGACACAACTTTGATATCGCCATGGAAACGGTTAATACTTTACTAAAAGTTAATAGTTTGGTCCTCAATTTGGCTAGTTTGTTTTCTGAGGATTTTGCCATCATTTTAAACTGCATTTGAAGTTGTTGTATGATATTTGCCTTATATTTAACTTGGTACCAGTTTTATACGATTATGACAAAAGATGGCTGTGATATGGACGATTTTGCATGTATGAATAAGCGTTACGAAAACTGGGAGGGGGGGGGGTGCCTAAAATATATACAGCCTAAAAGAGTTTATTCTCGAGTACATTCGGAGTTTTGATTTAGAAATAAAACTAGAGGGTGGTGCACAGTAGACCTTACTGGTCCCCAGATTAAAACATATTACTGTTCGCACAAGCAAAGAGGGAAGCATAATGCCAAACTGTACAGGGGTCGACCATCAATCATTCAGTAGTTTCTTTATGTGCTTTCTGCATTGCCTTTGTTAACGATTATTATGCTAATGGCGACCTAACCAATTCACCAAAAGTGTTGAAAGAATGTGGTTCATTTTATTGATAAGCCGCTGAGAGATTGAGAAAGATAAGATAAACAGACAAAAAGAGTGAAAAGAGAGAGAGGGAGGGGAATGAAGAGAGAGAGAGAGAGAGAGAGAGAGAGAGAGAGAGAGAGAGAGAGAGAGAGAGAGAGAGAGAGAGAGAGACAGCATTTTAAAAACAATGGTGTTGGTCTAAGTCTCCTTTACATGCAAAGGGTGTGAGTAGTGTTGCACTTTTAATAACTGCTCATGTACAGACTCAATAAAACTGAGTCTGAAACTTTCTCTTTTTGCATTGCTGCTTTAACTTTTGAAGTAACTCATACTTTCAGAAGTATGCAATTCACAACAGCAGGTGTTTAGTGTTGTGTAGCGGTCGTGAAAAGTCGTTCGGTACTTGATTCACAGTGTTATATATTCTGGTCCTTCGGGGTCATAGGTTTCGATGTTATTAGTTATGAAAATTGAATACAGTGCTCCCTCCCTACAACGGCCCTCTCAATAACGATTGCCTCCTTACAACAACGCATGTCACTGTTTCCGAAACAACAAGGGTCCAGAAACTTTTTCCATCGTATTTTATTTATGCCTCCATCAAACCCTATGTTGTGACCACTCTTTAGAATCGTCACTTTGTGACGATTCTAAAGAGTGGTCACAACATAGGGTTTGATTGAGGCATAGCGGTTTTAGTTCTCGAAATACACTTTGTCTGGGAATCTAAAAACAAGCTAATTATGTTTGATTTTCCCTCCCTATAACAACTCCCTCTGAACAACACATACAATCTTCGTATCCCAAAGGGTGTCGTTGTAGAGAGGGAGCTAGGGAATGTGAGTAAATTCTGAAAGGGGGTGATAGTCTTGCATTGTAACTGCTCATGAACAGCACGGTGAACAATGTTAAATTCTAATGTCAGTCGTATATTGAATAGACACAATTACTTCAACGACGAACCATCAACGGAACCGCAACAACAATATGTATTTTCAGACATCAGACATATATACATTTCTAATTACTAACGTTTTTCTTTTTTGACAACAATTATATGAGATTTCTCCTTCATAAATACGAATGAAATTAGCTTCCACATAGAGTCTGGACTCCATAGGTTCAATGAAACTTCCAACAATTAGGTAGGAGAATTCTTCCAGACAACCGTAGGAATTTGACGGGTATGTCTGCCATTTTTCATTTATTCTTCGAGAAAACAATACAGCAAAACCTTCATCACTAGCATCTCTATCTCCATTAGTGTCAGGTATAACTGAGAACATTGTTTTTACCCGGAAGAAACAAAGACTTTCACGATTTTACAAATCAGCTGGTCATTACACCCGGAACCTATTGCTTGGAGAATAAGCTTGTCACAACACCCGGGGCCTATTGCATGGAGGTCAGCACAGAGAAAGACTACGATTATGGTCAAACGACATAAGTTCTAGCATTACAATGAATAGTGAATTAGTTGAAGAGATCTAGCTGAGAAAATAGGACTCAATTGGGAAACAGACACGTATCCGAAATACGTTGCAATGACACGGTTTAACAGAATTCGGTTGATCAAATCTCACTTACAAACTAAGTACAAAATCTACAAGGCGCTGGTTGTTCCTATCCTCTTGCAAGCGCGTGGGACTTGGACATTGCTTTCCAAGTCAGAGAGATGAACTTCATGTGGAATGCCTGTACAAACGTCTCTGGATATTAAACATTGAACACAAAACCAATAAATATGTGCGTAGTTAAATCAGAAGATTTTAGCTACCGTCAGTTGACGCAAGACGGTGTGGTTTTAATCATAATACTGACGTGAAGGTATAATGGAAGATAGTCAAACCTAAAATTATCAACACTCATTTGAAACAGTTGTTTTTGTTTCAATAAATTTTATCTCGACCCCACCCTCTCACCTTTACTATACACGTCGCCTACTTGCTGATAATCTTTATCCAGTGCAATGACTCTACGGGTCCTAGGGACAGCATACCAGTCATACCTACCAGGTGTCGTCATACCTGACAGAATGCATGTGTAAATTAGTTTCATTATTATCCTACTTCAAAAAATCGCGTATCTTATTAGGAATCAAACAGATAGACATATTGATGGTATTGCTAAATAAAAGATTTTAAGAAAGATTAGCTGACGACAATTAGTAAGCGGACAAAGAATCAATTTTCAGCATTTTGTCTGCAGTCTCAATATACGATAGAATATCATGTTTATTTTGTGTTCTTAGAGCACTGATCAAATTATGTATCGATGTTTGCAGGACCATCTACATTTCAGTAACTGTCAACTTCAAATGTCATTTGTATAACTTTATAATCTCGTGAATATTTAACCTTTTCATTTGCTGAGATTATTGTCTGTTTCAGGTTTCATTTATTCAATTTCCTAGAATCTCATTTTCAATTTCCTAGACTCTGATTCGACATCTGTGTCTCATCTGGATTTAAATTGTTTGCAAAGGATATAATACATTTACTCATTTGCGTAAATGGTTAATTAGCACACAGCATTGCATGTTGAAATTCTCACAACTTCATACTATACATAGTGGTACAAAACAGCCATAGTTAAACGGCCAGAGAGACAGACGCCATAAAGCTCAGTTATTCTCTATGGTAAATCTTGATCGGGATCTACACTGTTGGCAGTGCTTCGCTACTCATTTCCTTCTGCTAAATCATACATAATATTGAATGGATGAACTAAATATGCCTCACAATTTAAGTCATAGATACGTTTTCCGATGCCTTGGCGATCAGGGAAGAAGCAGTAGGAGATGACTTTTGATTGGTCAGATTTGAGTTCTCAAGCTTTTGATTTATCAGTTTTGATCCAAAGGCTCAAGTCTGAACAATCGAAAACTTGAGAACGAACTCAGACTCAACAAAAAGTTTTATAAGCATGGACCCAGGCTGTTTGCTATGAAATAATACATAATTAGTCTACAGATTTTCTAAATCAGCCAAAACGGCTTGTCTTCACATGACAATGTACAAATAAATTTAATTAATGTCCATAATGTCAGTTTTCTTACATGCATATGCACGAACTAAAGGGTTAAATAGATACGTCTCATACAAGCAAACGTATCAATAAGAAAATATAAATGTACAGCTAGGCAGAACGAAAAGGTACGCAGTTACCCTACTTACCCTGCAATGAAAATATAAATGTACAGCTAGGCAGAGCGAAAATGTACGCAGTTACCCTACTTACCCTGCAGTTACCCTACTTACCCTGCAGTTACCCTACTTACCCTGCAGTTACCCTACTTACCCTGCAGTTACCCTACAATGTATGCAGTTACCATACTTACCCTGCAGTTACCCTACAATGTACGCAGTTACCATACTTACCCTGCAGTTACCCTACTTACCCTGCAGTTAACCCACTTACCCTGCAGTTACCCTACTTACCCTGCAGCAGTTAACCTACTTACCCTGCAGTGAAAAAGTAACAGTTGCCACCTGCGTTCTCTTGTTGACTCCAGTTTGAACATTCAAATCCAACTTCAACCTATCTGCTGATACAAGGTATGTATATATATATTAGTATTAACAGGAGTTATTACATAAACAATGATAGAAGCAATAGTTCTACTATTGTTTCAGGTATGAGCACAAGAGTGTTGTTTATGCAGTGTGGCGGCCGTAAACCGTCTCCCGTACATTCAATCAATTTTGTGTTCATCCACTTGTAGGAATTGTTCTGCTTTCAATGCTTTTGCGTCTTGTATGTGGCTTTCCCTGCTTGAGTTTACTATTTGTTAATTTCTATTACTATTGTATTTAGTTTTGGTAATAATTAGGGACCTTTATTCACTGAGACAAGTTGTTAGCTTTGAATTTCATAGAAGTGGTACCTTGGTAATTTTATTCCAAACGTATTAGTGAACTGATCTGAAAAAATCTGAAAATTGATTTTTCCGGAAATGTTAGGTTTTCCGGAGTTTTATTCTAAACACTAGCAGTTATTGAAATTATATTTGAGATGTAGTTTTATTATAATGCATTACAGATTAAGTATGAATTTTGTTAACGGTACAATTTTTTACGGATTTAGAGCAGTTTGACTTTTCCGGAAAGTTTAGGTTTTCCGCAGTTTTTTCTAAATCCTAGCAGATATTGAAGTGGTATTTTGTTTTTAGCTTTATTAGCACAAAGTGCCAAAGTGAGCTATTGTGATCGCCCTGTGTCTGTCGTCGTGGGCGTCGTGTGTCATGCGGTGCATGTCGTCCGTTATCAACTTTTTTCTTAAAATCACATCTACTCCTAAACTACTTGCTGGAAAAGAGAACACATGCTTTGCTTGAAAGATTGGCAAGTATTTGTTATAATTTGGTATTCATGTTTTTGTTCGCCGTAGTCCAAACAACCTATGGCCACATGAGGCCAAATAGGCTCATTGCATACATTTTACTTGAAATATTGATCTTACATAAATCGCAGGCACTCAACTGAAACCATCTTGTTATATGACTTTAATGGTACAGTAAGTTGAGTAATGTAAGTGAAGTGTTGCGATATAAAAGTAATATATCGCACGGTAGTCATAATAGTACATAAAAAGTGACACCTCTCTGAAACAAACCAGTAGTGAATAAACACTTATTCAAAACGTAGTTTGTTATTTGGTTACTGATGTAGTAAAGTTTTCTGTATTGTTCATATTCTGAATTTAAAACCCCTATAATAAGCGAGGCCTAACTGGCATTTGCAAACACATTCACCCAAATTGTTGAGAAAAAAATCTGGTCCATTTAAATACTGGATTTATGGATACGCTGTTTTTCTCTGACATATAGAAGGATTATATGGATACATGGATGCGGTCGTCTATACCAAGAGGCGGGCTATTTAATCCTTTGCTCCCACGATCCCATATATGGGACATAGGCAAACATGTGGCAGCTTAATGCAGTGTGAAAGGCATGCAGAAAGCTCTGCATGACATTCATCCTAGCCGCCTACCTAAAAGTATATATTAGTAAATTCTTCTCTACTAGAATTCCGGTTTGGAGGGGTGTTACTGTACCTCGGGATGAACTCAAACTTATTAAACAGACAGTAGATACATTTGTACGCATATTGCCAAAAAGAAATAACTATAATTGATATAAGATGCCGAGTCGGTAGTTGGTCTGAATCGCCGTTACATGGACTACAAAGCCAAATATCTGATGTTATAGGATTTGTACATGAAAGCCATACGTTCATTCGTTAAATTTACTGCTTTATCGTATTGACACGAAAAACAAACTTTCGTTTCATTACTAACTGTGTGCCGAGTTTGGAAACAGTACTTAACTCTAACTTCAGTCGTATATTGAACAAAAACATTGACTTCAATGACGAACAATTAACGGACCACAATAATAAGGTATTTTTCAGATTTCAGACAAATGTACATTTCCAATGTCGAACGTTTGCCGTACGAGATTTCTCATTCATTTACGAATTTACACCAGCTTCAACATATAGAATGGACTGACAAATCACCAGTGCTCACTAGGAAAACTTCAGCAATCAGATGGGATTCTTCCAAATAACTGCAGGTGTTTCGTGAGTATTGGTGAGTATTTTGGTGTGTCATTTACAACGTCTCATACTTTTAGAATATATTTATTATTCGAGCAGTTAATACAGTAACTGAACAACGAGTAAAGGCACCCATAAGAGGCAATCCTTCAAGACTAACACACATCCATATTTATTGGTGACAGACCCATATGCAATCTCCGCTTATCTGAGGATATTAACTTGGCTGTGACCACTTTCAAGATCTTCTAAATAAGCTTATCATTATATACCTGGGGTTATGACATGGAGGTCAGCAAAGAGAAGTCTACGATTATTGTCTACGACATCGATGCTAACATTACCACAAAATGTGAAATAGCTGAAGAGATGGCTTATCAACATTTGGAAAAAAATGTATCCGAATTAATGGTGCCATGAAACGTTTTCACAGAATTTAGAAGATTATTTCCAACATTCTTTTATTTTCTCTTTTTGCATTTCTTCTTTTGCTTTCGAATGATCTCCAACTTTCAGGCTATATTTCGAAATAAGTACATACCTTACAATGATCTGGTCATTTCAGCCCTTTTGTATGAGTATGAGACTTGGACTTGGTCGTGTTTCCTGTTACCTCCCTTGAATGATCACTTGCCAAACCCCGGTAAAATATTATTATTATATTATATCATTATACCACATTTATAAAGCGCTCTTTTCACAGACTATGTGCGTTCAAAAGCGAAAATATTACGATAAAAACTATGACGGCTATGGTCGAGATTACCTTTGAATTTGGCTTTCAGTTTGGGTGTTAGATTTCAAATTAGATGTATACAATTATACCCCTGATAATCATCTAACAGGTACCTTAGCAGTTTACTTTTATGGACCTAGCTACAATTAACCACAATGAGTACATTAATCATGCTAACTACTATCGATATAATCAAGTCAATCTACATTAGTTCCAAAGAACAACTTGAACATCGGAATTACCTATGGCATCGATAAATGGTCCAGACAAAACTACTAGAACACTGGCAGTAAGCAGAGTGTACAAAATAGACATTTTTGCACATTTAGAATGAACAAATCGGCGACGTGGCTTCTAGAACTTGCAAGTGCCTGTGGTTGTAAGTGTCTTTAATGTCTACGATTGACAAAAACACGGCAGAATGTAGGAGGCACTGCAAATACAAATAAGAAACAAACAATTCGATATTGGTCTTCCTTCACCTGTAAAAACACGGATATGACTTAAAACCTGTTAGAGCGACGTAAACTCCCAATATATAAACGAAATTAAACAAAGCATAAGCATGAAATTTAAATAAAAAAAATTCTCACATAAAATTTGAATGTCTACATCTCGATTTCTGTGACGTAAAACCAAACAAACATCATGGCGATTTGGCCATTAACTTGTTCAGTACAACATATCTTTATTATGTTTGTAATTACGCTAGCGTCTTTCATAACTTTCACCATTTCTCGTTTGCTTCTCCTTGTTTGCTACCTGTAGTTTATTGACTCGTTTGATGCCAGTGTTGCCTCTGTGATCACCTTTGTACACAGTTTGCATCCAGGTGAGACGCCAAGTAGGTCGGCATCTCATCCGAACCCAAACTGTTTGTTATTGTGGTAATGTTTTGATGGAAAATGGTAGACGATTAAATAGAGTTGCAGATGACAATATTTGACAGCGGAGGACTTAATTAAACATGGCGTTGCCCAATCCTCCTAACAAAGAACAGTATCTCAAACGGCTGCAGACAACAATAATTCAGACAGGTAATTAAAGGGCTTGGCTACATTATTTCAAGGCTGAATTAACCATTTCCCTGTTGCATATTGATGGAATAAATAATGACATAATGAGTATTATTTATTGAATATTTTTTATCTTTTATAATGGCATGTGTATAGATGGTTCAGCCAGAATCCCATAACCACACAGAGCAGACCCTGATCACATGGCTCCTATAGGAACCGTCTTATTTGGGTCTGCTCTGTTTGCAAATGCGTGGAAAGGCGTTTATATGAAGGAAATGGTTAGCAGAGTGAAATGGTCCATTACTGTTTAATGGTGTTATTTCAGTATGAAAGTGTATAATGTGCGAGAGAATTCTGAATGACAAATAGTTCAGACCGTAATAAGAGGGTTCCTCTAGGATACCTTGATCTGTATCTGCACCGTTTGCAAATGACAGCAGACTCATTTCACGCATTCAGGGGTTTTTCTTTCTTTAATATTTGAAAAGCTGTTAAGGCATGGTAATGTAAAACTGTACTAAAATAATATCATTACCAGAAACTCAAATTTCTATTAAATGTATAAAATTATTAGACAACTTATATATTCAATAAACTAAGACATATATTCAAAACGTAAATATTAAAGTGTCAATCGAAATGTACGTGTTCAGTCATGCAGGCAATATTCCATGATCTTAAAACGAAGTCAACTGCTTTAAAGCTTAGCTTGGTTGTGAAAGCGAAAGCATGTTATATAAATACATAAATCATGTACATGTAATATATTCTCGTCATTCTGCATTTAATTGTAGGAAATATAAGTTAACATTACAGAAAATAACAGAACGTAAAACTTAAATTTGAAATTGTAAAAATGTCATCCTTAACTGCATAATAACATATCTATATGTATTTATGTATTGATGTTTGTATTTTATTTGGGCTGGAGCATTTTATTTTTGAAAAAACTTTGTATATGTCTACGTAAAGCAATTATTAATAAAGTTTTAAACAAGAGATGTTTGTAAAACATGTATACCCCCAGACTCCCTGACCGTTGATCTAGTGACCTCAACAATATAGGCCATTTAGTGGTCATGACTAATCACCACAGCAACTTTGAAGATCCTAAGCCAAACCACTGATCATTCAAAAACAATAGTGGTCATCCAGTGGCCATGACCAACTACTGCAGCAAGTTTGAAGATTCTAAGCCAAACCCTTGAGCAGTTATTGATCGGAAACCATTTAACTAGTTAAGGTCATGGTGACCTTGACCTTTAACCTAGTGACCTCAAAAACAAGAGGGTTCATCTAGTTGTCATGACCAACCACCACGGTAAGTTTGAAATTTCTAATCCAAACCCTTGAGCAGTTATTGATCGGAAACGATTTCACCAGTTAAGGTCATGGTGACCTTGACCTTTGACCCAGTGACCTTAAAAACAAGAAGGCTCATCAAGTTGTCATGACCTACCACCTAAGCAAATTTGAAGATCCTAAGCCAAACCCTTGAGCAGTTATTGATCAGAAACCATTTTATCAGGTAAGGTCATGATGACCTTGACCTTTGACCTAGTGACCTCAAAAACAATAGGGGTCATCTAGTGGTCATGACCAACTACCACAGCAAGTTTGAAGATCCCAAGCCAAATCCTTGAGCAGTTATTGATCGGAAACTATTTCACTATTATAGGTCATTGTGACCTTGACCTTTGACCTAGTGACCTCAAAACTTAAGGGGTCATCTACTTGTCATGATCAACCACCACAGCAAGTTTGAAGATTCTATGCCAAGTCGTTTATTAGTTATCGTTCGGAAACCATCGATCTACCGACCGACCGACAAACCGACCGACCGACCGACATGTGCAAAGCAATATTCCCCCATTTTTTCAAAAATATAAAATATTCAACACGAGACATTAACTGTTTATATGGCATTGGCAATAGTGTCTTTAAACTTAAATTTATGCAGCAATGATGTTAGATGATGACATTTATCGCCATATATTGTACGAAATATCACCACATATGTATAACTAATATCGTTCGTACCTTTTCGAAGAGAGATATTCCCTGTAGATATTCCAGTAACCATAAATGAGAAACTGCAGGGCGCACAAACATATATACGATACTTAACTATTTGCATGCTATATATGAATTCGTGATAATATTTTCCAATGGGATATCGTGATGGATGTGCATTCCGCATTCTTATCAGATTTTAAACCGTTTGACGTTAGTAGAGTATATTTGAAAAGAAATGGAAGAAACTGCAATTAGAACTGAATCTGACGACAACATTTGTAGATAAAATTTAATTAGTGTTTCATATTTAACCATTCCCTCATATGCACGCTTTTTCAAGCATTTCACTCCCTATCGACTGTGTTACAATGAGGGGTGCGCCTGCGAGAAGACACGTTAAGGTATCGGCTCGATACTGCTACTGCGCCTGCCTATTTGTTTGCAAATATGCGAGAGATAAGATTCATTTAACGTTCAGTAAGCTGTTTATTTTCCTAAGTTTTGGCTCCTTTATTCAATACTTCAATATCGTGTCGAATTATACATCATACATGCGCAGGAAATCGAGTCAAAAGCAATTAGTGCGCGAAAAAGGTTTGTTTTTTTAAGTAATAACTTGTTCAAAACATGAAGATTTTGCTGTTTTACATTTCGTTTCACTAAAGGTGAAAACTCTTTAAACGATATATACCGGTAATGCCTTATTTAGCATATAGTACCCGCATGTACATTTAATTTGCAGGTTTTAAATTGCTTTTGACGAGTTTATCATTACTATCACATCCGTGTACATGTTACGGTTTCTTCCCAATCAACTGACGCAGGTTATCTACAGCGTTACAGACTCTGCCAGAATGCCTTACGGCATTACATTTTGACTTTATTCTAACATAAGCGACGTGTTTGGTATGCAGTAAAAAACCCTAAACTACATGTTAAATGTAGCATAAATATCGGTCTTGGAGACAGATGGCAGCTTAATGCAGGGTGAAAGTCATGCAAAAAGCTCCTCTAGGAACTTTCTGCATGACTTTTACCTTGCATTAAGCAGTCACCTGCCTAAAAGTATCTAAATTATTCTACTAAAATTCCGGTTTAGAGGGAGTTTACTGTACATCTACAGATAATACTAGAGAGATAGATTCTTAAATTATGTCATTACTCAGGGAGACAATGGTGTCTACCGTGCTACCCCCTCCTTCCGACTATGCGGGGGGGGGGGGGGTGCACGGTAGACCCCACTGGCTCCCTGAGTATATATCTTTGGATCTATGCAAGACGTCGATTACATGGTAATTACAATTACTAACGGATGTTTTTACTGCCGGTGTTTTTCTAAAACAAATTGTAGGGGACATAACTATGAAAAACAATCGAACCAGATCACCCTGGCGACATGCACAACTACACTCATGCTGTGATATTTTATTTAAATCTGCCCAGCCGTTTTTGAGAAGAAGCGCAGACAAACTTTGCGACAGGCAGACAGGGAAGACAATTATACCATAAGCAAATAGAGCAGACCCTGATCTGACGTCTTCTACAGAAGTCTTCAGATCTGGGTCTGGCGTTTATATACTTTATATCAGGAAAAATATTAGCTGACGAAAATATCAATTTTACAATGGAGAATTGGCCAGTCGTGCTTATTGTTAAGAAAATTATATTTTATTATAGAACCATGTTGTAACTGTTAATAACCTTTTACCGGATGAATATTCATGTATGACTTATTTTAGTTATTGTATTAAAAGTACAAATATTTGCTATTGCAAATACGAATCTATAACATTTCAGCAAACAGAACAGACTCTGATACATCCACGGCGATCCTCTGATCTGGATCCACTATGTATGCAGAAGCACCAAATGTGTCATTATCAGGAAAAGGGCTAACATGTTCAACGCTGATGTTTTGGAATGGAATAGCCAATCATTGTTTAGCCCTTTCCGCCATATAAACATCTTTTCACGCATTTGCAAACAGAGTAGACCCAGCTCGGCGTCCGCTTTGCTATTGCAATTTGATAAAATATATTTCTTTAGTTTCTAAAATGGCTACAAGGTTACGCCTTCTATATTTCAATATAACTGTTTTGTCCATGAATATTCAGTAGGTATTGAAAATTAGACTGAATATAAAACACGGAAAGGGTTAATTAATAGAATCTATTCAGTTTGAAAGGTTTGCTAGGAGATTTTAAATGACAAACAATGCAGATCCTGGTCAGAGAGCTCCTAGAGGAACCTTCTCATCTGCTTCTGCACTGCTAGAGGATTTTGAAGAACAAACAATACAGACCCTGTTCAGAGAGCCCCTAGAGGAGCCTTCTCATCTGGGTCCGTAGTGCTAGGGGATTCTGAATGACAAACAATACAGACCTTGGTCAGAGAACTCCTAATGGAACCTTCTCATCTGGGTATGTATTGCTAGTGGATTTTGAATGACAAACATTGCAGACCCTGATCAGAGGGCGCCTCTAGGACCACTCTGATTTGTCTATACACTGAGTTCATCAAAGGTTTAGTCAAATCTGGTATATCAAGTGTTTAACCCCCCAGTGACTTTTGTCACTGACCGTTCCAAGGCGGTACTTCCATCTTCCTCCTATTGTATGTTTGTTTTGTCTTTGTGCGTCTCTTGTTGTTTTTCTACTTATGTACATTTGCTGTTTCCTTGTGTTGCGAGTGTTTGTTCTGTATGTGGTGTTTCCTGCACGACTCATTTTTGTACTTTTGGTATTAAGAATAGGATACGTGTTCCATAATTACGTTTAATACAACTTTCAGTTTATTTTTAACCTAATTCAATATCTACGACATAAACTAGTGTAGTTTGAGTCTTCTATCAGGCCTAAAACATCGATTCCATAGTCTCAAAAACACTTATTGTTTTCGATTAGAAACCGTAACTGTAAGTTTGGATGTAGATCATGAACCGTAACACCCTCTGGCACACGCCGTAACAATACGGTTTTCAAAAATGCATCCGATTTGCCTTATAATCAGTCAAAAGAGAGAAATTTGTTTTGAAATTGGTCTATAATTAGTTTTGGATTATGCTTTTACATAACATTGGTGTTTGAAACTGATATTCAAAAGACTATGCCATTTATTTTGCAATAGTCCTAACGATTCACATTATCCTCTATACAAACGATGAAATCAGAAGAAAATCAAACGAAAAACTCATCCGATAAATCAAATGCCAGTAATAAGACTAACACGTATTTAAAACTTGAAATAAATCTTACTTATTACCTGATAATGTGTTTTATTGCTCCATCTCGCCCCGCGCTGCTGAAAATATGGGCAGGCGCCTTAACACATTGGGCAGGCGATTTAACATTCTCTTTACTAAACCGTAACATGTCTTCTCGCAGGTGCACCCCTCATTGTAACACAGTCGATATGGAGTGCATTTGCAAACAGGGTAGACCCGGATTGGAGCCATCTGATCAGCGTCTGCTCTTTTTACTTATATAATAGATCTGACTACAGCATCCACTAAAACAAACACATCCTATGTCCATTCGCCATTATAAACATGATATAATTAATGTTCATGATGTCATTATTTTTACATGAATATTGAACAGGGAAAGGGTTAACCGTCGATATATGTCGGCAATCTAAGCCGTGTACGTACATGTTGTGACCATGTGTGTTCTGCAAGGTACGCATGGATGTATGCTGAACCTTTTCATTGTAACCAGGGTAGTAAATAACGACAAGACCCTAGTGGAGTTCGTTGTGTATATTCTCCAACAGTAAAGTAGTATATAGTTGAATAGTAGAGTACGTAGATGAATAGGGTCAGCTGGTCGGAAAAGAAGCCTGCTTAACAAACGAAGTAATTAAAGCAATAGAAAGATTAGCGATGTCTTCACTAGAAGAGTTAGAGCCAGAATGAGAGCGGAGCTAAAGGCGGTGTTGCACGTTAACTCGTGTCACGTGACTAAAGTAGCCACGTTATCCTCGCACGCATATACCAGACACACCCAAACCGGTTCACTCTCTCTTTCCAACCATGGACATATACAGGTAAATAAATATAAATAATGAAACGGGCTATAGCAAGCGGAATTCCGACAATGCTATATGCAGGTGGCGGTGGTCTAGTGGTAACGCGCTTGACTATCAGTCCGGGGGTCCGGGGTTCAAATCCCGGTCCCACCCGGAAATTTCAGAGACAGTTTTCCGTGTCTCCCACCCGCACATCCTCTCCACCCAGGGGTTAAAATGGGTACCTGTGAGGGTCACTCGCCGGTACTGCGGCTGCATGATTGCGCCATATGTTAGCAGTGCTCAATATTGTAGGCCAATGACTCAATGACCAGGGGAGTAATTGTACAGTCGGCTGAGCGGTCATTCGGACTGAAAGTAGACTATAACTAGGTACTTTACTTTTTTAGTCTGTTTCAAGATAAAGCGCTGGCAACGGTTCAGGGGATCTAAACCTGGGTTACACATTTTGGATGTCAGTATATGGTCAACTGCAACATAGTGTAGTTAACCTAATATGTCAAAGTAGATTTACCATAACGAATTTTCGAAAAACACTAGAGGAAGTCCCTACAATTAACGCATATTTTCTTAATTGGGCTGCGAAGGCAGCCCAAACTTATACGGCTTTGAATTTTGACCATGCGTTTCTGCGGTCCTGTGTTTCTATAAAAGCCAATCTTTTTAATAAATATGGTTTACTGTGAGACAAGTTTTTATATATATTCATTTATTTTCATTCATATATTTTTCTCAGCATATTTTTGTCGGGGTTATTTCTTTCTTTTCTGCCATGATCCAGTTTCAGTGAAAATGCTAGTGAATTAGGTATAACTGATTAAAATCACATTCCGAGTCATAGCTGTCAGTGTGGTCTAAGGGTTATAACGATGGACTAGGAAACGTGAGTTCGTGGGTTCGATCCTCGGTGGAAGCTGAATTATCTTTTTTCTCTCATATTTTCTTAGCACCCTTACTACGTGCTTTTGGTTTTAAACCATTATAAGTGAAAAGGTTAATGGGCATTGAGTCGACCTATTAAAATAATTTCATGTAGACTGTAAGTATGGGAGTTTGTATGCCTTGTGAACATCACTTAATGTGATAATGGTTTCAGCAAATGAATAACATTGATCTGTGACGTAATGTGTATTATTGGTGTCAAACACAGGTATTATGCATCATGACTCATTGAAACATTCCCCCATTTCTGCTACATGTATTAAACTCATACATAACAGTCATGTTTTCCCAAAGTATCTGTTAATTAAAACTACTAAACAATATTGCTCCCTCTTTTCTTCTATCCTGCTTAAATACATGTTACGCAGCCATTTTACGGTTGCGTAAAACCTTGCTTGTTGTGTTAGTGTGATGCCTTCGGCAGCACAATCTCAAACGGCTTTGAATTTTGCTCATGATTTACTGAAGTCCTGTGTTTCTATAAATGCCGACTGCTACAGATATTTTTTTGTTAGTTCATATATTTTAAAAAGTACGAATCTTATGATACATTCTCTTACATCACAACAAATTTCCACCACTTCTTAAGGCTCAGTTGAGCCATATATATAGTGTTTAAACTTTCCTGCTTATTATATAATTGATTTCACTAAAATGCAGAAGACGATTACAAACAATCTGGAAAGTATGTCTAACACTGTTTACTTCAGTATTGACGATTCCAGATATAGAAGGCTTCTGATTGGAAAATATTCAATTACAAATTCTCTCGATTTGAAAACCTCTTTAGGACTAACCCGTTACACTTGTCTTATTACCATGACAATTCCATTTACGCCATTCACTTTTAAACTAGCATTATTATGTTTGATTCAGTTTATTTTCATTTATGATAACATGAGCATTCTGCAAGTACACTATATAATCCGCTTCTTGGTTTACACTGCTGATATTACCCCCTATTGCATGTTAGGCAGCCATTATGCTTGCGTAAAACCTCGCTTATTATATTATCTGAGGATTTTAACACTCGCATCGCCTACTAAAACCTTGATCAACTTTGTATTAAAAACACACGCCAAATTTTATTTCTACTAAGATTTAATCTGAATATTCAACACTGAAAAGTGTGGAAAGAGCTACACCTGTTTCTTTCACTTGCTTTATCTCACCTGAGCACGTAGTGATTAATTTGAGCTATTGTGAAAGTGCTTCGTTCATGCGTCGTGATCAGTTATGTCCAAAGTTCACAGAGGCCTATATTTATTTGTGTTAAAATATTGAAATCCATGTTGAACTGTTTCCTTCTTAAATCATACATTCACCTGTTTACCATGGCAACAAGTTGAAAATCTTTATTTCCCTTTTGCCGATGTCACTGTAAGTTGGCAGATATTACCCTAAAACCACAAATTATTGTTTTCATACACCCATATAAAATTCAGCCAATAAATATTCATGATGGCATTATTTCATAAATGATTAATATACATGTGGTAAATGGTTCAACCACCAACTGGCGAAACAAACACACATACGTATTATATATGTATCAAAACGGTTACATACATAGTATCATCCCCGTGCAACAGAGCATAAAAGTAGAGGTCAATTTGGAATACATGTGTGCACAGATCTTGGTCTACACTGTTTTCAACTCTCCTATATCCTTTACTGGTAGCCTAGTTTAATTTTGTCCCTGGACATACCAGACTTTTGAGGGACAAGAGACATAAATGGCCTAAAAGATGAAAAACTACATAGAATATGCCACTGAGCGCCTCTGCTTGGTTCGAGCTATTATTATAAATTCCCACCACCAGTCACTTTGCAGAACGTTCGTCCGAGAGAATATCTCAAGAATTAAGCGTGGTTGTCTTCTTTCGCTATGTACATATAACGAAATTGAAAACAGTTTGGATCCAGGGTTCAAGGTAAAAACACTTCTGAGTCTGAGATCATTCTCAAGTATCTCAAAATCTGACCAACCATCTGCTTGAGAATGATCTCAGACAAGCAAAAAGCTTTATAACATCGGGGTCTGATGTGACACAGAGTACGCAGGTCCGAACTGTATATGCTTAAATAAATTATTTATTCTAAATTGTTTTATATCCCAACATCTCTGATTTTTTATTTTGATATTGTTTTACCCGTCTGTTATTTTCGTAATTTGAATATTGACTATCACCTCTGAACTATGCATGTATACACGCGTAACATAAAGCTGAAACTTCTGAATGGTGTCATGCCACGGGCATGCTAAAACATGACAAGTCAAATGTCAAACTGGGTATTAAGTCTCATGATCATGCTGACAAAAAGTCTTCTATAACTTCGATCTATGCCGACTTTAACAAATAATTCAGGCCCCAAGGTCATACAAATTTTTGCTCGAGTCTGAGATAATTCTCAAGCATCTGATTGGTCAGATTCTGACCAATCAGATACTTGAGAATGATCTCAAGACAAGTTTTATAACCTTGGACATTGATCTTTAACCTTTTCCTTCATATTTACGTGTTTTCACGAATCTGCAGAGTAGACCCAAATCAGACGGCTCCTAGATGACCTGTCTGATCAGGGTCTGCTCTGTTTGCGAATAGAATTTGATAGATCTGTTTCTTTGCTTACTAAAATGACTACAATGTTCCACCTTCCATATACTAACTATTTTGACCATGAATATTCAGTATGTGTTGAAATTTTGTTTAAATATAGAACATGAAAAGGGTTAAGAGACGACGAGTTACCCGGGATCACATCTTTCCAAGTTGTTTGCAAATGCCAGTCAGGTCGCGCTAGGGTGGGAAGGATCAATTGTTGTCCACCATTGTTTATTGTGGGGCGAGGTATCTTCTCAGAATATATACAGTAAAACCACTCTAAACCGGACGTCCAATTTAGTATAGATATCGGTCTTTGAGACAGGAGACGCTTAATGCAGAGAGTCATGAAAAAAGCTCAGGTGAGCTTTCTGCGTGACCTTCACCTTGCATTAAGCAGCCAACTGCTAAAAATATCTTCTCTCCTAGTGTTTCATTTGAGTGGTTTTACTGCAAATAGGAATGACATTACAGTAAACCGCCTCTACTTGTTTCTTACTAATCGTTTTACGTATTATCCATATATGCAACCAGTTTGTAATTGTTGTGGGAGCCTGCCGTTTGTTAACACTTCATAGATACGTCTATGCAAACAGTGAAGAGCTAGACCAGTTTGTTTCTATAGGAGCAGTATGGTAAGTAGCTGCTTATGGATTATATAGATCTAATTAGTTTCCCATTGCTACAAGTGACTGCGTTTATGGATTGACACGTGATTAAGATTAATTATATCGAATTACAGTATCATTGAAAGAATGTAATGCAGTTGAACTTATTACAGGTTCGATTTATCCTATTTCTAATCCAAACTACTCAGTTCACAGCTCCTGTAGGAATTTTCAGCATTACTTTCAACGATGCATTAAGCTGTCACATATTTCTAGGGATGCGTTGTGATAAGAGCCATATATAATTTGGGCAGATTTTGAAATCAATTTTTTTTAAAAAATAAAAGGTGTTTCTTCTTGAAAGTTTTGTTGATTTCTAGGTACTTTGTTGTTTAAGTGACACTAAAAATGTAAAATGCACCCTAAATTTATTCATCTTTAAAACTTTATATGACTTTATGACGATGACTCTCAAGCACATGTCATTGCAGTAACAAAAATGAAAACAATGACTATAAAAGCATGTTGTTCATTTAAAGTAATTTATTGCATTATCTTATGTATGCCATATTTGAATAGATGAACATATAAAAACCTTTTTTTCCATATATATTAATGAGACATTTTGAATCATTGCATGGTGCAATAAAACCAATACAATTACAAACATAACAGTTAGTGGTATGATCATTATTGGCTTTGTATAGTGCTTTACACTTGCTTAACCTAGAATAATGTCATAATTATCAACAAATCATGTATCAGACAAATATTCAAACATGTTTCAGCTTTTTTGTCATCATTCTTTACGCATGTTATTGCAATGACACCCTTGTTATTGCAAAGACATTTATTGTAACTGCAATGACAAACTGACAATAAAATTTATTTTTGCTATCTTTTATTTGCAAATTGTCTAAAATAACACACAAACTGTTAACAACGCGTTCAGCAATTTCAATTCTAAACTATTTCAAGTAATTTTACAAAAATATTTTAATGGACATTGAAAAAATATTCCAGCGTGACTTCAATGACATTTTCGTTATTGCAATGACTTGCAAAATCTTAAGCTTATAAAATCAACCTTATTCCAGACTTAAATGCCCCTCATTATAATGTTCTTTGCAAATTCATACTTTCCCTTATGAATATTAAAATAAACCCTCCGCCCATTGTGAATATTTTATCATTTTTCTTTGCGCTACATAAAACAAAGGAATTAATTACCAGAGTCAAGAGATGGTCTGATCCATAATAAATTCAATAAGCAAATTAAGCAAACCCTGATCTGGCAGATTAAAATGAGCGGAACGGTTAAAGATAATAAATAAAATATGAACAACAACAATGAACATTATATTTCACCGTTGCCTTAGACTGACTTTTATTTAAATTAATTCATTTTTGATAATAGAACAACTTTTGATAGCTGAGAATAAAGCAAACAAAAAAATATTTACAATGCATTACATGGCTAGCAGGGTAGACCCAAAGCACACAGGTGTTGCAAGATAATGCTCGATCTTGGGCATGATTTGAAAATAATGCTGGCATATGTGGTTAGATGCAGCAAACCAATGTTCAGCATTTTTGTTTTCAACCCTTCTCATGCTACAGTTCACAGAGGATGTTGGCCACTTTTACTATAGTGTCCTCGAAAAAAAAGTCATTTTCTAAAGAGTGGGATAGTTTTGTTTCTTCAGTTAAAAGTTAAGACTGGGATAAGACAGAGTTTATACAAACAGATTTGCTTTCAACTACTCTTTAAAGCCACATTTTGAAACAGTTGTGATAAATAGAGTATTTGCTCCAAAGGAGCATAATTATGCTCTTTCTATCACAATGGTTTCAAGACTACAAGATATATATCCTGAAAATTCCCTTCTATCCAGGAAATGCTCTTTTCCGGTAGATTTACTCATGACATTTGAGTCTAAAAATAGCATATCAGGCAATGGGATAACCCTTAAATTGAACCCTTTCACTCATGAGTTATAATTCTGCCAGCTGTACATATTTAATTACATATACTTTTTATTGGGGTATATAGAGCAAAGAATTTTAATCGGAGTTGACCCTGATCTGGAAGCTTCCTTACATTAAAAAATAACACTTATGTAAAATCTTAGATGTCTTGAAATTTTATGAACTTGTTATTAAACTCCATGAAAGTTTTTTTTTATCACATAACTTCACTTGTTTCTGAGTTAATAAAGCCAACACATATTTATTATATTAACCATTTGGCATATATAAATGATGTGATGTCATTAAAAGCAGTCTGGCATGACATCATACAATGCTGAAAAATACAGCAATGTTTTTATTTAAAACTTTGGAGCTCTTTTTTAAGAGTGTATGATAAGAGAAACTTACACTCATCATCACTTCTTATAACACTCATTATCACTTCTTATCAAATTTTATTCAACTCATTCAGGAAATGCTATAAAGCTTGCTCAACTCATTCTCTCCTAGACTATTTTTAGACCCAACCTCTTTGAATTAATCTACCAAAAAGAAGCATTAACTATAAAAAAGGAGAATTTTAGAATTGCATAGTTTTGAAACCATTGCGATAAATAGATTATTTGCTCCTATGGAGCAAATGCTCTATTTATCACAATGGTTTCGAAGAATGGGTTTTACAGAGGGGCAAAAAGGCGTCATTAGGAGAGAATGGGTTAATAACATTTTCTTGAATTTGTTTATTAAAAGTTGTTATGAAGTGACAATCCATGTAAGATCCTTGATGTAGCTATAGCTTCAGGACTGGATTGGCATATCTATTGGTCATCATGGTTAATATGGGTTAAAATGATATGTGACTGATTAAAAATATCCATGCTCCTAATTAGAATTGACAGGCTGTTCAGTTATACACTACTTGCTTGACCCTTTCCTCATTTAAACATGTTTTCACGCATTTGCAAACAGAGTAGACCCAGATCAGACAGCTCCTAGGAGCCATTTGATCAGAGTCTGCTCTGTTTGCTAATAGAATTTGATAGATGTGTTTCTTTACTTTCTAAAATGATTCCAATGTTCCACCTTCAATATTTCATTATATTATAAATTTTGGTCCATGAATATTCAGTAGGTATTGAAATTGCAAATAAATATAGAACGGAAAGGGTTAATCCAAAGACCTATTAATGTCCATCATAGCTCAACGACAATTGTTATTTAACCCTTTCCCTATTCTATTTCAATACCTACTAATAAAATATGGAAAGTGGAACACTGTAGCCATTTTAGAAAGTACAGAAACAGATCTATCCAATTCCTTCAGCAAACCATATAGGAACCTTCTGATATTGGTCTACTCTGTTTGCAGGTGCCTAAAAACATGTTTATATGAGGGAACGTATTAATACACAATCAGGGTTGCCACAAACCAGGGGAAACAAATTTCCCTGACAATATTTCAAATTTCCCTGACACATTTAATCGCGAAATTTGGTCTTTCTGTGATACGTATGGAATTTTTAAAATATATAATATTCATTCTCATGTTTTAAAAATTCCCTGACATTTGCCTATATTTTAAAAATTCCCTGACAGTTCTCAAAATTCCCTGACCTTGAAAAAAAAAAAATTCCCTGACGCGTGGCAACCCTGACAATGTCTTACAATATCCAGGCTTCAAACTGACTTTGAGAAAGAGACAACTGTATTTATTCCATATATTTACCTTACATGCATATATCTGCAGTGCTATTCTTGTAGTAAAATAACAAAACATAATGAAGAAAATTTAAAAGAACTAGAAATGTCATCGCAATAACAAATCCTGTCATTGCAATAACATTTTTTTTTTAAAAAATCCCATCTTACATAAATGTTCAACAAACATGCACATTTTAATTTATTATGCATATTTCTGTTGAATAATTCCAACTGAAATGAAAATTATAAAGATAATAACAATACAATGCTGTATTGTCACTGCAATAACAAATCCTGTCATTTTGAAACTGTTTTCACACCATGCTTATAACATGGTGGTAACCATTTAGTGGTGAACAATCTTCTTCTTGAGGGTAGTTGTCTCCCTTGAATGTGTGCTTTAATGGTAGAACTCCACCATATTATAACATTGTTACTGCAATGACGTAGGTCCGAGGGACAAAGTTCAAAGTGTATTTTGAGTGCCATAAATGCTATTTACGGACTTTATTTTCTCTTTACAATGCAGTTAAATGTTGATATTTATTATATTCACCATTATTATTTTGAAAACCACATTTTCTCTCATTGAAATAGAGATCTGAATGTATAATTATATATTTGGGACATGACTTTTACCTAAAAATTGATACCAAAATTTGGAACAGCTGTTCAACTAATTCCTCAAATTCATTTTTTATCACTATTTTACTAGATTTCCTTGATATATACACATTCTATGAGGAAGTTTCTTTACACAATTCTTGTGCTTTGTTTAAAACCTAAAGGACAAGAAATCTGCCCAAATTATATATTAGCTCATAAACACACTTGGAAAAATATTTTTTGTTAACTTTGGAAGGACCGAATTTTTACTTCCAGTTATCCCAAACTTTGACGCTCAACTGTAATAATTTTACTGTGTAAAAACCAGGTAGAAAGAGAGAGGATGAATCGATTACCATAATTCATTGCACGTTTTCGTTCAACTCTGTTTCAGATTTTATATCTTGAGAAATCAGGATCACTTCAACAAGTGATTAAGACTGTATCTGCAGGACATGTCTCACCAAGTTTCACGAATATTCTTAACTTAAGTAATTGCTGAATTATTAGAACTTATTTGTTGGGGTATTTCACTTGCATAAAGAGAACTCAAAAGTGATACAAATATTTATTCTTAAAATGATAATTGAGAAACGTCTAACCAATGTTTGTCAAAATTAACACTAATTTATGCTGTTGTGAAATTTTTAAATAACAGGCTTATCTAAGTTATTACTTAAGAATGTTTGTGAAACTGGGGACTGATGCTTGCACATACAGACAACTGTGTTGAGCTCACATTGAATTAAAAACAGACACATTTCGAACTTTCATTCTTTATTCAAACTTCTCTCTTGGTGTTAAACAATTTTTTAATATTCATCACCACCTTCCTCCTCAGCCTCTCCCTCTACACTGTCCACGCCCACCTCCTCATAATCTTTCTCCAGGGCTGCCAGATCTTCACGGGCCTCAGAAAACTCACCCTCCTCCATACCTGACAGATAATAATGTATGAAAATATAGTTTCAAAGATTAGGGAAACAAGTCAATAACCCTGTACAGGGTTGACACACTGGCACTTGATCGAAACAGACTATAGTTGTGTAATATAATAGTTATATCATATACATGGTGCAGCAGCCGATTCGCCCATTGTTTCGTACCGGCGTAAATTTCCGATATAAAACGCAGATCAACGCGAAATCTACTCAGCAGCCGGGAAGAAAAGACATTTATCTCTGTAGAAAATGTAAGTTCTTGTCCATTAACAAACCTCTATCGAAGCTATTTGATGATATTTCAGGGATGAATTGGCGGAGTTGATTTGTCAGGACTTTCATTCCGTGTTAACTTCCGGTGACCTCCTCTGACCCCGAGAAAATGTTACGAGCCATTTGATTGGTTGACAATGACCCGGTTATTTCGGCTGTCTGGTCGAAGTCAAACTACGTGTAAACATAAATATTAATATTTCGACCAAAATACACATCACATTTTTGTTACATGCATTCAGCCATAAAATCAAAGAGAACAATGTTGATCGAGCGTCATGGTGACGTTAAGTTGTTACTTAAAATGTCATGACGTCACCAAATGACGTCATGAGCGCGTCTTCTTTGATAACATTGAAACTTCATCAAGTAACAAAACATCCGTTCCCAAAACATTCTGACGGACATGGCCCAATTGCATCATCATCCCTCACTAGCCTCGTCATAATGACCAGTAACCACAATGTTGTGGCCTTCTAAGATGGTTTTTATTGCCAAGATTTGCATTTTAAAGACAAATATTTGACAGACCGCGGGAACAACAACGCTTGACACACCTTTCTGATTTGTCCAATGAAAACGCCCGTTTCAACCGAAACAGTTGAAGGTCGCTCAAACCGGAAGTTGACTAGGAATGAAAACGGCGACAAAATCAAATACCACTTTCTCCTCCAAATATTATCAAATATTTTCGATAGAGGCTTGTTTATGGACAAGAACTTATCGTTTCTACAGAGATAAATGTCTTTCCTTCCCGCTGAGTAGATTTTGCCTTGATCTGCGTTTTATATCGGAAATTTCCGCCGGAACGGAACAGGTGGAGAATCGGCTGCCGCACCATGTAGTGTATTAATGTACTAGTTGCTATAAATAAACTATAGTCTTTTTCGATCAAGTGCCAGTGGGTTGACACTAACCAGAAGAAGTAAAATTCCCTGACACATTTCATCGCGGAAGTTGGTCTTTCTGTCATAATTTCTGTAATACGTTATGGATATTTTAAAATATATGACCTTCATTCTAATGTTTTCAAAATTCCCCGACAGTTCTCAAAATTCCCTAAACTTGAAAAAAATTAAAAATTTCCCTGACCCGTAGCAACCCTGCTGTAAATATAAAAGATTACGAGTTAAATATGTAATTTTTCGGCCTTTTTAAAAATGTGTTCCAAGTCTGAAGTATGTATGAGCAATGGCTACAAACTACTGCAAACTTTAAAGTTGGGAACAAACCAACAGACAGACTGGGCAAAAAAATAAATACCCCCACCCCCAATTTGATTGAGGGGCATAAAATGTTGAAAGCACATAGCCACCTGCTTGACAAAAATTGTGAACCTTGAAGGCATCATCATTCTAAGAAGTCACAGCTGTAAACAGATTTGCTAAAAAAAGAATAGATTGACTGCCCTGGCACATAAAGTCTATACTAAAGTTAATTCAAAATGCAAGTACTTTCTTATGAAGCTGTGAATAAACCTTTGGAATACTTAAATACTAATGTTTATTGCTGTGGGCTAGGTGTTAAAAAGGCTGTTAGGGTTGGGACAAGAATTTATTATGCAACAGCAGAAAGAAGCTAGGTTAGAAGTAAAGCTATTCCTTTTAGACAAGTATCTCAAATGAAAGTAAAGGAATATAATCAAAGTGGTTAGACTTGCCAAACTAACTTCAACTAGAACTAATCACTAAGGGTGATGAATACCCCCACACGGCAGCCTTGATTGCAAATCCAAGTTTTGAACATGTAACAGGACCAATTAACAAAAATACCCAAAGTTCAAATAGAGAAAATTCTGTAATTTATGCCAAGTATCAAGTGAATCAGGTTGAAATTGAAGGAGTTCAAAGTACAAGATTTTGCCTGCCAATTTCAAGGCCAAAGGCCAAGGTCACAGAGACCTGAAATTTGTGTCTTGCACATCTACTACTCCTGAGTAACATTTATGCCAAGTATCAAGTGAATCAGGTTGAAATTGAAGGAGGAGGTCAAAGTACAAGATTTTGCCTGACAATTTCAAGGCCAAGTGTCAAGGTCAAGGTCTCAGAGACCTGAAATTTGTGTCTTGCACATCTACTACTCCTGATTAACAATTATGCCAAGTGTCAAGTGAATCGGGTTGAAACTGAAGGAGGAGTTCGCCGTACAAGATTTTGCAGACAGACTGACCGACAGGCCGCTTCCAGTATACCCCCCTCAAACTCTGTTTGTGGGGGTATAATTACAAGCTGCATACAAATGAGCTAGCCAACTGTTAAGCCTTTTGGGTTGGGACAAAAAATCATCTTTTTAAAGGAAACATGCCATTTTGTGACATGTTTTCATATGTAAAATCATTGATGAAAACTTAAAATACCACATTTCATACTTTCAAACCTTGTTTTTTCAATAATACACACATCCTTATATACATAAAAGGTGCAATATAGATCTTATTCTACTTCTTCCCGAGCCAAAATGTCATGTGTTCATAAGCCATTTATGATATTAATATTCATGAAGTCATTATTATATCCTACATGAATATTCATCAGGGAAAGGGTTAAACATTTAACAATATGAAAAGAACGGCTCACAAATTATTTTAAAAAGTGAACGTCACACCAAAAGCATCTATTTTTTTTCAGAAATTCAGAGTTTTCAATTTTTCATAACTTTACAACAATTTTAAATCAATTGATTTCCCTGAAATTTGAAACCATAAACTCGGGGGATTTATATATTATTGTGCTCTGTAGTTTCATTTATATAATGTACAACATTGACTTCAGTGAAAATATTCCTTATTTGCTCTAGGCCATATACTGAGATGACCAATCAAGTTGGGTAAAATTTAAAAGGTTAAGGATTCAGCACTAACCTTCTCCGACATACCAGTGCACAAAGGCACGCTTGGCATACATCAGGTCAAACTTATGGTCAAGACGAGCCCAGGCTTCGGCAATGGCAGTAGTGTTGCTCAACATGCACACAGCCCTCTGGACTTTAGCCAAATCTCCTCCGGGTACAACACATGGTGGTTGATAGTTGATGCCAACTTTGAAGCCAGTTGGGCACCAGTCTACAAACTGGATGGTCCTCTTGGTCTTGATGGTGGCAATGGCGGCATTTACATCCTTAGGCACAACATCACCTCTGTACAACATACAGCAGGCCATGTACTTGCCATGGCGAGGGTCACATTTCACCATCTGGTTAGCTGGCTCAAAACAGGCATTTGTGATCTCAGCAACAGACAACTGCTCATGGTAGGCCTTCTCAGCGGAGATGACTGGGGCATATGTGACCAGTGGGAAGTGGATCCTAGGGTAAGGTACCAGGTTGGTCTGGAATTCTGTCAAGTCCACATTCAGGGCACCTAAAAATTCAGACAAGTGGTGGAAATTTACAGACATCTATAAGAATTATATATTTGGAAAAGTGTATGTCTTTAAAAATACCAACAGCTGGAAGTCAGTATCACAATCATAGTATACATTGAATTTACAAACCAACAAAAAAGGGTTTCAGGCTTCATACAGAGATTTGGTGGGGAAATTTAAGAACTTTATTTCAAAATTTAAGCACTATTAAATGACATAACATGTCTTGCCCAAACACTGAAAAAAGCCCATTCAAAAAGCAACCACAAGCAGGAAATAGCTTGATTAAGTGTCTGACAGTGCTAGAGTAATGCAGAAGGTTTTAACTGGATATTTCTGCATTACTTTTACACTGTCTTCAAAAAGTACATATTTGCAAATCGTAATGTCAAAGATTATACTATAATAGTATACTTGGTTGATGAGACATTGGAAATCTATCGTAGCCAACAGTTCTGCCTGCCCAAAGTTTTCAAGGCTGTGTGGACCCTTTTGTCTAAGCCACAAAGGATATACAGTATAATTTTATTGAAAGTTTTGACTTAACTAGTGATGCTGCGATGATCAAATAGAATTGTTGTCACTACTGACTAGCTATTGTTGTTATGTATCTTTTCGGCCTTTATATACTCGTTGATATTAACTGTTTTATAGTCACTACTCACTAGCCTCAGTACTCAGTTGGTCTCAAAATGCATTTGCTTGTTTTACAGTCATAAGTTACTTTAACCTAGCTGTAACTTTAAGCTATAAAGTTTAACCTTCAGGTATAACTAATGCTTGTTTACAACGTCAAGCAAATGCTTTATAAAGTACTAAGGAAAGACTTGTTGAACAATGATTTCTGATTAATATTTAATTACAACATGAAAGCAAAGTAATGAATAAAATGCTGTTTGTCTTGAAAGCAAATGTTTCATTTTTGTACCCCAACTCTATTAATTAGCTTTACATGCACAGAATCTCTGAAAGTATTTTCAGTTAATTATCCACTTTAAATTGATAATATAATGTTCAATTCAATTCAATTATCGATTATGATACAGGTCCAATTCTCCATGCCTACTTTTACTCAGACTGATGTAACTACAGAGCTTTAAATCATATTTGTGTATAGAAATTCAATTATTGATATATTGTCAACATTTTTCCATCAATATATCGATACAAAAATTTCTATCAATGACACTGAGGACATCTCTATCAGGTAAAGAAGATTCCAAACATATGCATACCATCAAAGCGAAGAGAGGCAGTGATTGAACTGACAATCTGCCCAATCAGTCTGTTAAGGTTGGTGTAGGTAGGGCGCTCAATGTCCAGATTTCTACGGCAGATGTCATAGATAGCCTCGTTATCTACCATGAAGGCACAGTCGGAGTGTTCAAGTGTGGTGTGAGTGGTCAAGATGGAGTTGTACGGTTCAACCACAGCTGTAGACACCTGTAAAAAATAAAGTTTATAATTTTTAATAGAATCCATTAACTCATACCCACATTTGATTTCTGTACATGAAAACGCTCGGACATGATGTGTGACAGACAAACAACTTTGACAAAAAACATTATCAGGGTTGCCACAAACCACATCACACCGCAAAATTTGGTCTTTCTGTCATAATTTCTGAATTGTCGGCAGAAGCTTATATACTTTTGATACGCGTATGAATAAAAATCGGTGCGAAACCTCTATATTGATAATTCGGAAATCTCTATCGTGTTCGTGAGTATGGAATGACTACTCTCTGGAAAGGAGATCGATCATTCGGATGACTCGCCTTTGTTAGTTCAAATGTCATCATTTTCACTTGGGCGCTTATTGATTTACGTATGTTTAATTCACTGTCATTGAAGCGTTCATTGTTTTAAGTTAATGCAAGCTCCTTGTGATTCGGAGTTCTGATCAAAATGTCGTACAATAGTAAATACTATAGAAAGAAAATTAAGCCATATGTAACGTGTCGCATAGACTTGCTTTTTAAACAGTCTGCATTGACAACCGAAAGACACGTTGTGCAACAGTCAACCAAGCCATTGATATCGACTGAACATGCTGAAGTGGCCCAAGAGCACAAGGAATGTCCCCATACTAGATCTAGTGATACTGATAATGATTCTAACAACAAACAACATTAGATGCCCTCATGCGCATATGCATACACCATCAGAACCAAGGCAGTTTGAGGGACAGACTTAAATGGAATCATTGATATTTTCAAAAACATGAAAACCAGAGAACTGTCGCTGTAAAGTGTTGGCCTATGGGCATAAATGGATTACAAGAGGACCAGAATGGCCCTGAAGCGCTCACCAGACAATCAGGAGAAGATTTTCAAAGTTTTCATTAGTGTTGTTCCGATAATCGGTTATAATCGATGATTGATCGAAAAAGTATTTTCGATTTACTATTGATAGTAATTTTGCCATAATCGATTACTGACTGTGTAATCTGTACAGCAGCATCAGTAATTTTCGTAGGCATTTTAATGGGAATATAACTGTATGAAGTATTTTACCTTTATAATAAGGCTTAATAAGCCTCTACCAAGCTGTATTCTGTGACCATTCATTACAATCGTCTCTTCGAGATGATTCTAATGAATGGTCACAGCATAATGTTTTGTTGACACAAAAGTTTAGCTAGATATTAGCTTGTTACATCAAGCTTTACATGAACAGAATCTCTGAAAGTATTTTCGATTAATTATCAATTTTTAATCGATAATAAATGTTTGATTCTCCATCCCTAGTTTTCACTATCTAGGTTTCTGTTGAAAACTGTCCAACCCTTGGGGCGGGGCCAATTTTGACCCCAGGGCCATAATTTATATAACTTTTGTAGAGGACCTGAACATGATGCTCTGTGCCAAATATGACAGCTGAGAGCCTTCCAGTTTCAGGAGAAGATTTTCAAAGATTTCACTATTTGTTTCTATTAAAAACTGCCCAACCCCTGGGGCAGGGCAAATTTAGACCCCAGGGCCATAATTTATATAACTTTTGTAGAGGACCTGAACATGATGCTTTGTGCCAAATATGAAAGCTGAGAGCCTTCCAGTTTCAGAGAGGATTTTCAAAGATTTCACTATTTGTTTCTATATTTTGAAAACTGACAACCCCTGGGTCAGGGTTAATTTTGACCCCAGGGCCATGATTTATATAACTTTTGTAGAGGATCTGAACATGATGCTATGTGCCAAATATGAAAGCTGAGAGCCTTCTAGTTTCTGTGAAGAAGATTTTCAAAGATTTCACTATTTGTTTCTATTGAAAACTGCACACCCCTAGGGCAGGGCCAATTTTGACCCCACGGTCATAATTTATATAACTTTTGTAGAGGACCTGAACATGATGCCCTGTGCCAAATATGAAAGCTGAGAGCCTTCCAGTTTCAGAGAAGATTTTCAAAGTTTTACTATATGTTTCTATTGAAAACAAGGCATCCTTGGGGCGGGACCAATTTTGACCCCAGGGCCATAATTTATATAACTTTTGTAGAGGACCTTAAGATGATACTATGTGCCAAAGGTGAAAGCTGTGAACCCTGTAGATTCAGAAGATTTTTAAAGGTTCAAATTGTTGACGACTGACGACGGACATCAGGCAATCACAAAAGCTTTGTGCTCTGGTGAGCTAAAAAACAGTAGTATTCAAATAAATTGATACGGTTTGCTTTACTTAAAGTTTAATGTTATATTGTAAAATTCCAATTTTCAACGCTTCCGCGCGAAAATTCCCAATTGGAGGGGTATGGGTCATATTCCCAAAAAAGCTGAAAAAAGCCCTGTCATATTCATCTCATGTTTTCAAAATTTCCTGATATTTTCCTATATTTTAAAATTTCCCCGACTTTTCCCCTGATGCGTGGCAACCCTGAAATTTACGTAAAGGGAAACGCCAACGCTCGTCCGAAATCAAGAGTTATGGATTTTATGTAGGGGCCTTTCCCTCAATGAGATCTACTAACCAATGAAGTTTCATGTTGATACCTCTTATACCTTTCGAGTATTGAGTACATTAAAGTTTTTGCACGCTGACAGTTATGGCCCTTGTTATGGTGTAGAAATATATGACGTTTTATAAGATTTGCTCAAATTGTCTGTAAACAATGGCCAACGCTACTTTTTTTTGTTTAAGTCCAAGAAATGTACCACTGGTGGAAAGGCAGTCTTACAAGTTATTTGCATATATGCATAGATTTTCTTTTCACCATTTTGGGAAGATGACACATACCCCTGAAATTGGGAAGTTTTACCTCTAGGAATATTTTTGAATATTTCAACAAAATGCCACCAACAAATGTCCATTGCAAACACAACAGACCCAATCAGAACAAAATCTATAAAATTCATAAACAGGCAATACTCTTCCAGTAAGAGCTGTTTATGAATTTTAGAAGCTTTGGTCTGACAATTTTCTGACTAAACACTTTTACCTCTGAATTGGGAATTTTTCAATAAAAATCAGGGGAAAAAAACCAATAATGGGGCATAATTTAGTCATATAAGGTCACAGTGTCGATCAGGGTCTGTTTGCCTATGGAATAATAATCATGAATTTTTGTGTAAATATTAATGAGGTAAAGGGTTAAAATCCTGCATACCTGGGGTGCAGGGTAGATGGCAAACTCTAGTTTGGATTTCTTTCCGTAGTCCACAGAGAGTCTCTCCATCAGTAGAGAGGCAAACCCAGAGCCAGTGCCACCACCAAAGCTGTGGAAGATGAGGAAGCCCTGTAGACCTGTACACTGGTCAGCCTGAAGAAACATACAACATCTGTACTCTGTAGACACTGCTACCATCAAATGAAATTTTGTCTAGTACTTATCAAAACTGTAATCACAGGTGCACAAATTCAAATGGTGTTTAAAAATACTGTGGCATAACAGATTCATATATTAAAATTACAAAAAGGTAAATTGTCTGATTTGGTGTTTTTCCAGCTAAATTAAAGGGCCATAATGCCAAAATTTTGAAATCAAGAGTTATGGTTCTTATGTAGGGGCCTTCCACTGGCATTTGATCGAAAAAGACTATAGTTTTTATTTATAGCAACTAGTACATTAATACACTACATGGTGCGGCAGCCGATTCTCCCCGATCCGTTCCGGCGAAAATTTCCGATATAAAACGCAGATCAACGAGAAATCTACTCATCGGTCGGGAAGGAAAGACATTTATCTCTTTAGAAAC
Organism: Azorinus chamasolen; assembly: GCA_963576725.1. Classification (NCBI taxonomy): domain Eukaryota; kingdom Metazoa; phylum Mollusca; class Bivalvia; order Cardiida; family Solecurtidae; genus Azorinus; species Azorinus chamasolen. Next base: position 41,121,855 of record OY755241.1, on the reverse strand, counting down.
AGCAAGTTCTTGTCCATAAACAAGCCTCTATCGAAAATATTTGATAATATTTGGAGTAGAAAATGGTGTTTGATTTTGTCGCCGTTTTTATTCCTAGTCAACTTCCGGTTTGAGCGACCTTCAACTGTCTCAGTTGAAACGGGCGTTTTCATTGGACAAATCAGAAAGGTGTGTCAAGCGTTGTTCCCGCAGTCTGTCACATATTTGTCTTTAAAACGCAAATCTTTGCAATAAAAACCATCTTAGAAGGCCACAACCTTGTGGTTACTGGTCATTATGACGAGGCTTGTGAGGGATGATGCAATTGGGCCTTGTCCGTCAAAATGTTTTGTTATTTGATGAAGTTTCGTTGGTATCAAAGAAAGACGCGCTCATGACATTTTAAGTAACAACCCAACGTCACCATGACGCTGGATCAACATTGTTCTCTTTGATTTAATGGCTGAATGCATGTAAAATGTGACGTGTCCTGACAAATCAACTGTCAATTTCTCCCTGAAATATCATCAAATGGCTTTGATAGAGGTTTGTTAATGGTCAAGAACTTACCGTTTCTACAGTGATAAATGTTGTTTCTTCTCGGCCGCTGAGTAGATTTCGCATTGATCTGCGTTTTATATCGGAAATTTCTGCCGGTACAAAACAATAGGCGAATCGGCTGCCGCACCATGTATATAAATATTATATTACACGACTATAGTCCGTTTCGATCAAGTGCCAGTGGGGCCTTCCCCTCAATGAGATCTTCTAACCTATGAAGTTTCATGTTGATACCTCATACTTTTCGAGTAATGAGCTACATTAATGTTTTTGCATGCCGCCGCAGACACCTATGACCCAGTGATAAAAAGAGCTTGACTTTTCTTCGAAACAGATGAGCTAAAAATGTTCTGTTGAAGGATGGCAGAGTAAAGCTCTGGACACAAATAATAAGTGTTTTAAATGGGAATGCAATACAATATATATATGTCCATTGGATATCTTTTCTTTGAATTTATACAGGAAAATTCCAAAGTTTTGGTTAATTTAGAATTTAAACATTTTGAATTTCAGCAAATTGAATTCTTTAACACTGAACATATTTAAATCCAGCCTACTGATTTAAACAATGAAGGAACAGTCATATTTAAATTTGAACAGTGAAAAGGCTAATATTCTAACATAAGTAAATTACAAACCAGTTTTCTGATTCTGTCCAGAACGAGGTCGACAATTTCCTTGCCAATAGTGTAGTGGCCTCTGGCATAGTTGTTGGCAGCATCTTCTTTGCCAGTGATCAGCTGCTCAGGATGGAATAGCTGCCTGTAGGTTCCAGTTCGAACCTCATCTATGGAACAAAATAGGCAAAAATTTTAGACCTGAATATGCTATTATGATAATTTTGAACTGGAACAGCAAGTAAAATGAATACCTCCACAAACTCCTGAAATATGTATACTGTTAAAAGGGGAAATAACTCGAGAAAAGGCGATTCAATCCGAACCAGTGTTGTTTTTTCCCTTCTTAGTTTAAAAGGGGCTTTGATAGGAGACAAAATGAACTAGAAGTTAAGAACTGTCACTAAAGGTGATTGATACCCCCACCCACTACCTTGTCAAAAGATCCAATTACTTCAATATACAAAAGGCAATAGCTCATAATCCTTTCATCCACACTTGTGGAAAGAATTTTTTTAAAGTCCAGTCAAGGAATGACTCACATCAAAATTGTCACACATATCTACACATCATTATAAATGCATATGCAAAATCTGAGGTTCAATGGTGAAGAAATGTATAAGTAGCACTTGAGAAGTTATGCTCTGAACAAAAAAATACTTATGAAAAGTAACAAAGGGGAATAAATCCCTCTAAAATGAATTTAGAGTTACAGTCCTTGTTGACTGCACATCCTCTGATCACCCTCTATCCATAGTTTCATGGTTGTACCTACATTACAGGGTTGCCACAAATCAGAGGAAACAAAATTCCCTGACAATTATCCTGACATAATTTCAAATTTCCCTGACACATTACATCGCTAAATTTGGTGTTTCCGTCATAATTTCTGCAATGCATTATGAAAATTTGACCTTCATTCTCATGTTTTTCAAAATTCCCTGACATTTGCCTATATTTTCCAATTTCCCTGAAGTTCTCAAAATTCCCTGACCTTGGAAAAAAAAATTCAATTTCCCTGACGCGTGGCAACCCTGTACAATACTTGAGAATTTATGCTCCGGATTAAAAAAAAATGCTTCTGAAAAGTAACTAAGGGGAACTAGAACTATTACTAAAGGTGATTAATACCCCCCACTAGGACATTTGACACAGATGGGGTCAATGCAGGACAACTTCAATCTGTAGCATTACCCATCAACTCAATGTAGGACAACTTCAATCCGTAGTACTACCCAGGGTTTTCATTTTCATTCATAACAACCGATTATTTTCTGGACATAGCAGATTGCACTGACATGTTCTTTAAATAATCAAGGTTTCTAGAAAAACAACCGATGCAACTCATTTCAGCCGAAGGTTTCAATCGGCAAAAAATGAAAACCCTGCTACCCATCAACCGAGATATTATTATATCTATCTCATGGTCTAAACGCTAACTAAATATAAGGGGAGATAATTCAATAATGATGTGATGAAGTAAAAACCAAAATCACAGGAGAACAATTTCAATAATGTTCAATTGAAGCAAAGACCTACGAAAACGTGTGTATCTATAGGTATTTGAAGTGTGTGCGTGTTTCACTTGTTTCGTTTTCATTTGTTAACTTATGAAAAGGGAGATAGTCTAATAACTAAAGAAAAGAGACGAATCTAAACCCTTATCGCAGATGCACAACTTCAGATGGTGTTCAACAATGCATCAAAATTTAAAAAAGTTCTGTTGAAGTATGACAGAGTAAACTCCTGATCGCTAAATTTTCATTTGTTAAATTTAAAAAAGGGAGATAATTCATGAATGAAGAATCAAATTAAAACCACAATTGCAGTTGCACAATCTCAGAATGATGGTGTTCAACAATACTACTTAATTTATTCCTTTCCCTGCCAACTTTTGTCGTCTGCTACAATTTTCAACTTTTCTCTCCCCCCCCCCCCCCCCCCCCCATAAAATAGTAACAGTAACAAACAGTTTGGATCCTGATGAGACGCAGAGTTACTCGGCGTCTCATCTGGATCCAAACTGTTTGCATAGGAAATCACAGATCCGGCAATGGCAGTGAAAGGGTTAAAAAAAATATTAAAATCTGTTAATTTCATACCGATATATTAAAATTATGAAAAAGGAGATAATTCAATAACGAAATGACGAATCAAAACTGCAAACGTAGGTGCACAACTTTACTGCATAATTTAAAAATGTTCATTAAGGATGGCAGAGTAAAGCTTCGGACAAAATCCCCCACTTCGTTGTGCGTGCGTGCTGTGTGTTATGATAACTAGGGATGGAGAATCTGACCAAAATCATAATCGATTATCGAATTGAATCGAACATACTTTCAGAGATTCTGTGCATGTAAAGCTTGATGTAACAAGCTAATACCTAACTAAGCTTTTGTGTCAACAAAACAGTCAGGGGTGGCAAAATCTAATTTTGGATGACTTGTCCGTTTTTGTTAAAAGCTATTTCCAACTTGTCCGTATGATGAATTAATAACAAAAACCTATAAAATTTCACTTGTCCGTTATGGCTTTGGGACAACACGGACAATACGGACGTTTGATTTCGCCACCCTGACAGTATGCTGTGACCATTCATTAGAATCATCTCGAAGATACACACAATACAGCTTGGTACGTAGAGGCTTAATTATAAAGGTAAAATACGTCATACAGTTATATTCCCATTAAAACGCTTACGAAAATTACTGATGCTGCTGTACAGATTACAGTCACTAATAATAACTCCCTCAAAAAAGAATTGAGAGTTACTAGTTACAAACCTTGTTGACTGCACATCCTCTCATCACCCTCTATCCATATTTAATTATTTTAAAGTTTCACAGTTGTGCCTACTGTGTAAATACTTGAGAAGTTATGCTCCGGAAGGAATATTGCTTCTGAAAAGTAACTAAGGGGAATAACTCCCTCAATATTGAATTTGGAGTTACAACCCTTGTTGACTGCTCATTCTCTTATCACTCTCTATCCATATCTAAAGTTTCAGTTGTGCCTACAATACTTGAGAAGTTATGCTTTGAACAAAAACTCGCTTCTGAAAAGTTACTAAGGGGAATAACTCCCTCAAAAATGAACTTAGAGTTACAACCCTTGACTGCACATCCTCTCATCACCCTCATAATGTGTACAAAGTTTGAAGACAATATCATAAACAGGTTTCAAGAAATAGCATGTCCCAATTAAAAGACAAAATATGAAGTTAAAGGGCATAATTCTGTCAAATTTTGTGCAAGTGTTACGAGAGGATAGACATGTAATTCCATCTTACCACCATATTATACTACTTATTTAATATTTATGAGCTGCAATGTTTACTAACCAACTACTGTGGGTTCCAAATCCACAAAGACGGCCCTTGGCACATGTTTGCCAGCACCAGTCTCGCTGAAAAATGTGTTGAAGGAATCGTCTCCCCCACCAATGGTTTTGTCACTTGGCATTTGTCCATCAGGCTGGATGCCATGTTCCAGACAATAGAGTTCCCAGCAAGCATTGCCTATCTGGACCCCAGCTTGACCCACATGGATGGAAATACACTCACGCTGTGATCATAAATAATTCTTATATAATAAAGCCATCCCCCACTAGATGCTATTAAACTGGTCATCCAAAACACAATTTGACAAAGATTTTGAAATATTCATTATTTCTGTGAAAATTTTCCATTTTCATTTTATATATTATTTAAAAGTTATTGCCACTCTTTTAGTAGACAGAAATTGTATTTTTTTACAAAAAGAATTTTAACTAAAATTCAGATATATCACACCAACTTAACTCTTTCCCTGTTCTGTTCCAAATTCTAATACCTACTGAATTTTCATTGACAAAATAGTTTATACATTATTATTTATAGAACGTAAAGAAACTGATCTTTCAAGTTCCACTAGCAAACAGCAGACCCTGATCAGATGGCTCCAATGGGAGCTGGTAATGCTCCTTTTCAGTAGATTTATTCAAAGTGATTTGATCTAAAAACAGCCTGCGGGAATGGGTTAATAATGACTAAAGTGATCCCCTCATATTTAAACGAATACCTCCATTGGATAGTGACATGTTGGGGTGTCTAGACTAATTTATTTATTCTTAGTAAAATAACAAACAAGGAAATTGCTTTATATTAGAGATCTAAATGCATTCAAATTGTGGATATTTTTTCCATTCAATATGATTAAATGAAACTTTAATATGCGATAAATATTCGAAATATTAAAGTTCCTTACCATGATGGTATTTTGAGTTTTCTCTGAGTTGTGTGTAGATGCGTAACGAATCAGTCACAACTTTTGAATTAACGGATTGCAGACGAAACTGTTGCTTTTATACTTCACCAGCACGTGCCTCCAGTAGAAACCATGCATAACGTCATTGTATGACGTAAGAATATAAGACTATACTTTTGTATCATGGTGTGTGTTCTTTTTTCAATTGTAAATATTAAAAGGCGTTTTAAAAAATAGCTTTCACTAAAGTTTGCGATGAAGATGAATAAGAGTATTTTCCCATTTGCGTATGATAAGGTCCAAACCGGAAAATATCGAACGATGGTTCGATTAATTCCGGATTATACGGATTGTCCCGAATGACATCATTTCGACTGCAGCGACCTCAGCATGTACACAAGCTGCAGATTATTAGAATAATCATAGGTGATGATTTTTCTATATTTCGCAAGCGATTTACACTATTACATTGCGGATAACTGAATTGTTTGATTTCACAAGGATTTACTTTTCCAGTATACCTCGCACAGTTCGCTTCTGTTCGACGAATTTGGCATTGTTCATATTGTTGTGGTTTGACAGATGATTTTTGCCATTGAAATCAGGTGGGTGGGGCGAACTGAAATGCGTCATAAAAAAGAATGAAACCGACAACATTGGTTGACACTGATGTAATGACATTGCTTAATGTGTAAGGAGTAAAATATCCTACATAAATAATATGTCTGACAATTTAATGTAGAATGTTTTGTGTCGCTGGATTAAAATACTTTCTCCATTCCTAGTCGGACATTGCAGTTATCTAAATATCTCTCTGTGCACCAGGGAAAAAGTATCTTTATTTGGTTTATATGTGTTTGAGAACCTTCATATTTTCATGATATTTCTGTACAGGATCCTGTTTGAGTCATTGTCATAAATTGTCTGACAGGTGAAGCTGCTGAGAAGCTGAAGTGACAAGAATCGGAATTCATGGATGAGATCAATACTCATTACTCTAGTCTCATCCTGTTAAACTTAAAGACAGAATGCTATGATGGTTGCAGTGCATGGGGATATCTTCCAAACTGAAAGTAGCTCGATATCAGCTTTTAGAATACACAAATGTGGACCACGCATTACTTTACCTCAAATAGATTAGACCCACTGGTTCTAAAACCATTTACCTGGTTCCAAGACGTTTTGTACCAAAACCAGTTCAAACTGGGATGATTCGTACCAATTTTCGACTGGAGCATTTAGTCCCACAGAACTGGGAGGGCAGTATTTGGTAAGGCAGAATTAAGGACTGGGATTTCCTAGTTAAATTCTGTAAGCGGGGGCAATATTTTCAGGGTGGGGGATAAATTTGCTAGGAAATTTACATGCCTGGTGGGGAAGATTTCCTAATAAATTTCCCCCCCAGCGGGGAAGATTTTCCGAGTGGAGGATGTAAATATACCGTATGTAATGTCCCATAACCATTTTCATGATAGAGACACCTTGTTATGCCTGTGCAAACAAAGTAGACCCAGAGCAGACAGGAGCTGTCTGATCATGGTCTGCTCTGTTTGCTAATGGAATTATGTAGATCTGGAGAGGTACAGATAACAGTGCATACTCAAATACTAAAATCATCATTTCTCCACCAAACCCTATGTTGTGACCATTCTTTAGAATCGTCTCAAAGAGACGATACTAAAGAGTGGTCACAACATAGAATTTGTAAAATAAAGAAGTTTTACTTGAAAATATTTTAATTTTACACATCTTATCTGGAGCACTGGGTCTGCTTCTATGTAACAGTTTCTGTCATTGCCTTAAAAATCATGTGTTTTTATGACATTAAAAAAATTCAGCTAATAAAATTCATGATGTCGTTATTTCTTGCAGAAATATTTTTAGGTAAAGAGTTAATTTGCCTGGTATATAGCACAGATACATGCTGGATTGTTTCTTGGCAATTTCCAAGCTTAGCAGGATTTCAACCCCAGACTGATAGTATAGATTATCATAGCACTCATATCACTAGATCATTGCACCACCCTTATGAACTCATACTTGTTTATTGTCATTTAGACTAGAGGGATAAATGGGATTATGTCTTATGCCCCCATTCCACTAGGCGGCACTCTACGCGGTCTGATGGAGTGCCATAGATCTCCACAAGATGGGGCGATATAAGTGTAGTTACAGTCCCATTACGACCAGATAACATTCCAGTGGCAATTGCGTATCAATCTATAAGATCCGATAGCAACTCTGAGGTCTTTGGTGGCCACCCAATTCCCCCAAAATGTTTCAACCTTCTATGACGCTCCGTTAGTGATTCAGGGCGATTAAGATGCGATCCAATGCACTCTTTTTGCGATCCCTGAGATCTATGGCCCTCAAGCTAGGTCCGATAGAGATCTCGGTGACCTATGGAGATTCATTATTGCTCAATTAGCGCTCCAGATGATCTGATTATGATGAGATGCTATGAAAACCCGTGGAGTTCTACCACGCTCAACAGTTTTACCCTTAACTACAGAGAAGTCAAATAGCAAACACAGCACGAATATTCAATCATGAACCATAGAGATGCAGCCGCATTTCAAATTCTTTTCAATCTGTTGAATCATGCTTGAGAGAAAACTTTTTTGGAGAACAGTGGCGCTAGAAGGCGCTTCAGTTACGATCTTGGCGATCAAGTAGCGGTCCGATGGCGATCTTGGCAATCAAGTAGCGCTCTGATGGCGATCAAGTAGCGATTTGATGGCATTCTGGACGGAGCGCCACAGATCTTTCTGCAGGGGAGTGGATGGGCGGCGACTTTGGAGATCTGATAGAGATCCTCTAGAGATCTTGTGGCGCTCTATTTGGCGATCTGTGGTGCTCTCTCGGAGTGCCATAGATCACCGCCTAGTGGAATGTGGGTATTACTAGTTTGTGATTTGGATTATGAAAGTTGTTACTTCACTTGGGATTTGTCAATCTGTGGGATGGCACAAACCCCTTAAACCCTTTCTTTCATTATAACCCTTGCCTTTTCATACTTTTTCAAACTAAGTGGATATAGATCAGACGACATCTAGAGGATCTGTCTGGTCAGGGTCTGTTCTGTTTGCTAAAATTGAAATTATAATAGATCAAACTCTACAGCTGTTACCAATACCCAGAGGTCCCGATAAGATGCTTAAATTTAAATATTTTCAAGTATAGTTCCTTTATTTCTACACCAAACCCTATACTGTGACCACTCTTTAGAATCGTCTCTTTGACGATAGGGTTTCAGTATAGGGTTTGGAAACTTTGGTGGAGAAATGACCATTTTAGTATTTGGGTACGCATCATTATCTGTAGCTCTGGATATATAATTATGCCATGATTTAAAACTTTTGCTAATAAGTATACCGGTTGTATAACTCTAGCATGCTAGCAGCAGATTCTCCCACCATTTATGATCTATAAAAACAGCTTGGATCCAGATCAGACCCAACAATATATGAGGCCTAATATGAGATCCAAACTGTTTGTCACTGACAGTCTCAACTGCAGAAATCCACAAAGAAAATGAATAGTTACTGATTTGCAAATGTTGCAGACGAAAATTGTGCAGACAACATAATTACTTAGCGTGCAATGAGATAAAAAATAAGTACATGGTGTCATTATTTTTCATACATTAATTGTAAAAAGAAAATGGTTAAATTCGGGTTCCAGTTTAGCTTTCAGACTAATGTTCATTTATGGGGTAATCAGATGCTAGAATAATAAAATTTAGTGTGTGGTATATGTGTGTTATATATGTCATAATGTGTGTGTATGAGTACTCTTTAATTGTGGTGATTCGGTTCTTGTGGAGTTCCTTTATTTTCAACATTCTTTGATGCTTAGCTATGTGATCTGTTGAGTGTCAAGAGTGCCCTAAACTCCAAACTATCCAATTTAGTGAACATTGCAGTGCCCTAGTGTAGACCCAGCCCAAGAGATGAATACTTCTCAGTAAGGTGTTTTGTGGCATTATGAACTTGTGACTTTTCTTACTTTTGTGTAAGTAATGGTGTCGCATCTTTTGTTTTCAATGAGTTTGATTGAGTTTTTGGTTAATGGCACCGACGCCTTTTTGGCTAATATCTTGTTGATGTTGGAGCAGGTAAGGAATAGGTCTGCTAAGGCAGGACAGTGGACTCATGCCAAAGAGTGATTTCGGAGACAAAGTCTCCATAACCTAGCTAGCTGACTTTTCCCTGTTTTTAGGTAAGAGAGAAGTTTTAACCCATTACCTCATATGCTATTTTTAGATCCAACCACTTTGAATAATTCTACCGAAAAGGAGCATTATCTAGAGAAAAGAATTTTTTTTAGATTTTTGTAGTTTAAAACCATTGTGATAAATAGAGCATTTGCTCCTATAGGAGCAAATGCTCTATTTATTAGAATTGTTTCAACAGGTGACTTTTACAGAGGCGTAGAAAGGCGTATTTATGGAGGAAAGGGTTGACTTCTGTTCTGTAAGGTTGTGTATGTATAAGGGAGCGCACACTTCATTTTAGTTTTTAGCTCACCAGAGCACAAAGTGCTGAGGGTGAGCTTTTGTGATCGCCTGATGTCCGTCGTCTGTCGGCGTTTGTTGTGCGTCATGCGGTGTGCGTCATCAACAATTTTAACCTTTAAAACTCTTCTCCTCTGAATCTACAGGGTTCTCAGCTTTCATCTTTGGCACATAGCATCACCTATATAAATTACGTCTCTGGAGTCAAAATTGGCCCTGCCCCGGTCCCAGGGGTGGCCAGTTTTCTCGAGCTGCCTGTTGTTCTGTTTTCTGTATAAGTAGTAGAATGCTGGGTTCACTTAGGTTAGGCATGGGGAAAACTTTAAAAATCTTCTTGTCAGAAACTAAGTCACAGAGCTTAGATATATGGTGTATAGATTTACTTAGTATACCTTATTGAATTTTTTTAATATCATAGTTCTGAGGTTAAAATTGGCCCTGCCCTGCTTGGTTATACTTTAAAATAGACTTTTACACTATAAAGGTTCCCCTTAGCTAGAAGGACTCCAGATACTCAGTCTGTGTTATGCAATCACTGGAGAGGTTAAGTTCCTGGTCAAAACTCTATAAAGTTGTCTGCTTCAGAATTAGTGTCTGTTTGTTCACACTGTTTTTAACCCATTCCCTCATAGGCTATTTTCAGATCCTAGCTCTTTGAATAAATCTACTGATAAGGAGCATTAATTAGAGAAAAGGAAAATTTCAGAATTGTGTAGATTTGAAACCATTGTAATAAATAGAGCATTTATTCCTATGGAGCAAATGCTCTATTTATCAGAATGGTTTCATAAAGTGACTATTACAGAGGCGTAGAAAGGCGTTTTTATGGAGGAAAGGGTTAATGCATATCAATCTTACAATTAACTCATGTACAAACCACATATGAAGTTACATACAGGTATGCGTCAGATCAGAATCCAAACTGCATGCTAATTTCAGTCAAGTCGTGCTAAGAAATAAAACCCCACCCCAGGGGTGGCCAGTTTTCTATAGAACATAGTGAAAACTTTGAAAATCTTCTCCTGGTTGTCTGGTGAGCGATATCAGGGCCATCATTGCCCTCCTGTTGGTGTTGCTGTGAGTTTTCATGTGTCTATTTCCTAATGTCCTGTCTGACTTCTGTTATAATTTAGACAGCAGGCTTGTAGAGGTGGCATAGCTAGAAAGTAGCAGCAATATTATTATATCCTCAATACCTGTCGGGCAATTCTATATTTAATCGATTTAAAATATCAATATGATTGAAACTCAGGGTTGTTTTATAACAGTATATAGCTGTTATTTTAACAGCTGCCGTGTTGAATGTTCATATAAGAAATGATGACGTTACGAATGTTTATTAGCAGAATCATTATAATGAAATATGTACAGTAGAACCGGTCTTAAGTGGCCTTACATTGATTGGACACAGGAATCTTAAAAAACAGGTTGTTGCTTAATGCAGGGCAAAAGTAATGCAGAAAGCTCTTATAGGAGCTTTCTGCATTCTTTTACACCTGCATTAAGCTACCACCTGCATAACAGACCCTTAATATGACCTGTTTTTATGTCCCCAAAGCTAGGCTTTGGGGCATATAGTGATTGAATCGTCCGTTAGTTAGTGTGTGTGTTAGTGCATGTGTGCAGATTTGGCTTGTCTGGAGCATAACTCTTACACTACTTTGGCTAGAATCACCAAATATGGTGTGTGAGTACATCTTGGGATGGCCGAGTGTCATGTACTATTTATAGGTCAATGTGACTTTAACCATGGGCTTCATTTACAAAAAACATGTCCGGAGCATACCTCCTATATGGAATCAGCTAGGATCACCAAATATGGTGAGTGAGTACATCTTGGGATGGCGGAGTGTCACATACTATTTATAGGTCATTTTGACCTTGGCCTTGGGCTTCGTTTACAAAAAAATCTTGTCAGGAGCATACCTCCTATACCGAATCAGCTAGGATCACTAAATATGGTGTGTGAGTCCATCTTGGGATGGCGGAGTATCACATACTATTTTAAGGTCAATTTCACCTTGACCTTTGACATCATTTACAAAAAAGAGCTTGTCCGTAGCGTATCTCCTACACTACTTCAGCAGACCCTGATCAGATGGTTCCTATAGAAGCCATCTGATCTGGGTCTATTCTGTTTGCAGATGTGTGAAAAGTTGTTTATATAAGGAATAGGGTTACATGTAACAGACCCCCTTGAGTTCTTTGAATTCATTGGATTTATGTTATATCCTTACTCTAATAATCCTAAATATTCCTGTAATATCTATAACTTGGACTAAAAGTGCAGACCAGACTGAGCAATTTGATCAGGTTCTACACAACATACTTTCTCACTGAAAATGCAGGAGCCCTATAGGAATCACATTTTCTGTGAGTGTCTGTCAGTCCATCTGTCCATCAACACTTTTGATGTGATAACAGTACTGTACTTCACATGTTGGTTTCATATTAAGGGCATATGCTTAGTTAGTTAGTATCATCAGAGGAAGACGCCTATAGTTTTTGGACTGAATCAGACCACTATGTCTAGAATTATCTGCCATTGATTACAGGGCCCTCTCTGAAGGGGTCATTTCACAGAGAAATCTTTCCGGAAGACTGAGCTGCGATCTCAGAGCGTGGCTTGGTCGCCGCAGGTTGCACGTAGTCGACAGTTGACCGAGGGTTGGTCGTGTCTTGGTCTCCCGTGGTTGCACATGGTCGAGGATTGATCTTCCGGAAAAACAGATTGTAGCTCGGTTTTTTGACATGAAAAAAAAAAGAGCCGCGACCTAAAAGTCGCATGGAGAGCATCAAAAGAGGGAGCGAGATCGAGGAAAGAACGCATTGGTCGTGAGACGATCGAAACTAGGGCGGGGATGAGCGAGGCTCAGTCTTCTCGAGCGAGAACTGGTCGCGCGAATGGTCGTGCTGCTCGATCCTCGCTCGATCCGTGCGATCTGGCTTCGCTCTTTTGCGATTAAGCCTCGCTCCGCGCGACCTGTCCCAGACCTTCCCTAGACCGGTACTTTCCATATTATTTCCATTAACGACCTCTGTGGGCTTAAGCTTTAACCAAATAAGACCGACACTCGCTTAACTTGCAGTTCTATAGATCTTCTGTAGTTACATGTAGTATCCATCTTTGCAATTCAAGGCCCACTCTGGCCAAAAGTTCGTCAAATATCTCCGGGGGCTTACAGAGATAGGTCTGATATAGGTAGCTTCATCTCCCAGCCTCAGTTCCGTCATGCGGGAGGTGTACTGACAATAATTTTCCCTAATATGTTCACGCAGCTCCTTTTCAGCATGGTTAGCATAACCAGAGAGTCTTGCTGCAATTTCAGGGCATGGTGCTGTAATACAATAGCATGATGCAGAGCGATTGGGTCCATGTTATCCCTTCGGAGACTGGTCAAAAACTGACGGTCGGCCAACGATCACCGGGCATTGTATAACGATCGCAGTGGGTTGCGCGCAACTCCGTGCAACCAAAACCAATGTGCGTGAAGCTCGGGCGAGACTCTGTCGAGAAAAGATCGAGAATTGGTCATCTGATCGAGGCTTGAACGTTTAAAATCGCCTCTAAATTGTATTGATCGAGGGTACATTGCAACTCGTACGTAGCTAGATTGGCCGGGACCAATTCTTGGTCGGCCGAGGTCACGTGCTTGCGAGGATAGGTCGCAGAGAGTTAGAGGCAATGTTGCTGATTGGTCGAACAGAACGAACCTTGGTCGTGTCAAGATCGCTTCAGATCGAGTGGATAGACATAGGTAGAGCGTATATAGAGCGTGTGTAGAGCGTATAGGACGTATATAGAGCATACACATCGAAGGTCAAACCAGCTAACATTGAACATAGAGCGTGCACAGAAAATAATGGGGTAGATCTTACGGTTTTTGCCCGCGACTATGGGAAAACCGAGCTGCGATTAAGGTCGTGCTTGGTCGCGTGCGACTTTTCCAGGTCGTACTCGGTGAAATGACCCCATGACTGAGTCAGTTTTCTAGTTTTATGATATCAACAGAGCTACAGAATGATACAATCATATGTAAAGGTGCGTACCACTGGCACTGGATCGAAAAAGACTATAGTTAAATAGTACCTAGTACATGTACTTTAACCCATTCTCGCATATTGACGCCTTTTGACGCTTCTGTAAAAGTCACTTTGTGAAACCATTGTGATAAATAGAGCATTTGCTCCACAGGAGCTAATGCTCTATTTATCACAATGGTTTTTAAAACTACACAACTCTGAAAATTTCCTTTTCTCTTGTTAATGCTCCTTTTTGGTAGATTTAATCAAAGAGGTTAGGTCTAAAAATAGCCCAAGTGGGAATGGGTTAACGCACATTAATGTACTAGGTGTTATAGATAAACTATAGTCTTTTTCGATCTAATGCCCGTAGTGGGTATCCACATACAAATACTAAAATTGTCATTTTCAACCCAACCGTATACTGTGACCCCCAAAAATGATAACTTTTAGAATTATATGGTTTTTAAACCATTGTGATAAATAGGGCATTTGCACCTATGAAGAAAATACTCTTTTTTTCTCACAATGGTTTCAAAAATGACTTTTACAGAGGCATGAAAAGGTATCAATTGGATGGAATGGGTTAACAAATATTTCATTTCTTTAAACAAAATCTCAGAAGTGAAATTGGTCGATCAATGTAGAATTGTTTCGTTTGTATTATTTCAGATAAATCATGACTTTTCATACTTGATACAATGGAGGACGCTGTTAGCCGCAGTTCTTTGGATTCTTCTTCCACTGGGGACGAATATGTGCTGGTTAATGCGGATCCAAAGCTGAAGATAACCGGTGATATAAATGATATTAACACAGAGATTTGTTCAGATAACCAGTCCAGATCCAGGTCTTCAGTGGGTAGTAAAAGCCTTGGCGACAGTCTAGTCGATAAGATGGGTGACAGTGTAGTGGACAAGGAGATTGGTAATGTGATTCCCAGTAGCCAGTCTGTGGACGTACTCAATACCAATGGATCAGCTAACAAAGGTAGGGTTCTTCTGTGTGTGAGTGAAAATAAAGATTAATATATGTACCATAACCCTTTACACTTTAACCCTTTCCCTCATATAAACGTGTTTTCACGTGTCTGCAAACAGAGAAGACCCAGATCAGACGGCTCCTGTAGGAGCCGTCTGATCAGGGTCTGCTCTGTTTGCTAATGTAATTTGATAGATCTGTTTCTTCAGTTTCTAAAATGGCTACAGTGTTCCTCCTTCCATATTTCATTATAACAATTTTGTCCATGAATATTCAGCGGGTATTGAAATTTGAAATAAACACAGAACAGGGAAAGGGTTAACTATCTACCAGAGCAACAGATAAATGTGTGTATTCCAATACTAAAAGTGCCATGTCTTCACCAAATCTCAGAGAGAGACTATGTTGTAACCACTCGTCTCACAGAGATCACAACATAGTGTTTGGTGGAGAAATAAAGAAGTTATTCTTGAAAATGTTTTGTAATTTGTACATCTTATCTGGACCTTGGTTTCTACTCCTTTGCAAAGAAAGTAGACCCAGATCAGATGGCTCCTGTGGGCAAAGGACATCAGTGACTCCTTTACTGGACAGAAAGGGTTAATCAGGATCTAGTCTGTTTGCAAGTATCAGTCATATCGATCATTTTAAATTTTGCAGAATATTGGTTTAAAATGCCAGTGTTTCTTTCAGGTGGAGAAACAGCCGGTGGCTCTGTGTCTCTGCCAACCACGCCCACAGGTGATTGCATCGTGTTTCATGGAGTAACCTACCTGGGGTGTGCCACAGTAAACGCCCCTCGGAGCGAAGTGGAGATCTACAGGAACATGGCAGTGCTAAACGAGCAGACCCAGGGCTCTATTCCTATTGTGTTGTCTGTACCAGCCACTGCCGATGGAACTGTCAGGTAAATTGTAGATTTAACCTATTTAACCTTTTCCTTCATATTGATGTCTTTTGTCTTTGTAAAATGCACTTTTTGAAACCATTGTAATAAATAGAGCATTTTGCTCTTTCAAAATGGTTTCATAACTACACAATTAAAAGATTCCCCTTTTTCCAGTAAATTCTCCTTTTTCATTTTGGTAGTTTTATTTATAGAGGATGGTTCTTAAAATAGCCTATGAGGGAAAGTGTTAAGAATAAGAAATAAGATCTGACAGGTGAATCAATTGATGCAATCTGACCTGCAGATATTTGATGCTGTTAAACCAAGCTCATCCTGACACTCAGACAAGTCAACTGAATAGTCTTCAATTTTAATCCTGCTTGTCCCAGCCTGACTGGCCCTTATAAACAGCTCTGATAAAACATGAGATGACGGAGTCTTTTACTAATTCAATACTTTTTAACGTTTTACTTGATATACATGCATTTTAATGCATTTGCAATTGACAAGAACAAGATCTGACAACCCTTGTATGAGCAGTCTAATCAGGGTCTGCTCTGTTTGCTTTTCAAATAATATAGATCCAACTCTATTATTTCTGCCATAGTCTTTCTGTAATTGACAATACCATTATAAAATTTCATATTCGTGGTTTTTACATGTCGGAGTATCTATTAGGCAAAAGGTTACAGTTTTGCAGAATTCATGCAAAAATGTCTTAGGCTTCAATTCTTAAAGAATTTTTTTTCTCCATTTTTGTTCAAAAATGAAATTAGAGTGCCAGTTAGTTGGATCTGATGAGACATCAATTATGGCTAATCACAAATTAGCTGCCAGCTTAATTTAACCCTTTCCTCCATAAATACGCCTTTCTACGCCTCTTTAATAGTCAATTTTTGAAACCATTGTGTAAATAGAGCATTTGCTCCTATAGGAGCAAATGCTCTATTTATCACAATGGTTTCAAACTACAAAACTCTAACATTTTCCTTTTCTTTAGTTAATGCTCCTCATTCAAAGAGGTTGAGTCTAAAAATAGCCTACGGAGGAAAGGGTTAAGAAGACTTAAACTGTTGTCGACAAGACCTGGAGCAAACCAAATGTTAGCAGGATAATGTGTCATCCCAATTTCTGTGCTGCTGAGATCACCATGGTGATCACTGATGACATCATCCTTGTGATCACTGCTGACATCACCATTGTGATCATTAATGACATCATCTTTGTTGTGTAGGAATAGATAAGAAGTGTAAACTAAACCTTTACTCCATGAATATTCATGTGAGAAATAATGACATCATGAATATTAATTAGTTTAACTTGTTATAATAGCACATGGACACAGAAATTTTTGCCCTTGGCAGAAACTATAGAATCGTATCCATATTATATCGTAAGCAAACGGGGCAAACTCTGATCTGGGTCTACTCTGTTTGCAAAGGTGTAAAAGGCGTATTTATGGAGTAAAGGGTTGATTTAGACATCCTATTTATTTTACACTTGTTGTGTCAGTGCATAATATCTAGCTGTGTTTTCTTGTTTCATCACTCATGTGTTGTTGTATGGATTATTTGTGTTTCTTTGTGTCATTATTTATACATTGGTGTCATTCATTTATTACATTATACTCAGTTAGTCGACTACGGTAACCCTGAAAGTGTAAAAAAAATCAACCAATTTCCCAGTTCAGAGCATGAGATACATGTGCAGACTCAAATACTGAAGTTGTGATTTCTCCACCAAACCCTATGTTATAACCATTCTTTAGAATCGTCTTGAAGAGTGGTTACATAAGGTTTGGTGGAGAAATAAAGGAGTTATTATTGAAAATGTTTTGATTTACGCATCTTATCTTGACCTCTGCTGTGTTTATCCCAAATATCAAGACCTACTGTATATTCATGGACAAAATAGTTAAAATGAAATAGGAGAGGTGGAAAATTGTAGCCATTTTAGAAAGTAAAGAAACAGATCTTTCAAAGTCCATTAGCAAACAGCAGACCCTGATGAGACGGCTCCTATAGGAGCCATCTGATCTTGATCTTCTCTGCAAATGTGTGAAAACGCATTTATATGAAGGAAATGGTTAGACCAGTTATTGATTCAGTCATCAAACACAAGAATAAGTTGATTACATGTAACCCTTTCCTTCATATCAAGTCATTTTTAGCTCCTTTGCAAACAGAGTAAACCCAGATCAGACGGCTCCTGTAGGAGCTGTTTAATCAAGGTCTGCTCTCTTTGCTTATGGAATTATAATAGATCTGACTCTACATTTCTACCAATACCAAGAAATTCTGCGTCCATGTGTTATTATAAAAATCCGTGTTATAATATTTGTGATGTCATTATTTCTGGCATGAATATTCAACAGGGAAAAGGTTATGTCAGTTCAAAGCTGTGATAGACTGATAACACTGATTACACATAAGAAAAACACTAATTGTCATCTTCAAAACACCTTTTCAGTTCTTTAACAATAATTCATTTTACATGAATATCAGTCCAATTTTGCCTGGGCTTGGTTTACATGTATGTCAGTCCGATATCTTATGGGCCTTAATCCCCCTTTTTTTTTTTAAAGATGATGGAATCAAATTTCTTCATCAGTGGACTGCATGTCACAGTGCAAGACGCATTATCCATTGTTGAAGCTTGATGTGTTTCCAACTTTCCATTATAACATGATCTTAGTGTCAAAAAGGTTTTATAAAAGGCATTACTTGTTATACCTGTATGTTGATTTTTTTTTATTATTATTATTTTTTTTTGCATTGTATTCCTAAGTCCTTGAATTCCCTTTTAACCCTTTCCGTCATAATAATTAACGCTTTTTCACGCATCTGCAGAGTAGACCCAGATCAAATGGCTCCAGAAAGAGCTGTCTGATCAGGTTCTGCTTTGTTTGCTTATGAGATAATATGGATAAGAATTTACAGCTTCTGCTATGACCCAGACATTCTGTGTTCATGTGCTGTTATAAAAAATTAATCTACAGTAAAACCTCTCTATAACGACCACTAAATTCTGTTAATTAGTTGGTATTTAGGGCAGGTGGTTGCTTAAAGCAAGGTGAAAGTAAAACAGAACGCTCCAATGGGAGCGTTCTGTTTTACTTTCACCTTGCTTTATGCACTTTAACACAAATACTTGATGTAATTTAGTGGCCGTTATAGAGAGGTTTTACTGTAATTACTATTCATGATGTCTTTATTTCTTTCATGAATATTCATGGAGTAAAGGGTAAGAGTAATTATAGCACACATTTTGTCAATAAGGGAACAACAAACACTTCAGTGGCTGATTAGTGTTAAACAGCAAATGGTACACACACACAGGACCAGATAAATGTTTTCAAGAATAAATCCTTTATTTCTCCACCAAGCCCGATACATTGACAAGTTTTTAAAATCGTCTCGAAGATACGATTCTAAACAGTGGTCATGGTATAGGGTTTGATTGAAAAATGACGATTTTAGTATTTGGGTATGCACCTTTTCTGTAGCTCTGTATAAACAAATCAAGTATTACTCGGTCATAATGAAACAAAGCACATGCTAATGAATATCGGATTTTGTACTACTCGATCTAATGCTGGCCTCAATGTTTTAAAATTTATATCAGTCTTGAGTTCTTCTCAGGCATCTGATTGGTCAGATTTTGAGTTCTGCTCAAAATCTGACTTATTAAGATACTTGGGAATGAAGTTGGACACAAACTCAGGAGTTTCATAGCATTGGGTCTGGTTTCCAAACCTTCTGCCCCCTGAGCAATCGTTTTCTGCAAAAATTGTTGGTATGCTCAGTTCTGAAAGTACCCATTCTGAGATTTCTGTTCAATTGTGATAGTGTCAAACAGTCTGGATCTTGATCTGGATCTAAACTGTTTGCAAAGGTTATAGCAATTTCACCAGTAGAGTGCTGATGGTTAAACAATGGTTTCAGCATCATAGAGCCATAATATATTACAGTAGAATGTCTTCAAACCAGACACTTCATAAATAGAAATCAACAATTGGGAATCATTTAAAGCAGGTGCTGCTTATCGAGGAAGGAAATCTATGCAGAAAGCTTCTTTTGAGTATTCTGCATTTCTTTAGACCTGCATTAGACTTTTGACCTGCATAAAGCTATCACAGTCTTAAAAGATCCAGAGTTAGACTTCTTTTGTGCATCTACTGTAGAGAGGTTAAGTTTGAGTAGTTAATGTCTTGGTGGATCATAGTACAAACAGGTGTTGAAAGCTTTCTGAAATTGGCTGTTCAGTACGTATCACTTTACTTAAATAAAACCCTTCGCTTGCTATTCACGTCAATATACATACCTGTAAATAGTGAAGACCCAGATGAGACAGCTCCTGCAGGAGCTGTCTCATCAGGGTCTGCACTATTTACAAGTTGATTGTGCAACCAGTGCACTCCACAGCAGTGATTGCACAGCGAAATACTTGTACACAGTGAAGATATATGTAATTATACAACAGGGCATGGGTAAAGAAGGAGATATGTATTTTAAAATTCAGCAAGCGAAGGGTTAACCCTTTCCTCCATAAATACACCTTTCTACGCCTATGTAAAAGTCACTTTTTGGAACCATTGTAATAAATTGGTTTCAAAACTACAAAATTCTAAAAAAAAATTCCTTTTCTCTAGTGCATTCTCCTTTTCGAAAGTTTTATTCAAAGAGCTTGGATCTAAAAATAGCCAATGAGGGAATGGATTAATGAAAAGTAACGATCCATAGTGACTATTAATACTGATTTGCTGAATTTTAGAATAGCATGTTGAGCCTTGGCAGAAACTGTAGAATAATTACTACTACAATTAAATCTCAGAGGCTTGAATAAAATTATGTAAATTCAAACATTTTAAAGAATATCTCCTTTATTTCTCCACCAAACCCTATGTATGTTGTTACCACTCTTTAGAATAGTATCTTGGAGATGATTCTTAAAAGTGGTCACAGCATGGGGTTGCAGGAGAATGGACAATTTAGATATTTGAATATGGACTTTATCTCTTGCTCTGAGAACTGTATTATTCTATAACCAAAAAGAGCAGACCAGTCACCTTGATCAGACAGCTCCTATTGGAGCTGTCTGATTTGGATCCCCTCAGTTTGCTAGTGAATAATTATTCATTTTTATCAAGTAAAGAGCTATACATGTGGAACCCAGAAAACTTGACCCACTCACTGGAAGGGTTATATTATTAGTTTTTGTTGGTATTAGAGATTTGTATTATATATTTTTGCTTGCAGTCTGCCTGAGGGATATGTTAGGTGTGTATGTCTTAGTTCTCTCCCTTTATTTACCAGTTTACCCACAATGCACCTGTTCAGTTGAGTAGTATGATTGACTGTTGTACAATGTTTTGTTATTTTATGTTTACGTTGTGTTTGGTCATTAAGTAATGTAGATCATGTTAGATCATAGAAAATCTCAAAGAAGACTGTATTAAACTATTTCACCAGTACATGATTAACAGTTTCGGTCCTGTACGTGTAAACAGCTTAAGCATATAAAGGGAAAATAAAAGAGAATGTTAGTCAATTTAGGGACTTATTTGAAAGACAGAGTTGTTCTGTATAAATACTATAGAAAATACATCTTTATAAACTGTACATTCTCTTGACATGGGCTGTCATCTGATTTATACCACCGGAATGCTAAATAAATATTATCCATCAAACTCTCTTTTTTCTCAGTCAATTCCTTTGTTACTGCAACTCATTAGAATTGACTTGAAGAGACGATTCTATAGAGTTACAGCAAGATAGCATGTGGTAGAAAAATATAATAAATACATGTATACCATTTAGGTTTTCTAAACTGGCTTTTATTCTGCAGCCCTGCATATTTGAAGTTGACAGTGGATTGAATATGAATGCACAGTATAACCCATTCCCTCATATTGACTCCTTTTGACGCCTCTGCAAAAGTCACCTGTTGAAACCATTGTGACAAATAGAGCATTAATTTTGCTCCTATAGGAGCAAATGCTCTATTTATCGCAATGGTTTCTAACTACAAAATTCAAAATTTTCCTTTTTCTCTAGTTAATGCTCCTTTTCGGTAGATTCATTCAAAGAGGTTGGATCTAAAAATTGCTTATGAGGTAATGGGTTAACTTTCCATAATGCATTTCAAAAATGAATTGCAGGAAGCATAATTTTGTACATTTCAATGACGAACATGGGTCTCACATCATCAGTATAAACCCAGAGCATCAGAAACAGAAGTCTGAACCCATTCCCTCAAATGCTATTTTTAGACCCAACCGTTTTGAATAAATCTACTGAATTTAGGAGCATTTATTACAAGAAAATAAAATTTTAGAATTGTTTATTTTCATACCATTGTGATAGAAAGAGCATCTGCTCCTATGGAGCAAATACTCTTTTATCACAATGGTTTCAAAAAGTGACTTTTACAGATGGGTCAAAATTCATTGGTAATGGGTTAACCATTTTCTTCATATAAACACCTTTTGTTTTCATGCCTTTGTAAACAGAGCAGACCCAAAGTTCCTGTAGGAGCTGTCTGATCAGGATCTGCTCTGTTTTCTAATGAATATATATAGACCTGGTTTTCAGTCTCTGTCTGATCCAAAATGCTGTATGTTTATATTCCATCATAATTTTTCAGCAAATAAATTTTCATGATGTCATTATTTCTTACATGATTATTCATCAAGGAAATGATTAAAAAGCAGATGGCTGCATAGTGCAGGACAAAAGTAATGTGACAGCTCCTTTTTGAGCTGTATGTGTATTATATTTATCTTGTATTACCAGTCTTTCATGCTCAAATTTGAGCACTTAACCCGTTACTCCATACACATTTCTACGCCTTTGCAAACAGAGTACACCCAGACCAGACGGCTCCTACAGGAGCTGTGTGGTCTGGGTCTGCTCTATTGGCTTACAACATAATACCAGTATAACTGTACACTGTGTGTCTTGGTTATATATTTTGAAAAAGCATGATGTCATTACTTCTTACATGAATATTCATAGAGTAAAGGGTAGAGACTTTTGGTATAAGAAAAAAAAAATCTTTCGACAAGATTAACATATGATAATTATGTTGATAAATAATCATGAAGTGAGAAATTCATGCATAAATGTTCATGAGGTAAAGATTTAATAAAGAAACAGATCTATCAAATTCCATAAGCAAACAGAACAGACTCTGATCAGATGGCTCCTATAGGAACCGTCTGATCTGGGTCTACTCTGTTTGCAAATGCATGAAAATGCGTTTACACGAGGGAAAGGGTTAAACATGAATGATATAATATCCTGTTAGGTAGAACTATTGAACATAAAACCAACATTTCTAATCAGATGATATCCATTAGTAAAACTTCACATGTTTTATTATTTCTCTTCCTTGTGAAATCCATGGTTTAGTTGACTATGGATTTATTGCCTAATTGCTTATTGCTGTTCAGTTTGTTTTTGAAATATTTTCCTTCCTGTCTTTAGTTACTAAGTTTCAAAATCCTTTCCCTGTTCAATAGTCCGATAAGAGATAAGACATGACTATTTATTAGCTGAAGTTTTACACTGTAAAATGTTCAAGAAAATATTTTGCTGTGACAAAAACTGTTATATCAGATAGATCTATATAATGTCAAAAGCAAACAACAGATCCTGCTCGGACAGCTCCTATAAGAGCTGTCTGATCTTGGTCTACACTGTTTGCAAATGCATGAAGATGTGTTTATATGAAGGAAAGGGTTCAAGGTCTACCTAGCAAGACAGTGTCAATAACACCTGTTACACATTTTGCCTGCTGACATCTATTTGCAATA
Organism: Azorinus chamasolen; assembly: GCA_963576725.1. Classification (NCBI taxonomy): domain Eukaryota; kingdom Metazoa; phylum Mollusca; class Bivalvia; order Cardiida; family Solecurtidae; genus Azorinus; species Azorinus chamasolen. The sequence continues at coordinate 41,098,229 of OY755241.1, read as the reverse complement.
ACCTTTTCAGACAGTTTGAATCCAGATGCGAGAGCAAGAAACACATCTCATCTGGATTCAAACTGTTTGACACTCTGCCAGTGCCTTTTTAACTCTTTACTCCATGCTAACAGAATAGACCCAGATCAGATGACTCCTGTAGGAGCCGTCTAATCAGGGTCTGCTCTGTTTGCATATGGAATTACATGTATATAAATATGATTCTACAGTTTCTGTTATGACCAAAAATTCATTTGTCCATGTGCCCATTATAAGAGTAAATTAATATTCCTGATGTCCTTATTTTTGACAGAAATATTCATGGAGTAAAGGGTTAAGAGAATTCAAAGAAATACTTGACTGCAGCTCCCAGTTAGACAGAGGACAATTACTTAGTGTGCAGAGAGTTAAGACCATTAAAAGAGCTTGTTTCTGCTTTGTCAATATTGTTGAAGTCCTGGTGCTCTAGTGATGAAGCTCGTCCATTGATCAGCAGTAATCAGATATAACATTGATTTTACATTGATTACCCAGACACTTGCATGTTCTTCACTCAGCTTTTATCCTTTTGTAAAGTTATATATGGGGATCAAGTGCATTGGCATTTGCAAAAAATGTAAACTCAGATCAGAGGAATCCTGGGGTAACTGTAAAGTCAGGGTCTGCACTGTTTGTTCTTCAAAGATCTTCTTGCAAATTTAACACTTTCCCTCATACCTTAACTCCTTTTCACACATTTGCAAACAGTAGACCCAGATCAGATGGCTCCCATAGGAGCAAGTCTGATCAGGGTCTGCTCTGTTTGTGTATGAAATTATGATGGATCTCACTCCACAGTTTCTACCAATTATAGAGTAACCAAAGCCTCCTGTGTACATAATAATGCTATTATAGAAGTTCAGCTAATAAATATTCATGATGTCATTATTTCTTTCATGAATATTGAAAAGGGAAAGGGTTAATTAAGCCGTTCATACTGAATGGACTCTATAGTTAAAACACTGACTGGCTATTCCACTTTGAATATTTATCTTTAACCCTTTCCCTCATATAAACATGTTTTCATGCATTTGCAAACAGAGTAGACCCAGATCAGACGGCTCCTAGAGGAGCCGTCTGATCAGGGTCTGCTCTGTTTGCTATTGGAATTTGATAGATCTGTTTCTTTGCTTTCTAAAATGTTTACAATGTTCCACCTTCAATATTTCTTTATAACTATTTTGTTTACGAATATTCAGTAGGTACTGAAATTTGGAATAAACATAAAACAGGGAAAGGGTTAAAAGAATAATCCTTTCCTCCATGATTATACATGTAATGACATCATGAGTGATAATTGGCTGATCTTTTATAATGACATCATGAGTGATAATTGGCTGATCTTTTATAATGACATCATGAGTGATAATTGGCTGATCTTTAATAATGACATCATGAGTGATAATTGGCTGATCTTTTATAATGACATCATGAGTGATAATTGACTGATCTTTTATAATGACATGAACACTGAAAGTATTTTGGTTTTTGTAGAGACTGTAAAACCAGCCAAATTTCTAACTGTCGTCTGCAAACCAATTTTGTTAAATCATTAGGTAAAATAAGGAAATGGGATAGATAAACGAAAATTTCAAAGGAATAAAGCTGATATAGAAATAAGAGTTTGAGACAAAAAGTGAAAAGGTGGCGTCTGATCCGGGACTGGCAGTGAAAGGGTTAATGCAGCATGAAAGCTGCACTTGTTCAATATTCATGGAAGAACTAATGAGATCGTGCATATTTATCAGCTGATGGTACATGAGAACAGCAGAAACTACAAAATCACATTTATAGGATTCCATAAGCAAACAAAGCAGACTCTGATTAGACGGTTCTGATCTGGGTCGGCACTGTTTGCCAAGGTGTGAAAAGGAGTTTATATGAAGTAATGGGTTGATTAACCCTTTCCCTCATTTAAACATGTTTTCACGCATTTGCAAACAGAGTAGACCTATAGGAGCCATCTGATCAGAGTCTGCTCTGTTTGCTAATAAAATTAGATAGATCTGTTTCTTTTTGACATGATATGGATGTTGTCGAAACAAAAAAATTGCCAAACATTTTTTTGTTTCAATTCATAAACAGTGAAGAATTTGATCAGAAGTAGAAAGTTTTGGCTAGAAGTTTGGCTGCTTTGACCTTGACTGGAATTGATTACTTGTGTATGTTCTGTTTATTGGTACTGAGAACACTGGGCAATTGATGGAATCTGACATTTGTGCATATCTAATGTTACATCTAATCCCCAATAAGACATTGAATATTAATGTATATATACTTATGTGAAGCCCAGTCTGAATGTACTGTACAGCTAAGTCAAACACTTTGGCACTGCTGTAACTGTTATTTGACCATTTCCCTGTTCTGTGTTTATTCCAAATTTCAACACCTACTGAATATTCATGGACAAAATAGTTATTATGAAATAGGAAGGTGGAATATTGTAGTGATTTTAAAAAGTAAAGAAACAGATCTATCAAATTCCATTAGCAAACAGAGCAGACCCTGATCAGGCATCTCCTATAGGAGCCATCTGATCTGGGTCTAGCCGGTTTGCAAATGTTTGAAAAGGTGTTTTCATGAAGGAAAGGGTTTTTTGCTTTGACAAAAACTAGAATTAGATCTTTATCATGTTAAAAGCAAACAGAGCAGACCCTGATCAGATGACTCCTATAGGAGCTGTCTGATCTGGTTCTACTCTGGTCTTGCAAATGTGTAAAAAGGTGTTTATAAGAGACATGAACATGTAAGAAATAATAAGATGTTTCTTTAGTTTCTGAAATTACTACAATGTTCCACCTACCATATTTCATAACTATTTTGTCCATGAATATTCAGTAGGTATTGGAATTGGGAATACATATAGAACAGGGAAAGGGTTAAAGGGTAAACTACAGTAAAACCTCAGTAGTCCAAACACTTGATCATAGAATCACTCACCAGGACAGGCTGCAGCTAACTTAAGTGTGAAAGTCGTGAAAGATTTCATCTTGCATTCAGCAGCCACCAGACTGAAATGTTGTCGGTTCTTTTTGACTAAAAGTTCTGATTCATGAGGTTTTACTAGATTCATTTGAATTTATCAAGTGCTATATATATATATATATATATATATATCCAGAAAACAATTGCACATGCTTCATACTTAAATACTGGCTTTGCATGAGACACTTATGTACCATTCCTTCCATGTCTGCACTCTGCAGTAGATATTATGTATATGATCTAAAATGGTTCAGAGGAACATGATGCAAGGGAGTTTAACTCTTAACCTGATAGAGACACCTTTTAATCCTTTGCAAGCAGAATAGACCCCGATCAGGAGCCGTCTTCTCTATTTGCTTAACCCTTTCCCTGTTCTAGTCTATGTTTATTCAAATTTCGATACCTACTGAAAATTGCAAAATAGTTATAATGAAGAATGGAAGGTGTAACATTTTAGGCATTTTAGAAAGCAAAGAAACTGATTTTCAAATTACCAAACTGATCTAGAGCAGACCCTGATCAGATGGATCTCGGTGTACTCTGTTTGCAAATGCTTAAAGACATGTTTATATGAGGGAAAGGGTTAACCCTTTACTCCATTAATATGCCTTTGCAAAGAAAGTAGACCCAGATCAGTTGCCTTATATAGGAGCGGTCTGATCAGGGTCTGCTCTGTTTGCTTATGATTACAATATAGATATGATTCTACAGTTTCTGCCATTGCTCAAAATTCCTGTGTCCGTGTGCTATTATAACGAATCAATTTAATTGATATTCATGATGTCATTATTTCTTACATGAATATTCATGGAATAAAGGGTTAATGTTAATTGTATAGTTTCTGCGATGGTCACACATTCCTTTGTTCAAAATGCTGTTATAGAAGTTGAGCTATCATAAAATATTCATGATTTCATTATCTCTTACGTGAATACTCTTCAGGGACAGTGTCAACCCTTCCAACACTAGACAATGTTTGTCTCCGACTATTGTTGTGTGGTACATTTCTAAAAAAGTTCATATTTCTTCTGTTTTTTTCTCGATATGAATTGTTTGGATCCTGATGAGATGTTGAGTTATTTGGCATGTCGTCTGGGTCCCACTGTTTGATGCTATGAAAGTAAAAAACATCTCAATTGACAATTTTTGGGAAAGAATTGGTTGATGAATTGTTATAAATTAAGCTTTTTATTCTATAAATACACATTTTAGGGCCTTATCAACAGAGTAGACCCAGATCAGACAGCTCCTGTAGGAGTGATTTGATAAGGGACAGCTCTGTTTGCTTATGGAATACTATAGATCTGATTCTGCAGTTTCTGTATATTTCCTGTTTTCATTGTACCATTATATAGATCTATCTGATTCTGCAGTTTCTGTATATTTCCTGTATTCATTGTACCATTTAAAAACTCATCTAATTAATATTCATATTGTCATTATTTCTGAAGTGTTAATCACCGTAGTTTCAACAGTTACGCACTGAACCAGAGCTACAGATAAAAGTGCGTACCCAAATACTAATATCATCATTTCTCACACAAAACCCTATACTGTGACCACTCTTTAGAATCGTTTCTACAGACTGGTTACAGTATAGGGTTTGGTGGAGAAATAAAAAAGTTATTCTGGAAAATGTATAAAATTACGCATCTTATCTTGAGCTCTGTGAACACTGAATATCATTGCAGTAGAACCTGTCTTAAGCAGCCATTAAAATAAATGAAGTCTAATTATGGGTATGTAAGGCAGGTGGTAGCTTTTTAAGACTCCTATGAATGGCTGCTTAGGACAGGTTCATCTGTATGTCTTATATTAATGTTGTTGAGATGTGTGTCCAATAGAAGTCTTCTTCTCATGATGCTGTACAATGCTGTATGTTAATATGCATGTGTGTTTGGGTGTATCTTCAGGTTGTTGGAGCCGGACACAGATGCAGAGATTTCCAGCTATAAGATCCACAGGATTCTATTCTGTGCCCGAGGGCCGACAGACAGCAGTGAAAAGCGATGTTTTGCATTCACGTTCAGCCACGGGGATTCGGCAGACTCGGCCATCTTCCAGTGTCATGTTTTCCGATGTGACCTTCCAGAGGCAGTAAGTCAGCTTGATTATTTTTACATTAATAAGTATTCTGACAGACAATTCTAGGCAGATGGTGCAGATCCAGATCAAACTGTTCCAGAAGTTTCAATTTGATAGGGTCTTCACTATTACCTACTCTATTAGTCTAATTTAAAGTTGTTAAAATTGATTTATTCAGCTTTACAAACCACTGGAAAGTGGAAATTTGGTGTCTAAATATTAACCCTTTACCTCATGAATATTTACACAAAAATTCATGACTTCAGAGATTTTCATTAACCCTTTCCTCCATAGGCTATTTTTAGACACAACCTCTTTGAATCAATCTACCAAAAAGGAGCATTTAGTTTTACTAGTTAAAAGGAAAAGTTTAGAATTGTGTAGTTGCGAAACCATTGTGATAAATAGAGCATTTGCTCCTATAGGAGCAAAATGCTCTATTTATCACAATGGTTTCATAAAGTGACTTTTACAGAGGTGTAGAAAGGCGTATTTATGGAGGAAAGGGTTAACAGAATGTTTACAATGGCCAAAGGATTCTTAGCTCACCTCAGTATGCTCAGGTGACCTTTTGTGAATGCCCACTGTCCGGCTATCTGTCAACAATTGCTTTAACCCTTTCCCTCTTCTATGTTTATTCGAAATTTCAATACCTACTGAATATTCATGAACAAAATGGTTATAATGAACTATAGAAGGTGTAAATATTGTAGCCATTTTAGAAAGTAAAGAAACAGATCTTTCAAATTCCATTAGCAAACAGAGCAGACCCAGATCAGACCGCTCCTATAGGAGCCTTCTGATCTGGGTCTACTCTGTTTGTAAATGCGTGAAGACACATTTATATGGTTAAACGACATCTCCTGAAATCACATGGCTGAGTATAACCATACTTTACATAAATGATGATCTTTGTATTATGCTCTATCAAATTTGCTAAAAGAATCTGGATCCATGTATAACTCTGGTTGACTTGGCAACCAAAAGAAGTCTCCTATAGGAGCTGTCTGATCAATGTCTGCTCTGTTTGCTAGTGGAATTAGATTGATCTGTTTCTTTTCTTTCTAACATGGCTACAATATTCCACCTTCCATATTTCATTATAACTATATTGTACATGAAAATTCAGTAGGTATTGAAATATGAAATAAACATAGAACAGGGAAAGGGTTAATTATTCTTTCATTTCTCTTCAAAAATAGTCTGAGTGTCGAACATTTACAGTTGAGACGTCTCATCTGGATCCGAATTGTTAAATAGGTTATCTTTAAATTGTTTTTGAAATGCAAAGAGATAATTTACAATGCTCTATTTTCAGGTTGCCAAGATCCTATACTGTTTTGCCAATACATTCCGGCGTGTTCCGAGGCACCATTCATCTACCGTGAAGCCGATCTTGGACTCGGACCAAGACTATGTTTTTACGGTGAACCTAGAGTTTAGAGAGGAGGATGGGAAGGGCGGATTTAGCACTTGTCCGCGTGACAAGAATGTATTCAAGCTAAGATGTGACCTTGAGAAGCGAATAGCAATAACCGTTCAGCAGACAGGATCCAAGGAACTCAAGATTGAAAGGTGAATTGATGAAATACCATCAACATTTCCTTCATATAAACACATTTGCATTTGCAAAAACAGAGTAGACCAATATCAGATGGCTCCTATAGGAACTGTCTGATCATGGTTTGCTCTATTTGCTTTGCTTATGAAACTGTAATGTATATTGATTGATTCTAGTTTTCATATTTTTGAAAGGTATATTTCTGCAAGACGTCTTTTGCTGATGTGCAAAATAATGTGGGAAGCTAACAGTGTAGTGTTCATAACCCTTTACTCCATGAATATTCATGTAAGAAATAATGACTTCATCAATATTGATTAGATTAATTGTTATAATAGCACATGGACAGTTGGACACAGGAATTTGTGGCCGTTGCAGAAACTTTAGGATTAGATCTATATATCATAAGCAAACTGAGCAGGCCCTGATCATACGGCACAAATTGTTTGTATATGTCACTATTAACCCTTTACTCCATAAATATGCTTTTCTATGTCTTTGCAAACAGAGTAGTTGCAGATCAGACGGCCCCTATAGGAGCTGTCTGGTCAGGGTCTGCTGTTTGCTATAAATGAAATTACATAGATCAGATTCTGCTCTCTCTATCATGGTCAAACATTCCCCGGTACATGTGCCATTACAAAAAGTAATCTAATTAATATTCATGATATCATTAATTCTCACATAAATATTCATGAAGGAAAGGGTTAAAGGACTCCTATAGCCGTCTGACCTTGGTCTACTCTGTTTGCATTTGTCTCCTTTTTAGGGACACTAGGCATAATTGGATTAAACCTATCCATGATGTAGATGCATTTTCACATCTTTGCAAACAGTAGACCCAGATCACATGGCTTGTGTAGGAGTTGAATGGCCAGGGTTTGCTCTGTTTGCTTGGGAAATAACATAGATCCGATTCTATAGTTTCTGCCTTGGTAAAATATTCCCTTGTATATAATGTCATTCTAGAATATATTAAAGACAATTAATATTCCTTTAGTCATAATTTCTTACCTCAATACTCATCAAAGAAAGGGTTACATGCTGTCAGATCTAATTTACTTGTTTTATTTTACAGGTGTTTTGGGATGTTGGTCAGTCCGGGTAGAAATGTTAAGCATGGAGACATGCATCTTATAGAAATGGTAAGATTCAGTAGAACCCCTCTAAACCTGACGTTATGTTTAGTATAAATATCGGTCTTTTAGACAGGTGGCAGCTTAATATAGGTTGAAAGTAATGCAGAAAGCTCCTCTAGGAGCTTTCTGCATGACTTTCACCCTGCATTAAGCAGCCACCTGTCTAAAAGTATCTAATTTCTTCTCTGCTAGAATTCTGGTTTAGCGAGGTTTTACTGTATACACATGTACACGCATAAGGTAGATCTGTACCTAAGAAGTGTATTTAGACAATCTAATTAAAATGTTCTGTATATTTCTCTGCCAAACTCTTTCTTGCTGTAACTCATTAGAATTGCCTCTCAGACATGATTCTAATGAGTAACAGCCAGATAGGCTTTGGCTGAGAAATAAGACATTTTGATATATCAGTACACCCGTTATCTGCAGCTTTTGTAATGGATTTAACCCTTTCCCTGTTCTACGTTTATTACAAATTTCAGTACCTACTGAATACTCATGGACAAAATGGCTATAATAAAATATAGAAGGTGGAACGTTGTAACCATTTTATAAACTAAATAGATTTATCAAATTCCATTAGCAAACAGAGCAGACACTGATCTGGATCTACTCTGTTTGCAAATGTGTTAAAACACGTCTATATGAGGGAAAGGGTTAAACAGATACTTGTTATACCCCTGCAAACGAAGTTTGAGAGGGGTATATAGGAGTCAGTGTGTTGGTCGGTCGGTCTGTCTGTCCGTGGCACAACCTGGCACAAATTTTGTTTGATTTGCGATCACAGCAGCTGAGCAGGGTTTTTCCATTACCTTTAGTGATAGTTCTAGTTTCTAACTGTGTCAAACCCTGTGGATTTGAAAACAAGTTAACATGCATTAGCAAACAGTGTAGATCCAGATCAAATGGCTCCGGCTTGGGATCTTACCCGCAGTCTCCTGCTTTGAAAGTTTGAAAGGAGACACTTTACTGAACAGTGGAATTGGTTCATATGTTGCATGTTAGTTGATCTTTCTGTCTGCTGATTCATGTGTCTAGATAGTGTATAACTTCCATACAGTGTATGAACTGTTTGAAAGACTTCATTGTATAGTAGAGCACTGGGGATAAATATGTGGCTTATCAGCTGTTCAGTGTATTGTGTCTATTGTTTCAGAAGTCAATGGGATACTGTGGAGATGATTTGGTGTACAGTATCTCTGGACACTGGGATCCTACTGAGCAGTGCTTTGCTGTACTCAACACAGAAACCCCAAGAGGTAAACCAGACCACTTATTCTTTTACTTAATAAACATGTATAGTTATGTATTTGCAGAGTGGATCTAGATCAGACAGTTCTTGTAGGAGCTGTCTGATCAGGGTCTGCTTTGTTTACTTATGGAATAACATGCTTATTGAATAATAAAAGATCTGATTTTTCAAATAATTTGGAAGAAATGAATGTTTTCCCAATAGTAGACATTGAGTCGCATACAAAAGTCATAACATTGTCAACGCTGTTTCTAAAATACACTTGTATCTCCCCTTTTCCGAGTTCTGTTTGTAAAATACCTTCCACTCTGTAACTTTATTATACATAAAGCAATTTTGAAATAAAATAACAGAAATGTCACCCAATAGTAGACCCTCCTTTGGGTGTATCATGTTCCACTGTGCAGAGCTCTTGTAAATGGTATAGTGACATTCTGTTTTTGTTTGCAGACACACGCGTATTCATGACAGTTGCTATAGATCTAGTCATCATGGGGATTCAGGAACCAGTCAGATTTGCCATAGAAACCAAGGCCAAGATATTTCCACAGACAGAGAAGTTCTGGTACTTCACCCGCAAACCTCACTCGGAACTCTTTCATATGAAGTTAAAACAGGTAGGTCACCTGCATTGTGTTCAGCGCATTAACCCTTTACTCCATGAATATTCATGTTAGAAATAATGACATCATGAATACTAATAAGATTAATTTTTTAAATGACATTAACACTTGAAATCTTTTCCAAAGCAGAAACTGTAGAATCAGATTGATATTATTCTGTAAGCAAATAGAGCAGACCCTGCTGGGTCTTCTCTGTTTCCAAAGGTGTAGAAACGCCTAATTATGGAGTAAAGGGTTAAGGGCAAATTTCCTGATGGCCATTATAAAGAGTAATCTATAACTGGACGTCTTGTTGGTGTTCGATGGATTTATTGAGATCTGAATAGTTCATTGAAAAAGGGGTGAAAAATCCGAAAATGATTCAGCTGAGCCTGAAAAATGAAGTAGCTCAATAATGACAATTATAACATATGACTTCATTTGGAACTATACTTTAGACTATGGTTACTACTGTTGCAACTGTAACCCTCTAGATCTGACTAATGTGTTTCCCTAACCTTGCTGCACAGGGTTGGTTAGTGCTATTCCCAGGATTCCAAGATGGTGTCTGTATTCATTACAGTAATAATTATTGTGAACACTTCCACAGGTACAAGGTAGACACATTGTTTTTGCCTGAGTTGTTTGTCTGTCCATCTACGTATCATAGATCATGTACACACCATGTCCTTGATACAGCGTGGAGAACTTATGCAAAATAAACCCATTTTTGTTGAACAGTTACGAAACAAAATCACGAGCCAAATAAACACTAATGCATCGGCGAATCTTCAATACATAACACATGAACGATTTGTCTTCTCCAGTGTACTTGGATTGGTTTTCTTGCAATATAAGGTACTTTTTTTCAGCATATAAACAAAGTTATTTTTAGGTATTTTTAAAATACTTTAGGTAGAGACTATCACTTTAAGTGTTTGTAGCTGTTGGTCTCTGTGTAATTGTCCATGAGTATGCCTGTGTGACCGTTAAGTGTTTGTAGCTGTCGGTCTCTGTGTAAATGACCATGAGTATGCCTGTGTGACTGTTAAGTGTTTGTAGCTGTCGGTCTCTGTGTAAATGACCATGAGTATGCCTGTGTGACCGTTCATAAATGGAAAATGATTTATCAATAACTTTAGTTTATTAGGGTTAACATTCCTCAACTAACCATGGTAAACATTGCTGCAGACATAGCTTTAGAATGCATCTTCAAGGTCAAAGTCACTGTCACTAAAATTTATTGGTTTCCACATAATTTGAGCAAATTTTCTCTCATTTTCACTTACATTTCATGGAGACAAAACATTTGATATACATCTGTAGAAGACAAAACATTTGATATACATCTGTAGGTTCTAGCTTTCAAGTCAAGATCATTGTTGCTAAAAATAGAAAATTAGTTTCCACAGAACTGTAGTTTGGAAACACATATTGTGACTAAAGTTGATGTTAGAAAAGGAATGTTAGTTGAGAGAATTATGTCCCTTTTTTTTCTCAGTATTAACTGTATAAAATGCTGATTGACTTCCTCAATGCACCTACAAATATTGTACATTATATATAATACAGTCTTGTATGACCAATTTCTCTGACTATGAAAGGAAGGAAATCTGATTAATTACAGTAAAACCTCTCTATAAAGGCTACTAAATTGTGTTAATTAGTTGGTATTTGGGGCAGGTACCTGCTTAAAGCAAGGAACATATATATATATATGTAAAACAGAGTTGACCCAGATCAGACAGCTCCTGTAGAATCCTGTAGATTTCTTTCAAAATAATATACTATAGGAGCATTCTGTTTTACTTTCATCTTGCTTTAAGCAGCCACCTGCCTTTAACACAAACTATTTGATGTTATTTAGTGGTTGTTATAGAGAGGTTTTACTGTATGATGAATAATTTCTAATTCCCACTGAAATGGTTTGTTTCAGTCACAATGGAGCATTACCATTTATCCTTGTTTATTCAAGTCATCAACTACGTATTACCAAATATTTTCTATGTTAGACTTAGCTTCAGGCATCATGTTTAATCCTTTACATCATGAATATTCATGGCAGAGTACCCATTATGAATATTAATTTATTAATTGACATTGTAATGTAAAACATGCGAATTCATAGCCATGCCAAATACATATAGTATAGAATCAGATCTTAGATATTCTGTAAGCAAACTGAGTAGAACCTTTTTGCTAACTATTTAACCCTTTCCCTTATAATAACGTGTTTTCACGCATTTGCAAACAGAGTAGACCCAGATCAGACGGCTCCTAGAGGAACCGTCTGATCAGGGTCTGCTCTGTTTGCTTATGGAATTTGATAGATACATGTATGTTTCTTTACTTTCTAAAATGGATGCAATGTCCTACCTTCCATATTTTATTATAACTGTTTTGTTCACGAATATTCAGTGGGTATTAAAATTTGGACTAAACATAGAACAGGGAAAGGTTTAAGACAGGTTCTAATATACTTGGGCAATAATTTACAGCTGAGCATTGGTATAACCATCAACTGTTACTGTATCAAACTGAAAGCATAATGAAAACTCAGTTATTATGCACAACCCAATTGTTGGTAAACAAAAGCACAAGATATATAGGACATAAAAGCATTGCTTTTAGAAATGTCAAAGTAAGGTGAATGATACTGGATATAAGCAGATGAGAACATCAGAAAGAAAGGAAATAGTTAAGACATTCATTTTAGCAGATCTGATCCATATATATGTGAACATAGAGAATTTTACATTGTCAAGAAAAATACATTTATTCTGTATTTATTTCCAGCCAGTTGATACTTGGAAAACCTGTTATGCATTAAGTAATAATTGTTTTATTCCTCCATAAATATTCCTTTGAATATATATAACAGAGTTGACCCAGATCAGACAGCTCCTGTAGAATCAGGGTCTGCTATGATTGCTTTTAGAATAATATACGGTAGATCTAATTCTGTAGTTTCTGCCATAGCAAAAATTCCGTCTTAACCCTTACAACGCTGACATTTCATATGGACTATTCTAAAATTCAAACATGTCAAGCTTACAGTTAATATTTGGGGATTTTTCTAAAGAAACGTGTAACATGACAAACAGTGCAGACCCTGATGAGAGGACTCATCTATGAGCCCTCTCATCTGGGTCTACATTGTTTGCAAAGGTCATTAGTGACTCTTTTCCCGCACTGTAAGTGTTAATAAGCCCTTTAAAATGCATCAATTTCATATTCATGATGTCACTTCATAAAGAGTTATCAAATCTGAAAGCATAAAATTACATGTACACGTGTATGTTAAAATTGCATTATTTTCCCTCTTTTCGCTTAAGCATGTATGGCACTGCTTGATTCATGGAATAGGTAATTACATCATGAATATTAATTAGATTAACTGTTATAATTGCACATGGACACAGGACTTTTTATTCATAGCAGAAATTGTATCTATATCATAAAGCAAACAGAGCAGGCCCTGATCAGACAGCTCCTATAGGAGCTGTCTGATCTGGGTCTCCTCTGTTTTCAAAGGCGTAGAAAAGCATATTAATACAGTAAAGGGTTAATCCTTTTTGTGATGACTTAACAAACATAGTATATCTATTTGTTTGTCTGTTTTTATGCCCCCGACGGCGGGCATATAGTAATTGCATTGTCTGTCCTTCCGTCCATCCTACCATCCGCCCGTCCAAAATTTCATGCCACTCTTATAACTTTTTTATCTGTGAATGGATTTCAAAATAACCTTGCACAAATGTTCACCACACAAAGACAATGTGTCGCGTTCAACTCCCTGGTCCATTGGTCGAAGGTCAAGGTCATCATTCAGGGTCAAAGGTCGTGGGGCATAGTGTTTCACAAACACATCTTGATTTTTAAAGACAAATAGAAGTAATTTGGAAGAGAGTGAAGATGAGCATATCTGCCAGAAGTCCAGATAAGATGCACAAATTAAACCATTTTCAAGAATAACTTCTTTAAAATTATTTCTCTGACAATCCCTATGTTGTGACCACTGTTTAGAATCGCCTCAAACATTTTGGATGCAGATGAGATGCAGCATTACTTGGCAGCATTTGTGGATCCAAATTGCAGAGCTCCAGATATTTTCAAGAATAACTTCTTTATTTCTCTACCAAACTTCGAGACAATTCTATAAAGTGGTCACAGTATAGGGTTTAGTGGAGAAATGACGATTTTAGTATTTGAGTAAGCACCTTTATCTGTAGCCCTGAAACTGTTTCGATAATTGTCACAAAGTTGCCCTTAGAGTGCTTATGGTCACTATGCCTACCTTAGGTAATGGGGAGATATATTGACTTTAGTTGTTTTGCAATTATTTTTTGCCATAGTTATTAAGAGCAAACTAAACTTGAAATAGAGGAAAGTGTGGCATTTTATTCAATGGTGCAGAAAAAGGGAGGATACCCCTCACCTGATGAATATTCTTGTTAGGAATAATGACATCATGAATATTAATTATAAGAACTTGTGTAATGACATATGGACAGAGAAATATTTTGCCATGACAAATTAGGTTTTTTTATTTTTCAGTCAGCAAACAGAGCAGGCACCGATCAGATGACTCCTAGAGCTGTCTGATCAGAGTCTGCTCTGTTTGAAAATGCTTGAAAGGCACTCTTATCAGATACAGACTGGACACCAACATTATGAGCAGAGCTATTGTGTTTTCCAGTGGGAGATTGCATAAACATAGCCCTTAGCACTTCATTTCGTGTGCATTAACCCTTTCCCTGTTGGACATTCATGTAAGAAATAATGACATCATGAATATTTATTAGCTGGGTTTCTATAATACTAAATAGCATATGTGTGTAGGATTATTTAGTATTAAAAATTGTAGAATCAGATCTGTCTTAATCCTTTCCCTGTTAAATATTCATGTAAGAAATAATGACATCATGAATATTTATTAGTTGAATGTTTATAATGTAAACTTTTCAAGGTTTTTTTTGGGCTTTAACAAAAGCTGTAGCATCAGCCCATGTCAAAAGCAAACAGAGCAGTCCTTGATCAGACGGCTCTCATAGGAGCCATCTGATCTGGATCTACTCTGTTTGCAAATGCTTGAAAAGGCGTTTATATGAGGGAAAGGGTTAATTTCCCAGGCTAGACCCTGATCAGACAGCCCCTACAGGAGCCATCTGATCTGGGTCTACTCTATTTGCAAATGCATGAAAACATGTTTATATGAGGGAAAGGGTAACTTGACCCTTTGAATGAAGATATTGAATATACTGGTATTTTCAAACAACGTAGACCCAAAATAGATGTCTCCTTGAGGAGCCCTCTGATCAGGGCCTACACTACTATCATTCAGAATATTCTTACATGGACACTACCATTAAAAGATGATGGACCATTCCGTTTGAAAGCGTTGAAAGTGGTAGCTTCCTGTGTGCTCTAACCCATTCACTCGAACAGTGTATATGAGGGTCTACACTGTCTGTTTTATCTCACTCCCTCAAAGGCGATATTTAGACCCAATCCCTTTGAATAAATCAACTGAAAAGGAGCTTAACTCTTAATTACATGCTAAGTAGTTTTTCGTCTGCAGCAATTGTCTGCTTCAATTCTTAAAATAAACTTTCTCTCATTTCTTTGCAAGAATATCATATCATGTCAAAGTGACAAACAGTTTGGATCCTGATGAGACGCTGCATTTTGTGGCGTCTCATCTGGATCCAAACTGTTTGCATTGGTAATCACAGTTTCGCCGCCTGCATGTAAAAAGTTAAACTAACTAGAAAGAACGGGAAAATTTTAGAATTGTGAAGTTTTGAAATCATTGTGATTAATTGAGCATAATTTGGCTCTATGGAGCAAATGGTCTATTTATCATAATGGTTTCAAAAAGAGATTTTTACAGTGGTGTCAAAAGGCATCAATATGGGGCCCAGAGGGAATAGGTTAATTAACAAAAATGTTCATTAGTTCATTTTCATCTAGAAACAAAATGAGAGTGCTGAAATGTGTAGAAAAGCTTGATTAGACTGAGTAGGCTACTTTTTGTCTGATCTAAATTTAGTTTCAAGGCTTATTGTAACTTTGTACAGTAGAACCTGTTTTAAACGATCCTCAAAAAGAGGTATAATTTTGGACGTATAAGTCATGTGGTAGCTTAATGCAGGTCAAAAGTAATGCAGAAAGCTCCTATAGGCCCTGCATTAAGCAACCACCTGCTTTTAAGATTTCCTATCTTCAATAAATGAATGGTTACTTAAGACAGGTTCTTCTGTATAAAGAATACCATGAGGTAGATTTATAGTGACCCCCAGGCTATTTTGGCCGTTATCTCTGTTGTCTGTAATTGAATGATTAGTCCTGAGGCCTATAATAGTCAGTTGATATTATGTTCAGAGTCATTCCATCTGAAAGTGAATGTTTTATTCTTTATATAGTAGGATAAATTGGATTACAGTCTTTCAGTCAATTATGATCTGTAGCCAAGGCCGATGAGTATTGAGGATTGGATACTAGTAAGATTCCAGTTTGAAAATGTCTGTTTCTTAACCCTTTACTCCATTAAACATGCCTTAGAATGCCTTTGTAAACACAGTAGACATAAATCAGATAGCTCCTATAGGGAGCCATCTGATATTGGTCTGCTCAGTTTGCAAATGCGTGAAAAATGTGTTTATATGAAGGAAAGGGTTAACCCGTTATATGAATATTCAAGTAAGTTTTAGTGACATCATGAATATCAATCAGCTGACATTTTATTACATCAATATGAAAACTGAAAGCTGGCCATTGGATGATTGCAGAAACTGTAGAATCAGATTAATATTATTTCATATACATTGTATAAACTGAGCTGTCGCTGATCAGATAGCTCCTGCTGTCCCTGATCTAGGTCAACTCTGTTTGCAAAGGTGTTGAAAGGTGTAAAATACTAACCCTTTATAAATACGCCTTTCTGTGCCTTTGCAAACAGAATAGACTCAGATCAGATGGCTCCTGTAGCAGCCGTCTGATCAGGGTCTGCTCTGTTTGCTAATGATTTACACAGGAGCCATCTGATCTGAGTCTGCTCTGTTTGCTAATGATTTGACAAAGATATACGATTCTGCAGTTCTGCCTTGGCCAATACTTTCTGTGTCAGTTTCTGTTACAACAACTAATCAAATCAATATTCATGATGCCATATTTCTTAGGTGAATAATCATGGAGAAAAGCCAGGGTTAATGCATTGCCATTATCATTGAATAATTGCAGACAGGTTTTTGCAGCAAACTGCATTTTTTGTTGTCCCACAATTTATATGGCCAAAATTTATGACTCAGACTTGCATGTTTTATCATTGTTGTGAAAGGTAAGGATAGGCTTATACCCTTTACCTGATAGAGATGCATTTTAACACATTTGTAAATAGAGTAGACCCAAATCAGTCAGCCTCTGTAGGAACTGTCTGATCAGTGTCTGTCGTATTTGCGATGACATAATGTAGATCTGATTCTTAAAAAAATACAGCTGATTGATATTCAGGCAGTCATTACATTAAAACTTCTCTATAACGGTCATTAAATTACATAAACTAAGGGGTAGACCCTTTTGGATCTTTGGGAAATCAGTTGTTAAGTTTTATTTGCAAACAGTGTAAACGTAGATCAGTGTTCTTACAGGAGACCTCTAATCAGAGTCTGCACTATTTGTCAAATAAACTAATCGAGGGAAATTACTATAATTATACTGAATGTAATCAAATATTAACAATGATGAACCATAATGTTTTGGATATTCAATTTTGTAAAGGTTAAAGACAATCTAATAAATGTAGGTAGGATCTTTTTGTCATACAGATAAATATATATATTATTAATAAGAATAAAATTTTCTATAGCTCAAGCCTTTCCTTCATATCAACATTTTTTTATGCATTTGCAAACAGAAAAGACCCAGATCAGATGGCTCCTGTAGGAGCCATCTGATCAGGGTTTGCTCAGTTTGTTTTTGATATAACTGTATCGGATATATGGTTTGTCAAAGCAAAAAAGTGTCATGAAAAAATGAAAAGTTATCATTATAAAACTTCAGCTATCATGATATCATAATTTCTTATTGAACAGGGAAAGGCTTAAATAAATGAGGCTTTTTAATAGTTATTTATGAGAAAGTGCTTTGTCCACACTGAGGTCAGTTTATATGTAGTCAATGTATGTTTATAAACTTTATATTTAGTCCAGGTCTTTGACTGCAGGAAAGTAGTGTACTGGCATTTGCAGATGGTGTATACTAAGATCTAATAGCTGTTGGAGCATCCTTCTCATCAGAGTCTGCACTGTTTGCCAATCAAAATCCACTCACAGTTTATCACCTTTCATACTAAATGGATTTCATTATTAACCCTCTCCTCCATGGTTATTCATGTACGAATGTTTTTGGTATTGCAGAAAATGTAAAATCATATCTATATCATAAGCAAACAGAGCAGACCCTGATCAGACGACTCCTCTAGGAGACTTCTGATCTGGGTCTACTCTGTTTGCAAATGAATAGAAAGGCGTATTTATGGAGTAAAGGGTTAAACAACCTTTCTTACTAATTGGACACTGTAGTTATTGATCGCCGCATGAGCGGCGATCACTAATGGAATGTTCAAAAGTATTTACCCATGTAGGAGGGGTAGCGACAAGTTTTACATAGTCTATTCTGCGTACATCGGTGAGATGAACCAAATGAATTGGCACATGAGAGCGTGGCAGAGAATAGTTTCTATCTGCATTATTGATGTAGTGAAATATGTGATGTAAAAACCTTCATACGATGTTTAAAAAGAAATTTATCAAACAAATGTACAATAATAACAATAATTATGACACTTTTTTCGTCGAAGTATCGACATTAAATGCCAAAAACAGTTTTGTAAACATAAATGAAGCCGGGTCAAAGTCGCAGAATTGAAGCCGGGTCAAAACTGTAGTCGTGCACCTGTTTGCGGTGCTCTCGTTCTAAATTATGCCCTTCAGAGATTTTGAAATATTACAGTTTTGTTTAATGACCATTGTTTATTGTCCAAAAATGTCGACAAAAGTAATACATACATCATGTTAATTCAAACAGACATGGTTATTATTCTACCGGAGGCTCTACATGGTCAAAATCGAATTCCGTCGTCTCGGTTTCTATTTTTAGATAGGGCTAACGTCACTCGTTAATGGAACTGAACAGGCTATATTTAGATCTATGACCATCACCTTGTAAGAGTTTATTGATTAAATTATCATGAGTGATAAATGTTTTAATGAAGTTTTATTGTTTTATTGATTTTTATTTAAAAAAGTCGTTTTATTTTTTTTATTTATAAAAGTCGTCAATATAGTAGCATGATAACTTTATATACATCTTAAATTTCCCTTGAAGTATGTCTGGCCTGATAGCGTAGTGGTTACCACGGTCGCCTATCGTGCAGTCAGCCCTGGTTCGATTCTCACCGCTGACGAAAAAAATTTTTTCTCTCTTTTTCCTTTCTATTTTTGTTTAATGACGGTTTGGGTTTTTACTGGGATAGTTAATGATAATTATCCATATTAAGTGTTTTTTCTTTCAACTTATACGTTATTTTTGGTAAAACAAATTTGTAGAAAAATTAAAAATAGTTCCTGTTGTAAGAAGAAATTCCTACACCTACTTTACAAATAAACCTCTACTGTACATATAAACTTAGGTTTATTACGCTACCCCTTTATTACGTCACTAGCGGCTGTAGTGACGGGATAAAATATTTATCCTCTTACGTTTTGGTATCGTCAATATGCCTCTGAACCAATCAATGACCGCCCTAGATATTTGTGTCAAGTTTCATGTGATACTTCCAACAATGCATATGTCATAATAGTTTTACCAGGTATTTACTTGTTACAGTTTGCAACAGAGTTCTTTATCAGCATGCCATAGTATTTTTTCTTGTTTACATAGTTATTTGTTTCATAATAAATGACTATATTTTTATAGCCTTGTCTCTTTATTATCACCTTTTTAGAGAAGGGGAGTAGGATATTCATTTATCCTCATTTTTTTAGCTCACCAGAGCACGACGTGCTCATGCTGAGCTTTTAGGATCGTTGGATGTCCCTCGTCTGTTGTCCGTTGAGATACCACATTTTGCACTTGATCTCTAAGTAAATTGGTTTGTGTTTTGCCCTGCATGAAATTTAGGTCAATCTCGAATATGGGTCACCTGGGCTCAAAAACAAGGTCACTAGGTCAAATCTTAGAAAAATCTTGTTAATGCTCTAGAAGCTACAAATCTTATTGGATCTTACTGAAATTTTATCAGAATGTGTCTCCATGAAATCTACGCCAAGTTCGAATATTGGTCATGTCGGGTCAAAAACTAGGTCACTAGGTCAAATCTTACAAAATCCTAAACACTCTGGAGGCCACATTTTGCACTTGATCTTTAAGTAAATTGGTTTGTGTATTGACCCTGATGAAATCTAGGTCAAGTTCGAATATGAATCGCCTGCAGTCATAAACTAGGCCACTAGGTCAAATCATAGAAAAATCTTGTTCACACTCAAGTGGCTACAAATGTTATCAGATCTTACTGAAATTTTATCAGAATGTTTGTCCACATGCAATCTTGGTCAAGTTCAAATATGGATCATGACGGGTTCGAAACTAGGTCACTACGTCATTACACTCTAGAGGCTACATATCTCGTTAAGTTTTTAATGAAATGTTGTATTTCAATTGTCTTAACAAAACAGTTCCTTATTAAAAACCTTCCTTGTACACAAATTTCGCGGCGATCCAATGCCTTGCATCAGTATTCGTCTTGTACACTAATGGGCCATTCCACTTTGAAAAGTCAGCGATGAAAGGGTAAAGAATCTTATCTGTAAACCAATTGTGTTTGGAACAGAATTAGCTTTTCTGGTTTGTTACCAAATGAGAAAGAGATTGTCTGTGTATCCAATAGTTCAGGAAAATGAATACGGGTTTATCCTTTGAAGGATGACTAACCATTTGAGTGTGGAAAACAAGGAGCCCTGACTGATCAGTGTCTGCACTGTTTGTCATTCAAAATCCTCTATCAAGTTTAACCCTTTATTCCTTGAATTTATTTTTGTGAGAAATGATGGTATGAATATTAATTAGGCTCATTTTTATTTGGCAAAATTAAATGATCACAGGAATATTTGGCCATGGCAGAAACTGTAGAATCATATCTATATAATATCATAAGCAAACAGAGCAGACCCTGATCAGACCGTTCCTACAGACGGCTCCGTCTGATCTGTGTCTACTGTTTGTAAAGGCATAGAAGATGTATTTATGGAATAAAGGGTTAAGCCTTTCATACTGAGTGGACTTTATAATTAACCACAGATGAGCCATTCAGAATTCAAAAAGTTATAAACTGCATACATTATAGGTCCACAGGGAAAACATCTGGTGACATTTCTTTGATCTTAGCCTACAGTAACACTGTATATTAGAATCCATCTGGTCTGGGTCTACCCTGTTTGCAAATGTGTGAAAAAGTGTTCATATGAGGGAAAGAGTTAAAAGTATGGTAACAGAAATAAAAAAAAATCCTGAAGGGTTTAAACCTTTCCTTCATATAAATGTGTTTTCACACATTTGCAAATGGACTAGACCCAGATCAGAAGGCTCCTAGAGGAGCCATCTGATCAGGGTATGCTCTGTTTGCTGATGGAATTTAATCTGTTCCTTTACTTTCTAAAATGGCTACAATGTTCCACGTTCCATATTCCATTATAACTATTCTGTCTATGAATATTCAGTAGGTATTGAAACTTGCAAAAAATATAGAACAGGGAAAGGGTTAATGCCAGCATTCACTGAACAGATCATTTTGAAGACAGAAACTGATATCAAGTACTTCGTTCAACTTATTTTCAAATCACATGGCAGGAGTTTCAAGTAGTGTAGACTGATGAAATGCTATGTTTCATCTGAATACTAACTGCTGGACTAGTAACCCATTCCTTCATAGGCTATTTTAGACCTCACCTCATTGAATAAATGAAGGGAGAACATTTACTAGGGAAAAGGAAACTGTTAGTATTGTGTAATTTGGAAACCATTGTGATAAATAGAGCTTTTGCCCCATATGAGCAATTATGCACTGTTTATCTCAGTGGTTTCAAAAGATGTCTTTTACAGAGGTTTCAAAAGGTTTCAATATGAGGGAAAGGTTTTAGCCCTGATCAGATATAGTGTGATAATGGTTAATTGTTTGGAATGTTGAATTTTTCAATGTGGAATGGTCAATCATTGTTAGTCAGGTAGTGTCAATTTAGTAGGAACGGATTTAAGTTGCTTAAGGATTTGGAATGACAAACTGTGCAGACCTGGATCAGAGGCAGGAGGCCTGTGATCTAGGTCTGCACTATTTGCAAATTCCATTTAATCCTATGAATGGGAGAAACGAGTGCTGGCATTTGCAAACATTGTAGACCCAGATAAGAAGGCTCCTAAAGGAGCCCTCTTATCTGGATCTGAACTGTTTGTAATTAAAAATCCTCTCTAACAAACTTAAGCCTTTTACACTGAATGGATTCTGTTGTTAAACAATGATGGACCAGCTAGTCCACTTTGAACACTCAGCATTGAAAGATAGTTAAATGAGTTTTTTACAACGAAAGGGTTATGACTAGGTGTGTATCAATACTGATGTAACAGTGGGTTTCTATTTTGGTCATTTACCTTTGAAAGGCGGTAGTGAGCAGTGTACGTTGAGAACATTGTGGTAGTAAGATTATGATGGTGGTGAGTAGATCATTTGTATTTATATCTTACCTTTAATGTGATAGTCCTCATCATAATTTACATTTTAGAAAACAGAGTAGTCCCAGGTCAGATGGACTGTCTGATCAGTGTCTGCTGTGTGCTTTATGTATACAAGTGTGTTACTTCAGGTAGGATTCTATACTACTAGCCATGGCAATAACTTTCCTCATTTTATAGTTTTAATACAAAAAGAAATATTACCAGAATTACAGATAAAGGTGTGTACCCAAATACTAAAGTTGTCATTTCGCCACCAAACCTTATACTGTGACCACTCTTTAGAATCTTCTCTTCCAGAAAATTCCAAAGTTTGGTCACAGTTTAGGGTTTGGTGAAGAAAAATAAAGGAGCTATTCTTGAAAATGATTAAATTTACACATCTTATTGGATCTCTGGCTATTGGTATATGTAATGAGTAGAGTCATATATCAATACTCAACAAGTAGGGGGATGATATCTAACTCATTCCATATTATCATATGGATAAATCTGAGATAATATTTGTCAGGTCGTATCCAAAGTTTTATGAATTTAGATCACTTTATTCTTAAATGTAAAAACATTTATCACTGATTTTTTTACGTTCATGAATATACATATACCTACAAGGACTAGTTCTACTGCGAATTTAGACCAAAGTTAATGATTATCGTGACAACAATCGAGAAATATTTTGTGAAAAAAGCATCAAGGAAGTACATGTATTTTTTGAAGTCGACACTCATTATTCAAGGGCAAAACTGATGTACCACTGGCTTTACTCTTTATAAGCAGTCTGCAAAACTAATGTCTGCTTCTGATTTCTCCAATTTGTTTTTTAACCCTTTTCATTCATATAAACACTTTTCAAGCCTTTGCTAACAGAATAGACCCAGCACTGAGGGTCTGTTGATTGCTTATAGAATTATAATGGATCTAACTCAACAGTTTCTACTACATGTATTACCAAAACATCCTATGTAGATAAAAATGATGCCATTATGATAATTCAGCTAATAAATATTCATGATATCATTATATCTTTCATGACTATTCAATGGACAAAGGGTTAAAACTATGTCAGTGAGCAGCAGTTTGGGTCCTGATGAGGTCCTGAGTTACACCGTACCTTATCTGGATAATCAACAATTCATGTAACCCTTTAACCCATTCCCTCATGAATAATCATATGAGCAATAATGAATGTATGAATATTAATTAGATGACTTTTAGAATGGCATCATGAACAAGGAAATTTGTTACCTTGCCAGAAGCTCTGGAATCAGATCTATATTATTTCATAAGCAAACAGCGGAGACCCTGATCCTGTAGGAGCCATCTGATCTGTGTCTACTTTGTTTGCAAAAATATGTAAAAAGACATTTACATGAGATAAAGCATTGAATGCTGATTTTAATGTGTTTAACGGTATACTAAGATTCATTTCAGTATGTAAAAGTTTAAATTTATTTGTGGAGTTTGAATGACAAACAGTGCAGACCCTGATCAAATACCCCCTCTAGGAGCCCTCTGATCTGGGTCTACACTGTTTGCAGATGCCAGTACACTTGTTTCCCAACATTATGGGCACAACTTCCTCTATATATCAAGTTACACTCAAGTTAGTGTGACATTACACAGGGCTGTTTTGGGTGTCGGCTGACAAAATAGTCACAAAAAATATATATTTTTTTATCTTAGTATTAATGAATGGCACAGATCTATCTGTTATTATTTCTTAACCCTTTCCCTCATATTAACGTGTTTTCACGCATCTGCAAACAGAGTAGACCCAGATCAGACGGCTCCTAGAGGAGCTAATAGAATTTCAAAGATCTGTGTCTTTACTTTCTAAAATGGCTACAATGCTCCACCTTCCATTTTTCATAATAACCTTTTTGTCCATGAATATTCAGTAGGTATTGAAATTTGTAATAAACATAGAACAGGGAAAGGGTTAAGCAAATGGAGCCCTCTGATCCGAGTCTACTCTGTTTGCAAAGGTGTGAATGCTAACAGAGTAGACCCAGATCAGATAGCCTCTGTGTATCTCGGTCTGCTCAGTGTTTGCTCAATGTGCTCAGTGTTTGCTTATATAAATCGTTATAGATCTGAATCTCTAATGTTTTGCCACGGCCTTACCTTCATATTTTTGGCACAACAATTAAATCATAATGCATGGATCTTACACGAATATTAATCATGTAAAGAGTTAAATTAATGTATTAGTTGTTGTAAACAATTGATTTAACCCTTTCCCTGTTCAATATTCATGTAAGAAAAATAACATCGTGAATATTGATTAGCTGCATTCTTGTAACATGTATGTAATTTATTCAAGGGAAGTTTTTGCTTTGACAAAAAGTGTAGAATCAGATCTATATCATGTCATCAGCAAACAGAACAGACCCGGATTAGACTGTTAGCTCCTACAGGATCTGTCTGATCTGGGTTCTGCAAATATGTTAAGAAAACGTTTTTATGAAGGGAAGGGTCACCAGTGTATACTGTATACATTGTAAACCAAGATCAGATATTAACCCTTTCCCTGTTCTATGTTAATTTCAAATTTCAATACCTACTGAATATTCATGGACAAAATAGTTATAATGAAATTTGGAAGGTGGTACATTATAGCCATTTAAGAAAGTGAAGACACAGATCTTTCAAATTCTATTAGCAAACAGAGTAGACCCTGATCAGACGGCTCCTTTAGGAGCCGTCTGATCTGGGTCTACTCTGTTTGCAAATGTGTGAAAACACGTTTATATGAGGGAAAGGGTTACATTAAGAATGTGATGTCTGAACAAGAAAGGTGTCTGATATAATTTCATCAGTTAACTTTTACAGTGCTGGGCACGAGTCACTAATGTCCTTTCCAAACAGTGTAGACCCAGATGAGCCCTCTCATCAGGGTCTGCACTGTTTGTCATGTTACATGTTTCTTAAAAATCCCAAAATATTCACTGTTAACTTGACCTCTTTGAATTTCGAAATAGTCCATTTGAAAATTCAGCATTGCATGGGTTAAAAGGGCTTTATGTTGTTGTTTTATGACAGGGAAGTATTCTTAACAAAACATTTTATCTCATGACATGTACATCTTTATTATGTGTGTTAATATTACCTTTATATCTAGATAAACTTGCCCATTCCTGGGCAACTGTAGTTGTCATAGGCAAGTGTTACATGACTGTAGATATGTAGTAGAACATGTCTTAACCTAATCCTCCGTGAATATTAAATTTTATGTAAGAAATATTGACCTCGTGAATATTGATTTAGATTAATGGTTAAATAGCACATGACAGAGGCGTAGAAAGGTGTATTTATGGAGGAAAAAGTTAATGCTGTTCTAAAATAATGTCAAAGGCTGTTCTAAAATAATGTCGAAGGCTTGTGCAGGAAGTTTTTGTCTTACATTTTGCCCAGCATTAAGCAATTTCTTGTCATAAACTAATATTTCCTCAATTATTCTTTCAAATATAATTGGTGCAACATGACAGAAACTAATATTACAGAAAAAATAAATTCTAAAGTGTTTTAACCAATTCTGTCATATTGACACCTTTTGTCAGCTCTGTGAAAGTCATTTTTTGAAACCGCTGTGTTTTACTGTTGTTGATGAAAAAGTAGTGGGCTGATTTGACCCATTTACATGATAATTCAACCTTTTAAAAAAATCTTCTCCTCTGAATCTACAGGGTTCTCAGCTTTCATCTTTGGCACGTAGCATCATCTGTACATGTAGGTCCTCTACAGGAGTTATATAAATTGTGTTCCTGGGGTCAAAATAGACCCCGCCTAAGGGTTTTCTATAGCAACATAATTATAGTGAAAACTTTAAAAATCATCTCCTCTGAAACTGGAAGGTTCTCGGCTTTCATATTTGGCACATAGCATTATGCTCAGGTCCTCTACAAAAATAATATAAATTATGCCCCTGGGGTCAAATGTGGCGCAGCCCCAGGGGTGGCCAGTTTTCTAAAGAAACAGAGTGAACACTTTAAATATCTTCTACTATGAAACTGGAAGGTTCTCATCTTTCGCATAAACTTCAGGTCTTTTACAAAAGTTATACAAATTTACTTATTATACCCCTGGGTTAAAAATTGACCATGCTCAAGGGGTGACTTTTTTTTATATAGAAACATATAGTGAAAACTTTGAAAATCTTCTCCTGTGAAACTAGAAGGTTCTGAGCTTTCATATTTGGCACATAGCATCACATTGAAGTCCTCTACAAAGCTTGTATGAATGATGCCCCTGGGGTCAAATAAGGCCCGCCCCAGGGGTGGCCAGTTTTCTATAGAAACATAGTGTAAACTTTGAAAATCTTCTCCCCGGATTGCCTTGTGAGCGATATCAGGGCCATCTGTGGCCCTCTTGTTTACTACAAGAATTAACATAATCAATATACACTATGGGTCAATTAACCTTTTCCCTGTTCTATATATATTTCAAATTTCAGTACCTAGTGAATATTCATGGACAAAATAGTTATAATGAAATATGGAAGGTGGAACATAATGTAACAATTTTAGAAAGTAAAGAAACAGATCGATCAAGTTTCATTAGTATTAAGTAACAGAGCAGACCCTGTTCAGATGGCTCCTATAGGAGCCATCCAGGAGCGATCTGATCTGGGTCTACACTGTTTGCAAATGCATTAAAATATGTTTATATGAAGGAAAGGGTTAACTGAGAGAATTGTGATGCAGATGTCAGTCTTCATAAGGATGTGGGAATGGTCACATGTTTAGCACAGGTTTGTGGATTGTTTGTTTATAGATGCTAAGGTAACAATGGTCTTGTTTATAAACCTAATTGTGTTGACTCATAGTGATTGTGACTTAGTCATCCTTCAAGCTTTAGTCTGCAGAGTAAGTTTGTGGTGTCTTTAGCCCTTTACCAGTTCAATATTCATATAAGAAACAATGACATCATGAATATTTATTAGCTGAATTTTCATAATGTTAACTTTTCAAGGAAACCCTTTGCTTTGCTTTGACCAAAACTGTAAAATCGGATCTATATATTATGATAATAATAACAATCTATATCATGCCAAAGGCAAACCCAGCAGACCATGGACGGACGGCTCCTATAGGAGCCATCTGATCTGGGTCTACTCTGTTTACCGTGAATACATTAAAACCCCTCTAATGTGACCACCAAAAACAGGTATAAATTTGATTGTTTTAGGCTGGTGGTTACGCTTAATGCAGGACAAAAGTAATGCAGAAACCTAGAGGAGCTTTCTTCATTACTTTTGTCCTGCATTAAACAACCACCTGTTTATAAAGACACAGGTTTAATCATTAAGCAGTCGCATTAGAGGGGTTCTACTGTATTTAGTAAGAAATATTGACGTCATGAATATCAGCTGAATTTTTATACTGACATTGTAATCAAGGAAATATTGATAATAAAGGGAGGGTTACATCACACCCAAGTTTTTCTGTATCTGCTCCACTCTCTCTATGGGGTGTCCAGTTAACCCATATTTTGCAGAATTGGATGTTAATCAGCACATCCATCCAACCAAGGAAATATCATACCATGCCAGGAACCGTAGAATTCCATAGGCAAACAGAGTAGACACTGATTAGACCGCTAGTACCAAAAAGTCCTGTGTGCATAATTTATGCTATAATAAAACTTCAGCTAATAAACATTCTTACATGAATATTCAACTGGGAAAGGGCTAAAAGTAGTGGATGATTGACGCAGTTACATCATGATCTTGGAAATTTTGTTGTAACAGAACATGTGAGTGTATACCTTATCAAGTAGGTCTTAACAAATTTTGAAATTTTAAACAGTGCATGCATGCTTCCATTTTGACAGAATTCTTAGTAGCACGAGCTGGTTTAAAGTGGTTGCATTTTCAAACAATAAGAAAAGTTTAAAACCAATAGAAAGAAAAAAAAGGGATGAATTTGTAGGCAGGCAACAAGTCTGGCTGATGTCATTAACATACGGTAAAAGGTTTGGAACTTTTTGTCAGAGTGGCATATATATATATATAGGATGTGTGATAACCTGGAAGAATGGTCCGTTGTTTACATTCATATGATGTGTTTGTGGAAAATGGATGGAGATGCGTAGAAATGTTTTGTAAACGGAGGCAAATAAGAGACACACAGTTCTCATAGCTTCTCTAAGACATGGCTTTTCTGGTTTGCTGTTCTCGCCAGGTAAAATATCTTGCATTTAGTTTAAATTTTGAAATGCTGAACAATTTTTCTTTAATAGAAAATGTGCTGTTATTCAGATTTCGAAGCAGATTTTCTTACATACTTTCTGATTAACAAACAGTTTGCATTCAGCGGAGTACTTACTTTTAGATGAATAGCTCAAGATGAGGCATTATGATCCTCCTTTAACATTTTTATTATGGCCCCGCCTTTAGTCAATGGGGGCATTAAGTTTTACCCTTGTCCGTCCGTCTGTATGTACGTACATCCAAAATTTTCGTCAAGGATTTCTTGGCTTATGTAAGGTGGAATGATTTGATATTTGGTCTGAAGCATTATCATAGTGAGTTGTAACGTGTCTCCCCTTTTCAGGTCCGTGGTCAATCTACTTCCTGTTTGCCGACACTTTGATTGAATTTTGGTGATTGTTTAATGACAAAAATTTTCGTCAAAGATTTCTTTGCTTGTGTAAGCTGCAATGATTTGATAATTTTGTCTGAAACATAATCATAGTGAGTTGTACCGTGTCTCCCTTTTTCAGGTCTGTCGTTCATCTATTTCCTGTTTGCTGGCAGGGGCATCTGTGTCCCTGATGGACACATTTTCTTTTATTTAGACAACATCTCCAGAACCACTGGTTTAATGATGATAAAGCTTAGCAGGGATGTTTCCTAAATGGTCCTCTACCACAGTGGTTTACTCTGTCAGTGCTGAATTTTCAAAGTGGAACAACCCATCATTGTATAACCCTTTCCTTCATGTAAACATGTTTACACACAGTTGCAAACAGAGAAGACCTAGATCAGATGGCTCCTATAGGAGCCATCTGATCAGGGTCTGCTCTGTTTGTTAATGGAATTTGATAGATCTGTTTCTTTAGATTCTAAAATGGCTACAATGTTCCACCTTCCACATTTCATTATAAACTCTTTTGCCTGCTAATATACAGTATAGGTATTGAAATTTGGAAAAAAATATTGAACAGGGAAAGGGATAACCCATTACCTCATAGGCTATTTTTAGATACAACCTCTTTGAATAAATCTACCGAAAAGGAGCATTAACTAGAGAAAAGGAATTTTTTTAGAATATCACAATGATATTTATCACAATGGTTTCACAAAGTGACTTTTACAGAGTTGTCAAAAGTCGTCAACATGAGGGAATGGGTTAAACTTTGTTTGGCTTGTACTCATTAGTATCTAGCAGTTAATTGTTATGAGTATAGCAAGATAGGGTGTAGTAGAGAAATTTTATATCTATCTCATAGATTTCCGAAAATATCACTAGTGCAATAAATAAAGGTGCATATTCAAATCCAAAATTGTTATTTCTTCATATTCTGAAAAGTGGTCACAACGTAGGGTTTGATGGAGAAATAAAGAAGTTATTCTTGGAAATGTTTTAATTTATCATCTTGTCTGTGCCTCCAAATCCCATTATCTAGGTTAGTGGGCTAACGGTTATAATTATTGTTTATTCCAAGAATATAAAAATGAGTAATATCGACATCATTGGAAAGAATGTAGAATAATACTAACTTAATTGTAAATCAATTGTCTCAAGTGTGCATGACACTGCAACAATAGTAACAGTATTCAAGTTTTTTAAGTGGTGTTCTTGTTAACACCCCCATGACATCAATCCATGTAAATACAGTGTCACAGTCAGTTGATCTTTGTTTTTATTTTTAAGTTCATTATGATCACATTAATTTTGTGACATGATGAAGAATCCTCCCAGCTGGCCTTCCTGTGGTCTGTGGTCCTACCTGGATGTTTGTCTGTGCACGAAACATTGCAATTTGTTCCGTGTACAGACTAACCTCTGGGGTCATCCTCCACTTGTAATTAGCTGGACGTCGTGATATGACTGAAATACTGTTAAAATAGAGCAAACCCTGATCAGATGGCTACTATAGGAGCCATCTGATCTGGGTCTACTCTGCTTGCAAATGGGTAGAAATGTGTATTTATGGAGGCAAGGGTTAACTGATATGGAGAACAGTTTCGTAAACTACAGTTGAGACTGCCTTAGCGACCCCCTGAATTCAGCGACTCCCTCTCATATGCGACTGTATTTCATCCCGCCCAACGCATTTTCCTATAATTTTGGTCTGAATTAAACGACTCCCTGTCTTACGTGACAAGCGACCCTGATTTTGTGAACCAAACATAGGCTTCGGTCTGTATTAAACGACATTGAATTATCACAGTTTCTTTAGTTTGTTTACATAGCGCGTCGGTTTTTCACACCATATTAATTTGGGAAAACCCGGGATTGTAATCACGCGTGAACTAACTGGTTCCCGACTTCCGCTCTACAGATGCATGTACGCGAACAGAATATTCGGGAAACCAGTCATGTCAAACATGGCTACGTATGTCGTATACAAGATTCGTCGTCGGAGATTTCGAGCGACAAAAATGTTAAATTACGACAAACAAGGCAATTAATCTGATCTGGCTTGCGATTATTACGGGCTCTTTAGGTCAGAACGGTCTTTATAAATATCAATCTGTATGTGCATAATACATGTCTATATCAACATTACTCGAAAGTATGCTTGGTAATCTGCACCTGGTTTATATTTATATCATTAAGTGTTTAATTTAGTGCATGCACTTACATGTATATTATATTTGTACATTGTATCTTACATGCATTGATGTTCTGGTAAATTAATGTTTTATTAATTTATTAAACTTTAAAATAAGCGTTTATTTGTGTCAGATAATAAATGTTGTATAAATGTCTCAAATAATAGATACATATATTGTATCAGACTGGATTAGTACACAATTTTATTTTTCCCATATGTAGATTTCTTGCTTGTACAGTTTTGGTATACATCATGTATTATATCTTAGGTCTGTATTAAGAGACTCCCTGTCATATGTGACATTTTTCATGAAGGTCTCTGCAGGAGCTTTCTGCATAACTTTCATCCTGCATTAAGCTGCCACCCAGAATTATGCCCTTTTTAGAGGGGTTTTACTGTATCTTCTTCATTCTTTAAATACAAGTTTTTTTCTACAATTTAAATCTGAATTTCAAACTGTTTTAGGCACATTATAAGGCAGTGATATCATTAATTTTACACTGTTATTAAATAACTACATAGATTCAGTGCTCTTTTATAAAAATGTTTCTCTTCAAATTCCAATTTGCTTTTGCTGCAGTTTTTACGTTCTTCTGGTGTGTTCAAACTTGTGAGAAATTGCTGAGCAAGTGTTAAATAGCTTGGATCCAGATGAGGTACTGAGTTTCTTGGAAACTGATCTGGATCCAAGCTGTTTGCACAAGCCTGTCATGTCACACTTAGCATGATAAGAACAAGGGATTGTATCCTGTATTTATCTCATTGTCGTTCTGAATTATAATGAAGAGAAACTGAAAGCCACAGATACATTTTTCCATTGGGATTTCTTAGTATAGGCGTTAATCTTGTTTAACCCTTTTCCTCATTTAAATGCCCTTTTCATGCATTTGCAAACAGAGTAGACCAAGATCAGATGGCTTCTATAGGAGCTATCTGATCAGGGTCTGCTCTATTTGCTTTTAACATACTATTAGATATGATTTTACAGTTTCTGCCTTGCAAAAATCCCTGTGCTCAATGTACCATATTGTATACACATGATTCAAATTAATATTCATGATGTCATTATTTCTTACGTGAATATTCATGGAGTAACGGGTAATCCTGTTTAAACCATTATGATGCTAATCAAACATCTTAATCCTTTACTCCATAAATACGCTTTTCTATGCCTTTGCAAACAGGGTGAACCCAAATCAGACGGCTCCTATAGGAGCCATCTGATCAGGGTCTGCTCTGTTTGCCTGTGATATAGATATGATTCCACAGTTTCTGCCATGACCAAAACATTCTGTGTCTAATGTGCTGTTATAACAATAAAGCTACTACATATTCATGGCATCATTATTTCTTACATAAATATTCATGGAGTAAAGGGTTAAGCAGGAAATAATGAATCCTTTGAATGCAGAATGTTCAAAGTGGACATGAAAGAGTGTATAAAGTATGAAAGGCTTAACCAATTACCTCATAGGTTATTTTTAGACCCAACCTCTTTGAATAAATCTGCCGAAAAGGAACATTTACTAGAGAAAAGGAAAAGTTTAGAATTGTGTACTTTTGAAACCATAGCAGCAAATGCTCTATTTATCACAATGGTTTCAAGCTACAAAATTCTAAGTTTCCTTTTCTCTAGTTAATGCTCCTTTTCTGTAGATTTATTCAAAGAGGTTGGATCTAAAAATAGCCTATGAGGGAATGGGTTAAGATGCAGCAAATGAGAGTTTGAGTAAGCGTGACATATTTTCATTGCATGATAAGGGTTAATTGTCATTTGTAT
Organism: Azorinus chamasolen; assembly: GCA_963576725.1. Taxonomy (NCBI): domain Eukaryota; kingdom Metazoa; phylum Mollusca; class Bivalvia; order Cardiida; family Solecurtidae; genus Azorinus; species Azorinus chamasolen. The sequence goes on along the minus strand of OY755241.1, from coordinate 41,065,240 downwards.
TAAATAGCGGAGAATTTAGTACTTGTAGTTCAGATCAGCGTTGTTAACAAGAGGGCACAGGGATATGGCTAAAAATAATACATCAGTGAGAGGGTTTATCCGAAATAGATTTAAGAAACAGAAGGTTAGTTTAATATATATTATAGGATTTATAGTACATGTATGCAGTTGTTACAAAAATTGTCATCTGCTGAATCTCGCATCTGCTGAATGTTAAAAAATAACATTATCATAATTGTTATTATTATTATTATTATTATTATTATTATTATTATTATTATTATTATTATTATTATTATTATTATTATTATCATTATCATATTGTTATTACTATGATTATTACTATTATTGTTATTATTACTATCACTATTATTATCATTTGTTTATATATTGTTGTTATAATGACATGGACACAGGATATTTTGGTCATGATAGAAGCTGTAGAGTCAGTTTTATATTATTTCATAAGCATACAGAGCAGACCCTGATTAGACAGCTCCTACAGACACCACCTGAACTTGGGCAACTCAATTATTTGCAAAGACATGAAATTAAAGGAGTAGTTGCTAGGATGTTGTGGCCACTTTTTAGAATGGTCTCTTTGTCAGACAACATTAACCCTTTACTCCATAAATATGCCTTTCTATGCCATTGCAAACAGTAGAGCTAGATCAGATGGCTTCTGTAGGAGTCGTCTGATCAGGGTCTCAGTGTCGATGGGCCGTAAAACACCATTCATTCATTCATTCATTCTGATCAGGGTCTGTTCTGTTCGCTTATGAAATAATATAAATACATGTTTGACTCTTCAGTTTCTGCCATAACCAAAATTTCCTGCATATGCCAATATAAAAAGGAACCTAATTAATATGCATGATATCATTATTTCTTACATACATATTCATGGAGTAAAGTCTTAAGGATGTCGCCTATATCCTGTACGTACCTTGTATTGATACTGGACAACGTCATTGTGTATTGAAAACAGGAAAAAGATCATTTTCAGTTATCCCTGTCCCTGTTTAATCCTTTCCTGTATGAATATTCATGTAAGATATTATTATATTATTATAATTATAAGCAAACAGCAGACCCTAATCAGACAGCTCCTATAGGAGCTGTCTGATCTGGGTCTACTCTGTTTGCAAAGGCGTAGAAAGGCATATTTATTGAGGAAAGGGTTAATATTCATTTAAAATTTTATCACAGGATCAATGAAATGGAACATAGAAAGTGTTTCTTTTTTCACAATGGTAGAAACTGAAATAGATCTGTGTAACATGGTGAAAAAGTTGTGACTCGTCTGGGACTCAGGCTTGCAATGCCAACACTCTACAGACTGAGCTACCAAGCCACACAGTAAAGCCTATCAACCTATTTCACCATAATCTCTACCCGGCTACTCACACCCCCTATACACAAGAATTCGTCCCGAATTCTTACTCAAAGAACACTCCACCAGTTTATTATTATTACTAATTATCTTTGTATAATCTTCATATTATCTTCATATAAATCACCCTGTGGGTTATTTACGTTGGGCGCCAAATGTAACATGTGAAAATGTTGTGACTCGACTGGGACTCGAACCCAGGACTTACCATGCCAACACTGTACTGACTGAGCTACCAAGACACACAGTAAAGCCTATCAACCTATTTCACCATAATCTTTACCCGGCTACATCTGTAAAAATTCGTAAGCAAGCAGAGCAGACCCTGATCAGACAGCTCCTATAGGAGCTGTCTGATCTGGGTCTACTGTTTGCCAATGCGTGAAAGGGCATTTATATGAGGAAAAGGGTTATCAGAACGGTATCAAAGTGAATTATTCAGCTCTACAAACTGGTGGAGAGAGGAGATGGGGTGTATAAATACTTTCATCCTTCATTAAGCAGTCGCCTGCCTGAAAGTATTAAAATTCTTCTCAACTAGAATTTCGGTTTAGAGCAGTTTTAGTGTACTGTACAGAGTTTTTTACAAATGAGACATTTTTTTGGTAATGATTGCTTAGTGTGCAGATAGGTAAGCCTTTACCTGTTCAATATTCATGTAGTAAATAAGGACATCATGAATATTTATATGAAGGAAAAGGTTAACTCTTTACTCCATAAATATGCCTTTCTAGGCCTCTGCAAACAGAGCAGACCCAGATAAGATGGCTCCAATAGACACCGTCTGATCAGGGTCTTCTCAGTTTGCTTATTATATAGAAGATCTGGTGTTACAGTTTCTGTTTTGGGAAAAAATTCATGTGTTAATATGCCATTTTAAAATTAAATCTAATTAATTTTTGAGATGTCATAATTTATTCATGAATATTCATTGAGTGTCATAATTTCTTTCATGAATATTCATTGAGTAAAGGGTTAATATATTGTCAAAGCTAGGCAGGCAGTAATAAGGTTGTTGGTATGATTATCTTTGTAGGTGGAAAATGCGAGTGGTAACGTGGATCATGAGGTGGTGAGTGTGACTAGTCAGACAGAGCTTGATAGGAAGAAGGCAGGCATGAGTCTCCCCCTGCAGGGCCAGGCCAAGTACATCCCAGAGCCCATACAGACCCCACAGGAGGGACCAGATGATGAATCAGGTGAGTGCAGCAGGAGAGTGTTAACCATTTCCCTCTTATAAATGCCTTTTCACACCTTTGCAAACAGAGTATACCCTGATCAGACGACTTCTGTAGGAGCTGTCTGATCAGAGTCTACTCTGTTTGCTTGATGGATTTATATATATATGATAAGATAGTTTCAGACATAGCCAACAATTCCCTTGAAATGTTTACCATATAGAAAAAAAATCTGTTAATGAATATTCATAAAGTGATAAATTCATGCATAAGAGTTCATTAGGGAAAGGGTTAACCCTTATCCTTTGTAGTGTGAGTTGTGACGTGCGTTAATTTGCAAACGGCTTGGATCTAAATAAGTTGGTATGTTTTCAGGATCCATGCTTTTTGATACTCGGTCAATAGTTTGTCAAGAGCTTGGAACATATCAGAGAAAATTATAACCCTTTCCTTATTTATGCAGGTATTGATCACTTCATGAATATTCATTAAGTTTATATAAGTTAATCATTTAACCCATTCCCTCATATTGGTGCCTTTTGACACCTCTGTAAAAGTCACTTTCTGAAACCTTTGTGATCTATAGAGCATTTGCTCCTATGAAGCAAGTGGTCTATTTATCACAGTGGTTCCAAAACTACAAAATTCTAAAGTTTTCCTTTTCTCTAGTAAAAGCTCCTTTTCGATTCATTTATTCAAAGAGGATGGATCTAAAAATAGCCTATGAGGGAATGAGTTAAGTGGGAAATTAATTTTGGGTTAGACATACACTGCAGGACCAGATGTATATAATTTCATAAACAAAAAGAGCAGATTCATATTAGACAGCTCCCAACGGGAAGTCATAAAGAATTAGAATTAATGATTAATCGTTTACACTATGACAACTCATGTAAGAAATAATGGAGGTTTGAGTACTAATTAGATTGATCATGTTAGTAACATAATGAACAAGAAATGTTTTGGCCCTTGTAAAACTGAAAGATCAGATCTATATAATTTTATAAGCATATACATGTATAAAGCTGACCCTGGTAGACCCTTTCCCTTATAATATAAGCGCATTTTGACACATCTGCAAAGAGAGTAGACCCAGATCAGACGGCTCCTATAGGAGCCGTCTGATCAGGGTCTCCTCTGATTGCTTATGGTGTAATATAGACCTGATTCTACAGCTTCTGTCTGAGGCAAAATATCCTGTGTTCATAAAAATTATGCCATTATAAAAATAATCTTATTAATCAATATTCATGACGCCATTATTTCTTACATGAATATACAAGAGGGAAAGGGTTAAACAGCTCCTGCAGGAGCTGTCTGCTCTGGGTCTACTCTGTTTACACAGACATTAAAAGGGTTCAGCCTGGAGTTACTGTAGCTTACTTTAAGCTTAACCCTTTACACCATAAATACACATTCTGCACCTTTGCAAACAGAGTAGACCCAGATCATTCGGCTCCTATAGGAGCCGTCTGATCAGGGTCTGCTCTGTTTGCTTATGGTATATAATATAGATATGATTTTACAGATTCTTCCATGGCCAAAAATTAATGTGTCAGTGTGCAATTATAGCAAATTAATCTAAATTATTTCCCACATGATAATTCATGGAGGAAAGGGTTAACATGTGAAACCTTTATTTTAGATGGAGATGAGCCACTGTTGAGTGGATCTGGTGTAGTCAGCAAGGAGATCATGGATGAGGACTTATTGGAGCAGTGGAAAGACGTGTTGAAGCTCTGGCACCAGAACCTCACACAGAAACCCAAAAAGGTATACAGCCAACTGGTACCATCTTTTCTATAGTCAGCTGAGCCAAATTTTGTCTTTAGATGTCAGAGACTCAGATGAGATGTGTAAATTAAAACGTTTTTTAGCATATCTCCTTTATTTCTCCACTAAAATCTTATGTTGTGATCACTTTTTAGAATCTGAAGTGACGATTGTAAAGAGTGAAACATACAATTAGATGGAGAAATGAAGGAAAGATTGTAGTTCATCAGGGTCTACAATCTGACAATAATTTCATTTAAAGATGCCAAAACAGGGCAATATTAACATTTTCTCTGTTTTATATTTGTTCCAAATTTCAATACCTACTGAATATTCAAGGAAAAAAAAGCTATAATGAAATATGGAAGATGCAACATTGTAGCCATTTTAGAAACTAAAGAAACATCTGTATCAAATTCCATTAGCAAACAGAGCAGATTTTAACCCTTTCCCTCATATAAACGTGTTTTCACGCATTTGCAAACAGAGTAGACCCAGATCAGAAGGCTCCTAGAGGAGCCGTCTGATCAGGGTCTACTCTGTTTGCAAATATAATTTGATAGATCTGTTTCTTTACTTTCTAAAATGTCTACAATGTCCCACCTTCCATATTTCTTTATAACTATTTTGTTAATGAATATTCAGTAAGTATTGAAAAATGGTTTAGATATAGAACAGGGAAAGTGTTAAAGGCTTTACTAAGTGGAGATGGACAATTGTGTGTCAGAATATTTTGGGTAAATACAGAACCTAATATAGGCATAGACAGCCTAACCACAAAATGTCTGTTTGATAGGTTTGCAAATTTCATTGTGTATTTACTTCCTTAATTCTTTATTCAGTGAACAGTTATGTAAGAAATACAGTAAAACTACTCTAAAGCGGACTTTCAGTGAAGTATAAATATCAATCTTGGAGACAGCTTCATGCAGGGTGAAAGCCATGCAGAAAGCTCATAGAGGAGGAGCTTTCTGTATGACTTTCACCCTGCATTAAGCAGCCACCTGCCTAAAAGCATCTAAATTCTCTATTACGATTTAGGTTAAGAGGGGTTTCACTGTACAGACATCATGAAGATTAATTTGATTATGTTAACCCTTACAACGCTGAATTTACAAATGGAATATTCCAAAATTCAAGCTTATGGTGAATATTTAGGAATGTTTTCTAAAGAAAAGTGTAACATGACAAACAGTGCAGACCCTGATGAGAGGGCTCCCCTAGGAGCCCTCTCATCTGGGTCTACACTGTTTGCAAAGGGCATTAGTGACTTGTATTCTGCAATGTAATGTTTAAAATAGTTCATGAACACAGGAAAATTTAGTCATCTTTATATATTATTCCATAAGAAAATGAAAGCAAACAGCAGACCTTGTTCAAACAGCCTCTACAGGAGCTGTCTGGTCTAGGTCTATTCTTTAGGCAAAGGTGTAAAAAGTGGGTTTATCAACTAAAGGGTTAAAATGTTATGAATTAATGGGCTTTAATTTTGCAGGTGAGCCCCCTGGCCAGGAGAGGTGTCCCGGAGGCTTTACGGGGAGAGGTGTGGCAGCTGCTGGCTGGCTGCCAAAACAACCAGGAACTCCTCGAAGCATACAGAGTGCTCATTACCAAGGTAAATGTAGGCAAAATGTATTGTCAGTGTTGCATTATTCCATTCATTTATTATCTCCTCTGACTTATCAAAAAAAATTAATAGGACCTGTCTAAACCATTTAAACAGAACGGAATAGCCTATCAGTGTTGAACCCAATGTTGATGTTTTGGCTCTGGCAGGCAAAAACTGTAGAACTAGATCTATATTATGCCATAAGCAAACAGCAGACTCTGATCAGATGGCTCCTATAGGAGCCATCTGATCTGGGTCTACTCTGTTTGCAAATGTGTGAAAACGGGTTTATATGAAGAATATAATTTGCGAGCGAATAAGTTCACCCATTGTTTCAATATTCATGTAAGAAAAAGTTACATCATAAAAACTTATTAGCCGAAATTTTACAATGTAAAATTTCAGTTATGGTAATTTTTGGCTTAGACAAAAACTGTAGAATCAGACCCATAACAATTCATAAGCAAACAGAGCAGACCCTGATCAGACAGCTTGTACAGGAGACATCTGATCTGGGTCTACTCTGTAAAGACTTGAAAAAGTGTTTATATGAGAAAAGTGGTTAAGGAAGATAATTAACAATAGGGACATTAATAGCACAGAGGATATTTATACTGTTTCGTATAAAAATAGACTGAGGCTTGAGATTTCTTATAATAATAAGATAATTGACTGTGATGATGTTTTAGTATAGGTCATTAACCATTTAAATGTTGAATTTTCAAATGCACTATTCTAAAATTCAAACTTGTCAAGCTTCTGGTGAACATGCAGGGATTTTATTTAGAAAGAAATGGGTAATGTGACAAATGGAAAAGACCCTGATTAAAGGACTCCTAGAAGCTCTCTCTTCTAGGTTTACACTGTTTGCAATGGACATTAGTGGTTTGTTTCCTGCATTGAAAGGATAAGGTCCGTGAACTCTTTGCATGTGAGGGATGAATTTAATGCTCAGGTTGAATCTTTGTAAACCTTTGTCAAATATTTAGATCCAGATTAAAAGCCAAACATCTTTTTGTCTTCTAGGTTCTATACTGTTTGATGTTCTAACCATGATGTTGGAAATGAATTTGAGAAATAGCCACTTAATTCTTTGCACGTTAAGTAATTTTTCATCTGCAACAATAATTATTGTTGTCTGCTTCAATTCTTAAGACAAACTTTCTCTTGTTTGTTTGCAAAAATGTGGTCATGGTGACAAACAGTTTGGATTCCTGATGAGACGCCGCATTATGCAGCGTCTCATCTGGATCCAAACTGTTTGCATAGGTAATCACATTTCGCCTCTAGCGTGCAAAGAGTTTATGAAGCAGACAGCATTTTTAATAGGATAAGGGTTAATACTGGAGATGTAAAGGAGTGTCTATTGTTGTGGTCAACCCTTTCCGAGAGAAACGTTTTTTCATGCCTTTACTTATAGAGTAGACCCAATAGGAGTTGTCTAATCTGGGTCTACTCAGTTAACAAATGTGCGAAACCACATTTATATGAAGGGAAAAGCTCTTGTTTTCCCTTTAGGCTGTATGTTATGGTCACTCTGTAGAATCAACTTGAAAAGACGATTCTAAAGTGTGGTCACAACATAGATCTTGGTGGAGAAATGACGATTTTAATATTTGAATATGCACCTTTATCTATAGCTCTGAGAAAAGGCGACAAAGTCAGACTCTTCATGCTGACAGAGCAGGACTTGGTACTGATGTTGATGTTGTTCATGTTTTTGTATACTACAGGATTCGCCATGTGAGCCTGTGATACAGAGGGACATAAATCGTACATTCCCAGCACATGACTTCTTCAAGGAGAATGGAGGACTTGGCCAGGAATCCTTATTTAAGATCAGCAAGGCATACTCTGTGTATGACGAGGAGATCGGCTACTGCCAGGGACAGTCCTTCCTTGCTGCAGCACTGCTGCTACATGTAAGTCAGCACTGCAGGCATTATGTCATGAAGATAGCTACTTCATAGGGGCTTTCTTAGGGATGCCTTTTATCACCTTTGCAAACAGAGTAGACCCAGATCAGATAACTCCTACTAGAGCTATCTGATAAGGGTCTGCTCTGTTTGCTTGTGAAATAATATAGATCTGAATTTACAGTTTCTGCTGTGGCTATTAGATTATTAATTGTTATAATAGCACATGGTAATTTGTGGCAGAAACTGTAGAATCATATCTATATTACTGGTATTTCATATTAAAGCAAATGGAGCAAACCCTGAATCAGGGTCTACTTTGTTTGCAAAGGCATAGAAATCTGTATTTATGGAGTAAAAGGTTAATGTCAGAATACTGGAGGAAACACATGCATCCAGACCAGCTACTACTGCGTCCTGTCACATTCTGTCCTAACTAGGGATAAAACCAAAGCTGGAACTAGATATGCTATCCTGACATCTAAAATTTTTAATCATGCCGTAGAAATCATGTCTCCTCAAACTCTGATATGAAGCAAGATTCACTTACCGTACTTGAAATTTAATTCAAGCTTTTGAGAAACTACTGACCGAGTGTAAAACAGTTTGGATGGATCCTGATGAGACGCCATGCCAAGTTACTCTGCGTCTCGTCAGGATGTAAGCTGTTTGCAAATGATGGTTAGGTAGCAATGGGCAAGATAAGGATTGACGATTAACCATGTCTGCTTTGATGCTGCAGATGCCAGAGGAGCAAGCGTTCAGTGTTCTGGTGAAGATCATGTTTGACTATGGTCTGAGAGACTTCTTCAGGAATGATTTTGAGGTTCTCCACTTACACTTCTACCAGCTGGAGCGACTTTTACAGGTTAGTACTGTAGAAATTCGGAAAAGGAGGACAAAGGTTGTATTGTAGAATTAAATGCAGAAATACCCCTCTGAACTGGAACTTTAAATTAGTATCATTGAGGATCTGTGTAACAGGTAGTAGCTTAGTGGAGAGTGAAAAGTTATACAGAAAGCTCCAAAGGATCTTTCTGTATGATTTTCACTCTGCATTAAGGGGCCACATGTATAAAAAAAAGAATTAAATTCTTCTTTACTAAACATTTAGAAGGGTTTACTGTGCACAATATTTGACAACGTTACTATAGTTTATCTTGTGAATGCAGGAAATGCAAACAGGGTAGGCCCAGGCAAGAAGGCTCCTACACAGATTTTTATTTGAAGTCCCTAAACAATTTTGAATCTTTCATACTGAATGAACACTACAGTTAACAATTGACCATTCCACTTTATGAACTATAGCATTAATTTGATTAATCAAATGATAGTCATAGAGTTAATTTGCTTAGCGAATTTTCATCTGCAGAAAATGGTGCCTACTTTTGTTAGCTTGTCTGTTTTTGAAGAAAAAAATGCGAACTTTGTTATAACTCTGGCATCCGTGTTGTCTTTGTCGTTCTTAACTTTAACATTAACTTTAATGTTTGCTGCTACGATCGAACAGACTTCTGTTGGCACCATAGGTGGTGCTCTTGTTTATAAGAACAGTTCGAACCTAAGGGTAAATCTTCGATCAAGTGATTTCAAATCCTGCTCTTATTCAGTGTATCTTGTTTCTTTGCATACTAAGTAATTGTTGTTTGCAAAATTTCTTGTCTGCTGACAAGTTGCAAAGTTTATTTACTCCAAATAATTTTTACAAACAGTATGAATCTTATTAGCAGTTTGGATCCTTTTGAGATGCTGTTATTCAGTACATGTATCTCATCTGGATGCAAACTATTATCATGAATGCATCGCTGGAGCGTATGCAAAGAGTTACCAGTATGTTATGGTCTATCTTATCTCTTTTATTGTATCCTACAGGACAAACTTCCAGACCTCCACGATCACTTCATGGAGATGGGTCTTGAAGCTCACATGTACGCCTCACAGTGGTTCCTCACTCTGTTCACAGCTAAGTTCCCACTCTACATGGTCTTCCATATCCTGGATGTGTTTCTGAGTGAGGTATGTATAATGCAACCTCTTTAAGTCTTTCCCTTATGAATATTCATGTCAGAAATAATTTCTCTATGAATATTAATTAGCTGAAGATTACAACGGTATTATGATTGGAAACACAGTATTGCATTTACGTTTCGTCTTCTTCCAGTAAACTTGGTTGCAAATTTGTGTATGCTTAACATTTATGAAGCTGTGCATTGATAACTGGATAAAACTATACTCGCAGCAATGTCTAGTGCTTTTTGCTCAGAGACCGGGAGATGTCATATCTCTTCAACTGATAGCTATCTGTATCAGTTGAAGAGAGACATGACATCTCCTCCAAGTGCTCAAATTCTTTTTTCAGAAAAACCTACATGTTCTACAGAGTTAGGCTGTTTAGTCAATTAGACAATTAGCCAAGACTGATTATGTTAGTGTTACCATTTTACTTGGTTTTAGTGACCAGTTATAAAAAAGAACTTCAGAAAACAAACTGCAGAAAGGTTTGACTGTTAAAGTCAGACATATCTGTGACTAGGCTATTATGATATTTCCACCTGTATATGTCCAAGCATTCTGTTTTCAGAGCTGTTAATACACAGTATTTATTCTACATAGTGCATTCATTTTATTACAATCTTAAATCGAATCGAATCGAAAATAATCGAATCGTGTTGTAAAAAATCGAAATCGAATTGAATCGATTTTTTTTTAATCGTTTCACCCCTAATTATGAACAAGGGAATATGTGAAGGATCAGGGTCCATGCTTATAAAGCTTTTCAGTTGAGTCTGAGTTCATTCTCAAGCTTTTGATTGGTCAGATTTGAGCCAAAGGATGAAGTCAAACTCAACTAAAAGTTTTATTATCATGGACCCTGATTCCATCACCTTTAGTGGTAGTTCTAGTTGAACAATGCAGATGTTTGCTTAAAGCATGGCAATAATAATACAAAAAGCTCCTACCTCCATTAAGCTGCCTGAAAGATTCATAATTAGAATCTCTTTTCTATGGCTGATTAAAACAGGTTATACTGTAGTGTAAAACTAGAATCTTTTAGTTGAATCACCAAGGGTAGTCTTGGTTGGTTTGTTACTGTATGATTTGTATATAATAATAATATATACTTACTAAGGCTCAGCCAAAGTTGCTTAACCTCTGACTCTAAAGATGCACCTTTTAATGCCATTGCAAAAAGAGTAGCTCAATATCAGAAGGCTCCTGATGAAGGTCTGGCCGGTTTGCTGTGTTTGCTTATGGAATAATGCAGATTTGATTTCACAGTTTCAGCCATGGCCAAACATTCTTTTATTCATCTGTCCTAATAAAAATTAATTTAATTAATATTCATAATGTCAATATTGCTAACATGAACAAGGATATTTTATGTTGTTATCTGTACTACTAAGTTTCAATATTTTTTATTTCAGGGACGTAATTTCATCTTCAATGTGGCTCTTGGACTTTTAAAGGTAAGTGTATGAAATACTTTACCTGTAACTTTAAACCTTGAGACAAATGGAACCATGACAGTACCCTTTAGGAGTTTAGTGTTTGGTTATTGGCATTACTGTCATTGCTGTTACTTTACTTGATTTTGGACTGTATTTAGATTGATGCCAGTCAGCCAATGCTTTTACTGCTTCCCAAAAAAATAATATTGTACTGTATTTAGTCCAAATTTCAATACCTACTGAATATTCATGGACAAAGTATTTGTAATGAACTATGAAAGGTAGCTATTTTAGAACGTAAATAAACAGATCTTTCAAATTCTGTGATCAAACAGAGCAGACGGCTCCTATAGGAAATGCAAATGCATGAAAACATGTTTATATGAGGGAAAGGGTTAAATAGGAAAACAAATAAGAGTTTGAAGAGACAACAAATTTCAAAGCAGGAGATCAGATAACAATGCAACCACTTGGTATTACTTTTGGTTAATACCTGCTGAAATTTCAGGTTATGTAAGAGTCTTTATGTCTTACAGTACATCAATCTGTTGGTTTTGTTCATGCTATTTCTCAGCACTTACTGACAAAGGTTTCAATGAAATTTAAATGGAAACTTTAGTTTCAAGAGGAGATGTGCATGTCCTTACATTCTTCTATTTTTCACAGATTTGTAACCCCTTGCATTAATAACCCTTTCCTTCATATAAACACTTTTTCACGCATATGCAGACAGAGTATACCCAGATCAGACAGCTCCTATAGGAGCCGTCTGATCAGGTTCTGCTCTGTTTGCAAATGGAATTTGAAAGATCTGTTTCTTTTACTTTCTAAAATGGCTACAATGTTCCACCATCCATATTTCACTATAACTATTTTGTCCATGAATATTCAGTAAGTTTTGAAATTTGTAAACATAGAACAGGGAAAGGGTTAAACCAGACTGTATAGAATAAAACACAAGTGATGGGGTGGGGTATTGATGACATTCAATGATAATTCTAGTTTTTATATCCATAGACTTCCAGAAAGGATCTACTAGCACTAGACTTTGAAGGTGTGTTGAAGTTCTTCCGAGTACAGCTGCCTAAGAAGTTCCGCACTGAGGAGGCCACCAGTGAGCTGATGCAGGTGGCGATCAACTCAAAGGTGAATGGTCGTAAACTGAAGAAATATGAGAAGGAGTATCAGTCGATGAAGGAACAGCAGCTTCAACTGGAGGACCCAATAGAGAGGATTGAGGTAATTAAGGGAATAAAGGTTGTTATGTAGTCACACAGATGTAACTTTATATGGTAAAATCTCTCTAAACTGGATGTTCAGATTAGTATTAGTGCCAGTCTGTAAGACAGGTGGCAGCTGAATGCTGGGTGAAAGTCATGCAGAAAGCTGTAAAAGGAGCTCTCTGTTTGACTTTCACCTTGCCTTAGCAGCCACCTGTCTAAAGACCTAAATCCTCTTTTATTAACATATCAGTTTGGAGGGGATTTAATGTATTGCATTTCTTGCATAATCTGTACATATTGGACTAAATTAAATCATTCTTAGTGCATGAAAAAGGATGTGAGTGTTCTATTAGTTCTTTTGTTTGTTTGGCTTGTTTTCAGTGCATATTCTCTAAACTCCATTATTTGTCTTTCAAGAAATTTTATATGGGATAAATTAACAACCAACACGTTTTTTATTTTACTGCATACATGTTTCGATTTACATCTTCATCAGTGCATAACAACTACAATATACTTAACGTCACGGAAGTGACGTCATCATATAAACAATGGCGGGAAAATTAAACGTAACGTTACGACGAATTTATCCCTTTACTCCATAGATACGCATTTCTAGACCTTTGCAAACAGAGTAGACATAGATCAGACGGCTCATATCGGAGCCATCTGATCAGGATCTGCTCTGCTTGCTGATGATACAAAATAGTTATGAGTAATTCATATTATTGGCGTAAATATTTCTTACATGAATATTCAAGGAGGAAAGGGTTAAGAATGTCTGAAAATGCATACAGGCAGATTGCAAGAATACGAATAATTCCTATAGAGATATATATAAAAACCAAAAATAGGAAATAACGACTGTATGCCTCTGTAACATTACTTTAATTAACAGGAAAATATGTGTATCGAGTATATTTAATAGAACAATTAGATATCATATGTAACTTTTAGATATCAAATATAGCTTTTGCATTTAAACCTTTTGGTGTAAGAGTGTCCATTTTATGGATCCAGTATGTTTCTTTGCAAAGATGTTCTAAATTATCATTAACAATATCAAAAGGCATAAATGTAAAGTCATCTAAAGAGTGGTTCTCAGAATTAAAGTGTGTTGCAACAGTGGTAGAAAATCTTGAATCGATGAAACCATTTATATCGAATCTATGGCTGTTCATACGTCTAGATACAGGTTGCATAGTTTGACCAATATATTGTATATTACATTTCTTACACGATATCAAATAAATGACATTACTTGTAGAACAGTTGGTATTATATCTAAGGTTATAAGTGTCACCTGAAATATTACGTTTTTAAGAAATTTTATACAAATGTTCATGAACATATTACATAAGAAGGCTACACTGTGATTTTGCTACATTTCAGCGCGAGAACAAGCGTCTGATGGAGATGAATATCCGACTGGAGCAGGAGAATGATGATATGGCCCACGAACTAGTGGAGAGCAAACTGAACCTCACTAAGAAACTAGACACTGTAAGCCTTATCCAAATTTAACCCATTCCCTCATGTTGATGCCTCAGTAAGTCACTTTCTGAAACCATTGTGATGAAGAGAGCATTTGCTCCTGCAATGGTTTCAAAATTCTAAAAAAAATCCTTTTCTCTTGTAAATTAATCAAAGAGGTTGGGTCTAAAAATAGGCTATGAAGGAATGGGTTAAATTTGAAGTCTTTGCACTTTAGTTGCAAACTTGTGATAATCTAAGACTACACAAACAGTCAAGATCCAAATGAAACCTGCAGTAACTTGATTGGGGGGGGGGGGGGGGGAACGACAGTCTATTAAAATTACCTTGGTGGGGGGGGGGGGGGTGCAAAAGAAATGAAATTTTAATTCTGTTGGTGGGGGTGGAAATTTGATTAAAGTTCTATTGGTGGGGGGTATTTAAACATCAGAAATTAAATTGATTGGGTGGTTTGGCTTCATGCAAGCCGTTTTCTTTGACAATAATGAAAATTAACTGAAAACCTTTTTCTGACACGAACTCCCGCAAAAATCTGCTGTGTGGATATTGTGTACGCATGCAATTTTTAGTCCTGATCATCTAGACGCTTATCTGATCACACTTCCTTAATGAGCGGCTGATTGATTCAGACTAGACCATGAAAAAGTACTAAAACACCGGTAGTCTCAACTAATCACTGCTCTTGCTTCTCGATGTAAAAGCCAGGATGAACAAAACAAAATAAATAAACCGAAAATAGACCTAAATAACAACCAAAAGACATTGACAGGATTTTTTTAAATAAAACACAGAGTCCTAGCAGTAGCAGAGGTACATGTAGTGAATCCGAGGTCGTTTGATTCTAGTTTCTGCCATGACCAAAAGATTCTGTTTTGATATTGTAAAAATTCAACTAATTAACATTCATCATGTTATTTCTTCTTAAATTAAATGAATATTTATGGAGAAGTATGTTAAACAAGGGCAAATCAAATTGTCAGCAGTCATGACAGCAGTTGTAGAGTATAAGTTTGCTTTTTGAGGATTAAGTTTCTTGAAGACAAAGTTTTATTTTCAACCAACTAATTTTTATACAAATATTGCTCTCCTACTCATTCAGTGCCAAGACACATGTGAAGCCCTGACGTCAGAGCTGATGCAGACCAAGAAAAAACTGGTAGAGACAGAGGAAGAAAAACAGAGACTGGAGTTTGAGTCACAGCAGGTAGGGGAGGTAAATCTTATTATGAATGCAAGGGAGCTAATTGCTTCTCATATACTCCAGAATTGTCTGATTGGGAAATGGAGTTATCGGGTTTGTGACATTCAGGTATACAAATAATGTGTTGAATCCTAATATTGTTACTTTTAACCCTTGGAATGTTGGAAACTGGTGTACTGGCATTTGCAAACAGTGTAGACCCAGGTTAGAGGGCTCCTAGAGGAGACCTCTGATTAAGGTCTGCACTGCGTGTCATTATACTGCCTGTTCACAGCAAATTCAAGCATTTCATACAGATAAACCATCACATTTTTTGCGACATGTATTACATCCAAATGTCATTTTGGATGGTTGATCATTGTTTGAACTTGACCACTAGGAGTGTAGCTGTTACATGTACTCTGTTGGTCCTTATCGTAGAGACCTAGTCATACATAAACGAGGGCATCCATGTCCTGAAGATACACTTTCTAGTTTAACCCTTTACTCGATGAAAATTAATGTAAGAAATAATAACATCATGAATACTAATTTTTATAATGGCACATGGAGACAGAATTTTTTTTACCATTGTAGAAGCTAGAATCATATCTATTTTATTTCATAAGCAAACAGAGCAGACCCTAATCAGACAGCTCCTACAGGAACCGTCTGACCTGGGTCTACTCTGTTTGCAAATGCATAGAAAGGCATATTTATGAAGTAAAGGCTTAACTATTTTATGCTAGCAGTAAATTTGTGATGACTTGTGCAATCGGTTTGGATCCAGATGAGATGATGTGTTACCCAATGTGATGTGTTACCCAATGTCTCATCAGGATCCAAACTATGTGACACTAGCATGCAAAGAGTTAACCCTTTACCTGTTTAATATTCATGTAAGAAGTAACAACATCATAAATATTTATTAGCTGAATTTTCATCATATAAAATTTTCAAGAGATTTACAAAATGTGTAGAATGTGATCTATATAATTTCATAAGCAAACAGAGCAGACCCAGATCAGACCATCTGATCTGGGCCTACTCTGGTTGCAAATGCATGAAAATGAGTTTGTATGAAGGAAATGTTAAAGAATAGAATTAGTGTACTGATGATATTTACATATTGTTTCAGATAAAAGAGATGTGTCGACGAGAGTTAGATAGACTAGAGACAGACAGTTCTAGAAACACAACCATTATAGCAGACTACAAACAGGTTAGTGGTAGACGCAATACCCCTTGTCATCATTTACCTTTTTATACACCCATTTGAAAAAGCGGGCGAATTATTGAAAGGTGCTGTCTTTCTGTCTGTAACATCTCTAACTTATATTCTGCTCGGTGGAGACTTCTCAAATTTCACCACCATGTCTATCTGGGCATGCTACAGTAGCATGGGTGTGTCATGGTATGTATATCCAAGGTCAGGGTCACACGAGTGGACTTGGAATTTGCATTTAGCAAATATGTTAATGTCTGTAACAATTGGACTTAGAATTTGCATTTAGCAAATATGTTTACCTCAATTTATGTTGAACTATGTCATGACGGGCATACATTGTGCCCACTGACATTCTTGTTGTTAACTCTTTCACTGCCAGTTCATGGAAAAAGACTCACAGGTCTTGACAATAATTTATTATCATACTGTAATATGTACTTCAATATTTCATGTATCCAAATCTTTCTTCTACAGTGTTGTAGCTAGGGAGCATACTGATCTGTCAGAATCTCTTACTTCTCAACCCAACTCTATCTTACTGCTGCTCTTTAGAATCACCTCTCTGAGTTTCTCTGGCAGAGAAATATGAAAAATGTCTTACTTTGTTGTCCTGAATACGCCTCATATCTCCAGCTGTACCTGTAGGAGGAACTGGTATTCATGACATTCTGACACATCCAGTTTTGTCATGCTGCAAATGTTACTCAGCATCCCGTCTGCATCTAATCTAGTGGTAAATGTTATCAGGATTTTGCTTTTTGCACAACAGTAAAACCCTTTCCTTCATATAAATATGTTTTCATGTGTTTGCAAACAGAGGAGACCCAGATCAGACAGCTCCTGCAGGAGCTGTCTGGTCAGTGTCTGCTCTGTTTACTAATGGAATTTGATAGATCTGTTTTTTAGCTTCCAAAATGGATATTATGTTCAAACTTCCATATTTCATTACAGCTATTATGTCTATGAATATTCAGTAGGTATTGAAATTTAGAATAAATATAGAACAGGGAAATGGTTAAACGACTATTCTGGGTTTTTACGACAGTAATAATAATAATAACGACTTTATTTTAAGTGGATTACATATTTGGTACAAGACCAATTTTCAATATGGCCCACATGACAAGAAGATTAATATACAAAACATATTTAAATAGAATTGAAAACTCAAGCTGACCCTGTTTAGACTTAAGAAAGTACTACCAATGCAAATAAATTTATATCAAGATCAGGTTGGACTGTTAAGGAGACCTGATTTTGATGTAAACTTTACTCGTAATGAAAGTATAATTTGGAACTGTACAAAACTGTCTTGTGTTAGCTACCACCTTCTGTGTTTAATCAGCAGGTGGTCAGGCAGATTTTACTGAAAAGGATATTTGTGCTGTGCTTGTTATTATTGGTTGGATTTCTTTCAGATTTGTTCACAGCTGAGTGAAAGGTTGGAGAAACAACAGACGTCTTCTAGGACAGAGTTAGAATCCATAAGGGTAAGCTACAACTGACTTACACTCTTAATTTGAAATGAACCCTTTACTTCATAAATACACCTTTCTATGCCTATGCAAACAGAGTAGACCCAGATCAGAGGGCTCCTATAGTATAGGAGCCGTCTAATTAGGGTTTACTCTGTTTGCTTATGAAATAATTTAGATATGATTCTACAGTTTCTGTTATGGCCAAAGACTCTTGTATCTATGTGCCATTGTAAAAAATAATCTAATTAGTATTTATGATGTCATTATTTCTTATATGAATATTCATGGAGTAAAGGATCTTGCGAAGTAGGTACCCGGTGGTCACTGTATCAAGTATTTTAACCCCTTCCCTGTTTATTGTTTAATGTTTATTTAAGATTTCTTCCCATGAATATTCATAGACAGAATCAATATATTGAAACTTGGAAAAGGAATGTTTTTCACTGTTGTGGAAACTGCATAATCCAATTTATAAATTTCTATATAAAGCAGACAACAGATCCTGATCAGACAGCTCCTACAGGAGCTGTCTGATCTTGGTCTACTCTATTTGCAAAGTCACGAAAAGGCATTTATATGAAGTAAGGGTTTACCCCTTACCTCATGAATATTCATGTAAGAAATAATGACATGATGAACTGGCTTGACCATGGAACAGTTTTAGTGGGGTCTGCTGAATTTGCTGATGTTCAACTCTTTCCCTGTTCAATATGCAGTCCAAATTCCAATACCTACTGAATTCATTGACAAAATAATTATAATGAAATATGGAAGGTGGTACATTGTAGCCATTTTAGAAACTAAATAAACAGATCTATCAAATTCCATTAGCAAACAGAGCAGACCCTGATGAGACGACTCCTCTAGAAGCCATCTGATCTGGGTTTACTCTGTTTGCAAATGCGTGAAAATGTGTTTATATGAAGGAAAGGGTTAACTGGTCAAAGTTTTAAGTTAAATATGGTGTCTATTAACCCATTCCCTCATATAAATGTGTTTTCACGCGTTTGCAAACAGAGTAGACCCAGATCAGACGGCTCCTAGAGGAGCTGTCTGATCAGGGTCTACTCTGTTTGCTAATAGTATTTGATAGAATTGTCTCTTTGCTTTCTAAAATGTCTACAATATTCCACCTTCCATATTTCTTTATAACTATTATGTCAATGAATATTCAGTAGGTATTGCAATTTGGATTAAATAGAACAGGGAAAGGGTTAAAAAAAGATCAACAGATGTATGATTTTGATGTTTAAATATTTCAGAACAAAGTGAAATCCTGTGAGAAGTGTTCAGCAATGTTTGATGTTGATGGTAAAGTCAACGTTCCAGAGCCACCTATTGACCCATCAAGTTTAAACCCCCAGATAATGGCATTAGAACGACAGGTGAAAGAGCTTGAGTTAGAACTGGCGCAGACAAAACTAGCATTAGTCGAGTCCGAGTGCAAAACCCAGGATCTTACGCATCAGTTGAACTCGGCCATAACTGAAATACAGGCGTCAAAGAATACATGGTTCACAAAAACAATAAACTCCATCAAAGAAGTGACAAATACACAGAAAAAGGACACTTCAAAAGAGTTGCAGAAAAGAGACTCATCAAAGGACTTGAATAGGAAAGATTCTACGTCAAAAGAGTAGTTATACATAGAGAAAGTAGTGCAGAAACATAAGTGTGTAAACAGGCATACGGAGGCAGGACTTCGATATGAATACAGATACTGCCGAATGTATTCTGTCAGTACCATGGTAGGAGATGGTTGAGTTTGTTGCCTGCAAAGCTGGGTGACACATGGGGATCATGTCTCTATTGTCCGTCTATTGTCTGTCCTCCATGCTTTAACTTTAACCCATTTGAACTTGGATACCTCAGTCCACAGGCTCATTATGTCTCTATAACACTTTGAAGCTTAATTCTTTACTTGATCAAGACACATATTTAAACATTTGCAAACAGAGTAGACCCATATCAGACAGCTCCTGTAGGAGCTGTCTGATATGGGTCTGCCGTTTGCTGATCATTGGAATAAATAGATCTGATTTTAGAGTTACTATCATGGCCAAACACTTCCTCGTTCATATGCCATTATAAGAATACAGTCCATATTTCTTAATGTATATTCATTAACGTTCATATTCATTAACCCTTTACCTGATATAAATACATAGTTACACCTATGCAAACAGAGAAGACCCAGATCAGATGGCTACTGTAGGAACCGTCCAATCAAGATCTGCTTTGTTGTTTATGAGTTCTGATTCTATAGTTTCTGCCTTTGTCAGGATTTTCCTTGTCCATAATGCAGTTATACAATTCAGGTTATATTTGTGATGTCCTTTTTTCTTACATAAATATTTATTGAGAAAAGGGTTAAGTAAAGGAATTAACCATTTACCGAATGAATATTCATGTCAGAAAATAATGACATCCTGAATATTAATTAGATTAATTGTTAGAATAGGACATGACCACAGAAAATGTTGACCATGGCAGAAACTGTAGAATTATATCTATATTATATCATCAGCAAACAGCGTAGACCCAGATCAGACGGCTCCTGCAGGAGCCGTCTGATCTGGGTCTACTTTGTTTGCGTATTTATGGAGTAAAGGGTTAAAGTGGAATTGTTCAGCAGTAGCCATAAAGGCCATGCCATGTTTGTATTGTGCATTTAACTGGTGGGCATCTGTGTCACATGACCACATTTGTACTTTTACTCTTTGCACGCTAGCGGCGAAACTGTGATTACCTATGCAAACAGTTTGGATCCAGATGAGACACCGCATAATGTGGCGTCTCATCAGGATCCAAACTGCTTGCCATCTTGACCACATTTATTTTAAGAATTGAAGCAGACGACAATGAATGCAGACGAAAAATTACTTAGCGTGCAAAGAGTTAATAGGAACACCAGGGTTAACAAAAGTTCGCTGTTAAATATTCATTTTAAGAAATAATGACATCATGAATATTTATTAGCTGATTTTTTATAATGGCAAATGCACACAGGCTTATATGAAGGAAAGGTCTGAATGGGTTAAAGTAAGAGCAACTGATAGCATTTGAGGCTCATGTTCTTTGGATTACTGTAGTTACTGATATTGACATCTTACAGCTGATTGTATTGAGTGACCTTAGGCTCTACCAGCACTGCAACAATACTATGTTACCTCTCTATTTCAACCACTAAGTAAAACAATTTTCTTTAACACATTCCCTCTTAGTGACGCCGGTCGGCGCCTCTGAAAAAGTCACATTTTGTAACCATTGTGATAAATAGAGCATTTGCTTTAAGGAGCAAATGCTCTATTTATCGCAATGGTTTCAAAACTACACAATTCTAAAATTCTCCCTTTCTATAGTTTATGCTTCTTTTCGGTAGATTTACTTAAAGAGGTTGAGTCTAAAAATAGTTTAGGAGGGAACAAGTTAACCCTTTCGCGCCACATTTTGTCGTCTGCAAACTTTGTTCGCTACAAATTTTATTTTTTATTTTTCTTCATTTTTGTTCCAAAACCCATTGTCACAGTAACAAACAGTTTGGATCCTGATGAGACGCTGAGTTACTCAGTGTCTCATCTGGATCCAAACTGTTTGCACAGGTAATCACAGTTGCAACATTGGCAGTGAAAGAGTTAAAAGTAGGTAGTACATTAATGTCGGACAATAGTATTGTGAAAAGCTGCCATTTGCTAAATGCAGGACAAATAAAGGCGCTTTTTGCATTACTCTCGTCATGCAATTTTTAAGCTATCAGCTGTTTTAAACTTCCAGAAGAAGACCTTTAGGACAGTTTTACTGTATATGCTGTCAGTTCAAGGAAGAAATTTGCTGGATTGACTTCTCATTTAGGCATTAGGCTTTACTTGGTGTAGATGCAGAAACGTAGTGCAAGATTGAGGCACACAAACATGATTCATTTACCCTGTACTCAATCAATACCCACCAAGGCTCCACCTGTTATGAATATTGATTAATTCTTCTATCAGCCCTTTACCTGATGAATATTCATGTAAGAAATCATGAATATTTATAAGCTTAATTCTTATGACAAAATAACAGGACTTTTCCCATGGCAGAAAATTTAGAATCCGATCCATACATTTCCATAAGTAAACAGAGCAGACCCTGATCAGATGTCGTCTACATGAGCCATCTGATCTGGATTTACTGTGTTTACATAAGTATTAAAAGGTAACTTGTGAGGTAAAGAGTTAAAAATGAGGAAATTCATTGCCATGGCAAATAGATCTGATAATGGAGCAGATAAAATGTGAATTATCTGATAGAGGATGAACCCTTTCCCTGTTCTATGTTTATTACAAATTTCAATACCTACTGAATATTCCTGGACAAAATAGCTCTAATGAAATATGGAAGGTGGAACATTGTAGCACTTATAGAAACTACAGAAACATACGTCAAATTTCATAAGCAAACAGAGCAGACCCTGATTACATGACTCCTATTGGAGCAGTCTGATCTGGGTCTACTCTGTTTGCAGATGCATGAAAACACGTTTATATGAGGGAAAAGGTTCAACAATTGTTTGTCAACATATTTAATCACTCGAGGAATGGGAAATTGTCTGAATTCTTGTTTCTATTGTGCATTCCATTATTACCTTACATGTTGAGCCAGAGAAACCTTGGTAAAAGCATTGAAGTTTGATAAAATTTTACATTATTTGCCACTCCATTTGTCTCATTGAAAATTGACCCTTTCCTTCATTCAAATGGTTTTTCACACCTTTGCAAGCAGAGTAGACCCTGATCCTGCTTGCAAAGACGTAGAAAAGTGTATTTATGGAGGAAAGGGTTAAGGCGTGGGTGAAACACTTTTGAGTGACCTTTCCATTGTCATGACCGTTAAAAAGTATCTATGTCAGTATTCCATGTGATGTGTCACAGTGAAGCGTCTCTTAAGCCTCCACTTAATGAATCTAGGTAGATTTTGAGGCACTTGACAACTTATCCCTTTACTCCATGAATATTCATGAAAGTTATAATGATGTCATGAATATTAATTAGATGGAATTTTAATGACATATAAACAGACATTTTCAGATATGGCAGAAACTGTAAAATCAGTTCTATATTATTTCATAAGCAAACAGCAGACCCAGATCAGACGGCTCCTAGAGGAGCCATTTGATCCGGGTCTACTTTGTATGCAAAGGTGTTAAAAGGCATTTCTGTGGAGTAAACAGATAATGCAGAATGAAAGTATTACTGAAAATTTCCACATGCTTTTCATTCCACAATAAGCTATCATGTATGTTTAAGACAGAATAGAGTTCTTTGAGTGGATGTTTTAGAGAAGTTTTACTGTAATTTATGAATCATTCCTGCAAGAGTTTTATGTGCAATATTTTGACAGTTGTTGATGACAGCAGAAGCCTACATCTGTACATGCTTACCTTGATATAGTGTAAATGTTTTGGATTATCTCTGATTTTGCCATAACCCATAGCTGTTTACTTCATGACTATTTATGTACTGTGTGAATTTTAATTGGCTCAATTTTTATAATGGTATTATAAAAAAAAGTGATTTTTTTTACAATCGCAGAAACTAGAATCAGATCTATATTATTCCATAAGCAAACAGAGCAGACCCTGACCAGACAGCTCCTGCAGGAGCCGTCTGATCTGGATCTACTCTGTTTGCAAAGGTGTATTTAAAGGAGGTAAAGAGTTAAATGGTCCTGTTGGGCATCTATGGCTTTCTTTGTCCAGTAAAGAGTAAGGGTGAAAGCCAATTAAACTTCCAAAATTGTTAACCCTTTACTTGATGAATATTCCTGCAAGACCTATTATGAATATAAATAACTATAATTCATGTGTTAAAAATACAAAACATAGAAATATATAGCATTGGAAAACAGGAATCTGTCATATGAGCAAACAGAGCAGACCCTGATTGGACAGCTTCTACAGGTGTACAGGGGCTTTCTGATCCAGGTCTACTCTTGTCTGCAATGGTGTAAAAGGAGAGGATTATCAAATAAAGGGTTAGATTGTGATCTTCCAGTTTATGGCAGCCTCCATTTAGTACTGAGGTATTTAGTGTAATGCGAGAAAGGAGTGCACTGGTATTTATGAACATTGTAGATCTGGATCAGAGGGACCCTCCAGGGTCTGCACTGTTTATCATTTAAAATCATCTAACTCAGATCAGAGTCTGCCCTGTTTGTAAATGAAATAATATAAATCTGATTCTACAGTTTCTGCCATGATTTCTGGTTCATAATGCTCTCATAAAATTTATCAAATTTATATTCATGTTATTTCTTACATGCATTCAACATGTGAATGGTCAACAAAGTAGCTTTGATTGGTTGGTGATATTGTAGAGCCTGATCAGACAATGTGTTGGGAATAATGTCTACCGGTATACAGTAAAACCTCTCTATAACGACCATTAAATTGTGTTAATTAGTTGGTATTTTGGGCAGGTGGTTGCTTAAAGCAAGGTGAAAGTAAAACAGAACGCTCCTATAGGAGCGTTCTGTTTTACTTTCACCTTGCTTTAAGCATCCACCTGCCTTTAACACAAAATACTTGATGTAATTTAGTGGTCGTTATGGAGAGGTTTTACTGTATACCCCTTTCTGCTTATCAAAGGTGATTCAAATGGTACAGTATTACAATAATCTTGAGCACACTGCAAGTGAAAGTTTTTGAATTTTCCAGTTGTTTCCAGAGGAGATACAGAGTAACTGTTCCTAATAACTGTTTGACCTGCAGATCAGCAGGCTAAATGTTAATGAAAGTTAAAAAGTCCCATGTATTGTCTGAGTCAGTGAGTTGCCTGATAGTGTTTACATGTGTTATATGTGATGTTTAAGAAACTAGTCATCTATCTTTGAACCATTATTACCTGAAGTATTTAGCCTGACAAGTTTAAGTTGCAAATCGTATAGACACAGATAAAACTGCTCCTGAAGAAACAGGTCGATCTGGGTCTACATAATTTACTAGTGCAATTACTATTTTGTTATCAAACTAGTACTTATTCAGATTTACAATTCATTTGAGAGGGAAGCTTTTGAGTCCTGAATTTAGGGTAATAATATGGTAACAATATGTGAAAAATACATTCTTAGTCAAATGTACATTATGGTAAATACTGAAGAGCCTGTCTGTAATGACCATTATAACTAATGCATATGGAGGTCATATTTCATAATAGAGACATCTTACGGCACCTTTGCAAACAGAGTAGACCCATATCAGACGACTCCTGTAGGAGTTGTATGATCAGGGTCTGCTCCGTTTCCTTATGAAATAACATAGATCTATTTCTATAGTTTCTGCGGTGCTAAATATTGTCTTGTTTGTGATGCCATTATAAAAACATTGTCTGATTAATATTCTTGCAGTCATCTCTGACATGACTATTCATCAGGTAAAGGGTTAACAGCACCATCAGATGGTTTTTATATCTTCCCTTCTAAATCGGGGGGCATTTAGGTTTATACTTTCCTGTCCTACGAGTTCTCATGTTTTTATGTCCTGCATAACTCCAAAACTATTGACCTTAGTCATAAGACTTGGTTGGTCATTTATCCCTTTACTCCAGAGAGACCTCTTTTGACACCTTTGCAAACAGAAGACCCAGATCAGATGGCTCCTGTAGGAGTTGTCTGATCAGGGTCTGCTGTGTTTACTTTTAAAATACAATAAAAACTAGATACTACGAGCACTCAAATACGTACCATTATTGATCTTTAACACAGGTGGCAGCTTAATGCAGGATGAAAGTCATGCAGAAAGCTCCTCTAGGAGCTTTCTGCATGACTTTCACCCTGCATTAAGCAGCCACCTGCCTATAAAGACAAAGTATTCATTACTAAAATTTCATAGTTTGTACGGTAACTGAGATCTGTTTCTACAGATTCTCCCTCATTTGTGATGCCATTATCATAATTCAGCTAATTAATATTCGTTATTTCTGACATGAATATTCATAGCATAAGGGTGAACACTGGGGTGTTGTAACAATCTACCCTCAGAGTTACTTCCCTTGTCATAGTCCATACCATAGCTACAGTTATACATAAGTGGAGTCCCTTTACTCCATGAATATTCATGTCGGAAATAAGGACTCTTTGAAAATTAATTAGCTTAATTTTTATAATGGCATTATTAACAAGGAAAATATTTACCACAGCAGAAACTATAGAAATTCATAAGAAAACAGAGCAGACCCTTACCAAACAGTTCCGAAGGAGCTGTCTGAGCTGGTCTACTCTGTGTGCAAAGGTGTGAAAAGACATCTCTATCAGGCAAAGGGTTGAGCAATAGACTTGAATGTTACTGATTACAGATTGGAAGGTTAATGTGAATGAGTGTGTGTAAGTTGTTAAGGAAGTTTTACTTGTTCGTTCATATGTGCTTGTTACTTATACTTGTTTATCATATTTATTACTGTATCAGCTTACAATACATACATTGTAAGGCTTGAAATATCCCACCAAACAAAATACTTGTCATCAAAATGAATAAATGTGATTTAACTGTATATTTTCTTTACTTCTATTTATTTACTCATTTACCCCTAGACTCTTATTAGACCCAACCTCTTTGAATAAATCTACCAAAAAGGAGCATTATCTCTAGTAAAGGAGAATCTTAGAATTCTGTAGTTTTTAAACCTTTGTGATAAATAGAGCATTTGCTCCATAGGTGCAAATGCTCTATTTATCACAATGGTTTCATAAAATAACCTTTACAGAGGTGCTAAAAGATGTCAACAGTAACTCATTGCTTGGCAGTAGCACTTTTGTGATAACCTATGCAAACAGTTTGGATCTAAATGGGATGCCAAGTAACTCTGAGTCTCATCAAGATCCAAACTATTTGAGACTCTTTACTTAGTTTTTTAAGAGAAATAATAAAAAACAAGAAGTGTTTGTGAAACACTACACTATGCCCCACACACCTCCCTAATAAGCTAGCTGGCCAAATACATGTATGAAGTGTCTATGTGAAGTTTGTGATTTGATCTATATATGAGCTTATACCTTGAACCTTGGCCTTGACAAGTCATGTCACTACACAATACATGCGGCTCCATGAGAGGCACATGCATGCCAAATATCTGTACTAAATCAAATAGTATAGCGAATGTAAACTTTGACCTTTATATTTGTCCTTTGACCTTGAAGGATGGCCTTGACATTTGCCATGTCACCACTCAAAATATGAGGCTTCATGAGATACAAATGCATGCCAAATATCAAGTCTCTATCTCTATTGGTTCGAAAGTAAGTGATTTGACCTATATTTCTGGCCTTTGACCTTGAAGAATGACCTTATCTTGACATGTCACCCCTGGAAATGTGTGGCTTCAAGAGATATACATGAACATGAATGCCAAATATCAAATCTCTATCTCTACTGATTCAAAAGGTATGCCCTATGTTAAAGTTACTGATAAACAAACAAACATTTGACATTTGTCCCTAAAGGATGACCTTGACATAATTTATTCAAAGGGGTCAGATCTTAAGATAGCGTATATGGGTTAAAAGGCCCAGTCAACACTGGTCTCAGTAGCTTGTGACAAACTGGAAATTTATTACCATATCATGTGGGAAATACAGCCTCCTTTAAACCCTTTAAAAGATTAAGGGGCCATCTGATCTAAGTCTGATCTGTATGCTTATGATATGATAACGATCAGATTCTACAGTCTCTGCTACAATATTTTTAGCTCACCAGAGTCCAAAGTGCTCAGGGTGAGCTTTTGTGATTGCCTGATGTCCGTCGTCGTCCCGCGTCAACAATTTGAACCTTTAAAAATATTCTCCTCTGAATCTACAGGGTTCTCAGCTTTCATCTTTGGCACATAGCATCATCTGTAGGTCCTCTACAAAAGTTATATAAATTATGCCCCTGGGGTCCAAATTGGCCCCGCCCCAGGGGTGGTCAGTTTTCAATAGAAACATATAGTGAAATCTTTGAAAATCTTCTCCTCTGAAACTATAAGGTTCTTAGCTTTCATATTTGGCTCATAGCATCATGTCCAGGTCCTCTACAAAAGTTATATAAATTATGCCCCTGGGGTCAAAATTGGCCCCGCCACAGGGGTGCCTTGTTTTCTATAGAAATATATAGTGAAACTTTGAATATCTTCTCCGCTGAAACTGGAACGTTCTCAGCTTTCATATTTGGCACATATTATCATGTTCAGGTCCTCTACAAAAGTTATATAATTTATGCCCCTGGGGTCAAAATTGGCCCCGCCCAAGGGTTAGCCAGTTTTCAATAGAAACGTATAGTGAAAACTTTGAAAATCTTCTCTGAAACTGGAAGGTTCTCAGCTTTCATATTTGGCACATAAAATCATGTTTAGGTCCTTTACAAAAGTTATATAAATTATGGCCTTGAGGTCAAAATTGGCCCTGCCCCAGGGATGGACAGTTTTCAATAGAAACATACTGTGAAAACTTTGAAAATCTTCTCCTCTGAAACTGTAAGGTTCTCAGCTTCATATTTGGCACATAGCATAATGTTCAGGTCCTCTACAAAAGTTATATAAAGTATGCCTCTTGTGTCAAAATTGGCCCCGCCCCAGGGGTGGTGAGTTTCTATAGAAACATTTAATGAAAACTGAAAATCTTCTCTGAAACTGGAAGGTGCTCAGCTTTCATATTTGGCACATAGCATCACCTATAGGTCCTATACAAAAGTTATATAAATTATTCCCTGGGGGTCAAAATTGCCCCGCCCCAGGGGTAGCCAGTTTTGAATAGAAGCATATAGTGTAAACTTTGAAAAACTTCTCCTCTGAATCTATAGGGTTCTCAGCTTTCATATTTGGCACATAGCATCATGTTCAGGTCCTCTACAAAAGTTATATAAATTGTGCCATTTGGGTCAAAATTAGCCCCGCCCCAGGGCCAGCTAATTTTCCATTGGAAATATAGTGAAAACTTTGAAAATCTTCTCCTCTGATTGTCTGGTGAGCACTTCAGGGCCATTCTGGCCCTCTTGTTTGATTAACTTTGCAATAGAGGGGAGATGTCAAGTAACTCTGCACCCCATCAGGAACCAAACTGTTTGACATTGTGATCATTTTCTTTGAAGAAAATGAGAGTAATTTAAATATCAAACAAGAGCTGTCGCAGTCACATGACAAATGCCCCCAAAGGATATCACCGACACTAAAGCCTGGACGCTATCGCATTTTGTAGAAGCCTATTTGTGCTAAGCTATTTAAAAATTGTTTTATGTAAAACAATATTTAAGACAAGTTGTTTTTTTGTAAATGAAGCCCAGGGTCAATTTTGTAAATGAAGCCCAAGGTCAAATTGACCTATAAATAATATGCGATACTTTGCCTTCCCAAGATGTACTCACACACCATATTTGGTGATCCTAGCTGAAGTAGTGTAGGAGATTGCTCCAGACAAGCTTTGTTTGTAAATAAAGGTCAAGGTCAGACTGACCTTAAAATAGTATGTGAACTCTACCATCCCAAGATGAACTCACTATATTTGGTGATCCTAGCTTATTCAGTATAGAAGGTATGCTCCGGACAAGTATTTTTGGTAAATGAAACCCAAGATCAAGGTCATATTGACTTATAAATATTACGTGACATGCCGCCATCCCTAGATGTACTCACACACTATATTTGGTGATCCTAGCTGAAGTAGTGTGGGAGTTATACTCCGGACAAGTTTTTTTGTAAATGAAGTCCATGGTCAAGGTCACATTGACCTATAAATAGTATGCGACACTCTGCCATCCTAAGATACACCATACACCATATTTGGTGATCCTAGTGTAGGAGATATAATCCGGACAAGCCCTTTTTGTAAATGAAGTCAAAGGTCAAGGGTCACATAGTATGCAACACTCCGCTATCCCAAGAGGAATTCACACACCATATTTAATGATCCTAGCTGATTCAGTATAGGAGGTATGCTCCGGACACGTTTTTTGTAAATGTATCCCAAGGTCAAGGTCACATTGACCTATAAATAGTATGCGACACTCCGCCATCCTAAGATGTAGTCACATACACCATATTTGGTGATCCTAGTTGAAGTAGTGTAGGAGATATACTCCGGACAAGCCTTTTTTGTAAATGAAGTCAAAGGTCAAGGGTCACATTGACCTATAAACAGTATGCGACACTCCGCCATCCCAAAATGTAGTCACACATCATATTTGGTGATCCTTTACTTCAGATATTCTCCTGACAAGCCTTTTTTGTAAATGAAGTCAAGGTCACATTGACCTATAGATAGTACGCGACACTCCGCCTTCCCAAGATGTAGCCACATACCATATTTGGTGATCCTAGCTGAAGTAATGTAGATACTCCAGACAAGTTTTTTTTGTAAATGAAGTCAAAGGTCAAGGTCAAGGTTGGATTGACCTTAAAATAACAGGTGACACTCCGCCATACTATGATGAATTCACACATCATATTTGGTGACCAAAGCTGAGGTATGCTCTGGACAAGTTTTTTTTTTGTAAATGAAGTCAAGGTCACATTGACCTATAAATAGTATGCGACACTCCACCATCCCAAGATGTAGTCACACACCATATCTGTTGATCCTGGCCAAAGTAGTGTAAGAGATAATACAACGGACAAGCAAAATCTGCATGCACACACATACACTAGCACACACACACACAGACGGTTCAATCAGACGGTTCAAACACTATATGCCCCAAAGCCTATCTTTGAGGGCAAAAATATTCAGCAGACGACAATTACTTAACCCTTTCTCTATGCCAAAGTCATTAAAGAAATGATGGCACCATGAATATCTATTAGCTGAATTTTTATAATGTTAACTTTTCAGAGAAATATTTTGCTTTGACAAAACCTGTAGAATCGGATCTTTATCAGATCTTTATCTTGTCAAAAGCAAACAGAACAGACCCTGATCAGCCGTCTGATCTGGGTCTACTCTGTTTGCAAATGCGTGAACAAGCATTTATATGAAGGAAAAGGAGCAGTGTAACAGCAAGGTTGGTAAAGACAGAAACAGTGACAAAAATATTTTTTATAAAAAAACTTTATTACCAGTAGTTTAAATCAGTGTAAGAAAATGGAAACTTTACCCTATGAAACAATATTGTCATAAACATTGTTTCCTTTTTAAAAGTATCTTAACCCTTCGCTTGCTATTCACGTCAATATACATACATGTAAATAGTGAAGACCCAGATGAGACAGCTCCTGCAGGAGCTGTCTCATCAGGGTCTGCACTATTTACAAGTTGATTGTGCAACCAGTGCACTCCGCAGCAGTGATTGCACAGCGAAATACTTGTACACAGTGAATATATCTGTAATTATACAACAGGGCGTGGGTAAAGAAGGAGAAATGTATTTTAAAATTCAGCAAGCGAAGGGTTAATTTCAAACTTAGTACAGAACAGTTAGCAAATTGTAAAGACCCATATCAAACTGCTGCTGATGCAGTTTGATCCATAGGGCTTGGTAACAAAGTTTGATAAGACGCTGATGCCCCCACCAGTTTGATCCATAGGGCTTGGTAACAAAGTTTGATAAGACGCTGATGCCCCCACCAGTTTGATCCATAGGGCTTGGTAACAAAGTTTGATAAGACACTGATGCCCCCACTTCAGATTTTTGTCAAGGAAAGTAAGGGCCATAATAATGTGTGCAACGACTGAAGCGATATATGCCATTTTTGCAAATAAAGGGCTGCAACTCCTAAACCACTGAAGCGATTCACATGGCTATCAAACTTGACCAGGATATAATGACCACAAATATGTGTGAAAAGTTTGGTGTGGATTGGACAAATACTTTCCAAGAAAGAGTCTGGACAAGATATTTTTTTTAAGTAATTTATTTTACAAAATAAAGGACCACAACTCCTGAACGACTCAAGCGATTTACATCGCTATTGAACATGACCAGGATATAATGGCCACAAACATGTGTGTAAAGTTTTGTATGGATTGGACGAATACTTCCCAAGAAAGAGCCTGGACAAATTCTTTTGGATGTGCGTACGGGCGTACGAACAAGAGCAACCCTATATGCCACCACTTTGTGGGGGCATAAAAATCGATACATTAATTTACTTTAGAGATGTATTATGCGCATTTTTCGTATTAATCAATCAACACCAGAAGCTGTACAGGTATCCATACAATGAAAATAATGGCTACAACCCATTTTCAAACAGAATATATTTGTTCAGCTAAATATTATATCTATCCAAATATTGCTAAATTGTTAAAAGGAGCCTCCTTTTTAGAAATGGGGATTTTATACAGAAATAAGCGGACATCTTCGGCCAAGTTCTGAATTTCGGAACAAAGCTTTGAATATTAATTAGGTTGTTATCACACGTACAATGGCTGACACTGGTTATTGGCCTACATATACATGGACGTAAATTTGAATCTTACGACAGATTCCGGCCAATCACTAACGCTGTTCCGTTGCAATCCATTTTTCTACTTTTTTCAACACAAACAAGTATTTACTAACCGTGCTGTTTAGTGTTAAATAAGTGTTAAGGTACATAGATTCCGATTCTGAAGTCAGTTTGAAATGCAAAATTTGCAGAAATTTGCACAGCATACATCTTTAAATATATATATATTTATAGTACATGCACTGGTTTTTCCTCAAACTTTGTTACCAAACCCTATGGTTTGATCAACATCTACAGTAATTGCTATTCCATTATTTTCATTTAACCCTTTACTCCATGAATATTCATGTAAGAAATTATGACGTAATGAATATTAATAAGATTAATTTTTAAAATGGCATATTAACACAGTCATGCAAACAGCAGACTCTGATCAAATGGCTCCTATTGGAACCGTCTGATCTGGGTCTACTCTGTTTGCAAAAGTGTATTGATGGAGTAAAAGGTTTTAAACCCATTCCCGCATATTGGTGCTTCTGTAAAAGTCACTTTTTGAAACCAGTGATAAATAGAGCATTTACTCATATGGATCAAAT
The DNA here is from genome assembly GCA_963576725.1 of Azorinus chamasolen. NCBI lineage: Eukaryota > Metazoa > Mollusca > Bivalvia > Cardiida > Solecurtidae > Azorinus > Azorinus chamasolen. The sequence goes on along the minus strand of OY755241.1, from coordinate 41,032,336 downwards.
GCTCTGTTTATCACAATAGTTTCAAAACTACACAATTCTAAAACTCTTTTTTCCAGTAAATCCTACTTTTCGGTAGTTTTTTTCAAAGCGGATGAAGGAATAGGTTATGGTCATCAAAATGGTGCAGAATTGACTTGTTAGCTTTACACAGTGGAGGAGCAGGGAGAGTTAAAGTCCAAATGTTTAGGGTAAAGACAGTACTACAGTAAAACTTCAAAAATCTGAACGTCTGTAAATAAATTGCAACGACGACAACGCCTACGACCCAGTGATCAGCGTTTTTGTGCAGTTTCATTGGATTCCTTGAGATCACTTCATCATATGAAGTTGTGTGGTCATAAGTTAAATACTTTTCGAATAATCAGCTACATAAAATGTAAGTATGAAAAAATACAAAGGGAAATAACTCACAAAATTTAGAAATCAAGAGTTATAGTTCTTATGTAGGGACCTTCTCCGGAATGAGATCTACTAACCTATGAAATGATACTGATGTTGATACCTCTTGTACTTTTCGAGTAATGAGCTACATTAAAGTACTGTGGAGTACAATGTACAATGTATGTGTTGGTGTCTGTTCATTTGTGCATTCAAAACATTTCTGTCCATGCAATGTTTTTTGCCCATGCCATACCCTTTTTTGCACGGACGAAATTCTACAACTGGCGCACATTTATGTCATGTACAAGTGCCATAACTTTAGCAGTAAAGAATATTATTGCATAAAACATGCTATTGTAGTCCAGACTTCCCATGTATAACAAGGTGATTTTCGTGCTCGCGCGCTGTTGTTGACCAATTTTAATCATACATTTGCGGGGTATAACATCAACAGTAGATGAGAGTACTACAGCATTTTAACAGTGACCAGGAAACAGCGTAAATCGAATGAACCGTCAAAGAATTAGCTTATAGTTATGGTTGTATTTTGATTAATTAAATGGATAGAGGAAAGCTGAAAAAAGTTTTGTGCAAGAATAGTGATACTACACGCTCGTTTCGGGCAATAACATTTCCAGTGTCCCTTAGGACTGTTGTTGCCCTTGCTCTTCCGGTTTGGGGACAACAACAGCCCCTAGGGACACTGCAGATGTTATTTCCCGAAAAACCGTGTATCAACCCTTTATTATAAAATGACTCCATGGGAAGTCCATCAATTATTCCATCTCAGCTTTCACCCATTATGCTATTTTTTGTTATGCTTTTTTTTGAAAATTGATTTTAAACTGATCAGTTCTGTATTTCTGAAAACATTGTGATCCATAGGAGCAAATGCTCTATTTATCACAATGGTTTAAAAAAAGAGACATTTACAGAGGCATCAAAAGGCCTCAATATGAGACAATGGGACAAAAAGGCACAAAGACATTGTGTGAGATAGCTGATTTAAAACAAGAGCCATGTGGGACTCTATCGCTCGTCCGATTTGATTTTGTACTTGTCCATAAAAAAAATAAAGGACAACAACTCCAAAATTTTGAAATCAAGAGTTATGGTTCTTATGTAAAGGCCTTCTCCTCAATGAGATCTACCCACCTATTAAGTTTCATGTTGATACCCAATACTTTTTGAGTAATCGGATACATTAAGGTTTTTGCACACCAACAACTACGCCAACGCCTATGACCACACCTACGACCCAGTGATTACAATAGCTCGACGTCTCTTCGAAACAAGACAAGCTAAAAGTGGCATCAATCAAAAAAGAACTATTCAATGAAACATCAATATGAGGCAGACTGAACATCAAATACCTAAATACGTTTTCGGAATGTGTTAATAAGCAGTGATCAATCATCAATTTCATTAGCCCTCATTTGAACCAGTACATGTATAACCCTTTTACTAGATAAAGACGCCTACTTTACACATTTGGAAATGTAGACTTGATTAAACAGCTCCCGTAGGATCTGTCTGATCAGGGTTTGTTCTGTAAGTTTTCATGGAAGTCACAATGCATCTAGATAAAGAGCAGAGTGACTCTGTCTGTGTCTTAAAAGGATTCAAACAGATATTCTTCCCTGGACTTAACCCTTCGTTTGCTAATCGCGTCAATATACCTACCTGTAAATAGTGAAGACCCAGATGAGACAGCTCCTGCAGGAGCTGTCTCATCAGGGTCTGCACTATTTACAAGTTGATTGTGCACCCAACCAGTGCACTCCACAGCAGTGATTGCACAGCGAAATACGTGTACACAGTGAAGATATATGTAATTATACCACAGGGCATGGGTAAAGAAGGAGAAATGTATTTTAAAATTCAGCAAGCGAAGGGTTAAGTTAAATGAACAGGGAAAGGGTTAAGTGAAGATGATGATTGATTCACTTTCAGACCTTGCAGCAAATGATAATTTTGGCAAACAATAATTGAATAACACGCTAAATGATAATGGAATGACAGTCAGCCAATTCCTTGTATATACAGCTTCTTTAACCCTTTATTCCATGAATATTTATGTAAGAAATAATGACATTCTGAATAATAATTAGACTAATTGTTATAACAGCAAATGGACACATGAAGTTTTGGTCATTGCAGAAACTGTTTAATCATATCTATATTATTTCATAAGCAAGCAGAGCAGACCCTGATCAGATGGATCCTACAGGAACCATCTGATCTGGGTCTACTCTGTTAAACAGGGCATAGAAAGGCCTGTTTATGGAGTAAAGGGTTAAAAAGGTCACAGATAGAATAAACAATGGTTATCCCTTTAAATGTTGAATATTCAAAGTGGGATGACCTGTCACGGTTTAAGATTCCATTCAATCATCATTTCTTCACCAAACCCTATGTTGTGACCACTCATTAGAATCATCTTGAAAAGACAATTCTAAAGGGTGGTCACAACATAGGATTTGCTGGAGATACAGTGGAATAATTCTTGAAAAAAATGGTTGATTTATAATCTTATCTATGCATCTAGCGCTTCAGGAATAACATTTTGGAAACAACCTGACCGTGAGTAAAGATACTTGGAGCAACAGATAAACATGCATATTCAAGTACTAAAATCTTAATTTCTCCACAAAACCCCACGTGATGACCACTTTTTAGAATCGTCTCTTTGAGAAATGAAGAAATTATTCTTGAAAATGTTTTAATTTATGCATCTTATCTGGACCTCTGGATACCATAAATTAAGGAGTTTGGAAACAGTACAGTAAAATAAAAACGGTTTGACACTCGGGCACTTGCTTTTGAAAAGAAAATGGAAGACAAAATGTACATTGAGAATCGAAGCAAACAAGAAGATTTGCAAATATAAATGTATACTTAGTGTTGAAAGTTTAAACCCTTTTCCTCATAGAAACGCCTTTTCACACCTTAACAAACAGAGTAGATCCAGATCAGATAGCTCCTACTTCAGAACAGCCATTTGATCAGTGTCTGTTTATGGAATTAAACAAGAGTTTTTTTTGTCAAAAGCAAACATTTCTCTTGGAAAGTTTACATTAAATTAATGAATATTCATGAAGTGACCAATTCATACATACCGGTAAATATTTATTAGGAAAAGGATGCAATTCTTTCTTACTGTATGATTTCTGAATGCTGAAATGTGGACTGGTCCATCAGTGTTTAACTATAGAGTTGATTTAGTAAGAAAAGGGAGTAGTTTGTAAGAGAATTTTGAATGCCAAACAGTGCAGACCCTGGGCCGAGAGTTCCTCTAGGAGACCTCTGACCTAGGTCTATACTACTTGAAAAATACCAGTGCACTGTTTTCCTGCATTCCGATCGGTAAACAATATAAAACACTCTAATTTGAAATACCATCTGTGAAATTGGAAATAAAGCCTTTAAATAATAAATTGAAAATGACAGAAGAAATATTGAGCAAATATAAGACTTCACTGTGAACACATAATGTGCATAAGCACTTAATCCTTTACTTAATGAATATTCATTTAGAAATAATGACACCAGGAATATTAATTAGCTGAGATTTTGAATGAATAATATTGGACATGGTAGAATCTCTAGATATCAGAGCTATATCACTGCATAAGCAAACAGAGCAGACCCTGATCCTGCAGATGCCGTCTGATCTGAGTCTTCTCTGCTTGCAAAGGTCTTAACACTTTCCTTCATATAAATACCTTAAACATAGCACACCCAGATCATACAGCTCCTGTAGGAGCCATCTGATCAGGGTCTGCTCTGTTATTGGCATATTGCTTATGGAAATAAATTCTACACTCTGTGTAACTGTTAATGATGCTTTAAAACAGTTCAGCTCATTAATATTCATGATGTCATTATTTCTTACATGAATATTGAACAGGGAAAGGGTTAAAGGGCCTATCGATGGAGTATATGGTTAATTAATATTCATGCAAGAAATAAAGACTTTCCTAATCAGCTGAACGTGGATAAATTATATATAACCATCAGAATGTTTGGTCATTGCAACTGTAGAGCACAGAACACTGTAGAGTTACAGAAAAAGATGCATACCCAAATACTAAAATCGTCATTTTTCCACCAAACCCCATACCGTGACCACTCTTTATAATTGTCTATTCGAGACGATTCTAAAGAGTGGTTATAGTATAGGGTTTGGTGAAGAAGTAAAAGAGTTATTCTTGAAAGTATTTTAATGTATACATCTTATCTGAAGCTCTGAGAATCTGATGTATATTATTCCATAAGTAAACAGAGCAGACTCTGATCAGACAACTCCTGAGAGTTGACCATGTTTGTATATATAGTAGAACCCCTATACATCGGAGTTTTAAGAAAGAACAATTTAGCCTCATTATTTAGGTCTTTTTTGGCAGGTGGCTGCTTAATGCAGGGTGAAAGTCATGCAGAAAGCTTCTTTGAGAGCCACCTGTCTGAAAGACCTGTTTTGATACCAATTTTAATGCCCAGTTAAGAGGTGTTTTACTGTACACATGTGTAACTATACATCTAGTGAAGGGTTTAAACTTTGTGAGGTAACACTAGGTTGCTGATAAACAGTTTGAATCCAGATCAGGTGCTTTTAAAAACAAATGGACAATGCATTCTTGTCTGAGATTTTATGAAAATGACATTTTCTGAATAACAATTTAGCTGTGTGTGCTGAAAATTTAACCCGTGACTCCATAAATATGCCTTTTAATGTCTTTGCAAGAAGAGTAGACGATCCTACAGTTTATGCCAGTGCCAAAAATTAAAGTGTTCATGTATATACAGTAAAACCTCTCTATAACAGCCACTACATTGTGTTAATTAGTTGTTTTTTAGGGGAGACGGCAGCGTAAAGCAAGGTGAAAGTAAAACAGAACACTCCTATTATAGGAGTGTTCTGTTTAACTTTCACCTTGCTTTAAGCAGCCACCTGCATTGACACAAAATACTTGATGTAATTTAGAAGCCGTTATAGAGAGGTTTTACTGTACATAATTTAGTGGCTGTTATAGAGAGGTTTTAATGTAGATTAATATTCATGATATAAAGAGTTACGTAGCTACAGATAACTGTGCATACTCAAATACTAAAATCGTCATTTCTCTACGAAGCCCTATATTGTGACCACTCTTTTGAATCGTCTCTTTGAGACGATTCTAAAAAGTGGTCATAACACAGAGTTTGCTGGAGATATAAAGAAGTTATACTTGAAAATATTTTAATTTACGCATCTTATCAGGAGCTCTGGAGTTACTACAACAAGTATGTGGCTTGATTAGTATTTAACCCTTTACTCCATTTAGAAATATTAATGTAAGAAATAGTGACATGATTATTAAGTAGTTTAACCTTTAGCCTGCTATGGGCGGATGTGTGATTACCTTAGCAAACAGTCTGGATTCAGATGAGATGCCGAGTAACTCAGCGTCTCATCAGGATCCAAACTGTTTGACATCCTGATTGCATTTTGGTAGAAAAATTGATTAAAGCCTGATTTTTTGAAAATATAGTAATGAAAAATTATGCAAAAATAATTTACTCAGCAGGCTAAAGGTTAATATTTATAGTGACAGATGAACACAGGATTTTTTGCCATAGCAGAAACTGTAGAATCATATATACATGTATGTTATTTCTTAATCAAACATACACTGTAGCAAACCCAGATCAGATTTTGGTCTACTCTGTTTGCAAAGGCATATTTATTGAGTAAAGGGTTAAAAATGCTAAAAATGCCTAAACAATACATAAATTACTTGTTTATATGCTGAAAGAAGTACATGTATATTGCAAGAAAACCAATTAAATAAATGCCGAAGAAGACAAAATTTTCATGTGTTTAATATCAGAGGCCCGATTTTATACGGCAGTGTATTAGTATTTACCGGTATTTAGATTGCATTTTAGTTTTGTCAATTGTTCGACATGGGCCGATACTATTTTGTTGTAGAACAAAAATTGTAAATATCACAGGGGCATAATATTATATAAGTTCAAACTGACAATCTTCATAATAATGATTGAATATAAATACAAATATTTATGATGTTATTTAACCCATTACCTCATAGGCTATATTTAGATCCAACCTCTTTAAATAAATCTACCGAAAAGGAGCATTAACTACAGAAAAGGATTTGTTTTTAGACTTTTGTAGTTAAAAACCATTGTGATAAATGCTCTATTTATCACAATGGTTTCAACAGGTGACTTTTGCAGAGGCGTCAATATGAGGGAATGGGTTATTGTAGAGACTTTCCCTTTAAAGCCTTTGCAAACGTAGACCCAGATCAGACAGCTCCTACAGGAACTGCCTGATCAGGGTCTGACCTGTTTGCTTATGATATAATACAGGTCTACTTTACAGTTTCTGCCATCGCCAACAATGCCTGTGATCACGTACCACTAGTTTTAACCCATTCCTCCATAGGCTATTTTTAGACCCAAACTCTTTGAATGAATCTACCCAAAAGGAGCATTTACTAGTGAAAAGGAAATTTTTTGAATTTTGTAGTTCTGAAAACATTGTGATAAATAGAGCATTTGCTCCTATGGAGCAAATGCTCTATTTATCATAATGGTTTCAAAAAGTGACTTTTATAGAGGCGTATTTATGGAGGAAAAGGGTAGAACCTGTCCTAAGCTGCCATTCATGTATAGAACATAGGAGTCTTATAGAGCAAGTGGGTGTGCAATGCTCGGCAAAAGTAATGCAGAAAGGTCCTATAGGAGCTTTCTGTATAACTTTTGCCTGCATTTAGCTACCACCAGCCTTATAGACCATTTATTAGATCTCTTTTTGATGGCTGCTAAAGAAGGTTCTGCTGTTTTCATGGCGTCTCTGATGCATAAATTACTATTTTCAAGAATAACTCCATTATTTCTCTATCAAATCCTATGTTGTGTAGATGATTCTAAAGAATGGTCACAACATAGGGTTTAGTGGAGAAATGGCGATTTTAGTATCCGAGTACGCAGAGTTATAAATCTGTTGCTCTGGTGGCTGGAGATCATGATTTCTTACTGAATATTGATGAGAAAAGGATTAACCGTTTCAGTGCAGAAAACGAGTCACTAATGTCCTTTGAAAACAGTGTAGATCCTAATTTGCTCCTCTCCTCTCCTCAGGCTCTGCACTGTTTGTCATGTTACACTTTTCATAGAAATGTCACCGAATATTCACCGTAAGCTTTCCCTAAATGTAAATTTTGGAATGGTAGTTTTATATACAGTAAAACCTTGCTAAACCAGAATTCTAGTAGAGAAGAATTTAGATACATATAGGAAGGTGGCTGCTTAATGCCGAGGTGAAGGTCATGCAGACAGCTCGTAGAGCATTAACACATTCCTTCCTAGTGACGTATTTTGGCGCCTCTGTACAAGTCATATTTTGAAACTATTGTGATAAATAGAGCATTTGCTCCATAGAAGCAAATGCTCTATTTATCAAAATGGTTTCAAAACTACACAATTCTAAAAACTTTTCTTTTCTCTAGTAAATGCTCCTTTTTGGTAGATTTATTCAAAGAGGTTGGGTCTAAATATAGTCGAGGAGAGAATGAGTCAAGCTGCCACCTGTCCCCAAGACCCATATTTATACTAAACTGAACATCAGATTTAGAGGGGTTTTACTGTATTGGTTTTTTCCCCAGAAACATACAATCCAAGAGTAAATGAGAATCTGGATTCAAACAAACATGCTACATAGGACAAAATGAAATCGTCACATATCCTAACCCACCAACAATTGTCAAAAGTATACGCAGGGTAACCAGTAGAATCTGGTTGAGAATGCGAAAATCAAACACATGAACACGTAAAACCACAAAAACTATCATAAGCTTTAACTGGAATCGTATAAAAGTTTTTATAAAAAAGAAGTACAATAAAGCTATCAAACCCAGAAAACAGAATAAAAAAGTCATCGTCAAGCCAGCAAAGAAGTAAGCATGGAATGAAAACTGCTTCCTGCCAATGCTTGTGTTTGTATACACATGCACGCGAGGTGCTGTCGAATGAGTCTTTGTATTGGATCTGTTCAAGTATGATTCGGCCGTCATCATGCAGCTGCTGTGAGGCCCTTGAAGCGCCCTGATTTCCCTTCGCATTGGAAACAACATCAAGGTTCTGTATCACATCAACACTTATCTATTGCACTTTCACCTTCTTCAACTTTATAATCCCACTAGCAGCTTATCAGAAATCATAAAATTACCATTTTCTACTTAAGAAGGAACACTGGCAATAAAATAATGGCACCGGCTATAGTTTAAGTTGCTTGCATAGTTCAAATAAAGATACATTCACCCTATAGCTCTTTTGCACTGTCATATATCATTCATGGTTGCTACTGCACAGTAATTCTGTGTTTTCCCGTCTGTCATTTGCACAATTTATTTTTCAGAACAGTAATTCGAACTGGTTGACTGTAACAGCTTGTTGAGCATTCGATACTCTTTGCTTTAAAATGTTCTGCTTCTGTGAGTCTGTAAGCCTGCTAACCTGTTCAGATGAGTTGTCTCAGAAGATTCACTGTTTTTACTGTGCTGAAACAAAGTAGCAATACAGTATTTATACAGGCGTAGATAGATAACATGTGTAAATTAAAACAATTCTCCTATATTTCCCATCAAATCCGATGTTGTGACCACTTTTTAAAATCATCTCTTTTAACCCATTCCTCTATAGGCTATTTTTAGACCAAACCTCTTTGAATAAATATACTGAAAAGGAGCATTAACTAGAGAAAAGGAATTTTTTAGAATTTCGTAGTTCTGAAACCACTGTTATAAATAGAGCAAATGCTCTATTTATCACAATGTTTGCAAAAAGTGACTTTTACAGAGGCGTAAAAAGGCGTATTTATGGAGGAAAGGGTTAAATGTTTCTAAAGAGTGGTTACAACATAGGGTTTGGTGGAGAAATGATGATTGTAGTATTAGAATACACACCTTTATCTCTTGTTTTGCATTTAGCATCTATCAGCCAGTAGTTCTATGCTGAATACAGAACTGGTACAGCAATAAGCAGTCTGCTTCATTGATATTGCTTCATGATCAATTGTTCATAAATGGCACATTCTCTGAAAAATATGAGAAATCAAACACATTTTGATCTCAAAGATACAGTAAAATCCCTCTAAACCGGACGTTAATTTTGGTATAAATATCGGTTTTGGAGACAGGTGGCAGGTTAATGCAGGGTGAAAGTCATGCAGAAAGCTCCTCTAGGACTTTTACCCTGCATTAAGCAGCCACCTGCCTAAAAGTAGCTAAATTCTTCTCTTCTAGAATTGCGGCTTAGAGGGGTTTTACAGAGTGGTTCATAACCATAATGCCCTTACCATTCTTGTAGGAAAGCTGTGGCCCATGTTTTAAACCTTTCCCTCATATAAATGTGTTTTCATGCATTGGCAAACCGAGTATACCCAGATCAGACGGCTTCCATAGGAGCTGTCTGATCAGGGTCTGCTCTGTTTGCTAATTGAATTTGAAAGATCTGTCTTTACTTTGTAAAATGGCTACAATGTTCCACTTCCCACATTTCATTATAACTATTTTGTGCATGAATATTCAGTAGGTACTGAAATTTGAATAAACATACAAAAAAGGGAAAGGTTTAACAGTCCCTTAACCCTTTCCTTTATATGTGGACGACTTTTGGCAACTTTGCAAACAGTGAACAGATCTAGGTCGAGGTCAGACAGCTTCTGATAAAAATCAGATTCCAGTTTCTGCCATGGCTAAAATTCATGTGTTCATGAATAAGCAATTATAAAAAATCAGCTAATGATTATATTATTTAAGCATAATCAGTCATTATTCTAATGTGAATATCCATTGAGTAAAAGGTTAACCCTTTACTCCATGTGTATACTCATGTAAGATTTAATGACATCATGAACTTAATGAATACTAATTAGATATTTTTTTTATAATGGTTTAAAAGTCAAAACAAAAGTTTATCCATGTCAGACACTGCAGTCATATCTATATTATTCCATATGAGTAGAGGGCAGACACTGATTGGAGCCGTCTGACCTTGGTAAACTCTGATGTAGAAGGGCATGTTTATGGAGTAAAGATTAAAGTTGTACAGTAAAGTTATACTGTACTAGCTACACCTTGTAATGAATTCCAGCTTGATCAACTTGAAGCTAAATTTAGCGGAGTAGTGTGCATAGCAGTTTTGTGCATGCTCGTGCAACTAGAAATAGAACATTCTTTAGCGATGCTGTATGGACTCGCATGTGATGTAGGCTAGTGCATTAGTTTATATTACCTGACTTATCAGGTGAACTTTGAGTTTTCTCTTTCCTCTGCAATCACTGAGTTACTTTCACTTTCAGCTATTTATATCAACTTCCGGTGACAGTATTTAAAGGGGAGTAACTGTTTAACTACCTCAATAACTCAAAATAATCGGAAAGGAGGAAATATAAATATTGAAAACCCGTTTTTAAAATGACAGATATAGTATATTAGTATTATACATATATATTGGTAGATATATATATTATAATTTCATAAGCAAACAGAGCAGAACCTAATCAGATGGATCATAGAGAAGCCGTCTGATCAGGGTCTACACAGTTTGCAATGGATTGAAAAGGCGTATATATACTACAGAAGCTGTCTGGAGTTCCATTGTATCGCGGTACTTGTCGTTTTTACAATAATAAATATATAAATAGACTTACCTGCTGCTTATAATTTTTTCCATGTCAAGGGGTAAATGATTCCTCTACATCCATGTGAAAATAATTTAATGATAACCAATAAGTTGCTGTTTAGTCGCTGTTTTTATGTCCGCCATATTTGTGACGTCTTTTAAAGGAGTTTCCCATTATATCGCGCTAAAAATAGAATCAAGCGTATGGAGCGCCAATCCGGTTATTTATTGCCATGATTGTCGATAAATTTTCAGAATATATCAAAACTGACGAAAATAAACATCAAAAGTGGTGGGAAAACGTAAAATGCAGAACTATTTACAATTTTGTAGGGGAATATCGTTAAATTTCTACACAATGTGGACATCTAAAGACACTCCCTCGTCGCAAAACTTTAATTGGAGTGCAAAATGATAAATGTGTCCAATGGCTGCAGTAGTCACATTTACCCCATTTCACAAACACAACACCCGCTAACTTTTCCAAGTCATCTGGCTGCCACTTTTCACACACACAACAAGTTTCCTCATCATCAGTAAATTGATCACTTTCCGTGTCAAAGATAGATGAGTCTTCAGACAATGTAATTGGGCCCCCTTATTTCCTAAACCTGATGTACTCGGACGTTCATTAGTTGATTTCTCTTCTTTGGATTTTGCAGTCTTAGCTTTTCCAGATGTTACAATTTTCTTTTGAGCAGAAACATTCTTTTGAGGCAATTTTTCTGGTTTAAATGTCTTACATTGTGGCTGTTTTTGATTCTTTAGGGTATTCAAAATTGAAGTCTTGGACAAATTGCCAGCAAGATATGGAGGTACAAACTTGCGTTTTGGTTTCTTTACTATGGCTTGCTTGATTGCACGTGGTTCAAAAAAGGATGAAATACTACTTCTTTCAATACTTTTCTGTTTCTCTGCAACAGGTCTTGTCTGAGAAGTATGATTTACCTCTACGTTTGAACACTGTTCTATCGAGTTGACATCTTCATGTTCATTTGAACTAGTTTTGATTGCACCATTAATAGGTGATGGTTCTGTTGGTTCTGTACAATTTGTGGTACACTGATCAACAACATATATAACAGAGGGTGCTGTTTCATTTGGAAGGATAGCCGTGTTGTCAAACGGATGGATGCCAGTCTTACGAAAAGAGGAGACTAAGTTCTGAGGTGACATTCATTTCAGATATGGATTACATGTAAGTGTGGCAATTTCATATTTCGTGATGCAAATTCCTGGGGTTTTCTGCATGTATGTTGCACATTCTCTGTTGTACATGTTCTTGAATGGCCCAAAGATACCAACGTCTAAAGGTTGGGTCAGATGGCTGCTATGAGGCGGAAGAACAAACAGAATAACGTTTCTCTTTTTTGCCCAGTCAGCTAATGTTAAGCTGATATGGGATCTATGACCATCATATAGAACTAATTTGGGTTCTTGGTGCTTATCATTGGTAATTCCAGCATGATTAGCAAAGTGGGTTGTAATATAATTGTGAAACACCTTCATGTTGGACCAACCCGTTTCACTCATCTCTCCTGATGCACCTGGGGCAGCACCTGTCATAAACTCAGGATTCCATCTCTTACCGGGGAAAACATAATATGGTGGAATAAAGTTACCCATTGCGTTACCTGCTGCTATTATTGTTACACTAGCTGAGCGATCTGATGTGATAGATTGGGCTTTAGTGTCTTTTCCACATAATATTCTAGATGGTTCATGGGCTGTTGTCACTCCTGTCTCATCAATGTTAAATATACAGGATGGTTTACTGTGCAAGGTGTTATTTGTCAGAACAGTAGACAACTCCTTGAAATATTTGCTAATGTTCTGTGGGGATGCACCCTTTGCTCTTGCTATTGATAATTTCTGAGGTTTAACTAATTTTATATCCTCCCACCTACTCAAAAACCCATAGAACCAATTGTTACTCAGCTGCCCAGAAACATCTTCAGATTTTAGCTTCTTCCCAAGTGCTACTGCATAGTCTTTACCAATAAACTGGATATCAGCTTTCGTATACCCATAGCCGATTTTGCCCATGTAAAGTAGATGATCAACCAAAGCTTTCTCCTCCTCCAATGTAAAAATTGTGGCCTGACCCACTCTTGCATCCACTGCAATATTCCCTTTGACTCGATCCCTCAAAGTTGATTCTGGCACACTATATGCTCTAGCTGCTTTATACACAGACATGCCTCTATCTATCACTGCTGAATAGGCTAACGGGACATTATCTCTGCTATACTGCAGCCTTTTCTTCTTAGCTTGAGGAGACTAGAATAAAAAAATAAATAAAACAATGTGGAAAAATATATAAAAATGTTTTTAAAAAATCAAATATTTAAAAAGCAAAAACCATGACCTTTAAATAGTTACAACATTGTTTAAACATTTCATCTCAACATTTTTATTTCTAAAAAAATGATTTTATTAATATTTTATATAGTTGTTATTAAAAATTAATACATCATTCATTTTCAACACAAAAATACATTGACTTTAATCAATATTGATCAAATTACAGAGCGAATATTTTAAAATAATTCACAATTATGGTCCTTATTTCTTTCCATAGTTTTTTACTTCATAACAAGGTCAATGTCACTTGTCACGTGAAAAGTTTGTTTATGGGATATGGGAGTATCAGACGACAGATGTCAAAGTAGATTCTGTACTGATAAATGAATAAGTAGGCCTTTTTAGTGAAGGACCCATAGTTGAATCTTTGAATATTCGCCATTTTGATTAAAAATATACAAAAATATGATTTACTTACCAGTATTCTCGACATTTTCAAAGAAATAGCTCTTTCGGAAAACAACGTGACTTCCGTGTTTTGTTGCTAAAAATAGGGCGGTACTTGATGACGTCATCCGCGAGAATTCTTGTGTTTATAAATACCGCGATACAATGGAACCCGCGATACAATGGGAAGGTAGTGCATATAAATAAACATGAATACAAAAGAAAAGGGTTAGAATAGATCTATGTCTTCTCGGAAAATAAGGATATTCTGATTTATAACCATCGACCCTTTTAAAATGACTAATAAGCAAACTCCATTTTATCTTGTATGCTGTTTTCCTGTGGATTCGTGGGTCTTAAATGTTAAAAGAAAATAGATCTAGATAAATATATTTAATTTACATTCCTTCTTCTTCTTCTTCCTGGTAATGGCCACCATCAACTATTTGATTATTTTGCCATTGTCGAATGCGATACGTCACAAATTTCAGTCAAATTTGTATTTATAATTTAAAATATTGATTTAAAACTATATACACTCGTTTGCATCTACATGATTGTAGCTACACTAGCCTTGAATGCGGCTAGTGTTTCAGATTGTGCTATATCTGGGGGCAGAGAGTTCCAGTCCTTGATAGTGCGTGGGAAAAAAGAGAACTTCCGGTAGTCACTGTTGGTAGTCAGATACACTAATACGTACAGCTGTTCAAAGTGCTCACTGTAATCTTGAGCATCACGATATGTACAGACTAAAGCCAATCAGGTATGAAACTGGTAAAGTTATCCCTAAAATGTTCGCCTCCATAAGTTGCACATGCATACCAAGTTTGAAGGATGCATGTTGAAATGACGATAAAATCATTACCAATCTAAATTTGACCTTTGACCTTGATGTGTGACCTTGATCTTAATATAAGTCAGTCCTAAAAACGTCCGACTCCAGAGTTAAAACTTGGCTTGAATTTGCACATGCAAGCCATCACAATAGTTCTTTCTTCTAAATGTGAAAACAACCCTGATCAAAACCACAAGCATAAAATGTTACAGTTTAACAAGAGGGTCATGATGGCCCTAAATCGCTCACCTGGTTATAACAGATTTATGTATATACAGGGAAAAAGCAATGGGGAAAGCTCCTATAGTAGCTTTCGGTGTTACTTTTGCCCTACATTAAGCAACCATCTGCTTTTTAATAAGCATGTGTTTAATAAATGAAAGACCGCTTGAGACAGGTTCTACTGTATGTACAGCGTTGTAAGGAAATCATCTATCTATTCCCACAAAGGTCAGTGATCTGGTAAATCTGATAAAAAGGTAGGACAAAAATTATATTGTGGTAATTGTTTTAATTATTCCGCGCTGAAAGGTTTATGGTAAATGATTGACCGTCTATTAAAAAGGCTAATATCTTGAGATAAATCTATAGTTCTACGTGGGGTAATTTCCTGGTTACAAACCGATGGTCTAAAGATAAATCTATAGTTCTACGTGGGGTAACTTCCTGGTTACAAACCGGTGGTCTAAAGATAAATCTATAGTTCTATGTGGGGTAACTTCCTGGTTACAAATCGGTGTTCTAGTTCACATGCCCCTTTACCCCTTTCTCCATTTATGTGCATTTCAATACTTTTGTAAACAGAGAAGACCCAGATCAGACAACACATGTAGAAACCGTCTGATCAGGGCCTGCTCCTTTTGCTTATGAAGTAATATGGTTACGTCCAGCAATGGACGTTAGTTTACATGTATAAATAAACCAAGACGATATCAGTTGAAATATTCTGGTGATTATTATTTGGAATATACTTCAACATATACATCTGACTGCAGGCTAATCATATACAAAATGGTCTCAAACAACTTAAAGTCTGATGGATCTATAGGCCTTAGTGGGCACTATATTAAGCAACCACTTGCTTATAGACATACTTGTTTATACATTAAGTGGTCGAATTAGAGGGATTTTACTGATCTACATGGTGGGTCAGTAGAGCAGCACAACGTTGGCGCCCAAGGTCTTCTATAAACAGTTTTCAAACCGCGTAAGTTCAAATAATCGTAAAACTCTCTAAAATACTAAATTCAGTACTGTACTTGTTTAGTAAATCGATCTAAATTATATATTAGAATAAAAAAATGTCGTCCCCTAGTCTCGTTTCCTATTCGTATACCTTAAAATGCGCGCCATTTAGCATTTAGATTCCTGGAACAGGCCAGCGTAGTGACACCTTGCTGTAGCATCTCACATACTAGACCCTAGAATCGAGTGCATTTCAGCAGAACTAATAAATGCATTGTATAAGGATTAAAACGTGCATGCGGCAAGTCAAGTAAGAAAATATAGAGCTTTATATCAAGTCAAATTGGAATGACAACACGATATATAGTGTATTTCATCCTATGTCTCTTAACCCTTCGCTTGCTATTCACGTCAATATACCTACCTGTAAATAGTGAAGACCAAGATGAGACAGCTCCTGCAGGAGCTGTCTCATCATGGTCTGCACTATTTACAAGTTGATTGTGCAACCAGTGCACTGTACAGCAGTGTTTGCACAGCGAAATACTTGTACACAGTGAAGATGTATGTATTATACAACAGGGCATGGGTAAAGAAGGAGAAATGTATTTTAAAATTCAACAAGAGAAGGGTTAAGTTAGAGATCGACCTACACGAGTACATCGCCGATGCTACAATATAGAGTAAAACACTTCTAATGCGACTGCCTAACATAAGTATATTTCTGGGTGGTATAGGCAGGCGGTAGCTTAATACAGGACAGAAGTAATGCAGAAAGTTCCTAGAGGAGCTTTCTGCATTACTTTTGTCCTGCATTAAGCAACCATCTGCTTATAATGAGACCAGTGTTTATTCATTAAGTGGTCGCATTAGAGGAGTTCTACTACTTTGTTCAGGTTGATATAATTCCAATGTTTCTACTATGGCCAATCATTGTCTATGTACTATCACAAAAATAATCTAATGCATAATCATATATAATCTGACATGGAACCAACTTGTCTGTATCGTCACGTAGTGACTTTTAACCTCTTGATTTGGATCCAATATCTTGGTTTGGATCCAAACATTATATAGATTAGGAGAACTCTGTAAGCAGGAAATACTTAAATATAAACCAGGAAATAGAGGCAGGCCACTTGGTCAGGTTACCTGCTTTGCTTGACAACTATATAGCTTCCGGGTATATTGCTATGGCGACTGTCCTGATATGTTAGATTGAATCAGACTTTCCTGTACAAACAGGAAATGTCTGTCACCGGGCTTAGGGAGATATATACTGTCCAATAGTGGACATTTGGGAGTTCGAGTGGAGTTGAGTTGGAGTTCAGTGGAGAGTCCGTCTAGATTAGATCAGTTGGGCAGATTAGATCTAAAATGCATTATGGGTAAAGTTAGGGACCGCAAGGTACTTGGCAGGCATAGGCCAGTATCGACTCAGAAACAAATAGGAGCAGTCATGTTATAGAACTGTAATTATGTGTTGCTGTATTAGAGTTTATGAAATGTGTTTATTAAAATATATGAGACTGAAAATGTGTTGTAACTGAAGCCCATAACGCGACACGTATAAAAATGGTGCCGTTGGACCAGGATTCGAAGAGAGTACAAACCACTATATACGAAGAGAAAGGAGGAAAACTGGAGAATCGTGAATACTGTTAAACTCTTTTGTGTTTTAAAATGGCAGATCAGAATATTTCAAAATTATTGCAAAACGTTTCCACGTCTTTAAATGCTTGTAGTATTGCAGAGAATGTACCTAATTTTCACGGGGATTCAAAATTGTTTAAAAACTGGGTGAAGCAAAATGAGAAATATGGGGTTGTTTATGGATTAAATGGAAATCAGCTCAAATTAACAGCATTTCAAACAAGTAAAGATATCGTTAGCGACTACATTCAGAGATATTTGTCTAAACATCCACAAGCAAAGTGGGAAGATTTGAAAAATGATTTAGAAGCAAGATTTGGTGAGGTTCATGACGCACACTATTGTTTAAAATTACTAGGTCAAATTAAACAAAATGAAGGAGAAAATGTTCACATTTATGCAGAAAGAATTTGGAATTTGGCAAAAGAGGCTTACAAAAATGTTAATGGAGAATTGCAAATCATTGAAACACAGTTAACAGAGTTTTTATTGATGGTCTGGCAGATACGGATATAAAATTTGAAGTTATGAAACTAAAACCTCAAAGTTTTGAAAAAGCGGTTACTTTTGTTGCAAATGAGATAACAGTTAGAGAAAGAGTTAAATTAAGAGACACTTCAGAACAGAACTCGAATTTCAGACCTACAATTAAAACGAGAACAAAGAAAACTGTTAGCGTAAAACCCAGACAATATTGTACACACTGTAGGAACATTGGACATATTGTTGATGACTGTAGACATAGGATTAAAAGCAACAAAATGTTCGCAATGAAAAGAAATAAGAGATTTAGAGAGAGGCAAACGCAAAATAAATGGCGGCCTAAGTTTAAATGTTGGAATTGTGGTCATAGTGGGCACATCCGTCGATATTGTAGGACGCCTAGAGTTTCGAGACCGAGATGCAATAGAAAATCTTTAAACGGGAAAACTTTCGTCATAATGAAGTCGTTGACGAAAGTTCAAACAAGCAAACGTACACAATTAACTTATGCGGAAATCCTGCTTCGTGCTTAATACGAACGGGCAGACAAAACTTCAGGGCGTTGGTAGACACGGGTGCTGGTGTGAGTTTAATAAGTCTCAAAGCGTATAAAATGTTAAAGAACAGACCGAAACTAATGCCAGAAAATATACAATTAAAATCGGTTAATGGAGGTTTTCTGAAAGTACATGGATGTACATTGCTTAATTTCAAAATTGGGAATATTGAAAAAGTTCACAAATTCGTTGTAGTCGATAATGTAAGAAATATGATTCTAGGGAGAGATTTTCTACAAGAAAATGGTGTTAGATTATATTTTGATTTAGGTTGTTTGAGAATAGACGACTGCTATGTTTCGTTAGAAGAAGATCACCACATTGCTTCAATAACAAGATTAAGTAAAAGTGCAGTATTAAAGCCACAAACTGTCAATGTTGTTTTTGCAAAAGTAAAGAAACATGAAGGATTTAAGACAAAAACCACTTATGACTTCAAACACATTAGCAATTCATTTTTTGATAATCAACCAGAATTAGAGGTAGTCGACTCGGTTGTAGAACTCAGAGCAGACCGAACGATTCCAGTATTGGTTATTAACAATAGCCACAAGACAATTAAGCTTAGAAAAAGGTGTGCACTAGGAAAGATTAATTCAATTAATGATCAAGAGATAAGCTCAGTGGAAGAAACCACTAGAAGTAATTCAGTAAATACAGGTTTAACTGAAGAAGAGATTTTAACGGGTTTAAATTGCTCTGAAGATCGTAAGGATGTAATTTTACCACTGCTTCTAAAACACAGACATCTGTTTGCTAGGAATAATTTGGAACTAACTCAAACCAACACAGTAAAAATGACTGTGCCAACAGGAGATCATCCACCGATTAAGTTAAGGCCATATCGTACACAACTGAATAACAGAGCTGCTATTGATAAAGCCATTGACGAAATGTTAGAGGCAAATATAATTAGACCTTCTAAATCTGCCTGGAGCTTTCCCATTGTAATTGTTGATAAGAAAGATGGAAGCAAACGTTTTTGTGTTGATTTTAGGCAGCTCAATAAAATTATCAAACCAATTGCATACCCAATTCCAAACATAGATGATTGTATAGCTAACTTAGGGAAAAGCAAATACTTCACAAGTTTAGACTTAATTTCTGGGTATTGGCAGATTCCAGTGGAGGAAAATGATAAACAGAAGTTATCTTTCAGTACTTTCAAAGGAGCATTTGAGTTCCAGACGATGCCATTTGGGATTTCAACAGCCCCGGGGAATTTTCAATCATTGATTCATACTGTTCTTAGAGGCTGCGAAAGCTTTAGCTCATCTTATATCGATGACATTCTTATCCATTCTGAAACCCTTGAGGAACACTTGATACATATAAATACCGTATTGGAACGCTTGCACAATCATAACCTAAAGTTGAAAATAACGAAATGTCAATTTCTCCAGGAGCAGACAAAATTTTTAGGTTTCATAATTGATAAATTCGGCGTAAGGCCTGACCCATTAAAAGTAGAAGCAATCAGAAATTTACCGCAACCCAAGTGTCAGAGGGATGTTCGTTCACTGTTAGGAATGGCAGGTTTTTATAGGCGTTTTTGTCCAAACTACTCGCAATTAGCAGAACCTTTGATCAATTTAACTAGAAAGAAAATACAGTTTAAATGGACCGAAGAGTGTGAAAATAGCTTCAGACAACTGAAGGATGTGTTAACACAAATTCCGTATCTTTCATATCCAGACCCAAATAAGCCATATACTCTGTATACAGACGCTTCGCTTCGGCATATCGGGGCATGCCTTACACAGAAATGTGATGCTGATGAAACTGGGGATTTTGTAGGGGAAAAACCGATCTATTTCCTGTCACATAAGTTAACAGAAACCCAGACTAGATGGAGTACAATTGAAAAAGAATGCTATAGTATCTTTTATAGCCTAAATAAACTTGATCACTATCTACACAACGCAGAGTTTACCATAAGATCCGATCATAGGCCGTTGAAATATGTGTTAGAGACACAAATACAGAACAAGAAAGTAGCTTTATGGAGCTTAACAATCGCCAGTTACAATTGTAAGATTGAATACATTCCGGGCAAACAGAATATAGTTGCTGATTTCCTAAGCAGACCGCCTGCTTGTAATACAAAGAGTAATCAGAGTAATGAAGAAGGGTGTGAATTAGATCAAGAATGTGTGTTAGATATCAATGATAAAACATACGAGATCTCCCCGCAAGGTAGCAATTCTGAAAAAGCCCAAAGCGTTAACCTAATTGACTCAACGCACCTAAATCTAAAGCAGATTGTTGATAAAGAATGTGAACTGCCAGATTCTTTCATAGAGCCACTCAAAGAAGTGTCAGAATGTGACATGAAAATTGAACAAAACAAAGATCCCAAAATTCTAGAGTTAAGGATGAGACTGAAACATGGGAAGCCGAGCAAAACAGAAGAAAATAGATTTCTGGAGGTAGATAATATATTGCACTATATTTCCAATGTAGATGACGAACCCAGTCTGAGATTATATGTTCCGTCACATATGACTGGAATGGTAATAAAACAATACCATGACGAGAATGGCCACCCGGGCTGTCAAAGGCTATTTCATACAATTAAACAGAATTATTACTGGCCGGGTATGTTTAAAGAGCTATATGCATATGTCAACAAATGTGTTATTTGCCAGACTCGCAATCTAACTGCTATTAAAGCACCTATGTCAGATGAATTAATTGTCCCTCCGTTCCCGTTTAGTGTGGTCTCAGTGGATATTACTGGCCCGCATCCATTAACTCTTTCAAATAACCGGTACATTATAGTGTTTGTAGACATGTATTCAGGGTTCATAGAAGCATTTCCATCTCCAGACAAAACTTCTGAAAGCGTAATTCATTTTTTAATGAATGAAATATACAGTAGATACTCCTGCCCTCTATGACTAATTTCCGACAATGGAAAAGAATTTACTAGCTCAGCATTCCAAGAAACGCTAAAGGCGTTAAATATAGATCATGTTAAAACAACAATCTATCATCCAGCTGCAAATGGGGCTAATGAACGCAGTCACAGTACATTAAACAATATTTTAGCTAAACGTGTGCAGGAAAACGTACAAACATGGGATGTGCATTTAAACATGACACTAGCGGCTAGTCGTTTTTCTACCTCTGAAACTTCAAAACATACACCATATTTTCTGCTATTTAACAGAGAAGCAATTTTGCCGGTGGACAATTTACTAAAACCTAGGCGTAAATATCAGGGTGAGCAATTCCACCAGGTGATTCTGGAAGAACAGCACAAATCATTTTTAAAGGTTAGGGCGCAGCTAAAGAAATCAAAGAGAAAGTGCGCGGAGTTTGCGAATCGCACCGCACAAGATATAACCTTCGAAATCGGAGACACTGTTTACTATAAGAATTTTCAAAGAACCAATAAATTCGCGAGTAAGTTCAAACCCTTCTATAGAATCATACAGCAAAAATCACCTTTGACGTATGTGATCAAGAACCAGCTTGACAATTCAACAGTGAAATGTCACGCTTCCCAGATAAGGCATGCGAATATAGATAATTGGGAAATTCCTGAGAATCAAACAGAAAGGCTGATTAGAAAGGCAAATTTAGCGTTTGCACCAGAAACAACGTCCGAATCAGAAAATTCAGACAACGGTCATAAAATGCCACTGGTAACTAAGCAACTGCGTCAAAGACATGATCACTCTAGTGATAGTGAAAATATTCCCCTTGCAGAACTGCAGAAGCATTTGCGAAATAAAAGTTTTCAGAATCAGGCTGGGGGTGACACTGAAACAGATAATCTATCTGATAGGTCAGAAGGAGAAGAGTTAAAGACTCAAAGGGTTATGTCTGACAACAGAGAATCAGATGACATGGAGATAGATGCTATCTCAACTGTGCCCAAATGTAGGCGTAAGCGGAAAGAAAAGCCTGGCAAGCAGACTGTAAAAAAGGCTTTAGCTTCTTGTCTCAATGTTCTATTAGATTCCCTATAGAACAAGATATCTAAGTAGGGTTAATGAGTGTATGTTTGCAAATAAGACTTCAACATAGTGTAAATAGATGTTATGTAAAAGAATCATATCTAGGAGGACCGGTATATGACAGATTGACCGACTGATATGTAAATGACTGACATGTGACCAGTAGTAAGGGTAAAATGTGTACTGTCATGAGGTAACCCATAAGCTTGATCGGTAATTAATATGCAAGAGTGCACGTCATACAACCCACCACTTAACTAGCTAACTGTAAATTCGGGCGGGCATCAACATAAAAATAATAAGATGCTGAAATAAATTTGCTGTATTAAATGACTGTTGTAGCTATAAGTTAAGAATTGAGAAATAATTGGGTCTAGGTACTCCTCTGCATAAGCATAGATTTCAAGGCGGAAACTATCTTTATTAGTAATGAGTAAATACATAGGAATATGTTTTATTAATAATGATATGCCATGAAATACACAAGCGGGTGAAACAGTTCTCCAAATGGTGACCATGTTATGGTGTGCTTACATCGAGCATTCAAGGGTTGAGTTAAATAGACTTTGACACCAGTTAGAAGAGGAGAAATTAAACGGAGAAAAATCTCTCTGTTTGAGTTGGAGACGAACTGTGAAATATTTGTGGTCATTAACTTTTGTGTAAATAGCCAGATATGAACATTGTCTATTGTTTTATTCATATATACATGCGTGTATATACAAGAGACTTGTCGGACAGCATTGAATCGGTGCAGAATGTGGGAACCAGAGAGACCTGAACCAGACAGCTAAAGTCGAGTCCATGGTTACCATGACAACATCAAGCAAACAACAATGGAAACCAGTCGAGACAACCAGGGACGAACGAGCGGTTACTATGGCGACAGTAGCAACCCACAGCAGGGCCAGCCGAAAACGACAAGCAGACATTATTAGAAGTTACGTAATTGTATTAATTTCATAAGAGATTTACTTACTTGTTACATGTATAGAATCCATTTAATTCTTTTAGTTTCAGTTTTAAAGCCATTCAATGTGACTTTATATGTTCACTGTCAAAATGCTTATGCTACATGACTAGTTAGTTAGAGAATTTATACGCAAAGAATATCAATTAGGTCGGATATTAAAACTCATTACTCAGCTTAAAGGTGACAATTGGTAACTGCCAAATGTGTCAAAATTAATTGATACTCATTTAACACCATTATTTCCTATACTCAAGTTAATTAAGAAAGGTGTTAATTAATTGAGATGTTACGAGCATCCGCTCAATTCTGAGTTGGGCTGTCTGTTTAGTGAGTAAAATGGAATGTTAAGTAACTAAGTCATGTAAATTATAAGTACGTTACTGTTTCGTGTTTTGATTTTTATCATTGCAGAAGACATGAGAAGTTAGAAAGACTGTATACAGATCTCTCCTCAGGGACAAGGCAAAATTGTGGCTTAAAGGCGGATACATTGTGAACTTGAACATTTACCTACACACAACGGATTACAGAGACAAAGCAGTGAATTACACCTGTGTGAGAAGGACTATTGAACTGTGTGTTAATTATTGCGTGTTATGAACTTGACATTGGAAGCCTTAAGCTAAATACTGACACTAGTGAATGCCTTATACAATCCTGAGAATTTTGTAAATCGTAACATAGCGATAGAGAGTTACTGTATACAGTATTGCGTAATTAATATGTGGTGATGGGGTTTTAAATTTTACAATAATAAGATCAATATTATATTTTCATGGGCGATACAGCTAAACACGTATTAATCAGATTTAATTGTTAACTCAATGAAATCTGAAATGAAGGAAGAGGCGAGTGTCACGTAGTGACTTTTAACCTCTTGATTTGGATCCAATATCTTGGTTTGGATCCAAACATTATATAGATTAGGAGAACTCTGTAAGCAGGAAATACTTAAATATAAACCAGGAAATAGAGGCAGGCCACTTGGTCAGGTTACCTGCTTTGCTTGACAACTATATAGCTTCCGGGTATATTGCTATGGCGACTGTCCTGATATGTTAGATTGAATCAGACTTTCCTGTACAAACAGGAAATGTCTGTCACCGGGCTTAGGGAGATATATACTGTCCAATAGTGGACATTTGGGAGTTCGAGTGGAGTTGAGTTGGAGTTCAGTGGAGAGTCCGTCTAGATTAGATCAGTTGGGCAGATTAGATCTAAAATGCATTATGGGTAAAGTTAGGGACCGCAAGGTACTTGGCAGGCATAGGCCAGTATCGACTCAGAAACAAATAGGAGCAGTCATGTTATAGAACTGTAATTATGTGTTGCTGTATTAGAGTTTATGAAATGTGTTTATTAAAATATATGAGACTGAAAATGTGTTGTAACTGAAGCCCATAACGCGACAGTATCTTAATCTTACACAACATCGCTCGGCATCTGACATGGAACCAAACTGTGTGTATCCTGATCTTACAGTATATCACTCGGCATCCGACAGAGAAACAAACTGTTACATTATCTAACAATATATCACTCGGCATCTGACATGGAACCAACCTGTCTGTGTCCTGATCTTACAGTGTATCACTCGGCATCTGACAAGGATCAAAACTGCCTGTACCTTCATTTTGCAGTATACCACTCTGCTTCTGGCAAGGAACAAAACTGCAAATGCTAGTTTGATCACGATTAATTGAATATGGCTGTTTAGCCACACTTCTTATGCCTTCTGATATCAACACGGCATATTTAAGCAGATGTCGTCTGTAGTAGCCTCTGATTAGAGTCTGGTATGTCTGTCTAACACAGATCTTACCTTCGGTTCTTGCCATGGTCAAAGGTCCCTGTGGCCACACGCCACTATAAAGGTCATCAGGTTAATATACGCGTTGTTATATTTACATGATTATTGGCATGGAATGCATGCAAAGGGATAGCCAGCACGCTTACGTTTACACATTCAAGCCCGGATGATATAAAATTTGAAAATAATCTCAGACTCATACACAGACCCAGGATCTGATTTGAATTAAGTTAAGTCTTAGTGCAGGTTTAAAAATAATTATCGTATCACTATGAGTCCTTTTATGAAGCAGCGAGGTGCTGAGTTATCAGGACGATTAATCTGGATCTAAACCCTTTAATACCGTGGCACTGGTTTGTTGTTGTGCTTCAAAGGAAATATATATTAACAGTTAAAACGCTCTAAACCGGGCGTTCAATTTAGTGTAAAGATCGGTCCTGGAGACAGATAGCAGATTAATGCAGGATGAAAGTCACACAGAAAGATTAGATTAATGCAGGGTTAAAGTCATGCAGAAAGCTCCTCTTGGCTACATGCCTACAATTATCGAAATTCTTCTCTACTTGAATTCCGGTTTAAAGAGATTTTACTGTACTTAATATTAAAAGGCTTAAGATAAGAACCATCATTTGCATATTATTTATTCCCGATCAGTTAAATGAGCTGTTACTTTCTATACGGTACAACCTCTCTCATCCGAAGTATTAGTGCATAACTACTATGTAGTCAGGCGGAAGGTTAATGCAGGATGAACGTCATGAAAATAGCTTCCATGTGAGTTTTCCGCATAACCTTTACCTTGCAATAATTTTCCATTTGTTTTATACAATTTCTTTCTAATGATGCCTTTTGACGCCTCTCTAAAAGTCACCTTTTGAAACCAATATGATAAATAGAACATTAGCTCCATAAGAGCAATTGCTCTTTTCATTACAGTTGTTTCAAGACTATAAAATTCTAGAATTAATATTAACGGATGATGAACGTATTGCATCAGAGTAAATTAAATGTAAATAGAGGAGGCTTTACAGTTGCCTCTTTCTAAAACGTAATCGTGTATTTGAATTTAAGTTAACAACCAGACATGCAATATGTTGTAGTACTTTAAGATCATATCCCATTTAAATGATGAATGTTTTTAACATATTTTTAGAACAAAGTGAGAAAATAGGTAGTTCCAATAATTTTACGAAGTTTGTAAAGCACATCACCATAAAATTCAAGATGTGAAATACTGTGTCGCAGGAGCGCCTCGAGGTTACAAATGTACTTGCCAATAAGTGAGATTTCGATAATAAAATTTAGAGAAAAGTTTTCTTAATTATACCCCCCTTTTGAAAAAATGGGGGTATATTGCTTTGCACATGTCGGTCGGTCGGTCGGTCGGTCGGTCTGTCGGTCGGTCGGTCGGTCGGTCGGTCGGTAGATCGATGGTTTCCGAATGATAACTAATAAACGACTTGGCCTAGAATCTTCAAACTTGCTGTGGTGGCTGGTCATGACAAGTAGATGACCCCTATTGTTTTGAGGTCACTAGGTCAAAGGTCAAGGTCACCATGACCTAAAATGGTAAAATAGTTTCCGATCAATAACTGCTTTAGGGTTTGGCTTGGTTTCTTCAAACTTGCTGTGGTGGTTGGTCATGACCACTATATGACCCCTATTGATTTTGAGGTCACTAGGTCAAAGGTCAAGGTCACCATGACCTTAACTGTTTAAATGGTTTCCGATCAATAACTGCTCAACGGTTTAGCTTAGAATCTTCAAACTTGCTGTGGTGGTTGGTCATGACCACTGGATGACCCCTATTGTTTTTGAGGTCACTAGGTCAAAGGTCAAGGTCACCATGACCTGAACTGGTAAAATGGTTTCTGATCAATAACTGCTCAAGGGTTTGACTTAGGATCTTCTAATTTGCTTAGGTGGTTGGTCATGACAAATAGATGAGTCCTATTGTTTTTTAGGTCACTAGGTCAAAGGTCAAGGTCACCATGACCATAACTGGTGAAATGGTTTCCGATCAATAACTGCTCAAGGGTTTGGCTTAGGATCTTCAAATTTGCTGTGGTGGTTGGTAATGACCACTAGATGATCCCTATTGTTTTTTAGGTCAATAGGTCAAAGGTCAAGGTCACAATGCTCTTAACTGGTTAAATGGTTTCCGATCAATAACTGCTCAAGGGTTTGGCTTAGAATCTTCAAACTTGCTGCGGTAGTTGGTCATGACAACTGGATGACCCCTGTTGTTTTTGAGATCACTAGGTCAAAGGTCAAGGTCACCATGACCTTAAATTTATTAAATGGTTTCTGATCAATAACTGCTCAAGGGTTTGGCTTATGATCTTCAAATTTGCTTAGGTGGTTGGTCATGACAACTAGATGAGCCCTGTCGTTTTTGAGGTCACTAGGTCAAAGGTCAAGGTCACCATGACCTTAACTGGTGAAATGGTTTCCAATCAATAACTGCTCAAGGGTTTTGCTTAGGATCTTCAAACTTGCTGTGGTAGTTGGTCATGACCAATAGATAACCCCTATTGTTTTTGAGGTCACTAGGTCAAAGGTAAAGGTCACCATGACCTTAACTGGTGAAATGGTTTCCAATCAATAACTGCTCAAGGGTTTGGCTTAGGATCTTCAAACTTGCTGTGGTGGTTGGCCATGCCAACTAGATGACCCCTATTGATTTTGAGGTCACTAGGT
This sequence comes from Azorinus chamasolen, assembly GCA_963576725.1. NCBI lineage: Eukaryota > Metazoa > Mollusca > Bivalvia > Cardiida > Solecurtidae > Azorinus > Azorinus chamasolen. The sequence goes on along the minus strand of OY755241.1, from coordinate 41,004,351 downwards.
CAAAGGTCAAGGTCATCATGACCTTAACTGATGAAATAGTTTCCAATTAATAACTGCTCAATGGTTTGGTTCGGGATCTTCAAACTTGCTGTGGTAGTTGGTCATGACCACTAGATGACCCCTATAGTTGTTGAGGTCACTAGGTCAAAGGTCAAGGTCACCATGACCTTAACTTGTGAAATGTTTTCAAATCAATAAATGATCAGTGGTTTGGCTTAGGATTTTCAAAGTTGCTGTGGTGATTAGTCATGACCGCTAGATGACCTCTATAGTTGAGGTCACTAGATCAAAGGTCAGGGGGTCTGGGGGTATACATGTTTTACAAACATCTCTTGTTTATAACATCTTTATTCTTGCTTAAGCAGATTTTCAGTTAAAATGATATTTCAACTGTTAAAATCGTCAACAGATGAAAAAGATCTAGCAACACGAAAGAGTTGAGATATATAAACCACGTGAGATAGGACAAAGGGGAACATCTCCGTCAAGATAAGGGAAATTTACAATATTAAAATCATAAATCGTCTCTGCTATCATATTCATTCCATTGTTATTTTTAAGGTCTAGATAAAAAAAACAACATAGCTGCATTAGTGTCGGAAGGATAGCTTTATTCGATTTGAGTACTTTTCGGTAAATTGTAGGAATCAACATCAAAGAAAGGGTTATCTAAGTTAAAGATATCATCAAAATATCGCGAAGATTCATTGAAGGCTTTTATAATATCGTGTGATTGTTGATTCAAACTTAACATGAAATGTCATAGCAGTACAAAAACAAAAGACCAGTGGTGCACAATTCGTACCCATAGGAATACCAATCATCTGACGGTATACAGCATTCCCATAACGAACAAATATGTAATCCAGAAAAATGTTGGTGATTAGTGTTAGTGATTCGCAAACTTCTGAGCAAGCCGAATCGGTGTGATATTTCATTGGGCGTCAATAAAGATTTTTTTTTTGCAGTTTTACATGCCAGAAATGATGTTTTTTCTCGGGCAAATACTTTCTAGGTTAAGCTAGTAAGTTTATATTTAATTAAACCATGATGATGAGGAAGGGGAAATAGAACTACCAATAAAGGTGATGAATACCCCCACTAGCACATTTGACACAGAGATGGGGGTTATAGAAATATATCACTACAATATCTGCTATAGTTTAGAAAAAAACCCTCCGGAAAACCTGAAATTTCCTAATAATGTCTAAGTAAAAATGCTGTAATTCCGTTAAAAATCAGTGTAGTGTAACACAATTCAAACTTGATCTGTAACTCATTATAAAGCCACATACCAAATATCACATCAATATCTGCAAGGGTTTGGAAAATAACTCCGGAAAACATGAATATCCGGAAAATTTCTAAGTAAAGTCACTGTATTTCCGTGAAAAATCAATGAAGCGTAACGAAATTCAAACGTGATCTGTAACTCATTATAATAAAACCACATACCAAATATCACTTCAATATCTGTAAAGGTTTAGAAAAAAACTCCGGAAAACTGAAAAAATAACAAAGGGCAATATAACTCCAAAAATACTGAAGACAGAGTTACAAACCTTGTGCACTGCATTTGCGGTCAATGTGATCTATCTATATATGACGTTTGAAGTCAATAGCTTTTATACTTTGGAAGTTATGATCCGGACAAGCGTGAGGGACGGATATGGTGACTCCAGTATACCCCCCTTAAACTACGTTTGCGGGGGTATAACAAAGTAGAAAAAACGTATGTGCTTACATTGGATGCAAGAAATCTTTTGCTCTTAAGTTTCTTCTGAAAAATACACCAGAAGAGATTAGTTTAAACATATTTTATTTCTTTCAGTTACATACAATTCAGAAATTGCATCAACATATGAGAAAAAGGATTGGATCGAAAGCTAACAGCTTATATAGATCCTCTCCTTGAAACAGTATGTTACAAAAGATATGGCGTAGCTACTCCTCATGAATATGTCATAACAGGGTATAATATACCAGCGTACGAAGTCTGCACTAGTTTTGATGTTTGTAACTATAATACTAATATTATCAAAGCTACGAAATATTATATCGGGTAGTATATATAGGTGTAATTTGTAAAGTGTGTCAATCACAATCAGTAGTAAGTACTAAAATGAGCTGCTGCATCATGTTATGTATGTTACATACTAGTAAATCAAGTACAGGCTTCTTACGCTTGGTAACATATAACAATGATCAAGAATTACACATGACATCAAAATAGAATTTTTTTTTATTTTAGGCAAACTAGTATATAAAGAAAGAAAAGATGGACACGAAGATTTTGGAAAAATAAAATAAAAAATAAACAAACAGAAAAAATAAAATTGGAAACTAGAAACCTAGGATTTTGGAATATAGGAACGGTTGTTTGGATGGGGTGCAATCTGCGCTGTGAGTTATCTAAGTAGGGTTTTCGAACTTCATAATCAAAATCTTCTACTTCTAATAATAAAATCTTGTGTAGCTTTAAAAATCTGTTCGTTGTCTCCAAGAGTCAAAGATATGTCGCCCATGAGTAGCAACTTTGTAGTGACAGTACATATTGGGTTAACCTTAGAAAACAGTTCGTGTCTTAGATGATGATATCTTGGACATGACAGAAAAAAATGATCAGCACCCTCTACCTCACCACATTCACACAAGGGACTTTCTACAATGTTTTTATTGAAGAGACTTAGGCTCAATGAACTACAGTTTGTTCGAAGTCTTGTGTGGAGTATTTGAGCTTGTCTCGTCCCTGTATAGTAGTAGGTAGGTACTGAGTATAAGTAATTTCTATTCAAGGCTTTTTTAAAGGATCCTAAAGAATCAGAGTCACGTACGTCAGCTGGTAAAGAGTTCCATTGTCGAATAACTGATGGTAAAAAGGAATCGTGGTACAGTTTAGTCCGTGATTGAATAGTCCGTATATTATTCGAGTTTCTTAAGCTATAATTAGTTTCGCTTCCGACAAGTGGCGGAACAAGTGATGATAAGTACGGTGGTGTGTCACTGTGTAACATCTTATAAAACAGAATCAGTTTATGTTTCGATCTTCTGGTTTCAAGTGATTCCCATCCTACTTCTTTATTCAATTCGTTAATGGATATTAATTTAGTAGTCCCTGTAGATATTCTAGCAGCTTCATGTTGTATTTTATCAAGGTCAGTTTTATCTTGAGTTGAACAGTTATCCCAAATAACATCTGCATACTCCAATAGTGGTCTTATGAAAGACAAATATATTATTTCAAGGGATTTCCTATTTAGAATATACCTGAGTTTACGCATTATATTACTTCGATTCCAAGCTTTTGATTTAATATATTCGATATGAGTATTCCAGCCACCGTTATTTGAAAGGAGAACACCCAGATGCCTATGTGATTCGACTTCAAGAATTTGTTCTTGCAGCATAATTAACGGAGGGTGCATTGATTTGTTCTTTTTACGTGATATTAATAACGATTCGGTTTTAGATGGATTGAAAGATACTAGCCAGGTTTTAGCCCAGGTGGTTATTTTACTTATATCAGAATTAAGGATATTTGCCGATGTATGAGCATGTTCAACAATGAGGTACAAACTAGTATCATCAGCCAACAAACGAATGTTCCAGTTAATTTCAGAAACAATATCATTTATAAATACAAGAAACAAAAGTGGACCCAATATAGAACCTTGAGGTACCCCTGCCTTGATCGAAGACCACTCAGACTGGGCACCCGGTATCACAACCCTTTGACGTCTGTCACTAAGATAGTCCGAAAACCAATTTAAGAGATTACTTGATATACCTGCTGCCTTAAGTTTAGATAGGAGACCAGCATGCCATACCCTATCGAATGCCTTGCTTACATCAAAAAACACTGTGCGTATTTCTTTGCCTTCGTCAAGTGCTCTACAAAATGTAAAGAAAAGTAAGCTGGTTGACAGTAGAGTCGCCTGGTATGAAACCTGACAAACTGAGAAAGAAAGTTTATATCTCGAAGATAGTTGAAAACATGTTTGAAAATCAGTCTTTCTAAAGCTTTATTCAAGTTGCTTAAAAGGGAGATTGGGCGATAATTGCAGGCCTGGGTAGGATCTCCTTTTTTAAATACGGCACTCACGTGTGCTTCTTTCTAGGATGTAGGTACAATACCGTTAGATAGGGATCTGTTGAAAAGGTCACAGAGGGGTACGGATATGTCATGTGAAAGCTCACGGAGAATACGATTATTTATGCCATCTGGGCCTGACGCTTTACCTAAAGGAAGGCTTACTAAAACTGATTGAACTTCTTCTGGTAACAAGACAAAAGTAGACATTGAAACAGTTGACTGGGTGATATTAGGAACAGGGACGTGTCTATCTTTGAGATTTGTTTGTTCTGTAAAATAATCATTTAACAAGTTTGCTTTCTCATTTTCATCAGCAATGGATTTGTCCTGATGAATAAGTGTTGGGAGGGAAGTTTTCCCACTTTTACCAATGAAACCTTTGAGAATTCTCCACCAATCTTTAGAGGATAACGTTTTGCTATTAAGTTTCTGTGATAAATTTTCATAATGCGTTTGTTTTGCTTGCCGAATTAGTGTTGTTGTTTCATTCCTGAGTTGTTTAAAATTGTCCCAATGGCTTAATAAGTTAGTGGTTTGGGCTTTTCTATAAGATCTTTTCCTTGCTCTTATTTTTCGTTTGATATTTACATTCATCCATGGTTGATCAGTTTGCTTTATCTTTACTGTGTGATTTGGTATACAACTTTCAGTTAAAAATCTTAATTTGTCTGTCATGTTATTTGCATATATATATACATTTATATCATCGTGTTTAAGAATATTCCAGTTTGTGTCATTTGCTTTCTGACGGAGAAGGTCATAATTTCCTTGGTCATATTTCCAAATTTTTCTACTGTATGTTTTAATCTTCGGTTTTCTGTATTTAAAAATTCCAAAAATAGGACAATGGTACCTTACACTTTGTTCTAGAAAAGGGTCTGCCACCCCACTTGTTATAAGACTATCGCTATTTTTGACTAATAAGATATCTATGAGAGAAGACGAATGTTCGGTGAAATGTGTCGGTTCGCTTATAGTTTGAACTAAACCAAAGAACTGACACAGGGAAGTTATTTTACGGGCTGTCTGAGAATTTCGTAAGTTAAAATTGAAATCACCAGTAATTATAATATCATTTAGACCAGTGTCCATCGCAAGGCTAATAGAATTCTCTATCTTATTAAAATAAGCGGAATCAGAACTAGGTGGTCTGTAGAACACACCGACTAAAACATGTTTGCGGTTAAGCAGAACATCATTCCAAATACATTCTAGCTCTTGTATCTCAAGATCTTGTCTCCGTTTGTAAGCTATATTACTTTTAACATACACGATAACTCCACCATATCTATCGGAAGAGCGGTCTTTCCTTTCTGGAGTATGGAAAGAAGACATATGGAGTTCATCTGAATGTACAGATTCGGAGAGCCATGTTTCCGAAAAAGTAAGGATATCGAAATTGAATAGTTCGTACGCAAGTAGATCTAGCTTAGGCAGAATGCTCTGCACATTGTAATGAATCATAGATAAACTACTTGAAACATCTATAGAGCTTGCAGACGTATTTGAAGCAGGTGTTGCCAATGAGGGATTAAATATATTTCCACTATTCATCGGTCCAGGGTTTGGATGGATATCGCCAGAGCATTTGAGTATAGAAGACAACCACGCATTTGGCGGTTCTGGACAAAGAATAAATTGCTCAAAAATAGTATGCAGCACAGTTAATACCCACGAGACCAGAAGCTTTTCGTTTGAGCAATTACAACTTTCTATTGGCCTTGTAAGCAATATCATTAGCCAAGCTACTGAATTTGCTACTAAAAGTAACACAACAGAGTATTTTGTAAAACAGTAGTTTTCAAGGAATCGTTTGTCAGTGACGACATGGCGTTTAAAGGGGTGTTTTACATTATTAATTACTAATTGAGACTCTTCTGACAATTGGAGATATAAGGCGAATACTAGAACCGGGGATTTTTGAACATAGAACAGCACGAGAAAATGCAATAAAAATGAAAACTTCACCCTACTACATGAAGCGGGCACGCTCACGCTAGAAACGTTACAATGTTTCATGTTATTCTGCGTAGTAGTATCAGAAATATGTAAACCGCGAGCCTGCGCGCTTCCCTCACATATGAAATAGTAGCCACAGACAGACGAGGTGAATGCATAGTGAAAAATCGATTGCAGAGATATCTGCTACCGACATTTTTGTCCAAACAACCGTTTAAAAAAAGTTTGAGTACATAAAAAACAAACGTAACACAATGTTGAAACACATACAAAAGGAAACATTAGAAGGAAAAAAACATTAATTATAACATTAATTATACTTGTAACATAGCAGTTTATACTTATAACATAGAAGTTTGATATTAATGTAACATAACTGCAGTTTTTCTTCAGAAAGCACAAAAATGAAACCGTGAACAGATTCGAATCAAGAACCGAAATCCCAAATATTCGTGTAGCCTACACATTAGCCAAAACGAGACGTAGTGCCTTCAACAATGAACAAGGTGAATGCACAGGTGTGTAAACGTGTCATTAGCGCTTAAGTACCCGTTAACAAACCCTCAATCTATCGAAACAGAATACTGAGGATTTTAAGAGCACGAAGTATTGCTATAAGAAGTCAGTTTAACACACTCAGCTAACAACATGATACAGAACATATAGTTCATACAGACTGGATCAAGATCAGACCCATACAAACATGGTGTCTGGTCATGAACCAGGCTGCTGACCAATATTAAAGAGATCAGACTAACACGAGACTGAGAGACCGACACAAGACCATGTGACTGGATTCAGAGACCGTCGGACCAATATTAGCCCTTGTCACGCTAAGCGCAAACAGCTTGGTTGCAGATGAGACGTAACTCAGCGTCTCATCCGCATCCAAACCGTTTGCCACCAAGCCAATAAACCCGCAGATTTCAAGCGAAGCGGTTAAAGTTTAAGTCACAAACAGGCGAAAATTTGATCGGACGAAAATGAACCCAGCGCGATAAGGATTAGACGACGCCGCAAATTTTTTTTTTAAAAAAATCACGAGACCACGATCATATGACTAATACAAAAAAATGCAACTGGCAGTCTGATGCTAAGCTGGTACAAGATCAACATGATAACTATTCCCACACTATACAAGTTTATATATATACTGCAAACTACATACTGATACTTAGCTGGTAGACCCATACAAACTCAGCATGGTAACTGCTCCCATACTATGCACGACCGTAGAAACTATTATTTATTTACAGGTGCACATATACCGGCACATGTATATATACATATACATCATACACTATTGTTTGCAACAAGTATTCTATCGCAGTGTAATGAGCATAGCTAGGATCCGTACTGAACTCGAAATGCAAGACTCTTAATAAATAACATAACCCCTAAAACGAGCCAGAGAACGCGGAACAGACTATAGACGGATGTTACGGCCAATGTTTACATTTACAGCATAGTAAAGGCAGGTTCAAACTGCTCCACACAGTAGGTAACCTTACTTACGTCTCTGACATCAGTTTGGGTCCTACTGCCACTGTCACATGTCACATGGATCCATTGATGTAGCTATTATGCGACATTGCGCGGCTACGACAGCCAAAAATACGGACTAGATCAAGATCAGACCACTCCCTACATGGTGACCGGTCATGATCCAGGCTGTTAATCAGTATCAAATACATCAGAATAACCGGTCATGATCCAGGCTGCCAATCAGTATCAACGACATCAGAATAACACTAAACTGAAAGATTGGTACTATACCATGTGACTGGTTACAGAGACATTAAGACCAATATTAGCCCCTACAACGCTAAGCACAGCCTTTCTACCATATTCAAACAGCTTGGATGCAGATGAGACCTAACTCAGCGTGTCACCCGCAAACTGTTTGATAGTCAGCCAACAGACCCCGCATACTTAAACAAAGCGTCTGTGAAGTTAAGACATAAAAAGACGTAAGGGTTAAACCGATCTGACTGATACAAAAATATAACTACTACAAAAATGCAACCGACAGACCCCTACAAAATCAGCAAACTGACTGACTTGGAATGTATTCCAGCCACACGTTATACACAAATCACAGCTGACAGAGTGCTTAACACTTAACCCTTTTCCCTATGTAGGCGCATAACATAGTAGACCCAGATCAGAAGTCTGATCAGAGTCCACTCTGCCCGCTCATGATGTGAAATTGAGCCGATTCCTCAGCCCCTGCCTAAGCCAGAATGCCACGTAATCGCATACCTTTATAAAACAGAATCTTATTAACATTCATGACTTCATGACCACATGAATATTCATCAGGGAAAGGGTTAACTGTCATCCCAGAGTGCAAATGTCATTCTAACACAAGCAGTCACTTAATAAATACATACATTGTAAAAAACGACAACATATGGTTGTATTAGCTTCTATCCCGCAGTTTCCAATCTGACCCGCATTTGCAAATAAGTTCGATCCAGATGAGATGCCGAGTAACTCGGCGTCTTTTCAGAATTCAAACCGTTTGACACACGGCTAGCAGCTGCTCAACAGCTCAACCGATTCAGAACCATTAAACAGTTGAGCAGACAGTATTTTCCATACGGGGTAAGGGCTAACACATTTATGGCCAGTGTCTCTTAACCCTTTACTCAATGACCATTCACGTAAGAATTGACAGCATATGCCATAAACTCCAAATTGTTGCAAAATACATGAACACGTGAACTTTCGACCGTGACAGACACTAAAGAATCATATCTATACCACATCATAATCAAACAGAGCAGACCCTGATCAGACTGTTCAAACAGGAGCCGTCTGATCTGGGTCTACCAAGTGTGCAAAGTCGCAGAAAGGCGCAATTATGGAGTAAAGAGTCAAAGGACAAAGGCAGAAAGCATTCTTGATACTAGCGGAACACACGCGCCTATCCGATCATAATGACCGGGATGCAAACGACATGTCTAGTGAAAAGATAACCAACTTGGACTCAGACCGCTTAGTGGTCAGTATGAAAATGAGCAGAAGTAAACATGCTCTTCATACTTAACTGTATCAGCTTTACACATGACAGTGGTGTCAACACGGTTTGTTTGCATTTAATAAAGTACATACGTGTTCCATACACGGGGTTAATGGCCACATGTATGTCCTTTAACATTTATGAAAGAGTAGTGACCAGGTAAAGCCGTTTGGATCCAAGTATAATTATGATACAATCAGCGTGTCACTCGAGTCCAGGTCACTCCGTTTGTAATTTGCTTGCAAAATTAAAACAGAGTATCCAACCAGTTTGTTATAAGGCGTGGCCGTAAACAAATAGATCACGACCAGTCGCCATCAAGTGCTTTACACTTAACCCTTTTCCCTATGTAGGCGCATAACATAGTAGACCCAGATTAGAAGTATGATCAGAGTCCACTCTGTCCGCTCATGATGTGATATTGAGCCGATTCCACAGCCCCTGCCGAAGCCAGAACGCCACGTAATCGCATACCTTTATAAAACAGAATCTTATTAACATTCATGACTTCGTTATATCCCACATGAATATTCATCAGGGAAAGGGTTAACTGTCATCCAGAGTGCAAATGTCATTCTAACACAAGCAGTCACTTAATAAATACATACATTGTAAAAAACGACAACACATGGTTGTATTAGCTTCTATCCCGCAGTTTCCAATCTGACCCGCATTTGCAAATAAGTTCGATCCAGATGAGATGCCGAGTAACTCGGCGTCTTTTCAGAATTCAAACCGTTTGACACACAGCTAGCAGCTGCTCAACAGCTCAACCGATTCAGAACCATTAAACAGTTGAGCAGACAATATTTTCCATACGGGGTAAGGGCTAACATATTTATGGCCAGTGTCTCTTAACCCTTTACTCAATGGCTATTCACGTAAGAACTGACAGCATATGCCATAAACTCCAAATTGTTGCAACAATACATGAACACGTGAACTTCCGACCGTGACAGACACTAAAGAATCATATATACACCACATCACAATCAAACAGAGCAGACCCTGATCAGACTGTTCATAAAGCAGCCGTCTGGTCTGGGTCTACCAAGTGTGCAAAGTCGCAGAAAGGCGCAATTATGGAGTAAAGAGTCAAAAATGACAAAGGCAGAAAGCATTCTTGATACTAGCGGAGCACACGCGGCTATCCGATCATAATGACCGGGATGCAAACGACATGTCTAGTGAAAAGACAACTCATTTGGATTCAGACCGCTTAGTGGTCGATATAAAAATGAGCAGAAGTAAACAGGCTCTCCATACCTGACTGCATCAGCTTTACACATGACAGTGGTGTCAACACGGTTTGCTTGCAATTAATAAAGTACATACACGTACGTGTTTCATACACGGGGTTATTGGTCACATTTTATGTCAGTTAACATTTATAAAAGAATAGTGATCAGGTAAAGCCGTTTGGATCCAAGAATAATTACGATACAGTCAGCGTGTCACTTGAGTCCAGGTCACCCTGTTTGTAAACAACTATTTGCCTGTAAAATTAAAACAGACTATTCAGTCAGTTTGTTATAAGGCATGGCCGTAAACAGGTTGATCACGATCAGACGCCATCAAGCCAGGCCGGTGATCAGGATCCAAACTGCTTGGCACACTGGTTGTGGTATCCTCAGACTGTGGGACAAGATACATTTCAAAATAGGCAACTAAATGGCTACAGCATGTGACAAAGTGAGAGTAAGAATTAACACACGTGTATGTACAGTAAGTCATCACTACAACAGTCAACGAGTAAGAGAACACAGAGATTTCTAAAGTCGGGATACTGCCTAATGTATGGTCACGAGAGCCATGCAGAACATTTCTACATAATTCAAATCCCGCATCAAGTCATCATATGGGTTAAAACACACTAGGCTTACAATAGGTGACCGCTGTAGGCAGGTGTTACTGTATACCACAACGGTCAACGAAGGCATATGCTTGTACAAAAATACATATTACGCCCGTGGGACACGAGCTAGGAACTACACGGTTTAAAGTATACTGACGGGCATTAGTAAGGCACAAAAAGTCAACCACTAGCCATACTGTTCCACAGGAGGAGCTCCGAGGAGTGCGTCAAGATCCTTTGTAGACGCGATTCTATGAGTCTCATTAGTTTCATCGTCCACAGGAACCTTCACAAGCACTGTACCGTCAGAAGACCACGCGCTGGTCAGGCGTTTGGACCTAACCAACTTTCCGCACTCGTATAGCAAGTTGCTGCGGTAGCGCGTTAAGTCCTCATTGATATACACTCCCGAATAAAGCGGTATGTTCTTGGCACGGGTCCTAACGCGATACAGGCGCTGACGCGACCGGTACGTAGCAAACTTCACAATGACGTCGCGCTTCTTCCCCTTCTCTGACTTGCCGACTCTGTGAGACCGATCAATCTCGTTAATATCAAGGCTGACTTCAAGCGCCTCAGCCATTTGCATGACTAAGTCATCAGTAGACTCACCCTTATCCTCTTTCAGACCAGATATGCGCAGACTGTTACGCCGACTATACTGCTCCGACGCATCTAGAGCTGATTCAAGTCTCGAGACACGTTTGACCAGCCTTTCGTTTTCGTCTCTTAGCTGAGTCATTTCCTCCTTCAGGCCGTCTACTAGACCAGATATAATTTTCTCCGTAGTAAGTCTGACCATACCTTCGACCACGTCCTTCTTCAGACTCTCCATCATTACGCTGACATCCGGACGGAAGGACTCCAGTAGATGATCAGAGATGCACTTCAAGTCCTCGGGCTTAAAGGTAAAGTGGGAGACGTGAGAACCACTTACATTCTCCATCTCTCCAGATGACACTGTCGGACACGGAGTGCCAGATGAATCAGATAGTGCCGTAATAAGTCTATCCCTTTTAAGCTCACTTTCAAATTCCGGTGAAGAAAGCACCCTTTTGCGGCTCGATGTCGATACCGGTGTCACCGTGGGGCACTCAGACATAACAGACGTGGATGGCTACCCAACCTTTTCCGAACAGTATAGTCCAAAGAGAGAAAAACGTGCACGTGTACACGTATACACAGTTCTTATCCAAAAGTTACACACTGTCTACACACAGTTTACAGTAGTCTGAATTATTACAAATGTCGTAACAAATGTCTCAAGTTCACATGTCACAAGTCATAAGCCTACCCTGCCTGCAGCTCCAACAAAATAATCCTTCTAATGTACTATGAAACACTACATATTCGCAATTTATTACAGAGCAGAATTTATTTTGGCCAACGCCATTCACCGGAACCGGACGTTTTCTCCAGAAGAGATTCACAGTGTTGTTATATTTTCTGGTCCTTCGGGATCATTAATTTTCATGCGATTAGCTTTGAAAATTGAATACTGCTTAAGCCGGTGCTAGGGGGCATGAGTAGTGTTACTACTCATGAACAGAATCAATAAAACCGAGTCTGCAATTGTCTCCTTTTGCATTTCTACTTTTGCTTTCGAAGGATCACCCATTTTCAAAATATTACTCCAGAATTAACAATAGAATAGTACTTTTATCTTCGTCAAACAGGAAGGCAAACGTATAGACAATTTTGTAGTTGTACAAGAGCTAGAATTTGCAATGAAACGCTCTTTATATGCCTTTGTAGTGTTGGTTCCAAGTTGTTCACACTTTTTGACATGGTCTGAAATGATGCTCCTTTCGTCAGTAGTAACTGAAATGTATGACTTAATAATTTCCTGCCTCAAGACATCAATATAATGAAAGCGCCGAATAATAATCACATTATTCGGTGCTTTATCAACAGGAACAAAAACGTATTTTGAATGGAAATCCTGTAAACCCTTTTTAAGATGTCTAAAAGAAATTCTAGGTTGAGGTGGAATGCGGTGTTCATTTGAGCTATAAAATGAAATGCGATTGTCAATTATATGAAAATTAATTTTTCCAATTTGAAAGAGCATTAGACTCAACATGTTCTCTTCGACACCATTTTATACTAAAAATTTGTAAAGCCTCAGCAATGTGACTTCGACAAGAATAAAAGTATATCAAGGATGATATTCTATATTTGGGACCTTCGTAGACGATTATCTTTAGTTTTCTCGAAATTACCAGTAATCACATGACCAGCTGGAGGATAGCAAAACTTTGAGGTGGCACAATCTCAATTAACAGGGATATTATCATTAATATTAAGGTCGGCAACAATTCTATTATAGTTGAAAATTGTATTTCTGATGGTTTGTTATATTTGTAAGTATTTAGGAATAGTGTTAATGAAATATTTGTTCAATAAATAAATATACTTTGGTGGTCAATAAAATCAATACCTTTATTTATAAAAGGAATTTTCAAAAAGAATAATTTGTCAATGTGCGGTCTGAGAACATGTAGAGTAAAGCTTTGTATCAATCTTTCCGTTCCTATGAGAGGATCGAATCTAAAAATGATTTTATCGGCTTTCTTTTAATGAAGATAGTGATAAGGAGGAAAGTCTACAAAACATGGCATGTTTACCTGAAGTTAGACGTAATTTATGTAGATCAAGAATCTTCGTACGAGATGTTTGTTTAATATTATAGTTTCACTAATGCCATATCATCGAGATTTGCGTTTCCGTATAGACAAAATCGAACCAAATCTATATCAGGATATAAAATATTAACATTTAAGCCTAAAGGAAACGATGTTTGAAAATTCTTAATCAACTTTAATTCAAATATAAATTTAGCTTTCCTTACCATATAATATAGGCTAGTTCACATCTCTATTCACTTACACATTCTCATATTCCATTTAATCTCTTGAATGCTGAATTGTCAACGCGTATTATTTTATTATGACAGAGTCAAGAACAACACTCACTCGGTGCGCCAAACACATGTAAACCGGACATTCATTTTAGTATAAATATAGGTCTTAGAGACAGGTGGCAGCTTAATGCAGGGTGAAAGTCATGCAGAAAGCTCCTCTATGAGCTTTCTACATGACTGTCACCCTGCATTAAGCAGCCACCTGCCTAAAAGTATCTAAATTCTTCTCTAGAATAATTCCGGTTTAGAGAGGTTTCACTGTACATGTAAAACCATTTTAACCCTTTTTCCGGTAATGACAACCTTACTCGAATATGCAAACACTTTGAATCTAGACTAGATGGCGTGGCAAGTAAACTGGCGTTTCATCAGGATCTACCCAATTTCTATAAATGTCTTTTTACCCTTTTATCCATGCATATTCATGTTAGAAAGAATGACACCGCGAATATCAATTTGATTTATTGCTATAATAGCACAAGGACACATGAATGGCAATGTCAGAAACTGTAGAATTATATCTATTTACAACATAAGCAAACAGAACAGACCTTGATCAGACGGTTCCTATAGGAGCCGTTTGATGTGGGGTTTTTTGGTTGGCATGGGAGTAGAGCAGCGTATTTATGAAGTAAAGGATTAAAAAGCCTGACTGAATCGGAAGTAGTTAACCCATTTGCTCCCAGTGGATTCTTCCATGCTGATATATTGGATTAGTCTATCTTTTATCTAAGGGATATCTGGTCTAAATTTTCATTTTTGTTTTGTTTTATATTGAATTTCCTATTAGCAAACAGTGTAGACTCTGATCAGACGCCGCATGATGCGGCGTCTGACCAGAGTCTACACTGTTTGCCTACGTCCCATATATGGGATCGTGGGAGCAAATGGGTTAACAGATCAACATTTTGGGAGACCTAATTGCGTTTGGTACACGGGTAAGGGTTACTACTCTTTGACTAATGTTGGATTTTACAATACAAGAAGAGCCTGTCTTAACCCATTCCCTGATATTGACGACTTTTGACGACTCTGTAGAAGTCACTTTGTGAAACCATTGTGATAAACAGAGCATTTGCTCCTATAGGAGCAAATGCTGTATTTATCACAATGGTTTCAAACTACAAAATTCTAAAATGTACCTTTTCCCTAGTTAATGCTCCTTTTCGGTAGATATATTCAAAGCGGTTGGATCTAAAAATAGCATATGAGGTAATGGGTTAAGCGGCCATAAAATGTCTAATTATGGTTTTGTTTGGCAAGTGGTAGCTAAATACAGGTTAAAAGTAAGACATACAGCTTATAAAGAATATTTCTGTATAATATCTGCCCTACGTTAAGCAACCACCTACTTTTTAGCTCACCAGAGCACAAAGTGCTCAGGGTGAGCTTTTGTGATTGCCTGATGTCCGTCGTCCGTCGGCGTGCGTCGTCCGTCGTCCGTCGTGCGTCGTGCGGTGTGCGTCGTCAGTCGTCAACAATTTGAACCTTTAAAAGTCTTCTCCTCTGAATCTACAGGGTTCTCAGCTTTCATCTTTGGCACATAGCATCACCTATAGGTCCTCTACAAAAGTTATATAAATTATGTCCCTGGAGTCAAAATTGGCCCCGCTACGGTCCCAGGGGCGGCCAGTTTTCTCTAGCTGACTGTTGTTTTCTGTACAAGTAGCAGAATGCTGGGCTCACTTAGGTTATGCATGGGGAAAACTTCAAAAAAATTCTTGTCAAAAACTACATGTCACAGATCTTAGATATTTGGTGTATAGATTAACTTAGTAGACCTTATTTACAGTGGTTAATATCATAGTTCTGAGGTTAAAATTGGCCCTGCCCTGTTGGTTATACTTTAAAATTGATTTACACTATAAAGGTTCCTCTGAGCTAGCACTCCATCAGATTCTGTTATGCAATCACTTCAGAGGGCAAGTTCCTGGTCAAAACTCTATGAAGTTGTCTGCTTCAGAATTAGTGTCTGTTTGTTCACACTGTTTTTAACCCATTCCCTCATAGACTATTTTTAGATCCTGTTTCTTTGAAAATTTCAGAATTGTGTAGATTTGAAGCCATTGTGGTAAATAGAGCTGCAAAAGTTGTTTCCTTCCATATCTTTTAAAAAACAAATGTCATAGTGAAAGACAGTTTGGACCCTGATGAGATGCCAAGTTACTTTGTATCTCATCTTGATCCAGACTTGATCCAGACTGTTTGCAAAGGTTATTATAAATGCTAAAAAAACCCAAAGCAAGTAGCTTGTGTAATATTAGCAGGCTTAAGGTATAGGACCTTTGAAGAGTGAGTGATCAGCCATAAGCATATTGACTAGGGATAATTGCAGATCACTTATGCATATGGATGGGTTTTCTTTGTTCACTAAACTTGTATATAACCAGGGCTAAATGCTAGCTAATCCAAACCTAAATCGCAAGCTCATTAAAACTTTTTTTTGCTAGGATTAAGTTTGCAACAAGCTTGCAGTTGCAAGCCAGTTAAGGGAGACAGGCATATCTCTAGTTAAACATTTACTGGTGTCTATTTTTAGCATACATTTAAAGGTAGGTTATCTCCCTTTTTGATAACAACTGGATTGCCTCCTTTGTTGTTAGTAGATCTGCAGTAATATTGCAGACCCAAACAAAGAAAATTGTTATAGTTAGATGACGCCTGTTGCACATTAATTAGGACAATTAACCCTTTACTCCATTAATAGGCCTTTCTACACCTTTGCAAACAGAGTAGACCCTGATTAGATGGCTTATGTAGTAGCCATCTGTTCAATCTGCTGTTTGCTTATGATATGATATAGTGCAAATTGCATTACATTATTTTCATTTTGTGTACTTTTATTTATACTTATAATATGTTTACTAACCCTTTCCCTCATGTTAACACCTTTTCACACATTTGCAAACAGAGCAGACCCAGATCAGATGGCTCCTATAGCAGCTGTCTGATCAGGGTCCGCTCTGTTTGTTAATGGGATATTAAAGATGTTTCTTTACTTTCTAAAATGGCTACACCATCCCACCTTCCATATTTCATTATAACTATTTTGTCCATGAATATTCAGTAGATATTTAAATTTTGAATAAACATAGAACAGGGGAAGGGTTGAAAATAAATTAAGATATGAATAATAATAACTCATGAAGGTGTAATGAAAATATTTGAAATTTTGAATATCATAAGTATGTGTAGATTAATTTATTCTTTCTGAAATTCAACCAATTTACCCAGGGAGAGGGTTTACATACTTTTGTACATGCCCTTCTTTAGATTGACATTGTAATATGTTTTCATTTTCTTAAAAAAATTTCATGTGAGGTCCTCTACAAAAGTTACATAAATTATGCCCCTTGGGTCAAAATTTGCCTGCCCCAGGGCAGGGTAGTTTTCTATAGAAACACATAGTGAAAACTTTGAAAATCTTCTCCTCTGATTGTCTGGTGAGCGATGTCAGGGCCTTTCAGGCCCTCTTGTTGACACATGTGTTCAAATAATGAGCGGCTTGAGACAGGTTCTACTGTAAAGAACACAGAATAAAACGCCAAAACGTAGACTCTTAAGAACAGAAACCTACTTAACAGCCTATCACAGCCTGACTCGCACTTACATATAGCTTGGATGCAGCCGAGAAGCTGTATACAAGTTGTTTGGAAATCCTTAAGTAGTTTCCCAAAAGTGTACAGATTACAAATTGAGCAGACATTTTTTGACAGTGGTGGGGAGGTGGCAAGACATAATAATCTTCGTAGATACGGTTTCTCAGTGTTGTTATACCTTCTGATCCTTCGAGATCATGAATTTCAGTACTTGTTGTTCTGAAAATTGAATACCGCTTAAGCCGGTGCTAGGGGCGTGAGCAGTGTTGCACTTTCAATTACTGCTCATGAACAGACTCAATAAAACCGAGTCTGCAATTTTCTCTTTTTGTGTTGCAATTTTTGCTTTCGGGGGATCACCTCCCTTCAGAATTTATTGTCTTTAGGGCGCTGTGCACTGAATTGGATTGGTCGGAGTTTAATGCGACTGAATAGTTCAGATAGTACCACATGAGATGGTTAGGAAGGAACCAAAGAAACACTGAGTCACAGCAAATGATGTGCGCACACACGCACGCATACACACATACACATATACACACATTCAAAAAGGAGGAACGAATAGTGTCACAAATACCCTGGGGATTTAAATCATGGCTTTAGGGACAGGTTTAACCTCATACCTGTGGCTACATGAAATGACAAGGCAATTAGTTTACATAGCATACACGTTTGTCATAATTTGATGTGTTTCTATTACATATGATGTTTTTTACATTAAAACCTCTCTATAACGGCCACTAAATAGCATCATCAAGCATTTTGTTTTAAAGGCAGGTGGGTGCTCAAAGCAAGATGAAAGTAAAACAGAACCCTCCTGTGGGATCGTTCTGTTTTACTTCTTTCACATTGCTTTAAGCAGCCACCTGTCCTAAATACCAACTAAGTAACACAATTTAATGGCCGTTACAGAGAGGTTTTACTGTACATTATTATTTGGGTCAAATAAAGTCAATGTTACTGAAGCATTATGTAACATGGTGAAAAAGTTGTCTCGACTGGTACTCGAACCCAGGGCCTCTGGCTTACCATGTCAACACTCTACCGAATGAGCTACATGTACCAAGCCGCACAGTAAAGCCTATCAACTTATTTCACTACAATCTCTACCCGGCTACACACACACCCTCTACACAAGAATTCGTTCCGAATCCATACTCAAAGAACACTCTACGAGTTTCTAATTATTACAAATTATCTTCATATAAATCACCCTGTGGATTATTTACGTTGGGCGCCAAATGTAACATGGTGAAAAAGTTGTGACTCGACTGGGACTCGAACCCAGGGCCTCTGACGTACCATGCCACCACTCTGCCGACTGAGCTACCAAGCCAGACTGTGAAGCCTATCAACTTATTTCACCACAATCTCTACCCGGCTACAATTATTAGAACTGTCGAATTTATAACATGTAAGCCACACTGTTTCTGCTGAACGTATCCGCACTGGCATTTGCAAACACCAAGGATAAAGACATGGGTCCATGCTTATAAAACGTTCAGTTGAGTCTGAGTTCGTTCTCAAGTTTTTGATTGGTCAGATTTGAGCCTTTGGCTCAAATCTGACCAATCAAAAGCTTGAGAACTCAAATCTGACCAATCAAAAGCTTGAGAACGAAACTCAGACTCAACTAAAAGCTTTATAAGCATGAACCCAGATGTAGAGTAACTACTCAGCTTCACATCAGGATCCAAGTCGTTTGACACTTGGTCAACAGTTTCTAAATAATTGAACGAATCTGACATAAGTAAAATGGTGATAGATAAAAGTTTAAGCAAGCTGTAGTTTTGCAGCATGCAGCATGTCGTGCACCACTTACACATCTACACGTGTTCCCGTAGTTTCGTCAAGAACGTACGCACAATGAACTCCTCAGACAAATACAGGTAACACTAATGATGCCAGAAATTCCAGAGCGTTTGTTCCCTTCTCAATGGCTTGTTGGGAATGCCGCCATTCCATTAGTAGAGCTGTTACCTGCAGCTTTTCACTATCCGGGTTTTCTGATATGCATTTCTTGACGGTATTTTCTGACAACTCGAGCCGTTCACCAAGTGTTCTAGGTTTCTCAATGACCTTGTCACCGATGTCTTGTATTGCAGCATCGCTCATTTTGACTGGAAGAAAGACAATCCTATTTTATGATTTGCGCTGGCTTAAATTGCCGGAAATAAAGAAATATTCACGAGGAGTAAACCAACACAACAGAGGCAAGGATTTTGTCTCTTAACTTAAATATTTCAACAGAGCTGCACATAAAGGTGCGTATCCAAATACTGAAATCGTCATTTCTCCAACAAACCCTATACTTTGGCCACCCTTTTAGAATAGTCTCGAAGAATTGTTTTTTTAAAAGAGCATTCACAGTATAGAGTTTGATGGAGAAATAAAGGAGCTATTCATGAAAATGTTAATAGTTTTAGTTCCCCGCTTGTGTTCTTATTTGCACATTCGCGCCGGCAACGTTTTGGATAAAATAATACTACAGAAATGTAAAAGCCTGATTGACAGAAAGACAACACCTATGTCCCATGGTAAAATACTTCGGGCTTTCATTGGGATTTTCATTCGGGATCATTAGTTTTGATGTTATTAGCTTTGAAAATTGAATACTGCTTAAGCCGGTGCTATGGGGCGTGAGTAGTGTTGCACTTTTAATGACTACTCATGAACAGACTCTGGATTATATTTCTTTTTGCATTGCTACTTTTGCTTTCGAAGGATAACCCATATTCAGAATATTAACATCATGACCAATCAGATGCTTGAGAACGAACTCGCACTCAATTGAAATGTGTTGTAGCCTGTCTTGATTGTCATATTATTTAACATACCTTTATGATATTCTACCAAATCTTCACACTCCTTCCCGAGAGACCGCAGTCCAACTTCATTTAAAACTTTAACAATAGGCAATAGCTTATCATCTGACATGTTGGTCGTCTTCATCCAGTCTTCCAACATAATGCGACACAAGTTCTGATCACTAGAATCTGTGCATTTATTCTTCGCACGGTTACGGAGCGTTTGCATCTTGCGCCTGTCACTAAGTTTGCTAAGGACCGAAAACCAGTCGATTGTAGGTTCTGCGTGCCCAGAACCTGCCAGTTTCCAAGACAGACACATAGTGAGCGCTGACACTGAAATAAATACGAAAATCGGTAAAAGTTTACATTGAATTAATGACGGAAATATTGTAAAATTTGACGCTGAAATAATTGATTTCAACAATATTTTATTCAATGAAGAAAAGGATTGGACAACAGGCACAGTCTATATAAGTCCTCTCAAGCTGAAATAATCGACACATTGTAAACGTTGACACTGAAATAATGACAGAAGCATTATACACTTTCACAGTGAAATAATGTATGACACATGACCGTTGCGACTGAAATAATGACAGAAACATTTTATACCTTCACCCTTGAATAATGACAGAAACATTTTATACCTTCACCCTTGAATAATGACAGAAACATTTTATACCTTCACCCTTGAATAATGACTGGAACATTGTAAACACTGACACCGAAATAATGGCCGTCTCACACCATATCTAAACAGCACATCGAATCTATAATCTTATACACGTATCAGTTCGCATAATTTTCTGTCATATATCTATATTTTAACAATTTACTCCATATAGATACTGTTTTTGAATACATTAAAAGTTTTAGAACAAAGGTCCATTTGTTTTAAAAATAGCACATATTGTATCTAGGAGTAACAAGAGAATTAACTCTTGCAACTTTGGTATGACAATACATAACATATATACATCTTAAAATTTTACACCACCCCCTATATATATATATTTTTATCATTGTAAAATAAATTAATGTTTATAATTCAACGCCAGTAAAGCATAAATTATATGTATGCATTTTTTAAAACCATAAATGATTATTTTAAGTTGGAGAAAAGCATAAGGCTGTCAAACAAGGGAATTAACTCTTGTAAAGACATGAAAAGGATTTTAGTAACCCCATATGGAATTTATGGGGTTTTCACGTTACCTCGATTGACCAATGGAATGACTAGAATTTAGTAGGAGGAAAGATACATGACTTTAGTTAGTTATGGCGTATGGAATTGGACAGCCTAAGACAGGCTTCCTAAAGAGGTCATTGAAAAACAGCGCATACCTTGGCCAGAGGGCTCTTATAGGAGTCCTCTAATCTCATTCTGGGTCTACATTGTTTACAAAGTTGAGACTAACGATGTGCAGGAACTACTTACGGTGATGAGGAAACCGGACTGGTGCAGCCTTTCGAACTGAAGGTATATGCTCTGTCTGAAATATAACAATAATCAACGTAGTGATAACAGTATTCAGTAATTTTGTTGAACTATATAGATATTCTTTCTTATCGCCTTGCCTATTTTTGCTTTTGAAAATGACGTATACTTAAATTACGATCTATAACAATGTTTTCACTTATGATTCGTTCCCACATTGAGAAACTAATTATGTCGTCATTACCTCCCACCCCTACAACGCACACAGACACGCACACAAACACACCCACGAACATATTCATGCTAATGGCATTTGCCAACATCATAGACCCAAAGGAGCAGCGTTTGTCATTTAACGTCCTCTGGCAAAACCATGCTGAATAGCTTCTCTCTCTCTCGTTCAAAATTGATGGCCCATTCCACTACAGCAATTCAGTATTACTATGATTAGTACACCCGCCAACTCCCTCAGACATACTTGTGAAATAATTTTATACAAGCGAGGTTTTACGCAAGCGTAAAATGGCTGCGTAAAGCATGTTTAAGCAGGGTAGGAGATAAAACAGAGAGTATTTAGTAATTTTGATTATGCAAGGACATACAAAGTTCTGACCAAAGACAATCAACTGACTTCTGAAATATAAGCAACTGTTTTGTTCCAGCTGCTTTTGCTTTGGTTCTTAGCATTTATAACAATATTTGCAAACATTCTGGATCCAGATGAGACACCGAGTAACTTGGCACCTCATCAGGGTCAAAACTGTTTTTCACTCTGACGTTTATTTTTTAATAGATATGGAAGGAACAAATGAAACAGACGACAATATTTGCAGACATTAACCCCTTCAGTGCCATGAACGGGTCTGTAATATCATATGCAAAACAGTTTGGATCCAGATGAGACGGCGTGTAACTCGGTCTCTCATCAGGATCCAAACTGTTTGACACACTCTGTATCTTTTTATAAAGACATTGAACAAAGGTCCATTCTAAAACTTGAAGCAGACGCAAATATGTCTAGGAGACGGCAATTCTCATGCATTGAAAGAGTTAACTGCTAAGAGTGCACAAGGTAGTTGGAGCACATAGTGACCTGAAATTGACCTGCAGTTGTGTGTAAATCTGGAGTGTTGTCTGGAGTGAATTGAAGCATAGCCATTTTGAATTTCCATCAAAAATATGTGCGACCGCCGGGGAAAATATGTTACAATGCAGTAAATAAATGAAATAAAATCAAATACTACTTGGAATTTTCTGTCACACATTTCAATACAAACTAATCCCGCAGAAACTCATGGTGACTTTTAAAACTCGTATAAGATTCGACTGCGAAGGTAGGGTTTGCATTTATCTGAAGATAAATCCTGTACTTGATAATCCCATCCTTTCAGTCATTTGGAAACAGATACAGATCAGTCAGCTCCGTCAGTCTCACTATATAGTGTACCTTTGGCAGAGTAACGGGTAATTCAACGTCAAGCTCAGGTGTGACACCAGAGCTACTACTGGTGTTGCAAATGAGAGGTAAAACATTACAGTGAATGTTGCCAACGTAGTCGGGGAGATCTCGCTGTTTGTATGTGTCCTTCACTTGAATCACAAACTCCTGCTTTGCCGTATCCATATATGCGTAAAATGGCATCGTCACCTAGAAACATAATTATTTTACATGATAAATGTTCATGTAGGAGTAATGACATCATGCATATTTATTAGTTGTATTAATGTGAACTCGTGATTGTTTGGCTATGGCAGAGACTGTAGAGAATCAGATGTACTCAGATATAATAGGCCATGATAAGACAGCTGCAACAGGAACAGTCTGGTCTGGATCTACAACAGCAAAGGCGTTAAAAGTCTATATATAGTAAAGCCCCGCTTATGCGACCACCTAAAACAGGTATACGTAATTCTGGGTGCAAGCTATTATAGGAACGTTATGCATTACTTTTGTCCTGCATTAAGCAGCCACCTGCTAATAAAGACACATATGTTTATGCATTTAAGTAGTCGCATTAGAGGGGTTCTACTATATGTGGAAACTGGTTAAGCTAAGTTAACATTTGACATACACAATTTTTCATTAATATATTAAAAAGATATTTGCATCCAAGTATAACTTCAGAACAGTCGAAACTTGGTAGAAACTTAATGATAACGTTTTATTTTCATTTTGAACATTGAAATGACATATGGCACCCATGTTAAAATGATTGGTAATTTCTGAAAGTAGGAGATGTAAACCTTATCTAAAGAGCCAGGTGATTAATCATAAACATTGATAGTCTGTGTCATATTAGTATCCAATGTTTGGTAGGTATTATCTGAAAAGCAATTAACATTTTTATGAATAACTATTTATATCCCCATCATCAACAGAATCACTTGAGAATCAAGCACTCTTTGGAAGTCATGGAATCCTGCGTCTCATATTGACCTGTCATGCGTTTTCGTGTCTGCTACAATTATCAAAGTTAATATTTCTGTCATTACTCTTTACAATTTAGTCAGAGTGTTTTTTCTCGGTTTCTGTATTCATCTCGTGTGGGTGTGTGCGTTTAGATGTGTAGTTGTGTGTGTGTCATGCTATCTATCGGTGTTTTGGTGGTGGCTGCGTCTTGTATGTGGCTTTGCCTGCTTGACTTTACTGCTTTTCCATTGAAGGTAATCTGCGTCTCATTTGAACCGAAACTGTTCGCACATATCATCACAAATTCAGCGGTAGCAAGACGAACCAAGCAAATAATATTGTACTTGCCATTTTGTTGTTTTCAGCAGTCGGCTCGATGTTTCCGGAGCAGGACACCTGAAGCTTCTGCCCATCAGCCAGGTAGAACTCACGACTCGTGTCTGGACCTTTAATACACACATGTACTCTTATAACTGAACACTAGCAATTTATGCTCAAATAATGCTTAACTCCCATTACTGAATACGTTGGACAGCGAGAAATAGGGATTGTCACAATGTGCGAATCGGTGATTACATTTGTCAACAAATTGGCTCTAGCTGAGATACCGAGTAACTCAGGATCCAGACTGTTTGACAGGCCACTTTCGTTTAACCCATTCCCTCGTACACTATGTTTTTTTTTAGATCCAACCACTTTGAATAAATCTACTGAAAAGGAGCATTAACTAGAGAAAAGGAAAAGTTTAGAATTTTGTAGTTTGAAACCGTTGTGATAACTAGAACATTTGCTCCTATAGGAGGTAATGTTCTATTTAACACAATGATTTCAACAGGTAACTTTTACAGAGGTGTAGAAAGGCGTATTTATGGAGAAAAGGGCTAAAAAGAAATTACAGACAGTCCACTTTGAAACTGAAAGCAGACTATAATGTGTGCATACAAACATTATTTGTAGCAAAAAGAGTTGAATTATGAATCGATACGTCACAAAGAAGTGTTTATTTATAGAATAAGTTGTTGAAATAAGCTATTCAATTATCATCTTATCTTATCTTTTCTAACCCTTTCCTTGTTCTCTGTTTATTCCAAATTTCAATATTTACTGAATATGCATGGACAAAATAGTTATAATGAAATATGGAAGGTGGAACATAATTGTAGCCATAGCTACTTTTAGAAAGAGATATATCAATTTCCATTAGCACACAGAGTAGACCCTGGGTCTACTCTGTTTGCAGATGCATGAAGCGGCATTTAAATGAGGGAAAGGGTTAAACACCGCTTATAAATATAACACCTGGCAGTTGAACTTATGAACCTATAATATACGCATGTGCTCTTGTACCGGGACATTAACAATTTATACTCGAATAATGTATCACTCTTTTACCGCTGAAGTAATCGACAAGCGATTCAAACTGCGATTCACAATGGAGGAATCCGTGATAACCTTTTGTAAATAATTTGGAACTGATGAGATGCCGAGTAACTCTCGGCGTCTCATCAGGATCCAGACTGTTTGACATACCACTTTCGTTTTGAAAGAAGAAAGTCTACTCGAAACTAAAATTGACGATAACGTGTGCAGACAAACATCAAATTGAGTTGAAATAATGAGTTGAAACGTCCCAAAGGTTAGACTATTTACTCTGAAATGAAGTGTTATACCCGCTTTGAATTCTGACCTAATTTCATCTTAAATTATCTGTAAAATGTAATTTCAAGAAGACTTCAACAAGTCCTGAATCTAATAATCAAAACTTGGATTGCAAAAACTTGGTTTTAGATTAGATAACTACTCGCATAAATAAGCAGACGATAATTTCCATACTAGGAAAACGATCAAACTATAAAAACAGACGATAATTTCCATACTAGAAAAACGATCAAACTATAAATTGTGTCCTGGTGTTGGTGTGACCTTTTGTCTGAAATTAACACACAGTAGTTGGACATTATAAATTATTGGCAAAAACACTAAACCTGCTGTGTATCCCAACTTCTTCAGCTCCACAAGTCGGTCTTGGACGTCCTCTCGTCTCAAGCACCGCCTAATTTCATCTTAAATTATCTGTAAAATGTAGTTTCAAGAAGACTTCAACAAGTCCTGAATCTAATAATCAAAACTTGGATTGCAAAAACTTGGTTTTAGATTAGATAGCTACTCGCATAAATAAGCAGACGATAATTTCCATACTAGGAAAACGATCAAACTATAAAAGCAGACGATAATTACCATACTAGGAAAACGATCAAACTATAAATTGTGTCCTGGTGTTGGTGTAACCTTTTGTCTAAAATTAACACACAGTAGTTGGACATTATAAATTATTGGCAAAAACACTAAACCTGCTGTGTATCCCAACTTCTTCAGCTCCACAAGTCGGTCTTGGACGTCCTCTCGTCTCAAGCACTGAACCATAAGATGTTCTGGATTCTGTTCTCGCTGTTTGGTGATCATACGAACCACACTTTTGTTCATGCAGTCATACAAGGCAGCAGCAACTTTTGCCACGTCTTCTTTAGAAGTGTTTTTAGGGACCTCCACCTCCATAACGCTGTAAGTACAACTGTGTGTTTAGCTAAGAATAACATTTGTAGCTGAAGAAGGACATGACAGCAATTCGCAATGCTACAAATTATTTTCTGAACGCGTTATCTTTAACCCATTTTCTCCCACGATCCCATATACGGGACGTATGCAAACAGTATAGACTCTGATCAGACCCAGCACAATGCGGCGTCTGATCAGAGTCTAGACTGTTTGCTGATAGAAAATTTAATATAAAACAAAACAAAAATGAAAATTTAGACCAGACATTCCTTAGATAAAAAACTGACTAATCCAATATATAAACATGGAAGAATCCACTGGGAGCAAATGGGTTAATTAGACAAGGCTGACTTTAGTGTGGAACTGGTTTGGTAGGTGGTATAGCAAAACCAGACGAACGTGATGTTCCTAACATGATCATATATTGTTTCTGATCTGCATAATGTAATCACTCGTTGTTAAAAATTGTCGTGATTTGCCATAAGTGGCGGGTCTGGGGATTTATATAAAGATATTTAAGTTTTAATTTGTTCTAAAATAGATACTTAAATGACTAAATATAACAAATGTTGATAGATACTTAACTTCATAATCAACAAGTGTTGACTACATAACTTTTGGATTTTTGTTAGGATCTCGACACTACTAGATTAGTTCACAAGTTTAACACATTTCCCTCATATTGACGACTTTTTACTACTCTTTGAAAGTCACTTTGTGAAACCATTACGATAAATATTTACCACAATGGTTTCAAACTACATAATTCTAAGATTTTCCTTTTCTCTAGTTAATTCTCATTTTCGGTAGATTTATTCAAATAGGCTGTATCTAAAAATAGCCTATGAGGGAATGGATTAATGGAAGTACCGGTATTTCCAGTATCGCAATGCTGAACAGTTACCTCCCGCTGTTAAAAATAATGTTTGCTCAATTTTGGATCTGGTGCTGTTCTATCAGGCTTTTTAGGAACTACTGAACGATTGACAAACAGCTTGGATTCTGATGAGATGCCAAGCTACACGGGTTGTCATCTGGATCCAGGCGGTTGGTCAATGCGAGTAAAGTTGAAGGTTGCGGGGTAGTGGTTGACTGATTTTGTAAGAAAAAATGAGATGATACAAACGAATATAATTTCATGCAAAGTCAATTAAAGGTAAAGGTGAGGTTTATAGTCTGGAACTACATACAATGTACATATTCTCCCGACTTCAAAATTTACCCCCTGATCACTGTGTTATAAGTCGGCCATTAACACTCGGCGCCCAAGGCAGCCATGGCACATTGGCTTATTTCCCTCACCGGTACCCATTTATACACCTGGGTAGAGAGGAGGAAACGTGGGATGCATTTTTTGCTCAGAAAAATTCTGATAGTCCGATGGCAGGATTCGAACCGGGGATCCTTCGATCCCAAGTCTAACGTCCTACCACTGGACCACCACTCCCACTAGAGTAATCTATATGGTTCAGAGTTCATGTATGACCAATACATTGGAGTTGAAGCTTAATACTAACTCGGCGGCTTGCATGGAAATGTAACAAAGCCAAGGAGTTTATGAAGGAAATTCTCTGATATAACGGTATTTCTTACCTGTAATGGGTTTTCGCGGCCGGAAGACTAAAACTCTTGTCTTTGCCCTTGTCTTTGAATTCGATGTCAGCGACCTGCCATGCTGTTTTATTGGTCTTAAAAAGCTGATATGACTTAGTCTTTATGTGTTTTGAATCTGGCAAAAATAAATTATAAAAACAACAACAGGTTCAATAAGGGATTAACAACTAGTTCAATAAGGGATTAACATGGAACAAGTTTACTATAATAATATTGCACCAGCTATAGTAAAGACTAAGCTTCATTGGCTTTACATATAACATACCGTTTAAATGCTTCTACAATACGCCATGCATTTGACAAAATGCATTCATAAATATGTTAAATACTTGTAAATATTTGATTCAGGTTGGTACTATGTTACCACATCATTTGACGTTTGACGTTTGATATGGACCATGGGATAGAGTATCCATTCTGTTGGCAAAAATAGTTCCAATTCAATATCGAATTTCAACATTTTCTCAAAATATTTAGAGAATGTATAATACCAGGTCTAGATCAGGAAACGCTGCATATGTGTCGGAATCTTAATTCATTTTGAGTTCTTGTGGGTAAACTGTAGGAATCATAACTTCAAATCGTTGAAAATATTATCCAAATATCGAGAAGTTTCATTGAAGGCTTTTATGACAAATGCAAGGGAGTGCGGGTTCAGACTTAACATGAAATGTCTCTCATAGCAATATAAAAACAATTCTGCGACCAGTGGTGCACAAATCGTACCCATAGGAATACCAATAACCTGACAGTATAAAGCATTCCCATAACAATTGGTGTAATGTTTCATTGGCTCGCCAGTAAATAATGCCTCTCAGCATTACATGCCAGAAATGGTGTTTTTCTCTAGCAAATATTTTAGAATTAATTTAGTAAGTTTATCTTGCGGTGGTCTAGTGGGAACGCGCTTGACTACCAATCTGAAGGTCCGGGGTTCAAATCCCGGTCCCTCCCGTAAATTTCAGAGACGCTTTTCAGTGTCTCCCACCCGCACCTCCTCTCAACCCAGGGGTTAAAATGGGTACCTGTGAGGGTCACTAGCCGGTACTGCGGCTGCATGATTGTGCCATATGCTAGCAGTGCTCAATAATGTAGGCGAATGATCCAATGACCAGGGGAGTAAATGTACGGACGGATGAGCGGTCATTCGGACTGAAAGTAGACTATAACTAGTTACTTTACTTTTTTATATCATGAGGAAGAGTTGTACACCACCCTTTCCACACTATACACCGGATTCAATCCAATTGTCTCATGTTCCAATAATATCCTAGTCTTTATGTTAAGCCTTCTATGGGTGTTCCATCTTTGTAACCTTCATCCTAATATTCACTACTTGCAAACAGCTTGCTTAACTCTGAGTAACTAGGTACCTCATTGAGATCGAAATTGCACCAAATCTAAATATAAGGAGACACTAACTTGTCACAGCAGTGTAGGTGTTGAATACAGGTATAATGAGACACTAACTTGTTACAACAGTGCAATAATTGATTATATGTAATTATAAGGAAACATTAACTTGTCACAACAGTGTAAGAGTTGATTATATGTAATTATAAGGGAACATTAACTTGTCACAACAGTGTAAAAGTTGATTATAGGTTGTTTTGCCATAAATCTAAGACAAACAATTTCAAGACAAACAATTTAAAAAATCTAAGACAAACAATTTCAAAAATGTTCGTTGTGTAATGAATCCTTTGCCAAGGTCGTAGACCCAAAGTGTACATCAGCCTTCTGGTAGTTATAAATATATAGTTGCTATGTCATACGAATATTTATACGATATAATATCTCGAAAGAATGTATGATAAGAACTCTTCTGTTGATTACATAGTTAAGAGCATTGAGATTTGTATGTGTAGTTTAAAGCTGAACCAATGGGTTAACCCTTTACCTGACAGATAATCCTATGACGCATTGTCAATCAGAGTAGACCCAGATCAGACAACTCCTGTAGAAGGAGGCTGGACAGGGTCTTCTGTATTTGCTTATGCTTCATTACTTCAATACTCTTCTAAAGGAACTACTACTGAACTACATGACATATATCACTCTCGGTGTACTTACTGGGCACAGAATCAGAAGATTTCAGCAAATCTATTTCCACGACTTTTGCAGGAGGTGCCTGGCAAGCTAGACTTACGATCGGTCCTGTAGATACAATGGGTCCGATACAATCGCTGCCATACTCTAATGCAGAGAGAACCTCGTCTGGAACTGCCTTTACCTGAACCGTAATACATGTATTCAATGAGAGGCATTTGACATACATAAGTGAACTCTTTATCGGATGAATATTCAATAAATAATGACTTGGTGATTATTAAATATATGAATGTTACAAATGACACCTGAAATCAGAAATGTCTGACCATTGCAGAAACTATAGACTCAGATCTAATAGTTTATAAGCAAACCTATCATACCTATTGGGACTGTCTAATATGGGTATGACCTGTTTGCAAAAACGTTAGAATGTATATGAGTACGGTAAATGATTTATGACAATTTCGCCCTTCAATGGAAGAATACCTGCTATAACTGTTGAACACGGTCATGTAGTGTAACAAGAAAATTAATTCGTACAAAAAATGCACTTTAATTATTCAGTTAAACCACTATCAGCAGCAATTTGTTTTTACCTATTACAGAGCTACAGATAATGGTGCGTACCCAATTACTTAAAATAGTCATTTCTCCACCAATGGTGGAGAAATAGAAAAGTTATACTTGAACATTTTTTTTAAATTTTTCATTTTATCTGCACCCTTGAACATATTTTGTCATTTTTTTCTTCCTAACATATTATTGAGTTCGTGGTGTCATGTAACCAAATTTAAACCAGAAGAATTTAGCGTCTCTGACACTAGGCTGTGAAGAAAACAAGTGTTTTCTTTAATTTCTGAAACAGACAATAAGCTCATTCAGTTTGCTTAACAATAAAATGTAGAGCATATGGAAAACAGACATTGGAATTATGATTCAATGCCAGAAATGATACGCGCACAACTACGAAATATGGCATCGGAATTGTTGCTCTTTGCAAAATATTGACCCAGATAAGTCACAGCTACAGCGGTGTTGCGACTGATCACCCAGATAAGTCACAGCTACGGTAGTGTGGCTACTGATCACCCAGATAAGTCACAGCTACAGTGGTGTTGCGACTGATCACCCAGATAAGTCACAGCTACAGTGGTGTGGCGACTGATCACCCAGATAAGTCACAGCTACAGTGGTGTTGCGACTGATCACCCAGATAAGTCACAGCTACGGTAGTGTGGCGACTGATCAGTTCGTGCATTGTCAAACACCAGCGTTAATACAGCTAATAGTCTGGGCGGCATACACTGTTTGCAACTCTCAGTGGACACGTTACGCAAAACTGCTGCAATTACATTCCTTTGTGTTTTAACCCTTTCCCTGTTTTATGTTTTATTCCAAATTTCAATACCAATAGTTCTATAATCATGGACAAAATAGTTCTGAAGAAGGTGGAACCTTGTAATCATTTTAGAATGTAAAGAAATGACATTTCAAATTCCATTAGCAAACACGTGAAACCACGTTTATATCAAGGAAAGGGTTACGCATTTACATGTACAATAGAACCCCGTTCTAATAATCTAAAACAATGCTTCGTTCATGCCTTTCCAAAGTCATGTCCAGTATGTCAATCAGTGTGGACCCTAATGAGACACCGAATCACTTGGCATCTAACCTGGATCCATACTGCTTGCAAAAGTTAACCACAAAGTCGTCCCATAGAAATGAATTAAATGTATAACAATTTACTATTAACTCATTCCCTCCTAGACTATTTAGATCCAACCTCTTTGAATTCATCTACCGAAAAGGAACACATTAACTATAGAAAAGGAGAATTGTAGAATTGTGTAGTTTGGAAACCATGCTGATAAATAGAGCATTTGCTCCATGGGAGCAAATGCTCTATTTATCACAATGGTTTCAAAACATGAGCTTTACAGAGGCGCAAAAAGGCGCTAGTAGGAGAGAATGAGGTAATCATTTACCCCATGAATACGTATACGACAATTCATTATTTATTTATTAACTGTACGACAATTCATTATTTATTTATTAACTGTACGACAATTCATTATATATTTATTAACTGTACGACAATTCATTATTTATTTATTAACTGTACGACAATTCATTATTTATTTATTAACTGTACGACAATTCATTATTTATTTATTAACTGTACGACAATTCATTTATTAACTGTACGACAATTCATTATATATTTATTAACTGTACGACAATTCATTATTTATTTATTAACTGTACGACAATTCATTATTTATTTATTAACTG
This sequence comes from Azorinus chamasolen, assembly GCA_963576725.1. NCBI lineage: Eukaryota > Metazoa > Mollusca > Bivalvia > Cardiida > Solecurtidae > Azorinus > Azorinus chamasolen. The sequence continues at coordinate 40,971,722 of OY755241.1, read as the reverse complement.
TACGACAATTCATTTATTAACTGTACGACAATTCATTATTTATTTATTAACTGTACGACAATTCATTATTTATTTATTAACTGTACGACAATTCATTATTTATTTATTAACTGTACGACAATTCATTTATTAACTGTACGACAATTCATTATTTATTTATTAACTGTACGACAATTCATTATTTATTTATTAACTGATTTTTTATTATGGCTAATGAACTGGGCTATTTAAGAAAAAATAGAATCAGATCTATGTTATTTCATAGGCAAACAAGGCAGACTCTAGTCAGTGGCTCCTGTGGGGTCTACTCTGTTTACAATGGCGTAAAAATGTGTATCTGTGGAGTAACGGCCCTGAAAATACACTGTCTTGTACCACTCATTTATAGCTTACAGAAAACTTGACTTCTGTTGGCTTTTTGAAAGCATCTCGTGGCACGAACAGTTTGACATTCTTGTCATACGTGGAGTATTGACTGGTGCCCGTCTTGTCTATGATGAGATTTTGTGACTTTGGTCGCGCAACAACCACAACTTTAGCCGTCTCAAAATCGCCTAGTTCGACTCCCATAAGACGAACGTTCTGTAATATTGAACACAATAATTACGTTTTAAAATAACCCCTATTCGACAATGCAATAGCTGAGTGTGAAAATATTCGCCTTTTGCATTTTAAAAACTAAAATCCGTTTGAATTATTTTGTTAACTTTAACCGTGTTAAATAAGCGAGTTTTCTGACCAAACTTATTTGAAGATGTCTATAAATGCCATTTTTTTTTCTGACCATACAGGCTTCATTATATCTACAAATGTTCGTCATGAGGCATATATCGACATTACAGTAAGGGACAGTACTTCTAAAAGGTGTACATGTACATGTATAAGAAATTCTTATGGAAATATCCGCCAAACATTCGTTAACAGAAACGTTGCATTATTATTATAGTATGTTTATCATTTTGTAACTTTGATGGTAATATAAAACTATATGATGAAGTTACCTTGTCTGTCAGTCTCCTTGACGGTAATCTGACGGAGTTCATCATCATCCAGTCACTTCCATTCACTGACACTTTCACTACGAGCTCGTCGCCCGCATCAGGTACGGGCTGATGTGGTATGAATGTTCTAATGGGCACCTGAATAATATGTGTAATTTAACCATTTGACTGCTGAGTTTTGAACGTGGAACCGCCCATCTTTGCTTAACCCATTCCCTCGTATTGACGACTTTTGACGACTCTATAAAAGTCACTTTGTGAAACCATTGTGATAAAATGCTCTATTTATCACAATGGTTTCAAACTACACTATTCTACATGTTCTTTTTCTCTACCTTTTCGGTAGATTTATGCAAGGAGGTTGTGTCTAAAATGGCCTATCATAGAAAGGGTCCACTAAGTATGAAAGCGTCTAATGTGCGAGCATATTTTGAATGGCAAATCGTGTATATACAGACCAGATGACTCCTCAATGGACCAACTGAAACAGGGTATACACTGTTTACAGATGTCATAACGCGAGTGTCTAGCATTCAAGGGGAGAAACGAAACTCTGTTAGCCCTCTCCCTCATATGAACGTGTTTCACGCATTTGCAAACAGAGAAGACCAAGATCAGACGGCTCCTATACTGTTGTGTTTGCTAATGGAATTTGATATATCTGTTTCTTTACTTTCTAAACTGGCTCCAATTGCCCACCTTCCATACTTCACTATAACTATTTTGTCCATGAATATTCAGTAGGTATTGACATTTAGAATAAACACAGAACAGGTAAAAGGTTAGTTTACTTTCATGTCCACAGTTTGCTTAAGATTAACCCCTTTACCTTATGAATATTTATACAAGAATTCATGTCTTCATACATAGTCATTTACTAAATGTTCATAATGGTCAAAAGGGGAGTTTTGGACTTATTAGAGACTGTAGGAGAATCTGACCTATGTTATTGTATAAGCAAACGGAGCAGGCACTGATCAGATGGATCTCACAGGAGTTTTAACTTTAACCCTGTCACCACCAATGTCAAAAAAATGCACTACGACAAATAGTGCAGTCCCAGATCAGACGCCGCCTTTTCAAGGCGGCGTCTGATCAGGGACTTCACTTTTTATCTCAAATTCTATTTCTATATCTGTGCTTTACTCCTTTGAAATTTGCATTTATTTATCTCATTTCCTTGTTTTACCGAATGATTTAACAAAATTTATTTACAGACGGCAATTAGAAATTTGGCACCGAAAGAGTTAAGCCTCGCCGTTGTTGCAATGATTTACCTCACAGTTCAGAGGTCCTTTTTTCGTGTTTATCTCAATTACGGAGCTCAGGATCCTCTCACCGTCTGCCAATGCTGGTATTATATCTCTGTCCTCGTCACTTGCCAGACATTCGATGTCGTCTTCGTTCAGACTGTCAGGTACAGCTGTTACAATGCAATTGATGCCTTGGTGATGGGACCTGTGACCGTCTACCTCGTCGTTCTGTCGGGTATAGCTGAGAAGAAATGTCAACTTATCTAACACACTTGTGATAGGTAAATACGTGTACAGTAACACCTCTCTATAACGACCACTAAATTGTGTTAATTAGTTGGTATTTAGGGCAGATGGCTGCTTAAAGCAACGTGAAAGTAAAACAGAACGCTCCTATAGGAGCGTTCTGTTTTACTTTCACCTTGCTTTAAGCAGTCACCTGCCTTTAACACAAAATACTTGATGTAATTTAGTGGCCGTTATAGAGATGTTTTACTGTACGTAATTTAGCGGTCGTTATGGAGAGGTTTTACTGTACGTAACTTAGTGGTCGTTATAGAGAGGTTTTACTGTACGTAATTTAGTGTTCGTTATAGAGAGGGTTTACTGTACGTAACTTAGTGGTCGTTATAGAGAGGTTTTACTGTACGTAACTTAGTGGCCGTTATAGAGAGGTTTTACTGTACGTTATCCTGCTATTCGTATCATGACTCGCATTTGCAAATACAATTGAACTTCAATATCTCGAACTTCAAGGCACCATACAAATTAGTTCGAGATAACAGAAGTTCGAGTTATCCGATTTCTAATCTGGACAATTTCTTATGTTCACAGCTTAATGCAGGTCTAAAGTAATGCTGAAAGCTCCTGTAAATATTTTTACATAATTATCTTTTCACCCACTACATTTTTAAAAATTATAGCTATAATCAGTTTGTCTACCAAAATGGGATCCTGCTGTCAAACAGTTTGGATCCTGATGAGACGCCGAGTTACTCGGCGTCTCATCTGGATCAAAAGTGTTTGCATAGGTAACCACTCATCCGCCCACAGCAGGCTAAAGGTAAATGGTATTCGAATGTGTACCGTAACCACTCATCCGCCCACAGCAGGCTAAAGGTAAATGGTATCCGAATGTGTACCCTAACCACTCATCCGTCCACAGCAGGCTAAAGGTAAATGGTATTCGAATGTGTACTCTAACCACTCATCCGTCCACAGCAGGCTAAAGGTAAATGGTATTTAAATGTGTACCCTAATGCTATAACGTTCACTGTATATCTCACAGAATGCTTAAAAGATCAGTCTAATCGATATCTAAATAACCTGCTACGCTTTATCATAGATCAATAAATGAATGAAAGAGGTTTTTTTTCTGATGCATGGAAAGATTTTGAAAAAGGAAATAAATCCATGCCATCTAACTCTAGAAATGTCTCTTCTTAGTTGTTGTGGCAAGAAGTTTGAATGAATCGTAATTCAACAGATGCCAATGTTTTCTCAGGTAATAACTTTTATTATGATTTCATTAGCAAACAGAACAGACCCTGGTCAGACGGCTCCTACAGGAGCCGACAGTTCTGTGTGTACTCTATATGAAAACTGTTTGTATGAATGAAAGGGTTAATTTTATACACTAGTTTACTGTGTCCGTTATACCAGTTCATTGTATTAGGTTCAGGTTATTTCTAGATAGTGTTCGACTTAGCAAGTTATTCATATAGAACATTCGGAGTAAATACAAGTCAAATAGTCTAACACCGTTTGCGTACGCGTTCAATATAAAAAAATACAGAAGAAACGTTCTAATGCGACCACTTAAAAATAACCATGGTTGTCTTTATAAGCAGGTGGTTGCTTAATGCAGGTCGAAAGTTATGCATAACTTTCATCCGGTATTAAACTACCACCTGTCTCTGAATTACCCAGAATTAGGCCCCTTTTTGGTGGTCGCATTAGAGGGCTTTTTTGTACTATAAAGTTGACTCACACCAATGGTTTCCAGTTGTTTGGATCTAATCGCCGCCGTCTTTGCTCTTCTTCACGCAACAGTCTCTCCCTTTCCAGGCCCTCTTTTTTAAGTCGTTCCACTTCTTCACGTTTTCGTCGCTCTTCTTCCATTTGTCTCCGTCGTAGTTCTTCCATTTCTTGTCTTTTTCTTTCCTCTTCTTCTCGTCGTAACCTTTCTTCTTCCTCTTTTCGTTTATTTCGGTCTTCTTCCTCTCTACGTCTTTTCTGTTCCTCTCTTCGTCTCTGTTCCTCTTCATCACCCTGTTTTTTCTTCTTTATCTCTGCGTTCTTTCTTCTCTCTTCTTCTTTGCGCTTTCCATCCTCATAATTTTGTCGCTTCGCAGTTTCCCAGCTATTAATGTATCCTTTTAAAGTGTCAATGTCGTTTTTGGTGACTAAAATATTATTCTGCATTTTCTCAACAACTATTTGTGTTTGGACGACTGCCTCTTCCAATCTTTTCTTGCTTACTTCAAGTTGCATCATTTCGTTTACATATTTCATCTGTGACCCTGATTGACCTAAATTACGAATGAGAGTATGAGCCAGTGTTGGTTCAGATAACAGATTGAAATTATTGCTTTCTTTTGCAAATCAATGCCAACCCTTTCAAAACATTATCAAGCGAGTATCAAACAACTTCGAAACTGATGAGATGTCGTGTTACTCGGCGTTTCATCTACCCCCCCCCCCACCCCCTTGCAAAAAAAAGAGATGCGTTTTTTTCGCATTTGCGAACAGAGTAGACCCAGATCAGATGGCTCAGATCTGTTTGCTGTTGGAATTAGATAGATTTGTTTCATTCGAATTCAAAAATGACTACAATGTTCCACCTTCCAGATTTTATTATAACTATTCTGTCCTTGACTATGCAGTAGGTATTGACATTTGAATAAATATAGAACAGGGAAAGAGTTATGACATTATCAAGCGAGTATCAAGACATTTACCAAGCGAGTATCAAGACATTTACCAAGCGAGTATCAAACAGTTTCGATTCTGGTGAGACGTCTAACCCTACCCCCCCCCCCCCAAAAAAAAAAGAAAACAGTATTGTAAATACCAGTCCAACATCAGCTCAATACCAGCTCAATACCTCAAATACCAGCTCAACACCAGCTCAACACCGTGAATGTTCGCTGTCAGTCACGAACCAGTAAAACACATCAATAAATATATGGGTCAAAACATGCATTTAAAATTCAACGAGGGTTCATATAAGACAACCCTTTCCAAAATGAATATTTATGCATGAATTGGTCACTTTATGAATATTCATTAGCTTTATTTTAATAGGAATCAATTTGATGGTTTAGACATAGACTATTGGATCCGATCTACATAATTTCAAAAGCAAATCAAACAGAGCTGATTATCTGGCTGCTGTATTAGTCGTCTGGTCTGGGTCGTCTGATCTGGGTCTGCTCTGTTCTGGGTCTGCTCTGTTTGCAAAGGCGTTCAATCCGTTTTTTAAGGAAAGGGATAAGCATTTCTCGCTTCTCAGACGTGCTAGATAAGCTGTGTTACTAAAAATAGCCGTACTAGAGAAGTTTATTCTGCATATTTTAGATTCTAGTCGAATAATATGCACATTCGTTGCATAAACAAAAGAGTATTTAGCAGAAGTTAGAAAGTGTTTATGATAAATATAACGATTAACAGATTTGATCACCCTATTTCCATGTAAAATAAGGCTATTTTACAGATACAATTGTATAATATCAAATGTTTTAGAACACGTTGTTAGCGTACATTAGAACATGAAAAGAAACGAAATGTCTTCATATTAATTTTGTGTAAAAACAACTTTTTTCTAATTATTAAGTTAGACATTGTCCATTTCAACTCACTAACTACACTAACCACATTTTTTCGCGCTTATTTTTCTTAAAAGGATAATAAAAACAATCTAGACCCAGGACAAAGACTAAGAGCCTCATCTCATGAAAAGGGGTGCGCAGATTGTAAAGGCGTGAAAAAGCGTGTATATAAAGGAATTGTTAAAACCGGTCCATCTTATTTAGAATGAACCCTTATCCCGCTATCCAGTACCTGACTCGTATTTACAAACATGTTACAAGATGAGACACCGAGCAACATGTATTCTCATCAGGTATTTGACACTCAGGCATTTGTCACTCATGTATTTGGCACTCAGGTATTTAGCACTTGGGTATTTGGCACTCAGGTATCTAGCACTCAAGTGTTAGGCACTCTATCAGCAGTCCCAAAGGCTTGAATTGAATCCGCATCATCATAAATTGCACAGATAACATTTTTAACCGTTAGCCTGTTGAGCAAATTGTTTTTACATAATTTTTCCGCCTAATACATTTTCAAAATTCAAGCTATAACCAATGTGTCTACCAAAATGCAACCAATGTGTCAAAGGGTTTGGATCCTGATGAGACGCCGAGTTACTCGGCGTCTCATCTGGGCTCAAAACTTGTGTATACGTATGCACTCATCCGCCCATAGCAGGCTAAAGGTTAATTATGGAATTATGGAGACATTTTTTAAAAGTATTATACAGTTTTAATGCTGAGTAAGCGTTTACCCATTCCCTGTTAAATATTCATGTAAGAAATAATGGCATCATGAATATTTATTAGCCGAATAAGTTGCCAGTTGTAGATGGGATTGTTTTGGTATTGGTAGAAACTGTTGAATCGAGCCTATTATAATTCCATAAGCAAACAGAGCAGACCCTGATCCAATAGGAGCCGTCTGATACGGGTCTACTCTTTTTGCAAATGCGTGAAAACCCATTTATATGACGGAAAGGGTTAAAACAGACCTGCGGATTTCAAATTGTTTGACCTTGAAGAAACTGAAGAGAACTCCAATGTATCCCTTTACTCCATAAATACGCAGAGAAAGTAGATCCCAGGAGCCAACAGATACCACATCTCACCACACACAATTTATTTGGCTGCCAAAGGTTTAGTAACAGTTAGATACCTTTTGAGTTGGCTGCGTACTCAATGCTATTCAATGCCTTCTTGATTGCTTCTTGTACTTTCACTGTCGTCTGCTTCAACGCTGCCCTCAACTCATCCATTTTTGCATTTATTCTTAGTGCATACTCATTAACTTCGTTTGTGGTATTGAGAGCCTTGTTAATAATCTACAAACAGAGAAAACACTACTACACTATTTGTTTCGCTTATATGACCACAAGAAGTCTAAATTTAATTTCCGGTTTAGAGGAGTTTTACTGTATTTGTGTAAGTGTTGCGTAAATGAGTTAACCCTTCGCTTGCTGAATTTTAAAATACATATCTCCTTCTTTACCCATGCCCTGTTGTATAATTACATATATCTTCACTGTGTACAAGTATGTCGCTGTGCAATCACTGCTGTGGAGTGCACTGGTTGCACAAACAACTTGTAAATAGTGCAGACCCTGATGAGACAGCTCCTGCAGGAGCTGTCTCATCTGGGTCTTCACTATTTACAGGTAGGTATATTGACGTGAATAGCAAGCGAAGGGTTAAGATCATGGTCAGCAGCTTTTGATTGGAATCTTCAGCTTCTGTAATATTTAACTCTTTTAGTCCCAGATCAGGGGTTTTCAATCTTTGTCTCTAACTCTATTTCTATTATCTGTGCTTTATTCCTTTGAAATTTGCAATCATTTCCTTATTTTACCGAATGAGTAAACAAAATTGGTTTGCAGACGACGCTTAGAAATGTGGCGCCAAAAGGGTTAATCCTTAATGTGCGGAAAAATGAGGTCTACTGTAAGTTTAATTTACGTCCGATCCGTTCACCTTCTTGAGTACAATTGGCCAAATGTCACAATAACTGGAACCTGATTAGACACCGTGTCACTCGACGTATCTTCTGAAACCATGCTATTTGAAAATGTCAGTCAAATTGCACTTGGCAGGTTAAGGGTAAAGAAAATATTTCCCACCAATTGTGTCAGTGAATAATAAAGTGGAATCTGTCATAAGCGACACCATATTGACTGGACACATGAATCTTAAAAGCAGGTGGTTGCTTAATGCAGGGAAAAAGTAATGCAGAAAGCTCATGTAGGAGCTTTCTGCATTACGTTTGACCTGAATTAAGCTTCCGGCTGCCTAACAGACCCTTAATAGGACCCCTTTTTAATGATCACTTAAGGCAGGTTCTACTGTAGATGTATAATGACCAGACTAGCATAAATTATCTTTGACCCTTTACCTGATGAATATTCATGTTGTATTGTCAGACTATTTACCTGGTATTGTCAGACTATTTACCTGATGAATATTCATGTTGTATTGTCAGACTATTTACCTGATGAATATTCATGTTGTATTGTCAGACTATTTACCTGGTATTGTCAGACTATTTACCTGATGAATATTCATGTTGTATTGTCAGACTATTTACCTGGTGAATATTCATGTTGTATTGTCAGACTATTTACCTGGTATTGTCAGACTATTTACCTGATGAATATTCATGTTGTATTGTCAGACTATTTACCTGATGAATATTCATGTTGTATTGTCAGACTATTTACCTGATGAATATTCATGTTGTATTGTCAGACTATTTACCTGGTATTGTCAGACTATTTACCTGATGAATATTCATGTTGTATTGTCAGACTATTTACCTGGTATTGTCAGACTATTTACCTGGTGAATATTCATGTTGTATTGTCAGACTATTTACCTGGTGAATATTCATGTTGTATTGTCAGACTATTTACCTGGTGAATATTCATGTTATATTGTCAGACTATTTACCTGATGAATATTCATGTTGTATTGTCAGACTATTTACCTGGTGAATATTCATGTTGTATTTCTACCATTATGTATATCGATTAACCCTTTCCCTGTTTTATACTTTGTCCAATTTTCAATACCTACTGCATATGCATGAATTTTTTTAGTTATAATCAAATGTTTAAGGTGGAATATTGTAACCCTTTTAAAAATTAAAGAAACAGATCTATTAAATTCCATAAGCAAACAGAGCAGACCCAGATCAGACGGCTCCTCTAGGAGCCATCTATACTGGGTGTACTCTATTTGCAAATGCGTGATAACACGTTTATGTGAGGAAAAGGGTTAACTGATTTTCTTATATCATTATGTAAAACAGGTGAATGTATAAACTATGGGGAAAAGTATATAATCAAATCTTAGATATTCTATAAGCAAACGGAGCAGACCTTAATCAGACAGTTCATACAGAAGCCATCTGATCTGGGTCTACTATGTTTGCAAAGGCGTTAATATGCAACTCTATCAGGTGTAAGGGGTAAGAGTTCAATTTAAATGTACGCCTACTATCTGTTAAACTGGGATTGAAATTCTTTACCTCCTCTGTCTCCTTTCTATACTTCTCTGCTGCACTGTGATCAGTCGGCGGGTCTTTGATTCCTTTAATTCTGCTAATTTCCTCTGCCAGTAGGGAGACAGCCGGGATGTCGTCCCCTTTAACAGCGGTCTTCGGTATTCGCGACATCGCACGAGAAAAATATATCCACAAGCTGGTGTCCTTCTGTTGTTCACTAGTGACAAGCTAGACGACAGAAAATCCTTGTGCGCCAATAATTAGCGTTCGCCAAACACAAAGCTCGCCTATTTAAGATTATTTCGAGTAGAGTTCGTCACTCTTTCCACACAAGCATTGGTAATAATTATTTCGACCCTTACCAGACGGCTCCTACACGCACTTCCTCACTTGTATCTACCCTGTTTGCTAAGGAGTCTGTGACAAGTGAAGGGTTAATTGGCTGGTGTAGATATTGCTAATACCCCACTCTACCCCAGTTAAGTTAATATCGATCTTAAGACAGAATATACATGTATTGAGAAATGTAAATTTGGTTCCTGATTATAAACGATTTACAAATGGTTGTTTACATCGGTGTAAAAATCCGATAAAACCCAATAAGCCACATCATGCCCTATATACCATTGGCACTTACTCTGTTGTTTTTGTGTGCCTAATTGTTATACAGTAGTACCGGTCTTAAACGGTCATCAAAAAATTGTCTAATTATGAATCTGTAACGCAGACGGTAGCTTAATACAGAAACTCCTATAGGAGCTTTCTGCATTACTTTGCCCTACATTCAGCAACCACCTGCTTTTTAACAAGCATGTGTTAAATAAATGCTGACAGCTTAAGAGCGATTCTACTGTATGTACATTGTTGTAATGGGAGTCCTCTATCCATACACACAAAGGCCATTGATATGGTACATCTGATGATAAGGTAGCACAAAGTACATACACAATGTACCGTTGTTATTGTTAGTAGTTATTCCTTAAATTAACCCATTCCCTCATATTGACGACTTTTGACGACTCTGTAAAAGTCACTTTGTGAAAACATTGTGATAAATAGAGCATTTGCAAATGCTCTATTTGTCACAATGGTTTCAAACTACAAAATTATAAAATGTTCCTTTTATCTACTAAATGCTCCTTTTCGGTAGATTTATTCGAAGATGTTGTATCTAAAAATAGCCTATGAGGTAATGGGTTAATCTACAAAAAAATTATGTAAGGTATGATGATTTTATGGATACTAACAAGCTGAAATTTGAGAGTAAAGTACAAAGGAAATCTTGGACCCGGAAAAAACTCTAAAATCACAATGTCATTTAGTCCTTAAGCAAACAGAACAAACCTAATCAGGCGTACAACAGTTATCTGATCTAGGTCTTTTCTGCTTGCATTCGTAAACATGGAGTAAAGGGTTATTACATGAATTTTAGATCAGCCCTTAATGTGTGGGAAACGAGTATATAAGAACCCGTCCTTAAGCAACCACCAGAAAGTGGTCTAATTATGGGTCTTTAAGGCAGGTGGTAGCTTCATACAGGTCTGAAGTAATGCAGAAAGATCCTATATGAGCTGTCTGCATTATCGTTGCCCTGTATTAAGCAACCACCTGCTTTTAAAGATTCCTCTGTCCAGTATATATAAGGTCACTAAAGACAGGTTCTATTGTATATATGACATGCAAACAGTGTATACCTGGATCCATGTGTTTTGAAGAAGTCATTTGATCAGGGTCTGCACTGTTTTTTCAAACAAATCACTAAGATCTATACAGTGTTTTGTTTAACCCATTCCTCCATAAATACGCCTTTTTATGCCTCTATAAAAGTCGCGTCTTGAAACCATTGTGATAAAAAGAGCACTTGCTCTATATATATGAGCAAATGCTCTATTTATCACAATGGTTTGAAAACTAAACAATTCCAACATTTTCCCTTTCTCTGGTATATGCTCCTTTTCGGTAGATTTGTTCAAAGAGGTTGGGTCTAAAAATAGCCTATGTGGCAATGGGTTAATTAATATACAGAAAAGGGGTGGGGGACCAGTTTTAATTATTCCGCACTGAAATGTTTATAGTAAACCATGTGCTGTCTTTTAAAAAAAAGACTAATGGTGTCAGATAAATGTATAGTTCTAAGTGGGATAACTTCCTGGTTACTGACCAGTGGTCTGGTTCCCATGTATTCTCCTTTACCCTTTTCTCCATACCTGTGCCTTTCTTCGCATTTGCAAACAGAGAAGACCCAGATCAGACGACCCCTGTAGAGGCCGTCTGGATAGGGTCTTCTCTGTTTGCTTATGAAATAATACAGATATAATGTCAATGTTTCTACTTTGGCCAAACATTCCTTTGTCCATGTGTCATTATAAACATGAATCTAATGGATATTCATAATGCCATAATATGACATGGAACCAAACTGTCTATAATTATCATCATCTTACACTATATCACCGGTCATCTGGCATGGAACCAACCTGTCTGTATCTTCATCTTACAGTATACCACTCGGCATCTGACATGGAACCAACCTGTCTGTATCCTCATCTTACAGTATACCACTCGGCATCTGGCATGGAATAAACATGTCTGTATCCTCATCTTACAGTATACCACTCGGTATCTGGCATGGAATAAACATGTCTGTATCCTCATCTTACAGTATACCACTCGGCATATGGCATGAAATAAACCTGTCTGTATCCTCATCTTACAGTATACCACTCGGCATCTGGCATAGAACAAAACTTTTTGCTTGAGTCTGAGATCATTCCCAATCATCTGACCAATCAGATATTTGAGAATAATCCCAGACTCAGACTCAGACATAGACTCAGACTCAAACACAGGCTCTAACTTGAATCCAGTAAAGTCTGAGTGCAGGATTGATATTAAATCTCGCACCGCTATGAGTTCTTTCATGCAGCATCGAGGTGCCGAGTTATCAGGACGAGTGATCTGGATCTAAACGCTTGAATACTTTGGCACTGTTTGGTTTTGTTGTATTTTCAAAAGAAATGGAAAATTGACATTTGCAGTATATGTAAATATCGGTCTTGAAAACAGATGGAACATTAATGCAGGGTGGAATCCATACAGAAAGCTCCTCTAGGAGCTTACTGCATGATTTTTACCCTGCATCTAGCAGCCAACTGCCTAATATTATCTATGATCTTCTCTACTAGAATTCCGGTTTAGAGGGATGTTACTCTGTTTAATATTAAACGGCTTAACCCATTTGCTGTTTGCTCCCAGTGGATTCTTCCATGTTTATATATTGGATTAGTCTATCTTTTATCTAAGGGATGTCTGGTCTAAATGTTCATTTTTGTTGTATTTTATATTGAATTTCCTATTAGCAAACAGTGTAGACTCTGATCAGCCCCCGCATTATGTTTGCCTACGTCTCATATATGGGAGCATATGGGTTAAAGATAACAGTCATCATGTGCATTTTAAGTTTCCGTTGTTTATTCCTGATTGGTATAGAGAGTTGTTACTTTCTTTACGGTACAACCTCACTCATCTGAAGTTTTAGTGCAGATCAATTGAGAACTGTGTAGACAGTGGTTGGGTAATGCAGATTGAACGTCATGAAATAAGCTCTCACGTGAGCTTTCCGCGTGACATTTACGTTGATTTAATCTGCCACTGGTCTTAATCAATTCCCTCATATTCATGCTGTTTGAAGCCTCTCTAAAAGTCACCGTTTGAAACCAATGCGATAAATAGAAAATTAACTCCATATTTATTTTGAAACCACTGTGATAAATAAAGCACTAGGAGCAAATGCTCTAATTATCACAATGGTTTCAAAACTACCCCGTTCTAAATTCTCCTTTTCTATAATTAATGTTCCTTTTGGTAGATTAATTCAAAGAGGTTTCGTCTAAAAATAGCCTATGACGTAATGGGTTAAAACCCAATAACGGTACATGTGCTTATTTGTGTATTCGGATCAGCGATGGTTTACTGTATTGTCGTTGTCCATTGTTTCTATGAAATTAACGGATATACGTATTGCATCACAGTAAGATAAATGTACAGAGAACATGTTTTACAGTTGCCCAATTCTAAAACGTTCTCAGTTTGAATTAATCATACATATTATTATGAATTTGACCAAGTACGCATCAGTATACAGTAAAACCTCTCTTAACCGGCCGTTAAATTTAATATGAATATCGGTCTTGGAGACAGGTGGCAGCTTAATGCAGGGTGAAAGTCATGCAGAAAGCTCCTCTAGGAGCTTTCTGCATGACTTTCACTCTGCATTAAGCACTCCTCTAGGAGCTTTCTGCATGACTTTCACTCTGCATTAAGCAGCCACATGCCTAAAAGTATCTAAATTCTTATCTACTAGAATTCCGGTTAAGAGAGGTTATACTGTATTTAATTACATAGTTAATCTTTTTAATGCTGAAGTTTAAAAGCGTAATGGCCTATTATTGTTTTTTGACAGGGCCTATTCAGTATAAAAGGGACACGACAGGAGTTTAAATGAATTCTGATCTGGGTCTGCACTGTTTGCAAATGTCAATAACCTCGTTTTCCGCATTTAAAGATTTAATGTTGATCGGATATTTTTGTTATAAGATTTACCAACGCATTAATCCATTGAATGCTGAATTTTCAAAGCGGAATGGTCCATCATTGTTAATTAATATACATGTAATTATTTGCATAAGTGGTTGTTTCAATGACAAGCAGCGCAGACCCTCATTATATGATTCATGTAGAAGTCCTGTTATCTGAATTTACACTGGTTGCAAAGGTAAGAACACTTCTTTCTCGCATTTCAAGAGTAAATGCTTCTTCGTAAGACCGACCTTTAGCGAACTAATCATTGTCGAAGTACATATTTCGTTTGTTTATGAAGGCAAATATGCTTTAGCTTGAAACACCGAGTCACTCGGCACGTCATTGCTAACAAACCATTTTTTAAAATAGTTAAACAAATTCGCTCTTTCTTCATGTACAGCAAAACCTCTCTAAACCGGACGTTCAATCTTATATAAATATCGATCTTGGAGACAGCTGTGTGCCTTTCACCCTGCATTAAGCAGCCACCTGCCTTAAAGTATCTAGATTCTTTTCTACAAAAATTCTAGTCTACAGGGGTTTTACCGTTACCCTTTTCTCGCTAATGTCAATCTTGCAAACGTATGACTCTAGACTAGATGACCAGTAAGTTGACGTTTCATCAGGATCTAAGCTGGTTGTGTCCGTCAATGGTTTCTTAAAACATTGACTAAATCGGAAGTAGTTACTACAACTAAAGTTTGACAAACGTCATTTTTTTACATTCTACTGTATAGAACACAAAATAAACCGCCCAAAAGTAGACGCCTGTGAATGGAAACCACTCCCTCCTAAATCAATTAATCATTTTCCGGCTACGGACTCGCATTTACAAACAGTTTGGACTCAGATGAGAGGTCGAGTAGCTCGGTAACTCACCTGTATTCAAGTTGTTTGGCAATCCTTCAGAAGTTCCCCAAAAGCTTCATCGAAAGGGTAGTTATTAAAATTGTGCAGAAAATTTGAGCAGAAATTGTTTCTTACAGGGGTAGGAGGTGGGTGTGTGAAAGAATTTACCAAACACAATAACCTTTGAAGACGCGGTAATATCTTTCAGTGCGCTGCGATGCTGAATTAGGTTGTTCGTAGTTTAAGGCACAGCGACACTGAATAGTTCAGATAGTGCTGTATGAGATGGATATAAGGACTCAAACAAACACAGAGTCACAGCAAATGAAGGACGCACGCACGCACATACAAATACACACACAAACATATACACACATTCAAAAAGGAGGAAAACACGGCCAGTGCCACAATACCAACGGGATTTAAACCATGGGTTTAGGGACATGTCTTACCTCATACCTCTGACTACATGAAATGTCAAGGCAATGGCATACACG
The DNA here is from genome assembly GCA_963576725.1 of Azorinus chamasolen. Classification (NCBI taxonomy): domain Eukaryota; kingdom Metazoa; phylum Mollusca; class Bivalvia; order Cardiida; family Solecurtidae; genus Azorinus; species Azorinus chamasolen. The sequence goes on along the minus strand of OY755241.1, from coordinate 40,956,230 downwards.
TTTGACATAAATTTGAGTGCTTCTATTACATATGATGTTTTATTTACATTGTTATATGGGGAAAATAAAAACAGTGTTACTGTAGCATTATTAGAACTGTAATATTATATGTATGTAATCATGTTCATGAGAGGTACAACTCAGGATCTAAGTTGTTGTGCACTTGGTCAAAAGTTTTAAACAATTGAACCTATATGATATAGATACAATTTTAACCCGTTCACCGCCGATGTCGCATAAATGCACCACGACAAATAGTGCAGTCCCAGATCAGACGCCACCTTGATAGGGACTTCACTTGTTCTCTAAATATCCTTTTCTAAATCCATGCTTTATTTCTTTAAATTCTGCATTTATTTATCCCATTTCCTTGTTGTACCGCATGATTTAACAACACTTGGATGGCAGATGACAATTAGAAATTTGGCGCCGAAAGGATAAAGCAAAACTCATGTTTTTGTAGCATGAGGAGGGTTAGCATGTCATTAACCACTGCACATATAAAACACATTATCCTGTAGTTTCTTAAAATACATACAGACTGATCTCTTCAAATAAATACAGTTAAGGTAACACTAATGATGTCAGGAATTCCAGAGCGTGTGTTCCCTTCTCAATGGCTTGTTGAGACTGTCGCCACTCCATTAGTAGAGCCATTATCTGCAGCGTTTCACTATGTAGGTTTTCTGATATGCATTTCTTAATGGTATCTTCTGGTAACTCAAGCCGTTCACCAAGTGCTCGAGGTTTCTCAATGACTTTGTCACCGATTTCTTGTATGGCAACATCATTTAGTTTGACTGGAAGAATGAGACAATCCTTTTAGTACATGTATTTTTCCAATGCGTAAATAATTGATTTTCAGTATAGTATTAACATATTTTATTTCATATATCATTTCATGACAATTGGTCGGGCCACAGGTTCGACCAACATTAGTTACGACCCTCCACCTTACAACTTTTCTACAGTGAATGGGAGAGGATGGCCGTAATTTGATTTTGATCATGTGCAATAAAGTACATAAGGACGAGCGGTTAAAACAAATCAACAGATTGTCACTTGAATTGAATACTTCTATTTATAGATATCTATCTTTTCTACTTTGAAATCAGCACCAGCATCTTTTGCGGTAAAGTTAACTACAGAAATATAAAGTTGGATTAACGAATAGATGACACGTATTTGCCGCGGTTATTTTACACTTTGGGATTTTAGGTGAACTTAACATCTGCCTAATCTGCTGTTTGAGAATGAACACACACTAAACAGAAAGTTGTTGTAACCTCGCAGTCAGGTTATCCTTGATTTTCTTGTTTTCATACTAACTTACCTTTATGATATTCTACCAGTTCCTCACACTCTCGCCCAAGAGACTTCAGTCCAGCGCGATTTAAAACGGTAACAATGGGCCAAAGCTTATCATCTGAAACGTTGGTCTTCTTCATCCAATCCTCCAACATAATGCGACACAAACTCTGATCACTGGAATCTGTGCATTTATTCTTGGCCTGGTTACGAAGTGTTTGCATCTTGCGCTTTTCACTAAGTTCGCTGATGATCGAGAACCAGTCGACTGTATGTTCTGTTTGCCCAGAACCTGCCAATTTCCACGACAGAAACTTGGTGAGTGCTGACACTGAAACAATGACGGACATCTGTAAACAATAACGCCGAAATGATGACGTTGCAATAATGACGGAAATCATTATAAGAGGCAAATAAAATAATCATAGAAGAAACATCGGGAATGCTGACACTGCTGCGAGAATGGCAAAACATTGTAAACATTGATACTGAAATAACGATTGAAACACTGTAAACGGTTTAACTGAAACTGAAATAATAATAGATGGAAAAGTAGTAAAGTCAAGCAGGCAAAGCCACATACAAGACGCAACCACCACCAAAACACCGATAGACAGCATGACACACATACACACACAACCTCCCATCCAAACCCACACTCTCACACGAGATGAACACAGAAAAGCGAGAGTACCGCCTTGGCACGGTCAGTAGCAAAAACACCACTTGGGGTTTAAACCGGTTTATGGGCGTCCTAACCTCACACTTCTCTCAAAGTCACGTTAGCTTTACAAATAGTGTAAATAAACGTATCCCCGCCGGACTTACCCACAACATAGACGACGGTGAACACAGGACAACATGTAAAACATAGCATAATAACTGTGACAATCCGTCAAATATGTACTCAATGACTTTGCTGAAGTCAGAGCACCTGCAGGTAAGCCGTTAAGGGCACGGCAGGGAAAAAGTAATACATGAGTCTGGTAAGCTCATCCCGTATCCGAGTTTAAGAGTATACCATCATAGACTACTACCCTCGGCCTGTTATCGCGCAAGCAAAGAGGGAAGCGTAGCTACCGACTGTAAAAGGGTCGATGATAACCAAACAAGCAGTGCGTTGCAATATAATAGGATCATAACCTTTCTTCTTAAATGTTTTAATGCGTTTTATAAACAAATGATGAAAATGGGCATGACCCCAAATTTTGAAGATAACATCCCCATAAAAGTCTGGTTGAGAAATGCCTTGTTGCAGTAACGTCCATAGATTGCAATTATATTTACTAATGAGTGGTAAATTTCGATAATAAAATTTAGAAAACGTTTTCAGAAGTTTGTGATATCTGTAACCTTGCTTAAGAAGTTTATCAATTATAACTAAATCACGACTGTTAAAATCTTCAAGCAAAGAACAGGCTCGGGCAAACCAAATAAGTTGAGAAATATAAACCCCATAAGATGTAGAACGCGGCACATCTCCATCTAGAAAAGGATAATTAACAATTTTAAAATTAAAAAATCTTTTATCGTATATTTTGGACGAAACTTTATCATTTGTAATTGAAAGATTCAAATCTAAAAATAAGCTATAATGTCAGATTGATTCGCTTTGTAAATTGAAGAAATCATAGTTTCAAAATAAGGATTATCTAAATTCAAAATATCGTCTAAATACCTTGAAGTTTTATTAAAAGCATTAACACTATCGGTTTGGGTATCAGGTTTTAAGCTAAGCATAAAATCCCTCTCATAGCAATACAAAAACAAATCTGCAACAAGGGATGTTTGTAAAACATGTACATCCCAGACCCTCTGACCTTTGATCTAGTGACCTCAACTATAGAGGTCATCTAGTGGTCATGACTAATCAACACGGCAACTTTGAAGATCCTAAGCCAAACCACTGATAATTTATTGATCTAAAAACATTTCATAAGTTAAGGTCATGACAACCTTGACCTTTGACCTAGTGACCTCAACAACTATATGGGTCATGACAAACCACCACAGCAAGTTTGAAGATCCCAAACCATTGAGCAGTTATTTATCGGAAACCATTTCATCACTTAAGGTCATGGTGACCTTGACCTTTGATCTAGTGACCTCAAAAACTATAGGGACTATCTAATGGTCATGACTAACCACCACAGCAAGTTTGAAGATCCTAAGCCAAACCATTGAACAATTATTGATCGGAAACCATTTCACCAGTTAAGGTCATGGTGACATTGACCTTTGACATAGTGACCTAAAAAATATCAGGGCTCATTTAGTTGTCATGACCAACCACCTAAGCAAGTTTGAAGATCCTAAGCCAAACCCTTGAGCAGTTATTGATCAAAAACCATTTTACCAGTTAAGATCATGGTGACCTTGACCTTTGATCTAGTGACCTCAAAAACTATAGGGACCATCTAATGGTCATGACCAACCACCACAGCAAGTTTGAAGATCCTAAGCCAAACCCTTGAACAGTTATTGATCGGAAACCATTTCACCAGTTAAGGTCATGGTGACTTTGACCTAGTGACCTAAAAACATCAGGGCTCATTTAGTTGTCATGACCAACCACCTAAGCAAGTTTGAAGATCCTAAGCCAAACCCTTGAGCAGTTATTGATCAAAAACCATTTTACCAGTTAAGATCATGGTGACCTTGACCTTTGACCTAGTGACCTCAAAAACAATAGGGGTCATCCAGTGGTCATGACCAACTACCACAGCAAGTTTGACCCCTTGAGCAGTTATTGATCGGAAACCATTTAACCAGTTAAGTTCATGGTGACCTTGACCTTTGACTTAGAGACCTAAAAAACAATATGGGTCATATAGTAGTCATGGCCAACCACCACAGCAAGTTTGAAGATCCTAAGCCAAACCTTTCAGCAGTTATTGATCGGAAACTATTTAACAAGTTAAGGTCATTGTGACCTTGACCTTTGACCTAGTGACCTAAAAAACAATAGGGGCATCTAGTTGTCATGACCAACCACCACAGACTGACAGACCGACCGACCGACATGTGCAAAGCAATATACCACCATTTTTTCAAAAGGGGGTATAACAAGAGGGGCACAATTAGCACCCATGGGTATACCAACAACTTGACGATATATGGTACCCCCATAACGCACAAATATAGTATCTGAAAGAAAGGTAAGAGATCTACAAACATCAAGGCAAGTCCACAGTGTGTAATGTTCAACTTCTGAATTCGAAAAGATATATGTGTGCATTATGGGGTACCATATATCGTCAAGATGTTGGTATACCCATGGGTACAAATTGTGACCCTCTTGTTGCAGATTAGTTTTTTTATTGCTATGAGATGGATTTTATGCTGATTTTGCTTCTGACCAAGGCGGTACTCTCATTGTAACCCTTTTGTTTGTCTTGTGTCTTTGTGCTTGTGTGTTGGTGTTTTCTGTGTTTTCCTCGTGTGTGTGTCTTTGTGCTTGTGTTTGTGTTGGTGTTTTCTGTGTTCTCGTGTGTGTTCGTGTGTTTGGTTGTGTGCGCGCGTGTGTGACATGCTGTCTATCGATGTGTTTGTGGTGGTTGCGTCTTGTATGTGGCTTCTCCTGTATGTGTGTGTTTGTGAATGTGTATAGATTGCTGTATAAGTTGCTTTCGGTCGGTGTTTTGGTAACGGTGGCGTTTTGTGTGTGGCTTTTCCTGATTGACTTTACTACTTTTTCATTAGCTTAAAACCTGATACACAGGCCGCTATTGTAAATGCTTTTAATAAAACTTCAAGGTATTTAGACGATGTTTTTAATTTGGATAATCCTTATTTTGAAACTATGAATTCTTCAATTTACTTGCCTTGATGTTTGTAGATCTCTTACCTTTCTTTTAGATAATATATTTGTGCGTTATGGGATACCATATATCGTCAAGTTGGTGGTATACCCATGGGTACAAATTGTGCCCCTCTTGTTGCAGATTTGTTTTTTTTGTATTGCTATGAGAGGGATTTTATGCTTAGCTTAAAACCTGATACACAGACCGATAGTGTTAATGCTTTTAATAAAACTTCAAGGTATTTAGACGATATTTTGAATTTAGATAATCCTTATTTTGAAACTATGATTTCTTCAATTTACCCAAAAGAACTGTCTTTAAACAAAGCGAACCAATCTGACATTATAGCTTCATTTTTAGATTTGAATCATTCAATCACAAATGATAAAAAATTCTGAAGGGGGGTGATCCCCCGAGAGCAAAAATTGCAACACCAAAAGAGAAAATTGCAGACTCGGTTTTATAGAGTCTGTTCATGAGCAGTAATTGAAAGTGCAACACTGCTCACACCCCTAGCACCGACTTAAGCGGTATTAAATGTTCAGAACAAGACGTACTGACATTCATGATCTCGAAGAACCAGGAGGTATAACAACACTGAGAATGAAATACTGGGCGACGTTTTACGGCCGCCACACAAGCACTTAACACCTGCTGTTGTGAAGATTATAAATTCTGAAGGGAGGTGAGTTTCCTCCAAAATATACGATAAAAGGGACGATTTAGTTATTAACATTGTTAATTATCCTTTTCTAGATGGAGATATGCCCCGTTCTACATCAAATGGGGTTTATGTTTCTCAACTTGTTCGGTTTTCCCGAGCCTGTTCTTTGCTAGAAGATTTTACCAGTTTAACAGTCGTAATGTAGTTATAACTGATAAAGCTTCTTAAGCAAGGTTACATATATAACAAACGGAGAATTCCAATCTACGAACGTTACTGCAACCAGGCATTTTTCAACCAGACTTTTATGGGGATGTTATCTAAATTCGGGGTCATATCCATTTTCATGATTTGTTTATAAAACGCATTAAAACCTTTAAGAAGAATATATTATGATCGCATTATATTGCAACACACTGTATGTTTGGTTAATGACCCTTTTACAGTCGGTAGTTACGCTTCCCTCTTTGCTTGCGCGTTGGCAGGCCGAGGGTAGTACTCTATGATGGTATACTCTTAAACTCAGATACGGGATGAGCTTACCAGCCTCATGTATTACTTTTTCCCTGGCGTGTCCTAAACGGCTTCCCTGCTGGTGCTCTGACTTCAGCAAAGTCATTGAGTACTTATTTGACGGATTTTCACATGTTGTACATATTGTCATGTGTTTACCGTCTTCTATGTTGTGGGCAAGTCCGGCGGGGATACCATTATTTACACTATTACCCATAAATTAAAAGGGCTGCAACGTCTTTAAATAGAAAGTTACAGTCACGACTTAGCGGTTGAAGTCCAACTGTACCGGCGATTACATCTATCACATATACCCAGCACTGTTAAATTCATATAGACGACTTTTGACGACTCTGTAAAAGTTACTTTGTGAAAGCATTGTCATAAATACAGCATTTGCTCCTGTAGGGGCAAATGCTCTATTTATCACGATGGTTTCAAACTACAACATTCATTTTTTTCTTTTCTCTAATGAATGCTCCTTTCCGGTGGATTTATTGAAAGTGATTGTATCTAAAATAGCCTATGAGGTTATGGGTAAAATGCATTCCCTCAAATAGTACTTGCGGCCAATAGTTCAGACTCTGATACATGGTGTAAATGAACGTTTCATAGATTTATCTTAATGTATGTAGTCTCTTGCATACTTTAAACAATTACTGAAATATGTTTGATAACAAAATTTATACGTCCTATCAAGTGATCTCCAGTAATTGCATGGATACCCACGTAGACCGCAACCGGCTTCGTACATATTTAACCTCAAACACAGAATACTGACCTTGATCTCTTTCAAAACTGAATTGTCAAAGTGACTATTCTAACATTTCAAGCTTACCTTGACTATTCAGGGAGTGTTTTAAAGAAAAGTGAAACATGACAAATAGTGTAGACTCTGTTGAGGGCTTCCTTTAAGAGCCACCTCACCCGGGTATACACTGTTTGCAAAGTGGTCATAACGATGTCATTAACGATGTGGCGGAAACTACTTACGGTGGTGAGGAAACCGGACTGGTGCAACTTTCAGAAGTAAAGGTATATGCTCTCTCTGAAACATAACAGATAATCAATGTAGTGACTACAGTAATCAGTAACATTGCGGAAAATACGGACACTTACTCAGTGCCATGCCTGCTATGATAATGACGTGTACTATTCTTCCTTACTTAAATTTCGATCTACGATACCGGTTTCTTATGATTCTTTCAAGTTTTGAGAAAATATTGACCAATTGTCAAAAAGCTTTGATCTTTAATCAAAGCTATTTCATACACAACCAAGCATGAGCACACACAGGCATACCAAGATATTTTTGTTTATAATATTTTCAAATAGTGTATACCCAGAGGGGCAATGTTTTGTTTGTTTACATGCTAAAGATTTGATTCTCTAATGATTGTCACGGCAATAAATTACCGTAGTTTATAATTTATATCTCCAACAACAAATATCCATTATGACTCGACCAGAACTGTTTGTGTTCTTAACCCATTTTCAAGAACTTTTGAACGTTTACGGTACAATACAGTGTGCCGATTGTGTCCGGAATATAACTAAAACGTTCATATTCATATTTACAATATGCATAACTCTAACCAAAGCTTTAGGCTTCAACATGAATATACAGACATATCTTGTTTTGGAGTTGTGCAACTGACAAGGGCTATAGTCTATGATCAGTACTGTTTGAGTTTCAGTCCATTGTTACATAATAGATCTCAAAAAGGAGACCTGTGGTGTACAGTACCATTGTTTATTTTAGCAGCGTTTTATGAAGTTTTGTCATTTGTAATTATTGATTTATATTTAATCTGGAACGTATTTAAATGGTTTTATTTTTAATAGATAGTCCAAAACTTTAGCAAGGATTTGTCATTTTGTTTTGACCATATTATCACAGGAATCTGTACAGCTGCACTTTTCATTTAGATTAACTGTAGTTTCTAGAATTATTGCTCCTTTTCATCGTTATGCACTGAAAACGAGTAAGGGTCCGCATGAGGTAAGAGTTGAGTAGTGGCTAACGTTTGGCCAACTATACTAGTTGCTTTTGGGAAAAGATGGCAATATGTCTTGCATTATTATTCATTAAGTTATGAATTTTCCAAGTGGCATGGTCCATCAATGGTTAACAGTTATCAATATTATATTGTAAGGTCAGTCGTGCCCAAATTAATATTGAATGATTAGTCTGTATTATTTACAAGACTTAATCCGCCGAGTGGTGTTTTTGCTACTGACCGTGCCAAGGCGGTACTCTCTTTGTCACCCTTGCTTTTGTTTGTCTTGCGTCTTTGTGCTTGTGATTTTGTTCATGTGTGGAATGTTTGTCTCTAGTTCTTGTGTGTTTGATGGTGTTTTCTGTGTTCATCTCGTGTGTGTGCGGATTTGGGTGTGTAGTTGTGTGTGGGTGTCATGCTATCTATCGGTGTTTTGGTGGTGGTTGCGTCTTGTGTGAGGTTTTGCCTGACTGACCGTACTACTTTTCCATTACTAAATCTTGTTACCCATAAGCATATGGCTCACTATCATTCAATGAGTCGTATTTAAATTTGTTGTTAGTTAACCACTTCCCAGTTGAATAATAATGTAAGAAATAATGACAACATGATGTGGTGTGCGGTAGTCTATAGGTAATACGCTTGACTACCAATCCCTGTCCCTTCCGGAAATTTCAGGGACGCTTTTCAGTGTCTCCAACCCACACGTCCTCTCCACCCAGAGGGTATATTTGTACCTTTGAGGGTCACTAGCCGGTACTGCGGCTGCATGATTGCGCCATATATTAGCAGTGCTCAATATTGTAGATGAATGATTCAATGACCAGGCAATGTACAGTTGCCCGAGCTGTCCGTCGGACTGAAAGAAAACTATGACTAGGTACATTACCATGAATATTTGTTAGTTGTTATAATGGCGTATATACACAGTAGTATTGGCAGACCCTGTAGAGCCATATCTTCTGTAAATTCGTAAGCAAATAGAGAGGACCTGGGTCAGACGACTTGTATGTGTCGTGCCATCTAGGTATTTTCTATTTGCAGGAAAGTTTCAAAAAATATATGAAATTTAGAAGTTGCCTAACAGTCAGCACAAGTAAACCTAGATATACGCCAAAGTGTGAAGGCTGCATTAATGTTGCTCTGATGTTTTGCATAGTTTTAGAGGAAAACACTTCATAAAACTTTTCCGAAACGTGACACAATTGTGCATGAAGGGAGTGTGAACAGATTGGTGTACTTTTTAGGTGATTCTGTTGTGTGATTTGACAGAAAAAAAGTGAATTTAAATAAACAATTTTGTGCCATATTGGATTTGTCAAAATCAAATGTGTGAGCCCCAGGCATCAGGATATACAGGTGGAGATGAGTAGTGGATTAGTGGAGAAGCGGATTACTTATACAAGTTGTGATCTTTCTTTTATAGGACAATTATCGCCCAATTTAAAACCCAACAACCTATTAGTATCAAGATTAAAACAGTTAGGGCTGTTAGACTTCGGACAATTTGGCTTAGCTAAATTTAGGGGTTTGAGATGGGGCAACTCAAAATCAAAGCGTGTTTGGGATGTAAATAAAGGTGTTCATTTAAACAAATTAAGGGAAATACCCCAATCAATTCCAATTGTATCTGGAAACCGTCAGATCAAAAGGGAAATTCCATCTGCCGGCGTAAATTTCTATCACTTGCAAGAGTTACCTCAGATAATCCGACCCACGGTTTCAAGACCTCACAGAAACACTGGTAAATACTCAGCAGTGCCCTTTTCCAGAGAAACGGACAATCTTGTACTTGTAAAACGCGAAAATCCGACGCCAGCCAGAATTCAGACTTTTGTAAAAGTATGCAGTATAAATCCTAGATCAGTCAAGAACAAGATTCTTTCTATTTTCGACTCTATTGTTTCAAATGACTTGGAGGTGGTAGCCGTTACAGAAACCTGGCTCGGTAGTTCTGTAGACAAATCATGCCTAAGTGAACTAGTTCCAACCAATTACAAAATTGATCATGTCCCTCGCTGCAATGGCAACCGTGACAGCGGGTGGCAGTCATACATAAGACTTCAATAGGACTTCGCCTCCATGCGTCAACAAGAGACGGTGATTTCTCAAATTTTGAGTACATGGACTGCACCGTAAGTATCCGAGATTTCGCTCTACGCTTAGTAGTCGTTTACAGACCGCCACCATCGCGAGGAAATGGCCTTAAAACCGGAGATTTTCTTGATAATGAATGGCCACTTTCCTATCTAAATGTGTGACTTGTGACAGACCGGTCATCATTGTAGGGGACTTAAACATCCATCTTGACAATGAAAGTGACAATAATACAGTTCACTTTGTTAGTACACTAGAGTCATTTGGATTGCAACAACATGTGGATGAAGCCACGCATGTTAGTGGACATACCCTTGATGTTGTTATCACGAGAAACGGTGATGATTGTGTGTCAAATATTGAGGTCGCCGACCCAGGACTATCTGACGGCCCTGGTAAAGTTTCGCGCGATCATTTTTCTGTAACTTTCGGAACAAAGGCGGCTAACCCTCCAACAGTGAGAAAAGCTGTTCTATTTCGAAAACGTAGGGCATTAATGTTGACTCATTCAAAAGAGATCTCCTCAACTCTGAATCCATCAAGGCAAGTTTGCAAATGACAGAATTTGATGAGCTGGTTAACACATATACACAAGCGCTGGCGGCACTTGCCGATAAACATGCACCTTTGTGTACTAAAACCATAACGCTCAGACCATCATGTCCGTGGTATACACAGGAACTGCACTATGCTTAACATGTACGGCGCAAGTTGGAAAGAAATTGGAAAAAGTCCAGACTCACAATAGACCATCAGCTATACAGAGAACAGTGTGCCAACGTAAACAAGCTGTTGACAAAGTCAAAGGTTGATAACTACTCAGAGAAAGTAGAATCTTGCCAGGCAGACTCATAGAGTCTTTTCAAAGTCACTAAGCACCTGCTAGGTACAACTAGTGACATCACATTGCCTAAGACTTCGTCCTCAAGACAACTTGCACAAGACTTCAGTGACTTTTTTGTCAACAAAGAAGACAAAATACGGGCAGATATTGCATCAGGCACTGTATCGAGTGCACCACTTATCACTGAAATGCAGCATGCAACGAACGCTTTTGATAGTTTTGTTACAGCTACAGAAGAGGAAGTAGAACAGATCATTAAGGCATCCCCTTGCAAGTTCTGAACTGGATCCTATACCTACATGGCTGTTAAAGTCATGCCTTGATGAACTTCTACCGATTCTGACAAAAATTGTAAACTCCTCTTTAACACCGCCTACGTTCCAAAAACCTTCAAGATGTCACATGTCAGACCTATTTTGAAGAAACCGAATCTGGATTCAAATGAACTTAGGAATTATAGGCCTGTTTCGAATTTGCCATTTGTCTCAAATTTGTTAGAAAAAGTAGTCGACAAGCGCATTGAGCCTCACTTGACCTCAAACGGACTACATGAGCACCATCAGTCGGCATACCGAAAGCATCATTCAACGGAGACTGCTCTCGTGAAAATTCAAAACGACATCCTTCAATCCCTAGATAAAAACGAAATAACAGTTCTGGTCATGCTTGACTTATCGGCTGCATTTTGCATTATCAATCATGAAACTCTGCTAAAACGCCTGGTAAAAGACTTAAGAGTTATTGGAAAACCTCTTGAGTGGATAACCTCCTACCTGAATGACCGCTATCAAATAGTCTCAGTAGATGGAGAACTGTCCACCCAGTTAAAATTGAGTATAGCGTTCCACAGGGTTCCGTCCTAGGACCAAAACACTACATAATGTACACGAAACCTGTCGGCTCAATCTGCAGAAACCATGGGCTTAATCACCATTTCTATGCTGATGACTCACAGTTATACCTGTCCTTTAAGCCCAAGGGCATTTCCTGTCAACAAGAGGCTTTATCACGAGTTTAGGACTGTCTCAAAGAAGTAGTCTCTTGGTTGCATCAGAACATGCTGAAGCTCAATACTGAGAAGAATGAGGTCATTCTGTTTCATAGAAAACCCACAAAAGTACCTGCAGAGGTTAGTGTACAAGTAGGACCCTCTAAAATCAGGCCATCTTTGTGTATAAAGAATCTCGGTGCATGGTTCGATTCACAAATGGACATGGCATCACATGTCAATTCCGTGTGTAGGTCTAGTTATGCACAGCTCCGACAAATAGGCCATATATGAAAGTACCTCTCACCTGATGCTAACAAGACTTTAGTAAACTCTCTTGTTACATCGAAAATAGACTACTGCAATTTACTGCTGCATGGAATTTCGAACAACTCACTGCGGAAATTTCAAAGAGTGCAAAACACAGCAGCCCGCACCATAACCAGAACTCCTCGATATAATCATATCACGCCGGTTTTGAAGGAACTTCACTGGCTTCCGGTTCAACATCAGATTGAATTCAAAATTCTGACTCTTACGTATAAAGCCATGCACAATGAATCTCCCAAGTACATTGTCGATATGCTTGACGTATACAGGCCGCGCAGAGAGTGAAGTTCAGCAAGTAGATCATTGTCATTGGTGGTGCCAAAAAGTCGTAAGGTAAAATACGGTGAGAGAAGTTTCATGCATGCAGCTCCGAAACTTTGAAATTCTCTACCTTCAGGCATTAGAGACGCAAGGTCACTGGCATGTTTCAAAAGGTGTCTGAAAACGCATTTTTTCAACATTTGTTACTAGGACAGTTTAGTGCAGAATAGGAATGGCTTTCAGTCATTAAGCTAACAGGTTACCCAATAGCCATTTACAGTGGCAACTAAGCTAAGGATAGGAATGTCTTTCTTCCTACCTATTAAGCTAACAGTTGATACAGTAGTCATGTACACTGGCAACTTAGTTCAGGATAGGAATGGCATTCAGCCAACCTATCAAGCTAACAGTTGACCCAATAGTCATATGAATGGAATGATTTTCAGTCAGCCCATTTATTCTAATTTATGATATTGATGAGCATGGCTTTCAGTCAACTTGTCTGTATCAAGTTTGTTAATATAGATTATTCTAATTTGTGACATTGATGAGCATGGCTTTCGGTCAACTTGTCTGTATCAAGTTTGTTAATACAGTTTATGCTATTGCTTGCGGATAGTGATTTCATATCTATTGTATATCTTTTGCACATCTTTCACTGGCCGGATGGAAAATCATGTAGTTCCTTCCGGCTAGCGATTTCATATATATTGTACATCTTTCATTGTCTGGATAGATAATCATGCGGATCGTTCCGGTTAGTGATTTCAACCATGTGAAGCGCTTTTGAACGCACATATCCAGTGTGAAAAGCGCTATATAAATGTGGTATAATAATAATAATAATAATAATAATAAACCAAGCTACAAACCGTACCTTTGGAAGTGTAATGGGCAACTCAATATCAAGCTCGGGAGTAACATCATCTCCACTACTGGTGTTGCAACTGATAGGTAAAACCTTACAGTGAATGTTGCCAACGTAATCGGGCAGATCTCTCTGTTTGTATTTGTCCTTCACTTGAATCATAAACTCCTGTTTGGCTGTGTCCATATACGCGTAAAACGGCATCGTCACCTAGAAATATTAATTATTATAGCAATTTACCTGCTGAATATTCATGTAGGAATATTGACATCAGGCATATTTATTTAATGAATCTTTATAATAGCATGTTAACATGTACTTATTTGGCTTTGGCAGAAACTGTAAAATCAGATCAACTGGAATATAATAGACCCTGTTCAGACGACTACCACAGGAGTAGTATGGTCTGGATTGGGTGTATTCTGTTTGCGAAAAGTCGAAAGACAATATATGCCATGGCTGGTTAAGCTAATGAAAGCTAAGAACATGCGAAACTTTGTAGAAATTTAATAAAAGCGTTTTGTTTTCTTTTTCAAGTATAAAGTTACACTAAATTTTTGAATATAGATCAAACTACAATAAAAATATATCGCACCCATGTTAAAATGCATGGTAAGCCTTGTCCAAGAAGCAAAAGTGGAAAAAACATTCAAACAGGGAAATCCACACACAAAAGGACATGGCACCAAACATCATCAAACAATACACAGCACAATTATAAGACAAAACGTGACGGAACGCTCATCAACAAGTCATGAATCATTAAACATATAATTAATAATGCAGACCACAGGCTGAAAGTAGGAGTGCCGCCTTGGAACGGTCAGTAGTAAAACAAAATGATATTCGGAGCTTAAACAAAGTTTGTTGGCACCAAACCTCAAGCTTATCAGTCTTTCATCCATGCCGAAATGTAAAGTTATATTTCCCCTCTAGACAGAATAGAGCAGAATAAAGTACATCCCTTTAATAGAATTAAAGAAAACATTTTGTATTTGCCTCAAATTTCGCTTATATATATATATATTATTTTTTATCATTGTAAAACTAATTAATGTTCATATTTCAATTCCAATTAAAACATAATGCACTTTTTACAACTGTAAAGATAAAACAAAATTATTATAATAATTTGGAGAAAAGCATATGGCTGTCAAGCAAGGGAAGTAACTCTTGTTAAGCCATGATAAGTATTTCAGTAACCCCATATGGAATTTATAGGGTTTTCTCGTGACCTCAATTGACCAATGGAATGACTAGAATTTAGTAGGAGGAAAGATAAAGATAGTTTGTTTAACATGATTGAATACCAACGTAACGTTTTGTACTGTGTGCATCATACACAATGACGCATTGCTTTGCTGAAGAACTTCGACTGCACACATGAAGGAGCAAAGGTTGCAGGGGAGGTCCAGGCTTTGCTTCTAAAAATCCTCACGAAAGAGCCGTCGAAAAATAAGCTAGAACATGTTCTAGCATCTGATCAATACCTTGCGTACATTTACCGTTACCAAATGTTCAAAGAATCCAGCAGAAGTGGTGAAATGGGTAAAAAGACCCAGTTCTGGCTACAGTATATGGACATCATCAATATGATATTAGCTCTGATCAAAGCCAGAACATGACTTCACATAGCCACACTGTATGATCACATCAACCATGCCAGTTAATTCCAGTTTATATGATGGCCTTACTGAACCTCCCCAATACTCACCCCAGCCACAGAGTTGCTACAGCACAATGGATTCAGCGTATCAGGGTCATTGGTTCCTAAATGCAGGGATCCTGTAGATATCACCGTCGTACAAATAACCAACAAGCATGCTAAGTGTCAAGGCGGCATTGTTTGTTTTAGTCAGAATTATGCCGCATAGTGTCGATAGTGTACAACTCAACATTACAGAGCAAAATATGTTTAGGCATTGCTTGAACTGACTGATGTACTTAATGGTGAGTCATCGTCGCACAAGGAACCCCGACCTTCACAGATTGTAGAAAGTGAGGCGAGAGTAAAGAATGTCGTGGATGCAATCTGCTCCTTCAGAAACCCATTTAACACTGAACGTTGTGCCAATGAGTTGTATTGCTTGTCAAGTGGAATCCCTGCCAAACTATAAATTGAAAACCTTTGCAACTGCCGAGGTAGAGACAACGCTCAAGAGCTCTCAAAACAAACTCACAAAGATAAAAGCAGAGTGAAACATTTTATGGCAACTAATACTATATGTGTAGCATGAGATCACCCTTGAGGTGACCTTGTCTTACCCACTTTGTCCTGTTCCGAGATCATTAGCTATTGTTGATGGAATGCCCGTGAAAACTGACAAGGCAAAGCTCTTACACTACATTGAATATGTTACAGAACCATTGCCGACTCGCCCGAAAGAAGACGTGGTTCATATATTTGACGGAAATGCAGAGCTACAAAGCCAGACATCCACCTCAGATAAGTTCGAAGAACACAAACACTGTCTTAAATCATCTACCCAAATGTGGACGAATATATTTTGTAACTGAAACGTATAAATCAGTGTCAATTAAATCATATGAACGTAGGCGAAGAGGTTCTACAACTACCTTTGTGCTATCTGGTCCAAAACGTACACATATGAGTCGTACAGGAAACACCACATACAGAACAAACAGTCACCCGAACACCAACACAAGAAAACACAGCAAATGTACATAACTATCGAAAACATAAAGAGACGCACAGAGAAAACAAACAAACGATAGGGGGAAGATGGAAGCACCGTCTTTTAACGATCAGTGACAATAGTCACTGGGTTTTAAACCGGTTTAGGAGCACCCAAAATCACACTTATTCCACCCCATCCTAAAATACAAACAGTGTAAATAAACGTATCCCCTCTCCGACTAATCTATAACAACCGCTATAGAAAATTCCGTGATAAAGAGCACGAAAAGACAAAAACATAGTTAAGTGAAACAAACTGTATCCACCTATCGCTAGCCTAGTGTATTCAATGATTGAGCTGCAGACAGCGTAATTGTAGAAAATTAATAAAGGGTACGACAAAACAGGTACAAATAAACGACAAAACAGGTACAAATATCCGAAGTCTCCCTTCCGTTTCCGGACATCGCTTTCAAAACCAAGAACTCCAAAAGACTGGAAGAGTTTCATGGGGAATTTTCACAACCAAACCCAGTTTTCACAACTGCTTTTGGACCAGTGCAAATCAAACAAATATGTCAGAACTCCACATGGTCGGTTTGTGTACTTTATTTCAAGATGTGCTATCGCCTCACTAGTTACAATGGTGAGCACGTAGAAGTATTACCGACAGTAGCCCTTTTCTTGTCATCGGAAGAAGCAGACACTCGAATAATACTTCACTGCATGTACATTAGAGACAATGAGCTTGATAATACCGCCATATTGGTTAGGTCACCAGACACAGATGTTTTGGTTTTGCTCATAAAGCACTCTAGTCAGATAAACAGGCAGGTGTTGTTTGATACAGGCGTTGCAAACAAGCTGCGACTACCAAGTTTTAATGACATTGTGCAACAAAATGATGAAACTATTTGTTGGGTATTGCTAGCATTCCATTGCCTAACTGGCTGTGCCACAACTAGTGCTTTTGTTCGCAGATATCACCTATTAACATTGTAGAAAAATGTACATGTATATATCTGCGCTAGGTCAAGAACATGTATGTAGCAACGAGTTGCTGGCAGAAATTGAGAAGTTGATGCTGTGAATTGAAAACCTAGACACTAGCTGATATCAACAAATTCAGATATGACACATGCTGCGAGAAATACCAGAGTTATTGTAACGAATATAACGAGGGGATCGAATATGAATGGACAAGTGGTACCATTGTACCTCGATAGCTGATAGACAAATCATGTGCTTCTGGTAGTGATCAGTAATATGACTCCGTCGTCTATGTTGTGGGTAAGTCCAGCGGGGATACCTTTATTTACAATATTTGTAAAGCTAGGGTGACTTTGAGAGAAGTGCGAGATTAGGACGTCCGTAAACCGGTTTAAACCCCCAGTGGTGTTTTTGCTGCTGACCGTGCCAAGGCGGTACTCTCTTTGTCACCCTTTCTTTTGGTTGCCTTGCGTCTTTGTGCTTGTGGTTTATTCATGTTGTGGAACGTTTGTCCCTGGTTCTTGTGTCTCTTTTGGTGTTTTCTGTGTTCATTTCGTGTGTGTGTGTGCGTGCGTTTGGGTGTGTGGTTGTGTGTGTATGTGTCATGCTGTCTATCGGTGTTTTGGTGGTGGTTGCGTCTTGCATGTGGCTTTGCCTGCTTGACTTTACTACTTTTCCATCTAATGATAGATGAAGTACAAATGGAAAACATCATAGACGAAATATTCAATGATGATGATAATAATGATAACAATGACTGTGAGAAAAAAGAGTATTTCTGATGTTCTGGTTATGAGCATAGTACAAAAAGTTACTCGGTTTGTCTTTTTTGTCTTTTGAATCTACTTTATGGACTTATCTTCGAGAAGACGCTATTCTTTGCTGTTTAAATGGAATTAAACGCAATGCTGTAAAACGTAGAACGCTCTTTGAAAAGGTTCACAATTACTTTGTATCTGAATAGTAAATAGCGTGTAGCTTGATCAGATGCCTGATTACCCGGCATCTGATCTGGCTTCAACTGTTTGAAATAGACATGAAAATTTAGCATAAATGAGTTTATTGGGAAAGAATACCATATTCTCCACTGTAGCATTGCACTACATGAAACAATGCTGTCATGCTAAAAGGTTGAAACCTCTGCAGCAGAAATATACACATCTTAGTCGAAGGTAAGCCACCGTTTTACACAAGTATCCGAAATTGTAAATATTCATGATTATGCAAATAACCATAAGTACATATAATGCGGACAATCTTCTATTAAGCCACCATCAAATCAAATATTTCTATTTGTAGTTTCAAATACAAGTGATTGCTTAATGCAAAATAAAATAGAAATACAGACAAATATACTAACAGTATTTTGTTAAAATGATCTCCGGTTTGCTTTCAGGGGCTAAACACATTATTTTCATATTGAAATAAGCACCTGTCTTTAGAGATCCCCACGCTACTCCAATTAGTGGTCGCTTCATACAAGATTGGCTGCAATAGCAAATAAAAGCGGAAAACATTAATTTGACACAATTTTGACGTTTCTAAGTCCGTAATCAATCAATACATAACGTTCTAATGTGCGAGTGTAAATTATGATGAGGTAAGGTAGTTCAAATTCGCTTTATAGATTTGAATCTTTCAATTACAAATGATAAAGTTTCGTCCAAATTATACGATAAAAGAGAAGATTTTAATTCTAAAATTGTTAATTATTCTTTTTCTAGATGGAGATATGCCACGTTCTACATCTTATGGGGTTTATATTTCTCAACTTATTAGGTTTTCCCGAGCCTGTTCTTTGCTTGAAGATTTTTAACAGACGTAATTTAGTTATAACTGATAAACTTCTTAAGCGAGGTTACAGATATCACAAACTTCGGAAAACCTTTTCTAAATTTTATTATCGAAATTTACCACTCATTAGTAAATATAATTGCAATCTACGGACGTTACTGCAACAAGGCATTTCTCAACCAGACTTTTATGGGGATGTTATCTACAAACTTAGGAAAATTCGGGGTCATATCCATTTTCATGATTTGTTTATTAAACGCATTAAAACATTTAAAAAGAAAGGTTATGATCCTATTATATTGCAACGCACTGCATGTTTGGTTATCGACCCTTTTACAGTCGGTAGCTACGCTTCCCTCTTTGATTGCGCGATGACAGGCCGAGGGTAGTACTCTATGATGGTATACTCTTAAACTTGGATACAGGATGAGCTTACCAGACTCATGTATTATTTTTTCCCTGTCGTGCCCTTAACGGCTTACCTGCAGGTGCTCTGACTTCAGCAAAGTCATTGAGTACATATTTGACGGATTGTCACAGTTATTATGCTATGTTTTACATGTTGTCCTGTGTTCACCGTCGTCTATGTTGTGGGTAAGTCCAGCGGGGATACCTTTATTTTCACTATTTGTAAAGCTAGGGGGACTTTGAGAGAAGTGTGAGGTTAGGACGTCCGTAAACCGATTTAAACCCCCAGTGGTGTTTTTGCTACTGACCGTGCCAAGGCGGTACTCTTTTTGTCACCCTTCCTTTTGTTTGCCTTGCGTCTTTGTGCTTGTGATTTTGTTCATGTGTGGAACGTTTGTTTGTCTCTGGTTCTTGTGTGTCTTTTGGTGTTTTCTATGTTCATCTCGTGTGTGAGTGTGCGTTTGGGTGTGTGGTTGTGTGTGTGTGTATGTGTGTCATGCTGTCTATCGGTGTTTTGGCGGTGGTTGCGTCTTGTATGTGGCTTTGCCTGCTTGACTTTACTACTTTTCCATTTAAACGCAAACGCCCCAACAGTCAGAGTGCAAATATGGCTTCAATAAAACCGAGTCTGCATTTTTTCTTTTTGTTTTGCAAATTTTGCTTTCGAGGGATCACCACCCTTCAGGATTTAAATATACCTTCTGATCCTTCGAGATCATGAATTTCAGTACTTCTTGTTCTGAAAATTGAATACCGCTTCAGCCGGTGCTCTGGGGCTTGAGCAGTGTTGCACTTTCAATTACTGTTCATGAACAGACTCAATAAAACCGAGTCTGCAATTTTCTCTTTTTGTGTTGCAATTTTTGCTCTCGGGGGATCACCCCCCCCTTTCAGAATTTTTAAACTAATCCTAAGACAATGTTCTTTAAGACAAAGTATGTCTGCGAAATTCTCCATGAGGGGGAACAAACATGTTTCTGGCTAGAGGAGTATAAAGTCAGATTTTATGACAATTTGGAGGTAATTTGTGCCTAGTTTGAACCAAAACCGTTTGCCCAAATCATCACAAATTCAACACTAGCATGGAGAAGTAAGCAATCTTGGACTTGCCATTTTGTTGCCTGCTGCAATCGGCTCAATGTTTCCAGAGCAGGACACCTGAAGCTTCTGCCCATCAGCCAAGTAGAACTCACGACTCGTGTCTGGACCTATAATACATGTACTCTTATGGCTGCAAACTAGCAATGTCTTGACCTTTAATATACACATGTACTCTTAAAGCTTATAATAAGCAATTTATGTTCGAATAGTACGCAACTCTTTCACTACTAAAGACGTTGCCAAGCGATTCATACGGATTGCCACAAAACGATTCGATGATTACCCTTTCAAACGAATACTCTAGATGAGATACTGAGTAACTCGGGATTCAAACTGTTTGACATGCCACTTTCATTTAAATAGGAAAATGAAGAAAGTCCACTCTGAAACTTGAAACAGACTACAATGTGTGCAGACGAACATTATTTGTTACCTAAAGATTTGAATTATGATTTGATACGTCAAAAAGGTTAGACGTGTTGAAATAAATTATTAGTCATCTATATTGAAACTCTTATACCGGTACTATCTTATTTTATCTGTTCTTAACCATCTCTTACAAATGTATGCAAATGCTTGATAGTTGAACTTATGGAGGCAATCTGCGTGTTATTCATTAACATTCGACAAAATCCTGAACATGCAATTATCCCACTAATTATCGTCTGGATTGCAGATATCTTGGATTATATTAGACGACCAAACGAATAAATTAGCAGACAATAATTTCCAAAAGCAGGCAAATGATTAAGCTATAAAGGGTTTCCTGGTTGCTGGTGTGATCTGTCGTCCAAAAGTAACATAGTTGGATATAATAAAATGTTGGATAAACATTCAACCTGCTGTGTATCCCAAATTCATCAGCTCCACTAATCGGTCTTGGACGTTTTCTCGTCTCAAACATTGAACCATTAGATGTTCCGGATTCTGTTCCCGTTGTTTGGTGATCATACGGACCACACTTTTGTTCATACAGTCATACAAGGCAGCAGCAACTTTTGCCACATCCTCTTTAGTAGTGTTCTGAGGGACCTCCACTTCCATAACGCTGTAGACACAATTGTGCAGCTTAACATGGGTTGCGAATTGTTGCAAATTTCTGCAAACTTTTTTTTCTAAGGACATTGCTGACCTGGGGTTGAAACTGTTAACATGTTTTAACATATAATATAGTCCATGTACACATACTCATCACTTATGTATTTTAAACAGCCATTTAAAGAAGTGCTACATGTGGCATGGGGTACATTAAAGCCTGATAAAGTTGGATTCACCCCAGTTTCACGAATATGCTCAATCAGTGGCTCAACTGAGCCAGTTTTTTCAAAATTGTGTAATTGCTGGACATGATTACATTTAATTTTTTCCTCTCAAATATCAGTCTATACCTTGCTAAATTAATATTTTAGCACATTCAATTATTTTGAGTACATGTACTCGCTCAAGTACATTTCTGGCCTTAAACACCTTTTTTTCAGTGAAAGAGGTGTCACCTGTTATATTTGAACATAGATAGTATATTTACATGAGTCCGAAACACTGTATTTGAAGGCATTTGGAGTTATTACGAGTGTGGACCTGCAAAAAACGTCCACTTATAGAGTCTTATCTTAAGCATGTTCGCGAAACTGGGACCATAATGTACCTGTTCTACATAATGCAATATCACTTGTTGTTAAAGGTCGTCGTTATTAGTGGTCGATTTAAGGATTTGTATGGAGCTATTTTAGTTTTCATTGGTTCTAAAACAGGGACTTCTATGACCAGATTTAACACATGTTGATGGATACTCAACTTTATAAAAGTACATATGAAAAACCCACAGCCGCCCTAACAGCACCACGACGACAAACAGTAAATGTATATGCATATAAAAGACACAAAGAGACGCACAAATATATGACAAACGATATGTAAAAGATGGAAGTACCACCTAGGAACAGTCAGTGACAAATGTAACTGGGGGTTTAAATCGGTTTCGGGGCGCCCAACCTCATACTTTATCCATCCCCACCCTAAAAGACAAACAGTGTAAATAATGGCATCCCTCTCCGACTAATCTACAACCGCAATGGCAAATACAGTGGTAAATTGCATATTTAAGTGAAACAAACTGTATCCACCTTTCGCTAATATACTCAATAATTGCTCTGCAAACAGAACAACTGTAGAAAAGCAATAAAGGGTACGGCAAAAATCCGACGCCCCCTTCCGTTTCTGGATTTAAGAAGTCGTCTTCATAGAGTACTAAACCTTTCTTGTCGGCGTACATGAAAAGAGGACAGCGTCTTGCCAACTGTAAAAGGATTGACAACCAGACAATGCAGTATGTTGTAGTACTATAGGATCAGATCATTTTAATGAATGTTTAACATATGTGATGAACAAAGTGAGAAAACGGGTATGTCCAGTGATTTTACGAAGTTTGTAAATCACATCACCATGAAATTTAGGATGGGAAATACCGTTTCGCAGGACTTTTCACATCGTTGACATTGCAACGTTTTGAAAGTTACGATCTCGAGACTACTAAATTAGTTTACAATCTATCCATCGTATCTCAATTCTGGGCAGTTGCATGTAACTCCCATTCCGCTGTTAAAATAATATTTGCTCAACTTTGGGTCTTTAACTATTTTGACTACCTCCGATTTAATCACTCATTTTAGAAACACCTGACCGATTGAAGAGTACAATTTCATGCAAAGTCGATTACCTTGTATTGTTCAGAGTCCATATTTAACTTTTGCAAGTTAATACTAAAAGGCACCTGAAAGGAGGTTTCTACTGAGTATTGACTCGATAGCCAACGGGTGTAGGGATATTTGTAAATATGTAACAAGTCCTAGGGATTTATATGGGAAAGTATTCCCTGATATCACGGTGTTTCATACCTGTAATGGGTTTTCGCGGCTGGGAGACTAATACTCATGTCTTTGCCCCTGCCTTTGAATTCGACATCAGCGACCTGCCATGCTGTTTTGTTGGTCTTGAAAAGCTGATATGACTTACCCTTTATAGGTTTTGAATCTGGAAAAAATAAGTCATGAACAATACGACATGAGTGAAAACTTGTTCATTAAGAGATAAACATGGAAGCGGAACATGGAAGTCAGAACATGACACAGTCTCTTACCACCCAATATAATTAATCCTTCACCCAATATAATTAATCCTTCCACCTAATAACACGACTCTTTCCACCGAACAACATGGCTCCTTTTGCATCCATATCATTACTCTCTCCACCCCATACGATGATTCTTTCCACCCATTAACATACCTCTTTTCACTCAATATGTGACCTTCCACCTTTCGATCTTGGTTAGTTGAATATTGAACATTTGTCTCGCTATTCACGACCTAACTTCAATTTGCAAATATCTTCGATCCAGAGCATCGAATAATAGTTTAAAACTGCACCAGATCCGAGTTATATTTGTTATAACGGTGTCATAACGGTGTCCTAACGGTGTCACAACGGAGTCCGAGATGAGGTTGGAGTTCGTGTAATAAATCTAATATTATCGATAATGAATCGATTGTCTTCTAGACAGACAGTTTCAAAATATTTTTCAAGGTCGTAAAACACAACTGAACATCAGCCTTATGGAAATGTTGACTATATGTTTTGTTCCTATGGCATACATATAATAACTTGAAAGAATGTAAGAAGAGAAACAGTCTGATAATAATATAGTAGAGTGTAGCTTTGCGGTATATACATATAGGTAGAACATATAGGTTAACCCTCCTGATAAGGCGTCTTTCGATGCCTTCGTATGAGCTTATTTGTTTATGCCCTCCTCAGTATCAATACTCTTCTAAGGAATTATTTATCAACTTAATTAAAATATTGAAATATCCCGATACCTCGGAACTTCAACATAATTGCTATGAAAGGTACCACTACGCATATCTAAAAACATGTGTGACAGCTTAATCCAGGTCGAAAGTAATGATGAAATCTCCTATAGGGGCAAGCAGTATTACTTTCGATCTGGATTAAGCTGGAAACTTGAGAAATTGTTCAGATTAGAAATGGGATGACTCAAATCTTTTATCTCGACGTAATGTGTATGGCCCTTTGAAAATGGAGATATCGAATTTCAACTGTATATTCTGAAAATGAATGATCCTTCGAAAGCAAAAGTAAAAATGCAAAATGAGAAAATTGCAGACTCGGTTTTTTTGAGTCTGTTCATGAGTAGTAATTAAAACTGCAACACTACTCACGCCCCCTAGCACCGGCTTTAGCAGTATTCACTTTTCAAAACAAATAACATCAAAACTAATGATCCCGAAGGACCAGAAAATATAACAACACTGAGAATGAAGTATGGGGCGACTTTTTACAGCTATTACCATTTTCGGTGTGCGTACTTACTGGGAACAGAGTCAGAAGACTTCAGCAAATCTATTTCTACGTCTTTTGCAGGAGGTGCCTGGCAAGCCAGACTTACGATCGGTCCTGTAGATACAATGGGTCCGATACAATCGCTGCCATACTCTAATGCAGAGAGAACCTCGTCTGGAACTGTCTTTACCTGAAACATATTAAATGTAGTAAATGAGCGGCATTCGACATACATAAATTCTGAAGGGTGTACTGAAATTTATGATCTCGAAGGATCAAAAGGTATAACAACACTGAGAATGAAGTACGGGGCGACGTTTTACGGCCGCCACACAAGCACTTAACACCTGCTGTTGTGAAGATTATAAATTCTGAAGGGTGGTGATCCCCCGAAAGCAAAAATTGCAACACAAAAAGAGAAAATTGCAGACTCGGTTTTATTGAGTCTGTTCATGAGCAGTAATTGAATGTGCAACACTGCTCACGCCCCCTAGCACCGGCTTAAGCGGTATTCAATTTTCAGAACAAGAAGTACTGAAATTTATGATCTCGAAGGATCAGAAGGTATAACAACACTGCAACCCCTTATCAGATAATTATTCTTGTAATAAATAATGACTTGATGAATATTAAATAGATGATTATTTCAAATGACATTTGAACTCAGAAATGTCTGGCCATGACACAACTGTAGACCCTGGTCTATATCAGTTCATAGGCAAACAGACATATATAAGACGTGAACTGATACAGTGCTCCCTCTCTACAACGACACCCTTTGGGATACGGAGATTGTATGTGTTGTTCAGAGGGAGTTGTTATAGGGAGGGAAAATCAAACATAATTAGCTTGTTCGCAGATACCCAGATAAGGTGTATTTCGAGAACTAAAACCGTTATGCCTCCAACAAACCCTATGTTGTGACCACTCTTTAGAATCGTCACAAAGTGACGATTCTAAAGAGTGGTCACAACATAGGGTTTGATGGAGGCGTAAAGAAAATACGATGGAAAAGTTGTTTCTGGGGCCTTGTTGTTTCGGAAACAGTGACATGCGTTGTTGTAAGGAGGGAATCGTTATTTAGAGGGTCGTTGTAGGGAGGGA
This sequence comes from Azorinus chamasolen, assembly GCA_963576725.1. Lineage (NCBI taxonomy): Eukaryota > Metazoa > Mollusca > Bivalvia > Cardiida > Solecurtidae > Azorinus > Azorinus chamasolen. The sequence goes on along the minus strand of OY755241.1, from coordinate 40,930,162 downwards.
GCACTGTATTGGTCATTCCTGTTTTCAAAGGCGTTAAAATGCATTTGTATGAGGTAAATGAGTCATGATAAGTTCGCCATTATAACTGTTGGGCGTATACGGTATAACAAGAAAATGAATTATTTAAATAATTAATGATTTAGTTAAACACTTTCAGCACCGTGTGTGTCTATAAACACTCGTATTGTTGTTATTTTTCTACCTAAAGTATTATTAAATTTGAGTTCATGGCTAGAGTCGCCTTATCAGTATCAACACTCTCTTACACTATGCTTCGAACAAAACAGGCTAATTCGCTAAACTATAAACCGTAACGCACATGGAAATTCTTATTGGAATTATAATTCAATGTCCGAAATTGATAAGCTGAGTGGGTTTTCTGAACTGATGCCATAGGAATGTTCGTTTTTTCCAAAACCTTGACCGTGATAAATATGGTCAGTGTTACATTGTTCAACAAGAGCTTCCACACCTCTAGTAGTTTGGGTATACACTACACACTACACACTGATTGCAACGCCCATTAGATACAATACACAAAACTTTTCTCATTACATTCATTAGTATGTGTAAACATTTACCACATAATCCCTTGCAGATAAACTGTTAACAATGATCCGTTCATGTGTTTCCAAAGTCATGGCCGGTGGGTCAATCAGTTTGAAACCTTATAAGGTGCCGGGTCACTCAGTGTCTTATTTGGATCCATATTGATTGCAAAGATAACCACAATCTGGTCCCATATAAAATGGTTACGTGTAGAACAATATATTATTATGCATTTACCTTGTTCAAATTTAATATTCATTATTTCATAAATATTTATTAACTGAGCTTTTAATATGGCTGTCTTTTAACTATGCCATTTCAGATATAGTAGATCTATATCATTCCATAGGTAAACAGGGAAGAAACCCGTGTCAGATTGCACCTTTGGGAGCCTTTTGATCGGGATCTACTCAGTATGTAAAGGAGTAAAGGATACGGCCCTGAAGAACCACGTTCTTGTATCACGGCTCATTTATAGCTTACAGAAAACTTTACTTCTGTTGGCTTTTTGAAAGCATCTCGTGGCACGAACAGTTTGACATTCTTGTCATACGTGGAGTATACGCTGGTGCCCGTCTTGTCTATGATGAGGTTTTGGGACCTTGGTCTCGCCACAACCACAACTTTAGCCGTCTCAAATTCGCCCAGTTCGACTCCCATGAGACGAACGTTCTGTAATATTGAACATCGTTACGTTCTTAGTCGTATTCGACAATGCAAATGTCGCCTTACGTTTCGACTATTTTGTTTACATTTAACGGGTTTTCTAACCAGACAGGCTTCATTATGTACGTAAAGTCCAGTAAGGAGGTGAAAATCGACAATAATGTAATGGATAGTACTTTGAAAAGATGTTTAAGAAATTCTTATGCAATATCTGCCAAACATCCGTTAATAGAACCGTGTTCTTATTCTTTAATATGTTTATAATGATATAACCTTGATAAATATATAAAATCACAATGAAGTTACCTTGTCTGTCAATCTCCAGGACGGTACGCTGACCGAGTTCATCATCAACCAGTCACTTCCATTCACTGACACCTTCACTACGAGCTCGTCGCCCGCATCAGGTACGGGCTGATGTGGTATGAATGTTCTAATGGGTGCCTGTGTAGTATTTATAGTCTTAACCTTTGAATGCTGAGTTTTAAATGTGGAACGGTTCCTCGTTTGTTAACGATATAGTACATTCAGTATGAAATCGTATAATTTACGAAAGGTATTTGAATGACAAACAGTGCAGACACTGATCAGAGGGCTCCTCTAACATTCATCTGAGGTGGGTCTACACGTTTCGCAAATGCAAGTAAACGTTTGTCTAGCATTCAAAGGATAAAACATAACTTTGTAATTTGTCATTTCTTCTCGGAATATTAGATGATCTACTCCCAGAACATAAAATGCATGCCGCACATTAGGCAGAAGAGAATATTATTTTCTCCAAACGGTAATGAATTGCCAAATATACTAGTAGCAGACCATATACTAAATGTTGAATTATTTAAACTATTTTAAAACTTTAATTATCAGAAAAGTAAATGTGTATTAGGAAGCATCACGTACAAAACACACTGTCGCACGAACAGCACCATGACAAAGAAAATAAAGTAAATGCATATGCTTATCAAAAGACAAAAAGAGACACACAAAGATATAACAAACATCCCCACCCGAAAAGACAGTGTAAATAAACATATCCCCTCTCCTACTAATCTACAAGAATCCTGATGGCAAATACGATGGTAAATTGCATGTACAACGAAAACATATTAAAGTGGTACAATCTTGATCCACCTATCGCTAGTGTATTCAATGATTTAGCTGCAATCAGAGTAGCTGTATAAAATTAAGAAAGAGTACGACATACACGAAATAGTTAAAAAAAAGCGTGATTGCCAAGTGTAAATGGGTTGACAACCAGACATGTAATATGTTGTAGTGCTATATAATGATCATATCCCTTTTTAACATATTGGACGGAAAATGGGTATGTCCAATGAGTTTCCGAAGTTTGTAAATCACCATAAAATTCCTGATGTGAAATGTAGTGTCGCATGAGCACCTTAAGATTACACTTATACATGCCATTAAGTGAGAGATTGCGATGATCAAATTAAGAGAATGTTTTTCTTAGTGTATGATGCCTAAACCATTGCTTAAGCAATTTTTCCGTTAAAATAAGAGTTCGACTGTTGAAATCGTCAACAGAAGAGCATGCATTAACCAAACGAATTTTTTTAGATATGTATATCCCATAGGTTGGAGCACGGGGAACATCTCGGTCAAGATGTGGACATTTACAATATTAAATCAAAATTGTCTCTTTTATAATAAAGAAACAATTCAATAGTCAAACTGTAAGGTCTATATCATGAAAAGCTGAATAAGTGTCGGAAGATTTAGCTTTATTCAAATTAAGTTCTTTTGGGTAAATGATAGGAATTACACTATCAAATACAGGGTTATATGTGTTGAAAATATCATTCACATATCGCGATGTTTCATTGAAGGATTCTTTTACATCTGCTTGAGATTGCAGGTTAAGACGCAACAGGGAACCTCTCTGTATAAAAACATTGAGCTCAATTCGTACCCATAGGAATACCAATAGCCCGACGGTATTGCATTCCCATATGCAATTGCACATTTTTCAAAAGTTTTTATCGCAATAGAATTAGTGTCCATGTTGTTTTCTCTTGTTAAATAAAATGTAAAAGAAATGAACTATTCTGTTGTACAAAAGCTAAACATTAGCAATGAAAGGCGCTTTATATGATTTTTATGTACTACCTTCCATTTTTTATGTTTTCATCTACGCTGAATTTTTGAGGAGCCCCGTTATGCTTAACTGACATAAATGAATTGACATTGCGCCTCACATAAATGATCCCTTCTGATATTCGGCAAAAGAAAGTGTATTTAATTATTGTTTTATTATAAGAAATTATTTGCTTTTACAACATACAAGATGTATACAAAACAAAACATGAACGTCAAGCAGGCGATACCACGCAAAACCATTCACAAAATAAGCACCGTGTCACAGCAAATGTAGGCACAAACATTCAAAAAAGGAGGAAAAATGTCGTAAAGAAATATAAAACTATGGTGGTGAAGACATGAGTCTAGCATTGGAACGGTCAGTGGAAAAATTACCACTTGGAATGTTAACAATAGTTGGGAGTGGCGGTAGGACAATCCCAACCTCACAATTATCCCCCATCTTCACCCAATCAGACGTGCAGTGTAAATAATTATACATGTATCCCCGTTCGATGCTACACAACATCAATCATCGGTGTTATTCATTTAACTCTTTCGGTGCCAATTTCTAATTGTCGTCTGCAATCCAATTTTGTTATATCATTTGGTAAAATAAGGCAATAAGATAAATAAGTGCAAAATTTCAAGGGAATAATGCACATTTATAGAAATAGAGTTTGAGGCCAAAAGTGAAGTTCCTGATCAGACGCCGCCTTGTTAAGGCGGCGTCTGATCTAGGACCGCACTATTTGTCGTTTTGCATTTTTGCGACAGTGGCGATGAACGGGTTAACAATTAATCTGCTGAGCAACCGACCTTTCTGAGAATGAATGTTTTACGCCAAGTTCTTCTGTGGGTAGGGCGTCTCTATCCGGTAATGTTTTCAGTAGAAGTTCATGTCAAGCTTATAAAACTGCGTATCTGATATGTATTGTCATCTGACACCGGGTCCCGTTCTTATAAAGCGTCTGATTGGTCAGATATTATATCATGATCCGAATAATGAAGTGCTGAAGGGAGGATGAACGCAGACTAAACCTATCACAGGGGGGCCATTTCGTCCGAGTAAGAAAAATCAACGTATTTTGTAGGAATTTCACGTCGGCACTGGCTACGGCTTATTGGGAATGTATCAAAAGTTACGTTATTTGAAAATTACATTGTTCCAGCTTCACGTTCGTACCAAACATTAGTGGTTATTCCATCCTGGCTGTCCAAAACCAGGCGTCATTTCGAATCGGTCGTGAAATTTGAGAATCGGTAGTTAGACCCCTTGTATATAATATAACACTAAATCGACCCAATCAATTTTGTTGACTTTGTAGACCATCTAGACCCACGAAATGCCCCCCTGTGAAATCAATACGCTTCAAAACCACGGATCGAAACATACAGTAGAACCTCTCTAAACCACTAACTGAATAAAGATAGCAGTATATAATGACTGGTGGTTGCTTCATGCAGGATCGTTCTGTTTAACTCTCGAGCCGTTATGACCAATACTTCTTTCTGATGGTTACGTAGGGGAGTTTACTTCAAGAGCGTTCTGTATAACATTATCCTGCCATATTTCAGTATATGTGGTCGCTTTAGAAAGGGTTAACCCTTCCCCTATTTTATGTTTATTCCAAATTTCAGTATCTACTGAATATTCATGGAAAATAGGGGGGTATAATGAAATATGGAAGTCGGAACAGTGTAGCCATTTTAAAGAAACAAATCTATCCAATACCATTGGCAAACAGAGCAGATTCTGATCAGACAGCTCCAATAGGACCTGACTGATCTGGATGTACTCTGTTTGTAAATGCGTGAAAATGCATTTATGAAAGAAAGGGTTAAGTCTTTACTGTTTAATGGTCGCATTAGAGAGAAATCATATATTGGTGGTCGCGTTGGAAAATGTTTACTCTTTGGTTTTTCTCTCCCTAGTGGTCGCTTTAGAGACGTTTAACTAGTTGGTGGTTGATTTTTAGAAGTTTTATTGTAATATTAAGTATCAACTTAATGGTAATGATTTACCTCACAGTTCAGAGGTCCTTCCTTGGCGTTTATCTCGATTACGGAACTAAGTATCTTTTCCCCGTCTGCCAATGCTGGTACAATATCTCTATCCTCGTCACTTCCCAGACATTCGATGTCATCTTCGTGCAGACTGTCAGGTACAGCTGTTACAATGCAATTTATGCCCTGGTGATGGGACCTGTTATCGTCTACCACATCGTTTTGTCGGGTATAGCTGAGAAATAATTACAACATAACTAACAAAACTGCGATAAGTTAATACCTCACCCAGCAACCTGACACGTAAATAGGTTGAATCCAGATGAGATGCCGAATAACCTGGAATCTAATAATAATCTAAGGTGTTTTGCAATCTGTCAATTGTCTCAAAAGATTAATCGAATCGCTAGTACTAGTAGTTAAAATTGCACCAGATCAAAGTACATGTAAGAGTCTAGCAGGAAACACAACGTACAACATATACAGCCGCCCAAACAGCACCAGGACAAAACAGTTAATGTACATGCATATCAAAAGACACAAAGAGACGCACAAAGACATAACAAACAAACAATAGGGGGAAGATGGAAGTACCGCATTGGAACGGTCAGTGACAATAGTCACTGGGAGGATTAAACAGGTAATAGGGCACCCAATCTCACACTTGTTCCATCCCCTTCCTAAACGATAAACAGTAAATAAACGTATCCCCTCTCCGACTAATCTACAACAACAGCGATGGCAAATACAGTGGTAAATTGCATGAAAAATAACGATCTTAACCCATTATCCCTCTCAGCGCCGAAAACGACAGAGAGCGATTCACATGGCTTGTTTAACTGGCGATCATGTGACTAGCTTTGCATCCAGTTTGGATCCAGATGACACGCCGAGTAACTAGCTGTCTCGTCAGGATCCAAACTGTTTGACACACTTCCAAGGTGATGAGTGGACTGAAAATGAAAGTAGACGACATTGTTTGCAGGCCAAAACTATTCATACAGGTCCATCACGTATTTACATATAGCTTATTTAAACTGAAATGCTTTACGCCGTCTAATGATTTTGTACCCTGTTGTACATTTGTATTTTATGATATTCTTTATTTTCCCAGTTCCATTTTACACCCTGGAATCCTTTTAACGACTTTTGACTGGCAATGTCTGAATGATGCTTCGGTGGACGATGCTTATACGCTATTTAGAGAAATATTTCTTATTTTGTTTGAAATTTGTGCTTCCCGTCTCAAAACATTATCGAGCGATATGACGACACACCGTGGGAATAAGAGATTTAAATGCATTGCCTTATCCAATTTCCTCATAGGCGTTTTTTTTTAGATCCTTCCTCTGTTAATAAATATCCCAAAAAGGGACATTTACTTGAGGAAATATTTTTTTTAGAATTGTGTAGTGTAGAAACTACTACTCCTATGGAGCAAATGTTCTTTATATCACAATGGTTTCAGAAAGAGACTTACAGAGGCGTCAAAAGGAGGCAATTGAGTTCATGGGTTAAGGTCATCAACTCATAATTTTATATATATAAAAGCACAGACGGAAAAAGGTTAATAACATGAAAATATGTGACAAACATCCCATAGCTCATTAGAACACAATTTTGAATAACCAAGTACACATTTGAAAAAAGGCAGGTGTTAAGTGCTCGTGTGGCGACCGTAAAAAGTCGCCACGTACTTTATTATCAGTGTTGTTATATATTCTGGTCCTTCGGAATCATAAGTTTCGATGTTATTAGTTTAAAAAATTAGTTTTTATGTTATTAGTTTTGAAAATTGAATACTGCTTAAGCCGATGCTAGGAGGCCTGAGTAGTGTTGCACTTTTAATTACTACTCATAAACAGACTCAATAAAACCGAGTCTTCAATTTTCTCTTTTTGCATTTCTACTTTTGCTTTAGAAGGATCACCCATTTTCAGAATATATTTTAGAATACAATTCGTCACTTTGTAAATAATAGTAACTGTACAGCTAACATACAACATCTATACTACTAAAAGAACGGAGTCGGTTATTTTCGGATTTACCGTAAATACGGCATAACGTACATATTGGGTAATGTTATGTGCGGGTAGCTTACACATTGAAGTTGTGTTATCTGACATCGAAAAAGCATTAATATCAGCAGTTTGGATACAGACAGATAAATTCCCCTACCTACAGAAATAGTCCATCTAAAATAGACGGGAAAAGACCTTCCAATGTGAGTGACGATTGGTGAATATTCCGATACGTACACAAACGTATTATTTATTTAAACGTATTATTTATTTGTTTGTTTGTTATGTTTCTCCTGTATTATTTGTTTACAAAACACTAGACGGTTTGTGACTGTTTATACGGATAGACCAACTTAGTTTGTGATAAAACATGACCGACTCTAATGTAAACAAAACGAAGCGACTACATCGGCTCTTTATTTTTAAAACCCTTAGCAAGCTGCAAAGTTTTCAACATAGCTGTATTGGTGCATTGGATATGTCTCGATTCTAACCAATGACCAATATTATTTATAAAAATACTGTCCGTACAAAACAACAATAAATATTAATAATACCATGTAATAATTAATAACAAAATATTAACATATAATGGAAAAAGAATAAAAATTAAAAAGAAGATTAGGAACGTATATAGAGAAACAGGCTGCTTGCGCAGAAATACTAATAACCAATAACGTAGGTAATTTATACAATGCAAAAGGTTGCGTTTTCAACAATTATCAGCGTTATTGGGCTGTGAAAATCTCATACGGCTTTGAATTCTGACCATGCGTTTCTGCTGTACTGTGTTTCTATAAAAGCCAATCTTTTCAATAACTATGGTTTACTGTGAGACAAGTTTTTATTTACATGTATATATATTCATTTATTTTATCTATTTTGATTCATATATTTTTCTCAGCATATTTTTGTCGGGGTTATTTCTTTCTTTTCTGTCATGATCCCTTTTCAGTGAAAGTGCTACTGATTAAAATGACATTCCCAATCATAACTGTCACCGTGGTCTAAGGGTTTTAACGATGGACTAGGAAATGTGAGGTCGTGGGTTCGATCCTCGGTGGAAGCTTATTTTTTTCTCTCATATTTTCTTAGCACCCTAAGTATACGTGCTTTTGGTTTAAAACCATTTTGTACATAAAAAAATAAAACCTTTCTTTGCATTTCGGTTTTGTTAAAGTTATTTAGCTGAGACCTTTTACTCGTGGTTTTATTGACCGTTTTGCATATTTCACCCTTGTGCATGAATTTGCTTTAATTCAAATGTATATCTTATACTAACCTGTTCTTATTTGGGGACAATATAAGTGAAAATGTTAATGGGCATTGAGTCGACCTATTCGAATACGTTCATGTAGACTGTAAGTATGGAAGTTCGTATGCCTTGTGAACATCATTTAATGTGATAATGCTTTCTACGTAAGTGTGTTTCAGCGAATGAATATAACATTTATCTGTGACGTAATGTGTATTATTGGTGTCATACACGGATATTATGCATCATGGCTCATTAAAACATTTCCCCGTTTCTGCTATTGATGCGTCCTCGGCCTAAATACGTGTGCAGTTCTCGCAGACTGGCATTGTATCATTTGTTTGCATACCCAATATGCATATGTTACCGTAATTGTTTTAACTGATTTTTAATGCAATCGAGTCTATTGTTTTCCTAACAAAAGTTTACTAACGTGAAAGACAGACGGAGGGCATAATTTGCTGAAACGCTCCTCGGCCAAATAACCCAAGCACCTAACTGGTCATAATGGTGTCTCTTTTCACAGACAGTTAGACTGAGACTGGCGCAGTACCATTTTTTTAACATGCATACAATATTATCCGTTGTTTCATTTAGACGGATTTTACTCTTTAGACGGACTTCGACGTGTTCACATATCATATACTTTACAGAGTCACTGATAAAAGTGCATGCCTGTCGAATTCTATTTGAAGCATTTATTATAATCTGGAAAATGTGCTATAAGGATGTACCATTCTGAAAAAGAAATTCTTGGTGATTAAAGGCTTTATTTGTTGAAATAAGGTTGTTACATGCCTACAAACATTCATTTTCACAGTATCATGATATCAATTACATTTATAGGGAACTAAATTAGCTGAAACGACGACGTTCTCTGTGCAGATTTAACAAAAAAACAGTAAGGACATTTTTGAAATTAAATAAACATATTTACTATCTTTACCGTTTGACCCACCTGCTAGATTTTAAATTAATCGTTTTAGGTATTGATTACAATCATTTATTTAATCAGAAACAAACACATCGGATTTAACTGTTACTCTTTACCAACCAGAATTTTGAGAAATCATAACAGCTAAATTAATAAACCGTTGCTGAAATGGCACTTAAGTTAGAGCTCTTAATAGTTTTTGTAGTAAACATTTATTTGGTTTTACATGACGTTAGTACTATTTCAGTTTACTAACAAGCTGCAAGACATCCTTACTTGACAGATCAGACTAAGGCATGGATCAAACCCAGTGCTATGAAATGCAAAGTAATTGTCATTTAGGGATTCCAACTACCTGACCACCGAGGCCCTTTTGAGTTGAATGCTATATTTGTGTTACATGTATATACAATATATTTAAATTCAAATACCGGTACATCTTGGTATAAGCAGCACTTGAGCAGGTCTTTTTATGCCCCAAAGGCGGGCATATAGTAATCGCATTGTCCGTCTTTCCGTCTGTCCGTCTGTCTGTCTGTCTGTCTGTCCGTCTGTCCGTCTGTCCTTCCATCCGTCTCAAATTCGTGTCCGGTCTGTAACTTCTTTATCTATCAATGGATTTCAATATAACTTGCCACAAATGTTCACCAGACAGAGACAATGTGTCGCGTTTAACTCCCTGGTCCATGGGTCAAAGGTCAATGTCACAGGGTACAATTACTTTGTCACAAATTTCGTGTCCGGTCTATAACTTCTTCATCTATCAATGGATTTCAATATAACTTGGCACAAATGTTCACCACACAAAGACAATGTGTCGCGTTCAACTCCTAGGTCCATAGGTCAAAGGTCAAGGTCACAGGGTACAATTACTTTGTCACAAATTTCGTGCCCGGTCTGTAACTTCTTTATCTATCAATGGATTTCAATATAACTTGCTACAAATGTTCACCACACAAAGATGATGTGTTGCGTTCAACTCCCAGGTCCATGGGTCAAAGGTCAAGGTCACAGGGTAAAATAACTTCGTAACAAATTTCGTGTCCGGTCTGTAACTTCTTTATCTATCAATGGATTTCAATATAACTTGGCACAAATGTTCACCACACAAAGACGATGTGTCGCTTTCAACTCCCAGGTCCATAGGTCAAAGGTCAAGGTCACAGGGTACAATTACTTTGTCACAAATTTCGTGTCCGGTCTGTAACTTCTTTATCTATCAATGGATTTCAATATAACTTGCCACAAATGTTCACCACACAAAGATGATGTGTTGCGTTCAACTCCCAGGTCCATGGGTCAAAGGTAAAGGTTACAGGGTAAAATAACTTTGTAACAAATTTCGTGTCCGGTCTGTAACTTCTTTATCTATCAATGGATTTCAATATAACTTGGCACAAATGTTCACCACACAAAGACGATGTGTCGCTTTCAACTCCCTTATCCATGGGTCAAAGGTCAAGGTCACAGAATACAATTACTTTGTCACAAATTTCGTGTCCGGTCTGTAACATTTTTATCTATCAATGGATTTCAATATAACTTGGCACAGATGTTCACCAGACAAAGACGATGTGTCGTGTTCAGCTCCCTGGTCCATATGTCAAACGTCAAGGTCACAGGGTACAATTACTTGTTTATCTGTGAATGGATTTCAAAGGAACCTGGCACAAATGTTCACCTTACAAAGACGACGTGTCAACTCCCTGGTCCATGGTTCAAATGTCAAGGTCACATGGTACAATTTTTGGGGGCATTTGTCACGTGACTGTGACATCTCTTGTTCTGTGCTATTATAACACTATCTACTATGGTGTAAAGAAGTCTACAAGATAAAGATAAGATAAACCTTACATATACTATGCTTTTCCGCCGATATTTTGTCCTGTAAACCAAACATTTTTAACATAAAACTTAAGGTTGAACTATGATTAATAACGATATTGGAAAAGCATTGTAGTGATTGTACTTTGCAATTCACCAGAATGTATATGTATTAAACAGTCTGCCCGAGCCAGCGCGGACTCTTTTCTAGTGTGTACGAAACGTTTTCAAATGGAGAGATGTTTTTTATGGAAAAGTAGTAAAGTCAAGCAGGCAAAGCCACATACAAGACGCAACCACCACCAAAACACCGATAGACAGCATGACACACACACACACACACACACACACACACACACACACACACACACACACACACACACACACACACACACACACACACACACACACACACACACACACACACACACACACACACACACACACACACACACACACACACACACACACACACACACACACACACACAACCACACACCCAAATGCACACACACACACACACACACACACACACACACACACACACACACACACACACACACACACACACACACACACACACACACACACACACACACACACACACACACACACACACACACACACACACACACACACACACACACACACACACACACACACACACACACACACACACACACACACACACACACACACACACACACACACACACACACACACACACACACACACACACACACACACACACACACACACACACACACACACACACACACGAAATGAACACAGAAAACACCAAAAGACACACAAGAACCAGAGACAAACGATCCACGCACGAACAAAATCACAAGCACAAAGACGCAAGGCAAACAAAAGGAAGGGTGACAAAGAGAGTACCGCCTTGGCACGGTCAGTAGCAAAAACACCACTGGGGTTTAAACAGGTTTACGGACGTCCTAACCTCACACTTCTCTCAAAGTCACCCAGGCTTTAAAAATATTGTAAATAAAGGTATCCCCGCTGGACTTACCCACAACATAGACGACGGTGAACACAGGACAACATGTAAAACATAGCATAATAACTGTGACAATCCGTCAAATATGTACTCAATGACTTTGCTGAAGTCAGAGCACCTGCAGGTAAGCCGTTAAGGGCACGACAGGGAAAAAGTAATACATGAGTCTGGTAAGTTCATCCTGTATCCAAGTTTAAGAGTATACCATCATAGAGTACTACCCTCGGCCTGTCATCGCGCAAGAGAAATCAAAGAGAAATCAAATCACTTAGATAATTTCTTTGCATCACCATCTATAGCAGATGACGCAAGTGCTACTACTGTCCCTCCGTTCTCTCCTAGACAAAGATTAGTCTGACCATTATTGATATTAATGAAACTGGAGTATAATACAATAATTTCACGTGCTTTAATAAAAACGCCTGGTACAGACCGTAACTATCACATAATGCTTAAAGGATTAGTCAAATCTAAACCACTTCCTATTTTTTTATAATAGATTATTGAAAGGAATGTGTTTTCCCTGATAAATGGACAACTGCAAACGCAATACCGCATTTTATTGACATTACCGCCATTTTATATTAAGCAGTCACATGATGATACACCTTTCCCTTTTGAATATTTATGTAAGAGATAATGACATCATGAATATTTATTAGCTGATTTGTTTATAAAGGCATATGTATCTATAAATGGTTTGGTATTGATAGACACTGTAGAGATAGATAATATAATGACTCCATAATCAAAGAGAACAGACCCTGATCAGATGGCTCCTGGAGGAGTCATCTGATCTGGGTCTGCTCTGCCTAAACAGGTATGATAAGGACGTTTGAATAACGGAATGGTTCAGACATACGTTAATTGTGACCTACATTGAATGGTGTTGCGGTATTCATTGAGTTCATGTTATTTCTAGATACTGTGTGCCTTAGCAAGTTGTCAATATCGAGATTTCTGACTATATACAAGTCATAAAGTTACATTACAGTTGCATTCATTGTCAACAGAACAAAACCGTATTCTTTACTCACACCAATGGTTTCCAGTTGTTTGGATCTAACCGCCGCCGTCTTTCTTCTTCTTCACGCAGCAGTCTCTCCCTTTCTCTCCTCTCGGCCTCGATCCTTTCCGCTTCTTCCCGTTTTCGTCGCTCTTCTTCTTCTATTTGTTTACGTCGCAGTTCTTCCATTTCTTGTCGTTTTCTGTCCTCTTCTTCTCGTCGCAACCTTTCTTCTTCCTCTTTTCGATTTCGCTCTCCCTCGATTCTTTCCGCTTCTTCCCGTTTTCGTCGCTCTTCTTCTTCTATTTGTTTACGTCGCAGTTCTTCCATTTCTTGTTTTTTTCTTTCCTCTTCTTCTCGTATCAACCTTTCTTCTTCCTCTTTTCGTTTTCGCTCTTCCTCCTCCTGTCTTAATTTCTCCTCTTCTGCTCTCTTTTTCTCCTCTTCTTCTCGTCGTAACCTCTCTTCCTCTTCTCTGTTCTTCCTTTCTTCCTCCTCTCTTAGTCTACGCTCCTTCTCTTCCCTTCGTCTCTGTTCCTCTTCCTCACGCCGTCTCTTCTCTTCTTCTGCTAAGCGTCTTCTTCTCTCTTCTTCTTCACGCTTTTCATCCTCATAATTTTGTCGCTTCGCCATTTCCCAGCTGTTGAGGTATCCTTTCAAAGTGTCAATATCGCTTTTGGTGACTAAAATGTTATTCTGCATATTTTCAACAACTATTTGCGTTTGGACGACTGCCTCTTCCAACCTCTTTTTGCTTACCTCAAGTTGCATCAGTTCGTTTACATATTTCATCAGTGGCACTGGCTGACCTAAATTGAATTGATTGAATGAGATAGTCTTAGTTCAGATGACAGATTGAAACTATTGCAAATCAACTGCAACCCACTTAAGACATTATCAACAGAGTATTAAACAGCTTCGATCCTGATGAGACGTCGTGTCACCCGGCTTCTCATCTGGTCTCAGGTGATGCTCAGCTAGATAAAGATTCAGTCATGATTAAGTTATATTTTAAAAAGATGTGTTGGTTTAGACACAAAATGTACGATCAAGTCTATATAAGTCCTAACCAAAACAGACCCTCATAAGATGGCTTCCACGGGAGGGTCTACTCTGCAAACCCGCTAAAACCGTTTATTAGATTGAATGACAAACACTGACATTCACAACAAATTCCATAGTACATGTACTTTAAAGCAGGTGGTTGTTTTTATAACTTGTCGTGACATGTCATTTCATCAGGTTCTAATGTGTTTGACAGTCGATCAGTAATCCAAGAAGTATCCAACATTGCACTGATAAACTTTTAAGAAGACATTTCTATATAAAAACATTCAAAGCGAGATACGCGTTAAGAAGGACCTGCAGGTTTCAAACTGTTTGACTTTGAAGAGAATTTCACCTTAACCCTTGACTCCAAATATACGCATATAAGCTCATTGGCAAACAGAGTAGTCTCAGATCAGAGGCTCCTGCAGTAGCCTGTTTCCTTTGCCTCTTCTGTTTGCTTTTGAATATGTGTGCAGATCTAATTATTCAGTGACCAAATTTCCTGTGACTATATACATGTACAATAATAAAAACAAAATCATGTAATTAATAAGCATGACGTCATAGTTTCTTACATGAGACAATTAATACATGACGCAGACGATAATCTCGCCAATTGGTTAATAACATTCCGATACCTTTTGGGTTGTCTGTAAACCGAATGGTATTCAACGCCTTCTTGATAGCTGCTTGTACCTTCACTGTCGACTGCTTCAACGCTTCCCTTAACTCATCCATTTTTGCATTTATTTTTTCTGCATACTCATTAACTTCGGTTATGGCATCGACCGCCTTGTTAACAGTCTACAAACAGATAAAAAATTGTTGTAAAATCTCGCTAATACGACCATTTAAAATAAGTCTAATACTTGAGTATTTGGGTTTCTACGCAAATATATTGTTTCTTCACCTTTTAATTGTCAGATATGTCACATCCCCTTCATCGTTAAGACTGCACTGACTTGGATCATGTGACTAGTCCGGGGTTCCGTGATGTGGGAAAAACATCACACATCCGCGGTGTCCCCTGTCCCTCATCCCTGTTTAGCGATGGTCCGCGCTGTTTAAACGTTTATCCGAGTGTCTAACTGTTTAGCTGTCTTGCGCACATAATCATTTTGGCAATATGGTATATAACGCCATACATCTTTATTTTGTCGGTGCGATCTTTAACATTGGTCACTTGTTGTTTAATGGTGTTGTAGGTTTTGCAAAAGATGTTATCTACATGTTTCCGTAAAGTCCTAGAGGGTACTTCTTGTGTACCTCGGATATATGGCATTCTGGCACTCGGTTTCTTTTCTTATCCCCTTTGATCTTTCTCCACTCGTTTTTGGGCGTCAGAAATCCATTCAGGATACCCATTTGTTCTAAGACCTGTCTTGGCGTGTGTGATCTTATTCATTTTGTCTTTCTCCTCTGAAACTAGTGACTCAGTCCAACCACTGATGGTTTGTGTTCAAGGTGATGATTAAATTGGCAGTTCAGGTATTGGTCGGTATGGGTGGGCTTTCTGTAGACCATCACTCGCGTCGATCCATCATCCTCGACATGCACACATATGTCCAAGAACGGAATAGATTCACCTTTCTCTTCCTCTGATGTGAACTTGATATGGTCATCAATGGAGTTAATGTGTCCTGTGAAACTTCCTATATCGTAGTCATGACTCTTGGCACCCCGTATCTGCTGGCAACTTTAGCCAGAGGGATGGGGGATTGTTGGACGCCTCAAAAGCGTCCTTTTCAAAGAACTCCATTTACAAGTTCGCCCCGATCGGGGACACGGGATAACCCATATCTGCCCTTTGTTTCTGTCGGAAGAATTGGCAATGGTAGACAAATTATATACTATTGAGGCATAATTAAAGCAACGCCATGATTTGATCAACTTCCAACTCTGAACTGCCTAAAACACTTTGTATCACTGTAAGTGCTTTGCCAACTGGGATGGTAATGATTAAGGCCGAAACATCGTATGAAACAAGCTTTGTACCTGGAGGCACCTCTAAATCCTTGATTTTATGTGCAAAGTCAACACTGTTTACTATGTGATGTTCCGTCATCCCCGCCAGCGGGCCTATAACCGAGGCAACATATTTTGCTACAGCGTAAAGTACACTTCCCGAGAACGACACGATGAGTCCGAGCGAAGCATCTTTCTTGTGGAATTTTGGCAATCTATGCAGTTTCGGTATATTTTCAGCGGTGATATGACCTGTGATTTAACTTATCCGACACTTTCTGTTCTTACTTCTACTTTTTAAAAATGTTAATCTTGTTTCCACTTATTTCTTCAGGTGCTCATATGTTCCCTATCACCGGTCAACTTGTCCATCTTGATCTCCTATTCCTTCTTGTTCATTACAACCGTGGTTCGGCCCTTATCTGCTGGCAAAATTACAATGTCGTCTGACTTACACAAGTTCTTAAGAACGATATGTTCACCTGGTGTTATGTTGCTCTTAGCGGGGTTGGCAGTCTTAATAGTTCTTACTTCATCTGCACTGAGGTATCAGCGGCCTATCTGTCTTTCAGCTTGTGACACTTTTTTTGGTGGTAGAAATCATTTCAGTGATGGGGAGAGTGGGAGGGGTAACAGCAAAATTCATACCTTTCATCAATACAGAGGTTTCGTCCTGTGACAACTGCCTGTCCGATATGTTGATGACCCATTTATCCGTGTTGATCAATGCGTTCTCCAACCGTTTCTTTCCGATCCTTGGCTTCTTTATTCGTCCCCTCACTGTTCACGTGATCAAAAGCCAGTGCAGTATTGTCGATGAAGGGAATGTGACATATTCGAAAATTCCAAGGTAAAGGGAAAAACCTATTTGCTCTGAGTAAAATAACCCTCTTTGTATGCAAGTCTAATTTTAGAATATTAAAACAGCTGCTAGCTTAACCCATTGCCTCATAGGCTATTTGTAGACCTAACCTTTTTGAAGAAATATACCGAAAGGGAGCATTTACTAGAGAAAACGGAACGTTTAGAATTGTGTAATTTTGAAACCATTGTGATAAATAGAGCATTAGCTCCTATATTTAAAAAACGGTTTCCAAAATGACTCCAACAATGCCGTCAAAGGCGTCAATGGGTTAATGCAGGAAAAAAATGACATACCATAGCTTTCTGCATCACGTTTTTTCCTGTATTAAGCTACCGCCTGCTATAATATTCTCCTGTGTTAATTAATCACGTTGTCGGTTTATTGAGACTCTACTGTATTGGAAATATTTAAAAAGATGTTACCGGCAACTTCGTGTATACGGTGTGTATATATACAGATTCTTGCAGTTGTGTCGAGGCCCACATTATAAAATATGTATGAAGAAAATAGCTGAATGACTTACTCTCATTGGTTACAATGTATTTTCCAAGAATTTGGCTATCATAAACAAAACAAAATGGAACTCAAACAGGAAATGCCACGTGAAAGTCCAGAACAAAAACACAACAAAAGACGCGTCTTACATACCCCACCTTCTTTCAAAACGTACTCAAAACACGTTATGGTTATAATGGAATGTGGAAGTTGGAACATTGTAGCCATTTCAGAAACTATAGAAACAAATCAATCAAAGTCCACTATTAACCAGAGCAGACCCTGATCAGACGGCTCCTACTTGGTCTATCCTGTTTGCAAATGCGTGTAAAGGCATTTTATATCATAGGGTCAAACAAAAATAAAATGGAATTCAAACAGGAAAAAACAAAGTGTGTGGATGTCCACAAAAGCACACATAAAGACTCTCCCCGTATACCACACCCCTTTTAAAGCACACTCAAAACACCCACCCACGCATACACAACCTTCACACTACTAGTTGTGATCAAAATGATACGTATATGTACAACTGTAAAACAGTTTATCAATAAACTAAAACATTAACCCCCATACGCGTAAAGGTGTGCAGTAAATGATGTTGGGATACGGCCGCCTCTGCTCATTACATCTTTCATCAGGATCCAAGCTATTTAACACTCGACCAATAGTTTCTCAAATATTTAATCGAACATTGGTCGTAATCAAACATTGAACAAAATTAAGCAGACATTAGTTTTCCCGTTGTATATTCATGTAGAAAATAATGACGTCATGAATATTAATAAGATCATTTTTTATAATGGCATGTAAACGTAGGACATTTTGGCTCACGCAGATGATGTAGAATCAGATCTGTATTACATCAACAGCAAACGGAGTAGAACCTGATCAGACGGCTCCTATGGGAGCCGTCTTTTCTGGGTCTACTCTGTTTGCAGATGCGTGAAAATGCGCTAACATTAGGAAAAGGGGTAAGCATTAGCTATCAATAATTAGATCTCTTTTTGGTGGTGGTTGTTGTAGAAAGAAATTACTCCACATATACCTAGCCATATGTCTCTTTAACCTTTTATTTATACAAACGCCTTTTAATGCCTTTGCAAACAGTAAAGACCCTGACCAGACGGATCCTGTTGGCGCCGTCTGATCAGGGTCTGCTGTGTGTATAATAGATCTGATCCTACCGTTTCTATCAATACGAAACAAAACTCTGTACCAATACTATGATAAAAAAATCAGCTACAACATGTTCATGAAGTCATTATTTCTTATAAGAATATACCCAGGGAAAGGTTTATCATTTTAGTGAATATGATCACTTCATGAGTATTCTTTAACTTAACCCTTCGCTTGCTGAATTTTAAAATACATTTTTCCTTCTTTACCCATGCCCTGTTGTATAATTACATATATCTTCACTGTGTACAAGTATTTCGCTGTGCAATTACAGCTGTGGAGTGCACTGGTTGCACAATCAACTGATAAATAGTGCAGACCCTAATGAGACGAGCTGTCTCATCTGGGTCTTCACTATTTACAGGTATGTGTTAATCTTTATAACGTCTTGTTTTCGAAGGAATGTTTAGCTTAGGCAAAAACTGTAATTCTGATAAGCAAACGGATTAGACCCTGATCGGGCAGCTACTGCAGTAAAATGCGTGAAAGGGCGTTTACAGTAAACCCCCTCTAAACTGGAATTCTAGGAGAGAAGAAAGAAGAACCTTTACACAGGTGGCTGCTTAATGCAGTGTGAAAGTCATACAGCATGCTGCTGGAGGATAAAAACTGCCACTTGTCTTACAGTCTGATATTAATACTAATTTAAACGTGCGGTTTAAAGAGGTTTTACGGTATATGAAGTAGCGAGCTCATGTAACAGGTAACCGAGGATTGCTCTTATCAGAAATCTCAAGACTGTCGTAAATCTTCCATTGTTCTGCTTTACATATTGGAGCACGCTTTATAGGGCTCGTGTGTCAATTGAAGTTTATTCATTAAATTTTGAAATATTTGTACAATTTAAAGTCTACGAAGTAGTGTACAATTTAAACGCCTCTAAATATTAAACGCCTCTAAATATTTAACTCTTTCTCTGCCAGTAACGCACCTCTCGTTACCTGTACAAACAGTTTTGATCCAGATGAGACGCCGAGTGACTCGGCGTCTCATCAGGATCAAAACTGTTTCTTACGATGACTGTTTCTTGACACAAAACTGACGAAAAATAAAAATGGAAAGTTGTAGCAGATGACAAAATTTGCAGACGACAATTTGGCAACGAAAGAGTTAAGTCCCTTATTATCGACAGTCAACTCGTCCAATTCAGATTTGGAGCCCGTCCATTTGTCAAATAGAGATAGAGGGTTGGGTGTGTGTGTGTGTGTGGGGGGGGGGGGGGGGTTAGAAAACAAAGTCTATGCAGATATAACCCTTTCCCCCCATATGAACGCCTTTTCACGTATTTACAAATAGAGTAGACCAAGATCAGACGGCTTTGCTAATGCAATTTGATAGATCAATGTCTTTAGTTTCTTAAATGGCTACAATGTTCCGCCTTCCATACTTTATTATAACTATTTTCTATATGAATATTCAATAGGTATTGACATATGGACAATAGATATAGAACGGGGAAAGGGATAAACCAGTTAAATCAATGTATTCAGCAAACAATATTGACCCTGATCAGAGTGATCCTCCAGCAGCAGCCATCTGATCTGGGTGAAAAAACTGTTCAGCTATATCCCACCTATGGGCTCGCATTGGTTAACCCATTTCCTCATAGGAGAGTTTAGACCCATCCTCTCTTAATAAATCTACCAAAAAGAAGCATTAACTAGAGAAAAGGAAACTTTTAGAATTTGTGTAGCTTGAAACAATTGTGATAAATAGGAGCAAATGCTCTATTTTTCACAATGGTTTCAACAGAAGACTTTTCGCACGTTTTGCAAACGGAATAGTCCCAGGTCAGACGGCTCCTATAGGAGTCGTCTGCTCAATGTGTGTTTAGTTTGCTGTTTTAATAATATAGATCAGGGTCCCTGCTTATAAAACTTTTAGTTGAGTCTGAGTACGTTCTCAAGCTTTTGATTGGTCAGATTTGAGCCTCTGGCTCAAATCTGACCAATCAAAAGCTTAAGAACTCAAATCTGACCAATCAAAAGCTTGAGAACGAAACTCAGACTCAACTAAAAGCTTTATAAGCATGGACCCTGATTTTATCTGTCATGGACAAACTCTAAAAAAGTTAAGGCTCTGTGCGTCATTTGCAAACAGTTCTAACCCAAATGAGACACCGAATAACTCGGCGTCTCATCAAGGTACAAGCTGTTTGCCACTCTACAATTCAGTCACCTGGATACAAAATTAAAAATAACAGAAATGAAATTTTCAGCTGACATAAAATTTGATAGCGTGAGAAGTGTTAATTAATACCCAATGTCCCTTAACCTTTAGCCTGCTGAGCAAATCATTTATACAGAAGTTTTCACCTACTACTTTTTCAAATGTCAAACTATAATCTATCTGTCTACAAAAATGCAATCAGAGTGTCACTAGACGCCGAGTTACGCGGCGTCCCATCTGGATCCAAACTGTTTGCATAGGTATTTACTCATCCGCCCTTAGCAGGCTAAATGTTAAAAATGGACATATGCAAACAGTGTATACCCAGATCAGAGGTCTCTTGAAGGAGCCATCTGACTGATCAGCGTCTCCACTGCTTGCTGAACCAACCAATGTCATCCCACCCCGCCTAGACTGTTTTATACCCAACCTGTCATCCCATCCCCGCCTAGACTGTTTTATACCCAACCTGTCATCCCACCCCCGCCTGGACTGTTTTATACCCAACCAATGTCAACTGTTTTATACCCAACCTGTCATCCCACCCCGCCTAGACTGTTTTATACCCAACCTGTCATCCCACCCCGTCTGGACTGTTTTATACCCAACCAATGTCAACTGTTTTATACCCAACCAATGTCATCCCACCCCCGCCTAGACTGTTTTATACCCAGGCAATGTCGTCCCACCCCCGCCTAGACTGTTTTATACCCAACCTCTTTTAACCCTTCTCTTGCTGAATTTTAAAATACACTTCTCCTTCTTTACCCATGCCCTGTGATATAATTACATATATCTTCACTGTCTACAATTATTTCTCTGTACAATCACTGATGTGGAGTGCACTGGTTGCACAATCAATTTGTAAATAGTGAAGACCCTGATGAGACAGCTCCTGCAGGGGCTGTCTCATCTGGGTCTTCACTATTTACAGGTAGGTATATTGACGTGAATAGCAAGCGAAGGGTTAAGAAAACTACTCAAAAGGAACATTTACTAAGCGTAAGGGAATTTTAGAAGTGTGTAGAAACAATTGACCGAGTGTCAAGCAGATTGGATCCTGCTGAGATGTCGAGTTGCTCGGTATATATTTTCTTCTACTCAAACTATTATTCATTATTCGGTAATATGTGTCAATGTAATATGCAATGTCTTTATCTAATATAGTGATAAAACACTTCTTTATTGAATTCGATAGGTCTTTCACACAGGGTGAGCCTTTTGTGCGGAGATACAATTTCAAAGTAAACACCGGGTGCAGAATTTTAAAGTATTGTTCAAGGATCCAAGCTGTTTGGTAGGTCAGTTGTTTATCAAAATGCGATTATACGAACAATCAAATACAGCAATAACTCGATTGTTCGAGCTCTCAAATACGTACCATGATTGATTGTTTACATAGGTGGCAGCTTAATGCAAGGTGAAAGTCATGCAGAAAGCTCCTCTATGAGTTTTCTGCATGACTTTCACCCTGCCTTAAGCAGCCACCTGCCTACAAAGACATAAATACTTCATTACTAAACTTTCCTAGTATCGAGTTTTTGCTGTACATGTATTAAACTTGTACCAGATTCAAAGTTTAGCAGACATGGTATTTTCGTGAAAGGGTACGAATTATTATCAGATACTCGATATGTATCGATAAAAATATGAATTATTCCCCATTATGCGTTTTTTTATCGCTCTATCTTGCCGCGTGTTTTGACTTGACTCTTACACCGTAACATCAATTTCGTCTGCTAAAGATTATTGTCTGTTTCGGTTTTCACAGAGCAGTGTTAGTTACTCGGTGTCTCATCTGGATCAAAACTAGGTCCATGCTTATAAAACTTTTAGTTGAGTCTGAGTTCGTTCTCAAGTTTTTGATGGGTCAGATTTGAGCCTCTGACCCACCAAAAGCTTGAGAACTCAAATCTGACCAATCAAAAACTTGAGAACATAAGCATGGACCCTGTTTGCATAGGTGATCACAGAGGCGACATTGGCAGCGAAAGAGTTAATCCACGCTTATAGCATATTATAATATAGTAGTAGCTGTCGTACGCGGTCATTTAATTGTTTAACATAGGAGTCTTAACCCTTCACTTGCTATTCACGTCAATATACCTACCTGTAAATAGCGAAGACCCAGATGAGACAGCTCCTGTATACATATATAGGAGATGTCTCATCTGGGTCTGCACTATTTACAAATTAATTGTGCAACCAGTGCTATCCACAGCAGTGATTGCACAGGGAATTAATTGTAGACAGTGAAGATATATGTAATTATACAACAGGGCATGAGTAAAGAAGAAGAAATGTTTTTTTTAAAATTCAGCAAGAGAAGGGTTAAAAAGCAGGTGGTTTCTTAATGCACGACATATGTAATGGAGAAAGCTCCACCTACATTACTTAGCTATCTCCATTATTCTGTTGTGCATTAAGCAACCACCTGCTTTACAAACCCCTAAGGAGACATCCTTGTGTTGACCGCTTACGACAGGTTCTACTATATACCCGGTGCTGCTGTATGTGGGACCAAATCAACCACAGGGTGTACATACACGCATTTGTATTCCAAAAATCAAAAATTAAAAAAGTCAAACAGGAAGAGTCACACATGAAGGGGGACTGCACCAAATCGCTTAAAACAATAAACGGCTCAATAACAAGACAAAACGTGACAGATCGCACACTAAGACGCATACCATTTTACATTAACCAAATAAAATATCAAATAAGACGAGAGGGTGATAGTAGGTGTAACGCATTGGGACGGCCAGTAGCAACATTAACAAAAAGCCAAATTCAACACGTTCGGTTAATTCATTCCCTCCTAGACTATTTTTATTGAAACAACCTCGTTGAATAAATCTACTGTAAAAGAACATTTACTAGAAAAATCACAATGGTTTCAAAAAAATATTTTTTTTTCATATTTTTTTTTCAAAAATGGCTCCTACTTTAAGATACAATTACTTCACAACAGCAGGTGTTAAGTGCTTGTGTGGCGGTCGTTTAAAGTTGCCCCGTACTTCATTCTCACTGTTATTATATTTTCTTGGCCTTCGGGATCATTAGTTTTAATGTTAGTAACTGTTGTGAAAATTGAATACTGCTTAAGCCGGTGCTAGGGGCCGGGAGTAGTGTTGCACTTTTAATACTCATGAACAGACTCAATAAAACCGAGTCTGCAATTTTCTCTTTCCGCATTGCTGCATTTGCTTTCGAAGTATCTCCCACTTTCAGGATATTTTTGCAGAGCCATCAAAAGGCGTTTGTAAGAAAGAATGGGTTAGCCATTATGTGTCTAGGTCTGGTGTCCCAGGCTAAGGACATATGCAAACACTGTATACCTAGATCAACTGTATCCTGAATGACCCATCTGGTTATAGTATGTGTTGTTTCTAACGGTAGCCGTCTGAAATTGATCTACTCTGTTTGCAAAGGTACCAAACATGCATACCTATGGAATAAATGCTTAAACATTTACAAAGCACATGGATCCAGATCAGACGGTTAGTACAGTTCTACCAGGCGTGACATCCAAACTGCCTGACACTCAGCTGCTTAAATAAATCGAAAATAAACAAGAGATGTTAGTAAAACATGTATGCCCAACAATGGCAGACATCCGATAAGCTTAAACGTTGACATTGAAACGTTACATTGACCTTGTGTATTTGTTTAAAAATCAACGGGTGCCTCTATTCATCACGGACAACTTCCTTGTCCAAAATTGATCGGTTACAAAGAGCCTACAGGCGCAACGACTGATATTTGCATATCAATAGATCTACCCCTGTCATATTTACTTAACCCTTTACTCCATGACATTCATGGATACTACAGTAATTATATTAATTTTAATAATAACACTTGGATACAGGAATTTTGGCAACGGCAGGAACACTGTAGAATCATATCTATATTATATCTTAAGCAAACAGAGCAGACCCTGGTCAGACGGTTCCTGTATGAGACGTCTTATCAGGGTATGTACTGTTTGTAAAACGCATTTATGGAGTAAATGATTGAACAGAGAGCATGCAATGGAAGTCAAATAATGTAGAGCCAAACCAAAAGGTCCCCAGATCAGGGTATGTACTATTTATATCATAAACGATTGTGTAACAATCAAATCGTAAACGAATTATTGCAGGAACACGAGTTGGTATAGAACAGGGACAGAGTTAACATTTCTCATTCAATTCAAATATACGTGTTTTAACCCTTCGCTTGCAATTCACGTCAATATACCTACCTGTAAATAGTGAAATCCAGG
This sequence comes from Azorinus chamasolen, assembly GCA_963576725.1. Lineage (NCBI taxonomy): Eukaryota > Metazoa > Mollusca > Bivalvia > Cardiida > Solecurtidae > Azorinus > Azorinus chamasolen. The sequence continues at coordinate 40,904,792 of OY755241.1, read as the reverse complement.
TGAAACAGCTCCTGCAGAAGCTGTCTCATCAGGGTCTGTACTATTTACAAGTAGTGATTGCACAGCGAAATACGCGTACACAGTGAAGATATAAGTAATTATACAACAGGGCATAGGTAAAAGGGTTAAAACATTGGGATAAAACGCGTTACCTCCTCTGACTCCTGTCTGTATTTTGCTGCTGCACTGTACTCGTCCGGTGGGTCTCTGATTCCTTTAATTCTGTTAATTTCCGTTGACAGTAGGAAAACCGCAGGAATGTCGTCCCCTTTTACAGCGGTCCTTGGTCTTCGCGACATCTTTACTTTTATTTGCAGGAGAAATACGTCCACAAGCTAGTAACCTCCAGTTGTTCACTGCGGACTATCTAGACTGCAGGATCTCTTTGTAAGTTAAACAATTATCATTTACCAAAAACCTAACCCGTCTTTCTACAATCCTTTCGCGTAAACTGTCCCTCTTTTCACACAAATAGTTGTCATAGTGTCACATACCTTGGACTCTGACGAGATCCCAAGTCATTCAGCGTCTCATCATGATCCAAACTACAATTTTAAGATTATCACAAATACACCACTGACATGCAAAAGGTCTTGCTGTCAAAATAGATCAATACAAGTCTATCAGCCTATCGTTTTCAATTGATAATTGTTTGAAATTTTCAAGTGCTCAATTATCAGAAAGCAAGGCACAGGGGTTAGGGGAAACACTCGATTGGCTCATTATATTGATCATTATTCTGCTCTAAAAACATTATATATGGAGCAATATTCAGAGATCCTGATAAGATTTCTTAAAATAAAACATTTTCATGAATAACTTCTTTATTTCTCCACCTAACTCGATGTTGTGACCACTCTTTAGAATCGTCCCTTCGAGATGATTCTAAAGAGTGGTCAACGCATAGGGTTTGGTGGAGAAATGACGGTTTTGTACATGAGTACGCACAGTTATCTGTTGCTCTGATTATTATTTACATACGTACGATTCCTTAAGGACTTTCAAACACATTGTTCAAATTGGCCAAATTACTCACCGTCTCATATAGATCCAAACTGTAAATACCAGTCAGACCCGTCTTAACAACATTAGTTGATAAAGAATTATCCATTTCAATGTTATCCCATTTGCGCCAAGTGGATTCTTCCATGTTTATATATTGGATTAGTCCATTTTTTCTACGGGGTGTCTGGTATAGATTTTCCTTTTGTTTTATATTGAATTACTAGCATAATGCGGCGTCTAATCAGAATCTGCACTGTTTGCCTACGTCCCATATATGGGATCGTTGAAGCAAATGGGTTAATACAAATTAGAAGTGGAATGACCCATCCCTGTTTGACTAAAGTTTCCATTATGTATGAACTACTTAAATTTGCAGGCAAGAGGGACATGCATGCATTTTATTGCTCATCTGATACGATAGGTCTAATTGTTTAGAATAAAGCAATACGTTGCCCCCTTAGAAACCATATTTTCCAGGAATTACAACCTCAGCACACTTTGCAAAGGGTAATCTAAGGAATATAGAAGTGTCCGCTTAGTCACGTGCAGGATTATAGCCTTATCTACGACGGTCACACTTTTTCATTAACAATACTGGCTATAAAAATAGTAAAAAAATTAACAACGAGTTGTCCTGTCAAAATAATCGATCGGGCGGCTTCAGAGAAGCCCTTAGAAATTTAACCGTAACTTTTCAAGGTCAAAGTTTAAGCTTTTAACGAATCACAATAGTTTAAACAATTTGGTAATGGGTCACTTAAGCAACATTATTGCAAAACAATAGTGAAATATGCTTAGTTCTTTCAGCAGAAGATATGTTAAATGTTCACTACACTAGTAGCCACAACAGGAAAATTAGACCCACTGCTGAAAGTCACTTTTTTACCTCATAAACTATTTTAGATACCTCTTTGAATAAATCTACCGAAAGGGAGCATTAATTAGAGAAAAATAAAATTTTAGAATTGTGTAGTTTGAAACCATTGTGATAAATAGAGCATTTGCTACTATAGGAGCTCTATCAATAATAATTTATTGTAGAACAAAAAAATTAAGTATTGATGAAATCGGTTTATTTTGTATCACAGAGTCATTTTTCGATATAAGTTCAAATTGACAATATTAATAATTCGTACTGATTGAAAATAACAAATACCAAGTTTATGATATTATTGAAAACACGCGTTCATTGTAGGGACCTCCTCTTTAACCAGAGAAAAGGTATTTTTTTAGAGTTTTGTAGTTTTTAAACCATTGTGATAAATAGAGCATTTGCTCCTAAGGAGCAAATGCTCTATTTATCACAATGGTTTCATAAGATAAATTTTACAGAGGCGACAATATGAGGGAACGGGTTAAGATAAATACAGTAAAATATTCTTAATTAAAATTCGGGGGGGGGGTACTGTATCTGGTAAAGGAATGAACTCGCTGGTGCAAATACTGCGCTCTTTCAAATTACCCCTGTTCATTTCAAATCGACTTATGATACACATTGGGTATGTATATTTGGTGTCAGGTAACCAGCGCCCTTCAAATTATCACATAGGTAGATATTAGATAGCATACTGTTAGAAAGAGATGAGTCAATACCACAGCATATTAAAAGTTTTACACCATGAATAGTCATGTAAGAAATAATGTCATAATGAATATTAATTAGATTAGTTCTTATAATACCATATGGACATATGAGGTTTTGCCATGCCAGAAAATGTAGAATCTTATTTAAATTACAACATAATCAAACAGAGCAGACCCTGGTTAGACGGCGTCTACGGGAGCCTCTGATCTGGGTCTACTCTGTTTGCAAAGACATAGAAAGGATTATTTATGGGGTAAAAGGTTAAGGATTAAAGCCCGTTACATAATGATATTCTGATATAAATAGTGATGTTGAATAATTACAAGAAGGTTGTGTCAGCTAAGCTGCCACCTGTCTCCAAACCCGGTATTTATACCAAGTTGAACGTCCGATTAGAGACATTTTACTGTACTCTATCAGGTCTAGTTACATATGACTGCCAAGTAGGGTTGAGGACATAAAAAGGGGACTAATGCTGTTAGGTAAATCTATATTTCTATATGGGATTACTTCCTGGTTACAAACAAGTGGTCTTCTTCGCGTAGCTTTTAATCATTTACTCCATTCATACGCCTTTCTACGTCTTTGCAAACGGAGTAGACCCAAATCTCGTAGAGACAATTCCAAAGAGTGGTCACAACATAGGGTTTGGATTGGAGAAATAGAGGGGTTATTCCTCATCAGGACCTTTGCTACCTCGTATAACCGAGTTAACGGACGCTTGTGAGTTCGGATTGCAGAGATCGAACTCATTAGAATGTGTGGCAGTAAAGTGAGTAAATACAAACTAGAACTACCATTTAAAGTGATGAATACCCCACTAGCACATTTGTCACAGAGATTGGGGTTATAGAAATAAAGCTGCCGACCGCTAAATCTTCATTTGTTAAATTACGAAAAGGGAGATCATTCATTCATGCACGAAGCGACAAATCAAAACCTTTATCGGAGGTGAAGAACTTCAGATGGTGTTCAACAATACTCAAATTCAATGAAGCGTAACGAAATTCAAACCTGATCTGTAACTCATTATAATAAAGCAACATACATGTACTAAATATCAATACAATATCTGCTACAGTTTAGAAAAAATCTCCGGAAAACCTGAAATTTACTAAAGATTTCTAAGTCAAAATGCTGTGATTCCGTCAAAAATCAATGTAGTGTAACAAAATCTGTAACTTATTATTATAAAGCTACATATCAAATATCACATCAATATCCGCAAGGGTTTAGAAAAAAACTCCGGAAAACCTAAAAAAAGTAAAATCACTGTATTTCCGTGAAAAATCAATGAAGCGTAACGGAATTCAAACTGGATCTGTAGCTCATTATAATAAAGCAATATACCACATATCACTTCAATATATGTAAAGGGTTAGAAAAAAACTCCAGAAAACTCCAGATTTTGAGAAAAATAACAAAGGGCAATATCTCCAAAAATACTCTAGACAGAGTTACAACCCTTGTGTACTGCACTTGCGGTCAATGTGATCTACCTGTATATGACGTTTGAAGTCAATAGCTTTTATACTTTGGAAGTTATGATCCGGACAAGCCGGACGGACGAACAATCGGACGGATATGGTAACTCCAGTATACCCCCACCCCACCACAAAAACAATTTCGTTTGTGGGGTTATAATTAAGCGTCTTCAAACTGTTTAAGTGATTTTTAAGTTTTCAAAAACAGAGAGAAAGAAAGAAAGAGAGAGAGAGAAAGTGAGAGAGAGAGATGGACAGACATATACAGAGACAGAGAGACATAGACAGACAGAGCAGAGAAAGACAGATACAGAGAGAGCAGACACAGACAGAGATAGCAGAGAGAGACAGAGAGAACATAGACAGATAGATAGAAAGAGACAGAGAGATACATATATGGAGACTCAGAGAGAGAAATAAACAGACAGACAGAAGAGACAGACCGTCAGATAACAGACAGACAGACAGCAGAGTGTGACTCAAACAGACTGACAGAATTTATTCCCTAGTAGTGTGTCAAAAAACTTGGAGCCAAGTGATACATCGAATGGCTCACCTAGATCCAAACTGTTTGCAAATGTAATCACTGTTTTAATGACAGTCTCTACATTAAAGACATGTTTGCAATAAAATCATAAAGCATGATATTGGTTATGTTCAAACATTCTTATGAACATTGTCCATTTGATTGATTGTCCCTTTAATGAATGGGAACAATTCAACATACCAAAACTTTAGCATGCCGTGGTTGATCTATTCGTAGATAGTAAGTATCGCCTTTCTGTCTACTTTACTGCTCTCCCTCTTTGCATCTTTTTCCAACAAGAGTGCCAGCGGGCACAATGTACGCCCGTCGAGGTCTTGTTCAACATAAACTGGGGTTAACGTATTTGCTATTAAGTCCAATTTTGCGACCAATTTTCAAGGTTGTAAATAGGCATACTTTAACAAAAATCCGTAACCAAAAATTCTAAATTAAAAAGGGCCATAATTGTGTCTAAATGCTTGACAGAGTTATATTATATTTACTCTTGTCTACAGATGAATCTTCTGGTGATGAACAAGTGTTCCAAGTTAAAAGCTTTATCTCAAAGGGTTATGTAAATAAATGGACTTTAACAAAAACCTTAACCAAATATTCTAAGTTAAAAGGGTCATAATTATGTCACAATGCTGGACAAAGTTATATACTTTTGCTTGTAGGTGAAGGTTGTGATGGTGAACAAGTGTTCAAAGTTTCAAAGCTTTATCTCAAAGGGTTATATAAATAAGTGGACTTTAACCAAAACCTTAACCAAAAACTCTAAGTTAAAAAGGGGCATAATTCTGTCAAAATGCTTGCCAGAATTATGCACTCTTGTCTATAGGCCTAGCTTGTGATGGTGAACAGGTGTTCCAAGTTTAAAAGCATTATCTGAAAGGGTTATGTAAATAAATGGATTTTTTTAATTTTTAAACAAAAACCTTAACCAAAAAGTCTAAGTTAAAAAGGGGCATAATTCGGTGAAAATGCTTGACAGAGTTTTGTTTTAATGCCTACAGATGAAGGTTGTGACAGTGAACATGTGGTCCAAGTTTCAAAGCTTTATCGCAAAGCGTTATGTAAATAATGGACTTACAAAAATGTGTTCCACATAAATTGAGGTTAACATTTTTGCTTAACGCAAATTCTAAGTCCAATTAAGCGACCTTGACATTGGATAAACGATCCGGGACTTAGCAGGCTACTGTAGCATATCTAGATAAACATTGTGGTCAAATTTGGGAAGGATCCACCAAGCAGAACTTGAGTAAGAGATGTTACAGACAGACGGGTAATTTAACATTTTTGCTAAACGCAAATCCTAAGTCCAATTGTGTGACATTGACCTTGGATATACGGACCAGGACTTAGCAGGCTACTGTAGCATGTCTAGATAAACATTGTGGTTAAATTTGAGAAGGATCCACCAATTAGAACTTGAGTTAGAGATGTTACAGACGGACAGACGGATAGACAGACAGCGCCATTCCATAATACGTCCCGTTTTTTCAACGGGCGTATAAAAATATGATACAAGTGTCATGAAATTTCCTTAAAGATGAGACGTCTGATCTCGATCCAAAATGTTTGCAAAGGTCATCTTAAATTTGAAAGCACGCTATGCTTCAAAACCAAGAAATATATTTGCAATTCTTTGCATAAATATTAATGAAATGTATTACAAAATACACAACCAGGGACAAAATAACACTGAAAGCTAAGTTCATGATAAATCATTTATTCATGTGAAGAAATTAAAGGCTTCTATCGGCTAACAAGCTCATGTACAAAACAGAATTCAGGGCACGCTGAAAATTTGTGGAAGCTATTCTATAATCAAGAGTTCATACTGCCATGAAAATGTTACCTGCTAAACCTATTGTCAGCTACAATTATAACAATGAAAGTACTCTTGCTGACTACAGCTAACCAATGAAAATGCTGTCTGATAAAACTTATGTCGACTAAAAATACTATTAATAACTACACATATTACAATGATATAGGGAATGTTGCTTGTTAAAATATGACAATGTTATCTACTAAAACTCCTAATGATTAAAATTATAACAATGACAATATTGTCCGCTATAACTCTACAATTATAACAATGACAAAGAAAGTGTCGTCTGCTAAAACTCCTAATGGTTACACTTATAACAATAACAATGTTACCTGCTATAACTCTACAATTTTAACAATAACAAAGAAAGTGTCGTCTGCTAAAAATCAACAATTATAACAATGACAAATATCTTCATCTAGGATTATACATGACAAACAAAATGTTGTCTGCTAAAACTGTACAGTCATAAAAATGACAAACAAAATGGCTTAATGATTACAATTATTACATGTATGTAACACTTACACTGATTTCATATTGTCGTTTATGTCTGGTACTCAGCATATTCGTTTTCTTCATATTACATGTTTCTATCTGTATACATGTATTTTTTGTATTTAATTCTTGTATATGAAAGGGAAATAAAGAGTATATATATGATGACTACAAGTATATCAATGACATTGAAAATGTCTGTTAATACTCCTGTTGATTTCAACAATAACATTGGTGTCTACTACTAAAACGTCTTGCTGATTACATTTATAACAATGAAAATGTACTGAAATTTACTGAACTCCAGATGACTGTAATTATAATACAGTAAAACCTCTCTATAACGGCCACTAAATTGTGTTAATTAGTTGGTATTTAGGACAGGTGGCTGCTTAAAGCTATGTGAAAGTAAAACAGAACGCTCCTATAGGAGCGTTCTGTTTCACTCCCACATTGCTTTAAGCAGCCACCTGCCTTTAACACAAAATACTTTATGTAATTTAGTGGCCGTTATAGAGAGGTTTTACTGTAATGGAATTTGTACCTGCTAAAAGTCTCTCTTGACATAGTATGAGAAACCAGTAACAGATTGGTTTGATCCTGTTTAGACACCAACTTACTTTGTGCTATATTTTCTAAATTGCTAACCTGTAGGAAAATGTTTCACAGAAGAGTAAACCGTATAGACTCTGATGTATGCATACATAAGACATACATTCGGCGTGTCATCTTATCTGAGTGGTTTGAAAATGTGAATGCAATCTCTAATAACTGTTTAAGGTCAACACATTAAATATCTTTTCTTTAAATATCAAAATAAGATATTCAGTGTAAGCACTCGCTTATCGGGACCTAGCCCATATTTGCAAACAGCTTGGATCTAGATGATACTCCGAGTAACTTAATGTCTAATTAGGATAAAGTCTTTTTGACATTCGGTCACATTTTCGTCATATTTGGCGAGTCACTTCAAGTTATTTCAAACAAACTGTTTTTCAATACTATTCCTAGTTTGCCTATACCTTGCCAGAAACTAGAAATAAAATTGATCAAATGTAATGAACCGAGTTTTGTCATAATATTAACCGATTACTCAATTCAAGTAAGAAATGGTGTCTGTATGACTATTAATTGGCTATTTTTATGATGGCATCATGAACAAGAGGACAATTGGCATGGCAAACAGTGTGAGATTATTTCATATCATAAGCAAATACGGCTCACCTTGACTAGATACTTTGCAACAGGATGCCTTTGATCTAGGTATACTATGTACAAAGGCGTAGAAAAAGTATACATACATAGATTAAAGAGTTAATATTCTACGTTTATGACAAACTACATACCAACACTTCTCCCACTATTCGCACTCTAAATCGCATTTGTAAACAGTAGCTCGGTCCCTCATCTAGATCAAGTTGTTTGACAAACCGACAATAGTTTCTCAAACGTATGTACGAATTAGAATCAGTTATTTAACCCTTTCGCCGCCAATGCCGGATCTGTGATTACCTATGCAAACAGTTTGGATCCAGATGAGACGCCGAGTAACTCGTCGTCTCATCAGGATCCAAACTGTTTGTTACTGTTACTATGTTTTTGAAACAAAAAATGAAGAAAATCAAAAGAATGAAAATTTGTAGCAGACGACAAAGTTAGCAGACGACAGAGTTTGGCAGCGAAATGGTTAAATTACATCAGACCGAAATTTGAGCAGACATCTTTTCACAGCCGGGTAAGTGTTAACGTAACACATAGTAACCTTCATAGACCGTGACAAAAACTTGGTCCATGTACTTTACATACATATAAAATTTCACTGTAACTGAAACACCTTTATTTTGTTATTTTTAAACATTCCAACGAACAGTCTATTTGTTTCATGACAATGACTCACGGACTTCACGTCATTGCAGAGTCCATCTGCCTGTGTCAGGAGAATCTTAATCTTGGAGCAGTCTTTCGTTATCATGTGAACATTCTTGTTTTCACCACCTGCAACATAAATGTTTCCTCGTGCATCTGCACAGACTTTATAAGGCTTCTTTAATTCACTGTCAGTATACTCAGACAAAATGTCACCGTCAAATGTCAGACGCAGTACTTTGCTTGTATTTCTATCAGATATGTAGATGTTTTTATCATTGCTGACGCATACGTGCAATGGCCAATTAAACAGTTTACTTCCATCCCTGCCATTCTTTATTCGTTTGATCACGTTACCCTGAAGATCAATTATCTCAAGCTTTGGAGGACTGCCAAACGTGACTACCAGTCTGCCACAACTGTACGCAATACCACGACATGAGCCGTTCACGGTTATCTCTCGCTCCAAGCTTAGACTATCTGTCACTTTAAGAACGAGGATTTTCTTCATGTCCGGAACAGTTATTGCTGCTTGATTTGCGTTGATTGCACAAACATCCCAGGGTTGCTTGGAAACTTTCATGTCGCAGACGAGATTGTGATTATTCGTGTCTAACAGACTAACCGTGCAGTTGTCCCAGTCGGTAACGATCATTTGGTTTCTGGATATAGCAGTCGAGCCTGATAACGTGTAACATGATGATTTTTTGTCTGAAGCAAGATCAATATCAGAGATCTGCAGTGCCTTGGTAGCATTTGGATCCTCATTTACTCTGCTGTTAGGTACAAAATCCTTCTGCCTGAACTGAATATTTCCAAATACATTAACATCGTTGCATATTTCTTTCAGCTTTGAACTTGATTCAAAGTAAACACATTCTACGTTGGTGTTGTTTTCTGTTTCATCAAGGGTGGATGTCATACGTTGGATTTCGCCTGAGCATTTTTTCATGACTATGTATAACTGGCATACTTTTCTGTCATTCTGAAGATTTTTTATCTTTGATGTAATTTGTTCCAGATGTCCCAATATTGTCACCGCTTTGTTTGATGAAGACTTTATTGTCTCAACAGTTTCAGTTTTTATACTCTCAACCCGCTTTATGAGGCTATTTTCAACCTCGTCCAAACGTTTGTTAATTTCTTCTCGCATTTCTCGTATTCCATTTACAGCTTGCTCACAGCAAGTTTCAGCTTTTGATATATTGTCCAGTGATTGATTAATAAAGCCAGATGACCTTTTCGAAATATGTTTCAAGTTGTCTAAGAACAACTGGTATTCATGACTTTGTTCAAGGTCTTCAGGTACTTCAGGAATGAAACACTTACTTGTACAAGTGCTATGGCTCATTATAAAGCAAGTGCCACAGCCGAGGGAATCATGTTCTTTGCAGTAATATTCCACTGTTTTTCCACGATGTATTTCACAATTTGTTTCAATAATCCTGCGGCATTTGTCATATGCCAATGGTTTATCTTTTGGCATATTGTGTTTATCCAAGACGTCATGGTTGATGGTAAATCTTGTTCGCTTGTGGTGTTTAACACAAGATAAGCACAAATAGTCGCCACAGTCCACACAGAATCCTTCTGCCTCCAGATGCTGTCCACTCTCTCTGCATATTTCACAATAAAAGTCATACACGGGCTCATTTCCAGTTGTATCCAAAGATAGACCGGGATTCTCATCCGCCCCTTCAGCCATGTTTTCTATAAACTAGGGCTAAGCCTTACGATACTTCATATATCGTATCCATAAGTCCAAAGTGTTCTGAAATGTGAGCGTCTAATCATACAGTCTATGTCATAAATAGACAGATTACACACGACACACTTTATTCAGTCGACGTAGGACCCGGTTTAATTAAGCAATAATTGTTTAATTCAATAGAATTATTCAGTCGATAGCAGTTTATAAAAATAAAGCGTATGTGTAATAACAATAATACAGTTTCGCTCAGTTTAAGTATTTTAAAACAATAAACATGCAGATGACCTTGTAAACCTAATATGCATTACTAGCTCTCTAAAGGACGCTTAAGCATATTCACTCTTGGTAACCAAACAAGGAAGTATTAGGTTGCATATTAACATTGATGATGGTGTCCGCTCAAACAGTATAACTTAAGACCGTTCCAAGGCGGTACGTTTGTCTTTTGATAGGCATGCACATTTGCTGTTCTTTTTGACATAGTGCTGTTCGGGCGACTGTGTGTTTTGTATGTGGCGTTCCCTGCATGACGCATATGTATACTTTGAGTGGAGCAGTTATTACAAAGTATCCACCGGTCACAATGGTTTGTGCTGTGTCAGTATTCTCGATCAATTGTTTGCATTCATACCGTATACCCTGTAATAAAGGTCACCACTCTAACAATCATCCCCTATAACGATGAATAAAACAACTAAAACTAAACAATATAATTACCAATAAATAAAGAAATGCAGTCTTTTCAAAATACAGGTGGCAGCTAAATGCAGACTGAAAGCAACGCAGAAACCTCCCTTTGAGCTTCTGTATTATTTCACTCTGCATTAAGCAACCACCTGTATGTAGAATGTAAGAAGCCCCTTGTTAATATTTCGAGCTTATTTGTAACAGCGGGTTAAATGTTAATACACGTAGACATTTTCGACTACAACCTTGTACATTTAAATACCTGAACCCTGTCGCTATGTGTTTACATTCTGATCTATTACACATATTACTTTTTGTAAAATTATCCATGTGTAAGATTTATTTACTCATGATGCTGATGCGACACATTCGCTTGGAACTAATCGTTCTCTCTTCCCAAAGCATACATGTTTTCTATTTGTTATTTAAAATCAACCAGAGGCTGAACCGTGGGGACTGACAAGACTAAATTACTTGAAGAGACATTGGGACTTCATCTGACTCCTTGAGATTGGAGTTATCGTGCTACAACTGATAACGATCATAATACATGTAACACTATGTAACACTTTATATAATGAATATCATGTAAGAAATGATGACTGTACATACACACATTCTAAAACTAGATATGTCTGGCAATGGCATAAATCGTAGATTCATATCTGTATTATTCCATTAGCAAATAGAACAAAGCTGACATTGATCAGACAACTACAGAAGCTGTCTAAAGTGGGTCTACCCTGTTTGCTATAATCAGACCACTACTGAAGTTGGCTAAAGTGGGTCTACCCTGGTTGCTATAATCAGACAACTACAGAATTTGTCTAAAGTGGGTCTATCCTGTTTGCTATGGTCAGACAACTGCAGAAGCTACCTAAGTGGCTTTACCCTGTTTGCTATGATCAGACAACTACAGAAGCTGGTTAAAGTGGATCGAGCCCGTTTGCTATGGTCAGACAACTACAGAAGCTACCTCAGTGGGTCTACCGTGTGTGTTATGATCAGACAACTACAGAAGCTGGCTAAAGTAGGTCTACTCTGTTTGCTATGGTCAGACAACTACAGAAGCTTTTCAAAGTAGGTCGACCCTGTTTGCTATTATCAGACAACTACAGGAGTTGGCTAAAGTTGGTCTATCCTGTTTGCTATGGCCAGACCACTACACCACTACAGAAGCTTTTCAAAGTAGGTCGACCCTGTTTGCTATTATCAGACAACAACAGGAGTTGGCTAAAGTTGGTCTACCCTGTTTGCTATTATCAGACAACTACAGGAGTTGGTTAAAGTTGGTCTACCCTGTTTGCTATTATCAGACATCTACATGAGTTGGCTAAAGTTGGTCTACCCTGTTTGCTATGATCAGACCACAACAGAAGCTGGTTAAAGTGGATCAAGCCTGTTTGCTATAATCTGACCACTGTAGAAATTGGCTAAAGTGGGTCTATCCTGTTTGCTATGGTCAGACAACTACAAAAGCTACCTAAGTGGGTCTACCCTGTTTGCTATGATAAGACAACTATAGAAGTTGGTTATAGTGGGTCTACCCCGTTTGCTATGATCAGACAACTACAGAAGTTGTCTAAAGTGGGTCTATCCTGTTTGCTATGATCAGACAACTACAGAAGTTGTCTAAAGTGGATCTACCCCGTTTGCTATGATCAGACAACTACAGAAGCTGGTTTTAAAGTGGGCTTACCTTGTTTACCAATGCATACATACGCGTCTGTGTCAGGTACTGGACTTAATATGTAAGTTCAGCTCTGTGTTGATTGCATCCTGTTACATGTGTTAAATTGCTTGGGTTTAACCATTTACTTCATATAAACGTGCATTAACGCATTTACAAACAGAGAAGACCCAGATCACATGGGTCCCTGCTTATAAAGCTTTTAGTTGAGTCAGAGTTTCGTTCTCAGGCTTTTGATTGGTCAGATTTGAGTTCCCAAGCTTTTGATTGGTCAGATTTGAGCCAAAGGCTCAAATCTGACCAATCAAATGCTTGAGAACGTTCTCAGACTCAACTAAAAGTTTTATAAGCAGGGACCATGGCTCCGTTAGAAGCAGTCTGATCAGAGTCTGCTCTTTTTGCTTATGAAATTGAAAGATATGTATTTTATTTTTATTTTCTAAACTGGCTACTATGTTCCACCTTCCATATTTTATTATAATTATTTTGTTCCATGAATAATCAGTATGTATTAATTGTTTTAATTGACATAGAACAAGGAATTGGTTAATGCAAGAGCAGTTCATCCAAGATGTTACCCTAATCAATCTTGCGGTGGGTCAGTGGTTCTGTCCGGGTGTTCGTCGTGCACGAACCAACGCAATTAGTTCCGTGCACGGAAATTCCACTGGGGTCTTCCTCCATCTGTAATTAGTTGGACGTCGCGATATGACTGAAATTCTGTTAAAGCAACGTAAACCCTGATGCAACAAACAAATTGACCCTTTCCTCCATAAATACGCCTTTCTACGCATCTGTACAAGTCACTTTTTGAAACAATTGTGATAAATAGAGCAGATGGTAGATTTATTCAAAAATGTTGGATCTAAAACTAGCCTATGATGAAATGGGTTAATCCTCCTGTACAGGCTCTTATCTACGTTCAATTCGTTAAAACCTTTGAAAAACTATTGACCGATTTTGAAACAGATTGGATTCTTATGAGACATTACCCGGCGTCCGAATTGGGTCCAAGTTGTTTGCAAATGCGTGCGTAGAAGGCAAGGCAGAGGGTAAGTCAGGTCGCTCTTAGCATGTAAAATATAACAATACAGCTTTTAGCAGGCGAAATGGTAGTCATAAAAGTATAGCTTTTAGCAGGTAAAACGCTAGTCATAAAATTATAGCTCTTAGCAGGCAAAATGTTTGCCATAAAATTATAGCTCTTAGCAGGCAAAATGTTTGCCATAAAATTATAGCTTTTAGCAGGTAAATGTTAAATGAAGCGGGTCGAAAACAAACTAACATGTTCCGTGGAGGCCTATACGGTTTACGTGTAGTAAAATATTTTATAACAGTTCCACTATCCTGTTCGTTCGTTCCCAATACTATGAGGATTAACCTTTTGTCTGATAGAAGCACATTTGTAAACGAAGTAGACCTAGTCCCCCGAAAAGCCTGCCTAGTCAGGGTCTGTTCCGTTTGTTTATGTAGTTACAGTAAAATCTTGATTATTCGAGCACTCAAATACGCAGCATTTAATTTATCGCTATTTAAGGCGGGTGGCAGATTAATGCAGGGTGAAAGTCATAGAGAAGGCTCATCTGGGAGCTTTCTGCATGACTTCCACCCTACATTAAGTAGCCACCTGCCTAAAAGGATTTAAATTTATACTGTTATATTGAATTTCGAATTTTTGAGATTGTATTGTATATAGTTCTGATTATACAGTTAAAACATTTCTGTGTTCCAACCACTAAGCTACCACATACCATTAGACCTAGAAGTATGTATCCGTTTTATGGGGTCGCATTTGAAAGATTTTGCTGTATTTTTATGAAACTAGGGAAATAAGAAATATGAATAAATTCCTTTAGTAAACAATTCATTATTACCTGGATTTCTTTGGCAGTGTTTAATCATTTATCTGGTGAGTATTCATGTACGAGATATTGACAACAACGGTATTAAATTTTGAGTGTATTCGCCGAAGTGCCGTCACTGCTCAATTCTGATTTGGAATATTTACATGTGCCGTTTATAACAAGCAATCTGATTGGCTAATGGAATACACTTGCTAACGTAATTAATTTGAAAGGCAATACCGACTCTTTAAAGAGTGCATGGTACAAAGAATTCCATGAATGAAACCCCTATCGAAATAACAATTGTCAACTCTTTGAATGGGGGACATGTGCGTGTGTCATATTTGCAAACAGCGTATATCCAGATCAGAGGGTTCCTCGGATCAGGGTTTGAATTTTTTTCATTCAAAATCGTCTCTTAGATTTTAGCCGTTCACACAGTATGAACTCCACCAAAAGAGCATTCAGCGTCATTTGGATTAATTAAAAACACATGTAAATAATGTATTGTATTTTTATATTTAAATGAGGCGGTAAATGTGTCATTATAAACTAATATTTAAATGTAATTACAGGTGATGTTTGCATGCACATGGCGTCATTATAAGGCGTATGTATTCATCGTTTGAAAGGATGTTGTCCATCGTACATGCAGATGGGAAATTATACACAATACCCTTTGCGTGATGGTGTCGCCTTATGGCGACTTGGAAAACAAACATTTTCAGAGTTAAATAATTTGTAAACAGAATAGACCCAGCTCAAATAGGAGAATTTAAAACTGTATGAGGCCGGAGGTTAATTACTTCAGGGTGAAGGTCATACAGAAACCTGCAAGATGAGTTTTCTGTATGACTTTTACCTTGCAATTCTTTGCCACTTATCTTAAAACCCGATAATGATATTTAATTGAGTACTCCTATAAGCGAGATTTTACTGCGTGAGAATAACATACACATACAGTTAAACGCGATACATTCAATTTGAGTAATTCATAATTGATGCAAAGTACTAAAAGGGTTAACTGACCAGTATTATTTTAGCTGCTCAATAACAACAGTAAACAATATCGATACCATGAAATTTTAGTAATGAAACGTGTATGCCTTTGAGGAAGGTGACTGATTAATGCAGGGCGAAAGTCATGCAGAAAGTGGAGTTAGTGGAGCTTTCTGCATGACTTTCAGCCTGCATTAAGTCATCGCCTGTCTTTAAGACAAATAATGCTACTTGTTTTAATGTTCGGATTATCTGGGTTTTACTGTATTGCATTACAATAAAACATGTAAAGAGAATTCGCTTTACAGTTAACCGTTTAACATTATCACGAATTTACTGTTTGAAAACGTTCGGATATTCTCAGATTCGAAATAATCCTTTGAAGTATGACGGAAGCGTAATAGCCCAGTATGAGTCAATTCAGTATGAAAGTGTATAATTTGCGAGCGGAATTTGAATGACAAACAGTATAACACTGACCAGGACTCAACTGGGATCCCTCTTATCTGGATCTGCAGTGTTTGCAAATACCAGTACCATCGTTTCCCGCATTCAAATGTTTAATACTGGTCGAATGATCTATCATGATGTGTCAGCAAAACAGTAACGCTTTGAATGCTGAAGTGTCAAAGAGCAATGTCCCATCTTTATTTAATTACAGAGGCAATTGAATGTGAAAGGATGTAATTTGTGACAGGACTATGTGAGCCTGATGATCTGAGTCTACACTGTTTGCAAATGTTAGTACACTCATTTCCGACATTCAATGGATTATTTTGTTGAAGGATATTTCGTACGACGGACCCGTGCTCCCAACTATTCCATAACGATGGCCAAGTTGTATGTGAACTACCTCCCTTCAATTGCTACATCACATGTTCCTTGCTTTATCTGCTTTACTTTTTCCCTTTTGCATAGTATTCATTATCATAGAATCAGACTATTTCGATGCCGACGAGATGCCAAGTTGCTCATATTATATGCATCCAAAATTACAATGTGGTCACAGATTCGCCAGTGACAGCGCAAGTTCTTACCATTTACTTCACGAATTCATGTAAGAAAATATTGGATATTAATTTGGATATTAATTTGATGATAATTTGAAAATGGGCACATAAAGTACTGGCCATGACCGAATAAGATCTATATAATGTCAGATACAAACAGCGTAGACCCTAAGCAGATGTATCCTACAGGAAGTAACGTGTTATGTGTCACTCGTAACTACTCGGCGGGTTTCCGATACGTTTTAGAGTGTCCCGATTTGTTCTACATGTATATGCGTTCGCGATATAGCAATACTATATTGTTCTGGAACAAGAAATTTCGAATGATGATGCAAATAGGTTTTTTTGAGTCACAAATGTCGATATAAGTTGTTCCGGAAAATCTACAATTCAGGCGCGAACCCCGGAGTTCAGATTAGGGATCCTGTCTGTAATTTACAAAGACACTAGTGGTGTCATCCTACTGCGAACAGGTAAATTAAAAAAAAACCTATTAGATCTAGATCTAACACAGGATTAGTGGCATTGGCAGAAATGCAGTGTTAGATCTTTATCATTCCATAAGCAAACAGATTTACACTGATCAAACAGCTTCTATCTAGACATCCCATACAAGAGCTGTTTTATCTAGGTATACTATATTTGGGTAAATGCACACCGCTAGAAAATAAAACATTAACTGAAACTGTACACGGCAAGATTTTGTGCAGAGGCATAAATACGCATCGTTCTAGGACGGCAGATAACGATCGTTTGTGCATATGCGTTGATATGCATCATTATTAATTAACACCGATCAAGTTCTAGGAATGTAGATAAGAAGTGTATTTAGACATGTAATTGAAATGGCCTATTGTATTTCTCCGCCAAATCCTAATGTGTCAAACCCTATATTCTCTCCATGGTGATTGTAAGGGTTTGGCTTAAAAATATGTTTTCATAGACCAATACGCTCCTTTATCTAGAATCCTCTCACTTAACCCTGCCAATGGCCTCGTTCTTTGCATGTCTTTCCAAAACACGATGCAAGTGCCACAAAATTTCCATCAAGATTAGACTCTGACCTGGATCCAAACTGGTTGCAAATGTCATAGAACGCTTTGCGTCAAAAGCAAGAAAGAATTTGCAATTTTTTCAAAAATACTAATGAAGCTTGTAAAAACCAAAGCCAGGGTCAATTCTAAAGATAAATTCATGGTAAATCATTTATTGGTACTGTATTACATGCGCAGAAAATTAAAGCTTTCTATCGGACAATTAACACATGTACAAACTGTAATCAAGAGTTTATCCTGTAATGAAAATGTTGTCTGCTGAAACTCGTGACCACTTTAATTATAAAAATGAAAGTACTAAAACTTTTGATGACTACAGTTATAACAATGACAATGGTGCCTGCTTAGCCTTTGCCTGAAACTTTTTGCGAAAACTCTTGTTGACTATAACTATAACAATGAACATAGTGTCTGCTAAACTTTCACATAATTCTAACTAAATTAGTATGAGAAACTAGTATAAGGAAATACACCAAGTTAGTTTTTAAATATTTTCTGAATTGCTTAGTGGTTGGATTCTTTTTTATAGACGAGTAAACAGTATAGTGTCTGATATATTTGTATATAAGATAACAGCATCTCATCTTACTGAGTGGTTTGAAAATGTGTATGAAATCTCTGTTAACAGTCCAAGGTCACCATATTAAATACCGCTTGTCTAAGGTCACCACATTAAATATCGCCTGTTTAAATACGAAAATATTCAGTGTTAGCATCCTTGTCCAACTTATCGCGACCTTACCTGCATTTACAAACAGCCTAGATCCAGATCAGGCGCAGAGTATCTCAGTGCCTAATCAGGATTCAGTCTGGTTGATATTCGGTTAATTGTTTAGCGAGTCACTCGACATTTTATTTCAAACGACTTGTTTTTAATATTGTTACTAGCTTGTCTATATTTTGCAAAAACGCTACAAAAAGTAACTATTGGTCCAACATTAACCCTTTGCTCCAGAAATATACATAGAACAAATAATGTAAATTGCATGTATGGATATTAATTAGCTAAATGTCTATGACAGCGTGAAAAAGAGACCTTTTAATATGGCAAACACTGTACGGTTACATGTAATATAATAAGCAAATATAGAGGACCCAGATCAGACGGCTCCTGTAGGAGTACTATGTTTGCAAAGGCGTGAAAAGGCGTATTTATAGAGCAGAGTTAATATTCTAAAATTCATTTGTATGTAATATTATCAGGAAATACGATGAACCCTAATTAGACAGCTCCTATATGAGCCGTCTGATTTGGTCTACTATGTTTGCAAAGGCATAAAAAGGCGTATCTATGAAATTAATAAATACTATTCTGGGATTGATTTGTATAACACTGGCATATTTGGACAACAAATGGCCACATAGTAGACGTTAATAAAGCAAACACAGAAATTCAAATAACCATTTGCGAATAGTTTGGATCCAGATGAGACACCGATAACATTAACACCTCATCAAGAGCCAAGTTGTTTGCACCCGTCAATGGTGTCTCAAAAGCTAACTTAAATCCAAAGTTGTTACCAGATATAAATTTAAGCAGACATTATATTTTATAGAATGGTAAGTGTTAATAATAAGTGTTAATAAGTACATGTATGGGTCATGCAGGAAACAGCGCATACAAAACACACAATTTGCAAAAAAAAAACACACGAGCATATAGGAACAATAATAAACCGCCCAAAAGTAGACGTGTATGAAAAGAAACCATGCAAACCCTTTTCTTGCTATTCGCAATCGAATTGAAAAACTAGTAAAGTCAAGGAGTAAAAACCACACACAAGACGGAACCACCACCGCATAATCGACAGAAAGCATGTCACAAGCATCAACAAACGCACACTTACAAAGACGTGATACACACATAAAAGTAAGAATAACAAAGAGAGTACCGTCTTGGAACGGTCAGTGGCAAAATCAGCACTATGGGTTTACACCGGTTTATGGGGGACGTCATAACCTCAAACTAATCTCAAAGTCGCTCTACTTTAACAAACAGTGTAAATAAAGGTATCCCCGCCGGATTACCCCACAAAATAGAAGTCGGTATTCACAGGACAATATGTAAAACATAGCGTAACAACAACTATGAAAATCCGTCAAATATATACTCAATGACTGCTGAAGTCAGAGCAAATGCAGGGAAGCCGTTAAGGGCACGACAGAGAAAATTTACATTTGCAAACAGCTTGAATACTTGTGAGACGCGGAGTAACTCGGCTTCTCATAAATATCCATGTTGCTTGACAATCCTTCAACGCTTGTAGTAGTTAATATTGTACCAGACCCAAATCTGAGCAAACATTATTTTATTACAGCAGGGTAAGGGTTAACATATTGCATATATTCTTCATTCTCAGTGTTGGTATATTTTCTGATCCTTAGTTTTTATCTTATTAGTTTTCTCGCTAGGGGGCGAGAGTAGTGTTGCACTTAAAATTACTACCAATGAACAAACTCGATAAAACAGTCTGCAATTTTCTCTTTTTACATTGCTACGTTTGCTTTCGAAGGATCATCCACTTTCAGAATATATTTACTTCACAACAGCAGGCGTTAAGTGCTTGTGTGGCGGCCGTAAAAAGTCGCCCCGTACTTCATTCTCGGTGTTGTTATATTTTCTGGTCCTTCGGGATCATTAGTTTTGATGTTATTAGTTTTGAAAAATAAATACTGCTTAAATATGTATGCTGCGCAAATATCCGCAAATTTTGCGTTTCGAACTGACCTCAGAATTGGAATCTATGAACCTTAACACTTATTTAACGCTAAACAGCACGGTCAGTAAATGGTTGTTTGTGTCAAAAAGCCCTAGAAAAATGAATTGCTACGGAAACCAACGGAACAGCCTTCGCCATTGGCCAAAATCTGTCGTAAGATTCAAATTTTAACATACCGGAAACAATCATTCGATCTACCTGTATGAGTTAGCTCCCTTTGACCGTTATATTTGATTGACACCATTGAACGGTATATTTAGCTTATTTGCATGTAAATTATATGTTGTAAGATGAGCATATTGCCTTATTTTCATGAATAAAATCTATTATGATCCAACAACCAGTGTCAGTCATTGTACATGTGGTAACTACCTAATTAATATTCAAAGCGTTGTTCCGAAATAGAATCGGAGTCATTCAGAACTTGGCCGAAGATGTCCGCTGATTTCCGTACAAAATCCCCGTTTTTAAAAAGGAGGCTCCTTTTAAATAATTTAGCAGTATTCGGATAGCAATAATATTTAGCTGAACAAATATATCCTGTCGGAAAATGGGTTGTAAGCATTTGTGTCATTGTATGTATACCTGTACAGCTTCTGGTGTTGATTGATTATTACGAAATATGCGCATAATACATCTTTAAGCCGGTGCTAGGGGGTGTGAGTAGTGTTCCATTTTAAATTACTACTCATGAACATACTCAACAAAACCGAGTTTGCAATATCTCTTTTTTCATTGCTACCTTTGTTTTGGAAGGATCTCCCACTTTCAGAATATAATAACATTTGTAGACACAGTGGTGAAAACTTGACCCATCTACTTTACATACATGTAAACTTTCACTGTAACTGAAACACCTTTATTTTGCTGTTGTTATGCATTCCAACGAACAATCTGTTTGTTTCATGACAATAACTCACCGACCACACAATATCAGTCAGTCCATCCGCCTGTGTTAGGAGGATCTTTATCTTAGAGCAGTCTTTCGTTATCATATGAACAGATTTGTTATTAGCGCTGGCAACATAAATATTTCCTCGTTTATCCACACAACCTTTATAAGGATTCATCAGTTCATTGTCAGTATACTCAGACAGTATTTCACCGTTAAATGTCAGATGCAGCACTTTGTTGGCATCACTGTCAGATATGTAGATGGTTTCTTCATCACTGTTAAGGCATACGAACCCTGGCCATTTAAACAGTTCACCACTATTGCCGCCATTCTCTATTCGATTGATCACCCTACCCTGAAGATCAATTATTTCAAGCTTTGGAGGATTTATAAACGTGACCACCAGTCTGTAACGGCTATACACAATACCACGACATGAGCCATTCACGGTTATGTCTTGCTCGAATCTTAGACTATCTGTCACTTTAAGTACAATGATTTTCTGCTCCATCGGAACAGTTATTGCTGCTTGATTTGCGTTGATTGCACAAACATCCCAGGGTCGGCTGGAAACTTTCATGTCGCAGACGAGCTTGTGTTTATTCGTGTCTAACAGACTAACCGTGTTGTTTCCCCAGTCGGTAACGATCATTTGGTTTCTGGATAAAGCAGTCGAGCCTGATAATATGTAAGGTGGTAATTTTTTGTCTGAAGCAAGATCAATATCAGACATCTGAAGTGCCTTGGTAGCATTTGGATCCTCATTTACTCTGCTGTTAGGTACAAAATCCGTCTGCCGGAACTGAATATTTCCAAAAGCATCAACATCGTTGCATATATCTTTCAGCTTTGAACTCGATTCAAAGTAAACACATTTTACGTTGGTATTGTTTTCTGTTTCATCAAGGGTGGATGTCATACGTTGGATTTCGCCTGAACATTTTTTCATGGCTATGTATAACTGGCATACTTTTCTGTCATTCTGAAGACTTTTTATCTTTGATGTAATTTGTTCCAGATGTCCCGATATTGTCACCGCTTTGTTTGATGAAGACTTTATTGTCTTAACATTTTCAGTTTTTATACTCTCAACCCGCTTTATGAGGCTATTTTCAGCCTCGTCCAAACGTTTGTTAATTTCTTCTCGCATTTCTCGTATTCCATTTACAGCTTGCTCACAGCAAGTTTCAGCTTTTGAGATATTGTCCAGT
Organism: Azorinus chamasolen; assembly: GCA_963576725.1. NCBI lineage: Eukaryota > Metazoa > Mollusca > Bivalvia > Cardiida > Solecurtidae > Azorinus > Azorinus chamasolen. Next base: position 40,882,166 of record OY755241.1, on the reverse strand, counting down.
GATTGATTAATAAAGTCAGATGACCTTTCCGAAATATATTTCAAGTTGTCTAAGAACAACTGGTATTCATGACTTTGTTCAAGGTCTTCAGGTACTTCAGGAATGAAACACTTACTTGTACAAGTGCTATGGCTGATTATAAAGCAAGTGCCACAGCCGAGGAAATCATGTTCTTTGCAGTAATATTCCACTGTTTTTCCAAGATGTATTTCACAATTTGTTTCAATAACCCTGCGGCATTTGTCATATGCCAATGGTTTATCTTTTGGCATAATGTGTTTATCCAAGACGTCATGGTTGATGGTAAATCTTGTTCGCTTGTGGTGTTTAACACAAGATAAGCACAAATAGTCACCACAGTCCACACAGAACCCTTCTGCCTCCAGATGCTGTCCACTCTCTCTACATATTTCACAATAAAAGTCATACACGGGCTCATTTCCAGTTGTATCCAAAGAACAACCGGGATTCTCATCCGCCCCTTCAGCCATGTTTTCGATAAACTAGGGCCAAGCCTTACATTTGTTAATAGCATGCACTTCATATATCGTATCCATAAGTCCAAAGTGTTCCGAAATGTGAGCGTCTAATCATACAGTCTATGTCATAAATAGACATATTACACACGACACACTTTATTCAGTCGACGTAGGACCCGGTTTAATTAAGCAATAATTGTTTAATTCAATAGAATTATTCAGTCGATAGCAGTTTATAAAATAAAGTGTATGTGTAATAACAATAATACGGTATCGCTCAGTTTAATTATTTTAAAACCGTAAACAAGCAGATGACCTTGTAATCCTGATATGCATTACTAGCTCTCTAAAGGACGCTTAAACATATTCACTCTTGGTAACCAAATAAGGACGTATTAGGTTGCATATCAATATTGATTATGGTGTCCGCTCAAACAGTATAACTTAAGACCGTTCCAAGGCGGTACGTTTGTCTTTTGATAGGCATGTACATTTGCTGTTCTTTTTGACATAGGGCTGTTCGGGCGACTGTGTGTTTTGTATGTGGTGTTTCCTGCATGACTCATTTGTATACTTTGAGTGGAGTAGTTATTACAAGGTATCCGCCGGTCACAATGGTTTGTGCTGTGTCAGTATTCTCGATCAAATTTTTGCATTCATACCGTATACCCTCTAATAAATGTCACCACTCTAACATTCATTGCCTATAACGATGCATAAAACAACTAAAACTAAAACATATACTGATCATTTAAATAAAGAAATGCAGTCTTTTCAAAATACAGGTGGCAGCTAAATGCAGACTGAAAGTAATGCAGAAACCTCCCTTTGAGCTTCTGTATTATTTCACTGTTTGCTATGATCAGACAACTACGGAAATTTGCTAAAGTGGGTCTACCCTGTTTGCTATGATCAGACAACTACGGAAGCTGTCTAAAGTGGGTCTACCCTGTTTGCTATGGTCAGACAACTACAGAATCTGGATAATGTGGGTATACCCTGTTTACTATAATTAGACAACTACAGAAGTTAGCTAAAGTGGGTGTACCCTGTTTGCTATGATCAGACCCTTACAGAAGATGTCTAAAGTCGGTCGACCTTGTTTGCTATAATCAGACCACTACAAAAGTTGGCTAAAATGGGTCTACCCTGTTTGCTATGATCATACAACTACAGAAGCTACATGTACCTAAGTGGGTCAACCCTGTTTGCTACGGCCAGACAACTACAGAAGCTACCTAAGTGGGTCAACCCTGTTTGCTCTGATCAGACAACTACAGAAGCTGTCTAAAGTGGGTCTTCCCTGTTTGCTAAGATCCGACAACTACAGAAGCTGTCTAAAGTGGGTCTACCCTGTTTGCTATGATCAGACAACTACAGAAGCTGTCTAAAGTGGGTCTACACTGTTTGCCATGATCCGACAACTACAGAAGCTACATGTACCTAAATGGGTCTACCCTGTTTGCTATGGTCACACAACTACAGAAGCTACCTCAGTGGTTATGTCCTGTTTGCTATGGTCATACAACTACAGAAGCTACCTAATTGGGTCCATCCTGTTTACTTTGAGCAGACAACTAAAGAAGCTATCTAGAGTGGATCTACCCTGTTTGCTATTATCAGACAACTACAGAAGCTGGCTAAAGTTGGTTTATCATCTTTCCTTACTAGCTGTTAAAAGGATGTGTATATATATATATATATATATATATATATATATATATATATATATATATATATATATATATAATATTTATCATTGTAAAATTAATTAATGTTTATAATTCAACGCCAATAAAGCATAAATTATATGTATGCATTTTTAAAAACCATAAATGATTATTTTAAGTTGGAGAAAAGCATAAGGCTGTCAAACAAGGGAATTAACTCTTGTAAAGACATGAAAAGGATTTTAGTAACCCCATATGGAATTTATGGGGTTTTCACGTTACCTCGATTGACCAATGGAATGACTAGAATTTAGTAGGAGGAAAGATACATGGCTTTAGTTAGTTATCACGTATGGAATTGGACAGCCTAAGACAGGCTTCCTAAAGAGGTCCTTAAAAAACAGTGCATCCTTGGTCAGAGGGCTGTTATAGGAGTCCTCTAATCTCATTCTGGGTCTACATTGTTTACAAAGTTGAGACTAACGATGTGCAGGAAACTACTTACGGTGATGAGGAAACCGGACTGGTGCAGCCTTTCGAACTGAAGGTATATGCTCTGTCTGAAATATAACAATAATCAACGTAGTGATAACAGTATTCAGTAATTTTGTTGAAATATATAGATATTCTTTCTTATCGCCTTGCCTATTTTTGCTTTTAAAATGACGTATACTTAAATTACGATCTATAACAATGTTTTCACTTATGATTCGTTCCCACATTGAGAAACTAACTATGTCGTCATTACCCCCCACCCATACAACGCACACAGACACGCACACAAACACACCCACGAACATATTCATGCTAATGGCATTTGCCAACATCATAGACCCAAAGGAGCAACGTTTGTCATTCAACGTCCTCTGGCAAAACCATGCTGAATAGCTTCTCTCTCTCTCGTTCAAAATTGATGGCCCATTCCACTACAGCAATTCAGTATTACTATGATTAGTACACCCGCCAACTCCCTCAGACATACTTGTGAAATAATTTTATACAAGCGAGGTTTTACGCAAGCGTAAAATGGCTGCGTAAAGCATGTTTAAGCAGGGTAGGAGATAAAACAGAGATTATTATTATTATTTAGTAATTTTGATTATGCAAGGACATACAAAGTTCTTACCAAAGACAATCAACTGACTTCTGAAATATAGGCAACTGTTTTGTTCCAGCTGCTTTTGCTTTGGTTCTTAGCATTTATAACAATATTTGCAAACATTCTGGATCCAGATGAGACACCGAGTAACTTGGCACCTCATCAGGGTCAAAACTGTTTTTCACTCTGACGTTTATTTTTGAATAGATATGGAAGAGGAAAAATGAAGCAGACGACAATATTTGCAGACATTAACCCCTTCAGTGCCATGAACGGGTCTGTAATATCATATGCAAAACAGTTTGGATCCAGATGAGACGGCGTGTAACTTGGTCTCTCACCAGGATCCAAACTGTTTGACACACTCTGTATCTTTTTATAAAGACATTGAACAAACGTCCATTCTAAAACTTGAAGCAGACGAAAATATGTCTAGGAGACGGCAATTCTCATGCATTGAAAGAGTTAATTGCTAAGAGTGCACAAGGTAGTTGGAGCACATAGTGACCTGAAATTGACCTGCAGTTGTGTGTAAATCTGGAGTGTTGTCTGGAGTAAATTGAAGCATAGCCATTTTGAATTTCCATCAAAAATATGTGCGACCGCCGGGGAAAATATATTACAATGCAGTAAATAAATGAAATAAAATCAAATACTACTTGGAATTTTCTGTCACACATTTCAATAAAAACTAATCCCGCAGAAACTCATGGTGACTTAAAACTCATATAAGATTCGACTGCGAAGGTAGGGTTTGCATTTATCTGAAGATAAATCCTGTACTTGATAATCCCATCATTTCAGTCATTTGGAAACAGATACAGATCAGTCAGCTCCCTCAGTCTCACTATATAGCGTACCTTTGGGAGAGTAACGGGTAATTCAACGTCAAGCTCAGGTGTGACACCAGAGCTACTACTGGTGTTGCAAATGAGAGGTAAAACATTACAGTGAATGTTGCCAACGTAGTCGGGGAGATCTCGCTGTTTGTATGTGTCCTTCACTTGAATCACAAACTCCTGCTTTGCCGTATCCATATATGCGTAAAATGGCATCGTCACCTAAAAACATAATTATTTTAGCAAGTTACCTGATAAATATTCATGTAGGAGTAATGACATCATGCATATTTATTAGTTGTATTAATGTGAACTCGTGATTGTTTGGCTATGGCAGAGACTGTAGAGAATCAGATGTACTCAGATATAATAGACCATGATAAGACAGCTGCAACAGGAGCAGTCTGGTCTGGATCTACAACAGCAAAGGCGTTAAAAGTCTATATATAGTAAAGCCCCGCTTATGCGACCACCTAAAACAGGTATACGTAATTCTGGGTGCAAGCTATTATAGGAACGTTATGCATTACTTTTGTCCTGCATTAAGCAGCCACCTGCTAATAAAGACACATATTTTTATGCATTTAAGTAGTCGCATTAGAGGGGTTCTACTATATGTGGAAACTGGTTAAGCTAAGTTAACATTTGACATACACATCATTAATATATTAAAAAAATATTTGCATCCAAGTATAACTTCAGAACAGTCGAAACTTGGTAGAAACTGAATGATAACGTTTTGTTTTCATTTTGAACATTGAAATGACATATGGCACCCATGTTAAAATGATTGGTAATTTCTGAAAGTAGGAGATACATGTAAACCTTATCTAAAGATTAATGTTTATGATTAATCATAAACATTGATAGTCTGTGTCATATTAGTATTCAATGTTTGGTAGGTATTATCTGAAAAGCAATTAACATTTTTATCAATAACTATTTATATCCCCATCATCAACAGAATCACTTGAGAATCAAGCACTCTTTGGAAGTCATGGAATCCTACGTCTCATATTGACATGTCATGCGTTTTCGTGTCTGCTACAATTATCAAGTTAATATTTCTGTCATTACTCTTTACAATTTAGTCAGAGTGTTTTTTCTCGGTTTCTGTGTTCATCTCGTGTGGTGTGTGCGTTTAGGTGTGTGTGTGTGTGTGTGTGTGTGTGTGCGTTTAGGTGTGTGTGTGTGTGTGTGTGTGTGTGTGTGTGTGTGTGTGTGTGTGTGTGTGTGTGTGTGTGTGTGTGTGTGTGTGTGTGTGTGTGTGTGTGTGTGTGTGTGTGTGTGTGTGTGTGTGTGTGTGTGTGTGTCATGCTATCTATCGGTGTTTTGGTGGTGGTTGCGTCTTGTATGTGGCTTTGCCTGCTTGTCTAAACTTCTTTTCCATTGAAGGTAATCTGCGTCTCATTTGAACCGAAACTGTTCACACATATCACAAATTCAATGGTAGCAAGACCAACCAAGCAAATAATATTGTACTTGCCATTTTGTTGTTTTCAGCAGTCGGCTCAATGTTTCCGGAGCAGGACACCTGAAGCTTCTGCCCATCAGCCAAGTAAAACTCACGACTCGTGTCTGGACCTTTAATACACACATGTATTCTTATAACTGAAAACTAGCAATTTATGCTCAAATAATGCTCCCATTACTGAATACGTTGGACAGCGAGAAATAGGGATTGTCACAATGTGCGAATCGGTGATTACATTTGCCAACAAAGTGGCTCTAGCTGAGATACCGAGTAACTCAGGATCAAGACTATTTGACATGTCACTTTCGTTTAACCCATTCCCTCATACACGATGTTTTTTAGATCCAATCACTTTGAATAAATCTACTGAATTTTGTAGTTTGAAACCATTGTGATAACTAGAACATTTGCTCCTATAGGAGGAAATGTTCTATTTAACACAATGATTTCAACAGGTAACTTTTACAGAGGTGTAGAAAGGCGTATTTATGGAGAAATGGGCTAAAAGGAAATTAAAGACAGTCCACTTTGAAACTGAAAGCAGACTATAATGTGTGCAGACGAACATTATTTGCAGCAAAAAGAGTTGAATTATGAATCGATACGTCACAAAGAAGTGTTTATTTATAAAATAAGTTGTTGAAATAAGGTATTGAATTATCATCTTATCGTATACATGAATTATCTTTTCCCAACCCTTTTCTTGTTCTATGTGTAAACCGGGGTTAGGAAATAGTCAACTCCCGAGCAAGTTCGATGAAGTTTATTATTAAGGTTGTAGTATATGGGGAAAAAACCTCATGGGATATAGTTGACTTATTACAAATGTATTATAAAACCTGTTATCGTGTGACAACATAGTACAAGTAACTATAAATGATCTAACTATGTATCTAGATGTTGCCATCAAGATGGACTGGAGCGCACTGAGCTTAGACAGCGGGAACGCATAGGAAGAAGATAGAGAGAAAGTCCGTGCAAAGCATGTGTAAATGTAATTTCGTGCATCTCAACTATCTCTCTTTTAATCATGCTCTCATACTCTAGTGCATACGTGATATAATGAGATATACATGAAAGCAGATGGCATTCCAATCGTTCTGATTATATGTAGCCATGGATCCATAAAACTAAAGCAGACTACACTTTAGCAATATGAAACCCTGGTTACATATGTTTATTCCAAATTTCAATATCTACTGAATATTCATGGACAAAATAGTTATAATGAAATATGGAAGGTGGAACATAATTGTAGCCATAGCTGCTTTTAGAAAGAGATATATCAAATTCCATTAGCACACATAGCAGACCCTGGGTCTACTCTGTTTGCAGATACGTGAAGCGGCATTCAAATGAGGTAAAGGGTTAAACACCGCTTATAAATATAACACATGGCAGTTGAAATTGTGAACCTATAATATACGCATGTGCTCTTGTACCGGGACATTGACAATTTATACTCGAATAATGTATCACTCTTTTACCACCGAAGTCATCGGCAAGCGATTCAAAATGCGATTCACAATGAAGGAATCCGTGATAACCTTTTGTAAATAATTTGGAACTGATGAGATGCCGAATAACTCTCGGCGTCTCATCAGGATCCAGACTGTTTGACATACCACTTTCGTTTTGAAAGAAGAAAGTCTACTCGAAACTAAAATTGACGATAACGTGTGCAGACAATCATCAAATTGAGTTAAAATAATGAGTTGAAACGTCACAAAGGTTAGACTATTTACTCTGAAATGAAGTGTTAGTCACCCGCTTTGAATTCTGGCCTAATTTTATCTTAAATTATCTGTAAAATGTAGTTTCAAGAAGACTTCAACCAGTCCTGAATCTAATTATCAAAACTTGGATTGCACAAACTTGGTTTTAGATTAGATAACTACTCGCATAAATAAGCAGACGATAATTTCCATACTAGGAAAACGATCAAACTATAAATTGTGTCCTGGTGTTGGTGTGACCTTTTGTCTAAAATTAACACACAGTAGTTAGACATTATAAATTATTGGCAAAAACACTAAAACTGCTGTGTATCCCAACTTCTTCAGTTCTACAAGTCGGTCTTGGACGTCCTCTCGTCTCATGCACCGCCTAATTTCATCTTAAGTTCTCTGTTAAATGTAGTTTCAAGAAGACTTCAACAAGTCCTGAATCTAATAATCAAAACTTGGATTGCAAAAACTTGGTTTTAGATTAGATAACTACTCGCATAAATAAGCTGACGATAATTTCCATACTAGGAAAACGATCAAACTATAAAAGCAGACGATAATTTCCATACTAGGAAAACGATCAAGTTATTAATTGTGTCCCGGTGTTGGTGTGACCTTTTGTATAAAATTAACACACAGTAGTTGGACATTATAAATTATTGGCAAAAACACTAAACCTGCTGTGTATCCCAACTTCTTCAGCTCCACAAGTCGGTCTTGGACGTCCTCTCGTCTCAAGCACTGAACCATAAGATGTTCTGGATTCTGTTCTCGCTGTTTGGTGATCATACGAACCACACTTTTGTTCATGCAGTCATACAAGACAGCAGCAACTTTTGCAACGTCTTCTTTAGAAGTGTTTTTAGGGACCTCCACCTCCATAACGCTGTAAGTACAACTGTGTGTTTAGCTAAGAATAACATTTGTAGCTGAAGAAGGACAGGACAGCAATTCGCAATGCTACAAATTATTTTCTGAACGCGTTATCTTTAACCCATTTTCTCCCACGATCCCATATACGGGACGTATGCAAACAGTGTAGACTCTGATCAGACCAAGCACAATGCGGCGTCTGATCAGAGTCTAGACTGTTTGCTGATAGAAAATTCAATATAAAACAAAACAAAAATGAAAATTTAGACCAGACACTCCTTAGATAAAAACTGACTAATCCAATATATAAACATGGAAGAATCCACTGGGAGCAAATGGGTTAATTAGACAAAGCTGACTTTAGTGTGGAACTGGTTTGGTAGGTGGTATAGCAAAACCAGACGAACGTCATGTTCCTAACATGATCATATATTGTTTCTGATCTGCATAATGTAATCACTCGTTGTTAAAAATTGTCGTGATTTGTCATAAGTGGCGGGTCTGGGGATTTATATAAAGATATTTAAGTTTTAATTTGTTCTAAAACAGCTACTTAAATGACTAAATATAATTAATGTTGATAGATACTTAACTTCATAATCAACAAGTGTTGACTACACAACTTTTGGATTTTTGTTAGGATCTCGAAACTACAAGATTAGTTCACAAGTTTAACACATTCCCTCATATTGACGACATTTTACTACTCTTTGAAAGTCACTTTGTGAAACCATTACGATAAATATTTACCACAATGGTTTCAAACTACATATTTCTAAGATTTTCCTTTTCTCTAGTTAATTCTCATTTTCGGTAGATTTATTCAAATAGCCTATGAGGGTATGGGTTTAATGGAAGTATCGGTATTTCCAGTATCGCAATGCTGAACAGTTATCTCCCGCTGTTAAAAAATAATGTTTGTTAATTTTGGAACTTGTGCTGTTTTGACTACTTCCGGTTCTATCAAGCTTTTTAGTAACTACTGAACGATTGACAAACAGCTTGGATTCTGATGAGATGCCAAGCTACACGGGTTATCATCTGGATCCAGGCGGTTGGTCAATGCGAGTAAAGTTGAAGGTTGCGGGGTAGTGGTTGACTGATTTTGTAAGAAAAAAATGAGATGATACAAACGAATATAATTTCATGCAAAGTCAATTAAAAGTAAAGGTGAGGTTTATAGTCTGGAACTACATACAATGTACATATTCTCCCGACTTCAAAATTTACTCCCTTATCAATGTGTTATAAGTCGGCCATTAACACTCGGCACCCAAGACAGTCATGGCACATTGGCTTATTTTCGTCACAGGTAACCATTTATACACCTGGGTAGAGAGGAACAAACGTGGGATGCATTTTTTTCTCAGAACAATTCTGATAGTCCGATGGCAGGATTCGAACCGGGGACTCTTCGATCCCAAGTCTAACGTCCTACCACTGGACCACCACTCCCACTAGAGTAATCTATATGGTTCAGAGTTCATGTATGACCAATAAATTGGAGTTGAAGCTTAATACTAACTCGGCGGCTTGCATGGAAATGTAACAAAGCCAAGGAGCTTATGAAGGAAATTCTCTGATATAACGGTATTTCTTACCTGTAATGGGTTTTCGCGGCCGGAAGACTAATACTCTTGTCTTTGCCCTTGTCTTTGAATTCGATGTCAGCGACCTGCCATGCTGTTTTATTGGTCTTAAAAAGCTGATATGACTTAGTCTTTATGTGTTTTGAATCTGGCAAAAATAAATTATAAAAACAACAACAGGTTCAATAAGGGATTAACAACTAGTTCAATAAGGGATTAACAACTAGTTCAATAAGGGATTAACATGAAACAAGTTTACTATAATAATATTACACCAGCAATAGTAAAGACTAAGCTTCATTGGCTTTACATATAACATACCGTTTAAATGCTTCTACAATACGCCATGCATTTGACAAAATGCATTCATAAATATGTTAAATACTTGTAAATATTTGATTCAGGTTGGTACTATGTTACCACATCATTTGACGTTTGACGTTCGATATGGACCATGGGAAAGAGTGTCCATTCTGTTGACAAAAATAGTCCCAATTCAATATCGAATTTCAACATTTTCTCAAAATATTTAGAGAATGTGTAATACCAAGTCTAGATCAGGAAACGCTGCATATGTGTCGGAATCTTAATTCATTTTGAGTTCTTGTGGGTAAACTGTAGGAATCATAACTTCAAATCGTTGAAAATATTATCCAAATATCGAGAAGTTTCATTGAAGGCTTTTATTACAAATGCAAGGGAGTGCGGGTTCAGACTTAACATGAAATGTCTCTCATAGCAATATAAAAACAATTCTGCGACCAGTGGTGCACAAATCGGAATACCAATAACCTGACAGTATAAAGCATTCCCATAACGATTGGTGTAATGTTTCATTGGCTCGCCAGTAAAGAATGCCTCTCAGCATTACATGCCAGAAATGGTGTTTTTCTCTGGCAAATATTTTAGAATTAATTTAGTAAGTTTATCTTGCGGTGGTCTAGTCGGAACGCGTTTGACTACCAATCTGAAGGTCCGGCATTCAAATTCCGGTCCCTCCCGTAAAGTTCAGAGACGCTTTTCAGTGTCTCCCACTCGCACCTCCTGAGAGGTTAGAATGGGTACCTTTGAGGGTCACTAGCCGGTACTGCGGCTGCATGATTGTGTCATATGTTATCAGTGCTCAATAATGCAGGCGAATGATCCAATGACCAGGAGAGTAAATGTACGGACGGATGAGCGGTCATTCGGACTGAAAGTAGAATATAACTAGTTACTTTACTCTTTAATATCATGAGGAAGAGTTGTACACCACCCTTTCCACACTATACATCGGATTCAATCCAATTGTCTCATGTTCCAACAATATCCTAGTCTTTATGTTAAGCCTGCTTTGGGTGGTCCATCTTTGTAACCTTTATCCTAATATTCATTACTTGCAAACAACTTAACTCTGAGTAACTAGGTGCCTCATTGAGATCAAAATTGCACCAAATCCAAATACACTAACTTGTCACAGCAGTGTAAGTGTTGATTACAGGTATAATGAGACACTAACTTGTCACAACAGTGCAATAATTGATTATATGTAATTATAATGAAACATTAACTTGTCACAACAGTGTAAGAGTTGATTATATGTAATTATAAGGAAACATTAACTTGTCACAACAGTGTAAGAGTTGATTATAGGTTGTTTTGCCATAAATCTAAGACAAACAATTTCAAAATTCTAAGACAAACAATTTCAAGACAACAATTTCAAAAATCTAAGACAAACAATTTCAAAAATGTTCGTTGTGTAATTAATCCTTTGCCAAGGTCGTAGACCCAAAGTGTACATCAGCCTTCTGGTAGTTATAAATATATAGTTGCTATGTCATACGAATATTTATACGATATAATATCTCGAAAGAATGTATGATAAGAAATCTTCTGTTGATTACATAGTTAAGAGCATTGGGATTTGTATGTGTAGTTTAAAGCTGAATCAATGGGTGAACCCTTTACCTGACAGATAATCCTATGACGCATTGTCAGCCAGAGTAGACCCAGATATCAGACAACTCCTGTAGAAGGAGGCTGGACAGGGTCTTCTGTATTTGCTTATGCTTCATTACTTCAATACTCTTCTGAAGGAACTACTACTGAACTACATGACATATATCACTCTCGGTGTACTTACTGGATACAGAATCAGAAAATTTCAGCAAATCTATTTCCAAATCTTTTACAGGAGGTGCCTGGCAAGCTAGACTTACGATCGGCCCTGTAGATACAATAGGTCCGATACAATCATTGCCGTACTCTAATGTAGACAGAACCTCGTCTGGAACTGTCTTTACCTGAAGCGTAATAAATGTATTAAATGAGAGGCATTCGACATATATAAGTGAACTCTTTATCGGATGAATATTCAATAAATAATGACTTGGTGATTATTAAATATATGAATGTTACAAATGACACCTAAAAGCAGAAATGTCTGACCATTGCAGAAACTATAGACTCAGATCTAATAGTTTATAAGCAAACCGATCATACCTATTGGGACTGTCTGATATGGGTATGACGTGTTTGCAAAAACGTTAGAATGTGTATGTATACGGTAAATGATTTATGACAATTTCGCCCTTCATTGGAAGAATACCTGCTATAACTGTTGAACACGGTCATGTAGTGTAACAAGAAAATTAATTCGTACAAAAATGCACTTTAATTATTCAATTAAACCACTATCAGCAGCAATTTGTTTTAACCTATTACAGAGCTACAGATAATGGTGTGTACTCAATTACTTAAAATCGTCATTTCGCCACCAATGGTAGAGAAATAGAAATGTTATACTTGAACATTTTTATTAAATTTTGCATTTTATCTGCACCCTTGAACATATTTTGTCATTGTTTTCTTCCTAACATATTATTGGATTCGTGGTGTCATGTAACCAAATTTAAACCAGAAGATTTTAGCGTCTCTGACACTAGGCTGTGAAGAAAACAAGTGGTTTTTTTTAATTTCTGAAACAGACAATAAGCTCATTCAGTTTGCTTAACAATAAAATGTAGAGTATATGGAAAACAGACACTGGAATTATGATTCAATGCCAGAAATGATACGCGCACAACTACGAAAGATGGCATCGGAATTGTCGCTCTTTGCATAATATTGACCCAGATAAGTCCCAGCTACAGTGGTGTTGCGACTGATCACCCAGATAAGTCACAACTACTACAGTGGTGTGGTGACTGACCACCCAGATAAGTGACAGCTACAGTGGTGTGGCGACTGATCACCCAGATAAGTGACAGCTACAGTGGTGTGGCGACTGATCACCTAGATAGGTCATAGCTACTACAGTGGCGTGGTGACTGATCGTCCAGATAAGACACAGCTACAGTGGTGTGGCGACTGATCACCCAGATGAGTCATAGATACTACAGTGGTGTGGTGACTGATCACCCAGATAAGACACATCTACAGTGGTGTGGTGACTGATCACCCAGATAAGACACAGCTACAGTGGTGTGGTGACTGATCACCCAGATAAGACACAGCTACAGTGGTGTGCTGACTGATCACCCAGATAAGTCATAGCTACTACAGTGGTGTGGTGACTGATCACAGCTACAGTGGTGTGGCGACTGATCACCCAGATAAGTCACAGCTACTACAGTGGTGTGGCGACTGATCACCCAGATAAGTTCCAGCTACAGTGATGTGGTGACTGATCACCCAGATACAGCTACAGTGGTGTTGCGACAGATCACCCAGATAAGTCCCAGCTATAGTGGTGTTGCGACTGATCACCTAGATAAGTGACAGCTACAGTGGTGTGGCGACTGATCACCCAGATAAGTGACAGCTACAGTGGTGTGGCGACTGATCACCCAGATAATTCCCAGCTACAGTGGTGTGGCGACTGATCACCCAGATTAATGACAGCTATGTACAGTGGTGTTGCGACTGATCACCCAGATAAGCCACAGCTACAGTGGTGTTGCGACTGATCACCCATATAAGTCATAGCTACAGTGGTGTGGCGACTGATCACCCAGATAAGTCCCAGCTACTACAGTGGTGTGGTGACTGATCACAGCTACAGTGGTGTGGCGACTGATCACCCAGATAAGTCACAGCTACTACAGTGGTGTGGTGACTGATCACACAGCTACAGTGGTGTGGCAACTGATCACCTAGATAAGTCCCAGCTACAGAGGAGTGGTGACTGATCACCCAGATAAGTCACAGCTACAGTGGTGTGGTGACTGATCATCCAGATAAATCACAGCTACAGTGGTGTGACGACTGCTCAGTTTGTGCATTGTCAAACACCAGCGTCAATACAGCTACTAGTCTGGGCGGCATACACTGTTTGCAACTCTTAGTGGACACGTTTCGCAAAACTGCTGCAATTACATTCCTTTGTGTTTTAACCCTTTCCCTGTTTTATGTTTATTCCAAATTTCAATACCAATAGTTCTATAATCATGGACAAAATAGTTCTAAAGAAGGTGGAACCTTGTAATCATTTTAGAATGTAAAGAAATGACATTTCAAATTCCATTAGCAAATACGTGAAACCACGTTTATATCAAGGAAAGGGTTACGCATTTACATGTACAATAGAACCCCGTTCTAATAATCTAAAACAATGCTTCGTTCATGCCTTTCCAAAGTCATGTCCAGTATGTCAATCAGTGTGGACCCTAATGAGACACAGAATCACTTGGCATCTAACCTGGATCCATACTGCTTGCAAAAGTTAACCACAAAGTCGTCCCATAGAAATGAATTAAATGTATAACAATTTACTATTAACTCATTCCCTCCTAGACTATTTAGACCCAACCTCTTTGAATTCATCTACCGAAAAGGAACACATTAACTATAGAAAAGGAGAATTGTAGAAGTGTGTAGTTTGGAAACCATTCTGATAAATATGGGAGCAAATGCTCTATTTATCACAGTGGTTTCAAAACATGAGCTTTACAGAGCCGCAGAAAGGCGCTAGTAGGAGAGAATGATGTAATCATTTACCCCATGAATACGTATACGACAATTCATTATATATTTATTAACTGTACGACAATTCATTATATATTTATTAACTGTACGACAATTCATTATATATTTATTAACTGTACGACAATTCATTATATATTTATTAACTGTACGACAATTCATTATATATTTATTAACTGTACGACAATTCATTATATATTTATTAACTGTACGGCAATTCATTATATATTTATTAACTGTACGACAATTCATTATATATTTATTAACTGTACGACAATTCATTATTTATTTATTAACTGTACGACAATTTATTATATATTTATTAACTGTACGACAATTCATTATATATTTATTAACTGTACGACAATTCATTATATATTTATTAACTGTACGACAATTCATTATTTATTGATTAACTGTACGACAATTCATTATTTATTGATTAACTGTACGACAATTCATTATATATTTATTAACTGTACGACAATTCATTATATATTGATTAACTGTACGACAATTCATTATATATTTATTAACTGTACGACAATTCATTATATATTTATTAACTGTACGACAATTCATTATTTATTGATTAACTGTACGACAATTCATTATTTATTGATTAACTGTACGACAATTCATTATTTATTTTATTAACTGATTTTTCAGTACGGCTAATGAACTAGGCTAATTAATAAAAAGTAGAATCAGATCTATGTTATTTCATAAGCAAAGAAGGCATGACCCCGGGCAGACGCTACTCTGGGGTCTACTCTGTTTACAATAGCGTAATAATGTGTATCTGTGGAGTAACGGCTCTGAAAATACACTGTCTTGTAGCACTCATTTATAGCTTACAGAAAACTTGACTTCTGTTGGCTTTTTGAAAGCATCCCGTGGCACGAACAGTTTGACATTCTTGTCATACGTGGAGTATTGGCTGGTGCCCGTCTTGTCTATGATGAGATTTTGTGACTTTGGTCTCGCCACAACGACAACTTTAGCCGTCTCAGATTCGCCTAGTTCGACTCCCACAAGACGAACGTTCTGTAATAATGAACACAACAATTACGTTTTAAAATAACCCCTATTCGACAGTGCAATAGCTGAGTTTGAAAATATTCGCCTTTTTGCATTTTAAAAACTAAAATCCGTTTGAATTATTTTGTTAACTTTGACCGTGTTAATTAAGCGAGTTTTCTGAACAAACTTACTTTAAGATGTCTATAAATGCCATTTTTTCTGACCAGACAGGCTTCATTATATCTGCAAATGCTCGTCATGAGGCAGATATGGGCATTACAGTAAGGGATAGTACTTCTAAAAGATGTATAAGAAATTCTTATAAGAAATTTGTTAACACAAACGTTGCATTATTATTATAATATGTTTATAATTTTGTAACTTTGATGGTGATATAAAACTATATGATGAAGTTACCTTGTCTGTCAGTCTCCTGGATGGTAATCTGACCGAGTTCATCATCATCCAGTCACTTCCATTCACTGACACTTTCACTACGAGTTCGTCGCCCGCATCAGGTACGGGCTGATGTGGTATGAATGTTCTAATGGGCACCTGAATAATATGTGTAATTTAACCATTTGACTGCTGAGTTTTAAACGTGGAACCGCCCATCATTGCTTAACCCATTCCCTCGTATTGACGACTTTTGACGACTCTATAAAAGTCACTTTGTGAAACCATTGTGATAAAATGCTCTATTTATCACAATGGTTTCAAACTACACTATACTACATGTTTTTTCCCCACCTTTTCGGTAGATTTATGCAAGGAGGTTGTGTCTAAAAATGGCCTATCATAGAAAGGGTTAACGATAGAGTCCACTAAATATGAAAGCGTCTAATGTGCGAGAATATTTTGAATGGCAAATCGTGTATACACAGACCAGATGACTCCTCAATGGACCAACTGTAACAGGGTATAGACTGTTTACAGATGTCATAACGCGAGTGTCTAACATTCAAAGGGAGAAACGAAACTCTGTTAGCCCTCTCCCTCATATGAACGTGTTTCACGCATTTGCAAACAGAGAAGACCAAGATCAGACGGCTCCTATAGGAGCCGTCTGATCAGGGCCTGTTCTGTTTGCTAATGGAATTTGATATATCTGTTTCTTTACTTTCTAAACTGGCTCCAATTGCCCACCTTCCATACTTCACTATAACTATTTTGTCCATGAATATTCAGTAGGTATTGACATTTAGAATAAACACAGAACAGGTAAAGGGTTAGTTTACTTTCATGTCCACAGCTTGCTTAAGATTAACCCTTTTACCTTATGAATATTTATACAATAATTCATGTATTCATGCATAGTTATTTACTAAATGTTCATAATGGTCAAAAGGGGAGTTTTAGAATTATTAGAGACTGTAGAAGAATCTGACCTATGTTATTGTATAAGCAAACGGAGCAGGCACTGATCAGATGGATCTCACAGGAGTTTTAACTTTAACCCTGTCACCACCAATGTCGAAAAAATGCACTACGACAAATAGTGCAGTCCCAGATCAGACGCCGCCTTTTTAAGGCGGCGTCTGATCAGGAACTTCACTTTTTATCTTCAATTCTATTTCTATATCTGTGCTTTACTCCTTTGAAATTTGCATTTATTTATCTCATTTCCTTGTTTTACCGAATGATTTAACAAAATTTATTTACAGACGGCAATTAGAAATTTGCCACCGAAAGAGTTAAGCCTCGCCGTTTTTGCAATGATTTACCTCACAGTTCAGAGGTCCTTTTTTCGTGTTTATCTCAATTACGGAGCTCAGGATCCTCTCACCGTCTGCCAATGCTGGTATAATATCTCTGTCCTCGTCACTTGCCAGACATTCGATGTCATCTTCGTGCAGACTGTCTGGTACAGCTGTTACAATGCAATTGATGCCCTGGTGATGGGACCTGTGACCGTCTACCTCGTCGTTTTGTCGGGTAAAGCTGAGAAGAAATTTCAACTTATCTAACACACTTGTGATAGGTAAATACGTGTAGCCTGCTGAGCAAATTGTTTTACATAATTTTTCCGCCTAATACATTTTCAAAATTCAAGCTATAACCAATGTGTCTACCAAAATGCAACCAATGTGTCAAAGGGTTTGGATCCTGATGAGACGCCGAGTTACTCGGCGTCTCATCTGGGTCCAAAACTTGTGTATACGTATTCACTCATCCGCCCATAGCAGGCTAAAGGTTAATTATGGAGACATTTTTTAAAAGTACTATACAGTTTTAATGCTGAGTAAGCGTTTACCCATTCCCTGTAAAATATTCATGTCAGAAATAATGACATCATGAATATTTATTAGCCGAATAAGTTGCCAGTTGTAGATGGGATTGTTTTGGTATTGGTAGAAACTGTTGAATCGAGCCTATTATAATTCCATAAGCAAACAGAGCAGACCCTGGTCCAATAGGAGCCGTCTGGTACGGGTCTACTCTTTTTGCAAATGCATGAAAACCCATTTATATGACGAAAAGGGTTAAAACAGACCTGCGGATTTCAAACTGTTTGACCTTGAAGAAACTGAAGAGAACTCCAATTTATCCCTTTACTCCATAAATACGCAAACAAAGTAGATCCCAGGAGCCAACAGATACCACATCTCACCACACACAATTTATTTGGCGGTCAAAGGTTTAGTAACAATTAGATACCTTTTGCGTTGGCTGCGTACTCAATGCTATTCATCGCCTTCTTAATTGCTTCTTGTACTTTGACTGTCGTCTGCTTCAACGCTGCCCTCAACTCATCCATTTTTGCATTTATTCTTAGTGCATACTCATTAACTTCGTTTGTGGTATTGAGAGCCTTGTTAATAATCTACAAACAGAGAAAACACTACTACAGTATTTTTACGCTTATATGATCACAAGAAGAAGTCTAAATTTAATCTCCGGTTCAGAGGAGTTTTACTGTATTTGTGTAAGTTGTGCGAAAGTGAGTTAAGATCATGGTCAGCAACTCTTGATTGGAGTCTTCAGCTTCTGTAATATTTAACCCTTTTAGTCACAGATCAGGGGTTTTCAATCTTTGTCTCTAACTCTATTTCTATTGTCTGTGCTTTATTCCTTTGAAATTTGCAATTATTCATCTCATTTCCTTTTTTTACCGAATGAGTAAACAAAATTGGTTTGCAGACGACGTTTAGAAATGCGGAAAAATGAGGTCTACTGTAGGTTTAATTTACGTCCGACCCGTTCACCTTCTTCAGTACAATTGGCCAAATGTCACAATAACTGGATCCTGATTAGACACCGTGTCACTCGACTTATCTTCTGAAACCATGCTATTTGAAAATGTGTCAAATTGCACTTGGCAGGTTAAGGGTAAAGAAAATATTTCCCACCAATTGTGTCAGTGAATAATAAAGTGGAATCTGTCATAAGCGATACCATATTGCCTAGACACAGGAATCTTAAAAGCAGGTGGTTGCTTAATGCAGGGCAAAAGTAATGCAGAAAACTTCCGTAGGAACTTCTGTAGGAGCTTTCTGAATTACGTTTGACCTGAATTAAGCTTCTGCCTGCCTGAAAGACCCTTAATAGGATCCGTTTTTAATCGTCGCTTAAGACAGGTTCTACTGTAGATGTATAACGAACAGAGTAGCATCCATTATCTTTGACTATTTACCTGGTGAATATTCATGTTGTTTTGTCAGACTATTTACCTGCTGGATATTCATGTTATATTGTCAGACTATTTACCTGGTGAATAGTCATGTTATATTGTCAGACTATTTACCTGATGAATATTCATGTTATATTGTCAGACTATTTACCTGATGGATATTCATGTTATATTGTCAGACTAGTTACCTGATGAATATTCATGTTATATTGTCAGACTATTTACCTGATGGGTATTCATGTTATATTGTCAGACTATTTACCTGGTAAATATTCATGTTATATTGTCAGACTATTTACCTGATGAATATTCATGTTATATTGTCAGACTATTTACCTGATGGGTATTCATGTTATATTGTCAGACTATTTACCTGGTGAATATTCATGTTATATTGTCAGACTATTTACCTGATGAATATTCATGATATATTGTCAGACTATTTACCTGATGGGTATTCATGTTGTATTGTCAGACTGTTTACCTGGTGAATATTCATGTTATATTGTCAGACTATTTACCTGCTGGATATTCATGTTATATTGTCAGACTATTTACCTGATGAATATTCATGTTATATTGTCAGACTATTTACCTGATGGGTATTCATGTTATATTGTCAGACTATTTACCTGGTAAATATTCATGTTATATTGTCAGACTATTTACCTGATGAATATTCATGTTATATTGTCAGACTATTTACCTGATGGTATTCATGTTATATTGTCAGACTATTTACCTGGTGAATATTCATGTTATATTGTCAGACTATTTACCTGATGAATATTCATGATATGTTGTCAGACTATTTACCTGATGAATATTCATGTTGTATTGTCAGACTATTTACCTGGTGAATATTCATGTTATATTGTCAGACTATTTACCTGATGACTATTCATTGTCAGACTGTTTACTTGATGAATACATTTGTATTCATATTATATTGTCAGACTATTTACCTGATGACTATTCATGTTGTATTGTCAGACTATTTACCTGATGGATATTCATGTTGTATTGTCAGACTATTTACCTGGTGAATATTCATGTTATATTGTCAGACTATTTACCTGATGGATATTCATGTTGTATTGTCAGACTATTTACCTGATGAATATTCATGTTATATTGTCAGACTATTTACCTGATGAATATTCATGTTCTGGTGAATATTCATGTTGTATTGTCAGACTATTTACCTGATGAATATTCATGTTGTATTGTCAGACTGTTTACCTGATGACTATTCATGTTATATGTCAGACTATTTACCTGGTGAATATTCATGTTATATTGTAAGACTGTTTACCTGATGACTATTCATGTTGTATTGTCAGACTGTTTACCTGATGAACATTCATGTTGTATTCCTACCATTATGTATATCGATTAACCCTTTCCGTGTTTTATACTTTGTTCATTTTTCAATACCTACTGCATATGCATGGAAAAATAGTTATAATCAAATGTTTAAGGTGGAATGTTGTAGCCCTTTTAAAAATTAAAGAAACAGATCTATTAAATTCCATAAGCAAACAGAGCAGACCCAGATCAGACGGCTCCTCTAGGAGCCATCTATACTGGGTGTACTCTGTTTGCAAATGCGTGATAACACGTTTATGTGAGGGAAAGGGTTAACCGATTTTCTTATATCATTATGTAAAACAGGTATATGCATAAACTATGGGAAAACGTATATAATCAAATCTTGGATATTCTATAAGCAAACGGAGCAGACCTTAATCAGACAATTCATACAGAAGCCATCTGATCTGGGTCTGCTCTGTTTGTAAAGGCGTTAATATGCGAGTCTATCAGGTACAGGGGTAAGAGTTCAATTTAAATGTACGCCTACTATCTGTTAAACTGGGATATAAATAGTTTACCTCCTCTGTCTCCTTTCTATACTTCTCTGCTGCACTGTGATCAGTCGGCGGGTCTTTGATTCCTTTAATTCTGCTAATTTCCGCTGACAGTAGGGAGACAGCCGAGATGTCGTCCCCTTTAACAGCGGTATTCGGTATCCGCGACATCGCACGAGAAATATATCCACAAGCTGGTGTCCTTCTGTTGTTCACTAGTGACAAGCTAGACGACAGAAAATCCTTGTGCGCCAATAATTATCGTTCGCCAAACACAAAGCTCGCCTATTTAAGATTATTCCGAGTAGAATTCGTCACTCTTTCCACACAAGCCTTGGTAATAATTATTTCAACCCTTACCAGACGGCTCCTACACGCACTTTCTCACTTGTATCTACCCTGTTTGCTAAGGCGTCTGTGACAAGTGAAGGGTTAATTGGCTGGTGTAGATAATGCTAATACCCCACTGTACCCCAGTTAAGTTAATATCGATCTTAAGACAGAATATACATGTACATGTATTGAGAAATGTAAATTTGGTTCCTGATTATAAACGATTTTCAAATGACCAAATTGATAAATTATTCGCTGTTTACATCGGTGTACAAGTCCGATAAAACCAAATATGCCACATCACGCCCTACATACCATTGGCGCTTACTCTATTGTTTTTGTGTGCCTAATTGTTATACAGTAGAACCGGTCTTAAACGGTCATCAAAAATAGTCTAATTATGAATCTGTAACGCAGACGGTAGCTTAATACAGAAGCTCCTATAGGAGTTTTCTGCATTACTTTGCCCTACATTCAGCAACCACCTGCTTTTTAACAAGCATGTGTTAAATAAATGCTGACAGCTTAAGAGAGATTCTACTGTATGTACATTTTTTGTAATGGGAGTCCATACACACAGAGGCCATTGATATAGTATTATCCTCCCAGTTTGATCTGAGACTGGATTAAATTTCGGCGTGTTTATCGGGATTGTTCGTAATACTCTGTGACAAAAATAGCAAACCAAAAGCCGGTAATAATCATGTTCCACGAGGATTGTACAGTAAAACCACTCTAATGCGGCCACTTAATGAACAAAAAATGGCTGTCTTTATAAGCAAGTGGTTGCTTAATGCAGGACAAAAGTTATGCGGAAAGCTCCTACAGGAGCCTTCTGCATAACTTTCCTCCTGTATTAAGCATAAATTTCGTCCTGTATTAAGCTACCACTTGCCTTTGCCACGGTGAGTTATGCCCCTTTTTGCTGGTCGCATTAGAGGGGGGTTACTGTTTTCTTATAGCGCATTCTTATACCTTCGGAAATTTATTCGAAGATTACCGACGACAATACACGGAATATGCATCAGTCTCATGTCAAATTGGTAGGATAATACATCTGATGATAAAGTAGCACAAAGTACAGGTACAGGTAAAATTAGATCTTATGGCACACCAACATAACCTACTTAAAATGTAAACAAAGCATACCTGTAACGGTGGTCTCGAGAAAAATAAAAATAAAAAATAATAAAAAATGTATACGCCCATCAAAACATATGAAAAAACAAAACTACCCATTCCAAATATAAAACAATAAAAGCAAAACAGATTTGAACCAAACTATTATAGCGGCCACCTGGGCGTTATACAGTGTATTTACCTGTAGTGTTTGTAAACACTGAGAACAAAAGGCGTGCCATAAGATCTAATTTTACCTGTAAAATTAGATCTTATGGCACACCAACATAACCTACTTAAAATGTAAACAAAACATACCTGTAACGGTGGTCTCGAGAAAAATAAAAATAAAAAATAATAAAGAATGTATACGCCCATTAAAACATATGAAAAAACAAAACTACCCATTCCAAATATAAAACAATAAAAACAAAACAGATTTGAACCAAACTATTATAGCGGCCACCTAGGTATTATCCTACCTATTTGACCTGAGACTCATGCATATTCCGTGTATTATCGTCGGTAATCTTCGACTAAATTTCCGAATGCGCTATAAAATACAGTAAAATCCTTTAAGTGCGACCAGCAAAAAGAGGCATAATTCATAGTGGCAAGGCAGGTGGTAGCTTAATACAGGAGCTTAATACAGGACGAAAGTTCCTACAGGAGCTTTCTGCATAACCTTTGTCCTGTATTAAGCAACCACCTGCTTATAAAGACAGCCATGTTTATCCAATCAGTGGTCGCATTAGATGGGGTTTTACTGTACAATCCTCGTGGAACATGATTATTACCGGCTCTTGGTTTGCTATTTTTTGTCACAGTGTATTACGAACAATCCCGATAATCACGCCGAAATTTAATCGAGTCTCAGGTCAAATTAGGAGGATAATATTATACAGTGTATTTACCTGTAGTGTTTGTATACACTGAGAACAAAAGGTGTGCCATAAGATCTAATTTTACCTGTACATACACAATGTACCGTTGTTATTGTTAGAAGTTATTCCTTTAACCCATTCCCTCATATTGACGACTTTTGACGACTCTGTAAAAGTCACTTTGTGAAACCATTGTGATAAATGCTCTATTTGTCACAATGGTTTCAAACTACAAAAATCTAAAATGTTCCTTTTCTCTAGTTAATGCTCCTTTTCGGTAGATTTATTCGAATATGTTGTATCTAAAAATAGCCTATGAGGTAATGGGTTAATCTACAAAACAATTATGTAAGGTATGATGATTTTATGGATACTAACAAGCTGAAATTTGAGAGTAAAGTACAAAGGAAGTCTTGGATCCAGAAAAAACTGTAAAATCACAATGTCATTTAGTTCTTAAGCAAACAGAACAAACCTAATCAGGCGTACAACAGTCATCTGATCTGGGTCTACTCTGCTTGCATTCGTAAACATGGAGTAAAGGGTTATTACATGAATTTTAGATCAACCCTTAGTGTGGGAAACGAGTATATAAGAACCTGTCCTTAAGCAACCACCAGAAATTAAGGCAGGTGGTAGCTTAATACAGGTCTGATGAGTGGTTTCAAAACTAAACAATTCCAACATTTTCCTTTTCTCTTCTATTTGCTCCTTTTCGGTAGATTTGTTCAAAGAGGTTGGGTCTAAAAATAGACTATGTGGCAATGGGTTAATTAATATACAGAAAGGGGGGGGGGCAGTTTGAACTATTTCGCACTGAAATGTTTATAGTAAATCATGTGTTGTCTTTTAGAAAAATACTAATGGCGTCAGATAAATGTATAGTTCTAAGTGGGATAACTTCCTGGTGGTCCAGTGGTCTGGTTCCCATGTATTCTCCTTTACCCTTTTCTCCATACCTGTGCCTTTCTTCGCATTTGCAAACAGAGAAGACCCAGATCAGACGACCCCTGTAGAGGCCGTCTGGATAGGGTCTTCTCTGTTTGCTTATAAAATAATACAGATATAATGTCAATGTTTCTACTTTGGCCAAACATTCCTTTGTCCATGTGCCATTATAAAAATGAATCTAATGGATATTCATAATGACATAATATGACATGGAACCAAACTGTCTATAATTATCATCATCTTACACTATATCACCGGTCATCTGGCATGGAACCAACCTGTATGTATTCTCATTTTACAGTATACCATTCGGCATCTGGCATGGAACCAACCTGTCCGTATACTCATCTTACAGTATACCACTCGGCATCTGACATGGAACCAATCGGTCTGTATACTCATCTTACAGTACACCACTCGGCATCTGGCATGGAACCAACCTGTCTGTCTTACAGTATAACCTGTATGTATTCTCATCTTACAGTATACCACTCGGCATATGGCATGGAACCAACCTGTATGTATTCTCATCTTACAGTATACCATTCGGCATCTGGCATGGAACTAACCTGTCCGTATACTCATCTTACAGTATACCACTCGGCATCTGACATGGAACCAACCTGTCTGTATCCTCATCTTACAGTATACCACTCGGCATCTGGCATGGAACCAGCCTGTCTGTTTCCTCATCTTACAATATAACACTCGGCATCTGGCATGGAATAAACATGACTGTATCATCAGCTTACAGTATACCACTCGGCATCTGGCATGGAATAAACATGTCTGTATCCTCAGCTTACAGTATACCACTCGGCATCTGGCATGGAATAAACATGTCTGTATCCTCAGCTTACAGTATACCACTCGGCATATGGCATGGAACCAACCTGTCCGTATACTCATCTTATAGTATACCACTCGGCATCTGACATAGAACAAAACTTTTTGTTTGAGTCTGAGATCATTCCCAATCATCTGACCAATCAGATATTTGAGATTAATCCCAGACTCAGACATAGAATCAGACTCAAACACAGACGCAGACTCAGACCCAGGATCTAACTTGACTCCAGTAAAGTCTGAGTTCAGGATTGATATTAAATCTCACACCGCTATGAGTTATTTCATGCATCATCGAGGTGCCGAGTTATCAGGTCGAGTGATCTGGATCTAAACGCTTGAATACTTTGGCACTGTTTGGTTTTGTTGTATTTTCAAAAGAAATGGAAAATTGACATTTGCAGTAAATGTAAATATCGGTATTGAAGACAGATAGATCATTAATGCAGGGTGAAATTCATACAGAAAGCTCATCTAGGAGCTTACTGCATGCCTTTTACCCTGAATCTAGCAGCCAACTGCCTAAAAGTATCTATGATCTTCACTACTAGAATTCCGGTTTAGAGGGATGTTACTCTGTTTAATATTAAACGGCTTAACCCATTTGCTGTTTGCTCCCAGTGGATTCTTCCATGTTTATATATTGGATTAGTCTATCTTTTATCTAAGGGATGTCTGGTCTAAATTTTCATTTTTGTTGTATTTTATATTAAATTTCCTATCAGCAAACAGTGTAGACTCTTATCAGACGCCGCATTATGTTTGCCTACGTCTCATATATGGGATCAAATGGGTTAAAGATAAAAGTCATCATCTGCATTTTAAGTTTCCGTTGTTTATTCCTGATTGGTATAGAGAGTTGTTGCTTTCTTTACGGTACAACCTCACTCATCTGAAGTTTTAGTGCAGATCAATTGAGAACTGTGTAGACAGTGGTTGGGTAATGCAGATTGAACGTCATGAAATAAGCTCTCACGTGAGCTTTCCGCGTGACATTTACGTTGGTTTAATCTGCCACTGGTCTTAATCAATTCCCTCATATTCATGCTGTTTGAAGCCTCTCTAAAAGTCACCTTTTGAAACCAATGCGATAAATAGAAAATTAACTCCATATTTATTTTGAAACCACTGTGATAAATAAAGCACTAGGAGCAAATGCTCTAATTATCACAATGGTTTCAAAACTACCCCGTTCTAAATTCCCCTTTTCTATAATTAATGTTCCTTTTGGTAGATTAATTAAAAGAGGTTTCGTCTAAAAATAGCCTATGGCGTAATGGGTGAAAACCCAATAATGGTACATGTGCTTATTTGTGTATTCGGATCAGCGATGGTTTACTGTATTGTCGTTGTCCATTGTTTCTATGAGATTAACGGATATACGTATTGCATTACAGTAAGATAAATGTACAGAGAACATGTTTTACAGTTGCCCAATTCTAAAACGTTCTCAGTTTGAATTAATCATACATATTATTATGAATTTGACCAAGTCCGCATCAGTATACAGTAAAACCTCTCTTATCCGGCCGTTAAATGTAATATGAATATCGGTCTTGGAGACAGGTGGCAGCTTAATGCAGGGTGAAAGTCATGCAGAAAGCTCCTCTAGGAGCTTTCTGCATGACTAAAAGTATCTAAATTCTTATCTACTAGAATTCCGGTTAAGAGAGGTTATACTGTATTTAATTACATAGTTAATCTTTTTAATGCTGAAGATTAAAAGCGTAATGGCCTATTATTGTTTTATGACAGAGCCTATTCAGTATAAAAGGGGTGCGACAGGAGTTTAAATGAATTCTGATCTGGGTCTGCACTATTGCAAATATCAATAACCTCGTTTTCCGCATTTAAAGGTTTAATGTTGATCGGATATGTTTGTTATTAGAATTATCAACGCATTAATCCATTGAATGCTGAATTTTCAAAGCGGAATGGTCCATCATTGTTAGATAATATACATGTAATTATTTGCATAAGGGGTTGTTTGAATGACAAGCAGCGCAGACCCTCATTATATGATTCATGTAGAAGTCCTGTTATCTGAATTTACACTGGTTGCAAAGGTAAGAACACTTCTTTCTCGCATTTCAAGAGTAATTTAATGTCTAAGTATGTGTCTGTAGGACAGAAGCTTTCTGCATTATGTCCGCCCTGTATTAAGTAACCACATGCTTTTTACACATCTGTGTTTAAATAATAGCGTCTTGAGACAGGTTCTACGGCATAGACCACAAAATAAACCATCGAAAAATAGACGTTAGACCACTCACTCCTAAATCAACCATTTTCCGGCTGTTCACTCGCATTTACAAACAGAACAGAACAGAACAATATTTTATTCAGACTTGTACATAATACATCGTCTTTACTATATACAGCTATTATAATTGTCCACGTGGTTTTTGGTAAATAATGCATTTCTTTTCGACTCAAAACATATAGTTTGACAGTTTATAAGTTTATAAACATATCTGAAAATCAATATACATCTAATAATGATTTAACACGGGAAACCCAAATTCTATGAGCCTTAGAATAATCATTAAAAGCTAACTGGTACACTTTCCTTACTATGATATTATCAGAAACTTGGATCCTACACCAGTATTTCACTATCTTGCTGTAACGTGCAATATATAACGGATATCGCGCTAGTTCTCCATACACGCCTGTTGTACTACTGTTTATTGGAACTTCTTTCAATATCTTTTTGATTCTGTGAAACCCCAAACTTCAGAAGAGTAACCTAATATGGATCCGGCGAAGGAATCAAATAGTTGACAGAACATCTTTGATTTTAGTGGAAATAACTTACAATTAGCCAGTAATGTGTGCATTGCTTTTAAAGCTTTTCCTGTTATATGTTCATTATTCAACGCAAGACTACCAGTGTAGGTAAAAACTGTACCAAGGTAGTTGAAACTATAACTACCTCTACAAGTTCGCCGTTATATAACCACTTCTTTTCACCTCTCAATCCTCCCCTTTTTCTAAAACTGCTGTTTTTGTTTTCAAGGTATTAGCTTCAATACCCCATTTGTTGCAGTACACATGCAATACATTGAGACTGTCTCGTAAATGTTTCGGTGTATTACCAAATATGGCCATGTCGTCTGCGAAAAGTAATAACATTAAAACAATATCATCTATTAACAAACCAGAGTTCATATCATTATGTAAAAATAACTCCAGATCCTCAAAGAACAGCAATACTAAAAGTGGCGAAATCACCTCCCCTTGCCGCAATCCAACTGAATATTCAATAAAATCAGAATAGCCATTGCAGTGTTTAACACAAGATTTCACTTCTTCATACATATTTTTTATTACTCTTAGTACCTTACCTTGTAAACCCGATTTATAAACTTTTAACCATAATGCGTTTCTATAAATACTATCAAAACATTTTTAAATCTATAAAAGCAACATATAATCTCTTATTGTTATTAAAGTAATGTTCAACTAGTGTATTTAAATCGAAGATAGCATCTATTGTTGAGCTACCTTTTCTGAAACCGAACCATGCGTCTGAGATGCTACTGTATTTATCACAAAACACCACGATCCCCTGGTTTAAAACGGTTGTAAACAGTTTGGATAGACACCTAAATAGCGTGATTCCCCTGTAATTATTAATATCTTTTTTTATCTCCTTTTTTGAACAATGGTATAATAATTACCGGTCTCCGTTGGTCCGGGAAAATACCAGAATCTAAAATAGCATTACAAATATCACATATGTGCGAAGCCAAGATATCACTACATTCAATAAAGTACTCATTGAGCAGACCATCATTACCATATGCTTTACTTGTCTTCACTTTTTTAATCGCTTGTAAAATTTCTTCTGTATGAAATGGAAAATCCAACTCGTCGCTTGCAAACAATGAATTAAAATCGTGTGTGTCAGAGAAGTCTTCTGCTTCAGCATTTGCACATGTGAAACTATCATTTTCGAAATTTGAGAAGTACTGAAAGAAATCTGCAAGTTTGATTGAAGTTTCTGTTTTAGAATTTGTTCTTTTAAAATGTTTCCAAAATTCTCTAGGTTTACTATATCTTAATTTTTCTAGCTCCTCTAACTTCTTTGCTTCAAACATACGTTTCTTCTTTCTAACCGTAGTTTTATACTCATTTTTAAACTCACAAAGATGAATGCTAATTATGTCAGTTCTACAGTTATTTAAAACGCGTAGGGCGTCCATATAGCACTTTTTTGCACGTACACAATCAATATCAAACCAATCAGAGTTATTTAACAAAGGCGTGCTATTAAATTCGGGCCGGTGTTTCGAAAAGGTAGTTTTAAGAAATAAAGGATCTGCGACTTCCCTAATAACCTGTGTAAAATCCGATTAATCGATTCTTTCGAGACACATCAATGTCCTCTACTATGTCATTGAAAATTGGCAATTTACCTATAATGCCAGATCGGAATACCGATTTGCACGAATCTATCAATCTGAATTTGGTTTCAGTAGAGTCGTCTGGTTCAACAGTTTGTTTATTACACCTGAGTGAGAAATGGATCGGGCTATGGTCACTCCATTCATTTACAAGTTCAACGGTAAAACTAGTTAAGCACGAGAAAGTACATTCTGCAATTCTGCCGTTAACAATTCTCATGCACGTTGCTTTACACAAATCTAATCATTTAGTATCAAATGTGTAACATTTTTTGTCCACCGAGGCCCGGTAAAGGTATTGATCGGGAACATATTCATCATAGTCAGTATTCTTATTGTATAAATCATGAATAATGAAATCACTTTTCTATCAAACTCTACTGTTAAAATCTCCACATATATAAATATCTCCTAAATCACCATAAAAATAAATATCATTTTCGAGTAAATAAACAAATTTCTACATTTATTGTGTTATAAGCTGGCGAGTCCTCTCCCCATAGATAAACGTCACATAAGTAAATATCCCTTTCTGTTTTACAAAAATTACGATCAAGCTTTATAGAGTTGTGATGATTTTTAATAATGTCGATGCCATCAGACAGATTCTTTGTAATATAATACAATACCGCTGCAGCATCTTTTAGCTTTTATGTGATGAAAATCCCTGTAAAGGTTGTGAGAAACATATCCTGATTGATCGATATTACTGTTTGCAGATGCCCATGACTCGTATAAAATATAATGTCATAAGGAACTAATTCATTTACAAAGTCGAAACTTCCCATTTTGTCCTTTGTCAGACCATGGACATTCCATGACAAAATGTTCAACCCACTCCCCTCGTATATCTAGTCTTTCACTGTTTTCCCATCTATGTACAGCGTGTCGTACGCAATCCATGCTTGCTGTTTCGCATCTTTTGCTGCCTTTAGCTTTTGCAGTAACCTTTTTCTCTTCTCAATAATTGACTTCGGAAATTGTTCAGTGACATAATATTGCGTCCCTTGTAACGATTTCCACTTCTAACTCTCAGTCTGCACTTGCCCTCCTGTTTCAGACCTATTCTGTGTACTCTTTCCATTATCATTCTGTCAACAATTTCTTTAGCCAGATTCATCTTCTGTACTATAAAATCTCTTAATTTCTCCTCTGCTTCCTCATTACTCTCTGACTGGGCCTCTGGTATATTAGAGAAAAGAAAATTGTTCCTCATGGACAGGCTCTGCAGATAAACAACTTCTTCTTTTAAGGTATCGTTTTCCTTTTACAAAGACACGACTTTGTCATTTAACACCCCTAGCGCAAAGTCACTTGTTTCCACTGTTTCTTCCACCATCTTCCTATTTCTATCTTCAATAGTTAATCATATTTTCTTAATTTCTTTCTCAAACGCTACCACTTTACTCCTAACTGCTACTTTTACAAACAGTTTGGACTCAGGCGAGACGTCGAGCAGCTCGGTGACTCACCTGTATTCAGGTTTTTTGGCAATCCTTTAGAAGTTCCCCAAAATCTTCATTGAAAGGGTAGTTATTAACATTGTGCAGACAAATTTAAGCAGAAATTGTTTCTTACAGGGGCGGGAGGTGGGGGTCGTGTAAGACAATAACCTTTGTAGACACGGTGATATCTTTCAGTGCGCTGCGATGCTAAATTAGATGGGTCTTATAATTTAAAGCATAGCGACACTGCATATTATAGATAGTGCCGCATGAGATAGAAAGAAGGAATCAAAGAAACACCGAGTCACAGCAAATGAAGAGCACACGCACAAACACACACACACAAACATATACACACATTCAAAGAGGTGGAAAGAACGGCCAGGGTCAAACTACCAAAGAGGTTATAACCATGGTTTTAGGTACATGTCTAACCTCATACTTCTGGCTACATGAAATGTATAAGCAATGTGTTAACATGACATACACGTTTGGTTTGGCATAAATAAAACTGTTACTGTAGCGTTATTAGAACTGTCGAATTTATAATACGTAAGTAATCCTGTTTATTCTGAGCGTAGCCTTATATTTGCAAACAATATAGATACAGATCAGACGTCAGGATCAAACGCTTGGTCAAAAGGTTTTAAGCAATTGAACGTATTGGATATAGGAGCAATTTTAACCCTTTCACCGCCAAACTCGCATAAATGCAACACGACAAATAGTTCAGTCCCAGATATTCAAGTCGGCGTCTGATCAAGAACTTCAGTTTTTGTCTAAATCTCTATTTCTAAATACATGTATGTGCTATATGGGCGTCTTTTGTGGGTTATCTCCCCAAATTTAATTTTTAGGTGGCGCTTTTGCAGAAAACTTATTAAACTCATTGTCACGTTCAAGTTACAAGGCACAGGTGTTTTATTTTCTGGATAAAAAACTGCTGTTTCTAAAAGGAGATCAAAGTTCAAAGCTAATTATTAGGAAAACACAACGTGTTTTACATAGTAGGAGATTGGAATCAGTTTGGATATTATACTGAAAGCTCAACTACCATCATAAAAATGTCAGATTCCGACTCTGAAATCAATTTCAATTTTAATAACCAACTAGCAGATCCTGTACAAGAGAATGACAGGGGTGACATAGAGGATGCTGGGCATCATGAATATGTCAGAAGGGAAAGAGGAAACGGTGATCTGAGACACAAGGCGACTCCACACATAAAACCAGATCCATACACAGGAGAAGAGGACTGGGACCTATATATCTCTTACTTTGAAGAGTGCGCTGAATTGTGCCAATGGTCCGAAAGAGAAAAGTTACTTTATTTGGCAACTTCTTTGAAGCAGCAGGCCAGGGTCCACTATAGTTCCCTGCCTCATGGGGAGAAGAATTCATACGGGTCTTTGATTTTTAATTTAGGACAGCGTTTTGGGAGTAAGCGGCAACAGAGCCGCTGGATTTCTAAGCTACAGAATAGAGCTGGGGGAGAAATGAGACAATTGGGGCATTCGGGGATGAGATCCGTCTGTATTCACAAAAACATATGTGACCTTAGACAGGGAAGCACAAGAGATGCTGGCTTTACAACAATTCTATAAGAATGTCTCGCCTGAGATGAGGTGCAGGCTCATGGACAGAGACTGTAGGACCATTAGGGAGGCAGTAGAGATTGTTGAGCGCTATGAAGAGGTGATGGGGAAGACGGATGTGAATGCTAGTTCTCAAGTTCGAAGTGTATCTAGCTCGGGATTTTCATCAGGCGAAAATAGCCACATTGATAAGCGTGAATGTGGGAAGCAAGGGGATGAAATTGAGGGGATAAAAAGTAGCCTTAGAAAGATAGAGCAACGTCTCCAGAAGTTAGAGACTAGGGGTCAGTCAAGGAATTTGAATTCTTCTAGAACATGTTACCAATGTGGATCGAGCGATCATTTGTACAGAGATTGTCCCAAGAAAAAGCCAAATGGGTGGAAGTCCTCTAGGAACCAGGGAAACGGGAGTCCATCACATCAGTAGGTCGTGATGTGGTGATTTTTTATTCAAATCCACCTAGCCAGACTAAATTTTCAAAACCACCAAACACAAAGCCGAAATTTGGACACATGGATAATAACATAGGCAACCTGGATAATGGGTTTTATACCAGAGGGTTTATTGAAAAACAAGAAATAAATTTCTTAATTGACAGTGGGGCGACTATTACGCTCCTGTCAAAAGCTACTTATGATAGATGTAGGGGAACAGACAATATTCCACTCTACCAGAGAGAAGTTTCTATCCAGGGTGTTGATGACACAAATATCAAGGTGCATGGCTATGCAGATATTCTTTTAAATCGAGGCGATTTTGAGACAGACATGACATTTGCTGTGTGACATCTCACTTGAAGGCATATTGGGACAGGATTTTATTAGGAAACATATTAAATATTGGGATTTTGAATCGCTGTATCTCTATACTAAAGATGGAAGTAGCATACACTGTTGCACAGCAGGCAGCTCTGAGGGAATATGCAGAGTAATAGCCAAAGAAATGGTAGAAATACCATCGCACAGCTGCATGTTGGTACCAGTAGAGGTACCCAAGTCAATTATACTGCCAGAAATAGCATTTATTAATAGCAAGGGAAAGGAAATACAAGAATGTGGTGAATTCAAGATAATGCCAGGCATAATCACGCCACATAATAACAATTTGTTTATAGGAGTTCTGAATCACTCAGAACAGAACACTACCATAACCGAAGGCCTGGAGCTAGGACTTTGTTATGAGATTGAAGAAGATGACCAAGAGAAAATTGAATTGGAACGTTGTGCAGCTAATTCTGTTAATGTAACTAATATAGACCAAGAAGCCGTTCTTCCAGATCACTTGAAGGAAATGTTTGACAAGTCCGTTGGTCACCTGAGTCAGACAGACAGAGATAGATTTGCAAAATTACTGTTAAAGTATCAAGATGTTTTTGCCAAATCTTCTGATGACCTTGGCTGTACAGACAGAGTGAAGCACACAATAAACACAGGTAATGCAAATCCAAAACGCCTACCTCCTAGGAGACAACCGTATGGGAAAAGAAATACAGAGACTCAAGAAGTGGAAAAGATGTTGCAGAAGGGCGTAATAGAGCCCTCGAAAAGCCCATGGTCTTCACCTGCAGTGCTTGTCACCAAGAAGGACGGATCAACTAGATTCTGTGCATATGTTGTAATAACATTTCTTGTAATTCCACTATAAAATCTACAGTTAATGGTAGAACATTTAATGTCAAGATAAACTCAGACGTTGATTGTACTACTACTAACGTTATTTATGTTTTAACTTGAAACGCGCCTAGTTGCGGTATACAGTACGTAGGACAAACAGGACGTGCTTTGAAAACTCGATTTCGTGAGCATGCATATCAGTGTCGAAATCGTAAACTAAACAATTTTTTATACCAACACTTTCGGAAATCTGGCCATTCTTTTAAAGATGTTTTAGTACAAATTGTTGAGCATATAACATATGATAAGGAGGCGACTAGTAGCTTTAAATCGAAAGCTAGATTTATATCTGAATTAAATTGGATCAAAAAATTGCAAACACCTTTTCCTTTAGGACTGAATGATAATATTTACCAGACTGGAAATATTTCAAAAGAACCAGATATAGATATTTTTTCAATTTTTTCTATTAGAAAACGCAAATCTCGATCGCACGGCATTCGCAAGAATGGTAATATTAAACGAAAATCTCGTTTGAAATTGACTCTTCTTGATCTACATACTTTACGCCTAATAAACATGCCATGCTTTCTAGACTTTCCTCCTTATCTATATGTTCATTAAAAGAAATTGACGAGCAAGCCGATAAAATTATTTTTCGATCAGATCCTCTCATAGGAACGGCTAGTTTGATACAAAGCTTTACTCTACATGTTCTCAGACCGCACATCGACAAATTATCTGAACACCAAAGATTCTTCTTGAAAATTCCTTTTATTAATAAAGGTATTGATTTTATTGACCTCCAAAGTATTTTTAGAGACAAAAATGTAATTGACACTATTCCTAAATACTTCAAAAATACAGAACCACCTATCATCTGCTACAAATATAACAAACCCATCAGAAATACAATTTTCAACTATAATAAAATTGTGGCCGACCTTAATATTAATGATAATATTCCTGATAATTGAGATTGCGCCACCTCAAAATTTTGCTATTCTCCGGCTGGTCATGTGATTACTGGTAATTTTGAGATAATTAAAGATAAACGTCTACGATCTCTTTTGAATAAAGGTCCCAAATATAGAATACCATCCTTGATAGATTTTAACTCTTGTCGAGTTCAGATTGCGGAGGCTTTACAAAATTTTAGTATTAAATGGTGTCGAAGAGAACATGTTGAGTCTACTGCCCTTTCTTGTTGGAAAAAACTAATTTTTGATATAATTGATAAACGCATTTCCTTTTACAGCTCTAATAAACACCTTCTTCCACCTAAACCTAGAACTTCATTTAGACATCTTAAAAAGGGTTTACAGGATTTCCATTCAAAATACGTTTTTGTTCCTGCTGATAAGGCATCAAATAATGTGATTATTATTTGACGATTACATTATATCGATGTCTTGAAGCAGGAAATTACTAATACCAAGTCATACATTTCAGTTACCACTGACGAAAAGACCATCATTTCAGACCATGTCAAAAAGTGTGAACAATTTGGAACCGATATTAAAATTACACAACATAAACTTCCTACTATGTATTGGTTACCAAAACTACATAAAAAACCATATAAAGCGCGTTTCATTGCAAATTCTAGTTCAAGTACAACTACTAAATTGTCTATACTTTTGACTTCTTGTTTAACGAAGGTAAAGGAACATGTAAATTTTTACTGTGATAAGACTTATGAAAATTCTGGAATAAATCTCTTCTGGTCTATTAAGAACTCTTCAGAAGTCTTAAACAAACTTAAGAACAAAAGGTATCTTGCATCCACTGTAAGCACTTACGATTTTTCTACTCTGTACACAACTCTTCCTCATGTTTTAATTAAGGATAAGCTTACTAGCTTGATCCAGAAAGTATTTGCCCGAGAAAAACATCGTTCTTGGCATGTAATGCTGAAAAAGCTTTCTTTACCGACGAGCAAATGAAATATTACACCAATTGGACTTGCTCAGAAGTTTGCGAAGCACTAACCTTTCTTTTGGATAACATATTTGTACGTTATGGGAATGCTATATACCGTCAGGTAATTGGTATTCCCATGGGTACGAATTGTGCACCACTTGTCGCAGATTTGTTTTTGTACTGCTATGAGAGAGATTTCATGTTGAGTTTGAATCCTCAATCACAAGAAGATGTTATAAAAGCCTTCAATGATACTTGTCGATATTTGGATGATATTTTTAACTTAGATAACCCTTTCTTTAATGCTCTGATTCCTACAATTTATCCTAAAGAACTCAAATTGAATAAGGCTAACCCGTCCGACAATTATGCAGCTTTTCTTGACCTAGACCTTAAAATTAATAATGGAATGATTTCTTCGTAAATATATGACAAAAGAGATGATTTTGATTTTAATATTGTAAATTTTCCTCATCTTGACGGGGATGTTCCCCGTGCTCCATCTTACGGGGTTTATATATCTCAACTTATTCGTTTTGCTAGAGCTTGTTCATCTATTGACGATTTTAACAGTCGAAATCTCATTTTAACTGAAAAACTGCTTAAACAAGGATATAGATACCATAAACTAAGAAAAACTTTCTCTAAATTTTACTATCGAAATCTCTCGCTTATTGGCAAGTACAAATGTAATCTCAAGGTACTTTTGCGACACGGTATTTCACATCCTGAATTTTATGGTGATGTGATTTACAGACTTCGTAGAATTATTGGACATACCCATTTTCTCACTTTGTTCATCAAATATATAAAACAATTCATTAAAAAGGGATATGATCCTGTATTATTACAACATACTGCCTGTTTGGTTGTGAACCCTTTTACAGTTGTCAATCACGCTGGCCTCTTTGCATGTACGCCGACAAGAAAGGTTTAGTACTCTATGAAGGCGACCTCTTAAATCCAGAAATGGAAGGAGAACGTCGGATATCTGTACTATTTCATATTTGTCGTACCCTTTATTACTTTTATACAGTTACTCTGTTTGCAGCTCAATCATTGAGTACACTAGCGATAGGTGGATACAGTATGTTCAATTAAATGTTTTTTTGTTATACATGCACTTTACCATTGTATTTGCTGTCGCGGTTGTTGTAGATTAGTCGGAGAGGGGATACGTTTATTTACACTGTTTGTCTTTTCGGATGGGGATAGAATAAGGGTGAGGTTGGGCGCCCATAAACCGGTTTAAACCCCCGGTGACTTTTGTCACTGACCCTTCCAAGGCGGTACTTCCATCTTCCTCCTATTGTATGTTTGTTTTGTCTTTGTGCGTCTATTGTTGTTTTTTTTCTACCCATGTACATTTGCTGTTTCCTTGTGTTGCTGTTCGGGCGAATGCTTGTTCTGTATGTGGTATTTCCTGCATGACTCATTTTTGTACTTTGACTACAGACGCCTAAATGACGTTACTGTCAAAGACGCATATCCTATCCCAAGGGTAGGTGACTATTTTGATGCCCTTTCTGAATCAAAGTGGTTTAATTGTATGGACCTCTGTTCGGGTTTCTGGCAAATAGAGATGGAGGAAACCGATAAAGCTAAGACAGCGTTCTCAACTAGCCAGGGGTTGTACCACTTCAGGGTTATGCCATTTGGCCTTGTCAATGCTCCTTCAACTTTTCAGAGGTTAATGGAAGATGTGCTAAGAGGATTGCAGTAGAAAGAATCATTATTGTACATGGACGACATCATAACACCAGCGAAAGCGATAGACGAATGCCTCGAACGCTTGGAACATGTGTTCCAGAGGTTGAGGAAGGCACGCCTGAAACTGAAGCCTTCCAAATGTATCTTCTTTCAGAAATCAGCCAAATGCTTAGGCCATATAATCACTGAAGATGGTGTAAAGACTGATCCAGAGAAGGTCAGAGTCGTAAAGGACTGACCTGAACCTTCTTAAGTAAAAGAAGTTCGAAGCTTTCTAGGATTAGCCTAGTATTACCGGAGGTTTGTAAAGGGTTTTTCGGATATAGCCCGGCCTTTGCACAAACTATGCGAAAAGAACAAGAAGTTCAACTGGACCACAGAATGCCAGGATGCATTCAACGCATTTAAAGAAGCTCTTACAACTACACCAATCTTGGCGTACCCTGTAACAGGGTCGGTATTCATACTGGACACTGATGCTTCAAACGAAGGGGCTGGAGCAGTTCTTTCACAGGTGCAAGACGAGAAAGTTATAGCATATATGAGCAAGTCTATGAATATTCACGAGAGATCATACTGCATAACCAGAAAAGAACTGTTGGCTGTAATAACAGCTCTGAAACACTTCCATACCTACCTTTATGGTCAAGAGATACTAGTTCGAACTGATAATTCAGCAGTCAGCTGGATAAGATCTCTGAAGGTTCCTTCTGGACAAGTAGCCCGATGGTTGCAAGAGCTAAACACATACAACATAAAGGTAGTACACCGTAGTGGTCGAAGTCATGGTAATGCAGATGCACTCTCAAGAAGACCATGTAAATCATGTAAACGCCAGCAAGAACTTCAAGAAGAATTTGAAGTAGAAAACGAGATACAGGATGTGCCTGTTTCTCATGAAGAAGTGAGAGCAGTCACTAGAAATGAAGCCTTAAAGAAACATAATTCAGAACTTACAGAAAACCAACAATTACTGAGTGGTTGGGATCCTATTGAAGTTCAAACAAGGCAAGATGCAGACCATAGCATAGGGCCTGTCAAACTAGCCCTTCAAGGAAACAAAGAAATGCCAAATTGGTCTGAAATTTCTTCAGAAACGTCAGAGTTGAAAACACTTTGGCGTCAATGGGACCGCTTAGAAGTTAAAGCAGGAATGCTATACCGAAAGTTTGATGAAAATGGAGATACAGTGTTTCAATTAGTTACACCAAAAGAAAGCCAGGAAGAGGTTATGAATTATCACCATCATCTTCCAAGTTCAGGACATTTAGGTATAGAGAAAACATAAGGCAAAATTTGCCAAGCATTCTACTGGCTAGGAATAGCAGATTCAGTACGCAGACACTGCATTCAATGTAATGAGTATGCAGCACAGAAACTTTCTCGTGCAGCAAACAAAGCACCATTAGGACAATATTTAGTTGGAGAGCCCATGGAGAGAGTTATGATGGACATTTTAGGTGCACTACCAGTTTCTAGCAGAGGAAATCGGTATATCTTGGTAATTGCCGATTGGTTTACAAAATGGACAGAAAGTGTAGCGATACCAGACGTGGAGACAAAAACAGTGGCACAAGCGTTGACAATTTTGTATGAAGATTTGGTACACCTTTGCAAATATACTCTGACCAAGGCAGATGTTTTGAATCAAAACTCATGGTGGAATTATGTACTTTGCTAGGAATAGAGAAAACACGTACCACCTCTATGAGACCACAGGCAAATGGTCTCATTGAAAGGTTCAACCGTACATTGATCTCTATGTGAAAAGATTTCTGTCAATCTAACCAGAATTCGTGGGATGTTCATCTCCAGCAAGTAATGATGTCATATAGATCATCACTTCAGAGCAGTACAAAAGCTACACCAAACAAAATGACATTGGGAAGGGAAATAACCCTGCCAATGCAAGCTTTAATAGGTCGTTAATAGGTCGCCCAAAAGAAGAACAAACGGATACTGATCAAGAAAGTTACGTTTCTAATCAACATGGAAAAAATGAAAGAGTGTCATAATTTAGCAATAAAGAACCTAAAAGCTTCAGCCATGTATCAGAAGAGACATTATGATAGCACTTCTAAAGGGAAATGCTACAGAACGGGGCAGCTAGTTTGGCTACACAATCCAACTAGAAAAATAGGTGTTAGTTCAAAACTGATCAACAAGTGGAAATGACCATTTGTTATAACAAGGAAAATAGATGACCTTATATGTCTGGTAAAGCAGACATCTTCTGGTAAAGCAAAGGCTTATCACATTGACCGATTGTATCCATATCAGGGGAAAGTGGTTCCTTCATGGATCAAAAGAGAATTAGCAAGATTGACCAGAATGTGGCAGATACTTTCTGAATACTTTCTGAAGTGTTTTCTATAGAAACAATTCTATGGATACCTGTTTTCCTGTTATGT
Organism: Azorinus chamasolen; assembly: GCA_963576725.1. Lineage (NCBI taxonomy): Eukaryota > Metazoa > Mollusca > Bivalvia > Cardiida > Solecurtidae > Azorinus > Azorinus chamasolen. The sequence goes on along the minus strand of OY755241.1, from coordinate 40,841,689 downwards.
GTTAATTAAACATACAAATGTACATTCCTGTATAAATTTGACATATATGTGAATAAATGTGTAAGAAAAAAATGATTATATATGACGCTATTTTGAACAGACTGTATTCCTATTCGCAAAAACGCTGTTAATCCTGCGAGAGGCTGATATTGTTAGGTTCGCGCCTATGTGACAGAAGACCGCTGTAAATATTTTCATCAATGGGCGAACCGATCAATAAATTACTTTGTCTTACATCTGTACAAAATTATCTCAATAGTAAATATGTGTTTCTGTGTGTACTCTCCAGGGAATCCTGTTGGTTGTGCGATGCGATGTTTACATCATGGCAGCCTTGAAGAAACACCTTGTTGGACCAGCCCATACAAGGATGACAGTAATTTGCCCCTGGTGCACCAGGAGGGAGAAAACTTTCACAAGAGTTGCAGACTTGAAAACCCATGCGTTCAACAGCCACAAATATGAAGGTGTCCAAGACTGTCACTTAAGTCGTGGTGTGGGTTTTTATTATGCAAAATACCCAAGTGACTATACAAAAATAGTAGACTATATTGCACCATACCAAAGTGAGGAGGCATTTAGGGCAAGGGCAGTTATGAGAGATTGGGCCGAGAAGATGACAGACAAAGTAGTGTGGTTGGAGAGATTTAACAAGGGCTGAAAGCATCAGACAGACAAGCAGACAAGAAGTGAAAAGAAGGATGAAAGTCATGAGGTACAAATAGATCAAACAGGAGATAACAGCCGGAGAGAACAAGACAAGGAAAGTAATGGGGGGGGGGTGAGGATAAATAATGAAGGCATGAGAATTGACAGAAGAGAAAGGAGTGCAGATGAGGCATCTCAGAAGGCAAGAGATATGAATACAGAGGAACAATTAAGTAAGAGAGATAAAAGTGTTGAAAAGGTTCAGGAGAGGAACCAGAGAGGTAATAAATCACAGGAGAGAGTCAGGAGTGTAGAGAGAACAGACGAGAGTTGCAACAGGCATCGGGATGATCAAGCTAAGGAAAGGAGGAACAGCCAGGAGAGGAGAGTACATGTAGGAGGTAAAAAGAGAAAGATCGATGATAATTTGGAGGAGGAAGGAAAGAAAAGAGAAAAGTTAGGAGTAGAAGGGACAGAACAAGAGAAGGGATTTAAGGACTATGAAGATAACATTGAGTTAGGAGAGAGTAGTTCCGAGAGTGAGGAGTCAGAAAACGAGTCAGAGGCGGAAACGTTAGAGTCAGGATCAAGTGTCAACCTAAGATTACGGGCAACAAAAATATTAATGAGAGGAGCAATGCCCATGTGTTCGCCAGCTCAGAGGGATTGGAGCAAGATAGAAGAGATGAGAGTAGAGGGAGAGAATGGAACGCTGACATGGCCTCCATCAAATTGGAGAGCCATGACAGCATACCAGAAGCTGAAGGCACATGAGTATGCAGCCCTGTTCCTAGAACAGCGAGGCGGGAAGTTGCCCGATCTAACAAGGAGACTGCTCCTAGATAAGTATATCTTTCTAGCCCTGGAAGGAGCAGCGCATCCGAGACCTGAGGGAAAGAAACACAAAATTGACTAAAAAATGAGGTATTATAACTACCAGTATATAAGGAACATTGCAAAGGGTATAATAGGAACTGACAAATTATCCAGATCGATTTTGAAGTCAATTGAAAACACGGACAGGTGGTCAGACACTGACTTTCTTACTGAGAAATTAGACTCATTGAACATTAAGTTGAGAGTTTAGCAGAAAGAATTCTGTTGAATTTGTGTCATAAGGACATAAGAAGCTTAATGCTAAAAGTTGTTTTGTCAATATATGTTTTAACCAGTTTATCCAGTTTTTAAATATATGTTCATTGTTCAGTGACTGGGAAACCTAGAGTAATGTGCCATTTTACATTTAAACTTTAAAGTTTATTATGTCTCAGGTTTCAATGACCATGGGTCATTGTTATGTTGTATTAACTGTTTTATTTAAAAAAGTTACATAGGAATGTAAAAATATTCCATTAATGTTTGTTAAACTGTCTGTTAAGGGCACATAAAAATAATAATATGTTTCCCAATCACTGATATTGAATAGTTATACTGAAATATTAACGGTGTTTGATGTTAAACATTATCCAGGAGGATTATATATTAAAGGAGGGGGAAGTGTAATGTGAGGTACCCTTATGTCCGATTTCGTTTAGATAATTCGTAAATAAGAGAATCTCACATTGAAAGTTTCACTGCCCACGAAAACCCATAACTACCGCTAATATCGTAATATTTATGAATATGCAGATCTGTTATATGTAGTAATGCATAAGAAAGCTTAATGCTTCTTAGGGTCTTACCTAGTTTTAATGAGAGCAGTCAGTATTTATTCCAAAGACTAAAATACATGTTGACATTGAACAGCCGCCATTTTCCTGTTTGATTCATCCCGCTGACTGAACTGGGGAATATGTTATTTGTTCCAGGACAATGTAGTTTCACATTGAGCATAGTTTTTGTCGAAGTAACTAAGCGTAAGCTATTTTATGACTATAAGAATTGTTTGTTTGTATAAATTCATATATTTAGCTATGGTAAGAAATCCGCACTGAGAGCTATTTTTGGTACGGCGGAGCAGTACTCTTTATGCATTTTGTCGCACCGTTGCTGATTGGATGAGAATGACAAATACGCTGAAGGCAGAATTCTCATTGGTAAGAGAGCCTGAGTACTACTCGGGCTGAGTACCGAGTATCACTGCCCGGGAAGATATAAAAGGAAGCGTTTCACCGGAAAATGTCAGCTTTCAATCTTTTGGCAACCATCAACATCCGAAATTCACTATCAAAATTCAACATACCAAAAATAGCAAGTGCCGTCCAGCGGAAATGTAAGATATAATATAGAATATACTATTATAAGAACAAAAGTAACAACAGTATCCATAAGATATTTATATAAGTATTTAGTTATAGATCTAGATCTAGAGATCTACTGTAATAATAAATGAAGACCACTTTTAAACTGCACTTTACTGTCTTGTGATCGGTTCGCCCCATATTAATATATTAACGTAGGCGAGAAGAGCGAAGCTCGCGTTACAATATGGTGATAACTTATCTATAACACTAGGGGCCCATGCCACTGCTAGACTATTACACAAACAATACTGAACGTCCCCTCCCCTCCCAAAAAAGTTTATAACTTTTCGATTTTATTAATCCTTCACACTTTGAATATAAATGTAAGAAATAATGTGATCATGAATATCAATTTAACTATTTTTATAATGATATATTAACACAGGAATGTCAGGGCATAGCAGAATCTGTGGAATCATATCTATGTTTTATCATAAGCAAACAGAGCAGATCCTCGAGTATCTGTCTGATCGGAGTCTATTCTGTTTGCAAAGGCATTAAAAGGCATATTATCTGTTAAATTATATAATAAAGACATTATAAAATTTAAGCAGCAGTCTGAAATGAAGCCATGTATTTCTGTCGGTTTCTTAGGTTTAGGGTAAACTTATCATTTATCAGCATTTGTTTTTAAAGAAAAGTGCAAAATAAAACAAAAATAAAACTCCAAAATGCAAACAATATATTTCCACATGCTTCGTTATTCTCGATCTTAAAAAAACCCATTGTGTAATCAAAGTCAAAACAATAATGGATAACAAAAGTGTAACAAAGGACCAGAGACATATACATGTATATGTTTCAGAAAGGACCTACTTTTAGTTTCTTAAAATGAATATACAGGTTGTCTCTTCAAATAAATACAGTTAAGGTAACACTAATGATGTCAGGAATTCCAGAGCAGTTGTTCCCTTCTCAATGGCTTGTTGAGACTGTCGCCACTCCATTAGTAGAGCTATTATCTGCAGCGTTTCACTATGCAGGTATTCTGATATGCATTTCTTGATGGTATCTTCTGGTAACTCAAGCCGCTCACCAAGTGCTCGAGGTTTCTCAATGATTTTGTCACCGATGTCTTGTATGGCAGCATCATTTAGTTTGACTGAAAGAATGAGACAATCCTTTTAGTACATGTATTTTGCCACACGTGGGCGTAAATTATTGATTTTCAGTATAGTATAAACATATTTTATTTCATATATCATTTCATGAAAAAGGGTCGGACCACAGGTTCGAACAACATTAGTTGTAAGAATTGGAGAGGATGGTTGTAATTTGATTTTGAGTATGTGCAATAAAGGACATAAGGACACAAGTAAAAATAAATCAACAAATCAACAGAGCCAAGATTTTGTCTCTTGAATCGAATACTTCTATTTATGAATATCTATCCTTTTCTACTTTGCAATCAGCGCCAGCATCTTTTGTGGTAAAAGTTAACTACAGAAATATAAAGTCGGATTAACGAGTATATGACACGTTTTTCCCGAAGTTATTTCACACTTTGGGATTTTATTTGAACTGAACATCTGACTAATCTGCTGTTTGAGAATGAACACACACTAAACAGAAAGAAAGTTGTAACCTTGCAGTCAGGTAAGCCTAGATTTTCATGTTTCATACTAACTTACCTTTATGATATTCTACCAGTTCCCCACACTCACGCCCAAGAGATTTCAGTCCAGCGCGGTTTAAAACGGTAACAATAGGCATAAGCTTATCATCTGAAACGTTGGTCACCTTCATCCAACTTTCCAACATAATGCGACACAAACTCTGTTCACTGGAATCTGTGCATTTATTCTTGGCCTGGTTACGAAGTGTTTGCATCTTGCGCTTTTCACCAAGTTCGCTGATGATCGAGAACCAGTCGACTGTATGTTCAGTTTGCCCAGAACCTGCTAATTTCCACGACAGAAACTTGGTGAGTGCTGACACTGAAACAATGACGGACATCTGTAAACAATAACGCCGAAACGATGACGTTGCAATAATGACGGAAATCATTATACGAGGCAAATAAAATAATCAAAGAAGAAACATCGGGAATGCTGACACTGCTGCGAGAATGGCAAAACGTTGTAAACATTGATACTGAAATAACGATTGAAACACTGTAAACGGTTTAATTGAAACTGAAATAATAATAGATGGAAAAGTAATAAAGTCAAGCAGGCAAATCCACATATAAGACGCAACCACGACCAAAACACCGATAGACAGCATGACACACATACACACACAGCCTCCCATCCAATCCCACACTCTCACGCGAGATGAACACAGAAAAGCGAGAGTACCGCCTTGGCACGGTCAGTAGCAAAAACACCACTTGGGGTTTAAACCGGTTGACGGACGTCCTAACCTCACACTTCTCTCAAAGTCACGCTAGCTTTACAAATAGTGTAAATAAACGTATCCCCGCCGGACTTACCCACAACATAGACGACGGTGAACACAGGACAACATGTAAAACATAGCATAATAACAGTGACAATCCGTCAAATATGTACTCAATGACTTTGCTGAAGTCAGGGCACCTGCAGGTAAGCCGTTAAGGGCACGACAGGAAAAAAGTAATACATGAGTCTGGTAAGCTCATCCCGTATCCGAGTTTAAGAGTATACCACCATAGACTACTACCCTCGGTCTGTCATCGCGCAAGCAAAGAGGGAAGCGTAGCTACCGACTATAAAAGGGTTGATTACCAAACAAGCAGTGCGTTGCAATATAATAGGATCATAAACTTTCTTCTTAAATGTTTTAATGCGTTTTATAAACAAATGATGAAAATGGGTATGACCCCAAATTTTGAAGATAACATCCCCATAAAAGTCTGGTTGAGAAATGCCTTGTTGCAGTAACGTCCATAGATTGCAATTATATTTACTAATGAGTGGTAAATTTCGATAATAAAATTTAGAAAACGTTTTTCGAAGTTTGTGATCTCTGTAACCGCGCTTAAGAAGTTTATCAATTATAACTAAATTACGACTGTTAAAATCTTAAAGCAAAGAACAGGCTCGGGCAAACCAAATAAGTTGAGAAATATAAACCCCATAAAATGTAGAACGCGGCACATCTCCATCTAGAAAAGGATAATTAACAATTTCAAAATTAAAATATCTTTTATCGTATATTTTGGACGAAACTTTATCATTTGTAATTGAAAGATTCAAATCTTAAAATAAGCTATAATGTCAGATTGATTCGCTTTGTTTAAAGACAGTTCTTTTGGGTAAATTGAAGAAATCATAGTTTCAAAATAAGGATTATCTGAATTCAAAATATCGTCTAAATACCTTGACGTTTTATTAAAAGCATTAACAATATCGGTCTGTGTATCAGGTTTTAAGCTAAGCATAAAATCCCTCTCATAGCAATACAAAAACAAATCTGCAACAAGGGATGTTTGTAAAAAATGTACATCCCAGACCCCCTGACCTTTGATTTAGTGACCTCAACTATAGAGGTCATCTAGTGGTCATGACTAATCAACACGGCATCTTTGAAGATCCTAAGCCAAACCACTGATCATTTATTGATCTAAAAAACATTTCATAAGTTAAGGTCATGACAACCTTGACCTTTGACCTAGTGACCTCAACAACTACATGGGTCATGACAAACCACCGCAGCAAGTTTGAAGATCCCAAACCAAACCATTGAGCAGTTATTTATCGGAAACCATTTCATCACTTAAGGTCATGGTGACCTTGACCTTTGATCTAGTGACCTCAAAAACTATAGGGACCATCTAATGGTCATGACCAACCACCACAGCAAGTTTGAAGATCCTAAGCCAAACCCTTGAACAGTTATTGATCGGAAACCCTTTCACCAGTTAAGGTCATTGTGACATTGACCTTTGACCTAGTGACCTCAAAAACAATAGGGCTCATTTCGTTGTCATGACCAACCACCTAAGCAAGTTTGAAGATCCTAAGCCAAACCCTTGAGCAGTTATTGATCAAAAACCATTTTACCAGTTAAGATCATGGTGACCTTGACCTTTAACCTAGTGACCTCAAAAACAATAGGAGTCATCCAGTGGTCATGACCAACTACCACAGCAAGTTTGAACCCTTGAGCAGTTATTGATCGGAAACCATTTAACCAGTTAAGGTCATGGTGACCTTGACCTTTGACCTAGAGACATAAAAAACAATGGTGATCAGATAGTAGTCATGGCCAACCACCACGGCAAGTTTGAAGATCCTAAGCCAAACCCTTCAGCAGTTATTTATCGGAAACTATTTAACAAGTTAATGTCATGGTGACCTTGACATTTGACCTAGTGACCTCAAAAACAATAAGGGGCATCTAGTTGTCATGAGCAACCACCACAGCAAGTTTGAAGATTCTACGTCAAGTTGTTTGTTAGTTATCATTCGGACACTTGATCAACCGACCGACTGACAGACCGACCGACCGACATGTGCAAAGCAATATACCCCTATTTTTTCAAGAGTGGGTATAACAAGAGGGGCACAATTAGCACCCATGGGTATACCAACAACTTGACGATATATGGTACCCCCATAACGCACAAATATATTATCTGAAAGAAAGGTAAGAGATCTACAAACATCAAGGCAAGTCCACAGTGTGTAATGTTCAACTTCTGAATTCCAAAAGATATATGTGTGCATTATGGGGTACCATATATCGTCAAGATGTTGGTATACCCATGGGTACAAATTGTGACCCTCTTGTTGCAGATTAGTTTTTTTATTGCTATGAGATGGATTTTATGCTGATTTTGCTTCTGACCAAGGCGGTTCTCTCACTGTAACCCTTTTGTTTGTTTTGTGTGTTTGTGCTTGTGTGTTGATGTTTTCTGTGTTTTCCTCGTGTGTGTGTCTGTGTTGATGTTTTCTGTGTTCTCGTGTGTGTTTGGTTGTGTGCGCGCGTGTGTGCCATGCGGTCTATCGATGTGTGTGTGGTGGTTGCGTCTTGTATGTGGCTTCTCCTGTATGTGTGTGTTTGTGAATGTGTATAGATTGCTGTATAAGTTGCTTTCGGTCGGTGTTTTGGTGACGGTGGCGTTTTGTGTGTGGCTTTTCCTGCTTGACTTTACTACTTTTTCATTGCTTAAAACCTGATACACATGCCGCTATTGTAAATGCTTTTAATAAAACTTCAAGGTATTTAGACGATGTTTTAAATCTGGATAATCCTTATTTTGAAACTGAATTCTTCAATTTAATTACCTTGATGTTTGTAGATCTCTTACCTTTCTTTTAGATAATATATTTGTGCGTTATGGGATACCATATATCGTCAAGTTGGTGGTATACCCATGGGTACAAATTGTGCCCCTCTTGTTGCAGATTTGTTTTTGTATTGCTATGAGAGGGATTTTATGCTTATCTTAAAACCTGATACACAGACCGATATTGTTAATGCTTTTAATAAAACTTCAAGGTATTTAGACGATATTTTGAATTTAGATAATCCTTATTTTGAAACTATGATTTCTTCAATTTACCCAAAAGAACTGTCTTTAAACAAAGCGAACCAATCTGACATTATAGCTTCATTTTTAGATTTGAATCATTCAATCACAAATGATAAAAAATTCTGAAGGGGGATGATCCCCCGAGAGAAAAAATTGCAACACCAAAAGAGACAATTGCAGACTCGGTTTTATAGTCTGTTCATGAGCAGTAATTGAAAGCAACACTGCTCACACCCCTAGCACCGACTTAAGCGGTATTAAATGTTCAGAACAAGACGTACTGAAATTCATGATCTCGAAGGATCAGGAGGTATAACAACACTGAGAATGAAGTACTGGGCGACGTTTTACGGCCGCCACACAAGCACTTAGCACCTGCTGTTGTAAAGATTATAAATTCTGAAGGAAGGTGAGTTTCCTCCAAAATATACGATAAAAGGGACGATTTTGTTATTAACATTGTTAATTATCCTTTTCTAGATGGAGATGTGCCCCGTTCTACATCAAATGGGGTTTATGTTTCTCAACTTGTTCGGTTTTCCCGAGCCTGTTCTTTGCTAGAAGATTTTACCAGTTTAACAGTCGTAATTTAGTTATAACTGATAAAACTTCTTAAGCAAGGTTACACATATATAACAAACGGAGAATTCCAATCTACGGACGTTACTGCAACCAGGCATTTCTCAACCAGACTTTTATGGGGATGTTATCTACTTAGGAAAATTTGGGGTCATATCCATTTTCATGATTTGTTTATAAAACGCATTAAAACCTTTTAGAAGAATATATTATGAACGCATTATATTGCAACGCACTGTATGTTTGGTTATTGACCCTTTTACAGTCGGTAGCTACGCTTCCCTCTTTGCTTGCGCGATGGCAGGCCGGTGGTAGTACTCTATGATGGTATACTCTTAAACTCAGATACGGGATGAGCTTACCAGAATCATGTATTACTTTTTCCCTGGCGTGTCCTAAACGGCTTCCCTGCAGGTGCTCTGACTTCAGCAAAGTTATTGAGTACTTATTTGACGGATTTTCACATGTTTTACATATTGTCATGTGTTTACCGTCTTCTATGTTGTGGGCAAGTCCGGTGGGAATACCATTATTTACACTATTACCCATAAATTAAAAGGGCTGCAACGTCTATAAATAGAAAGTTGCAGTCACGACTTAGCGGTTGAAGTCCAACTGTACCGGCGATTACATCTATCACATATACCCAGCACTGTTAAATTCATATAGACGACTTTTGACGACTCTGTAAAAGTTACTTTGTGAAAGCATTCTCATAAATACAGCATTTACTCCTGTAGGGGCAAATGCTCTATTTATCACAATGGTTTCAAACTACAACATTCATTTTTTTATTTTTTTCCAATTAATGCTCCTTTCCGGTGGATTTATTGAAAGAAATTGTATCTAAAATAGCCTATGAGGTTATGGGTAAAATGCATTCCCTCAAATAGTACTTGCGACCAATAGTTCAGACTATGATACATGGTGTAAATGAACGTTTCTTTTTTCTTTTTTTTTCTTTTTTTTTGGTGAAGTTTTTCAACTTCTTTTATTATAAATTTTCAACATGGTATATACATTTTAAAACATATATGGTCAGTATAAAAGGGTGTACCATTTCATATTCTGAGTAGACCTAAATACTTATTGAATCTAATCAAGAATATAGAAAGTCTATTTTTCAACATCAAATAGGAATGCATGAATTTAAATTCGTTAACAAATAGTGCGTCTCTATTATATGTATTCTTTCTCTTATCGCTTATGTAATAGCCCTTATAGATACAAAAGCCTATTAGGTTGAGAACCATGTTCACATCATTAAAACGAGTGTCATTTATTTTATATCCTAATATGGATGTTTTTAAAGAATATATGTTATTTTCGAATCCGCATGATTTAAAAACATTGAGTAGCTTTTCCCATAAATGAGAGACGGCATTATATTTTAGAAAAAAATGTTCATAATCTTTTTCAACATTACACATATTGCAGTATGGATCTTTTCAATTTTCCATTTAAACAAGTTTGATTTTGTGGCTAATATATTGTGTATTAATTTGAATTTAAACTGTTTAACGCGATTGTCGATACAAGATTGTTCTAATGATAAATAGAAGCTTTTCCAGTTTATATCTTCTTCTTTTAAAATTCTATTCCACATATTGTGGATGTATGGTTTCATAAACGAATTGTTTCGCATTATATTATAGCATTCTTTGTTAGACATTTTTTATATACTATATCAATCGAAAACAAGTTTCAGTGTTGTCTTAACCATTGTTGACCGAGACTCTTTTAATTTAAGGGTTCTTTTCCATATTTTTGGAAAAGCTGATTTTATAACGCTGATCTGGCTGATCCAATTAGATTTATTTTTAAGTTTCCCTAGTATCCTATTTTCATCGGTACTACCTGTTTGACCGATAATATCATTTACAAATAAGATGTCTGAGGCAATCCAGGTTTTAAAAATGAGAGTTTTTCCTTTAAAGCGGATGTGTCTGTTGCCCCATATTAATTGCTGCCTGATATCATAAAATTTGAGCGGGAATTTATCGTAGTCTGACTGCATTGATTTGAACTCAAAAATGAACGTTTCATAGATTTATCTTAATGTATGTAGTCTCTTGCATACTTTAAACAATTACTGAAATATGTTTGATAACAAAATTTATACGTCCTGTCAAGTGATCTCCAGTAATTGGTATGGATACCCACGTAGACCGCAACCGGCTTCGTACATATTTAACCTCAAACACAGAATACTGACCTTGATCTTTTTTAAAACTGAATTGTCAAAGTGACTATTCTAACATTTCAAGCTTACCGTGACTATTCAGGGAGTGTTTTAAAGAAAAGTGAAACATGACAAATAGTGTAGACTCTGTTAAGGGCTTCCTTTAAAGGCCACCTCACCCGGGTATACACTGTTTGCAAAGTGGTCATAACGATGTCATTAACGATGTGGCGGAAACTACTTACGGTGGTGAGGAAACCGGACTGGTGCAACTTTCAGAAGTAAAGGTATATGCTCTCTCTGAAACATAACAGATAATCAATGTAGTGACTACAGTAATCAGTAACATTGCGGAAAATACGGACACTTACTCAGTGCCATGCTAATAACGTGTACTATACTTCCTTACTTAAATTTCGATCTACGATACCGGTTTCTTATGATTCTTTCAAGTTTTGAGAAAATATTGACCAATTGTCAAAAAGCTTTGATCTTTAATCAAAGCTATTTCATACACACCCAAGCATGCGCACACACAGGCATACCAAGATATTTTTGTTTATGATATTTTCAAATAGTGTATACCCAGAGGGGCAATGTTCTGTTTGTTTACATGCTAAAGATTTGATTCTCTAATGATTGTCACGGCAATAAATTACCGTAGTTTATAATTTATATCTGCAACAACAAATATCCATTATGACTCGACCAGAACTGTTTGTGTTCTTAACCCATTTTCAAGAACTTTGGAACGTTTACGGTACAATACGGTGTGCCGATTGTGTCCGGAATATAACTAAAACGTTCATATTCATATTTACAATACGCACAACTCTAACCAAAGCTTTAGGCTTCAACATGAATATACAGACATATCTCGTTTTGGAGTGGTGCAACTGGCAAGGGCTATAGTCTATGATCGGTACTGTTGGAGTTTCAGTCTATTGTTACATAATAGATCTCAAAAAGGAGACCTGTGGTGTACAGTGCCATTGTTTATTTTAGCAGCGTTTTATGAAGTTTTGTCATTTGTAATTATTGATTTATATTTAATCTGGAACGTATTTAAATGGTTTAATTTTAATAGATAGTCCAAAACTTTAGCAAGGATTTGTTATTTTGTTTTGTCCATATTATCACAGGAATCTGTACAGCTGCACTTTTCATTTAGATTAACTGTTGTTTCTAGAATTATTGCTCCTTTTCATAGTATGCACTGAAAACGAGTAAGGGTCCGCATGAGGTAAGGTTTGAGTAGTGGCTAACGTTTGGCCAACTATACTAGTTGCTTTTGGGAAAAGATGGCAATCTGTCTTGCATTATTATTCATTAAGTTATGAATTTTCCAAGTGGAATGGTCCATCAATGGTTAACAGTTATCAATATTATATTGTAAGGTCAGTCGTGCCCAAATTAATATTGAATGATTAGTCTGCATTATTTACAAGACTTAGTCCGCCGAGTGGTGTTTTTGCTACTGACCGTGCCAAGGCGGTACTCTCTTTGTCACCCTTGCTTTTGTTTGTCTTGCGTCTTTGTGCTTGTGAGTTTGTTCATGTGTGGAATGTTTGTCTCTAGTTCTTGTGTGTTTGATGGTGTTTTCTGTGTTCATCTCGTGTGTGTGCGCGTTTGGGTGTGTAAGAAATAATGACAACATGATGTGGTGTGCGGTAGTCTATAGGTTATACGCTTGACTACCAATCCCTGTCCCTTCCGGAAATTTGAGAGACGCTTTTCAGTGTCTCCAACCCACACTTCCTCTCCACCCAGAGGGTATATTTGTACCTTTGAGGGTCACTAGCCGGTACTGCGGCTGCATGATTGCGCCATATATTAGCAGTGCTCAATATTGTAGATGAATGACTCAATGACCAGGGGAGTGTAAATGTACAGTTGCCCGAGCTGTCCGTCGGACTGAAAGAAGACTATGACTAGGTACATTACCATGAATATTTGTTAGTTGTTATAATGGCGTATATACACAGTAGTATTGGCAGACCCTGTAGAGTCATATCTTCTGTAAATTCGTAAGCAAATAGAGAGGACCTGGGTCAGACGACTTGTATGTGTCGTGCCATCTAGGTATTTTCTATTTGTAGGAAAGTTTAACAAAATATATAAAAATTAGAAGTTGCCTAACAGTCAGCACAAGTAAACCTAGATATACGCCAAAGTGTGAAGGCTGCATTGATGTTGCTCTGATGTTTTGCATAGTTTTAGAGGAAAACATTTCATAAAACTTTTCCGAAACGTGACACAATTGTGCATGAAGGGAGTGTGAACAGATTGGTGTACTTTTTAGGTGATTCTGTTGTGTGATTTGACAGAAAAAAAGTGAATTTAAATAAACAATTTTGTGCCATATTGGATTTTTCAAAATCAAATGTGTGAGCCCCAGGCATCAGGATATACAGGTGGAGATGAGTAGTGGATTAGTGGAGAAGCGGATTACTTATACAAGTTGTGATCTTTCTTTTATAGGGTAATTATCGCCCAATTTAAAACCAACAACCTATTAGTATCAAGATTAAAACAGCTAGGGCTGTTAGACTTCGGGCAATTTGGCTTAGCTAAATTTAGGGGTTTGAGATGGGGCAACTCAAAATCAAAGCGTGTTTGGGATGTAAATAAAGGTGTTCATTTAAACAAATTAAGGGATATACCCCAATCAATTCCAATTGTATCTGGAAACCGTCAGGTCAAAAGGGAAATTCCATCTGCCGGCGTAAATTTCTATCACTTGCAAGAGTTACCTCAGATAATCCGACCCACGGTTTCAAGACCTCGCAGAAACACTGGTAAATTCTCAGCAGTGCCCTTTTCCAGAGAAACGGACAATCTTGTACTTGTAAAACGCGAAAATCCGACGCCAGCCAGAATTCAGACTTTTGTAAAAGTATGCAGTATAAACCCTAGATCAGTCAAGAACAAGACTCTTTCTATTTTCGACTATATTGTTTCAAATGAGTTGGAGGTGGTAGCCGTTACAGAAACCTGGCTCGGTAGTTCTGTAGACAAATCATTCATAAGTGAACTAGTTCCAACCAATTACAACATTTATCATTTCCCTCGCTACAATGGCAACCGTGACATCGGGGTGGCAGTCATACATAAGACTTCAATAGGACTTCGCCTCCATGCGTCAACAAGAGACGGTGATTTCTCAAATTTTGAGTACATGGACTGCATCGTAAGTATCCGAGATTTCGCTCTACGCTTAGTAGTCGTTTACAGACCGCCACCATCGCGAGGAAATGGCCTTAAAACCGGAGATTGTCTTGATAATGAATGGCCACTTTTCCTATCTAAATTTGTGACTTGTGACAGACCGGTCATCATTGAAGGGGACTTAAACACCCATCTTGACAATCAAAGTGACAATAATACAGTTCACTTTGTTTGTACACTAGAGTCATTTGGATTGCAACAGCATGTGGATGAAACCACGCATGTAAGTGGACATACCCTTGATGTTGTTATCACGAGAAACGGTGATGACTGTGTTTCAAATATTGAGGTCGCCGACCCAGGACTATCTGATGGCCCTGGTAAAGTTTCGCGCGATCATTTTTCTGTAACTTTCGGAACAAAGGCGACTAACCCTCCAACAGTGAGAAAAACTGTTCTATTTCGAAAACTTAGGGCATTAATGTTGACTCATTTAAAAGAGATCTCCTCAACTCTGAAACCATCAAGGCAAGTTTGCAAATGACAAAATTTGATGAGCTGGTTAACACAAGCGCTGGCGGCACTTGCCGATAAACATGCACCTTGTGTACTAAAACCATAACGCTCAGACCATCATGCCCGTAGTATACACAGGAACTGCACTATGCTTAACATGTACGGCGCAAGTTGGAAAGAAATTGGAAAAAGTCCAGACTCACAATAGACCATCAGCTATACAGAGAACAGTGTGCCAACGTAAACAAGCTGTTGACAAAATCAAAGGTTGATTTCTACTCAGAGAAAGTAGAATCTTGCCTGGCAGACTCATAGAGTCTTTTCAAAGTCACTAAGCACCTGCTAGGTACAACTAGTGAGATCACATTGCCTAAGACTTCGTCCTCAAGACTTCAGTGACTTTTTTTCAAAAAAGAAGACAAAATACGGGCAGATATTGCATCAGGCACTGTATCGAGTGCACCACTTATCACTGAAATGCAGCATGCAATTAACGCTTTTGATAGTTTTGTTACAGCTACAGAACAGGAAGTAGAACAGGTCATTAAGGCATCCCCTTGCAAGTTCTGTGAACTGGATCCTATACCTACATGGCTGTTAAAGTCATGCCTTGATGAACTTCTACCGATTCTGACAAAAATTGTAAACTCCTCTTTAGACACCACCTACGTTCCAAAAACCTTCAAGATGTCACATGTCAGAACTATTTTGAAGAAACCGAATCTGGATTCAAACGAACCCCCGGTGACTTTTGTCACTGACCGTTCCAAGGCGGTACTTCCATCTTCCTCCTATTGTATGTTTGTTTTGTCTATGTGCGTCTCTTGTTGTTTTTTCTACCTATGTACATTTGCTGTTTCCTTGTGTTGCAGTTCGGGTGAGTGTTTGTTCTCTATGTTGTGTTTCCTGCATGACTCATTTTTGTACTTAGGAAATATAGGCCTGTTTCGAATTTGCCATTTGTCTCAAATTTGTTAGAAAAAGTGGTCGACAAGCGCATTGAGTCTCACTGGACCTCAAACGGACTACATGAGCACCATCAGTCGGCATACCGAAAGCATCATTCAACGGAGACTGCTCTCCTGAAAATTCAAAACGACATCCTTCAATCCCTAGATAAAAACGAAATAACAGTTCTGGTCATGCTTGACTTATTGGCTGCATGTGGCATTATCAATCATGAAACTCTGCTAAAACGCCTGGAAAAAGACTTAAGAGTTATTGGAAAACCTCTTGAGTGGATAACCTCCTACCTGAATGACCGCTATCAAATAGTCTCAGTAGATGGAGAACTGTCCACCCCAGTTAAAATTGAGTATAGCGTGCCACAGGGTTACGCCTAGGACCAAAACACTACATAATGTACACGAAACCTGTCGGCTCAATCTGTAGAAACCATGGGCTTAATCACCATTTCTATGCTGATGACTCACAGTTATACCTGTCCTTTAAGCCCAAGGGCATTTCCTGTCAACAAGAGGCTTTATCGCGAGTTTAGGACTGTCTCAAAGAAGTAGTTTCTTGGTTGCATCAGAACATGCTGAAGCTCAAGACTGAGGTCATTCTGTTTCATACAAAAACCACAAAAGTACCTGCAGAGGTTAGTGTGCAAGTAGGACCCTCTAAAATCAGGCTATCTTTGTGTATAAAGAATCTCGGTGCATGGTTCGATTCACAATGGACATGGCATCACATGTCAATTCCGTGTGTAGGTCTAGTTATGCACAGCTCCGACAAATAGGCCATATATGAAAGTACCTCTCACCTGATGCTAACAAGACTTTAGTAAACTCTCTTGTTACATCGAAAATAGACTACTGCAATTCACTGCTGCATGGAATTTCGCACAACTCACTGCGGAAATTTCAAAGAGTGCAAAACACAGCAGCCCGCATCATACCCAAAACTCCTCGATATAATCATATCACGCCGGTTTTGAAGGAACTTCACTGGCTTCCGGTTCAACATCGGATTGAATTCAAAATTCTGACTCTTACGTGCACAATGAATCTCCCAAGTACATTGTCGATATGCTTGACGTATACAGGCCGCGCAGAGAGTGAAGTTCAGCAAGTAGATCATTGTCCTTGGTGGTGCCAAAAAGTCGTAAGGTAAAATACGGTGAGAGAAGTTTCATGCATGCAGCTTCGAAACTTTGGAATTCTCTACCTTCAGGCATTAGAGACGCAAGGTCACTGGCATGTTTCAAAAGGTGTCTGAAAACGCATTGTTTCAACATTTGTTACTAGGACAGTTTAGTGCAGAATAGGAATGGCTTTCAGCCAACCTATTAAGCTAACAGGTTACCCAATAGCCATGTGCAGTGGCAACTAAGCTAAGGATAGGAATGTCTTTCATCCTACCTATTAAGCTAACAGTTGATACAGTAGTCATGTACACTGGCAACTGAGTTCAGGATAGGAATGGCATTCAGCCAACCTATCAAGCTAACAGTTGACCCAATAGTCATATGAATGAAATGATTTTCAGTCAGCCCATTTATTCTAATTTATGATATTGATGAGCATGGCTTTCAGTCAACTTGTCTGTATCAAGTTTGTTAATATAGATTATTCTAATTTGTGATATTGATGAGCATGGCTTTCGTTCAACCTGTCTGTATCAAGTTTGTTAATACAGATTATGCTATTGCTTGCGGATAGTGATTTCATATCTATTGTATATCTTTTGCATATCTTTCACTGACCGGATGGAAAATCATGTAGTTCCTTCCGGCTAGCGATTTCATATATATTGTACATCTTTCATTGTCTGGATAGATAATCATGCGGATCGTTCCGGTAAGTGATTTCAACCATGTGAAGCGCTTTTGAACGCACATATCCAGTGTGAAAAGCGCTATATAAATGTGGTATAATAATAATAATAATAATAATAATAATAATAAACCCAGCTACAAACCGTACCTTTGGAAGTGTAACGGGCAACTCAATATCAAGCTCGGGAGTAACATCATCTCCACTACTGGTGTTGCAACTGAGAGGTAAAACCTTACAGTGAATGTTGCCAACGTAATCGGGCAGATCTCTCTGTTTGTATTTGTCCTTCACTTGAATCATAAACTCCTGTTTGGCTGTGTCCATATACGCGTAAAACGGCAGCGTCACCTAGAAATATTAATTATTATAGCAATTTACCTGCTGAATATTCATGTAGGAATAATGACATCAGGCATATTTATTTAATGAATGTTTATAATAGCATGTTAACATGTACTTATTTGGCTTTGGCAGAAACTGTAAAATCAGATCAACTGGAATATAATAGACCCTGTTCAGACGACTGCCACATGAGTAGTATGGTCTGGATTGGGTGTATTCTGTTTGCGAAAAGTCGAAAGACAATATATGCCATGGCTGGTTAAGCTAATGAAAGCTAAGACCATGCGAAACTTTGTAAAAATGTAATAAAAGCGTTTTGTTTTCTTTTTCAAGTATAAAGTTACACTTAATTTTTGAATATAGATCAAACTACAATCAAAATATATCGCACCCATGTTAAAATGCTTGGTAAGCCTTGTCCAAAAAGCAAAAGTGGAAAAACATTCAAATAGGGAAATCCACACACAAAAGGACACGGCACCAAACATCATCAAACAATACACAGCACAATTATAAGACAAAACGTGACGGAACGCTCATCAACAAGTCATGAATCATTAAACATATAATTAACAATGTAGACCACAGGCTGAAAGTAGGAGTGCCGCCTTGGAACGGTCAGTAGTAAAACAAAATGACATTCGGAGCTTAAACAAAGTTTGTTGGCACCAAACCTCAAGCTTATCAGTCTTTCATCCATGCCGAAATGTAAAGTTATATTTCCCCTCTAGACAGAATAGAGCAGAATAAAGTACATCCCTTTAATAGAATTAAAGAAAATATTTTGTATTTGCCTCAAATTTCGTTTATATATATATATATATATTTATTTTTTATCATTGTAAATCTAATAAATGTTCATATTTCAATTCCAATTAAAACATAATACACTTTTTATAACTGTAAAGATAAAACAAAATTATTATAATAATTTAGAGAAAAGCATATGGCTGTCATGCAAGGGAAGTAACTCTTGTAAAGCCATGATTAGTATTTCAGTAACCCCATATGGAATTTATGGGGTTTTCTCGTGACCTCAATTGACCAATGGAATGACTTGAATTTAGTAGAAGGTAAGATAAAGATAGTTTGTTTAACATGATTGAATACCAACGTAACGTTTTTTACTGTGTGCATCATACACAATGACGCATTGCTTTGCTGAAGAATTTCGACGGCATACATGAAGGAGCAAAGGTTGTCCAGGCTTTGCTTCTAAAAGTCGTCACGAAAGAGCCGTCGCAAAATAAGCTAGAACATGCTCTAGCATCTGATCAATACCTTGCGTACTTTTACCGTTACCAAATGTTCAAAGAATCCAGCAGAAGTGGTGAAATGGGTAAAACGGCCCAGTTCTGGATACAGTTTATGGACATCATCAATATGATATTAGCTCTGATCAAAGCCAGAACATGACCTCGGTCTCTACCCTGCTACATTCACATAGCCACACTGTATGAGCACTGCCCAATGTTCTCCGCATTTGATCACATCAACTATGCCAGTTAATTCCAGTTTATCTGATTGCCTTACTGAACCTCCACAATACTCACCCCAGCCACAGAGTTGCTACAGCACAATGGATTCAGCGTATCAGAGTCATTGGTTCCTAAATGCAGGGATCCTGTAGATATCACCGTCGTACAAACAACCACCAATCATGCTAAATGTCAAGGCGGCGTTGTTTGTTTTAGTCAGAATTATGCCGCATAGTGTCGATAGTGTACAACTCAACATTACAGAGCCAAATATGTTTAGGCATTGCTTGAACTGACTGATGCACTTAATGGTGAGTCATCGTCGCACAAGGAACTCCGACTTTCACAAATTGTAGAAAGTGAGGCGAGAGTAAAGAATGTGGATGCAATCTGCTCCTTCAGAAACCCATTTAACACTATACGTGGTGCGAATGAGTTGTATTGCTTGTCAAGTGGAGTCCCTGCCAAACTATAAATTGAAAACCTTTGCCACTGCCGAGGTAGAGAAAACGCTCAAAGGCTCTCAAAACAAACTCACAAAGATAACAGCTCTTACACTACATTGAATCTGTTACAGAACCATTGCCGACACGCCCGAAAGAAAACGTGGTTCATATATTTGACGGAAATGCAGAGCTACGAAGCCAAACATCCACCCCAGATAATTTCGAAGAACACAAACACTGTCTTAAATCATCTACCCCAATGTGGACGAATATATTTTGTAACTGAAACGTATAAATCAGTGTCAATTAAATCATATGAACGTAAGCGAAGAGGTTCTACAACTACCTTTGTGCTATCTGGTCCAAAACTTACAAATATGAGTCGTACAGGAAACACCACATACAGAACAAACAGCCACCCGAACACCAACACAAGAAAACCCAGCAAATGTACATAACTATCGAAAACATAAAGAGACGCACAGAGCAAACAAACAAACGATAGGGGGAAGATGGAAGCCCCGTCTTTTAACGGTCAGTGACAATAGTCACTGGGGGTTTAAACCGGTTTAGGGGCACCCAAAATCACACTTATTCCACCCCATCCTCAAATATAAACAGTGTAAATAAACGTATCCCCTCTCCGACTAATCTATAACAACCGCTATAGCAAATTCAGTGATAAAGAGCACGAAAAGACAAAAAAATAGTTAAGTGAAACAAACTGTATCCACCTATAGCTAGCCTAGTGTATTCAAGGATTCAGCTGCAGACAGTGTAATTGTAGAAAAGTAACTAGAGGTTTTTGTCACAAAAACGAATGTCTCCCCTCTAATAAAAACAATATGTAAAGGAAAATCACTAAAAATGTTATGGACTTGATGATTGATACGTCCCCTCATTATGCGCTTTCCACACCACATTTTTCAAGAAGAAAATGATAACAGCTAATAACTCCAAATATATTGACACCAGAGTTATGCCCTTGTGCAAGACACTTACTTTCATCATGCTCTTTCCATAAATGAAATGTCATTCCAATAGCGCCAGTCGAACAGGAGTTATTGATTAGACAAAAAATGTAACAAAGGGCAATAACTCCAAAAGTATTGAAGCCCTTGTTCATGACACTTTCTTGAAGCTTCAATACAATGGCAAGTGCCATGTAGGAGTTATCATCTGTACAAGAAAGCGTTAAACAAATGTACAAGAGGCAATAACTCTCAATTTATTGAAGCCAGAGTTAAGGACCTTATGCATGACACTTTCTCTTATCATGATCTTTCCATGTATGAATGGAAAAGTAGTAAAGTCAAGCAGGCAAAGCCACATACAAGACGCAACCACCACCAAAACACCGATAGACAGCATGACACACACACACAACCACACACCCAAACGCACACACACACACACACACACACGAAATGAACACAGAAAACACCAAAAGACACACAAGAACCAGAGACAAACGTTCCACACATGAACAAAATCACAAGCACAAAGACGCAAGGCTAACAAAAGGAAGGGTGACAAAGAGAGTACCGCCTTGGCACGGTCAGTAGCAAAAACACCACATAGACGACGGTGAACACAGGACAACATGTAAAACATAGCATAATAACTGTGAAAATCCGTCAAATATGTACTCAATGACTTTGCTGAAGTCAGAGCACCTGCAGGTAAGCCGTTAAGGGCACGACAGGGAAAAAGTAATACATGAGTCTGGTAAGCTCATCCTGTATCCAAGTTCAAGAGTATACCATCATAGAGTACTACCCTCGGCCTGTCATCGCGCAAGCAAAGAGGGAAGCGTAGCTACCGACTGTAAAAGGGTCGATAACAAAACATGCAGTGCGTTGCAATATAATAGGATCATAACCTTTCTTTTTAAATGTTTTAATAAGTTTTATAAACAAATCATGAAAATGGATATGACCCCGAATTTTCCTAAGTTTGTAGATAACATCCCAATAAAATTATGGTTGAGAAATGCCTTGTCGCAGTAACGTCCGTAGATTGCAATTATATTTACTAATGAGAGGTAAATTTCGATAATAAAATTTAGAAAAAGTTTTCCGAAGTTTGTGATATCTGTAACCTTGCTTAAGCAGTTTATCTGTTATAACTAAATTACGTCTGTTAAAATCTTCAAGCAAAGAACAGGCTCGGGCAAACCTAATAAGTTGAGAAATATAAACCCCATAAGATGTAGAACGTGGCACATCCCCATCTAGAAAAGGATAATTAACAATTTAAAATTAAAATCTTCTCTTTTATCGTATATTTTGGACGAAACTTTATCATTTGTAATTGAAAGATTCAAATCTAAAAAATGAAGCATTAATGTCAGATTGATTAACTTTGATTAAAGATAGTTCTTTTGGGTAAATTGAAGAAATCATAGTATCAAAATATGGATTATCTAAATTCAAAATATGGTCTAAATACCTTGAAGTTTTATTAAAAGCATTTACAATATCTGTCTGTGTATCAGGTTTTAAGCTAAGCATAAAATCCCTCTCGTAGAAATACAAAAACAAATCTGCAACAAGAGGGGCACAATTTGTACCCATGGGTATACCAACAACTTGACGATATATGGTATCCCCATAACGCACAAATGTATTATCTAAAAGAAAGGCAAAGGATCTACAAACATCAAGGCAAGTCCACATTGTGTAATGTTCAACTTCTGAATTCGAAAAGAATGAACGTTGAACATTACAAGCAATGAACATTTTGTTTTCTCTGGCAAAGGTTTTTTCTATTAATTTAATAAGTTTATCCTTTATAAGATGGTGAGGTAGAGTGGTATAGAGTGTAGAGAAATCATAAGAGCTCAGTAAAGAAATGTTATATTGTTCATTTTCAAGTTTTGTTAAAACATCATTTGAATTTATTATGGACCAAACAAACATTAATACCAGAATTTTCATATATTTTATCACAATAGCGTTTTACATGTTCTTTGATCGTAGTAAGACAGGACGTCAAAAGTATAGATAATTTAGTAGTGGTACAACAGCTAGAGTTGGCAATAAAACGCGCCTTATAAGGGTTTTTATGTAGTTTCAGAATCCAGTACAAAGTAGAAAGTTTATGTTGTTTTATGTTAGGACCAGACTAAAAATTATTGCACATTTTTACATGCTCCGAGACTATATCTTTTTCAGGTGTTTGAACTGTTATATAAGTTTTTGAATCGGTTAGCTCCTTCTTTAAAACATCAACATAATACAATCTTCAAGTAATGATTACATTGTTTGATGACTTGTCAGCAGGAACAAGAACATAATCTTAATGAAAATTGGAAATGTTTTTCTTCAAGTAGCGAAATGTAACTCTAGGTATAGGTGGTAAAAGATGGTAATTTGATTTGTAAAAAGTAATACGCGTATCAATAATATCGAAAATACATTTCTTCCAATCCGAAAGGGCATTAACATCAGCATGTTCTCGTCGACACCATTTGATGCAGAATTCTTGAATAGCTTCCGCAATATGAGTTCGACAAGCGTCAAAATCAATAAGGGAAGGTAATCTATATTTAGGTCCTTTAGTTAGGAGGGCCCTGAGAGGTTTATCCTTAATGATATCAAAATTACCAGTAATGACATGACCCACTGGTTTATAGCAAAAGCTAGAAATGCTACAATCTCAAGAAATAGGGGTATTAACATCAATATTTAAGTCAGAGACAATTTTATTGTAGTTAAAAATAAAATTTCTAATAGGTTTATTATATTTATAACAGATGATAGGTGATTCAGAGTTGATGAAATATTTGGGAATAGTATCGATTACATTCTTATCACGAAATATACTTTGAATATCAATAAAATCGATACCTTTATTTAGGAACTGAAGTTTCAGAAAATGTCTTTTATGATCAGATTCTTTATCAATACGTGGACGAGGAACATGCTGTGTGTAACTTTGTATAAGTGAGGCAGTATTAATTAACGGATCTGTACGCATATAGATTTTATCAGCTTCTATGGACTTAAGACAGGAAAAGGGTAAAGACGATAAACAATATAACAGAATGTTTACCAGTTTGTTTTTGAATGGTATGTAAATCATGAATAGACATATTACGACGTAATTTACGCTTAATATTACCATTTCTACGTCTGCCATGTGATCTACTTTTACGTTTTCGAATAGAAAATATAGAGAAAATATCGATACTTGGATCTTTAGAAATGTTCCCGTTTTGGAAAATGTTATCAATAAGGCCTAAAGGAAAAGGTGTTTGTAATTTCTTTATCCAGTCTAGCTCTGTGATAAAACGAGCTTTAGATTTTAAACTACTAGTAGTTTTAGAATCATAATAAATTTGTTCTACTGGTTGAACCGAAACATATTTGAAAGAATGTCCTGTATGACGAAAATGCTGGTAAAGAAAATTGTGTACCTTTTTGATCCGGCAATGGTAACTGTGTTCACGAAACCTAGTTTTTAAAGAACGTCATGTCTGACCTACATATTGAATGCCACAACGTGGCGCATTTCATGTTAGAACATTTATAATATTAGATGAGTTTCAGTCTAAATCAGAATTAATCTTCACACTAAACACTCTACCATTAACAAGATATTTAATTGTTGATCTAGTAGAAATGAAATTGCAACACATACACCTCTTACTATTGCACTTAGTAATTATTGGATACACCCTATGTCTTTTGTTCAAATAATATGAATTTAGATGGACTTTACTATAACGAAGGATAGATTGCTATAAAGGAGACGGAACGATTTTAGGTCCATTATGAAAAATGTTACTAATAGCCGAAGAGGGAACATGAAAAGATGAAGCAGAAGACAATTTTAGAGGTTTAATACAAACTGACGGATGTAGTGATTGGAAATTAGCCAGGTTATGAGGAATCTGAACGGAAGAGACAGAGTGTAAGTTTAAGTTAGTAATTTTGAGTTTAGGGAGACTATTCATAATTTGTGTAGTAATTGTAGCACCCTTCTGTAAAACGCGACATACGTATGTACCGAAAAGTGGGGTAAAAGAATAAAAACATACCAGAGGTTATGACAAAAATAAAGAAGACTAAGAATATGAAGGGAAACATTGAATGGGTAAAAAGTAATAAGAAACACAAGTAAGGTAAAGTCACACTAGAGAAAACGCAAAGGGCACAAATCTAAAAAGGGAAATTAAAATAGTCACACAATATGTCGGTGAGTACGGAAGCCACCATGAAGTGCAAAGTACGGTGTAAAGGTATGAGGAAACGCATTGAATGTAGAGCAATTCCATGAAGAGGAAGAAAACAATGTTTATTTGATGTACGGGGAGACGTTTCATGGCCGCCACACTGCACAAACAACACTATTGTGCTTATAAATGGAAAAGTAGTAAAGTCAAGCAGGCACAGCCATGTATGAAGTTTCAATTCAATGGCATGAGCCATATAGGAGGTTTCACTCCAATGGCATGTGCCATATAGGAGTTATCATCCTGACAAAAAATTGTGATTTTTTTACAAAGGGCAATAACTCCAATATTAGCCAAGAGTTATGGGCATTAAGCATGACACTTTCTCTTATCATGATCTTTCCATGTATGATGTTTCATTCCAATGGCATGAGCCATATAAGAGTTAACGTCCGGATAAAAACATTTTAAAAAAAATTACAAGGGCAATAACTCCATTATTAATGACGCCAGAGTTATGGACCTTGTGTATGACACTACCTCTTGTCATGATCTTTCCATATATGAAGTTTCAATCCAATGGCATGAGCCATATAGGAGTTATCGTCCTAACAAAAAATTGTGTTTTTTTTTCACGGGTAATAACTCCATTATTAGTGAAGCCAGAGTTATGGACCTTGTGTATGACACTTCCTCTTGTCATGATCTTTACATATATGAAGTTTCATTCCAATGGCATGAGCCATATAGGAGTTATCGTCCGGAAAATAAAATTAGAAAAAAAAATACAAGGGCAATAACTCCATTATTAGTGAAGCCAGAGTTATGGACCTTGTGTTTGACACGTCCTCTTGTCACGATCTTTCCATATATGAAGTTTCAGTCCAATGGCATGAGCCATATAGGAGGTATTGTCCGGACAAAAAGGTGCTATTTTTTACAAGGGGCAATAACTCCTGTATTAGTGAAGCCAGATTTATGGACCTTGTGCATGACACTTCCTCTCATTATGCTGTTTCCATATATGAAGTTTCAATCAACTGGAATCAGGCATATTGAAGTTATCGTCCGGACAAAAAGAGTGACGGACAGACAGACAGACAACTCTCACGAAAACAATATATCTCCCCTATATAAATATGGGGGGGACATAAAAAAGGGTACGACAAAACAGGTACAAATATCCGAAGTCTCCCTTCCGTTTCCGGACATAACAGATCGCTTTCAAAACCAAGAACTCTAAAAGACTGGAAGAGTTTCATGGGGAATTTTCACAACCAAACAAAGTTGTTACAACTGCTTTTGGACCAGTGCAAATCAAACAAATATGTCAGAACTCCACAAGGTCGGTTTGTGTACTTTATTTTAAGATGTGCTATCGCCTCACTAGTTACAATGGTGAACACGTAGAAGTATTACCGACAGTAGCCCTTTTCTTGTCATCGGAAGAAGCAGACACTCGAATAATACTACACTGCATATACATTAGAGACAATGAACTTGATAACACCGCCATATTGGTCAGGTCACCAGACACAGATGTTTTGGTTTTGCTCATAAAGCACTCTAGTCAGATAAACAGACAGGTGCTGTTTGATACAGGCGTTGCAAACAAGCTGCGACTACCAAGTTTTAATGACATTGGGCAAAAAAAAGATGGAAACTATTTGTCGGGTATTGCTAGCATTCCATTGCCCAACTAGTGCTTTTGTTAGCAGATATCATCTATTAACATTGTAGAAAAGAATGCTGACTACATGTATATATCTGCACTAGCCAGGCTAGGTCAAGAACATGTATGTAGCAACGAGTTGCTGGCAGAAATTGAGAAGTTGATGCTTTGAATTGAAAACCTAATCACTAGCTGATATCAACAAATTCTGATATGACACATGCTGCGAAAAATACCAGGGCTATTGTAACGTTTTAGATACATATGGCAGCTTTGATATGAGTCTACTGCCACCTTGCAATGATTCTCTGAAGATGTGCGAACGTTGCGTAAACTATCAGTCATAATTATATTTGGCTCCATGCTGACAATTGGCCAAATCTCCAAGACATGAAAGAGGGTGGTTGGAAAGTTGTGCCGGAGGGGATCAAATATGAATGGACAAGTAGTACCATTGTACCTCGATAGCTGATAGACAAATAATGTGCTTCTGGTAGTGATCAGGAATATGACTCTAATGATAGATGAAGTACAAATGGAAAATATCATAGACGAAATATTCAAAGATGAAGATAATAATGATAACAATGACTGTGAGAAAAAGAGTATTTCTGATGTTCTGGTGATGAGCACAGTACAAAAAGTTACTCGGTTTGTCTTTTTTGTCTTTTGAATCTACATTCTGGACTTACCTTCGAGAATACGCTATTCTTTGCTGTTTAAATGAAATTAAACGCAATGCTGTAAAACGTAGAACGCCCTTTGAAAAGGTTCACAATTACTTTGTATCTGAATAGTAAATAGCGTTTAGCTTGATCAGATGCCTGATTACCCGTCATCTGATCTGGCTTCAACTGTTTCTCCACTGTAGCCTTGGACTACCTGAAACAATGCTGTCATGGTAAAAGGTTGAAACCTCTGCAGCAGAAATATACACACTCTTAGTCGAATGTAAGCCGCCGTTTTACACAAGTATTCGAAATGGTAAATATTCATGATTATGCAAATAACCATAAGTACATATAATGCGGACAATCTTCTATTAAGCCACCATCAAATCAAATATCAGTCCTATTTGTAGTTTTAAATACAAGAGATTGCTTAATGTAAGATAAAAATAGAAATACAGAAAATATGCTAAAAGTATTTTGTTAGAATGATCTCCGGTTTGCTTTCAGGGGCTAAATACATTATTTTCATATAGAAATAAGCACCTGTCTTTAGAGATCCCCACGCTACTCCAATTAGTGTTCGCTTCATACAAGATTGACTGCAATAGCAAATAAAAGCGGAAGACATTAATTTGACACCATTTAGACGTTTCTAAGTCCGTAATCAATCGATACATAACGTTCTAATGTGCGGGTGTAAATTATGATGAGGTAACGTAATTCAAATTCGCTTTATACGCAAACGCCCCATCAGCCAGAGTGCAAATATGGCTTAAACTAATTCTAAGAAATGTTCTTTAAGATAAAGTTTGTCTGCGAAATTCTCTCCATGAAGGGGGACAAACATGTTTCTGGCTAGAGGAGTGTAAAGTCAGATGTTATGACAATTTGGAGGTTAGTTGTGCCTAGTTTGAACCGAAACCGTTTGCCCAAATTATCACAAATTCAACACTAGCATGGAGAGGTAAGCAATGTTGGACTTGCCATTTTGTTGCCTGCTGCAGTCGGCTCAATGTTTCCAGAGCAGTACACCTGAAGCTTCTGCCCATCAGCCAAGTAGAACTCACGACTCGTGTCTGGACCTATAATACATGTACTATTATAGCTGAAACTAGCAATGTCTTGACCTTAAATATACACATGTTCTCTTGAAGCTTATAATAAGCAATTTTTGTTCGAATAGTACGCAACTCTTTCACTACTGAAGACGTCGACAAACGATTCATACGGATTGCCACAAAACGATTCGATGATTACCTTTTCAAACGAATAGACTCTAGATGAGATACTGAGATACTCGGGATTCAAACTGTTTGACATGCCGCTTTCATTTAAAGAGGAAAATGAAGAAAGTCCACTCTGAAACTTGAAGCAGACTACAATATGTGCAGACGAACAGTATTTGTTACCTAAAGATTTGAATTATGATTTGATACGTCAAAAAGGTTAGACGTGTTGAAACAAATTATTAGTCATCTATATTAAGCTCTTATATACTCTTATATCTTATTTTATCTGTTTTTAACCATCTTTTACAAATGTATGCAAATGCTTGATAGTTGAACTTATGGAGGCAATCTGCGTCTTATTCATTAACATTGGAAAAAAGCCTGAATATGCAATTATCCCACTAATTATCGTCTGGATTGCCGATATCTTATATCTATATAAGACGACCAAACGAATAAATTAGCAGACAATAATTTCCAAAAACAGGCAAATGATTAAGCTATAAAGGGTTTCCTGGTTGCTGATGTGATCTGTCGTCCAAAAGTAACATAGTTGGATATAAAAAAAAATGTTGGATAAACATTAAACCTGCTGTGTATCCCAAATTCACCAGCTCCACTAATCGGTCTTGGACGTTTTCTCGTCTCAAACACTGGACAATAAGATGTTCCGGATTCTGTTCTCGTTGTTTGGTGATCATACGGACCACACTTTTGTTCATACAGTCATACAAGGCGGCAGCAACTTTTGCCACTTCCTCTTTAGTAGTGTTCTGAGGGACCTCCACCTCAATAACGCTGTAAACACAATTGTGTAGCTTAACATGGGCAACAATTCGCAAAGCTACAAATTGTTGCAAATTTCTGCAAACGTTATTTTTACTAAGGACATGGCTGACCTGGGGTTGAAATTGTTAACATGTTTTAACATATAATATAGTTCATGTACATAGCCTCATCTCTTATGTATTTAAAACAGCCATTTAAAGAAGTGCTATATGTGGCTGGAGGTACATTAAAGCCTGATAAAGTTGGATTCAATTCACCCCAGTTTCACGAATATGCTCAATCAGTGCCTCAACTGAGCCATTTATTTCAAAATTGTGTAATTGCAGGACTTGAATACATTTAATGTTTTTCCTCTCAAATATCAGTCTATACCTTGCTAAATTAATATTTGAGCACATTCAATTATTTTGAGTACATGTACATTTCTTGCCTTAAACACCATTTTTTCAGTAAAAGAGGTGTGACCTGTTATAATTTAACATAGATAGTATATTTACATGAGTCCGAAACACTGTGTATTTGAAGGCATTTGGAGTTATTACGAGTGTGGACCTGCAAAATAAGTCCAGTTATAGAGTCTTATCATAAGCATGTTCGCGAAACTGGGACCATGTTGTACCTGTTCTACATAATGCAATATGACTTGTTGTTAAAGATCGTCGTCATTAGTGGCGATTTAAGGATTTGTATCGAGCTATTTTAGTTTTCAGGGACTTCTATGACCAGATTTAACACATGTTGATGAATACTCAACTTAAGAAAAGTACATATGAAAAACCCACAGCCGCCCTAACAGCACTATGACGAAATGTATATGCATATAAAAGACACAAAGAGACGCACAAATATAAGACAAACGATATGTAAAAGATGAAAGAACCGCCTTGGAACAGTCAGTGATAAATGTAACTAGGGGTTTAAATCGGTTTAGGGGCGCCAAACCTCATACTTCATCCATCCCTATCGTAAAAGACAAACAATGTAAATAAAGGCATCCCTCTCCGACTAATCTACAACAACCGCAATAGCAAATACAGTGATAATTTGCATACGTAAGTGAAACAAAATGTATCCACCTATCGCTAATGTACTCAATAATTGCGCTGCAAACAGAATAACCGTAGAAAAGCAATAAAGGGTACGACAAAAATCCGACGCCCCGTTTATGCTAAATTGTCGTCTTTATAGAGTACCAAATCTTTATTGTCGGCGTACATGAAAAGAGGGCAGCGTGATTGCCAACTTCAAAAGGGTTGACAACTAGACAATACAGTATGTTGTAGCACTATAGGATCAGATCCATTTTTCATGAATGTTTAACATATGTGATGAACAAAGTGAGAAAACGGGTATTACCAGTGATTTTACGAAGTTTGTAATTGGAAAAGTAGTAAAGTCAAGCAGGCAAAGCCACATGCAAGACGCAACCACCACCAAAACACCGATAGACAGCATGACACACACACACAACCACACACCCACACGCGCACACACACACACACGAAATGAACACAGAAAACACCAAAAGACACACAAGAACCAGGGACAATCGTTCCACACATGAACAAATCACAAGCACAAAGACGCAAGGCAAACAAAAGGAAGGGTGCCAAAGAGAGTACCGCCTTGGCACGGTCAGTAGCAAAAACACCACTGGGGTTTAAACCGGTTTACGGACGTCCTAACCTCACACTTCTCTCAAAGTCACCCTAGCTTTACAACTATTGTAAATAAAGATATCCCCGCTGGACTAACCCACAAAATAGACGACGGTGAACACAGGACAACATGTAAAACATAGCATAATAACTGTGACAATCCGTCAAATATGTACTCAATGACTTTGCTGAAGTCAGAGCACCTGCAGGTAAGCCGTTAAGGGCACGACAGGGAAAAAGTAATACATAAGTCTGGTAAGCTCATCCTGTATCCAAGTTTAAGAATATACCATCATAGAGTACTACCCTCGGCCTGTCATCGCGCAAGCAAAGGGGGAAGCGTAGCTACCGACTGTAAAAGGGTCGATAACCAAACATGCAGTGCGTTGCAATATAATAGGATCATAACCTTTCTTTTTAAATGTTTGAATACGTTTTATAAACAAATCATGAAAATGGATATGACCCCGAATTTTCTTAAGTTTGTAAACAACATCCCCATAAAATTCTGGTTGAGAAATGCCTTGTCGCAGTAACGTCCGTAGATTGCAATTATATTTACTAATGAGAGGTAAAACTCGATAATAAAATTTAGAAAAAGTTTTCCGAAGTTTGTGATATCTGTAACCTTGCTTAAGAAGTTAATCATTTATAACTAAATTACGTCTGTTAAAATCTTCAAGCGAAGAACAGGACGGGCAAACCTAATAATTTTGAGAAATATAAACCCCATAAGATGTAGAACGTGGCCCATCCCCATCAAGAAAAGGATAATTAACAATTTTAAAATTAAAATCTTCTCTTTTATCGTATACTTTGGACGAAACTTTATCATTTGTAATTGAAAGATTCAAATCTAAAAATGAAGCATTAACGTCAGATTGATTAGCTTTGTTTAAAGACAGTTCTCTTGGGTAAATTGAAGAAACCATAGTATCAAAATAAGGATTATCTAAATTCAAAACATCGTCTAAATACCTTGAAGTTTTATTAAAAGCATTAACAATATCGGTCTGTGTATCAGGTTTTAAGCTAAGCATAAAATCCCTCTCGTAGAAATACAAAAACAAATCTGCAACAAGAAGGGCACAATTTGTACCCATGGGTATACCAACAACTTGACGATATATGGTATCCCCATAACGCACAAATATATTATCTAAAAAAGGTAAGAGATCTACAAACATCAAGGCAAGTCCACATTGTGTAATGTTCAACTTCTGAATTCGAAAAGAATGAACGTTGAACATTACAAGCAATGAACATTTTGTTTTCTCTGGCAATGGTTTTTTTCTATTAATTTAATAAGTTTATCCTTTATAAGATGGTGAGGTAGAGTAGTATAGAGTGTAGAGAAATCATAAGAGCTCAGTAAAGAAAAGTTATACCGTTCATTTTCAAGTTTTGTTAAAACATCATTTGAATTTGCTATGGACCAAAAAACATTAATACCAGAATTTTCATATATTTTATCACAGTAGCGTTTAACATGTTCTTTGATCGTAGTAAGACAGAACGTCAAAAGTATAGATAATTTAGTAGTGGTACAACAGCTAGAGTTGGCAATAAAACGCGCCTTATAAGGGTTTTTATGTAGTTTCGGAATCCAGTACAGAGTAGAAAGTTTATGTTGTTTTATGTTAGGACCAGACTTAAAATTATTGCACATTGTTACATGTTCCGAGACTATATCTTTTTCAGGTGTTTGAACTGTTATATAAGTTTTTGAATCAGTTAGCTCCTTCTTTAAAACATCAACATAATACAATCTTCAAATAATCACTACATTGTTTGATGCCTTGTCAGCAGGAACAAGAACATAATCTGAATGAAAATTAGAAATGTTTTTCTTCAAGTAGCGTAATGTTACTCTAGGTCGAGGTGGTAAAAGATGGTAATTTTACATCACCATACATTTTAGGAGGGGAAATACTATTTCGCAGGACTTTTCACATCGTTGACATTGCAACGTTTTGAAAAATACGATTTCGAGACTACTTAATTAGTTTACAATCAATCCCTCGTATCTCAATTCTGGGCAGTTGCATGTAACTCCCATTCCGCTGTTAAAAATAACATTTGCTCAACTTTGGGTCTTGAACTATTTTGGACTTCCGATTCAATTACTCATTTCAGAAAACCTGACCGATTGTAAAACAGCGTCTTATCTGGATCTTACCTGGATCTAAGTGGTTCTTCAATGTGATTGCGGGATTTGTAAACAAAATTGAATTAATACAAACAGTACAATTACATACAAGTACATTACCTTGTATACTTCAGAGTCCATATTCGGAAGTTAGTACTAAAAAGCATCTGAAAGGAGGTTTCTACTGAGTACTGACTCGATAACCAACGGGTGTAGGGATATTTGTAAATATGTAACAAGGCCTAGGGATTTATATGGGAAAGCATACCCTGATAGCACGATGTTTCTTACCTGTAATGGGTTTTCGCGGATGGGAGACTAATACTCATGTCCTTGCCCCTTCCTTTGAATTCGACATCAGCGACCTGCCATGCTGTTTTGTTGGTCTTGAAAAGCTGATATGACTTACCCTTTATAGGTTCTGAATCTGGAAAAAAATTGGTCATGAACAATACGACATGAGTGAAAACTTGTTCATTAAGAGATAAACATCGCAGCGGAACATGGAAGTCAGAACATGACTCAGTCTCTTACCACCCATATAATTAATACTTCCACCCAATATCATTAATCCTTCCACCTAATAACACGACTCTTTCCGCCGAACAACATGGCTCCTTTTCCATCCATATCATTACTCTCTCCACCCCATACGATGATTCTTTTCACCCATTAACAAACCTGTTTTCACTCAATATGTGACCTTCCACCTTTCGATCTTGGTTAGTTGAATATTTAACATTTATCTGGCTATTCACGACCTGACTTCAATTTGCAAACATCTTCGATCCAGAACATCGGATAATAGTTTAAAAGTGCACCAGATCCGAGTTAAACTTGTTATAACGGTGTCCTAACGGTGTCACAATGGAGTCCGAGATGAAGATGGAGTTCGTGTAATAAATCTAATAATATCGATAATGAATCGATTGTCTTCTAGACAGACAGTTTCAAAATATTTCCCAAGGTCGTAAAACACAACTGAACATCAGACTTATGGAAATGTTGACTATATGTTTTGTTGCTATGGAATACATATAATAACTTGAAAGAATGTAAGAGAAACAGTCTGATAATAATATAGTAGAGTGTAGCTTTGCGGTATATACATATAGATAAAACATAAAGGTTAACCCTCCTGGTAAGGCGTCTTCGTATGAGCTTATTTGCTTACGCCCTCCTTAGTATCAATACTCTTCTAAGGAAATATTTATCAACTTAATTAAAATATTGATATATCCCGATATCTCGGAACTTCAACATAATTGCTATAAAAGGTACCACTACGCATATCTAAAAACATGTGTGACAGCTTAATCCAGGTCGAACATAATGATAAAATCTCCTATAGGGGCAAGCAGTATTACTTTCGATCTGGATTAAGCTGGAAACTTGAGAAATTGTTCAGATTAGAAATGGGATGACTCAAATCTTTTATCTCGACGGAATGTGTATGGCCCTTTGAAAATGGAGATATCGAAGTTCAACTGTATACTCTGAAAAAAGGTGATCATTCGAAAGCAAAAGTAAAAATGCAAAATGAGAAAACTGCAGACTCGGTTTTATTGAGTATGTTCATGAGTAGTAATTAAAAGTGCAACACTACTCACGCCCCTAGCACCGACTTTAGCAGTATTCACTTTTCAAAACAAATAACATCAACACTAATGATCCCGAAGGACCAGAAAATATAACAACACTGAGAATGAAGTACGGGGCGACTTTTTACCACCATTACCATTTTCGGCGTGCGTACTTACTGGGAACAGAGTCAGAAGACTTCAGCAAATCTATTTCTACGTCTTTTGCAGGAGGTGCCTGGCAAGCCAGACTGACGATCGGTCCTGTAGATACAATAGTTCCAATACAGTCGCTGTCTAACTCTAATGCAGAGAGAACCTCGTCTGGAACTGTCTTTACCTGAAACATATTAAATGTATTAGATGAGCGGCATTCGACAAACATATAAGTTAACCCCTTATCAGATAATTATTCTTGTAATGAATAATGACTTGATGAATATTAAATAGATGATTATTTCAAATGACATTTGAACTCAGAAATGTCTGGCCATGACAGAACTGTAGACCCTGGTCTATATCAATTCATAGACAAACAGACATATATTAGACGTGAACTGATATTGGTCTTTCCTGTTTGCAAATGCGTTAAATGCATTTGTATGAGGTAAATGAGTCATGATAAGTTCGCCATTATAACTGTTGGGCGTATACGGTATAACAAGAAAATGAATTATTTAAAAATTATTGATTCCGTTTGTGTCTATGAACACTTGTATTGTTGTTATTTTTCTACCTAAAGTATTATTAAGTTTGAGTTCATGGTTAGAGTCGCCTTATCAGTATCAACACTCTCTTACACTATGATTCGAACGAAACAGGCTAATTCGCTAAACTATAAACCGTAACGCATATGTAAATTCTCATATGAATTATAATTCAATGTCCGAAATTGATAAGCTGAGTGGGTTTTCTAAACTGATGCCATAGGAATGTTCGTTTTTTTCCAAAACCTTAACCGCGATAAATATGGTCAGTGTTACATTGTTCAACAAAAGCTTCCACATCTCTAGTAGTTTGGGTATACACTACACACTGATTGCAACGCCCATAAGATTCAATACACAAAACTTTTCTCATTACATTCGTTAGTATGTGTAAACATTTACCACATAATCCCTTGCAGATAAACTGTTAACAATGAACCGTTCATGCGTTTCCAAAGTCATGGCCGGTGGATCAATCAGTTTGAAACCGTATAAGGTGCCGGGTCACTCAGTGTCTTATTTGGATCCATATTGATTGCAAAGATAACCACAATCTGGTCCCATATAAAATGGTTACGTGTAGAACAATATATTGTTAAGCATTTACCTTGTTCAAATTTAATATTCATTATTTCATAAATATTTATTAACTGAGCTTTTAATATGGCTGTCTTTTTAACTATGACATTTCAGATGAAGTAGATCTATATTATTCCATAGGTAAACAGGGAAGAAACCCGTGTCAGATTGCACCTTTGGGAGCCTTTTGATCGGGATCTACTCAGTTTAAAAAGGAGTAAAGGATACGGCCCTGAAGGAACACGTTCTTGTATCACTGCTCATTCATAGCTTACAGAAAACTTGACTTCTGTTGGCTTTTCGAAAGCATCCCGTGGCACGAACAGTTTTACATTCTTGTCATACGTGGAGTATACGCTGGTGCCCTTCCTGTCTATGGTGAGGTTTTGGGACCTTGGTCTCGCCACAACCACAACTTTAGCCGTCTCAAACTCGCCCAGTTCGACTCCCATGAGACGAACGTTCTGTAATATTGAACATCGTTACGTTCTTAGTCGTATTCGACAATGCAAATGTCGCCTTACGTTCACACTATTTTGTTAACATTGTCCGGGTGAAAATTAATGGATTTTCTAACCAGACAGACTTCGTTATGTACGTAAATTCCAGTAAGGAAGTGAAATTCGACAATAATGTAAGGGATAGTACTTTGAAAGGATGTGTAAGAAATTCTTATGCAATATCTGCCAAACATCCGTTAATAGAAACGTGTTCTTATTCTTTAATATGTTTATAATTATATAACCTTGATAAATATATAAAATCACAATGAAGTTACCTTGTCTGTCAATGTCCAGGACGGTACGCTGACCGAGTTCATCATCAACCAGTCACTTCCATTCACTGACACCTTCACTACGAGCTCGTCGCCAGCATCAGGTACGGGCTGATGTGGTATGAATGTTCTAATGGGTGCCTGTGTAGTATTTATAGTTTAACCTTTGAATGCTGAGTTTTAAATGTGGAACGGTTCCTCGTTTTTTAACGATAGAGTACACTCAGTATGAAACGGTATAATTTACGAATGTATTTGAATGACAAACAGTGCAGACACTGAGTGCTCCTCTAAAATTCATCTGAGGTGGGTCTACACGTTTTGCAAATGCAAGTAAACGTTTGTCTAGCATTCAAAGGGTAAAACATAACTTTGTAATTTGTCATTTCTTCTCGGAATATTAGATGATCTACTCCCAGAACATAAAATGCATGCCGCTAATTAGGCAGAAGAGAATATCATTTTCTCCAAATGAATTTGAAATGAATTGCCAAATATACTAGTAGCAGACCATATACTAAATGTTGAATTATTTAAACTATTTTAAAACTTTAATTATCATAAAAGTAAATGTATTAGGAAGCACCACGTACAAAACACACTGTCGCACGAACAGCACCATGACAAAGATAATAAAGTAAATGCATATGCTTATCAAAAGACATAAAGAGACACACAAAGATATAACAAACATCCCCACCCTAAAATACAGTGTAAATAAACGTTTCCCCTCTCCTTCTAATCTACAATCCCGATGGCAAATACGATGGTAAATTGCATGTACAACGAAAACATACTTAAGTGGTACAATCTTGATCCACCTATCGCTAGTGTACTCAATGATTTAGTTGCAATCAGAGTAGCTGTATAAAATTAAGAAAGAGTACGACAAACACGAAATAGTTAAAAAAAAAAAGCGTGTTTGTCAAGTGTAAATGGGTTGACAACCAGACATGTATTATGTTGTAGTACTATATGATTATATCCCTTTTTAACATATTGGACGGAAAATGGGAATGCCCAATGAGTTTACGAAGTTTGTAAATCACCATTAAATTCCTGATGTGAAATGCAGTGTCGAATGAACACCTTAAGATTACACTTATACATACCATTAAGTGAGAGATTGCAATTATTAAATTAAGAGAATGTTTTTCTTAGTGTATGATGCCTAAACCATTGCTTAAGCATTTTTTCCGTTAAAATAAGATTTCGACTGTTGAAATCGTCACCAGAAGATCATGCATTAGCCAAATGAATTTTTGAAATATGTATATCCCATAGGTTGGAGCACGGAGAACATCTCAGTCAAGATGTGGACATTTACAAAATTAAATCAAAATTGTCTCTTTTATAATAAAGAAACAATTCAATAGTCAAACTGTAAGGTCTAGATCATGAAAAGCTGAATAAGTGTCGGAAGATTTAGCTTTATTCAAATTAAGTTCTTTAGGGTAAATGATAGTAATTACACTATCAAATACAGGGTTATATGTGGAGAATGTTTTCTAGTAAGTTTATCTTTATTTAAAGCATGAAGAAGAGTTGTGTTCGAAACCTTTTGTTCTTAAAAGTAGAAAAAACAATTGAACAGGGAGAGCAACTTGAAGGAGCACCGCACCAAACATCATCAACCAGTAGGGCACACTTACAAGACAAAACGTGACAGAAGGCACTCCAAAACACAAAACATTAACCATATAAAATAGTACAATGGGGTGAAAGTAGGAGTAACGCTTTGGTACAGTCAGTAGTCAAACGTTTGTTTAAACTCTTATGAGATAAGACCCCCTCGAATCAAAAACAGCAATGCGAGAAGACAATTGCAGACTCTGTTTTATTGAGTATGTTCATGGGCAGTAATTAAAAGTACAACATACTTCCGACGAGTTTTCAATTGATAAGAAGTGATTCATTGCACACATTTCATAAGTTTTATCGCAATTGAATTGTGTCCATGTTTATTCTCTTGTTAAACAAAATGTAAAAGAAATGGACTATTCTGTTGGTGTACAAAAGCTAACAATTAGCAATGAAAGGCGCTTTATATGATTTTTATGTACTGTACTACCTTCCATTTTTTATGTTTTCATCTACGCTGAAATTTTGAGGAGCCCCGTTATGCTTAACTGACATAAATGAATTGACATTGCGCCTCACATAAATGATCCCCTCTGATATTCGGCAAAAAAACGTGTTTTTAATTATTGTTTTATTTTAAGAAATTATTTGCTCTTACAACGTACAAGATGTATACAAAACAAAAAATTAAAGTCAAGCAGGCGATACCACGCAAAACCATTCACAAAATAAGCACCGTGACACAGCAAATGTAGACACAAACATTCAAAAAAGGAGGAAAAATGTCGTAAAGAAATATAAAACTATGGTGGTGAAGACATGAGTCTAGCATTGGAACGGTCAGTGGAAAGATTACCACTTGGAATGTTAATAATAGTTGGGAGTGGCGGTAGAATAATCCCAACCTCACAATTATCCCCATCTTCACCCAATCTGACGTGCAGTGTAAATAATTTTACATGTATCCCCGTTCGATGCTACACAACATCAATCATCGGTGTTATTCATTTAACTCTTTCGGTGCCAAATTTCTAATTGTCCTCTGCAGTGCAATTTTGTTAAATTATTCGGTAAAATAAGGCAATAAGATAAATAAAATCGAATTGCAAGGGAATAAAGCACAGTTATAGAAATAGAGTTTGAGGCGAAAAGTGAAGTTGCTGATCAGACGCCGCCTTGTTAAGGTGGCGTCTCATCTAGGACTGCACTATTTGTCGTTCTGCATTTTTGCGACAGAGGTGATAAACGGGTTAACAATTAATCTGCTGAGCAACCGGCCTTTCTGAGAATGAATGTTTTACGCAAAGTTCTTCTGTGGGAAGGGCGTCTCTATCCGGTAATGTTTTCAGTAGAAGTTCATTTCAAGCTTATAAAACTGCGTATTTGATATGTATTTTTTATCTGACATCGGGTCTCGTTCTTATAAAGCGTCTGATTAGTCAGATATTATATGATGATCTGAGTATTGAAGTGCTGAAGGGAGGATGAACGCAGACTAAACCTATCACAGGGGGGCCATTTCGTCCGAGTAAGAAACATCAACGTATTTTGTAAGAATTTCATGTCGGCACTGGTTACGGCTCATTCGGAATGTATCAAACGTTACGTTATTTGAAAATTACATTGTTCCAGCTTCACGTTCGTACCAAACATTAGTGGTTATTCCATCCTGGCTGTAAACCAGGCGTTATTTCGAATCGGTCGTGAAATTTGCGAATCGGTAGTTAGACCCCTTGTATATAATATAACACTAAATCGACCCGATCAATTTTGTTGACTTTGTAGACCATCTAGACCCACGAAAAGGCTCCCTGTGAAACCAATACCTTCAGAACCACGGATCGAAACATATAGTAGAACCTCACTAAACCACTAACTGAATAAAGATAGCAGTATATTATGACTGGTGGTTGCTTCATGCAGGAGCGTTCTGTTTAACTCTTGAGCCGTTATGACCAATAATTCTTTCTGATAGTTACATGGAGGAGTTTACTCCAAGAGCGTTCTGTATAACATTATCCTGCCATATTTCAGTATATGTGGTCGTTTATTCCAAATTTCAGTATCTACTGAATAATCATGGAAAATAGCTATAATGAAATATGGAAGTCGGAACAGTGTAGCCATTTTAAAACGTAAAGAAACAAATCTATCCAATACCATTTGCAAACAGAGCAGACTCTGATCAGATAGCTCCAATAGGGCCTGACTGATCTGAGTGTACTCTGTTTGCAAATGCGTGAAAAGGCATTTATGAAAGAAAGGGTAAACAGTCTTTACTGTTTAATGGTCGCATAAGAGAGAAATCATATATCGGTGGTCGCGTTGGAAAATGTTTACTCTTTGCTTTAACTCTCCCTAGTGGTCGCTTTATAGAAGTTTAACTAGTTAGTGGTTGCTTTTTAGAAGTTTTATTGTAACATTAAGTATCAACTTAATGGTAATGATTTACCTCACAGTTCAGTGGTCCTTCCTTGGCGTTTATCTCGATTACGGAGCTTAGTATCTTTTCCCCGTCTGCCAATGCTGGTAAAATATCTCTATCCTCGTCACTTGCCAGACATTCGATGTCATCTTCGTGCAGACTGTCAGGTACAGCTGTTACAATGCAATTGATGCCTTGGTGATGGGACCTGTTATCGTCTACCTCGTCGTTTTGTCGGGAATAGCTGAGACATAATCACAACATAACTTACAAAACTGCGATAAGTTAATACCTCACCCTACAACCTGACACGTAGATAGGTTGAATCCAGATGAGCTGCCGAATAACCTGGAATCTAATAATAATCTAAGGTGTTTTGCAATCTGTCAATTGTCTCAAAAGATTAATCGAATCGCTAGTAGTCAAATTTGCACCAGATCAAAGTACATGTAAGAGTCTAGCAGGAAACACAACGTACAACATATACAGCCACCCAAACAGCACCAGGACAAAACAGTTAATGTACATGCATATCAAAAGACACAAAGAAATGCACAAAGACATAACAAACAAACAATAGGGGGAAGATGGTAGTACCGCATTGAAACGGTTAGTGACAATAGTCACTTGGAGGTTTAAACAGGTAATAGGGCACCCAATCTCACTCTTGCTCCATCCCCACCCTAAAAGATAAACAGTAAAAAACCGAATCCCCTCTCCGACTAATCTACAACAACAGCGATGGCAAATACAGTGGTAAATTGCATGAAAAATAACGATCTTAACCCATTATCCCTCTCAGCGCAAAAAACGACGGAGAGCGACTCACAGTGCTTGTTTAACTGGCGATCATGTGACTACCTTTGCATCCAGTTTGGATCCAGATGACACGCCGAGTAACTAGCTGTCTCGTCAAGATCCAAACTGTTTGACACACTTCCAAGGTGATGAGTGGAAAGTGTACTCTGAAAATGAAAGTAGACGACATTGTTTGCAGGCCAAAACTATTCACAGAGGTCCATCACGTATTTACATATAACTTATTCAAACTGAAATGCTTTACGCACGTCTAATGATCTTGTACCCTGTTGTACATTTGTATTTAATCACAATCTTTATTTTCCCAGTTCCATTTTACACCCTGGAATCCTTTTAACGACTTTTGACTGGCAAAGTCTGAATGATGCTTCGGTGGACGATGCTTATACGCTATTTACAGAAATATTTCTTATTTTGTTTGAAATGTGTGCTTCCCGTCTCAAAACATTGTCGAGCGATATGACGATACACCGTGGGAATAAAAGATTTAAATGCATTGCCTTATCCAATTTCCTCGTAGGCGTTTATTTTAGATCCT
This sequence comes from Azorinus chamasolen, assembly GCA_963576725.1. Classification (NCBI taxonomy): domain Eukaryota; kingdom Metazoa; phylum Mollusca; class Bivalvia; order Cardiida; family Solecurtidae; genus Azorinus; species Azorinus chamasolen. Next base: position 40,799,495 of record OY755241.1, on the reverse strand, counting down.
TCCTCTTTGAATAAATATACCAAAAAGGAGCATTTACCAGAGGAAATATTTTTTTTAGAATTGTGTAGTGTAGAAACTACTACTCCTATGGATCAAATGCTCTTTATATCACAATGGTTTCAGAAAGAGACTTACAGAGGCGTCAAAAGGAGGCAATATGAATTCATGGGTTAAGGTCGTTAACTCATGATTTGATATATATATAAGCACAGACGGAAAAAGGTTAATAACATGAAAATATATGACAAACATCCCATAGCTCATTAGAACACAATTTTGAATAAACAAGAACAAATTATGAAAAAAGGCAGGTGTTAAGTGCTCGTGTGGCGGCCGTGAAAAGTCGCAACGTACTTTATTATCAGTGTTGTTATATATTCTGGTCCTTCGGAATCATAAGTTTCGATGTTATTAGTTTAAAAAATTGAATACTGCTTAAGCTAGTGCTAGGGCGTGAGTAGTTTGCACTTTTATTACTACTCATAAACAGACTCAATAAAAACGAGTCTTCAATTTTCTCTTTTTGCATTTTTACTTTTGCTTTTGAAGGATCAACCATTTTCAGAATATATTAAGGAATATAATTCGTCACTTTACAGGTAACATACCACATCTATACTACTAAAAGAACGAAGTCGATTTTTTCGGATTTGCCGTAAATACGGCATCACGTACATATCGGGTAATGTATGTGCGGGTAGCTTACACATTGAAGTTGTGTTATCTGACAACGAAAAAGCATTAATATCAACAGTTTGGATACAGATAGATAAATTCCCCTACCTACAGAAATATTTCATCTAAAATAGACGGGAAATGACCTTCCAATATGAGTGACGATCGGTGAATATTCCGATACGTACGCAAACGTATTATTTATTTGTCTGTTTGTTTTATTTCTCCTTTATTATTTGTTTACAAAACACTAGACAGTATGTGACTGTTTATACGGATAGACCAATTTAGTGGATAGACTAACGATAGGTGGATACAGTTTGTTCACTAAAATGTTTTCGTTATACATGCACTTTACCACTGTATTTGCCGTCGCGGTTGCTGTAGATAAGTTGGAGAGGGGATAGGTTTATTTACACTGTTTGTCTTTTAGGATGGGGATGGAATAAGTGTGAGGTTGGGCGCCCATAAACCGGTTTAACCCCCAGTGACTTTTGTCACTGACCGTTCCAAGGCGATGCTTGCATTTCCCCCTATTGTGTGTTTGTTTTGTCTTTGTGCGTCTCTTGTTGTTTTTATAGTTATGTACATTTACTGTTTCCTTGTGTTGCTGTTCGGGCGACTGTTTGTTCTGTATGTGGTGTTTCCTGCATGACTCATTTTTGTACTTAGTTTGTGATAAAACATAAACGACTTAAATGTTATCAAGACGAAGCGACTACATCGGTTCTTTATTTTTAAAAGACTTAGCAAGCTGCAAAGTTATCAACATAGCTCTCTTGGTGCATTTGATATGTATCTAGGCTTGCATGTGCGGGGTCTTGAGTTCGATTCTAACCAATGACCAATATTATTCATAAAATACTGTCCGTACAAAACAACAATAAATATTAATAATAACATGTAATAATAAATAACAAAATATTAACATATAATGGAAAAAGAATAAAAAATAGAAAAAAAAGATTAGGAACGTATATGGAGAAACAGGCTGCTTGCGCAGAAGTACTAATAACCAATAACGTAGGTTATTTATACAATGCAAAATATTGCATTTTCAACAGTTATCAGCGTTATTGGGCTACGAAAATCTCGTACGGCTTTGAATTTTGACCATGCGATTTTGCGGTCCTGTGTTTCTATAAAAGGCAATATTTTCAATAACTATGGTTTACTGTGAAACAAGTTTTTATTTATATATATTCATTTATTTTATCTATTTTGATTCATATATTTTTCTCAGTATATTTTTGTCGGGGTAATTCTTTTTTTCTGCCATGATCCAGTTTCAGTGAAAGTGCTACTGATTAAAATTACATTCCCAATCATAACTGTCACCGTGGTCTAAGGGTTTTAACGATGGACTAGGAAATGTGAGGTCGTGGGTTTGATCCCGGGTGGAAGCTTTATTTTTTTTATTTTCTCTCATATTTTCTTAGCACCGTTAGAATACGTGCTTTTGGTTTAAAACCATTTTGTACATAAAAAATTAAGTTCTTTGTTTGCATTTCGGTTTTGTTAAAGTTATTTAGCTGAGACCTTTTACTCGTGGTTTTATTGACCGTTTTGCATATTTCACCATTGTGCATGAATTTGCTTCAATTCAGATGTATATCTTATACTAACCTGTTCTTAATTTGGGGACAATATAAGTGTGTTTTAGCAAATGAATATAACATTGATATGTGACGTAATGTGTATTATTGGTGTCATACACAGATATTATACATCATGGCTCATTAAAACATTCCCACGTTATGCATTACAGTCTGGTTTTCCCAATGTATCTGTAAATTTAAATGCTAAACAATATTGCTCCCTCTTTTTCTTCTATCCTGCTTTAATACATGTTACGTAGCCATAAAACCTTGCTTATAGTTATATTGTTATATTTATAAACGAAAAGGAAATAAATTGACAGACGAAGCGCAAAACAGCTGATGCGTCCGCGACCAAATCGGCCTAGGGCCTAAATACGTGTGCAGTTCTCGCAGACTGGTATTGTATCATTTGGTTGCATACCCAATATGCATATGGTACCGTAATTGTTTTAACTGATTTTTAATGCAATCGATTCTATTGTTTTCCTAACAAAGTTTACTAATGTGAAAGACAGACAGGTGGCATTATTTGCTGAAACGCCCCTCAGCCAAATAACCCAAGCACTAACTGGTCATGTTGGTGTCTGTTTTCACAGACAGTTAGACTGAGACTGGCGCAGTACCGTTTTTTTAACATGCATACAATACTGTCCGTTGTTTCATTTAGACGGATTTTACTCTTTAGATGGACTTCGACGTGTTCGCATATCATATACTTTACAGAGTCACTGATAAAATGCATGCCTGTCGAATACTATTTGAAGTATTTATTATAATCTGGAAAATGTGCTTTAAGTATGTACCGTTTTGCAAAAGAAATTATTGGTGATTAAAGGCTTTATTTGTTGAAATAAGGTTGTTACATGCCAACAAAGTTGTTTTTAAATTCATTTCATTTTCACAGTATAATGATATCAATTACATTTATATAGGAATTAAATTAGCTGAAACAACGACGATCTCTGTGCTGCTTTAATAAAAAACCAGTAAGGACATTTAAATAAATATATTTCCTATCTTTACCGTTTGCCAGATTTTAAATTAATCGTTTTTAGGTATTGATTACAATCATTGATTTAATCACAAACAAACACATCGGATTTAGCTGTTACTCTTCACCATCCAGAATTTTGAGAAATCATAACAGCTAAATTAATAAACCGTTGCTGAAATGACACTTAAGTTAGTGCTCTAAATAGTTTTTGTAGTAAACATTTATTTGGTTTTACATGACGTTAGTAGTATTTCAGTTTACTTACAAGCTGCAAGGCATCTTTACTTGACAGATCAGACTAAGGCATGGATCGAACCAAGTGCTATGAAACGGAAAGTAATTGTCATTTAGGGATTCCAACTACCTGACCACCGAGGCCCTTTTAAGTTCAAAGCTATATTTGTGTTACATTGTATATACAATATATTTAAATTCCAATACCGGTACATCTTGGTATAAGCAGCACTTGAGCAGGTCTTTTTCTGTGCTATTATAACACTACTATGGTGTAAAGAAGTCTATAAGATAAAGTGTTTAACCTTACATATACTATGCTTTTCCGCTGACAGTTTGTCCTGTAAACCAAACATTCTTAACATAAAACTTAAGGTTAAACTATGATTAATAACGATATTGGAAAAGCATTGTAGTGAGTGTACTTTGCAATTCACCAGAATGTTTATGTATTAAACAGTCTGCCCAAGCCAGTGCGGACTCTTTTCTAGTGTGTACGAAACGTTTTCAAATGGAGAAATGTCGTTTTTTATACCGACGAAGAGAAATCAAATTACTTAGATAATTTCTTTGCGTCATCATCTTTAGTAGATGACGCAAGTGCTTCTACTGTCCCTTCGTTCTCTCCTAGGCAATGATTAGTCTGACCATTATTGATATTAATGAAACTGGAGTATAAGACAATAATTCCACGTGCTTTAATAAAACTCTGGTACAGACTGTAACTCTCACATAATGCTTAAAGGATTAGTCAAATCTAAACCACTTTCTATTTTTTTATAATAGATTATTGAAAGGAAGGAGTTTTCCCTGATAAATGGACAACTGCAAACGCAATACCGCATTTTATCGACATTTCCGCCATTTTATATTAAGCAGTCACATGATGATACACCTTTCCCTTTTGAATATTTATTTAAGAGATAATGACATCATGAATATTTATGAGCTGAATTGTTTATAAAGGCATATGTATCTAGAAATGGTTTTGTATTGATAGAAACTGTAAAGATAGATAATATAATGACTCCATAATCAAAGAGAACAGACCCTGATCAGATGGCACCTGAAGGAGTCATCTGATCTGGGTCTGCTCTGCCTAAACAGGTATAATAAGGACGTTTGAACAAAGGAATGGTTTAGACATACGTTAATTGTGACCTACATTGAATGATGTTGCTGTATTCATTGAGTTCATGTTATTTCTAGATACTGTTTGCCTTAGTAAGTTGTCAATATCGAGATTTCTGACTATATACAAGTCATAAAGTTACATTACAGTTGCGTTCACTGTAAACAGAACAAAACCGTATACTTTACTCACATCAATGGTTTCCAGTTGTTTGGATCTAACCGCCGCCGTCTTTCTTCTTCTTCACGCAGCAGTCTCTCCCTTTCTCTCCTCTCGGCCTCGATCCTTTCCGCTTCTTCACGTTTTCGCTGCTCTTCTTCTTCTATTTGTTTACGTCGCAATTCTTCCATTTCTTGTTTTTTTCTTTCCTCTTCTTCTCGTATCAACCTTTCTTCTTCCTCTTTTCGTTTTCGCTCTTCCTCCTCCTGTCTTAATTTCTCCTCTTCTGCTCTCTTTCTCTCCTCTTCTTCTCGTCGTAACCTCTCTTCCTCTTCTCTTTTCTTCCTTTCTTCCTCCTCTCTTAGCCTACGCTCATTCTCCTCCTTTCGTCTCTGTTCCTCTTCTTCACGCCGTCTCTTCTCCTCTTCTTCTAAGCGTCTTCTTCTCTCTTCTTCTTCACGCTTTTCATCTTCATAATTTTGTCGCTTCGCCATTTCCCAGCTGTTGAGGTATCCTTTCAAAGTGTCAATGTCGCTTTTGGTGACTAAAATGTTATTCTGCATATTTTCAACAACTATTTGTGTTTGGACGACTGCCTCTTCCAACCTCATTTTGCTTACCTCAAGTTGCATCAGTTCGTTTACATATTTCATCAGTGGCACTGGCTGACCTAAATTGACTTGATTCAATGAGATAGTCTTAGTTCAGATGACAGATTGAAACTATTGCAAATCAACTGCAACCATTTAAGACATTATTAACAGAGTATTAAACAGCTTTGATCCTAATGAGCCGTCGTGTCACCCGGCTTCTCATCTCGTCTCAGGTGGTGCTCAGCTCGATAAAGATTCAGATATGATTAAGTTATATTTTCAAAAGACTAGTTGGTTTAGACACAAAATGTACAATCAAGTCTAAATAAGTCCTAACCCAAAAAGACCCTCATAAGATGGCTTCCACGGGAGGGTCTACTCTGCAAACCCGCTAAAACCGTTTATTAGATTGAATGACAAACACTGACATTAACAACAAATTCCATAGTACATGTACTTTGAAAGCAGGTAGTTGCTTTTATAACTTGTCGTGACATGTCGTTTCATCATGTTCTAATGTGTTTGACAGTCGCTCAGTAATCCAAGAAGTATCCAAAATTGCACTGATCAACTTTTAAGGAGATATTTTTATATAAAAACATTCAAAGCGAGATACGCATTAAGAGGGACCAGCAGGTTTCAAACTGTTTGACTTTGAAGAGAATTTCACCTTAACCCTTGACTCCAAATATGCGCATATTAGCTCATTGGCAAACACAGTAGTCTCAAATCAGAGGCTCCTACAGGAGTCTGTTCCCTTTGCCTCTTCTGTTTGCTTTTTAATATGTGCGCAGATCTGATTATTCAGTGACCAAATTTCATGTGACTATATACATGTTCAATAATAAAAAGAAAATCATGTAATTAATAAGCATGATGTCATAGTTTCTTACATGAAACAGTTAATACATGACGCAGACGATAATCTCGCCAAATGGTTAATAACATTCCGATACCTTTTGGGTTGTCTGTATACCGAATGCTATTCAACGCCTTCTTGATAGCTGCTTGTACCTTCACTGTCGACTGCTTCAACGCTTCCCTTAACTCATCCATTTTTGCATTTAATTTTTCTGCATACTCATTAACTTCGGTCATGGCATCGACCGCCTTGTTAACAGTCTACAAACAGATAAAAATGTAAAATCTCGCTAATACGACCATTTAAAATAAGTCTAATACTTGAGTGATTGGGTTTCTACGCTAATATATTGTTTCTTCACCTTTTAATTGTCAGATATGTCACATCCCCGTCATCGTTAAGACTGCACTGGCTTAGACCATGTGACGAGTCCGGGGCTCCGTGATGTGGGAAGAACATCACACACCCTCGGTGTCCCCAGTCCCTCATCCCTGTTTAGCGATGGTCCGCGCTGTTTAAAATCCATTTCGTTTATCCAAGTGTCTAACTGTTTAGCTGTCTTGCGCTCATAATCATTTTGGCAATATGGTATATTACGCCACACATCCTTGTTTTGTCGGTGCGATCTTTAACATAGGTCGCTTATTGTTTAATGGTATTGTAGGGTTTGCAAAATATGTTATCTACATGTTTCCGTACAGTCCTAGAGGGTACTTCTTGTGTACCTCGGATATATGGCATTCTGGCACTCGGTTTCTTTTCTTGTCCCCTTTGATCTTTCTCCACTCGTTTTTGGGAGTCAGAAATCCATTCGGGATATCCATTTGTTCAAAGACCTGTTTTGGCGTGTTTGATCTTATTCACTTTGTCTTTCTCCTCTGAAACTAGTGACTCAGTCCAATGTAACATGGTTCGAACCATTGATGGTTTGTGTTCTAGGCGATGATTAGTTTGACAGTTCAGGTATTGGTCGGTATGGGTGGGCTTGTGGACGATCACTCGCGTCGATCCATCATCCTCGACATGCACACATATGTCCAAGAACGGAATAGATTTACCTTTCTCTTCATCTGATGTGAACTTGATATGGTAACCATAATGTGTCCTGTGAAACTTCCGATATCGTAGTCATGACTCTGGGCGTCCCTTATCTGCTGGCAACTTTAGCCAGAGGGATGGGGGATTGATGGACGCCTCAAAGGCGTCCTTTTCAAAGAATCCATTTACAAGCTCGCCCCGATCTGGGACACGGGATAACCCATATCTGCCCTTTGTTTCTGTTTGAAGAATTGGCAATGGTAGACAAATTATATACTATTGAGGCATAATTAAGGCAACGCCATGATTTGATCAACTTTCATTTCTGAACTGCCTAAAACACTTTGTATCACTGTAAGTGCTTTGTCAACTGGGTGGAAATGATTAAGGCCGAAACATCGTATGAAACAAGCTTTGTACCTGGAGGCACCTCTAAATCCTTGATTTTATGTACAAAGTCAACACTGTTTACTATGTGATGTTCCGTCATCCCCGCCAGCGGGCCTATAACCAAGGCAACATATTTTGCTATAGCGTAAAGTACACTTCCCGAGAACGACACGATGAGTCCGAGCGAAGCATCCTTCTTGTGGAATTTTGGCAATCCATACAGTTTCGGCATATTATCAGCGGTGATATGACCTGTGATTGAACTTATCCGACTCTTTCTGTTCTTACTTCTACTTTTTAAAAATGTTAATTAATCTTGTTTCCACTTATTTCTTCAGGTGCTCATATGTTCCCTGTCACCGGTCAACTTGTCCATCTTGATCTCCTATTCCTTCTTGTTCATTACAAAGATGGTTCGGCCCTTATCTGCTGGCAAAATTACAATGTCGTCTGACTTTCACAAGATCTTCAGAACGATATGCTCACCTGGTGTTATGTTGCTCTTAGCGGGGTTGGCAGTCTTAAGAGTTCTTACTTCATCCGCACTGAGGTTATCAGCGGACGATCTGTCTTTCAGCTTGTGACACACTTTTTGGTGGTAGAAATCATTTCAGTGATGGGGAGAGTGTGAGGGGTAACAGCAAAATTCATACCTTTCATCAATACAGAGGTTTCGTCCTGTGACAACTGTCTGTCCGATATGTTGACGACCCATTTATCCGTGATGATCAATGCGTTCTCCAACCATTTCTTTCCGATCCTTGGCTTCTTTATTCGTCCCCTTACTGTTAACGTGATCAAAAGCCAGTGCAGTATTGTCGATGAAGGGAATGTGACATATCCGAAAATTCCAAGGTAAAGGGAAAAACCTACTTGCTCTGAGTACAATAACCCTCTTTGTAATTTTAGAATATTAAAACAACTGCTAGCTTAACCCATTGCCTCGTAGGCTATTTGTAGACCTAAACTTTTTGAAGAAATATACCGAAAGGGAGCATTTACTAGAGAAAACGGAAAGTTTAGAATTGTGTAATTTTTAAACCATTGTGAGAAATAGAGCATTAGCTCCTATATTTAAAAAAACGGTTTCCAAAAAGACTCCAACCGTGCCGTCAAAGGCGTCAATGGATTAATGCAGGAAAAATGACATACCATAGCTTTCAGTATCACGTTTTTCCTGTATTAAGCTACCGCCTGCTTTAATATTATCCTATGTTAATTAATCGCGTGGTCGGTTTATTGAGACTCTACTGTATTGGCAATATTTAAATAGATGTTACCGGCAACTTCTTGTATGCGGTTTGTATATATACAGATTCTTGTAGTTGTGTCGAGGCCCAAAGTATAAAATATGTATGAAGAAAATAACTCGCATTAGTTACAAAGTATTTTCCAAGAATTTGGCTATCATAAACAAAACAAAATGGAACTCAAACTGGAAATGCCACGTGAAAGTTCAGGGAAAAAAACACAAATAAAGACTCGTCTCATATACCCCACCTTCTTTCAAAATGTACTCAAAACACGTTATGGTTATAATGGAATGTGGAAGTTGGATCATTGTAGCCATTTCAGAAACTATAGAAACAAATCAATCAAAGTCCACTATTAACCAGAGCAGACCCTGATCAGATTTGGTCTATCCTGTTTGCAAATGCGTGTAAAGGCATTTATATATCATGGGGTCAAACAAAATTACAATGGAACTCAAACAGGAAAAGCAGCATGGATGTCCACAAAAGCACACCTAAAGACTCTCCCCGTATACCCCACCCCCTTTAAAACACACTCAAACACCCACCCACGCATACACAACCTTCACACTACTAGTTGTGATCAAAACGATACGTATATGTACAACTGTAAAACAGTTTATCAATAAACTAAAACAGTAACCCCAGTACGCGTAAAAGTGTGCAGTAAATGATGTCGGGGTACGGCCGCCTCTGCTCATTACATCTTTCATTAGAATCCAAGCTATTTAACATTCGACCAATAGCATATATTCAATCGAACATTAGTCCATTGGTCGTAATCAAACATTGAACAAAATTAAGCAGACATTAGTTTTACAGTGGTGCTTTAATCCTTTCCCCGTTGTATATTCATGTAGAAAATAATGACGTCATGAATATTAATAAGATCATTTTTATAATGACATGTAAACGTAGGACATTTTGGCTCACGCAGATACTGTAGAATCAGATCTGTATTACACCAACAGCAAACCGAGTAGAACCTGATCAGACAGCTCCTATAGGAGCCGTCTTTTCTCGGTCTACTCTGTTTGCAGATGCGTAAAAATGCGCTAACATTAGGAAAAGGGATAAGCATTAGCTATCAATAATTAGATATCTTTTGTTGGTGGTTGTTGTAGAAAGAAATTACTCCACATGTACCTATCCATCTGTCTTTTTAACCTTTTCTTTATACAAACGCTTTTGAATGCCTTTGCAAACAGTAAAGACCCTGACCAGACGTATCCTGTTGGTGCCGTCTGATCAGGGTCTGCTGTGTGTGTAATAGATCTGATCCTACCGTTTCTATCAATACGAAACAAAACTCTGTACCAATACTATGATAAAAAAAACCAGCTACATCATGTTCATGAAGTCATTTTTTCTTATAAGAATATACCCAGGGAAAGGTTTATCATTTTAGTGAATATGATCACTTCATGAGTATTCGTTAACTTAACCCTTCTCTTGCTGAATTTTAAAATCCTTTTTTTTTTCCTTCTTTACCCATGCCCTGTTGTATAATTACATTTCTTCACTGTGTACAAGTATTTCGCTGTGCAATCACTGCTGTGGAGTGAAATGGTTGCACAATAAACTGGTAAATAGTGCAGACCCTGATGAGACAGCTCCTGCAGGAGCTGTCTCATCTGGGTCTTCACTATTTACAGGTAGATATATTGACGCGAATAGCAAGCGAAGTGTTTATCTTTATAACGCCTTGTTTTCAAAGGAATGTTTAGCTTAGGCAAAAACTGTAATTCTGATAAGCAAACGGATTAGACCCTGGTCGGGCAGCTACTGCAGTAAAATGCGTGAAATGGCGTTTACCGTAAACACCCTCTAAACAGGAAATCTAGGAGAGAAGAAAGAAGAACCTTTAGACAGGTGGCTGCTTAATGCAGTGTGAAAGTCATACAGAATGCTGCTGAAGGATAAAAACTGCCACTTGTCTTACAGTCTGACATTAATACTAATTTAAACGTGCGGTTTAAAGAGTTTTTACGGTATATGAAGTAACGAGCTCATGTAACAGGTAACCGAGGATTGCTCTTATCTGAAATCTCTCGACTGTCGTAAATCTTCCATTGTTCTGCTTTACATATTGGAGTACGCTTTATAGGGCTCGTGTGTCAATTGAAGTTTATTCATTAAATTTTGAAAAGTTTGTACAATTTAAAGTCTACGAAGTAGTGTACAATTTAAACGCCTCTAAATATTAAACGCCTCTAAATATTTAACTCTTTCTCTGCCAGTAACGCACCTCTGGTTACCTGTACAAACAGTTTTGATCAAGATGAGACGCCGAGTGACTCGGCGTCTCATCAGGATCAAAACTGTTTGTTACGATGACTGTCTCTTGGCACAAAACTGACGAAAAATAAAAATAAAAATGAAAAGTTGTAGCAGACGACAAAATTTGCAGACGACAATTTGGCAGCGAAAGAGTTAAGTCCCTTATTATCGACAGTCAACTCGTCCAATTCAGATTTAGAGCCCATCCATTTGTCAAATAGAGGGCGGGATTGGGTGTGTGTGTGGGGGGGGGGGGTGTGGGGGGAGTATGTGGGGGTGTTGCGTGTGTGGGGGTGGGTGGGGATTGGGGATGGGTGGGGGGTTGGGTGTTATGGGGTTGGGTATGTGTGGCAGGGGATTGGGTGTGTGGGGGCGGGGGTTGGGTTGGGGGAGGGGGTTGGGGTGTGTGTGAGCGGGGGGTTGGGGGTGTGGGCGGGGGTTGGGTGTGTGTGTGGGCGGGGGTTGGGTGTGGGGGGGGGTTAGAAAACAAAGTCTATACAGATATAAACCTTTCCCCCATATGAACGCCTTTTCACGTATTTACAAATAGAGTAGAACAAGATCAGACGGCTTTGTTTGCTAATGCAATTTGATAGATCAATGTCTTTAGTTTCTTAAATGGCTACAATGTTCCGCCTGCCATATTTTATTACAACTATTTTGTATATGAATATTCAATAGGTATTGAAATATGGAAAATAGATATAGAACGGGGAAAGGGGTAAACCAGTTAAATCAATGTATTCAGCAAACAATATTGACCCTGATCAGAGTGATCCTCCAGCAGCAGCAATCTGATCTGGGTGAAAAAGCTGTTCAGTTATATCCCACCTATGGGCTCGCATTGGTAAACCCATTTCTCATTGGAGAGTTTAGACCCATCCTCTCGTAATAAATCTGCCAACAAGAAGCATTAACTAGAGAAAAGGAAACCTTTAGAATTTTTGTCCCTTGAAACAATTGTGATAAATAGGAGCAAATGCTCTATTTTTCACAATGGTTTCAACAGAAGACCTCTGCAGAGATGTCAAAAGGCGTCATTATGAGGGAGTTAGTTGAAGAGGGAATATGTGCCTGTTTTTTATAACAGAAGACTTCTGCAGAGACGTCAAAAGGCGTCATTATGAGTGAGTGAGTTAAAGAGGGAATATGTGCCTGTTTTTTTATAACAGGGGGCAGCTGCATGCAGGATGGAAATCGTACAGAAACCTTCTATACGCCATTTACCCTGCATAAATCAACCACCTGCATCAACAATCTTAGAGCCCAGTTTAAGGAGTTTTTTCTGTATAACATACATAGTATATCCCTAGTAGCGACGATTACGTTGCAACAGAGAGCTTAGGTAACTACCAGTGTTTAACCCTTTTCATGTTTAGCGAAACATGTGCGACATTTTCAAACAGTTTGGATCAATATTTACAGGCAGAATTATTATCTCAAAAGAGGCACTTTTCGCACGTTTTGGAGCTTTTGCAAACTGAATAGTCCCAGGTCAGACGGCTCCTATAGGAGTCGTCTGCTCAAGGTGTGTTCAGTTTGCTTTTGAAATATAGTAGAATCCCTCTAATGCGACCACTTAATTAATAAACACGGGTGTCTTCATAAGCAGGTGGTTGCTTAACGCAAGGCAAACGTAATGCAGAAAGCTCCTCTAGGAGCTTTCTGCATTATTTATGTCCTGCATTAAGCTACAACCTGCATCTAACATCCAGAATTATACCTCTTTTAGGTGGTCGCATAAGCGGGGTTTTACTGTAATATAAATCTGATGTTACAGCTTCTGTCATTGTTAAACTCTTTCAGGCTCTGTGCGTCAGGCTCTGTGCGTCATTTGCAAACAGTTTGTACCTTGATGAGACGCCGAATAACTCGCCGAATAATTCGACGTCTCATCAAGGTACAAACTGTTTGCCACTCTACAATTCAGTCACCTGGATACAAAATTAAAAATAACAGCATTGAAATTTTCAGCTGACATAAAATTTGATAGCATGAGAAGTGTTAATTAATACCCAATGTCCCTTAACCTTTAGCCTGCTGAGCAAATTATTTATACAGAAGTTTTCACCTACTACATTTTCAAATGTCAAACTATAATCTATCTGTCTACAAAAATGCAATCAGAGTGTCACTAGAAGCCGAGTAACTCGGCGTCCCATCTGGACCCAAACTGTTTGCATAGGTATTTACTCATCCGCCCTTAGGAGGCTAAATGTTAAAACGGACATATGCAAACAGTGTATACCCAGATCAGAGGTCTCTTGAAGGAGCCATCTGACTGATCAGCGTCTGCACTGCTTGCTGAACCAACCAATGTCATCCCATCCCGCCTAGACTGGTTTATACTCAACCTGTCATCCCACCCCGCCTAGACTGTTTTATACCCAACCTGTCATCCCATCCCGCCTAGACTGTTTTATACCCGACCATTGTCATCCCACCCAGCCTAGACTGTTTTATACCCAACCTGTCATCCCACCCGCCTAGACTGTTTTATATCTAACCAATGTCATCCCACCCCCGCCTATACTGTTTTATACCCATCCTCTTTTAACCTTTCTCTTGCTGAATTTTAAAATACATTTCTCCTTCTTTACCCATGCCCTGTGATATAATTACATATATCTTCACTGTCCACACTTATTTCTCTGTGCAATCACTGATGTGGAATAGCAAGCGAAGGGTTAAGAAAACTACCCAAAAAGAACATTTTCTAAGCGTTAGGGAATTTTAGAAGTGTGTAGTTTGAAACAATTACAATACATTTATGACAATGGTTTCACAAAATGACGTTTACAGATGTCTCAGAATGCGTTAGTAGAAGCGAATGGGTTTAATTATATACGATAAAACAGGTTAATGTGAAATATTAGGTACAAAGAGCAAGGAGTTCATTCTTTACACTAAAATATGACTTGTTTATTGACAAACGCGTTGCCTATAATTTGATATGGAGTGTTAGATACAAAGTACAGTTGAATCTCTCCAAATGAACCACTTGATCCTTCTCAAACTGAAGAATATCGAAGAATATCTGCTTAATATCGGATCTGCAGAAAAGGTCACTGCCTTCTAATTCGATCAAACGTTTGAGAAACACTTGACCGAGTGTGAAGCAGATTGGATCCTGCTGAGATGTCGAGTGTGAAGCAGATTGGATCCTGCTGAGATGTCGAGTGTGAAGCAGATTGGAGTGTGAAGCAGATTGGATCCTGCTGAGATGTCGAGTGTGAAGCAGATTGGATCCTGCTGAGATGTCGAGTGTGAAGCAGATTGGATCCTGCTGAGATGTCGAGTTGCTCGATATATATTTTCCTCTACTCAAACTAGTATTCATTATTCCGTAATATGTGCCAATGTAATATGCAATGTCTTTATCTAATATATTGATAAAACACTTCTTTATTGAATTCGATAGGTATTTCACAGAGGGCGAGCCTTTGTGCGGAGATATAATTTCAAAGTAAACACCGGGTGCAGAATTTTAAAGTATTGTTCAAGGATCCAAGCTGTTTGGTCGGTCAGTTGTTTATCAAAAGCTTAGGCGAATCGGAAGTACAGTGAAAATGCGATTATACGAACAATCAAATACAGCAATAACTCGATTGTTCGAACTCTTAAATACGTACCATGATTGATTGTTTACATAGGTGGCAGCTTAATGCAAGGTGAAAGTCATGCAGAAAGCTCCTCTATGAGTTTTCTGCATGACTTTCACCCTGCCTTAAGCAGCTACCTGCCTACAAAAGACATAAATACTTCATTACTGAACTTTCCATAAAATATGAATTATTCCCCATTATGCATTTTTTTATCGCTCTATCTTGCCGCGTGTTTTGACTTGACTCTTACACTGTAACATCAATATCGTCTGCTAAAGATTATTGTCTGTTTCGGTTTTCACAGAGCAGTTTTTAGTTACTCGGTGTCTCATCTGGATCCAAACTGGGTCCATGCTTATAAAACTTTTAGTTGAGTCTGAGTTCGTTCTCAAGTTTTTGATGGGTCAGATTTGAGTCCCTGACCCATCAAAAGCTTGAGAACTCAAATCTGACCAATCAAAAACTTGAGAACATAAGCATGGACCCTGTTTGTATAGGTGATCACAGATGGGACATTGGTAGCGAAAGAGTTAATCCACGCTTATAGCATATTATAATATAGTAGTACCTGTCGTACGCGGTCATTTAATTTCTTAACAAAGGAGTCTTAACCCTTCGCTTGCTGTTTACGTCAATATACCTACCTGTAAATAGTGAAGACCCAGATGAGACAGCTCCTGTAGGAGCTGTCTCATCAGGGTCTGCACTATTTTTCAAATTAATTGTGCAACCAATGCTGTCCACAGCAGTGATTTCACAGGGAATTAATTGTAGACAGTGAAGATATATGTAATTATACAACAGGGCATGAGTAAAGAAGAAGAAATGTTTTTTTTAAAATTCAGC
Source organism: Azorinus chamasolen (assembly GCA_963576725.1). NCBI lineage: Eukaryota > Metazoa > Mollusca > Bivalvia > Cardiida > Solecurtidae > Azorinus > Azorinus chamasolen. The sequence goes on along the minus strand of OY755241.1, from coordinate 40,783,833 downwards.
AAGAGAAGGGTTAAAAAGCAGGTGGTTTCTTAATGCACGACATGTGTAATGGAGAAAGCTCCACCTACATTACTTAGCTTTCTCCATTATTATGCTGTGCATTAAGCAACCACCTGCTTTACAAGCTCCTAAGGAGACATCCTTGTGCTGACCGCTTACGACAGGTTCTACTAGACACCCGGTGCTGCTGTATATGGCACCAAATCAACCACAGGGTGTACATACACGCATTTGTATTCCGAAAATCAAAAATGAAAAAAGTCAAACAGGGAGAGTCACACACGAAGGGGGACTGCACCAAATAGCTTAAAACAATAAACGGCTCAATAACAAGACAAAACATGACAGATCGCACACCAAGACGCATACCATTTAACATTAACCAAATAAAATATCAAATAAGACGAGAGGGTGATAGTAGGAGTAACGCATTGGGACGGCCAGTAGCAACATTAACAAAAAGCCAAATTCAACACTTTCGGTTAATTCATTCCCTCCTAGACTATTTTTTATTGAAACAACCTCGTTGAATAAATCTACTGTAATAGAACATTTACTAGAAAAATCACAATGGTTTCAAAAAAAATTAATTTTTTCATATTTTTTTTCAAAAATGGCTCCTACTTTAAGATACAATTACTTCACAACAGCAGGTGTTAAGTGATTGTGTGGAGGTCGTTTAAAGTTGCCCCGTACTTCATTCTCACTGTTATTATATTTTCTTGGCCTTCGGGATCATTAGTTTTAATGTTAGTAGTTGTGAAAATTGAATACTGCTTAAGCCGGTGCTAGGGGCCGGAAGTAGTGTTGCACTATTAATACTCATGAACAGACTCAATAAAACCGAGTCTGCAATTTTCTCTTTCCGCATTGCTACATTTGCTTTCGAAGTATCTCCCACTTTCAGGATATTTCTGCAGAGTCATCAAAAGGCGTTTGTAAGAAAGAATGGGTTAACCATTATGTGTCTAGGTCCGGTGTCCCTGGCTAAGGACATATGCAAACACTGTATACCTAGATCAACTGTATCCTGAATGACCCATCTGGTTAGAGTATGTGCTGTTTCTAACGGTAGCCGTCTGAAATTGATCTACTCTGTTTGCAAAGGTACCAAACATGCCTACATATGGAATAATGCTTAAACATTTACAAAGCACATGGATCCAGATCAGACGGTTAGTACAGTTCTAGCAGGCGTGACATCCAAACTGCCTGACACTCAGCGGCTTAAATAAATCGGTAATAAACAAGAGATGTTAGTAAAACATGTATGCCCAACAATGGCAGACATCCGATAAGCTTAAACTTTAAAATTGAAACGTAACATTGACATAGTGTATTTGTTTCAAAATCAATGGGTGCCTCTATTCATCACGGACAACTTCCTTGTCCAAAATTGATCGGTTACAAAGAGTCTACAGGCGCAACGACTGATATTTGCATATCAATAGATCTACCCCTGTCATATTTACTTAACCATTTACTCCATGACATTCATGGATACTACAGTAATTATATCAATTTTCATAATAACACTTGGATACAGGAATTTTGGCAACGGCAGGGAAACTGTAAAATCATAATTATCTATATTATATCTTAAGCAAACAGAGCAGACCCTGGTCAGACAGTTCCTGTATGAGACGTCTTATCAGGGTCTGTACTGTTTGCAAGCGCATTTATGGAGTAAATGATTGAGCAGAGAACATGCAATGGAAGTCAAATAATGTAGCGCCAAACCAAAAGGTCCCCAGATCAGGGTATGTATTATTTATATTATAAAAGATTGTGTAACAATCAAATCGTAAACGAATTATTGCAGGAACACGAGTTGGTATAGAACAGGGAAAGAGCTAACATTTCTCACTCAATTCAAATGTACGGCTACGTGTTTTAACCCTTCGCTTACTATTCACGTCAATATACCTACCTGTAAATAGTGAAAATCCAGGAGAAACAGCTCCTGCAGGAGCTGTCTCATCAGGGTCTGCGCTATTTACAAGTAGTGATTGCACAGCGAAATACGTGTACACAGTGAAGATATAAGTAATTATACAACAGGGCATAGGTAAAGAAGGGGAAATGTATTTTAAAATTCAGCAAGAGAAGGGTTAAAACATTGGGATAAAACGCGTTACCTCCTCTGACTCCTGTCTGTATTTTGCTGCTGCACTGTACTCGTCCGGTGGGTCTCTAATTCCTTTAATTCTGCTAATTTCCGTTGACAGTAGGAAAACCGCAGGAATGTCGTCCTGTTTTACAGCGGTCCTTGGTCTTCGCGACATCTTTACTTTTATTTGCAGGAGAAATTCGTCCACAAGCTAGTACCCTCTAGTTGTTCACTGGGGACTATCTAGACTGCAGGATCTCTCTGTAAGTTAAACAATTATCATTTACCAAAAACCTAACCCGTCTTTCTACAATCCTTTCACGTAGACTGTCCCTCTTTTCACACAAATATTTGTCATAGTGTCAAATACCTTGGACTCTGACGAGATCCCAAGTCATTCAGCGTCTCATTAGGATCCAAACTACAATTTTAAGATTATCACAAATACGCCACTGACATGCAAAAGGTCTTGCTGTCAAAATAGATCAATACAAGCCTATCAGCCTATCGTTTTCAATTGATAATTCTTTGAATTTTTCAAGTGCTCAATTATCAGAAAGCAAGGCACAGGGGTTAGGGGAAACACTCGATTGGCTCATTATTGTGATCATTATTCTGCTGTAAAAACATTATATATGGAGCAATGTTCAGAGATCCTGATAAGATTGCTTAAAATAAAACATTTTCTGGAATAACTTCTTTATTTCTCCACCTAACCCGATGTTGTGACCACTCTTTAGAATCGTCCCTTCGAGACGATTCTAAAGAGTGGTCACAGCATAGGGTTTGGTGGAGAAATGACGACTTTGTACATGAGTACGCACAGTTATCTGTTGCTCTGATTATTATTTACATACGTACGATTCCTTAAGGACTTTCAAACATATTGTTCAAATTGGCCAAATTACTCACCGTCTCATATGGATCCAAACTGTAAATACCAGTCAGACCCGTCTTAACAACATTAGTTGATAAAGGATTAACCCTTTCAATGATAATACAAATCACTGCTGGACTAAAGTGTCCATTATGTATGAAATACTTAAGTTTGCTGAAGAATTTTAATGGAGAAAGCAGGAGGGCCATACATGCATTTTGCTCACCTGATACGATAGGTCTTATTGTTTAGAATATAGCAACAAGTTTACCCCCTTAGAATTACAACAACTTCAGCACACTTTGCAAAGGGTCATCTAAGGAATATAGAGGTGTTATTGTCACATGCAGGAATATAGCCTTATAAACGATGTTCACACTTGTTCATTAACAATAATAACTGTATAAAAATAGTAAAGGCTTTAACGAGGAATACTCCAGTCAAAATAATCGAGCGGGCGGCTTCAGAGAAAATCTTAGAAATTTAACCGTAGTTGGGTGAATTTTTAAGAATTACAATAGTTTAAACAATTTAGTAATGGGTCACATAAGCAACATTATTGCAAAACAATAGTAAATATGCTTAGTTGAGAATTAGACCCACTGTTGATAGTCACGTTATAAACAAACCCTAAGGCTTGAAAATCTTTGAAGACGGTCATCTAAGTAACAATGCTGCCAAATTGCAGTGCAATCTGCCCAATGCCAATGGTGTTGGGTTTTATTTTCACAGAAAACCAGATCAACAGATAAAGGTGCGTACTCAAATACTAGAATCGTCATTTCTCCACCAATCCCTGTGCTACGATCACTCTGACCAATCGTCTCCAAGACCGACATTTCTACTAAATTGAACGTCTGGTTTAGAGGTTTTCCTTTTTACTTTACTTCGAACTGAAGTAAGTCTGCTACACATATTTCATTTGTCCGACAAATGTCGGTAAATGGCGAGCGTGTTTCCGTTTGTTTCATGCAATTAAATTTTCTCATGTTTTCTATACAAAACCATGTTATTTTCGAGTCACATAGATTATTTTCTAGTCATATTGATTTTTTTAGTCACATAGATTCCGATTCTGACGTCACTTAATTACGCAAACTGCGTTAAATTATAAGCAGAATGCATTTTAGTCATCTACCTGATGAATATTCGTGATAATGACGTCATGAATATTAATCAAATGATTTTTACAACGGCATATAAACACAGAAACTGGCCATGGCAGAAACTACAGAATCAAAATATCTATACAGTATATTTTATAACAATACGACATACCCTGATCAGAAAGGCGTCTCTGGCAAGTAAAGGGATTCTCTTTCGCTGTCATCATCATATCTGAATTTACCTATGAAAATAGTTTGGATCCACATGAGACACCGAGTAACACGAAGTCTCATCAGTATCCAAACTGTTTATTAATGTGGCAACAAATGAAAACAATAGAAAGTTAACAGACGAAAATTGAAGCAGACGATCAAGTTTGTTGATGACAATACGGGAAACGCCTCTAAACCGGAAGTAAAAGAATATTATCAATGCTGATCTGTTAGCAGATGACAGTTTAATAATAAAGGGTTGGAAGTCATACAGAAGGCGTGACATTTTCCTTGCATTAACTCATTCCGTCTTTGCCTATTTTTAAACCCAACCTCTTTAAAAAAAATCTACCGAAAAGGAGCATTAAAGGGGAAGTCCCTACATTCGACCGTTATCGGGTGATCATCGGCAAAACGTGGCAAAATTTAACAGAAACGGCCATAATACTTTGTTGTAGACCAACAATTATAAGTAATGAAATCGGTTTATTTTGTATCACAGGGGCATTTTTCGATATAAGATCAAATTGCCAATATTCATAATTCGTAACGATTAAGAATAATAATATTTATATTATGATATTATTGAAAACATGCGTTCATTGTAGGGATCCCCTCTTTAACTAGAGAAAAGGAAAAACATAGAATTTTGTAGTTTTGAAACCATTGTGATAAACAGAGCATTTGCTAAGGAGCAAATGCTCTATTTATCACAATGGTTTCATAAAATGACTTTTACAGAGGCGTCAAAGACGTCGTCAATATGAGGGAACGGGTTAAAATAAATACGGTAAATTATTCTTTATTAAAATTCGGGATGGGGGTCCTGTATTTCCTAAAGAAGGAGTTAGCTCACTGGTGCAAATAATGCGTTCTTTCAGATTACCCCTGTTCGTTTCAAATCGATTTATGATACACTTTGAGTGTGTACATTTGGTGTCAGATAACTTACGCCCTTCAAATTATCACATAGGTAGATATTAGATAGCATACTGTTAGAAAGAGATGAGCCAATACCACTGCATATTATTTTTTTTACTCCATTTCTATTCATGTAAGAAGTAATGTCACCATAAATATTAATTAGATTAATTGTTAAAATATGGACATATGAGGTTTTGGCCATGCCAAAAACTGTAGAATCATATCTTAATTATATCATTAGCAAACAGAGAAGAGACCTGGTCAGACGGCGTCTACGGGATCCTCTGATCTTGGTCTACTCTGTTTGTAAAGGCATAGAAAGGATCATTATTTATGTGGTAAAAGGTTAAGTATTAAAGCCCGTTTCATAATGATATTCTGATATAAATAGTGATGTTGAATAATTACAAGAAGGTTGTGTCAGCCACCTGTCTCCAAACCCGGTATTTATACCAAGTTGAGCGTCCGGTTTAGAGGGGTTTGACTGTATTCTATCAGGTGTATTTACATATGATTACCATGTAGGGTTGGGTACATAAAAAGGGGATAGTGCCAGGACGATGGTTTTCGTTCATAGTTTCATCGTCGCCGACATCACCGTAAAGTTACTTACAGGGCACCATTCAACGTACAATGTTTACATGTGCAAATGGTGTGGATCCGGATGAGCCGAAGAGTAACACGGTGTCTCCTCAGTAACCAAACTATCTGACGCTCCACTCACCCCTTAGAGGAAAATGAAGGAAAGTCCAACCTGAAACATTGTAGACGAGAATCGCCTGGCGCTAAAAGAGTTAACTCCCAGCTCTGCAAACGCAGCATATGGGATCAAAACAACCGACCTTCCTTGTCTGCTATAACTCCCTGAATATTCATGTAAACACAGTGTTATAATGAATATTAAATGCCTAATTTCCATAATATCATATGAACACAGGGTGATTTTGCCTTGGCAGAAACTGTGGAATTAGATCTAAATTAATTCATACGCGTACGTATAAAGTAAATGTTTCACCCATTCCCTGATATTGACAAATTTTGACGACTCTGTAAAAGTCTCTTTGTTTGTTAAACCATTGTGATAAATAGAGCATTTGCTCCAATTTATCACAATGGTTTCAAACTACAAAAATCTAAATATTTCATTTTCTCTAGTTAATGCTCCTTTTCAGTAGATTTATTCAAAGAGGTTGTATCTAAAAATAGCCTATACGGTAATGAGTTAAATGAACCAAAGGAACGATTATTTGACTCGGGGATGGGCGGGTTGTAGTAAGATAATATCGCATATTCACATTCAGTTATGCTAAACAGACAGAATAAGTGTAATCTGCAAAAGCAATCATACAAGCAGAAATCATTTCCCTGCCTTCAAAGTACAGAACAAACCTGTAAATTGGACGTTCGTTGTAGTATTAGTGTAGACCTACGAGAAAGATGACTGCTCAATGCAGGGTGAAAGTCACGGAGAAATATCATAGAGAAAGCTCATCTAAAATTTTATAAACTTTTCCCTTTGTCTTGAAAATGCTCCTTTTCGGTAGATTTGTTAAAAAGCTTGGGCCTAAAAATAGCCCATAAATGTTGACAGGGTTTTTACTGTACCAAACAATGGTTTCAAACAGATTTGAGTCTCAACGTGACACAGTCTACAGCACATAATATAGACATCACTAGATTGTAACCGCGTAACTAATTCACTGCAATGTAGACGGGTCTGCGATGTCATATTCCAGCGGATGAGACACCGAGTAACTCTTATCAGACCCAGATTCTGTGGCACGCTGTTTATCTATTTTATAAAGAAGTAGAAGAAAAGCCCACTCTAAATTATTGTTACTATTAGTGTATTATATTATTATTATTATTATTAGAAGTAGTAGTAGTAGTAGTAGTAGTAGTAGTATTATAACTCAGAGAAGTAGAATCAAACCAAAGGGGCCCATAGAATCTTTTAAAGTCACCAAGAATCTGCTGGATGCTACTATCGTCATCACATTGCCTGAAACGTCGTCTGCAAAAAAAACTTGCGCAAGACTTCTGCGAAATTTTCATTGACAAAGTAGACAGGATACGGGGCAAATATTGCATCAGGCTCTGTACCGAATTCAACAAACTCTTTAGATAGTTTTTATCCAGCTACACCAGCAGAAGTAGAGGAAATAATTAAGGCACCCCCTGCAAGTCCTGTGAACTGGACCCAATACCTACATGGCTGTTAAAGTCATGCCTTGATGAACTCCTACCGATTTTGAATAAAATTGTTAACTCCTCTTTAGACACAGCGTACGTTCCAAAACAGTTCAAGGTGTTACATGTCAGGCCCCTTCTAAAGAAACCGGGTCTCGATTCAAATTAACTTAAAACTATAGGCCTGTATCAAATTTGCCGTTTGTCTCCAAGGTGTTAGAAAAAGTGGTCGACAAACGCATAGAGACACACCTCAAACAATCTGCATGAGCATCATCAGTCTACATACCGGAAATATCATTCAACAGAGACTGCTCTTCTGAAAGTTAAGATCGACATCCTTCAATCCCTGGAGAGAAACGAAATTACAATACTGGTGATGGTGGACTTATCGGCAGCGTTTGATACTATTGTTCATGAAGCGTTGCTAAAACGGCTGAAAAATGACTTCGAAATCATTGGAAAACCCCTTGAGTGGATGACCTTCTATCTGAAAGACCGCTACCAAACAGTCTCAATATATGGAGAATGGTCCACCCCAGTTCACAGGGATCGGTCCTAGGACCGAAACATTACACCATGTACACAAAACCTGTCGGCTCAATCTGCAGAAACCTTGGACTTTACCACCACTTTTATGCCGATGACTCGCAGTTATACATGTCCTTTAAGCCAAAGGACATTTCCTGTAAATTAGTAGCTCTAACACAAGTCGAGGACTGTCTAAAAAGTGCAGTCTCTTGGATGCATCAGAACATGCTGAAGCTCAATACCGAAAAAAAAAACTGAGGTCATCTTGTTCCACACAAAAAAACAACAACACAAAAGTACCTGAAGACTTGCATGTGCAAGAAGGGTCCTCTAAAATCAAACCATCGCTGTATGTGAAGAATCTTGGTGCAAGGCTTGATTCACAAATTGATATGACACCGCACGTTAATTCCGTGTGTAGATCTAGCTATGCACAGCTCCGGCAAATATGTCATACAAGACGTATTACTATCACCTGATGCTACCAAGATTTTGGTAAACTCCCTGGTTACATGTACATTAAAACTTGACTGATTTGTTTGTAATTGTTGTAACTGTTAGCTACAAAATTGACCTATTCTGTTAACCCATTGTCCTACATGTGTAAGACAATATCTTATGTAAAGTGTTGTATGTCATACATAAACCCGATCCAGATGTTTCTGGGTCGTAACTGTATTGTGTACTGACACTGTACATATAATATTTCATTTGAGTTTGGTAACATAAGTGGGCGGACACAATATACCGGTAGTCACGGTGTGCGTCTGTTTCCCTTGAATTGCGGAGATAAAATGTACAGAAAAGGGTGATTTTGTTTTTATCTATAGTTCTTAAATTAATTCAATTTTTGATAGTTTTATTGATATCTCTACCTTAAATTTCATTTGTTTTAAATATTCTATATGCATAATATATATTCAATTCTGTACATTCAATTTAATCATGTGAAGCGCTTTTGAACGCACACATCCAGTGTGAAAAGAGCGCTATATAGATGTGGTATAATATTAATAAACGCCTACTCTAAACACTTTGAAACAGACGAAATATTGTCAGCAGGCGACAACACTGACATAGCGGTTGATAGTAAACCCAGTGCGGTCTTTTAGAAACTTAATGCCGTTAGGTAAATCTATATTTTTATACGAGATTACTTCCTAGTTACAAGCAAGTGGTCTTCTTCGCGTAGTTTTAAATATTTTCCTCCACTAATATGCCTTTCTACGTCTTTGCAAACGGAGTAGACACAAATATCGAAGACACAATTCCAAAGAGTGATCACAACATAGGTTTTGGTTGAGAAATAAAGGGGTTTTTCCTCATCATGACCTATGCTATCTCGTAAAAACCGAGTTAACGGGCGCTTGTGAGTTCGGATTGCAGAGATCATTAGAAGTCGGATTGAAAGTGTGTCAGTAAATACAAATGAAGCGTCTTCACAATTTTTGAATGAATGTACAACTTAATATCTCCACAAAATAAGTGTTCATAGACAAAGACAGATACAGAGACTGAGACCCAGACACACAGAGACAGAGGCACACAGAGACTGATACACACAGAGACTGATACACACAGAGACTGATACACACAGAGACAGAGACACACAGAGACTGATACACACAGAGACTGATACACACAGAGACTGATACACACAGAGACAGAGATACACAGAGACTGATACACACAGAGACTGATACACACAGAGACTGATACACACAGAGACTGATACACACAGAGACAGAGACACACAGAGACTGATACACACAGAGACTGATACACACAGAGACTGATACACACAGAGACTGATACACACAGAGACAGAGATACACAGACAGAGGCACACAGAGACTGATACACACAGAGACAGAGACACACAGAGACTGATACACACAGAGACAGAGATACACAGACAGAGATACACAGAGACTGATACACACAGAGACTGATACACACAGAGACTGATACACACAGAGACTGATACACACATAGACAGAGGCACACAGAGACTGATACACACAGAGACTGATACACACAGAGACTGATACACACAGAGACAGAGATACACAGAGACAGAGACACGCAGAGACAGAGATACACAGAGACTGATACACACAGAGACAGATACACACAGAGACTGATACACACAGAGACTGATACACACAGAGACTGATACACACAGAGACAGAGATACACACAGAGACTGATACACAGAGACTGATACACAGAGACTGATACACACAGAGACAGAGATACACACAGAGACAGAGGCACACAGAGACTGATACACACAGAGACTGAAACACACAGAGACTGATACACACAGAGACAGAGACACACATAGACTGATACACACAGAGACTGATACACACAGAGACTGATACACACAGAGACAGAGATACACAGAGACTGATACACACAGAGACTGATACACACAGAGACTGATACACACAGAGACTGATACACACAGAGACTGATACACACAGAGACAGAGATACACAGAGACTGATACACACAGAGACTGATACACACAGAGACAGAGACACACAGAGACTGATACACACAGAGACTGATACACACAGAGACAGAGGCACACAGAGACTGATACACACAGAGACTGATACACACAGAGACTGATACACACAGAGACAGAGACACACAGAGACTGATACACACAGAGACAGGGATACACAGAGACAGATACACACAGACAAGTAGAAAGAGACAGAGAGATACATAAATGGATACACGGAGAGAGACAGATAGACAGAAAGAGACAGACAGACACCAGAGTGTGACTCAAACAGACAGACACTTTATTCCCTAGTGTGTCAAACAACTTCAAGTCAAGTGATACATCGAGTGTCTCACCTAGATTTAAACTGTTTGCAAATGTAATCACTGATTTGCCGTATAGCAAGCTCCGTGGTTGTATTTCCAGCGACTGGCTAATGCAGAATCGACCAGGTGTTTTAGAAACTATTCACCGAGTGTCGCTTGAATTCTAACGAGACCTCCAGTTACTCAGCACCTCACTAGAACTCCTATAGCTGTGTTCAAGTACATTTGCAAACAGCCAGCCTCAAGATGAGACGTCGAGTAACTCAATGTCTAATCAGGATTCAACCTGGGTCCATGCTTATAAAACTTTTAGTTGAGTCTGAGTACGTTCTCAAGCTTTTGATTGGTCAGATTTGAGCCAGAGGCTCAAATCTGACCAATCAAAAGCTTGAGAACTCAAATCTGACCAATGAAAAGCTTGAGAACGAAACTCAGACTCAACTAAAAGCTTTATAAGCATGGACCCTGTTTGACAGTCGATCCACTGTTTCTCAATTTGGAGAATCACTCGATAAGTTATTTCAAAAAACCTGTTTTCTATAGTATTACTAGTTCGCCTATACTTTGCGAACAACTACAAAAAGATGGAATATAATAAACCGAGTTTACTCGTTTACTCTATCGATATTCAACTAAAATGTTGTCTGTATGAATAAACCTAGATAAATGTTTATAATGGCAGCATTAACAAGGGAACTTTTAGTATGACAAACACTGTAAGAATAGTTTTTTGTAATATTTTAACAATTATTGAAGACCAGATAGGCTGCAACAGGATCCGCCTGATATTGGTCTACCATATTTGCAAAGGCGTTAAAAGGAACAAAGGGTTAATATAATGAGATTGATTTGTTTGTAAAATTATAAGGACATAAATTAGACCCTGATTAGACGGCTCATATATGAATCGTCTGATCTGGGTCTACTATGTTTGAAAAGGCATAAATCTAATGCTCTATAGAGTTAATACATTGTAATTAATATTTTGAGATTGATTTTTATAACACATGAAGATAAGAACAAACAAATCACCCCATAGTAGACGTTTATAAAAGAAACCCATATCCTAGACATTCAAATAACCCTTACTTCGTTCATCGCAATCTGGTACGCATTTGCAAACAGTTTAGATCTAGATGAGTCACCCGTTAAAGTGGCACCTCTTCAAGTGCTAAGCTGTTTGCGTCGTCAATTGTTTCATAAAAAACTTTACTGAATCAGAAGTACTTACCTGATCAAAATTGAGCAGAGCCTAGTTTTTCTAGAATGGTAAGGGTTATTATTCTAAGATATATTTGTATAAAAAGGGGATAGATATAGCAACACAAAATAAACCAAAAGCAGACGTTTATGAAAACAAACAACATTCCAACCCAATTCCTTTTCCCGCTATTCACACTCTAACTCGCATTTGTAAAAAGCTTCGATCTAGATAAGATGCCGAGTAGCTCGGCGTCTCATTAGTTTTAAAATTGTTTGACATTCCAACAGTAGTTAGTGTCTAAAACGTTTGTTGTAATAAGACGTAATTATCAAAATTACACCTGACCCTAATTCGAGCAGTCATTATTCTTTTCCGACCGGGTAAGGGTTAACATATTACATAATAACCTTCATAGACAGTGATGAAAACGTTGTTCATGTACTTTCCATACATATAAACATTTCACTGTAACTGTTGGTCAGTCCATCTACCTATGTGAGGGTGATCTTGATCTTGGTGCAGTATTTCGTGAACAGTCTTCTTATTACCACTGACGACATAAATGTTCCTTGCTCATCTGCACAAACTTTAAAAGGATTCACCAGCTCACTGTCAGTATATTCAGACAGTATTTCACCGTTAAATGCCAGACGCATCACTTTGTTGGTATCTCTATCGGACATGTAGGTTATTTCTTCATCACTGCTGAGACTAATAGAATCAAGCATGGGTTTTGTTAAAGACGGGGGTTTCTATACCCGAGGTTGGTCTGTTCCAGTCGGAAACGAGCTTTAGCGAGTTTCCGATAGGAACAGACCAACCGAGGGTATAGAACACCCGACTTTAACAAATCCCATGCTTGATTATTTTTCTCGCTGAAATACCCCCTAAAACCAAGATAATTAACGAATTTTGTGAAGTACTACTTTACATTGCGTAATACAACTTCCATATCTAATAGCAACAGACCGCAGCATAACTTTAGGCGTGACACCAAATTCTTGCATAAAACGTGCTGTTGTAGTCCCGCTAGACCATGTATTAACAAGGCGATTCTCGTGCTCACGCGCTGTTGTTGACCGGTTTTAATTATACCTATTACGGGCCTAAGGTAAACAATGGACGCGAATGTTACAGCGTTTTGGCCTAAGCTAGGTGAACGCCGGGGTGTGTCAAAGAAGTGTATAGTTTTTCTGCTGTTGTTTTGCTTGTATTTTGAAGAATTAAATTGATGCAGGAGAGCAGAACATTGGTTTTATGCAAGAATAGCGTTAATACACGTTTGTTTTCGGGAATGTTGTTGCCCTCGCCCTTCGGGCTCGGGCCAACAACAGTCCCTCGGGACACTGCAGATGTTATTGCCCGAAAAAACGTGTATTAACCCTCTAATGACGTCATTTGTTATGACAACCACAAACGTTACGTTTTGGCGTAAATATAAAAGACTGAGTGACTACAAAACAACGTCTTCGATTAATTAAATAGGCTTTTAAAGTGTTTATATGATAAATAGAATTTCATATTCGTGCTAATTACTTATATTAATTTCAATTCATAAGGTTGTTGCCTATAGAAATGTTGGTATAATTCTGTAAGAAGTCCTTCCCTTGTATTGATTTTACCCAATCGCGCGTATGAATACACTAGTCACGGGGTGTTCCAGATAAGGATTTCTAGTACGGCTATTTTTAGTAACTCAGCTTATCTAGCACGACTGAGAAGCGAGAAATACGTGTCCTGGCCATTTAAGCAGATTTTCTCTCTTCTCAGCCGTGCTAGATAAGCTGAGTTACTAAAAATAGCCGTACTAGAAATCCTTATCTGGAACACCCCGTGACTAGTGTATTCATACGCGCGATTGGGTAAAATCAATACAAGGGAAGATATTCTTACAGAATTATACCAACATTTCTATAGGCAACAACCTTATGAATTCAAATTAATATAAGTAATTAGCACGAATATGAAATTCTACTTATCATATAAACACTTTAAAAGCCTATTTAATTAACCGAAGACGTTGTTTTGTAGTCACTCAGTCATTTATATTTACGCCAAAACGTAACGTTTGTGGTTGTCATAACAAATGACGTCATTTTGGTGTCACGCCTAAAGTTATGCTGCGGTCTGTTGCTATTAGATATGGAAGTCGTATTACGCAATGTAAAGTAGTACTTCTCAAAATTCGTTAATTTAATTGGTTTTAGGGCGTATTTCAGCGAGAAAAATAATCAAGCATGGGTTTTGTTAAAGCCGGGGTGTTCTATACCCTCGGTTGGTCTGTTCCTGTCGGAAACTCGCTAAAGCTCGTTTCCGACTGGAACAGACCAATCTCGGGTATAGAAACCCCCGTCTTTAACAAACCCCATGCTTGATTCTATATATCCTTACCGTTCTCTTTTCCTTTTATCACGTCACCCTGAAGATCAATTATCTCAAGCTTTGGAGGATTCTTAAATGTAGCCACCAGTCTGTCATGACTATACGCAATACCACGACAATCGCCTTTCACGGTTATCTCTCGTTCCAAGCTTAGTCTATAGCTGTTACTTGAACTTTCTTATTACATGAAGCAGCAGTTGCTACCTGGGTTCCAAGTAGGGACTTCCATCTTCCCCTATTTTTGTATAGGCATGAATTTATTATACAGGACTCATTTCATTAAACAGATGATCTGGTTTTGTCAGTTGTTTTAGCAATATTTATTTTATTTCAGTCGAGTTGAAAAAGGTAACTCAGTTATTTAAAATATATATATATATGTAAATAAATTAAAATGATTGAAAATCGTAAAAAAGCAGGCGACCTAAGGCTTGTTTATATTCTGTGTATTACTAGTTCTTTAAAGGGTTTGTAAATATGTCCGCTCCTAGTATTTAAACAAGGGAGTTTAGGGTACATATTGATCATGTGGTCTGCTCTAAACATAATTGTATGAGAAGACTGAGAAGGGTGGCATTTACATAGTATTCGTGAGTTACAGAGTACTGTGATATGCCGTATTATACCGTATATACCGTATTCTCCCCAATAATCGCCCCAATCTAATCAACATACGCTTGTAACGGTGAATAAAATAATCAAAACTATATAAAATTACTATTAGATGAATAAATATAGTTTTGTTTTAAAAAAGGGGTAGTACATTAATGCAGAATGAAAACATTGTAGAAAGTTTTCTCTATTGTTTTCTTTCGTTCTGCATTAAGTATGTGTACAAAATACAAGAAGCTCCTTTCGTAAACTGTTACGCCCCGTGACATTTATAAGAGTTGATACGGTAGCTGATTTGTACCAGCCGGTTAAATGTCAATAAATGAAGACATAATCGTCTGCAACCATGTACATGTAAATATATAAACACGTCAGCTGTGTGTTTAAACTCCGATCTATTACAGTTATTAATTCTTTAAAATTATCCAAGCGTGGGAGAAATTGTTAACTCAGCGTCAAACAGCTAGGATCCTGATGAAACACATTGGCCTGGAACTATTCGTTCTCTCTTCTAAAAAATGTTCCCTTTTCTTGTTTTAAACAACCAGATGCTGAACCACGGGGTCTGACAAGACTTAGTTACTAGGAGAGTCGATGGGTAACGGTCCTTCTACATGTAAATCCTTTATGAAATAATGACTGTACATACAAAAATACTAAAAATAGATATGGCTGGCAATATGGCAGAAAACTGTAGAATCATACTTATATTATTCGATTGGCAAATAAAACAGACAACTACTGAAGCTGGCCAATATGGGTCATCTAGCTTTTAGCAGGTAAAAGGTAAGGTTTAATGCAGGAGGATCGGAAACGGAACAACATGTTCCGTAGAAGCCTAAACGGTGTACGTGTATATCAATAGTGTAGTAAACTATGTTACATACAGTCCCATCATCCTGACATTTCACTTGTTTCCAACGTTGGATTGATTTAATTTTGTCCTGATAGAGACATATTTGCAAACAAAGTAGACTTCGTCTCATGGTATGTCCCCATTTGTTTATGTAATTTCTGTAAAATCTCGATTATTCGAACACACACATTATCGGTTTTTAAGACAGGTGGCAGCTTAAAGCAGGGTGAATGTCATGTAGAAAACTCCACTGGAATCTTTCTGCATGACTTTAACCCTGTATTAACCCTGTATTAAGCAGAATTCTGCCTAAAAGGGTTTAATGTTGCTGTATTAAACTTTCTAATCATCGAGATTGTACTGTATATGCATGTAGGTCTGATTTTACAGTTAAAACATTTTGTGTTCACATGCACCGTTATATCAGAGGTTAATTGGTGAACAATGTGGATCTGGACGTTATGTCGCATCAAACGGATCACATATTGATTAAACTGTTTATAAGGAAATCGAAGCTTGTATTATATAGAAAAGCTGTACCAGTAAGAGTTTAAAAGGGTTTTTTTATGTTTTGCATTGAAGTCTAAGATCAGACACGGGATCCTTCAGGGCCTATACTGACATTAAGATTGGATAATTAAAATGTGTTTATACAATGTAGACTCTGATCAAATATCCTGTTTATTATTTTGCAGCTTATCTACAAAATTTGGCCAGCATTTCAAAACGTTGTTTTGATTTTCATAGGGTGGCTGATAAATTAGAATCTAGTCTCACTTGGACTGTTTCCGGTTTATGTTCAAACTTTGGAGAAACTGTTAACGGAACAACCAGATTGGATTCTACTGACACGCTCCTACATGTACACCTGCTCAACATCTACCGCTTAGTAAATGGATATACAGTTGAACTTCGATATCTCGAACTTTAAGGGACCATACAAATTATTTCGAGATAACAGATTTTCGAGTTATCCAATTCATCAAGTTAAAAGTTTAATACATGTCACGAGTAATACTAAAAGCTCCTGTAGGAGCTTTCAGCATTATTTTAGACATGCATTAGTGAACCATTATAGAAAAATTATAAATTGTAAATTTTGGAAGGACCGAACTTATATTTGGAGTTATCCGAGTTCGACACATCTAAGTCTTTAAAACAAGGTGGTTGCGTTACCTAGAGAAACTACAGAACGAAAGTAATGCATAAAGAGGAGCTTTCTGTAAAACTGTCATCCCGCATTAAGCTGCCATGTGTCTTAAGACGAAGAATTGTGCATATGTTATATGGTCGCTTTAGAGGGTTTTTCTTTCACTTGTACTTTCATTATACGTGCAATACTGAGTACACCGCACACATCTGGTTTGAGACATTTTACATGTGTCATTTACAACAAGAGACCTGATTGAATGGTGGAATGAGGTAGCTGACGTAGTTCATATGAAAGCGAAACAACAAATACAGACTCTTTTAAATGTGCATGATACAACGAATTCCACGAATTAAATCCTAATTGAAATAAACTGTGAACTTGTTGAATAGGGGACAAGTATGTATTGTCAGTTGCAAACAACATAGACCAGATCATAGAGCCCTTTAGGATAGCAAAGTCTGCACTATTTTCTTTCAATATCCTCTCATAAAGTTTACCTTTTCATACGGTATGAACTTTACCGATAGATCATTCAGCATCATTGGGTTAGCTAAACAACACAAATGTAAATAATGTATTGTGTTTTATACATAAATAAGACAGTAAATTTGTTGTTACAAACTGATGTTAAAACAGCAAGGTGGGCATGCATATACCGTCATTATTTTGCGCATGTCTTCATCATTCGAGTAAAGGTTGTCCGTTACAAAATAATTTCTGCAGTTATGTAAGAAATACGATAATTGTTTGTTTAGTTGTATGATAGAAATAAATTTCACCGAGTGAACAAATGATTAGAAATTCAAGAGCGGCATCCTTTCTTGAGTTCACGTAATGAAACAAATGTCTATCATACATACAGATGTACCCTGAAACAAGAAAGTCACTGACTGATGTGGGGATAGTCTAAACCACAATAATATAAATAAAAGTAAAAATGTTTTAATGTAGATTCATATGAGTACCATCCGGAATAGACATACATGTATACTATACAAACAAATAATTGTTTTGGACACAGAGTATACTATACAAACAAATAATTGTTTTGGACATAGACACACATGTATACTATACAAACAAATAATTGTTTTGGACACAGACATACATGTATACTATACAAACAAATAATTGTTTTGGACACAGACATACATGTATACTATACAAACAAATATTTTTTTTGGACATAGACATTAATTGGTACTATACAAACAAACAATTGTTTTGGACATAGACATACTTGTATACTATACAAACAAGTGTTTTGGACATAGACATACATGTATACTATACAAACAAACAATTGTTTTGGACATAGACATACATGTATACTATACAATTGGTTTGGACATAGACATACATGTATACAATACAAACAAATTATTGTTTTGGACATAGACATATATGTATACTATACAAACAAATAATTGCTTTCTCTATCATTATGCCAAGAGTGGTTTGATGATGTTTAGCCCATTAGCTGATACATGTAGAGATGACTTTGTAAGTTACTAACCTATGCAGACCTGCAGATAAACACTTACAAATGTACACCCTTATTATACGTGTTTACAACTTGGTGGACGAACAGATTTTAACTATTTGTACAGCAAATACGAGGGGTGTTCCAAAAATAATGTCATCTGTGCTTTATTTCGCGGAAATCGTGCAATTCATGCACAAAACCACCTCGTGTCGATTGAGTGATCACTGGCTCGTGACAAAGGTAAATATCTTGTCCACACGTTCATTTGCCTCGGTACAGTGTACATCGTTTCATAGCATATTCGTTAGACTATACACAAAATGACAGGAAAACGAGCTGAAAATGTTCTTGAAATTAGGGCCTATATAAAAGGTAGGTCATTACTCGGCATAAAGGCTGTAGATATTCACCGTGAGGTGTGTGACATTTATGGGGAGGGCCAAATGTCCCACAGGACTGTTTGTAGGTGGGTAGCTAAATTTAGTGCTGGGCAGCAGCAAATGAAAGATGCTGCTCGCCCAGGTCGTCCTGCAACAACTACGACCAAAGGTAACAGAAAAAATCCGAAATATCCTCAAAACTGATGCTCGATTCACCGTAAGACAATTGGCTCGATGACAAACTTGTCGTTAGCAATAGTTCATGCAATTTTGAAGAAACACCTAAAAGTTAGAAAGATAAATGCAAGATGGATAGCCCATTTGTTAACGGGTGAGCAAAAGAAGACGCGTGTAACAATGGCAAAAAAACTTCTCAAAATGTACCCAAAATATAGTAAAAAGGCTTTTGATAATATAGTCACTGGTGATGAGACCTGGGTGTATTATTTTGAACCAAAGCGGAAGGTTTCCAACCGAATATGGGCCACTAAAAATGCCAGACGCCCAAGTATTGCCAAACGAATACGAACGGTAAAGAAGGTTTTGTATGCTATTTTTTTCACTAATAAGGGTCCAGCTATTCAAATCCCGGTGCCAAAAGGCAGAACGGTCACAGGCAAGTTCTATAAAAACGTTGTTCTGAGAAAATTGAAGAACTACTACAAAAGTAGCCGCCCCAAAACAGGACTTAAGTATGTCAGACTTTTGCATGATAATGCACCCGCTCACAAGGCACGTATTGTGACTGACTTTTTGGAGTCAGAGAAGGTTACCGTCCTTCCGCACCCTCCGTATTCGCCAGACTTGGCCCCCTGTGACTATTTTCTCTTTCCAAAACTTAAATATCATTTATCTGGAAGGAGATACAATTCGAGAAATGCCCTTGGATCTGCTGTTTATCAGTGTCTGATGGGTGTCCCCATTGAAGAGTATGAAAAATGCTTCCAAAAATGGATTGACCGGCTAAAAAGGTGTATTCTGGCTGGCGGAGAGTATTTTGAAGGGCAGAGCAAATTAAAATGAACAAAAGCACTTCCGCTATATGAGCACCGATGCAAGTGACATTATTTTTGGAACACCCCTCGTACAACAATTCATATCCATCGAGCAGCTACACTAAGACATGTTTGTTAACCCTTTCAATGCTATGAACCAAATTTCAATTAACCTTATCTAGCATAAAAAGATTCAACCCTTTACTCAATGAACATTAATTCTGTTAACAGTGCGGACATAGGAAATGTTATAACAGCACATGGACACAGGAAGGTTTTTTGCCATGGCAGAAACTATAGAATCATATCTATATTGTGTCACATGCAAACAGAGCAGCTCCTGGTCAGACAGCTCCTACAGGAGCCGTCTGATCTTGGTCTACTTTGTTTGCAGTGCAAAGACGTGGAAATATATCCTTAAAGTGGGAGATCCTTCGAAAGCAAATGTAGCAATGCAAAAAGAGAAAATTGCGGACTCGGTTTTATTGAGTCTGTTCATGAGTAGTAATTATAAGTGCAACACTACGCACGCCCCCTAGCACCGACTTAAGCAGTATCAAATTTTCAAAACTAATAACATCAAAACTAATAATACCGAATGACGAGAAAAAATAACAAAACTGAGAATAAAAGGCGTGTTTATGGAGTACAGGGTTAAGCTTTATATGACCAACAGTGAAGACCCTGATGAGAGGGCTCCTCCAGGAGCCCTCTCATCTGGGTCTACACTGTTTGTAAGGACATGTGTGACTCGTGTCCCGCACAGTAAGGGATAAGTAATTACTTAATATCAGGCTTAACTTATTAGGGATATTACACTTGCATATAGAACAGATAAGTGAAATAATTCTATCTAAACAGAATCCTGAGAGACATTATGTTATATTTTTAAACGAAAATGACAGGTTTTGCATGAAACATCTAATTAAACACAAATGAATTTGGTAAAATGCTTAAGTCTGTTACAAATTCTTAAATATTGTATTTTGATAGATCACCTTTATTTATGATCAAATACAATATTTATTCTTACAATGACAAGTGAGCAAACATTGTTTTGACAAAATAAACATTAATTCATGAAACATTGTGCTCCTTTGTAACTTTTAAATAACAGGCTTAGCTAAGAAATTACTTAAGAATGTTCGTGAAACTGAGGCCGGGAGTACAACATCGTGGATCCTGTTGTGATGTCAAGTAACTCAGTGTCTCATCTGGATCTGCACAGTTTGTCAACGCGAGACGTGTCGCGAATAGGGTTAACGTGTTGGAATTATCGAATATATTTTAGTAGTGAGGTTACATGTATTATACAAGAACAAAAACCTTGTTAAAATCACTATACAAGCAAACTAACAAAGATGAAACAGAATAGAAAAACATATTCCAGTGTTGAACAACTAATGTACATGAATCGACCGCGATAAATGGTGCTTACAGTGCCCAAAATAGTTAGAAAAATATCACAGCGTTATTGCTTTGACAAAAAATACCCTGCCCAATTAATAACCCACATGCGTAAAAATATGCCTGTCTGTATCATTAGCTTGTCTGTACCCTTAGCCTGTCTGTATCATTAGCTTGTCTGTACCCTTAGCCCGTCTGTATCATCACCTTGTCTGTACCCTTAGCCTGTCTGTATCGCTAGCTTGTCTGTACCCTTAGCCTGTCTGTATCATTAGCTTGTCTGTACCCTTAGCCTGTCTGTATCGAAAGCTTGTCTGTTCCCTTAGCCTGTCTGTTTGTTTAGCTTGTCTGTACCCTTAGCCTGATCAGCACAACCTGCCATTTTCAAACCGTTTGAACCCTGTTTAAACGCTGAGTAGCTTGTCGTCTCATCAGGATCCAAGCAGTTTGACACTTGGTTGATAGTTTCTCAACAGTTTTAACGAATCGAAATTGAACAATTGTACCAGATCAGATATTGGACAGACATAATCTTCCAGTAGGATAAGGGTTAATCTTTCTTTGTGTTACGCTTCATATGTGTTAACCTTTCTCTTGCTGAATTTTAAAATAAATTCTCCTTCTTTTCCCATGTCTTGTTCTATAATTTCATTTATCTTCACTGTGTACAAGTATTGCGCTGTGAAATCACTGCTGTGGAGTGCACTGGTTGCACAATTAACTTGTAAATAGTGCGGACCCTGATGAGACAGCTCCTGCAGGAGCTGTCTCATCTGGGTCTTCACTATTTACAGGTATATTGACGTGAATAGCAAGCGAAGGGTTAATGTTCCTCTTTACTCTCTCTTTTTCCCTTGCGTTAAATATTAGCCCATTCCCTCATACTGACGCATTTTTACACCTCTGTAAAAGTCATTTTCGGAAACCATTGAGATAAAAAGATCATTTGCTCCAAAGGAGCAAATGCCCTGTTTATCACAAAGGTTTAAAAACAACACAATTCTAAAATTCACCTTTTCCTTAGTAAATACTCCTTTGCGGTAGATTTATTCAAAAAGGTTTGGTCTAAAAACAGTCTAGGAGGGAATGGGCTAATGTCCCTCTATACTGTCACTAGGCTAGATAAGTGGTCTTTACATAGAGGTTTAATGAAACTGGGTTATATCTTTTTTTTTGGTGTGAAGACGGGAACTTTAAGCCAACATAGATGTAGACGGATAACAAAAATGTTCCTGAGTGACGGAGTTTGAACAAGTTACAGATCCACACCAATGCACACTCAATGCACATTGCCTTTCTGGATTCGATTTCACTTATAACAGTGTGCAGCTACTGGATCCTGACTTCCTTGCGGGTAGCGGGGGAAGCTGGGATGGATCTGGCTCAGCGAACTGACACGGAAAGTAAACCCTGAAATAAACACGGAAAGTAAAAGCTGAAACTGACACGGAAAGCAAACCCTAAAAACTGACACGGAAAATAAACCCTTAAATTTACATTGCCACAGAGTGTAAACCCTAAACATTACACTGACAGTAAAGGAGATTTACACCAAACGTAAATCGTGAATGGATACGGAAGATAAACACTAAATCTGACACGAAATTAAAAGCTGAAATTTACATGGAAAGTAATCCCATTAATTGACACGCAAAATAAGCCCTGAACATCACAAGGAAGGTAAACTCTTAGATTGACACGAACATTAATCCCTAAAACTGAAACTAAAAGTAAACCATGAAATTGACACGGAAAACTCTGAAACAAACACGGAAAATAAACCCTTAAACTGACACGGAAAGTAAACTGAAATTGACACGGAACCCGTTTTTGTAAGTTACAAGTACAGAATTGATCAGCCTGACATTGGCACGGGCATTCTCTTTGTAAGTTACAAAGACAGATAGACAGACAGACAAACAGACAGACAGACAGACATACAGACAGACAGACAGACACACACACACATACACACACACACACACACACACACCATCAGACAGACACAGACCGACAGCGATATAGAGAGTGACAGAGAGAGTGACGGAAAGAGAGACAGGGGTAGACAGAGACTGAGAGACAGACAGGCAGACAGAACGAGAGAGGGAGACAGGGTGAGAGAGCTACAGACAGACATACAGACAGACAGAGATGTACTGGGGAAGGCGTGCGTACTGCTTAATTAATATAGACAAAGCAATGGAGAGAAAGACAGCTAGAAAACACACACGTTTTATCAGACAGTGATCGTCCGAATGCCTATAATTAAAGAAAAAGCTGCATTAACCCATTCCCTCATATTGACGACTTTTGACGACTCTGTAAAAGTAACTTTGTGAAACTATTGTGATAAATAGAGCATTTACTCCTATAGGAGCAAATGCTCTATTTATCACAATGGTTTTAAACTACAAAATTCTAAAATTTTCCTTTTCTCTAGTTAAGGCTCCTTTTCGGTAGATTTATTCAAATAGCTTGTATCTAAAAATAGCCTATGACGTAATGAGTTAACGTGCAGCACGCTTCCAATGAATCCATGATTACTTATGCAAACAGTTTGGGTCCATATGAGGTAGTTTGGCGTCTGATCAGAATCAAAACTGTTGTACAATATGGTTTTGTGTTTTTTCAAACAAAATGTAAGACAACTCAAGTTCGTAAAATGAAAATAAACGACATTCTTCTATTGACGAAAGACAACAGTCTACATGCTGATAATTGTATCAAAGAGACACAGAGAAATATTGACGAACGAGAGAGGAACACTGAGGGGAGTATAATACTATTAATAGCATGGTAGATAGGTAGGAAGAGACATAGGAAAGTGGTGCAGTTAATTAGGGAAATATATTCTGAAAGTATGACAGTGTATTTTTTGGTGTAAATGGTTAAGTGTAAATGCGGATACAAACAAATAGCCAAACAGACAATTAGCATGAAAGGCAGACACATTATCAGGCCATACAAATATACAGCTGTAGTTCAATACCTTGAACTCTATGGGACCATACAAATTAGTTCGAGATGACAGAAGTTCGAGTTACCCAACTTTTAATCTGGACTATTTCTCAACTTCACAGCTTTAAACAGCATAAAGTAATGCTGGCGGCTCCTATAGGACCTGTCAGCATTACTTTAGACCAGCATTAAGCAGTTAAATATGTTTCTAGATATGCGAAGTTATGCATTTTAGAACAAGTATGTACTGTAATCTTTGGAAAAACGGAACTTTTACTTCGAGTTATCCCTAGATTCGAGTTATGAGTATTGAAGTTCAATTCTACCTGATGGCAGAAAGCCATTGTTTCCCAGAGCTTCCTGTCAGATGGTAGTCTGACCTGTTGGTGTCGGTCCCTCCTTTGTAGCCTTCAGAGAACAGGAACTTGATCGTCTCCACATTGTATATAGGCACCCCTGCAATGCATATTGTTGTTAGGACTTGTTGCATACCGTAACAATTAGAACAGAACTGATCATGTATAAACAAACGAAACTATAATAACCATTGCGGACAAGATGATATTGACATTGAGAAAATGTTCAAAGGTCATGAAACATTTTGCTTGAGTCTGAAATCATTCCCCAGCATTTGATTGCTCAGATTTTGAGCCTGCACAAAGTCTGGCCAATCAGATATTTGAGAATTAACTCACGACACAGACTCAATAGTTGTATAACACTCGGACCAAAGGCGATTCCAATATGCAAAATAAATTATTCATGAATAAAAGGAAATATTGTCATTACATTCAAATACTACATTGCGTGGAAAAAATTAAAAATATACTCATTGCAATCAAAATATGTTAGCGGCAGCAGTGGCTTTTGGTTAGATAAAACAATAACACGGACCACTTGCACATACATGTATGAGGTATACATGCCTAGCAATAACCAGAGGTCTGATATAAAAACCTTTCAATATAATAGATAAACAGTTGAACTTCGATATCTCGAACTCGAATATCTCGAACTCAATATAACTTGAAGTAAACGTTCGGCCCTTCCAAACTTTACAATACGGAATTGTTCTAAAATGTAGCAGTGCACATATCTGGTAACATAATTTATTATATGACAGCTTAATGCAAATCGAAAGTAATGCTGAAAGCTCTTATAGGAGCTTTCAGTTTTATTTAAGATCTGCATTTAGCTGTGAACTTGAGAAATGGTCCAGACTAGAAATCGTATAACTCGAACTATTGTTATCTCGAAGTAATTTGTATGATACCGTGAAGTTCGATATATTGACGTTCAACTGTACATTCAGCCGATACACAAACCTGTAACTCTGAGCCAAGCATCAATTCTGTCCATCGTTTGTATCATACTCTCAAACGATTTATTTCCAGTTCTCGCGGGAAGGAACACACGGGAAGTGACGTAACTGGCTTGAGGTGGAACTGCATGTGACATAGGTTTGAGGTAGAAAACACGTATAATCCGTAGTGCTTGTCGGTTACCGACAAAACTCACAGCTTCATCTGTTGAGTCTGATGAAACGTTCACTTTACCTGTACCAAAACAAATGTGTAACCTTTTTTCTCCATAAATACGCCTCTTTCAACGCCTTTGCAGACAGAGTAGACCGATATCAGACGGTTTGATCTGGGCCTGCCCTGTTTGCTCATGAAATAATATAGATAATGTATTATTCTACAGTTTATTTACAGTTTCTGTCAAATACCCCCGTGTTCATGGTGATTGTAAAACATAAACTAATTAACTCTTCTCTTGCTGAATTTAAAAATACAGTTATCCTTCTTTACCCATGCCCTGTTGTATATTTACATATATCTTCACTGTGTACAAGTATTTCGCTGTGCAATCACTGCTATGGAGTGCACTGGTTGCACGATCAACTTGTAAATTATATCTTACAGGAATATTCAAACTTTATCCGTGAGACGTAAAGAGACGTATTTTACAGACAGACAGAGCAGACGCAACAAGTGTCACCAAGACAAAATCAAACGGCTGATTGTTGATCAAATCAATTCAAATCAGGTTAACTGTTTTTGCTATGATGTTTTATTACTACAATCTGCGATGCACATATATGCACTAATCAACCATTACAACGCTGAGTTTTCAAATGGACTATTACAAAATTCAAACAGGTCAATCTTATGGTGAATATTTAGGGATTTTTCTTAAGAAAAGTGTGGCATGACAAACAGTGCAGACCCTGATGAGAGGGTAGGAGCCCTCTCATCTGGATCTATAATGTTTTCAAGACATTATTGACTCATGTTCCGCACAGTATTGGTTAACCCTTTATTTGCTGTAAAAGTGTCTGATAACACTCATGTTAAAACTGAACAGAGTAGACCAAGATCAGACCAGCTATAATAGATCCGAATCTAAATTTTATATCAATACAAACAAACTCTGTATACATATTATTCATGATATATTATTTCTTAAATGAATATTCAACAGTGAGAGGGTTAATCCTTTACCCAATGAATGTTCATGTAAGAAATAATAATACATGTATAATGAATAATAATGAACTGGTTTTATTATGATGTAATTATGAACAGGGCAATGTTTACTACGGCAGAAATTGTAGGGTCGGATATCTGTTATTTCATAAGTAAACAGAGCAAACCCAGATCAGACGGCTCCTACAGGAGCCATCGAAGCTGCGTCTACTCTGTTTGCAAAACGCACTTATAAGGTAACGTTGAAGACTTTGAATAAAATTAACGATTCTATAATTCATTCTGTTGTTGATTTTATTATAACCGCTGAAAATGACGTCTTACCCCAGAATGCCTCCACTTTAGCATCATACTGCTGCATGTTGATCACGCGTATACCCTAGAATAGAATAGCAGAGATATAAAAGAACATACTGCTGCATGTTGACCACGCGTATACCCTAGAATAGAATAGCAGAGATATAATAGAATTGTAAATAAGATGTTAACTATAACATAACTGCAGATATGATGCTAACTGATCTATGAATATATGTTATTTCTCAACCAAACGGAGCCCATAAAACACTATCATCTAATTTTAAAGGCTGTAAATCCTGCGTCCATGCTCATAAAGTTTTTTAGTTGAGTCTGAGTTTGTTCTCAAGCTTTTGATTGGTCAGATTTGAGCCAAAGGCTCAAATCTGACCAATCAAAAACTTGAGAACGAACTCAGATTCAACTAAAAAGCATTATAAGTATGGATACAGATCAACTGCTTTCCTGGAATGTCACAACCAAGCAGAGTTAGCACAAATAAGTCCATAGTGTAGAAAGAGTTAAGGTAATAACAATAATAGACAAAGCTGTGGTAATATGTAAGGGTTGGGTTGGAGGAGGGACCCAATTACTTGCGCAAAATTAGGGCCGTTTGATCAGGCTCTGCTTTGTTTGCTCATGGTAGAATATAGCTCTGAATATACAGCTTCTGCATGTGCCTGTGCCATATACCATTATAAAAATGAAGCCGATTAATATCAATGATCTCATTATTTCTTATACATGTATGAATATTCAACAGGGAAAGGGTTAAAGGTTTAATATATAGCTCTAGATCAGAGGTTGAACTCACATCATTTTTATATCGGAGGTGTATATGTACATTGAAGACAAATACCAAATACGCTTGTACACTAACCTGCTGAGATGGGAGCCACTGGTTCATTTGTTGTAGGGTATTATCAAAGGGGGCAAATTTAGGAGGTTTCAGTGTGTCCCCGGGATCTGTCACTTCCGGTTCAAAATCCTTAAGGCCTGTCATAATACAAAACTAGAACTATCACTAAAGGTGATGAATACCCCCCACATGACAGCTTTGATCGCGAATCCAAGTTTGTGACACCAACTATCCATGTAACAGGACTAAAACACATAAATACTCAAAGTTAAAGGAGAGATAATGCTGTAATGCTTGCAACAATCCCCATGTTTCATGCCAAAATGAAAATGTTCGCGTTGGTCCGATTTTGCAGAATGACACTGGTTCTTTTTCCATTTCAAGGCCAGGTATTAAGTTCAAGGTCACAGAGACCTGAATATCTACTATCCAATATGTATTGACACAACAGGTTTGGTAATGCTAGATAATAGAGTATAGGATATATGCTCCGGACAAGACCTGAAATTTGTGTCTTGCACATCTACTACTCCTGAGTAACATTTATGCCAAGTATCAAGTAAATCAGGTTGAAAGTGAAGGAGGAGATCAAAGTACAAGATTTTGCCTGCCAATTTCAAGACCAATTTCAAGGACAAAGGTCAAGGTCACAGAGATTTGAAATGTGTGTCTTGCACATCTACTACTCCTGAGTAACATTTATGCCAAGTATCAAGTGAATCAGGTTTAAAGTGAAGGAGGAGTTCAAAGTACAAGATTTTGCTTGCCAATTTCAAGACCAATTTCAAGGACAAAGGTCAAGGTCACAGAGACCTGAAATTTGTGTCTTGCACATATACTACTCCTGAGTAACATTTATGCCAAGTATCAAGTGAATCAGGTTGAAATTGAAGGAGGAGTTCAAAGTACAAGATTTTGCCTGCCAATTTCAAGACCAATTAAAAGGCCAAAGGTCAAGGTCAAGGTCACAGATACCTGAAATTGGTGTCTTGCACATCTACTACTCCTGAGTAACATTTATGCCAAGTATCAAGTAAATCAGGTTGAAAGTGAAGGAGGAGTTCAAAGTACAAGACTTTGCCTGCCAATGTTAAGACCAATTTCATGGCCAAAGGTCAAGGTCACAGAGATTTGAAATTTGTGTTATGCACATCTACTACTCCTGAGTAACATTTATGCCAAGTATCAAGTGAATCAGGTAGAAAGTGAAGGAGGAGTTCAAAGTACAAGATTTTGCCTGCCAATTTAAAGACCAAGTTCAAGGACAAATGTCAAGGTCAAGGTCACAGAGACCTGAAATTTGTGTTTTGCACATATATTACTCCTGAGTAACATTTATGCCAAGTATCAAATGAATCAGGTTGAAATTGAAGGAGGAGTTCAAAGTACAAGATTTTGCCTGCCAATTTCAAGACCAATTTCAAGGCCAAAGGTCAAGGTCACAGAGACCTGTACAAGTTCAAAGTACAAGATTTTGCCTGCCAATTTAAAGACCAATTTCAAGGACAAATGTCAAGGACAATGTCACAGAGACCTGAAATTTGTGTCTTGCACATCTACTACTCCTGAGTGACATTTATGCCAAGTATCAAGTGAATCAGGTTGAAACTGAAGGAGGAGTTGAAAGTACAAGATTTTGCGGACAGACCAACGACCGACGTCCAACGACCGACCAACCGACAGGCTGATTCCAGTATACCCCCCTCAAACTCTGTTTGTGGGGGTATAAAAAACATTTTGACCGATTTAAACACCTCCTGATCAGGTTCTACACTGCCCAAAGTCAGCAAACAGTGTATAACCTACCTAACCATTACCAGACGCTTGGTGCCAAACGCCGTGGTGGCTGATCTGTTTCCACACTGTGTGCTAAGTCAACAAGTTAGTTGCGATGGTACTATATATACGTATTTCCTCATAGGCTGTCTTTACACACAAACCTCTTTGGATATATCTACTCAAAAGGAGCATTAACTAGAATAAAACTAAATTTTAAAAAAAAACGGTGCATTAAACACAATTAACATGAACCCGTTCACTCCTCATAGGTTATTTTTACACCCAACCTCTTTCTATAAATCTACTGAAATGACCAATTACTTGAAAAAGGGAAAGAAAAAAATGCAATTGTGTAGCTTTGAAATAATTGTGATAAATATAGCATAAAATTTGCTCCTATGCAACAACTGCTCTGTTTATAAGAATGGCTTAAAAAAGTGACTGTAGCAGAGGCACCAATAGAAAAGGTGTCACTATGAGGGAATGGGTTAAACTTATAGCCACCGTTATCATACAAGTGCATTAGAACATGTCTTAAGCGACCTTATATTAATTGGACACAGGAAGTTTGAATAACAGGTGCATAATACAGGGCAAATGTAATGCAGAAAGCTGCTATAGGAGCTTTCTGCATTACCTTTGACCTGTATTAAGCTACCACCTGCCTTACAGAACTATAATTAGACCTCTGTGTGATAGTCGCTTAAGATAGGTTCTACTGCATTAGCACAAATGTAGCCAGTAAGTAAAACATGTCGACAGCGGTTACCAAATATAAATCTAATTCCGGGTATTTAACCTACTTATTCCTGAATTGTTTAAGAAAATACTTTCAAAATTGCCTTGTGTTCGGAGTTAATAAAAATTAAACTGCATGTTATTACGAGTCATGATACAGTAAAACCCCGCTAATGCGTCAACCTAAAGAGGGATAACTCTGGGTGCTAGATGCATGTGGTAGCTTAATGCAGGACAAAAGTAATGCAGAAAAAGCTTTCCGCATTACTTTTGTGGTCGCATTAGAGGGATTATATTGTATCATTTAAAAATGATTTTTTATAAATATTCATAGGGTAAAGAAGTATTCCATTAATTCATTTAAATCCACTGTCACCCTTTCCTTCATACCAGACAGTTTCTTTAGAAGCCGTCTGATCAGGGTCTGATTTGTTTGGTTAGGACATTATAAAACTTCTATTTCTACATTTTCTACCAATACCGAAAGGTCAAATGTGCATATGGGTGACATTGAACACATACCTATCTCCTTGAACACATACCTATCTCCTCTTGGGCAGGTTGTCCCTGGGCGTAGAATATCCTAACTACTTGCGTGAGTCTCCTCATTTTGATCTTGTCTTCCGACCAACACGTGCCCTCCGGGTCCAGGTCCTTCTCGAACCCCTCATATGCCTTTACACTGTCAGTCTCTATGGTGAGGATCGAACCTGGTAAGAAGTATTAACGTTTCATTAATACCCCCAGAGAATTCCTACCTTGCAGTGGTTCTCGGGCTTATTGTCACATGGGATGTTTTTGTTTTTGTTTATTTGGCGGAGAGTATCCCCACAGCCAATAACTAAAAGGAAATCAGGTCGGTGGTTTAGATTAGCCGAAATCATCTTTTTGAAATCATCCTTCATCATCATGTCATCTCATCATTCATCGGTGCTATATGACCTATTCAGTGTCGCAGTGCCATAAAACCCAACTCACTCACTCACTCATGAATACAAATCTCTATGCAGATTTATTACTGTAAAACCTGCCTAAAGCGATCACTTAATGAATAAAGATTGGGGTATATAAGAGAAGGTGGTTGCTTAACTATTTTCCCTGTTTATAACAAGTTTGAATACCTACTAAATATCCATGGACAAAATAGCAATGATAAAATATGGAAGGTGGACTAGTGTAGCCATGTTAGAAAGTAAATCAACAGATCATTCAAATGCCATTAGCAAACAGAGCAAAACCTGATCAGACGGCTCCTATAGAAGGCGTTTGCAAACGCGTGAAAACACGTGTATATGAGGGAAAGGGTTAGTGCAAGATGAAAGAAATGCAGTAAGCTTCTAATGAGAGCTTTCTGAATAACGTTTATCCTGCAGTAAGCTACCATCTGTCATAATCGTTTGCGTTATATAAACGCATATTCACGCCTTTAAAAACAGAATAGACCCACATTAGACGGATCCTATAGGAGCTGTCTGATCAAAGTCTGCCCTGTTTGCTTATGAACTTGTAATTGATCTTCCTCCACACTTTTCACCGACACCAAGAAACCCTTTGTTTGTTTTTGAAACTCTGTACAAAGTCACCTTTTGAAACCATTGTGATAAATGCTCTATTTGTCACAATGGTTTTAACGGTGATTTTTACAGAGGCGCCAAAAATGTCAACAGAAGGGTTTCGGTTAAAGCTTGCATGACAAGATGGAACGTTAATCAAAGTCTACCCCTCTTAGCCTTCGATTTTTGTTCCATTTTGGCCATAATAATGTTTGCACTTTTCAGATTGATGTTACGCACGTGCATAAGTGCGTATCACTGGCTGCGTGCCTGTCTGTGTACATGTACATGCTACTATAAACAGTCAGTCCATTGATATCCATGATGTCATTATCTTCTGCATGAATGTTCATCAGGGACAGGTTGAAAACCCTGAATTATATTTATGTTGGGTGGTTGCTATTGACATATTTACTGCATGTTTTCTGTTTGGGCCACATTGCGTCAGTACAAACAGTTACATCATATAGGATCAAGACAGTACTCTCCGTGTATCGTCATCATCCAAACAGTTGACCAGTCAGGCTGTGTGTTTACACATAACTGGACAAATACAAAATAATCTGTCTTAAGCGGCCATCAAAAAGATGTCTAATTATGAGTCTGTACGGCAGATGGTAGCTTAATGCAGGTCGAACGTAATGCAGAACACTCCTGTATTTATGTAGGGTTTTTTGCCTTGTGTTAAGCGACCACCTGTTTTCAAGACTTCTATGCTCATTAAATGAATGGCCGCATAAGACAGTTTCTACTCTATATATATATTTGCTTGATGAGGAGAACAATGGTGTAACAGTAGCCTACTTACACAGCTACAATAAATAACAGGACGTGGACAATATGTCGGATATTAATCGAGGTTATTGTCCAATCCAGAGACATGTGTTAACCCTTCGCTTGTTATTCACGTCAATATACGTACCTGTAAATAGTGAAGACCCAGATGAGACAGCTCCTGCAGGAGCTGTCTCATCAGGGTCTGCACTATTTACAAGTTGAATGTCCAACCAATGCACTCCACAGCAGTGATTGCACAGCGCAATACTTGTACACAGTGAAGATATATGTAATTATACAACAGGACATGGGGAAAGAAATAGAAATGTATTTTAAAATTCAGCAAGAGAAGGGTTAAACCTTTCGTAAGGGTACTTAGCAAAGTAAAAAAAAACGTATTAGAACTACGCCCGACTTTTCTTTGTTCGTGTGATCATAGAGTCACCAGTAACTTAAGAATTAATGGTATGTTTTCGACATTAGTTCAATTAACCTATCCCCTTACAAAACCTACAGTAAAAACTCGATTATTCGAACACTAAAATATGTATTATTATAGATTCTTAAGGTAGGTGGCTGCTTAATGCATGCCGAAAGTCATGCAGAAAGCTCCTCTAGGAGCTTTCTGCATGACTTTCGCCATGCATTTAGTAGCCACCTGCCTAAATGGGTCTAAATATTACTATACAAAAAATTCGAATAATCGAGGTTTTACTGTATCAAATTTCATTGCAAACAGTGTGTTCGTAGATCAGACGGCTCCTGTAGAAGACGTCTGATCAGGGTCTGCTATGTTTCCCTTTACCCTTGTCCTGCATTAAGCAAACACACACTTTTAAAGACAACTACTCATTTTCATTTAGTGGTGACTTTAGAGGAGTGCTACTGTATTTTATTTATTCCTCCTCCAATTCCAATTGGACATATTCTCATTTGATTATCCGTCTTATGAGTAGCCTACCAGCAAGATAGGCTTTGTCATGGACTAACCCTTATGAGTACCAGCAATATAAGGCTTGGCCATATACTAACGCTTATCAGTACCAGCAATATAAAGCTTGGCTATAGACTAACACTTATGAGTACCAGCAATATAAGGATTTACTATAGACTAACCCTTATGAGTACCAGCAATATAAGTCTTGGCTATAGACTAACACTTATGGGTACCAGCAATATAATACTTGGCCATAGACTAACCCTATCAACCTGGTATACACAGTCACGTACTGTCAGTTGCAAACAGTGTATACCCAGATCAGAGGGATCTGCTCTGTTTGTCATTCAAAATCATGTAGCAAGTTTAAGCCTTTCGTACTGAGCTGTCTCTATAGGTGAACATTGGAAGGCTATTTTATTCTGATAATTCAGGGCTGGAAGGGTTAGGAGATTTGATAGACGGACTACTGTTGTTACGTCACTTACCTGGAATAGGATTAGACGCGAGTCTTTTGTTGATGTGGCCAATCGTGTCCTGGAGACCACAGAATGTGTTAAACATCCTTCCATAGCTCAGCTGCGTCACCTCATCACCAATGATAACCCGACCTTGCCTGCAAGGGAAATAATCAAAACATAAACTGATACGATATATAATTATGTTAGCTCCCCTGATAAGATCGTTGTATTTCATCTCCAATGCGCTCTATAGGCTAAATCACGTTATAACATTTACAAACACATCCAGATAAAAGAAGCCGAGTTACTCGACATTTCATCAGAATACAAACGGTTTGGCACAGTTTCAAATGTGGCAGCACAATGAAGGTTGAAATCCAAACATGAAGCTGCTTGGGGAGCTTTTCGCGTGAATTTCAGCATGCATTTAGCAGTCATCTGCTTAACCCTTCACTTGCTATTCACGTCAATATACATACCTGTAAATAGTGAAGACCCAGACGAGACAGCTTCTGCAGGAGCTGTCTCATCAGAGTCTGCACTATTTACAAATTGATTGTGCAACCAGTGCACTCCACAGCAGTGATTGCACAGCGAAATACTTGGACACAGTGAAGCTTTATGTAATTTTACAACAGGGCATGGGTAAAGAAGGGGGAATGTGTTTCAAAATTCAGCAAGCGAAGGGTTAAAATACGATCTAGGCTTAACTAAATCTTCTTAACTAAAAGTGCAGTTTAGAGATAATGCTTCTGAACCAATAGCGTAGTTAACAAATTTCCCTCCTAGTGATGCATGTAGGTCCCTGTAAAAGTCACATTTAGAAATCATTGTGATAAATAGAGCATTTGCTCCATAGGAGCAATTGTTTTATTTATCACAATGGTTTCATAACAACAAGTACACAATTCTTAATGCTCCTTTTCGGTAGAATAATTCAAAGAGGTAGGCTTAAAATAGTGTTGGAGGGAACGAGTTAACTATATGAGTATACACACAATATAACTTTGCCAATACGAGCAATACGTTTAATAATTCATGCAGAGAGCTCCTCTGGGAGTTTTCTGCATGCCTTTCACCGTGCATTAAGAAGCCACATGCCTGAAAGGATCGTAATTCTTCTATACAGATACTTAGAACAATACTCAAGACAATATGACATTAACCCTGGTCAATCTCATGTCAAGACAATATGACAGTAACCCTTTCTACCATGAATATCAATTTAAGACTTTTTTACTGGATGAATATTGATGAATTAAATGCATAATTACATATTAACAAGAAAATGTTGATCTTTGATAGGAACTTCCAAATCAGATCTATATCATTTCACAGGTCAATAGAACAGACCCTTGTCAGACAAATTCTGTCTGATCGTGGTCTAGTCTGTTTGCAAATGTGCCGAAAGTGGTTATTTACATATGCATGGGCTTGTAAAATGTTTATTTACATTACATATGTTTGTAAAGTGCTTATTTACATGTATACTAACCTGTAGTATCCTCTAGCTGGCAGCTCAATCGTCATCTTCGTTGGCTCTTCGTTTCTGACACCCAGCACCTGTGGCGGGTACTCGGGGGTAGTGTTCTTTGTGAGCCATAATCTGCAAACAGCATTTCGCAGAGGTCAAGATAAGATGCGTAAATCAAAACATTTTTGAAGAATAGTTTCTGTATTTCTCCACCAAACCGTATGCTGTGACCATTCTTTAGAATCGTCACAACATAGGGTTTGGTGGGGAAATGATAATTTGAGTATTTGAGTAAGCAGCATTATGTATTGCTCTGTTTCGCAAATAAAGGCATGTCTTTCACATCAAGCTTTTGGTTTGTGTTACTATACGTTCACAAATTGGTATGATTGGTCGGTTAATTATTTAAACATTCGCCTGCTATTCACGTCAATATACCTACCTGTAAACAGTGAAGACCCAGATGAGACAGCTCCTGCGGGAGCTGTCTCATCAGGGTATGCACTATTTACAAGTTGATTGTGCAACCAGTGTACTCCCAGTGATTGCACAGCGAAATACTTCTCCACAGTGAAGATATATGTAATTATACAACAGGGCATGGGTAAAGAAGGAGAAATGTATTTTAAAATTCAGCAAGGGAAGGGTTAAGCCGTTACACTCAAGAATTGTCGCCTGCAAATAGTCTTGCCAGCTTCGAATCTAAACATACATGTCTCTTCCATTTCATGTCAAAAACAGTATCAGCGTGTGTTTTTGATTATGCTCAAACGCCGATCTAGTCGCGTCTCATCTGGGTATTAACGTTTTGCAAGTGTTAACAAAGGGGTTGCCGGTAGAGTATGGAAAGTTAACGTCCGCATGTCGCCATCAACGGCAGCTACAATACAGACGCCTGTTCAGGAGTGTGGGCGCTCGATGTCACTTCGAGCGCTTGGACTCTGAACGAGGGCGCCGGCCTAGTGCCAGCTAGCGCAAGCTAGCCTACTCGCGAGGTGTATCGCTTTGACATTCGCTTGTGTTTCCAAGATGGCTACCAACAAGGTAACAGAAGCAACCGACTGGAAGAAAACAATCGTAATTAACAAACTGATGCTCTAGAACACGACCGCAGAACAAAAATGTACTTGATTTTTAGAAAGGGCACTCGATCGCGTTCAGCAGTGATACTTTTGCTCGGGCTGGCGCTCATCAAACGCCCGCGCTCCTGAACAGGCCTCAGGTGTCACTGTCACTGCAGGCGTGCAGGCATGATAGTAGTTCTGATAGTAAATCATGGAAACAGATACATGTTCGGGTACAATTATTTCGACAGTCGTTTGTCCGAGACACTTGCCTATTCGGAAGAAATTTGCAACTCCCGATTCAAATTGAAAATACTGGTGTTAATCTGAATACCGATAATCCACAATTTCGAGCACATACGTACATAATATATAAGGCATTTCAAACTTGTAAAATTCCGCTTCGGAAGGAAGCGCTGTTCTAGCGATATCATGTTATTTTAGACAAAATACATGTAGTCTAACCAAACACTCGCCCGCAAACAAATGTTAATAAAATGTCCTTTGTTATATCTTATTATCTTGGCGACTTAATCAGACTTACTTGATACAATCTCAGCGGAAATACCATAGTGTGTACAGTGTAAATCTTGGCTTACTAAACTAGATAAATGGAATTTACGTGTATCATTAACATTTGTTTATTTCAAACTCTCAAAATCTCCACTTCATACCTGAGTCCCTTGATGTACACACAGAATCCAAAAATAGACTCATGATGCAACATTCCTGTCAATTCGTAAGACAATGAGCCATCGACAGCCGAGTCCAGTTTCCGGTCAATTGACTCGCACTTCCAGACTCGATACCCGGGGTTGTCCTGCAGCCACCGGTTGGCACCCTGCATGATTGAGCTGTAGAAACAGATTGATCAGTTACAGGTGAACAAACATTAAAATGTATAAATATCGCCATTCCAATAATCAACCCTTAAATCCGGGAAATGCGTGCACTATCGTTTGCAAACAGTGTGGACCCAGATCAGAAGGTTCCTAGAGGAGTTCCTAGAGGAGTTCCTAGAGGAGCCCTCTATCAGGGTCTGTACTGTTTGTCATTCAAAATTCTCCAGCAAGTTAAAGCATTTCGTACTGAGTGGACGTT
This sequence comes from Azorinus chamasolen, assembly GCA_963576725.1. Lineage (NCBI taxonomy): Eukaryota > Metazoa > Mollusca > Bivalvia > Cardiida > Solecurtidae > Azorinus > Azorinus chamasolen. Next base: position 40,746,076 of record OY755241.1, on the reverse strand, counting down.
ATAGTTAACCCTTTCCCTGGTGAATATTCATAAAGGAAACAATGACGTCATGGATATTAATTTATATTTTATACAATGGCATATGGACACAAGGCATTTTGCCTCAGACATATTACACTCAGATTTATATTACACCATAAGCAAACAGAGCAGACCCTGATCAGACGGCTCCTATAGGAGCCGTCTGATCTGGGTCTACTCAGTTTGCAGATGTGTCTAAATGCGCTTACATAAGGGATAGGGTTAAACACTGGGGGGGGGCTCTTCCACGCCGGTACACGCATATGCTGTTACAGTAAAACCTCTCTTAACCGGACGTTAAATTTAGTATAAATATCGGTCGTGGAGACAGGTGACAGCTTAATGCAGGGTGGAAGTTATGCAGAAAGCTCATAGAGGAGCTTTCTGCATAACTTTCACCCTGCATACTAGAATACCGGTTAAGAGAGGTTTTATTGTATTTGCAAATAGTGTACGTATAGACCCAGATGTGTGGGTCCCTAGAGCCATAACACTATGATTATTCCGCTTTAAAAGGGTTAACCCTTATTAACCATTTCCCTGTTCTCTATTTATTCCAAATTTAAATATCTACTGAATATTCCTGGCCGAAATAGTTCTAATGAAATACGGAATCTGGAACATCGCAGTTATTTTAGAAAGTAAACTGACTTTTCAAATTCTATTAACAAACACAGCAGACCCTGATACAGTTAACACTGACTGTTATCTTATGCACATTTAACCCTTGACCTCATCAATATTCATGTAGGAAATAATGACCTCATGAATATCTATATGTTGATTTTTTTATCATGTAACCCTTTCCATGTTCTGTGTTTAGTCCTTTTTTATACTTATTGCACATTCATGGACAAAATAGTTATAATCCAATATGGAAGGTACACTGTAGCCACTTTAGAAAATAAAAAGGCAGATACTTCAAATCTTATTAGCAAATAGAGCAGACTCTAATCAGGAGGCTCCTATAGGAGCCGTCTGATCTTGGTCTTTTCTGTTTACAAATGCGTGAAAATGCGTTTATATGAAAGAAAGGTTAAAATTTTAAAGGGATGTTTGCTTCGACATAAACTGTAGAACCAGGACTGATACCAATAAAACTATTCTCGAGTCCGAGTACGGTTTCGTATTCAAGCATTTTGTTGGCCATATTTTGACAGCAATTAAAATGTGGCCAATCAAATGATTGAGTTCGATTTCGGAATCAAATCCAAAACGTTTCAGAAGCTTAAGTCAACATTTGACTAATCGGGTGCTTGAGTACGATTTCCTATTTAAGACGCAAGACGTTTAATAGGCACCAGGCCAGATATATATGATGGGATAAGCAAACAAAATAGACCCTCATCAGACGGCTAACCATTGACTATTTTTTGACACCATGAGTGATAATAACCTGACTCCTTATAATGGAACATATGCATAATCTATATACATGTAATTATATAAGTAAAATGAGCAGTTTCTGATCAAATGGCTCATGCTGAAATCGTCTGATTTGGGTCTACATTGTAAGCAAATGCGTCTCTATTAAGTTCCTGTTTGTTCAAGATTTTTAGATTTTACTGACTGAGTATCGTGAATCCTGATTAGGTGCCGAGTTACTCGGTGTGTCACTTGGATGCAATGGTAAACAGGGATCCACTCACAGCAAGCAAGACTTAGTGTTGAACTTAGTGTATATGTTAAAAGCACGGTAACCCATTCTCTTGTTGAATTTTGAAATACATTTCTCTTTCTTTACCCATGTCCTGTTGTATAATTACATATATCGTCACTGTCAACGAATATTTCTCTGGAGTGCACTGGTTGCACAATCAACTCCTAGAGGAGCTGTCTCATCAGGGTCTTCACTATTTACAAGTAGGCGTATTGGCGTGAACAGTAAGCGAAGGGTTACGGTAAAAAAACACAAATAGGATTGTATTGTTATATATAAAATAAATTTCATAAATAAACTTTATTGTATATGAAATGAAATAAGCAACTGAGTACCAAAGTTATCGATTGCAAAACTGTTTTCAGACTTATGGTAGTGAGGTCGGTAGTAAATGGTTATTCTTACCGCCGAAAAGAAACTTTCAAAAAGCAAGCAAAAATTAAATGTTCCAGTAGAAGCCATATCAGCCGTGTCTACACTACCCCACAAGCGTCTACACTACCCCACAAGCGTCTACACTACCCCACAAGGCAAGTTAACCCTTTCCCAGTTCAATATTGATGTAAGAAATTATGACATCATTTATTTGCTGAAGTTTTATAATACGAACTTTTCAACGATTCTTTTCTCTGACAAAAACTGTAGAATCATATCTACATCATGTCAAAAGCAAACAGAGCAGACCCTGATCAGACGGCTCGAATACGAGCCGTCTGAGCTTGATATACTCTGTTTGCTAATGCGTGAAAATGTATTCATATGAAGGAAATGGTTAAGCGCTAGAATACTGTAGGTAAATATTAACACGTGGCAAGTTGTTTGGATTCAGGTGAGATGCTGGGTAACTCGACGTGGCGTCAACATCCAACACAGGAATAGAATAATTTGTGAATTAATGCAGACCATAATTTTTGTAGTCGCCATTTTGGTCAGCATGCGAAAGACAGTTAACCCCTTCAAAATTAGCCCTTTACTCCATATATACACCTATATACGCCTTTGCAAACAGAGTAGACCCAGATCAGACGGCTCTTGTAGCTCCTATAGGAGTCTTCTGATCTGGGTCTACCTTGTTTGCTTATGAAATATGATTTTACAGTTTGTGTCATGATAAGACATTTTTGTCTTTAACCCTTTCCCTGTTGTATATTCATGTAAGAAAAAATGACGTCATGTATTTAGATAAGTTTTTATAATTGCATATGGAAATAGGACAATTTGGCCCAGGCAGAATCTGTAGAATCAGATTTATATCACACCATAAGCAAACAGAGCAGACCCTGATCAGACGGCTCCTATAGGAGCCGTCTGATCTGGGTCTACTCTGTTTGTAGATGCGCGAAAAAGCGCTTACATACGGGAAAGGGTCAAAGTTCAATAAATTAATATTCACCGTGTCATTTTTTCTTGCCTGAATATTTATAGAGTTAAGAGATATATAATCGAGCCTACCTGAAAGACTCAAATTTCGGTTTGATCTTGTTTTTGATGTTTCCAATACTCAGGCAGCGGGGCATGATATCGATGTAGGCCAGAGGAGGCAGGTCTGGGACTTGCTGCCCCATCGCACCCTTAACGGAAGTCTGGTACACACCCATTATCTGCAAAACGGGGACAGGGAGAATAAGAACAGTTGTATATATCTCTACATATAAATACAGTTGAACTGCAATATCTCGAACTTCAAGGAAATTTACAAATTTGTTCGAGATAACGGACGTTCGAGTTATCCGCTATCTAATCGAAACAATTTATCGAGTTCACAGCTAAATACAGGCCTAAAGTAGTGATGAAACATTCATCACTGAAAATTGAAGCAGACGACAAGGTTTGCAGAGAGCAAATACAGTAGAACCCCGCTAATGCGACCACCTAAAAGAGGTATAATTCTGGGTGCTAGATGTAGGTGGTGGCTTAATGCAGGACAAAAGTAATGCGGAAAACTCCTAAAGAAGCTTTCTGCATTACGTTTGTCGTGCATTAAGCGACCACATGCTTATAAAGACACACATGTTTATTCATTAAGTGGTTGCATTAGAGGGGTTCTGCTGTATGTTACAATTTGACAGTGAAAGAGTTAAACCTTCCCTTCATAGAAATAGATTTTCAAACAGAGAAGTCGTCTGGTCAGTGTCGTCTGGTCAGTGTCTACCCTGTTTGCTTATAGGATTATATACAGCTGAACTTCAATATCTCGAACTCGAATGCCTCCAACCTCGGGATAACTCGAACTAATAGTTCAGGCCTTCCAAAACTTACAATACAGAATACCTATAGGAGTTTTCAGCATTACTTTAGACCTGCATTAAGCTGTCTCGTGTGTTTCTACATATGTGTAGTTATACATTTTAGAGCAATTCTGTATTGTGAGTTTTAGACCTGCATTAAGCTTTAAACTTAGGAAAGTGTCCAGATCAGAAATCGGATAGCTCGAACTTCTGTTATCTCGAACTAATTTGCACGGTCCCTTGAAGTTCGAGATGTCGAATTTCAACTGTAGATCAGAATCTTTAGTGTCTGCCATTATGTACACAACAACAACACCGTGTTTGTAATTATATTTCTTATATCATTATCCATGAGGGAAATGGTTAAATATACATGTAAATAAAACCTTGACATTGGACCTTTTATGAGCTGATTCAATATCACAATTGTAAAACCTTTGGATCCAGATGAGACACCTGAATCACGCATGATCTCGTCACTGTGTGATACACTTTGGGTCCAGATGAGACACTGAATCACGCGTGATCTCATCACTGTGTGATACATTATATGATGATGTGTTTGAAATGAAATGCGAAATAAGTCAACGGCGAAATCCGAAGAAAACAATTACAGGTGAGACGCCGAGTAAAACCCAGGTGTAGTCGTATTCCGAACAATGAGCGATGAGTTGATCACTGAAGATAAGGATGCCATCTGAGGATGTAATTTTCACAGCAATTTGACGGTACAGTAAAACCCCTGTAAACAGGACGTTAGCGTCCTTTTTGGAGCTTTCTGGATGAATTTCACCCTGTATTAAGCATCTATATGCTTAACACGTTACTCCATAAATACGCATGTATACACACTTTGCGAACAGAGTAGACCAAGATCAGACGGCTCATGTAGGAGCCGTCCGATAAGGACACGCTCTGTTTGTTTACAATATAAATATAATTCTACAGTTTCTGCTAGGACCAAACATTCCTGTGTTTATGTGCTATTATAACAATTACTCTAACTAATGTGTATGATGTCATTATTTCTTACATGAAAATGCATGGACTAATTTGTTCTTTACTAAAATGCCGATTTAGAGGGATGTTACTTTATATAGGTTGTGCACAATCAGTGATAACTTGGTGGTAAATGAAGATGAGAATGCCATCTGAGAATGTAAGTGTACGGTACTGACGCTATACACTAAAACCTCTCTATAACGACCACTAAATTACATCAAGTATTTTGTGTTAAAGGCAGGTGGATGCTTAAAGCAAGGTGAAATTAAAACAGAACGCTCATATAAGAGCGTTCTGTTTTACTTTCACCTTGCTTTAAGCAACCACCTGCCCAAAATACCAACTAATTAATACAATTTAGTGGCCGTTATAGAAAGGTTTTACTGTATAAGTCGTGTACAATCAGGGGTAAGTTGGTGGTGGATGGAGATGATAATGCCATCTGAGAATACAATTGTACAGCACGTTGACATCATATGGCTATGCGTACGCCATGTACAACCAGTGATAACTTGGTGGTGAATGAAGATGAATATGGCATCTGAGACCGTGTTGTACTGTAAACATACGAACCTGTTCGTAAGTGGGTGGGGGATGGAGGAATGCCGCATCCTCGGCAGATATAACGGCTGGTCCATTCTGCTTCTCCGACATTGTTGTTGCTAGAAGATACCGGTTGTTGCTAGAAGTTGCATGTGCAAAAGTCTGAAGAGAAACATGTACAAGTACTAAATAATTCACTTGGTACATGTACAGACGCCTTTTGACGTTCTTGCAAGCCGAGTACACTCATGGCCATGGGCAGACTGACAGGATCTATTCTATTTGCCAAACCAATTTACTCCTATATTATTTAAGGAGCACCCGTCCTGGTCTTCTTGAGCCCATCCATTTTATGTTGATGAAGCATATCATACAAAATATTTACTGGAATAAGCACGTAACATCGATGAGTTCAGAAAACAGTGCAGACTCTCTGATACGGGTCTTTACTGTTTGCCTATGTCTATTTAACTCATTACCTCATATGCTATTTTAGATCCAACCTCTTTGAATAAATCTACCGAAAAGGAGCATTAACTAGAGAAAAGGAAAGTTTTAGAATTTTGTAGTTTGAAATCATTGTGATAAATAATAATCCTGTAGGAGCAAATGCTCTATTTATCACAATGGTTTCACAAAATGACTTTTACAGAGTCGTCAAAGGTCGCCAATATGAGAGAATGGGTTAAGGGACACTGTGTACAAATTGGTCTTACGCATATGTTTAAAGATATGCCTCTACAGTTTCTGCTAAGGTCGACTATTCCTTGTTCACTACAAACCAGTAAAATGATGAATGTTAACGGAGTCATTATTTCTTTATTTCACACATTCAAATCCACGTGCGTTTTATGTCTTAACTCTTTCCCTCATATAAACGTGTTTTCACACATTTGCAAACAGAGTAGACCCAGATCAGACGGTTCCTAGAGTAGCCGTCTGATCAGGGTCTGCTTTGTTTGCTGATGGAATTTGAAAGATCTGTTTCTTTGCTTTCTAAAAGGGCTACTATGTTCCACCTACCATATTTCGTAATAACTATTTTTTTCATGAATATTCAATAGGTATGGAAATTTGTAATAAACATAGAACAGGGAAAGGGTTAGGGTAACCTGTAGTCAACTAATAGCAACAGGGCTGACATCCGCTAACGGCTTGGTTCCAGAGAAGTTGCCGAGAAACTGAAGTGTCCCACCAGGATCTCAGCTGTCAAAACACCGCTCAGTCATAACGTTTTCTAATGAAACAATTCAAAATGTTTGTTTTTTAAAATGAAACTTGAAGCAGACTTCAGTTTTACAACAGGCGATGGAACACATACTATTTTCAAATTACAAATAAAGTGACAGACGCGACCTTCGTCGAGTCAGTCGATATTTCATCTGGATCCAAACTGTTTACTTGGATACATACGAATTCGTCCAAAGAGTGGTTCTTCCAAATGCATTTGTATTGATGAAATATTGACATTTTGATAACGGCACATAGAAACAAGAACATTTGGCAGAAACAGTAAAATCATATCTATATAATTCCGTATACAAACCTAGAGCAGACAATCGCCTCGACACGGACGGCTTACCACAACTAGTCTCTTATCTGTGTCTAATTTGTTTGCAAAAACGTTATCTATAAAGCACATATATGGAGTAAAGGATTAACCCTTTCCTCCATAGATATACGCCTTTATATGCCTATGCAAACAGAGTAGACCCATATCAGACGTTTCCTCTAGAGTATAATCTAGATATGATTCTACAGTTTCTGTCATGGCTAAAACTTGATGTGCCCGTGTGCTAAATTATAACAAATTAGTCTAATTAATATTTATGACGTCGTCATTTTTTACATGAATATTCATGGTGGAAGGGTTAAACCACAGCAAGTGTGATAACTGTAAATGTCAACGCATGTTGTAAAACGGTTGTGAAGATATGCCATTCGTACCGACTTTCTCTATCTCATATCCCATTATACCTGTTAACCCTTCTCTTGCTGAATTTTAAAATACATTTCTCCTACTTTACCCATGTCCTGTTGTATAATTTCATATATCTTCACTGTGTACACGTAGTTCGCTGTGCATTCACTGCTGTGGGGTGCACTGGTTGCACAATCAACATGTAAATAGTGCAGACTCTGATGAGACAGCTCCTGTGGGAGCTGTCTCATCTGGGTCTTCACTATTTACAGGTAGGTACATGTATTGACGTGAATAGCAAGCGAAGGTTTAATATCCTCTATCCTGTCTGTTCTAGATGCGGATTATCTCTCGGTTACTCTCACTGTATTCGTTTCACCCTTTTAACACTATATATTAAGCCACCGGTGTTTAATTGTACAGTCCACTCAGAATTTAATATGTGTATTAAACTTGATAAAATGATTTTGAGTGACATACAGTGTGGACCCTGATCAGATTGCCCCTCTAGGAGCACCCAGAAACGTGCAGTGTCACTGGCATTTAAACGATTGTATTAGACAGGTGTTAACCCTTCGCTTGCTATTCGCCTCAATATACCTACCTGTAAATAGTGAAGACCCAGTTGAGAGCTCCTGCAGGAGCTGTCTCATCAGGGTCTACACTATTTACAAGTTGATTGTGCTACAAATGCACTCCACAGCAGTGATTGCACAGAAAATCACTTGTACACAGTGAAGATATGTGTAATTATACAACAGGGCATGGGCAAAGAAGGAGAAAAGTATTTTAAAATTCAGCAAGCGAAGGGTTAAAATCCAGTACTTACCCAAAAATCTCATCAAGTGCCGTAATATCCACTTTATGTATCCTGTTTTTTCCCAAATGAAACATACATTTGAATTAGGTATTGGGCATATAGATCTACTAGATCTACCCTTTATTTATAAATATAGTCCATATACACTTACACATGTATGGCAAAGGCTATCGATCGGATCGGCCGGTGTAATTTGTTACTATATATAGACTATTGCTAAGCTACCCCGTAATCAAATGCGGAACACTCGGTTTCAATCACAGATACATTTCAAAATGTAAAACTCTTGCGACAAATTAAGATTGACCTCTTTAAAAAATGAAAAGGTTATTGGTTACATGTAAAATGAAATGAATGTCCCAATAAGTCAGATATGGCCTTGTAATTTTCTCCATAACATGTAAGCTTTTAAAAGCCTTTCAACCCTGCATAGTCAGACCGTTAGGCCTATATTTAGATCTAGGCTATATCTATCGGCGTCTAACCATTTCCTTCATACTTGTAAACGTGTTTTCACTTGAAACAGGGAAGACCCAGATCAGACGGTTCCTATAAGAGTCGTCTGATCAAGGTTTGCTCTGTTTGCTCATGGAATTGGTAGATCTGATTCTTTAGCTTCTAAAATGGCAACAATTGTGTCCACTTTCCGTATTTCATTAGGCCTAGATCTAGATCAAGATCTATATAATTTTTTGTCAATGAATATTCGGTAGGTATTGACATTTGAAATAGATATAGAACAGGGAAAGTGTTAACTATAGTGTTCACTAGATGTGAAATGTTCAAGATCTCGCAAGATTACTGTGTAGAGTGCACAGGGCTCCAGGTCCGAGTCTACACTGCTGGCAAATGGCAGCGTGTCCCGGGTTGAAAAGGGTAAATGTTGTTTCAAGCTTTCTTTCTCTGACATTTCATATTTCGATATTGACAGAAGGTTTGGATACTGATAGCCTAACAAGGTAGACAGGGGACTTATAAAAATACAGTAAAATCTCGTTACACCAAAGAGGTCTCATTTCAATACAACAGGCCTAAAGACCTGTTATTCCAAAGGAGACTCATTTCAAAACAGTGAAGACCCGTCAATCCAAATGGGTCTCATTTCAATACAGTAAAGCTTCGATAATTCGGAGTACTTATCACAACCAAGTAAAGTCTTGCTTATCCAACTGGGCCTAATTTCAATACTGTAATCCTAATCCAAATGAGTCTCATTTCAAATTCATAAATAAGACAAAGTCAAATAAATGTGAGACAATGCCTTTAATCTTTAATCCATGTAAGAAAGAATGCAATCATGAATATTGAGTAGATTTTTTTATACTTGCACTTGAAACTGTAGAAGTACATCAGTACCATATCATATGCAAACAGAACAGACCTTGATAAGACGGACTCTATGGGAGCCGTTTGATATGGGTCTACTCTGTTTGCAAAGGCATAGAAAGGTATACATGTAATTATGAACGAACGGGTTAAAACAGGTGGCAGCATAATGAAATGTAAAAGTGATGCAGATAGCCGCTCTTGAAGCTGTCTTCGAGACTTTCACCCTGCATTAAGCAGTCATCTGACTAGAAACTTCTCCGTTCCTCTTTACTTAAAGTTCCGATTATCGAAGTATTTCTGCATAAACCATTCCAATGTGCATAGTTGAGCACCAGGAGTTAAACCCTCTACCCTATTGTATATTGATGTGTTAAACCCTCTACCCTATTGTACATTGATGTGTTAAACCCTCTACCCTATTGTATATTGATGTGTTAAACCCTCTACCCTATTGTATATTGATGTGTTAAACCCTCTACCCTATTGTATATTGATGTGTTAAACCCTCTACCCTATTGTATATTGATGTGTTAAACCCTCTACCCTATTGTATATTGATGTGTTAAACCCTCTACCCTATTGTACATTGATGTGTTAAACCCTCTACCCTATTGTATATTGATGTGTTAAACCCTCTACCCTATTGTATATTGATGTGTTAAACCCTCTACCCTATTGTATATTGATGTGTTAAACCCTCTACCCTATTGTATATTGATGTGTTAAACCCTCTACCCTATTGTATATTGATGTGTTAAACCCTCTACCCTATTGTATATTGATGTGTTAAACCCTCTACCCTATTGTATATTGATGTGTTAAACCCTCTACCCTATTGTATATTGATGTGTTAAACCCTCTACCCTATTGTATACTGATGTGTTAAACCCTCTACCCTATTGTATATTGATGTGTTAAACCCTCTACCCTATTGTATATTGATGTGTTAAACCCTCTACCCTATTGTATATAGATGTGTTAAACCCTCTACCCTATTGTATATTGATGTGTTAAACCCTCTACCCTATTGTATATTGATGTGTGATATAACTGACTGTATGAATATTCGTAAAACAGTTTAGTTTTACAGCTGAACTTCGATATCTCGTACTTCAAGGGACTATACAAATTAGTTCGAGATAACAGAAGTTCGAATTATCCGATTTCCGATCTGAACAAGTTCTTAAGTTAACAGCTTGATGCCGGTATAAAGTAACGCTATTCGAGTTATCCCTTAAATCGAGTTATCCGAGTTCGAGATATCGAAGTTCAGTTGTAATTTGTATAATGCCATTATGATTTTGGTTGGTTGTATCGGGGGGGGTTATGTCGCTTTAACATTATTACAATCGTGTCCAGTTAATTACAGGTGGTGGGAGATTCCAAATGTGTATCTGTGTATGGATGGGTATTGTTTAACCCTTTCCCTTATACAAGCGCATTTTGACGCATCTGCAAACAGAGTAGACCCAATCCGACGGCTCCTATAGGAGCAGTCTGATCAGGGTCTGCTGTGTTTGCTTATGGTGTAATATAGATCTGATTCTACAGCTGCTGGCTGAGCCAAACTGCAATGTGCTCATATGCCACTATAAAAAATAATATTATTAATATTCATGACGTCATTATTTCCTACACAAATATTCACCAGGGACTGAAGACCAACCAGATGGAACCTTTGGCCTACAACAAGTCACATGGAACAAGGTGTTTTAACCTTAGCCTGCTGCGCAAATTATTTTTACACAATTTTTCAACTACTACGTTTTCCAAATTCAAGCTTTAATCAATTTGTCTATTAAAATGCAATCAGAGTGTCAAACAGTCTGGATCCTGATGAGACGCTGAGTTACTCGGCGTCTCATCGGGATCCAAAATGTTTGCATAGGTATTCACTCATCTCATCATACCGTATTTAAACTGTATGATACTAATTGCTTTTTTGCACAGAAATTAGATTACACTTATTGTTGATGTTCACGCTATATGTTTTTGGTTATTAATTTATTTCGATAGATATGAACACTACTTATTATACCCCAGCAAACTTGTTTTAGGGAGTATACTGGAATCACGCTATCCGTCGCTGTGTCGGTCGGTCGGACGGGCGGGCGAGTAGTCGGTCGGGCGGTCCGTCCGTCCGTAGGTCGGGTCGTCCGTCCGTCCCTCCGCATTTGAAAATGGATAGCTTGGGTCGCGAACTTCTCCTTCAGCTTTAAAGTTATTGACTTTATATTTGATATGCACAATAACCACGTATATAGATAAACAAACTAGGTCTGGCAGTTACGTCAACACAATAACAAAACTAAAAATAGACAGGGTTTCCTCAATATATGATGTGAATGGGATAATTAATAGATCAGACAAACATTACACAATGGGATATCAGATTCCGTGGTCTAAAGGACGCGTATGCGGCTTTGCATGCGCGCTACCCGAGTTCGAAACTCATCGGCCTTTATACTTTTATTTGTTTGTTGTTTTGATATTTTTAAATACTTTTTTCAGTATATTTTCTCTATAGGATCTATTCTCTTTTTATCTTTTTTCTGTTCTTGTTTGGTCCTGCTTTCTTTTTTTTGACATATGTGTTGTTGAGGCAAAAAGAAAAGAAAAAAGACTTATGTGGGCTTCGAACCAGGTATATTTTGATTCAGAAGAGAGCGCCTTTATCCACTCGGCTACTGACTCCACAAGCATGCCTTCATAATCAAATAGTCACAGCCTTCTCTTTTAAGAAATAATATGTCATATGAATATACAAGTAAACTAATTATGACGTAACTGTCAAACTATAGTACAGTAGTACAACGATCAGATGGCGTTGTTTACAAAACAGTGTGAATGTAAACACAGAAAATTAACGGTAAGTACAAATGTGGCATGTATATATTAGGATAGGAAGCAGTGGTGTAGTGGTTATGTAGTCAACTGGATTAACCTATGCATTATGTCGCAGTTTAATTTATCGTTAATTTTCTGTGTTTACATACGTACTGTTTTGTAAACAACGCCATCTGATCGTTGTACTACTGTAGATGTACAGTAAGAGATTCCGTGTGTTTACCGATGAGCTTTGCAGAATTACCTCCCATTGAACGCAGAGTATGTTGGTCATTTGGGCTTGAAATATGGGTATTTGGATTTGCGATCAAGGCTTCTGTGAGGGGGTATGTCATCACCTTTAGTGATAGTTCTAGTTTTGAAAACCTAACGTGAATATCAACCAAAATAGATTTTAAAGAACAATTTCTTTAATTGACACCTCCTAAACTACTGAATGTATTTCCATCAGATTTAACAACTGTTGTCTTCGGGCGACCCTTTACCAAACTGATATAGATCGTTTCGATCCCATGCACGGGGTCACTGGGGCTAGAATAGATTTTGAAAAGAAAACACTTTAAACAACGTCTCTTAAACCAGTAGACACAGGCATGATCTACAGATGAACGTTTTGAAAGCATTATTTTTTTTATACATGTATCATTTTCTCCTGGATAACAAATTAATATACAAAAGCCAGTCTTAGTTTCTACCCAATCCCTCTTAGAGCTTTCCCTTGAATAATATACAATAGAACCCCTCCAAAGTGACCACATGTTAAATATACAGCTGTCTTTAAAAGCCGGTGGTTGCTTAATACAGGACGAATGTAATACAGAAAGCTCCTATAGGAGCTTTCTGCATAACTTTCACCCTGCATTAAGCAACCACCTGTCCCTACGACCCGGAATTATACATGTACATCGTTTTGTGGTCGCATTAGTGGGGTTTTAGTATACAATGTATATCATTCCGTAAAAGGTCGCCCCGTACTTCATTCTCAGTGTTGCTATATTTTCAGGTCCTTCGGGATCACTAGTTTTAATGTTATTAGTTTCGAAAGTTTAATACTGCTTAAGCCGATGCGTGAGTAGTGTTCCTCTTTTAATTACTACTCACGAACAGACTCAATAAAACAAAGTCTGCAATTTTCTCTTTTGGTATTGCTACTTTTGCTGTCGAAAGATCTCCCACATTCAGAATATATGTACTTCACAACAGCAGGTGTTAAGTGTGGCGGCCGTAAAAAGTAAAAAATAGTTTTGAAAATTCAATACTGCTTTAGCCGGTATTAGGGGGCGTGAGTAGTGTTGCACTTTTAATGACTACTCATGAACAGACTTACTAAAAGTTTAAAACCGAGTCTGCAATTTTCTCTTTTCACATTGCTACTTTTGCTTTCGAAGGATCTGCCACATTCAGAATATTTGGTATACATTACCTGTTTATGGTATAAGTAGATGTTTTATATATTATAAAACTTAATAATAGGTTACAGAGGGTTGTATTAAATTCATCTAAATCGCAACTACAGAAAATAAATGCGTGTGTTACTCAAGGCTCCGTTCTCGGACCTCTTAGTGTTTCACATAATTATATGTTAATACTGACGCAGACACCCTGCTCATCTTAACCCTTTCCCTCATATAAACGCGTTTTCATGCATCTGTAAACAGAGTAGACCCAGATCAGACGGCTCCTATAGGAGCCGTCTGATCAGGGTCTGCTCTGTTTGCTAATAGGATTTGATATATATATATATATATATATATATATATATGTGTTGCTGAACTACACTATTTCACCTTCCATATTTCATTATAACTGTTTGTGTTGTCGATGAAGATTGATTAGGTATTGGAATTAGGAATAAACAGGGTTAACTCGCCTTTACGCAGACGATAGCTTACTTTACTGTTCTGCTTCAAATATTTTGATTTCCAGTTTTATACATGTACAACAAAACCCAGCCCACTCATTCGCCGACTCATTCATATAGTGTTATGCGCAACCATGACATTCATAAAAACACGTGCATGGTCAGCATTGCGTGCGAGAATTAACCCTTTCGCTGGCAAACTCTGCCGTCTGTTAAATTTGTCGTCTGCTACAAATTATCAATCTTGATTTTCTTCATTTTTATTTCAAAAACATAGTAACAGTAACAAACAGTTTGGATCCTGATGAGACGCCGAGTTACTCGGCGTCTCATCTGGATCCAAAGTGTTTGCATAGGTAATCACAGATCCGGCATTGGCAGCGAAAGGGTTAGACTACTTACATACAAGCAAAGGGGATGTAATACGAGTGTTGAGTTAAGGTATCTCAGCTCATGTAGTAAAACAGTGTATAAAATAGAAATCCGTATGTACTAAGTGTAGAAGGTACGTTTAGTTCTGAAATTTAGATAAGCCAGTGACGAATTTTGAGCAAACTTCCTATGGCGACTTATAGGGAAGTTCTATCTAATTACTCCAATGCATGACGCTTTTGGAATTTCTGGTTGCTGTTTGCTCTCGTTACTCGTTAGAGTAGAGAAATGTGTTACTTTGCCTGAAAACAAATACAGAGTTACAGATAAAGGTGCGAATCCAAATACCAAAATCATTTCTCCACCAAACCCTATACTGTGACCGGTGTTTAGAATCGCCTCGAAGAGACGATTCTAAAGAGTGGTCACAGTATAGGATTTGGTGGAGAAATAAAGGAGCTATTCTTGAAAATGTTGACATGTACGCATCTTATCTGTATCTCTGAAATAGAATAGAAAACTAATAGAAACTGCGCTGGAATAACGTTTTATGATCGATTTGTATGTATCAAGCGGAATATATCACTATATCGCTGTCCGTGGAATCGAGCAAAACTCAATTAGCAATGAGTAATTTGCTAATTGATCGAGCGTGACATTTGGGTGTAATACACTAATAAGAGAATAACTTAATTCGCTATACAATAGTTGCAAAATTACAGGCGAATAAAGTAGACTTGCATTTGGCTCGGAAAGTACAGTCAAATGTCAATAGTCACGTGATATCGGTTTCTGGTACAAGTTTGGACACGTATATTGTATCTAATATGGTGATTGTGTGTATAACAATATGGATATGGATATGATGAAGGTAAGTTTATTTTGATCATGGCAAAACCATATTTAAGCTTTATAGTTTGTATGTATCCTATTCATGATGAAAAAGGCTCACATTCCTATCTTTTGCCATGTTGACCTTAAAGGGCTCACATTCCTATCTGTTGCCATGGTGACTTTAAAGGGCTCACATTCCTATCTTTTGCCATGTTGACCTTAAAGGGCTCACATTCCTATCTGTTGCCATGTTGACTTTAAAGGGCTCACATTCTTAGCTTTTGCCATGTTGACCTTAAAGGGCTCACATTCCTATCTGTTGCCATGTTGACCTTAAAGGGCTCACATTCCTATCTTTTGCCATGTTGACCTTAAAGGGCTCACATTCCTATCTGTTGCCATGTTGACCTTAAAGGGCTCACATTCCTAGCTTTTGCCATGTTGACCTTAAAGGGCTCACATTCCTATCTGTTGCCATGTTGACCTTAAAGGGCTCACGTTCCTATCTGTTGCCATGTTGACTTTAAAGGGCTCACATTCCTATCTGTTGCCATGTTGACCTTAAAGGGCTCACATTCCTATCTTTTGCCATGTTGACCTTAAAGGGCTCACATTCCTATCTTTTGCCATGTTGACCTTAAAGGGCTCACATTCTTATCTGTTGCCATGTTGACCTTAAAGGGCTCACATTCCTATCCGTTGCCATGTTGACCTTAAAACTTTTGAGAAACTGCTGACCGAGTGAGAAACAGTTTGGATTCAGATGAGACGTGGAAATACTCGGCATTCTATCTGAGATGAGACGTGGAAATACTCGGCATTCTATCTCAGATGAGACGTGGAAATACTCGGCATTCTATCTCAGATGAGACGTGGAAATACTCGGCATTCTATCTCGATCCAAGCTGTTTGCAAATGTTAGGTCGCGCTCTGTTGAGTTGAGTTCGGTTGAGTTGAGCTCGGTTGAGTTGAGCTCGGTTTCACGGCATTGCAACACAAAACAGGTTACATATAGCACCGGTGCATGATAAATTATTAGTTGACCCAAATCTAGCATTAGTGGCATATACAATAGAACCGGTCTGAAGCGGCCATTAAAAGGGGGTCTAAATAACGGTCTGTAAAGCAGATGGTAGCTTAATGCAGATCAAAAGTCTCCCATAGGAGCTTTCTGCATTACTTTTGCCCTGCATTAAGCAGCCACATGTTTTGTTTTAAGATTCATGTGTCTAATCAATATAATGCCGAAAGAGGAAGTCCCTACAATGAACGCTTATTTTAAATAATCTCACAAAACTTGGTATTTGTTATGCTCAATCATTATTATGAAGATTGTCAATTTGAAACGCATCGAATGTAGGGACTTCCCCTTTAAGACAGGTTCTACCGTAGTTCGTAGTAAGCTAGTTCAAACGTATTTTTATCAATCTCAAGATCAATTATTGAAAGGTGTTTCCGCAAAAAACATTTCTTGTGCGAACGGATATTAAAAAAGTCTAAGGGGGGGGGGGGGGGGGGGTGCACGGTAGGCACTACTGGCTCCCTGAGTATATATAGCGTGTACATTCTGACTTATTCCAGTCTTTTGTTCGGCTTTTGATCAAGCTTTTCAGAGACTATTTACCACCAAGACTGAAGCACATGGTTGTTGGAGTTTGTCCATCCTTTTTATATTAAAAATAACTCTTGAAATATACATTTTTTGGTTATTCTTTATTTGCTTTTTGCAAATAAAGTGAAATAAATGGTATTGTTTTACACTAACACCATTTACGTACAGCGTCAATTCAATTTCATTACCTAAATATACCGATTATGCATATATACAGTCAAAACCCCTTAAGTGGAACAAATATCTATTATTAAAATTCAAGGGCTGTTACTCTGTATAACTATGACATAATTGTTATAGTTAACTGATATACATGTACATGTATTTCTATGCAGTAATGGAAAATTGACCTATATCATATTTAAACTAGATCTATTACTGAAGATGATGAGTATGGCCCCGCTTGGAGCTTGTCACAAGTATCAGGGGCGATAACTCCGCAACCCTAGGTCCGGTCAAACCGACAATTGTGTCATGCACGTCTGCTAGTCAAAGTGAAAATGCATGTGATATTTGAAGCTGATCGAAGTGGAAGTAGTTCCGTCCGTGTGTCATTCCATCTATCCGTCTCACCGTCTGTCCGATCTACATTGCTTTCAGCTCGACCTCTTGCTTATACCATGAAAGGCAGAGTAAATCGGACAGACAGTGAGACTGACAGATGGAAGCACGAACGGACCGACAGACAGACGGACGGACGGACCAACAAGCTTACTCCTCTATACCCCTCTCAAATTTCGTTTGCGTTGGTTTAATAATATTTTCATATTGTATACATCAGTCACAAAAATGCGGAATTTGAAAACTCGTTTGGACAAGCAGATATAATAACTTGGCATATAATATCATTAATAGAGGATCTTACATGCGTGTTCATTACACATTGTTTTTATGAAACTAGTTTGCTATAATAATATGACACGAACTTTAGCGAGTGTCATATTCATTATAGTACAGACGTTTCATAAAAACAATGTACAATGAACACGAATGTAAGATTATTTTTATCACATAATCCTTAAAATGCCACAGAAAATAAAACAGACTAGCTGACGGCTGTTTCTGCCATTGCTTTACAAACAGCGTAGTAATTCAACGGACGACCCGCATGGAGTACTATGATTGGCTAACGCTTTTTAAATGAGAGCTACGATTGGCTAACTTGCTAATTTGCATAACAAATGCACTAGTGCAATTTTGCGAAATACGACAATCTGTTACGGCACTACCACATGGTAGATTATGTGATAAATCAGTTTATGTCATCGGATTTGCACAGTTTGTGGCTTCAGAGCCACACGCAAACAGGCATGCTTGTTGGCTTTTGTAACAAGCACATCTTGCCGAGCTGCACTTAGTCTTACAGTTGCAAGACACAAGCTGTATGCAAGCCAATGGGACAGGGGGCTTCCTGATCAAAACAGGGGTCACACCGGGTCATGTTCATCAATCGAACTGCAGCCATACAGGTGACACAGGTATTTTTCGATGTCTTGCATGGCTCCACCATGTCCGATAGATTCCAGCAGTGTCGGGGTTTCCACAAATTGCATCCAGTACGACCTCTTGCTGATACTATGAAAGGCAGAGGTCATGTCGCAGCTAGGTAAGGGCATGAAAACCCAACACATTTTGACGAACCCTTTCGTCAACCCTGTCACATATTGTGTGTACAGGGTAGCAACGCCTTTGCTTTGCTGTTTCAGGCACCATCCATATTATCACAACGTCGCCAATATGATAAAGCATCAATCGGCTTCTTCGTGGTCAACAGACAAGTGGTCTGTATTAAAGTTGTTTGACTGCATGTCTGGCTGTCAACCCTTTTACAGTTGGCAATCACGCTGGCCTCTTTGTATGTATGCCAAGAAAGGTTTAGTACTCTATGAAAGCTCCTCTTGAATGAAGACCTCTTAAATCCGGAAACGGAAGGATGATGTCGGATATCTGTACTATTTCGTTTGTATCGTACCCTTTATTACTTTTCTACAGTTACTCAGTTTGCAGCTCAATCATTGAGTACATTTGCGATAGGTGGATACAAGTTTTGTTTCACTTAAACATTTTCGTTTTACATGCACATTACCACTGTATTTGCCATCGTGGTCGTTGTAGTTTAGTTGGAGGGGGATACATTTATTTACACTGTTTGTCTTTTAGGGTGGGGATGCAATAAGTAAGAGGTTGGACGCCCCTAGACCCTAAGTGACTATTGTCACTGACCGTTCCAAGGCGGTACTTCCATCTTCCCCCTATTGTTTGCTTGTTTTGTCTTTGTGCGTCACTTTATGTTTTTGGTAGCTATGTGCATTTGCTGTGATTTCTTGTGTTGCTGTTCGGGCGGCTGTTTGTTATGTATGTGGTGTTTCCTGTATGACTCATATTTGTACTTTTTGCATTTCTGTCGCCTGTACAACCTCACCTGCTACAACAACAGATTTGCAGTTTGACCGATAATTTCTATACCCCCGACCTCCCCCCCCCAAAAAAAAATAAATAAATAAAAAAATAAAAATAAATAAATAGAAAATTGCACTAACAGGCATTTTCTGACTGCATCCTATCAGGCCTTCAAAGTGAACCCTTCAACTAATTATGTATATGATTTGCAGAATAGAAAATACGTGAAAACAAATTGTGGGACATTTAATGAATGCCGATTTCTAAAATCTCGGGCTTTTAAGACTAAATTTTAAGGTTTTCCCCAAAACAATGCAGACATTGTCACGTGATCTGGTTTTTTGTTACTTAGTATGTTAGTATAAACTGTTAACGACTCATAGATATTTTTCTGTGCGAATAATCAATGTGTCATCTGTGCAATATAAGAATTCCAGAAATTCGCAATTTGAGCGATAATTTCCACATTTTCCTCCAAAAATACACTAACAGGCATTTTCTCATTTTACGTCCTACCAGGTCTTCAAAGTGAATCATTCAGCTAATTATGCATATGCTTTGCATAATAGAAAATATGTGAAAACAAAATGTGAGGCATTTAATGAATGCCAATTTCTAAAATTTCGGGCTTTTTATACTAAATTTTAAGGGTTTTCCCCCAAAAATGCATACATTGTCATGTGATCTGTTTTTTTTGTTACTTAGTATATTAGTATAAACAGTTAACAACCCATAGACATTTTTCTGTGCGAATAAACAATGTATCATCAGTGCAATATAAGAATTCCAGAAAGTCGCAGTTTGAGCGATAGTTTTTACAGTCCCCCCCCCCCCCAAATCACACTAATAGGCATTTTCTGACTCTACATCCTATCAGGCTTTCAAAGTGAACCCTTCAGCTATATGAATCAGAAGAAAGTTGCCCGTAAACACGAAATGCCATCAGGTCCATTTTCTAGAGGCTTTATTTTGATTCGTAGGTAGACTAATAGCTGTCATACTATAGGTACACCCACGACTGCCATAGCTGTGAATATCTAGACAACGAGTAAAAGAAGACATTTTGTTGCAAGGTTATCCCCGAACAACGAGGACCACAGCGAGACGACGAAATCAACAGTTGACAACCTCACGCAGACCTGATACACAAAGATGGCCTCACAGGAGACGACACTTGCCGCATGTGTGTGCTTATTGGCAATATCTATGGCCACTCTGGGATCGTCAATCACCTTTCTTGTGAGGTTAGAATCATACAGCAACTGTGAGGCTCCTCAAGGTAAATAGCGTTAATATTGTTAGCACATCTGATAATCTCCATCCAAAATAAGCTCGTTAAATTTCAAGGATTTTCTGAAATTTGTGTTCAAAAGGATTGGCATTGCTTGTATACATTTTGGCCCAAGTGATACATGTTGTGAGGCATATATATGTAATCTAGTTCTACACTGGTGTCAAATGTACCAAATGTATAAAAATAATAATGCATTTGACACAAAGGATCAGCTCTGTCATATGTTATTAAAATTATTATACATTCCACACTATTTCCTGGTGTAACAAATTTTATAGTAATGATTATAAATTCTACACAGGTGTCACGTGCAACAAATGTATCTAAAATGATTATACATTCTACATTCAGATGTATCAAATGTTATTAACATGATTATGCATTCTTCACTTGTGTCACATGCATCAACTACCAAATGTTATTAAACTGAGTATGCGTTCCACACTGGTGTCAGATTTATCAAATGTACATGTATTTAAATTATCATACATTCTACATTGATGTATCAAATGTTATTAAGATTCTACACAGGTGCCAGATGTAGGAAATGTTACTAAATCTTATCACATAACCTCTTTGGTATTCGAGTTAATATAGCCATAACATATTTCTCTATATTACACGCGTTTAATATAAGCTGTACACGTCATGTAGAAAAAACACGATGTCATTTAGAAGTACACGTGTAGGGCCTGTCAAAATGGCATTTTAGTCGAAATAAATAATGTACAGTAAAACCCCACTAATGAGACCACCAAAAAGGGGCATAATTCACAGTGGCAAGGGCAGGTGGTTGCTTAATGCAGGACGAAAGTTATGCAGAAAGCTCCTATAGGAGCTTTCTGCATAACTTTCGTCCTGCATTAAGCAACCACCTGCTTATGAAAACAGCCATGTTTGTTTAAGTGGTCGCATTAAGTGGTCGCATTAGCGGGATTCTACTGTACATGGCTTAATGTAAAACATTTTCCAATTCTCGTTTAATATTTGTACAAAAAGAGTATTCACAACATCTACCCTACCGTCCGTTCTAGAGGCGCTTCTTATCTCGTAGATGTGTTCATAACCATTTCGGCCCCAAATTAGTTTCATCTGCTAAGATTATTGTCAATTACAGGTTTCCAAGTGGCGTAGTCGTCAGTATCTTTACAAACATACATGTATAGTGTCAACTCATTTTGATCCAGAGGTTCCGCTTGATCCAAACCGTGTGCGTAGGCCTATGGCGCAGAATGAGCTAAAGATGACACATTTTTAAGTTTTTGTTTTGTTTCTTTTCCTTTTGTCCGTCTTAACCGAGTCTGTATTTTTCTCTTTTGCATTGTTGCTTTTGCCTTAGAAGTATCTCCCAATTTCAGGAAATATTCACTTCACAACAGCAGATGTTAAGTGCTTGCGAGGGGGCTGTAAAAAGTGTTGTTATATTTTCTGATCTTTCCAGATCATTAGTTTTGATGTTATTAGTTTTGAAAATTGAATACTGCTTAAGCCGGTGCTATGGGTGTGAGTAGTGTTGCACTTTTAATTACTTCTCATGAACAGACTCAATAAAACCGAGTCTGCATTTTTTTCTTTTTGCATTGCTATTTTTTGTTTTCGAAGGATCTCCTACTTTCAGGATATACAAAATGTATTTACCTATACAGCAGAACCCCTCTAAACCGGATTTATACTAGAGAAGAACTTAGATACTTTTAGGCAGGTGGCTGCTCAATGTAGGAGCTTTCTGTATGACTTTCACTCTGAATTAATCTGCCACCTGTCTCCAAGACCGATATTTATACCACATGAAAGGTTTAGAGATGTTTATATTATTGTAGTTATTTAATCTGTGCTGTACATATTTTGAGTGTCGATTTATCCAAATATACTAATATTGCTCATCCTACTTATTGAAATCAATGGGCACCAACAAAACGAGTTTGCACAAATTTATAAGATATATATGTTCGTCATGTTAATTATGACATAGAGGATCTGTTGCAAGTTGTCTTTTAAGATCCCATTTTGCTAAACGAGTCTTGATAACATGTTCTTGGTGAGTTTAGGAACATGTGATCTTAAAAGACAACGCGCATCAGATTATTTTTCTCACATAAACATACAGTGTAGATCTAGATCTATTTTGCCCTTTAATGGCATGCAAACATCGGTTTCCCCCAGTTTGACGTCATATATGACGTATGACGTCATACATAATCTAAAGTGTTCTTACACGTGTTACTGATAAGATAATCTTAACCCGTTGTTCTAACCCGGAGATAAGGGCATTTATGTGAGAAAATGTAATCTAAGGTATTTGACGTTTAAGTGTTGTCAACTATATCTCGTCTTTCAGGGGTCCGCATAATATGCATAATGTTTCAAGAATAACTCCTTTATTTCCCCACATCGAAGAGACGATTCTAAAGAGTGATCACATTATAGGGTTTGGTGAAAAATATTAATTTAAGAACTAATGACACCATGACTATTTATTAACTGGATTTTTATAATATGTACACAATTTTTTAATATGTACACATGAATATTTGGTGTTAGAAAAACAATAACGTTAGATACGTGTATATTGCAGGGGTTAAGTGATCGTGTGGCGACCGTAAATGTCTCCCCATATACATGTACTTCATCTCAGTGTTGTTATATTTTCTGGTCATTCGGGATCACCAGTTTCAGTAGTTTAGTATGAAACATACACGTACTCAGGGACATGAGTAGTGTTGCACTTTTAATTACTACTCATGAACACTCAATAAAACCGAGTCTGCAGTTTTCTATATTCGCATTGCTACTTTTGCTTTCAAAGGATGTTCTACTTTCAGAATATACTAAAATTTCATTCATAAGCAAACAGAGCAGACTCGATCAGACGACATCTATAGGAGCCACCAGATCCGGGTCTATACTGTTTGCATAGGAGTGAAAACACGTTCATATGAAGGAAAGTGTTACACACCCAACATGATACTGGAGACCTTGACCAGTGTTTCTCGTCAATGTTTTATATCACACTAGTGATCAGACTACGGCCTGATCTGGGACTGCACTATTTGTCGTGGTGCATTTATGCGATATTGGCGGTGAAAGGGTTAAATGATATGACTTCAACTTTTCATAAATGGGACTCACGCAAATGTCCAAGTCAGTTGTGTTGTAATTTCAGTAGCCATGGAAAACAATTCAGTTCGCTAGCAACATTTGCAAATTTTGCTGTTGCCGACACTAACAATGTATAATTAATTAGCCTTTAATGCTATCTGGAGTAATCGGATACATTAACAGCAGATGGGCACAGAAACGTGTGCCCGCAGAGAATTTTACTCTTCATCCGAGTGGTGTTTGTGGATTAGCGCCCGTCATACATATCGAAATTATAGCATAAGCAACAGAGCAAAACAAGATCCGATATCTCTGCATGAGCTGTCTGATCTTGATCGACTATGTTAGCAAATATGTAGAAAGGCGTATTTAATTCTTTCGGCTCCAATGTCGCCTGTTGGCACCATTGAAAACAGTGCAGTCCCAGGTCAGATGCCGCCTTTTCAAGGCGGCATCTGACTTGGGACTACACTGTTTTCTGTACTATTTTAGCCCAAGCCAACAAATGTTGTACTATTATACCTTTATCATTAAGTTTAGAATTATATTTAATATGAAATTATTATTGCAGACGACACTTTTAAATTAAGCGCCAAAAGATTTAAGAAATAAATGGATGCGCAATACGATTGATCCTATTTTGCAGGACCTCCGGGAGAGAGCGGTATTCCAGGAACAAATGGACCAAAAGGTGAAAGAGGGGGAATTGGTAATGAAGGTTTTCCTGGAATCGTGGGACCTCCTGGAGAACCTGGACCGATAGGTTACCCGGGGAGGAAGGGACAGAAAGGGACTATTGGCGATCCAGGTTACCATCATTAACTTTTAGCCTGCTATGGGCGGATGAGTGAATACCTATGCAAACAGTTGGATCCAGATGAGACGCCGAATAACTCGGCGTCTCATCAGGATCCAAACTGTTTGACACATTGATTGCGTTTTGGTAGACAAATTCATTATAGTTTGAATTTGGAAACTGTAATAAGTGAAAACAATTGCAAAAAACAAATTTGCTCAGCAGGCTAAAGGTTACAGATGTCTACTTTTATTCCCCCCAAAGCTAGGCTTTGCAGCATATAGTGATTGAACCGCCCATTAGTGTATTGGCGTGTGTGTGTGTATGTGTGTGTTAGTGTGTGTGTTAGTGCGTGCAGATATTGCTTGTCCGGAGCATATCTCCCAACTTCTTTGGCTAGGATGATTAAATATGATGTGTGAGTGCATGTTGAGATGGCGAAATGTCGTTTACTATTTATAACTCTATTGGACCTTGACCTTGGGCTTCATTTAAAAAAATTGTCTGGAGCATATCTCCTATACCGAATCAGCTAGGATCACCAAATGTGGTGTGTGAGTTCATCTCGGGATGGCAAAGTGTCGAGTACTAATTTAAGGTCAATGTGATTATGACCTTGACCTTTGATCTCATTTTGAAAATAAACTTGTCCGGAGCACATCTCCTACACTACTTCAGCTAGGATCACCAAATATGGTATGTGAGTACATCCTGGGATTTACAAACGTAGATAAAAGCATGACGATATCTCATACAACATGACCGGCAGGGGTTGGTTTAACATTTAGCCTGCTAAGGGCGGATGAGTTAATACCTATGCAAACAGTTTGGATCCAGATGAGACGCCGAGTAACTCGGTGTCTCTTCATGATCCAAACTGCTTGACACCCTGATGGCATTTTAGTAGACAAATTAATTATAGCGTGAATTTTGAATATGTAGTAGGTGAAAAAGTATGCAAAAATAATTTGCTCAGCAAGCTACATGTTTAATTTGCCGTTTAAAACCATTATAGATATATATTTTAAACGGTATAGAACACCGTAAAGTTTAGTCATGTCAGAAACTTTACAATCTTAATAATTCCATTAACAACAAGATGAGTTTGTGAAACACTGCCCCCGATGTGACCTTTGACCTTAATGTATGACCTTGAACTTAATAAGTCATCCTTAAAACGTTTGCGTCCCCAGGAGGAGGGAGGGGGCATAAAAAGCTGATTTCAATATAAGTTTTCAGGAGTGCCTAGTAGGTGACTCTCTTAAAGAATTGTTCAAATATTTGTTATTCATTAACCTTTAGCCTGCTGAGCAAATTATTTTTTCAGAATTTTTCACCTACTACATTTTCAAAATTCAAGCTATAATCATTTTTTCTACCAAACTGCAGTCAGGATGTCAAACAGTTTGGATCCAGATGAGACGCCGAGTTACTGGGCGTCTCATCTGGATCCAAACTGTTTGCATAGGTATTACTCATCCGCCCATAGCAGGCTAAAGGTTAATAAACATGAGCACCATTGCCTTGTATGACTTGTTTCTCTGTTCAGTATTCATGTAAGAAGGACATTTTTTGATTTGATAGAAACTTTAGAAACAGATCTATACAATGCAAAAGCAAATGGAGCACACCCTGACCCTGTTCCTATAGGGGCCGTCTAACCTGAGTCTACTCTGTTTGCTATGCTTGAAAAGTCGTTTATATGACGGAACGTGTTAACGTACATTTTAAATAAATTCTTTGAAGCCAATTTGAAGAAATTTATCTGGCAGAAGTGATCGTAAAATGACCCATAATTGATCGTAAATGACCCATAAGTGATTGTAAAATGACCCATAAGTAAAAATATAGAGTTGTTCAGAGGTCCAGAGAAGATACGTAAATTTAAACATTTTCACGAATAACTTCTTTATTTCTATTTGTACACCAAACACTATGCTGTGGCCACTCTTAAGAACCGTTCTAAAGAGTGGTAACACTATAGGGTTTGGTGGAGAAATGGCGATTTAAGCACTTGAGTACGTACGTTTATTTGTTACTTGTAACGTGGATCCTGCAAAACAAATTCCGTGTTTAAGACAGGTGGTTGACTGAACGTAATACATTAAGTTCCTACAGAAGCTTTCTGCATCCCCCTTGTGTTAAACATTAGTACGCTTTTCTACGCTTCTGCAAACAAAGTAGACCCAGATCAGACGATTCATATAGGAGCCGCATGTTCAAGCTGCTCTGTGTGCTTATGATATAATATAGATCGAGGGCTTGGTGCAAAACTATTGTAACTCCTTCACTTTGTGAAGGAGTTACAATAGTTTTGCACCAAGCCCTCGAGATATGAGTCTACAGTGTCTGCTATGGTGAACATTTCATGTGTGTATGTGCTATTGTAAGAAAAAAAACTATTTAATATTCATGACGTTATTATGTACGCCATGCATATTCATAGAGGGAAGAGTAAAGCGAGCCCCTGCTATTATTATAGACGCACGTGTTAATTCATCACATGATCGCTATAGACTAATTCTGCTGTAGTTTATGTTTGTCGCTGTTGGTTGGTTGGTTGGTTGCACAACCCAACATCGTATCACACTAAACACACTCATCTATTATCCTCCTAATTTGACCTGAGACTCGATTAAGTTTCGGCATGTTTATCGGGATTGTTCGTAATACTGTGTGACAAAAATAGCAAACCAAAAGTCGGTAATAATCATGTTCCACGAGGATTGTATTCTTATAGCGCATTCTTATACCTTCGGAAATTATCCGAAGATTAGCGACGATAATAAACGGAATATGCACGAGTCTCTGGTCAAATTGGAAGGATAATACCTCCTTGGTTGGATTGTTCCGTGAAATACAACAGAACATCGCTGCCCTGTCTGTAGCGACGATATAATGAATAAACATGCCGGTCAATGAGAGCAAGTGGTATTCTTAACCCTTTCACCGCCGATGTCGCATACATGCGCCACGACAAATAGTGCAGTCCCAGATCAGACGCCGCCTTTTCAAGTCGACGTCTGATCAGGGACCTTACTTTTTGTCTCTCTATATGTGTGCTTTATTCCTTTGAAATTTGCATTTATTTATCTTATTTCCTTATTGTACTGAATGATTTAACAAACTTTGATTGCAGAGGACAATAAGAAAGTTGGCACCGAAAGGGTTAATTCGGGATGGATTTTTTTCCCCTGCATTAAGCTACCATCCATGTTAACCCTTTACCCATGAATGTTCTTGTGTAAGAAATAATGACATCATGAATATTGATAAGATTATTGTTTATAATGGCACAGTGGGTCTACACTGTTTGCAAATAACAACGCACGCGTGCACCAGGATTAACCCATTACCCCATAGGCTATTTATAGACCCATCCTCTTTGAATAAATCTACAGAAAAGGAGCATTTATTAGAGAAAAGGAATATTTTAGATTTTTGTAGTTTTGAAATCATTGTGATAAATAGAGCATTTGCTCCTAAGGAGCAAATGCTCTATTTGTCACAATGGTTTCATGAAGTGACCAAATGCGTCAATATAAGGGAATGGGTTAAAGTAGGGTTGACTTTTAGCGGATTGCCCAATAG
The DNA here is from genome assembly GCA_963576725.1 of Azorinus chamasolen. Classification (NCBI taxonomy): domain Eukaryota; kingdom Metazoa; phylum Mollusca; class Bivalvia; order Cardiida; family Solecurtidae; genus Azorinus; species Azorinus chamasolen. The sequence continues at coordinate 40,717,846 of OY755241.1, read as the reverse complement.
AGCAGGCGGCTCATGTAAGAGTCGTCAGGTCAGGTTCTGCTCTGTTTGCAGAATACTTTAGAGTCGTTTCTACAATTTCAGCTACGATCAAACTTGTCCTTATTTATATGTCACTACGAAAATTCTATTAACTCAGAACAGACCTAACCTCACTGAATAAATTTACCGAAAAGAAGCATTTACTAGAGAAAATGACGATTTAGAATTGTTGAACCATTGTGATAAAAAGAGCATTTGTTTCTATTTATCGCAATGGTTTAAAAAATGTCTTATTAACCCATTCCCTCATAATGACGTCTTTTGACGCCTCTGCAAAATTCACCTGTTGAAACCATTGTGATAAATAGAGCATTTGCTCCTATAGGAGCAAATGCTCTATTTATCACAATGGTTTCAAACTACAAAATTCTAAAATGTTCCTTTTCTCTAGTTAATGCTCCTTTTCGGTAGATTCATTCAAAGAGGTTGGATCTAAAATATCCTATAAGGTAATGGGTTAAGAAGCGTCAAAAGGCGTCACTAGGAGGGGATGAGTTAACCCTTTCCCGTATGTAAGCGCATTTTCGCGCATCTACAAACAGAGTAGGTCCAGATCAGATGGCTCCTGTAGGAGCCGTCTGATCAGGGTCTGCTCTATTTGCTTATGGATCAGGGTCTGCTCTGTTTGCTCATAGGTCTGATTCTACAGCTTCTGTCTGAGCCAAAATGGCCTGTGTGTTCATGTGCCATCATAAAAATTAATCTTATTGATATTAATGACGTCATTGTTTCCTACATGAATATTCATCCGGGAAAGAATTAATTAATATGCATGGTATATGTTTTACATGAATATTCATGAAGTAAAAGGCGTATGGTGGTGATTGAACTTATTGAAAGAAAAGGTATGACATTTAAATAATGACTATTGAATCAGAAATATTTTACAGACGACCTCCTTAGAAATCCCTGCATGGGTAGTTGGAAATACATGTACTATCATTAGGTGACTCTCTGCCAGACTTGTTAACACTATGTTGATTCTTTCATTCTCTCACAGGCTATTTGTAGACCCAACCTCTTTGAATAAATCAACTGAAAAGAAGAATTTACTAGAAAAGGGGAAAAGTTTAGAATCATTGTGATAAATGATTTATCACATAGGTTTTAAAAAGTAACTTTTACAGAGGCTTCAAAGTGCGTCTATATGAGGGAATGGATTAAAGAAACGGCCGACAGAAGTTAAATTTCATGACATGGTTACAATAAATATTTAAAAAGCTCTTCGCTTCTCAAATCACGGGGCAGATTTCACTAACATTTTGAGATCTTATTGAGTAGGGTCTTTCTCATTCTTTCAGAAAACATTACCATTACGGGCGGAGCGAAAGTTCCGGTGGTACTATGGTTAGAAATTGGAGCAAATGCCTATTTAACACAATGATTTTAAAGCTACACAAATCTAAAAGTTTACTTTTCTCTGGTGGTTTCTACCGCTTTTTCTGTAGATTTATTTAAAAGGTTGGGTATATATATAGCCTACGAAGAATTGTATTAACGTCTTGATTCGGTTATATGTACCCTGAAGTAATGTTGAAATGTACTCCAAATTCAACCAACAACTATATAGGAAATAATTTTTGTTTCGGCTGCGGGCTGGGTGTCCTCGGATACCGCGAGCCACGGTGCGTACATTAGATTTGGATTCAGCTACATTACTGACATGTAAGTTCTTGTTTCTATTTAGGTAAGCCCGGATTTCCCGGTATACGCGGTATTCCTGGTCTGCCTGGTATCAGAGGCGAAAAGGGACAAGAAGGAGAAAGGTATGTACTGGAATAAGTACAGTAAAACCCCTCTAATGCGACCACCAAAGGGGGCATAATTCACAGTGGCAAAAGGAGGCGGTAGCTTAATACAGGACGAAAGTTATGCAGAAAGCTCCTATAGGTGCTTCTGCATAACTTTCGTCCTGCATTAAGTGGTCGCATTAGAGAGAGTTTACTGTAGTTCAATATCATGCGTACAATAGTTCAATATCATGCTATAATAGTTCAATATCATGCTATAATAGTTCAATATCATGCTATAATGGTTCATATCATGCTACAATAGTTCAATATCATGCTACAACAGTTCAATATCATGCTACAATAGTTCCCTTCCACCACCACCATTCAAATGAATAACGAAATCGCATGGTGTAGTTTAACCCCTTACTTCATGAATATTCATACAAGAAATAATGACATCATGAATATTGATTAGATTAATTATTATAATAGCTCATGGATACATGTAATTTTGGCCATGGCAGAAAACTGTAGAATCATATCTGTACAGTAGAATCTCTCTATAACGGTCACTTATTTGTGTTAATTAGTTGGTATTTAGAACAGGTGGCTGCTGAAAGCAAGGTGAAAGTAAAACAGAACGCTCCTATAGGAGCGTTCGGTTTTACTTTCACCTTGCTTTCAGCAGTCACCTGCCTTTAACACATAATACTTGATGTAATTTAGTGGCCGTTATAGAAAGGTTTTACTGTATTATATGAACAGCAAACAGAGCAGGTCTGGTCTGAGTCTGATCTGTTTACAAAGGCGTATAAAGGCGTATTAACCCTTTCCATGTTCTGTGTTTGTTTCAAATGTCAATACTTACTGAATATTCATTAACAAAATAGCTATAAAGGAATAAGGAAGGTGTAACATTGTAGACATTTTAGAAAGCAAAGAAACAGGTACATCGAATTCTATTAGCAAACAGAGCAGACCATGGTCATACGGTTCCTCTAGGATCCGTCTGATCTGGGTATACTCAGTTTGCAAATGCGTGAAAACACGTTTATATGAGGGAAAGGGTTAATAGAATAAAGGGTTAACCCTTGCCTCAGTGTGAAACGCATATACGTATCTATGCTGTTTCTTCCTGACTACTTTAGATTCCGCGAAAATATTTGAGAAAATATTTACCAATTGTCATGACACAAGCTTTTGAAAACCTATTGACCAAGTGTCTAACAGTTTGGATCCTGATGAGACGATGAGTTACACGTCATATTAACTCGATTTGTTTGCATATGATATCACAGAATGAATTCAGCGGAGTAAGCTTGATCGAGTAACAAGGTTTGTGGTAGGTAATTTAATACGGAGATTATCACATGACAGCATGGCCCACACTAGAGTCATTGTTGAGAAAGCAGAGATGGTCAAAAGCTTCATGCTCATGGCAGCTGTTTTGTCACACTACTGATAAATACACAAACGCCCATCCTGAATGATAGATGCGTGTTGATTAACTGCTCCAGTTCATTCTTAAGCAAACTAACAATCTGACCAATTATACTCTAGAGAATCTCAGACTCATGCAAAAAGTGTTGCAATACCTGGGCCTTGATCATGTAGCCTATGTATGTCATGGATCCAAGGTTATAAAACTTCCGAGTCTGAGATCATTCTTGAGTATCTGATTGGTCAGATTCTCAAAAGGTTGAGAATCTGACCAATCAGATGTTCGAGTATGATCTCAGACTCACGCAACATGTTTAATAACCTCGAGGCCAGATCAGAGTATCAGCCGACCAAGATGTCACGATAAGTGCTCACAGTAAACCATTGCAATATGTCGCTATATGTCCGTGCTCACAGTAAACCATTGCAATATGTCGCTATATGTCCGTGCTCACAGTAAACCATTGCAATATGTCGCTATATGTCCGTGCTCACAGTAAACCATTGCAATATGTCGCTATATGTCCGTGCTCGCAGTAAATCATTGCAATATGTCGCTATATGCCCGTGCTCACAGTAAACCATTGCAATATGTCGCTATAAGTCCGTGCTCACAGTAAACCATTGCAATATGTCGCTATAAGTCCGTGCTCTTAGTAAACCATTGCAATATGTCGCTATATGTCCGTGCTCACAGTTAATCATTTCAATGAGTCGCTATATGTCCGTCGTCTGGCATCGCATTGACCTTTACAGTAACTCGTTCGTTGTCAAACTGCTACAATCTGCCATTTTATGTTCTTCATTTTTATTTCAAGAATTAGTCACAATAACAAACAGTTTGGATCCTGATGAGACGCCGAGTTATTCGGCGTCTCATGCGGGTTCAAATTGTGTGCATATGTAATCACAGACACTGGCAGCGAAAGAGTTAAAACGCTTTTAAACCAGAATTATAATAAAGAAGAATTAAGGTATTTTAGGCAGGTGATGGTTTAATGCAGGGTAAACGGCATACTGAAAGCTCATATTTGAGCTTTCTTCATGACTCATTCTGCACTAGGCTGCAACTTGTCTTAAAGACCGACCTTGATATTGATTAAAATTCCGGTTTACAGGGTTTTTACTATATACATGTACATTTTAATTGTATTTGCAAATGACACACTCTCTGAGAAAACTGGTCTTGTTGCAATGCAGACAGTTTAGATCCAGAACAGATGTCATAACTATATCGAGGAATCTAATATAGTTTCATACTTTAAGAAAATATATCAAATAAAACATCTCCAAATCGAACTTTTATGTAGCTGCCTGCTTGATGTAGAGTGAAAGTCAAGCAGAATATTCCTGCTTTGTGACATTTTCCATGCATTATGACATTTTCCTGCTTTATGACATTTCCATACATTATGACATTTTCCTGCTTTATGACATTTCCCATGCATTAAGTTACACCTGCCTTAAATCATAACTCCGTGAATTTTCATGTAAGAAATAATGGCATGGATATAAATAAGATTATATTGTTATAATGGCAAAGGAACACCGGACTAGTTGGCCATTATTATCGAATGCTGTGAAGACTGAAGACAAGTCTAATAATTTCTATATTTCAGTGCCATTGAGGGATCTGAATTCGCACAAAGAAAATAGTTTTGACATGGTGTATCTGTTTGCTAACGTCATGACGAAGTCTCCAACAAAGTGTAACATCGAACATGTTTACTAACGTCTTGGCGATGTGCCCAGTATAGTGTAACCTCCGACAGGTCCTCACGAGATGTCCAGTATAGGGAACCATCAGATCTGATTTCTAAGGTCATCACAAAGTGACTAGTATAGTGTAACATCCAAACTGTTTCCTAACGTCATCACGACGTTTCCTGTATTAGGATAAAGTCCGAACTGTTTCTTAACCCTTTCTCTGTTCTATGTTTATTCCAAATTTCAATACCTACTGAATATTCATTAACAATGTGGTAATAAAGCAATATGAAAGGTGAAACAGTGTAGACATTTTAGAAATCAGAGACAGATCTACCAAATTCTGTTAGCAAACAAAGCAGACCCTGATCAGACAGCTCCTCTGGGAGCCGTCTGATCTGGGTCTACTTTGTTTGCAAATGCGTGAAAACACGTTTATATGAGGGAAAGGGTTATCATCATCACCAAGTATTCAGTATAACATCCGAACTGATTTCTGGCGTCATCATGATGTGTTCAGTACAGTGTAACCTCTGAACTGTTTTCTAACGTCATCATGACGTGTTCAGTACAGTGTAACATCTGAACTGTTTTATAACGTCATCATGACGTGTTCAGTACAGTGTATCATTTGAACTGTTTTATAACGTCATCATGACGTATTCAGTACAGTGTATCATCTGAACTGTAACATCTGATCTGTTTTTCTAACGTCATCACGAAGTGTCCAGTATATTGTTACATTGAAACCGTTTTCTAACGTCATCATGAGGTGTCAAGTATAGTATTACACCCGGACTATTTGTTGAATGTAAATTTATAGATGAAACATTACTTGAGGAGAGGATATCAATAAGCAATATGCTTTCGACCCACTCCTGTGTATTCTCGATGCTATGTTTTATATGTATTGTAAAGGTATATAATGACAATATGTTGAAACCAAGCGCGACTTGACTCTCATTTACAAAGAGTTTGGATCCAGATGAGGCACTGAGTAACTCGACGTCTCATTTGGATCCAAACTGTTTTTAATGCGAGTTAAGTCGCATTCAGCGCATGATTAACCATTCCCTCCTACTGACGTCATTTGACCGACTCCCCTGTGAAAGTCCTTTCTTTGTCATTAATAGAGCATTTGCTCCACATGAGCAAATGATCTGTTGTTCACAATGGTTTCAAAACTACACAATTCTAAAAGTTTCCTTTTCTCTAGTAAATGCCTCTTTTCGGTAGATTTTTTCGAAGATGTTGGGTCTAAGAATAATCTGAGGGAACGAGTTAATGGTTAAACCTTCGACTTGTTGGATGACCCATCATGGTTTAACAATATATAGTAGTCCATTCAACGTGAAAAGGGGGATTTTTTAAATGACAAACAGTGCAGACCTTGATCATGAGATTCCGCCATAAACCGTGTGGTCTGTTTCTACATTATTTGCAAATGTCGTTCTACTCATTTCCCGCATTAACCCTTTCCCTGTTCTATGTTTATTCCAAAAGTCAATACCTACTGAATATTCATTGATAAGATAGTTGTAAAGAAATGTGGAAGGTAGAACATTGTAGGCATTTTAGGAAGCAAAGAAACAGATCTATCAAATTCCATAAGCAAACAGAGCAGACCCTGATCAGACGGCTCCTCTAGGAGCCGTCTGATCTGGGTCTACTCTGTTTGCAAATGCGTGAAAACACGTTTATATGAGGGAAAGGGTTAAAAGAGTTAAGATTAAGCATAATTCAAGGCAATTACTGATAACATTTGCGTACATTTAGATCTCGATCAAACGATGCAAACAGCTTGAATCCAGATGAGACGCCGGGTTTATTCCATAATATTTACATTCGCCCTGCAACGTCCTTATATAACCTTATTCTAAAAAGAAAGTTGCATAACCTCATGAACACCGGAAGTACGTCATTCATTTCTTAAATATAAGAAATACAATGGAATATAAATATAAGAAATAAATGACGTGCTCCCGGTGTTCATGGGTTATGCAACGCATAGCTTTACGAGCAAAGATTCACGTGAAGCCCTTCGGGCTTCACTAACTTTGCTCGTAAAGCTATGCTTTGCATAACCTCATGAACACCGGAAGCACGTCATTCATTTCTTAATTATCAAGGTCTTCACGACCTACGTAAATGATCGATGCACTGTTTACATGGGTAGAGTCACGTCGGCTATCATCGTATGCCTGTTAGCCCATTCCCTCGTAGGCTATAATTAGAACCAACATTTTTGACAAGGAGCATTTCACTAGGGAAAAATGTTTAGAACGGTGGTGTTCTATTTATCACAATGGTTTCAAAAACGACTTTTACAGAGGTATCAAAAGGCGTCAATATGTGGGAATGGGTTAAATAGTGTTGAGTAAACTACATGACTGTATATTAACGAAACCGTTGAGCTAGCATAATGATTACTATGAATATTCACCCTTTACCTGGTGAATATTAATGTCAGACATAGTGACATCATGAATATTTATTAGATTTTTATATGAACATATGATTGTTTTACTATGGCACACATGGTAGACTCATATCTACATGTATATAATTCAATAAGCAGACAGAGCACGCCCTGGTGAGATGGTTCCTACAGAAAGCATCTGATCTTGGTCTGCTCTGTTTGCAAAGACGTGAAAAGGCGTTTATATCAGATACACAGTTAAAGTAAATGCGCATTGTGTGGTAATTTATAACCTCTTTATAACTCTCCTTACATGTCTGTAAGAACAGCTAAATAAATAAAGCGACATGATGTGTGCTTGTTTGTGTAATATATAGTCCGCCTAACACTTGAGTTTGAATGCCGAAAACGAATTAAGTGCATTTAAAAGCTTGGTAGACCCAGTTCAGACGGCTCCTGCTGTTGTGCTATTCAACACCCTCTAACAAGCATGTCCCACATTAGGAGTGTAAATATTAAGTATAACGCAAGGCATTTAATGATAGCATTTACGTACAGTTGGATTCAGATGAGACTATTCAAACGGCTTGAATCCAGATGAGACCCCGAGTTTACTCCATTTTATCAAGGTCTCAATGGCATACTTAGTGGATTAATATGCATTGTTTACATAGATCGAGTCACGTCGGCGATAATCGTACGCTTGTTAGCCCATTCCATCGTAGGCTATTTTAGACCCAAAGTCTTTGACAAGGAGCATTATCTATCTAGAAAAAAAGACATTTTAGACATGTGCCATAAGGCGTCATTATGCGGGATGGGTTAACCATTTCTCTTATGTAAGCGCATTTGGACGCATCTGCAAACAGAGTATACTTATATCAGGGTCTGCTCTGTTTGCTTACGATGTAATATAGATATGGTTCGACAGTTTCTGCCTGAGCCAAAACGCCACGTGTTCATATGCCAATATAAAAAATAACCTTATTAATATTCATGACGTCATTATTTCCTACATGAATATTCATGAGGGAGTGGTTAAAGAGTTTGTCGAGTAAACAAGAAAACGGAAAACGTTGACTTCGCATAATGATGACTATGCATATGGACCCTTTACCTGATGAATATTAATGTCAGATATAATGGCATCATGAATATTTATTTGTTTTGTATGATTATATATGAACACGTGATTGTTTCCGTATGGCAGAAATTGAGAAATGGTAGATTCAGATAAATATATTTACATAAGGTACAAGAGAAGATCCCGATCAGACAGCTCCTCCAGGAATTCTGTTTACAAAGCTGTGAAAATGCGTGTCTATCAGTGCGAGGGTTTAACCATGTACACGTACTCCATAAATACGTCTTTCTGCGCCTTTGCAAACAGAGTAGACCAGGACAAGACGGATACTATAGGAGCCATCTGATTAGAGTCTATTCTGCTTGCTTATGATATAATATATATACAGTAAAACCTCGATTATCCGAATTTTAGGTATAGAAGAATTTAGACCCTTTTAGGCAGGTGGCTGCTTAATGCATGGTGAATGTCATGCAGAAAGCTCCTAGAGGAGCTTTCTGCATGACGTTCACAATGCATTAAGCTGCCACCTGTCTTAAAGGTCGATAATAATACGTATTTTAGTGTTCGAATAACCGAAGTTTTACTGTATATGATTCTGCAATTTCTGCCATGGATAAAAGTCCCAGTGTCCATGCGCTATTATAACAAATAAATCTAATTAATATTCATGATGTCATTATTTCCTCCATGAATAGTCATGGAGGAAAGGTTTAAGTAAATGTACTTTGTGTGGTGATTTATAACCACTTTATAATTCTCCTTACATGTCTGTAAGAACAGCTGAATAAATATAAAGATGTGTATTTGTTTTTGTAATATATTGCTCGCTTAACACTTAAGTTTGAATGAGGAAAACGAATTAAGTGCATTTACAAGCCGGGTAGACCCAGATCAGAAGTCTCCTGGATGAGCCAACTGATCAGTTTATCCGCTGTTTGTCATTAACACCCTCTTGCAAACTTTTTTATATTTATTCCAAACGAACGTTTCTGTTAATCCTTACAATGCGGAAACCGAGTCATTAATGTCCTTTGCAAACAGAGTAGACCAAGATGAGAGGGCTCCTAGATGAGCCATCTCACTGGGGTCTGCACTGTTTGGCATATAACACTTTTCTTTAGAAAGATCCCTATATATTCACCATACGCTTGACCTGTTTGAATTTTGGGATTGTCCATTTTGAAACTTCAGCGTTGTAAGGGTAAAATAAAGATAGGCTACTCCACTTTAACTCTTTCGCAGACAAATTTTGTCGTCTGCCAACTTTGTCGTCTGCTGCAATTTTCATTTCTATTTTCTTTTTTTTTCATTTTTGTTTAAAAGTCATTCACAGTAACAAACAGTTTGGATCCTGACGAGACACCGAGTAACTCGGCGTGTCATCTGGATCCAAACTGTTTGCATATTTAATCACAGTTGCGAATGAGTTCAAAGGATTTTTCCTTCTAATTTATGCTACCCTGCGTACATTAAAACAAAGTATTTTTATCCGCGAAAATAGTCGTCTGCTTAATATCCAAAATCGGTGTTCTTCGATATAGTTTCAATAACTATTGTCAGAGTGTAAAAAAGAAAAGATCATGATGGTAGAGAAACCCAATGACCAGGGTCTACATTGTTTATCATTCAAAATGCTCAAGAACGTTTAAGTGGACTCTTTCAGACTGAGTGGACTCTATAGTTAACCCTTTCCCTCATATAAACATGTTTTCACGCATTTCCAAACAGAGTAGACCCAGATCAGACGGCTCCTATAGGAGCCGCCTGATCAGGGTCTGCTCTGTTTGCAAGTGGAATTTGAAATATCTGTTCCTGTAGTTTCTAAAATTGCTACATTGCTCCACCTTCCAGATTTCATTATAAATGTTATATCCATAAATATTGAAATTTGGAATAAGCATAGAACAGAGAAAGGATTAAACACTGATGGTCTATGTGCACTCTGAATAGTCAGCATTGAAGGCGTGAAACTGGATTAACCCATTACCTCATGGGCTATTTTTAGGTACAACCTCTTTGAATAAATCTACCAAAAAGAAGCATTAACTAGAGAAAAGGATTTTTTTTTTAGAATTTTGTAGTTTGAAACCATTGTGATAAATAGAGCATTTGCTCCTATAGGAGCAAATGCTCTATTTATCACAATGGTTTCACAAAGTGACTTTCACGGAGTCGTCAAAAGTCGTCAATATGAGGGAATGGGTAAAAGTGCAGAGTAAACAGAAAGCGACTATAGAGACGTTACGTAAAGGACGATTTATTAACACCACTTCAAATAGTTCGCTGCCGATCACGAAATTGTGAGAAGGGCCTTTAATCTTTACTCCATCAATATTTATGTAAGAAATACAGACATTATGAATATTTATTAGATTATTTTTTTTTAATAACGCATGGACACAGGAGTGTTTGCCATGACAGAAACTGAAGAACCAGATCTGTATTAAAGCATAAGCAAACAGAGCAAACCCTGATCAGACTGATCCTATTGGAGCTGTCTGATTTGGATCTACTCTGTTTGCAAAGGCGTAGAAAGGCGTATTTATGGAGTAAAGTGTTAAACCTTTATCTGATATAGGCGACACACTACACATTGCAAACAGAGTAGACCAAGATCAGACAACGTTTGTAAGAGCCATCTCACCAGAGTCTGATTTGTCTGCATACTGAAGAAAATAAATGTTATACTACATTTTCTGATATTCTAAATCCCTCGTGTATATATGACATAGTAACAAAACACAACTGATTAATATTCATGACGTCATTATTGCTTACTCAAAGGCTAATCAGGTAATGCCTAACACTATTGCAGTGATGTAGAATTGTTTATATGCAAAAAGTATTACCAACTTCATTAACCATTTCCCTGTTCTACTTTTATTCCGATTTTTCATACCTACTGAATTTTCAGTAAAAACATAGTTATAACAAAATATAGAAGGTGAAACAGTATAGCCATTTTAGAAAATAAAGAAACATATCTTTCTAATTCCATTAGCAAACAGCAGTTTCTCCAATAGGAGCCGTATATTTGCCGAGGTGCATTATTGCGATATTGGCGGGGAAAGGGGTTAATTATGGCCGTAGGAATAATTTACTGACATCATTTGCACAGCAGGTGAATAATTAAAAGCAGGTAGATGGCCAATGCAGGTGGATGGTAAGGCAAAACCTTCCTACGGGAACTTTTCGTGTTACGTTCGTCGTGCATGAAAATGCATTATGCATGTATAACATGACCCCTGTTAATACTTTACCTCAGTAATATTCATATAAGAAATAATGACACCATGAATATAAAAGATATTTGCCCACTGAAGAAAGTGTAGAATCAGATTTATAGTATTTCAGATACAAACAGAGCCGACCCGGGCCCTCTGATCTGGGTTTACCCTGTTTGTAAACGCATTAGACGGCGTATGTATGGTTATAAGGTTAATCGTTTACTCCATTACTACGCATATCTACGTTTTGTAAACAGAGTAGACCCAGACCAGACGTATCCTATAGGAGCCGTCTGACCCGTGTCTGCTCTGTTTAATTATGATATGATATAGATATGTTTGTACAACATCTGGCATGGGCAAATTTTCTTTTTCCATGTTCTATAATAACAATTAATCTAATTAATATTCATCATGGCATTATTTATTACATATGCATGGAGTAAAGGGTTAAGTGGGCGCTGCACAGACACCTTAATGTATTGTTTCACAACTCCAAATAATATATAAATCCTTGGTTTAAAGATGGTAGCTGAATGCAGCACTTTCTGCATTTCTTTCGTTCAGCTTTTAACAGTAGCACACACTTATTCGTTATATGGTCGCTTTAGCAAAGCAATACTGATATTACATGTAGCAAAAGCAACACAAATATCACACAGGGTAATGAAATTATGTTTGTGCCAAGGTCAAATGCGTAGCTTGTGAAAGTAATTCATTAAATTACATGCAGTAGAAACTCTCCAAAGCGACCGCTTAGTGGACAAACATGGAGGTCTTTAAAAGCAGGTGATTGCTTAATGTAGGTCAAAGTAAAACAAAACGAACGCTGCTATGGGAGCTTTTTGCATAATCTTCGTCCTGCGTTAAGCTACCATCTGTCTTAACCCATTCCCGTATAGGCTATTTTTAGATCCAGCCTCTTTGAACAAATCTACCGAAAAGGAGCATTTACTACTAAAAAGGAAAATTTGAGAGTTGTGTAGTGTTGAAACCATTGTGATAAATAGAGCATTTGCTCCTATGGAGCAAATGCTCTATTTATCACAATGGTTTCACAAAGTGACTTTTACAGAGGCGTCAAAAGGCGGCTATATGCGGAAATGGGTTAACCATGCCTCATATTCTATTTTAGACCCTATCTTTTTGGAATAAATCTACTGTAAATGAGCATTTACTAGAAAAAAGGAAAATGTGTGTAGCTTTGAAACCATTGTGAAAAATAGAGCATTTATGCTGTATGTATCACAATGGTTTCAAAAAATGAGTTTTACAGAAGCGTCAAAAGGGCATCAGTTTGAGTGAATGGGTTAAATCCCTATAATTAGATCTCATTATTGTGATGGCTTTAGAGAGTTCGTAATGTATTTGTATATTCAAAGAAACACATTTCCATGCACCCCTTGTTCAGTTTTTGTGAGTTTAGCAATTGCGCAATCCTTTCCAGCGATAACTAGCGAGGGGTCCCAACTGTTTCCGCAAATCAATCACTTCCGGTGTCTTCGACTCCGGTGGCTTTCTTCTCGGGTTGTACGTTGAAAGTCTGTCAATCAAAGATTTAAGATCCCGGTTACTTATTATTCTGTTCCCATTAAATCTGTTATTCTCAAACGTAAAATAGTGCACGTGCATGGCGCGAGGCGGGACGTAAATGTCACGTGCATTGATCCGACGTGTTGATGCGATTCTAGCGGAATACGACGCCGTTGGCCGACAAACACGGGCCACCGCATTTTCGAGTTCTACATGGCTGAATTTCCTTGAAGCCATTTCAGACGCTAGAAGCTCCGTTGGTTTTTTAATAAGGTTTATTTCCGCTTCCGTTCTTCGGCGTTCCCTCGTTCGTTGTACCATACGACCAGTAGTGTGGAACCTGTTCATTGTCTCTTCCAATGTTGTAGCCTCATTTTCGCACGCAGTGCTTGACTTTCGACCAGATTTCAGTTTGGCTAAAAAGTGAGTGGCATTTACACTGGCGTGGAAGCTGGTTGCCGGGGCTGACTTGGGGCGCATCATAACACCACTATCCATTGCGTCTGATAAGCCTTTTACCTTTTCAAGATTTATGTAAGAAATAAAGACATAATGAATATTTATTAGATAAATTTTCATAAGGTCATTTTTAAGGGAATATTTTACTCTGAGCAATTCTGAAGATTCAGATCTATATCATGCCATAAGCAAACAGAACAAACCCTAATCAGACGGCTCCTATAGTAGCCATCTGATCTGGATCTAATATGTCTTCGAATGTGTGAAAAGCGTTTATATGAAGGAAATAGTTAGTTGTATTTCACAATGACTGATATAGAACTACATTTACATGTTTGAGCTCTGTCACCTTATAAAATTGAGCATAGACACGTGTAATAACAATTAGGAGGACCCTTTTTCATGAAATGATAAATGAAATAAAATATGTTTATACTAGCAAATAAGAATTAACCATTACTGTGCGGGACACGAGCTACAAATGTCCTTTGCAACCCGTGTAGACCCAAATATAGGGTTTGCACTGGTTGCTTTGTGACACATTTCTTTTAGAAAAACCCCTACATATTCGTCATAAGCTTGACTTGTTTGAATTTTGGAAGAGTCCATTTGAAAACTCAGCGGTGTAAGGGTTAAAACATACCTTTGCTTACAGCTGTGAATCTGGTCATTTGACATCAGTCCAATGCACTATAATAATACAGGACCTTCGACTGAACAAAGAAGCAAATGTACATGCAGATGTACAGTATCTGCTTAAAGCGAAGGAGAAATATTCCAGTGTGAAGTACAGTATTTGTACACTATTTCACATTGTCCTCATAAAAAATATTACATGAGCCGATTGCGTTTTTCACAAATGCAAGCATTTCTATATGTTCCGTTTTAAGTATAGTGTCACACGGTCCACTGTAATATTTTCACTTTATAGTTCTTAATATTTCACATAAATAATTACATGTGGTCCAGGTATGTCTTTCACGTGATCCTCTGATGTACATTCACATAAATATTTCACATGGTCATAAATGTTGCACGCGCTCCGTTATATTTTGTCAAATAATTTCACGTTGTCCAATTACATAATTTTTATGTTTCACAAATTCTGTCCAAAGCAGCCCATCCACTGCCTTGGAATGCCTATAAACCGCTACTGTAGGCTTAAGGAAAATCAAAAGTTATTCGATTTAATATCTTAACAGCAATCCCAATATCTAACAGCAATCCCAATACAAGGACATTAATCGAGCAGTCGTCCATGCCGTTCTGTCAAGAAAAAGAAAATACTCCTGAATCACAAGCACCCTCTTCAGAGAAAAATACCACGCCTGGTTGTCTGAAAAATGGGCCGTTTGCTTTATTTTTTATCTTCGAATAGTCTGCCTTTCAAAAACATCACAGTACAAACAGTTTAGATCCTGGTAAGACGCCGAGCTGCTCGATGTCTGATCTGTTTCCAAACTGTTTGCAAATCAAATATCAGATTTGTACATGGCAGCGAAAGAGTTTAAACAATACCTCTGTCTTCTTATCTACGGACCACTCTTAAGTTTTTATTACCCCTACTGATAAGACCACCGAACCTTATAAATGAAATCTAATTGAAATACCTATTCACTTTAAATCATTCGTGTTCTTTAAAAAAATATTTAATTCTGTAATCAAGTTTAATCTCTAACCCTTCTCCAGCCTACCGCGGCCTGACTCGCATTTGCAAACAGTTTGGATCCAGATGAGACGCCGAGTAACTCGGCGTCTCATCAGGATGCAAGCTGTTTGACACTCGGTCAATAGTTTCTCAAACGCTTGTATCAATAGGAAATAAGTAGAGAATGTAACAGATCGAGTCAAGTCAAGTCAAGATCGAAGTTTAAGCAGAATTAAGCAGAGCTACAGATAAAGGTGTGTACCCAAATACTAAAATTGTCATTTCTCCACCAAACCCTATACTGTGACCACTCTTTAGAATCGTCTCGAAGGGACGATTCTGAAGAGTGGTCCCAGTATAAGGTTTAGTGGAGAAATAAAGGAGATGATCTTTAACATGTTTAAATTTACGCATCTTACCTGGACCTCTGTATCAGGATAAGGGTTTAAATGAAACGCGTAATTGAACAGTCACATCTGCAGTCAGCTTAGGTCCTAATGTGACAGCGAGCAACACGATGTATCTATTTAATATGTATTGACATGCATGTGGGGGTTTCGTTCATAGGGAAATTAAGGAACGTACTGAAAATGAAGCAGGTTGCTTTTTAGTGGACAAGGCTATTTTAAACGTTATAGATGGAACAATGAGAGGGCTGATCAAACCTCATTGTCCTTTTCCCGGTCAGAAAAAACAACAAAATAACCAAACCACTGGGTTACTCTTATATTAACCATTTGCCTGCAATAAAATTAAACTCTGCTTTAACCCCGATCTACATGTATTACAATGATCAATTTCGTTATCGTTCAAACTTTTGAGAAGCTACTGATCTAGTATCAAACAGTTGGGGTCCTGATTAGACGCCGAGTTACTGGGCGTCTCATCTGGCTGGACACATGCTGTTTACAACTGCGAGTCAGCGATGTGCAAACTAAGGGGTACGACCAATAAACATCCATTTGTTTCTTTTTCATCCTTAAACTTTTTTAAGACTTGTTTCGTCACTCAGTTGTTTCTAACCTGATGAAACACGCCACTAACAGTTGGGTCTGGATCCGAACATACTGTTGAGATTAAACGGGTTAAATGTATTTTCTCGAAGGGTTGTGTTTGTATTTTCACGACAATAGCCTTAGACAAATATTGACTTAGTCCTCTTAATCCGGCAGATCTGGCGTTAAATGACTTTCAAATCCCTTAAACATTATATAATGCAGCAAAAATGATGTCTGCTCAAACTATTGTCTGCTTCAAAATTTAATATTAGTTTCTTCTGTTTCATTTTGTTAATGTTTGTAAGAAACTATTGAGCCATTATCAAATAACTAGGATCCGGATTAGACGATGTGTTAGATTTACTCGACGTCTCATCAGGGTATAAGCTGTTTACGAATGACTGGAGGGCCGCGCCTGGCTTATATAAGAGTTAAATGGCTTTTAAATCACCAAGTCCTTACCTCGATGTGAATAAAAAATGTGTTCTGCTCAAATTTGGAGCTGGTGCACTGTTGAATACTTCCGAATTTATCAAGTTTTGAGAAACTCATGACCGAGTGTCAGATAGCTTGGATCAGGATGAGACGCCGAATTACTCATCTCGATCCAGGCTGTTTGCAAGTGCGAGTCAACTCGTGGATGGCGATATGAGAGTTGAAATATTTCACTCTTTCACTGCCAAATTTTGTCGTCTGCAAACTTTGTCGTCTGCTACAACAGTAAAAACCTCTCTATAACGGCCACTAAATTGTGTTTATTAGTTGGTATTTAGGGCAGGTGGCTGCATAAAGCAATGTGAAAGTAAAACAGAACGCCCCGATAGGAGCGTTCTGTTTTACTTTCACCTTGCTTTAAGCAGCCACCTGCCTTTAACACAAAATAATTTAAAGGCCGTTATAGAGAGGTTTTACTGATTTCTCATTTCTTCAGTTTTCTTATTTTTTGTTTCACAAAGACAGTAACAAACGATTTGGATCCTGATGAAACTCGATGTACTCGGTGTCTCATCTGGGTCCAAACTATTTGCATAGGTAATCACAGTTGCGACATTTTTGAGACATTATTTCGCTGCCAAATTTTGTCGTCTGTTACAATTTTCATTTCTTTAGTTTTCTTAATTTTTGTTTCACAATAGACAATAACAGTAACTAACAGTTTGGATCATGATGAGACGCCGAGTAACTCGGCGTCTCATTTTAATTAAAACTGTTATATTGGCAGCGACAGAGTTGACAATATGGACAGCGTAGCATTTACAGTAGAACTTTCTTAAGCGACCATCAAAAAGTGGTAAATATATGGGTACTTAAGGCAAGTGGTAGCTTAATGCAGGTCCTTTGTCTTGCATTAAGCTACCGTCTGCTTCTTAACATTCCTATGTTCAATAAATGAATGAACACTTAAGACAGGTTCTGCTGGATATCCAAATATAGCTTGCAGGTGGTAGCTTAATGCAGATCAAAAGTAATACAGAAAGCTCCTGTAGGAGCTTTCTGTATTACTTCTGTCCTGCATTAAGCAACCATCTGTTTCTTAGCATTCCTATACAGTTCTGCTGTATATCCAAATATAATGTGCCACTAAGCAACAACACGGAACCTATGTCTAATGTAACTTTTCGTACGCCAGTATTGATATGTAGCTTACGGAATTATTTAACCCTTTCCTCCATGAATATTAATGAAAGAAATCATGACGTCATAAATTTGATTAGATTAATTTTGATAACGACGCATTGGGCACAGACGTTTTTTTTGCTGTAGTAGAAACTGTATAACTGGTTCTATTTTAGTTAATAAGCAAACATAGCGGACCCTGGTCAGATAACTGCTATAGGAGCCGTCTGATCTAAGTCTACTCTGTTTGCAAAGGCGTATTTATGGAGTAAAGGGCTAAACTATTTCGCTGCCAAATAGTGTCGTCTGCAAAATTTGTCGTCTGCAGCAATTCCATTTGCTTCATTTCCTTCCCTTTTCTTATAAATAAATAAATATAGTAGCGTGTCGACTAGTCTTTGTGTTCATCTTCATAATACCGAGTGCCCAGTGAGGGAGACATTAATGCATTCTTACATTTTCTAATAATCCCGTGATAATTCAAACACACAACCCCAGCATCAAGTGAGTAAACAATGACACTGATTTTTAACTTTTTTATTTAGATCTCATTTCAAGATAAACGGACCAACAGCGAGTTGTGGAGAACACAGCCAGGTTTAAGACATGTGATTACAAGAGTTGCTGAAAAAAGTAGATCGTTAACCACGATTGAAAAAATAAAGTATGCTAAAACCTAGATCTGTTACAAATTGTACCTATATCCAATTTGTTCAAATGTTTCAGGGGCTATATTGACCATGTGTCAAACGGCTTGGATCCTGGTGAGACGAAGGGTTACCTGTCGTTTTATCTGGATCCAAGCTATTTGCATACGACAGTCAGGTAGATCGTCATAGCATGAGAAGGGTTAAAATGTTTACTAGACAGAGTCGGCCATCGAATGCACATTTAATTGATTGCAAAAGCATGGTTTACTTTAATTTTAAGGGAACAAGTAGGGCGTCAAACAGATTAGATCCATATGAGACGCCGAGTAACTCGGCGTCTCATCTGGATCCAAACTGTTTGAAAAGCATTTCAAGACTGTGCACGAAACTTGTTAAAGATTGATTGTTTATTCGCTTTCTTATTCCTCGCTGATATGCTAACAATGGCGGAGCTTAGTCACCGTGCATGTTTGGATTGACCGTGCCGTCGCCTTTGTTGAGGTGTCAGTTTGTTTTGATTAATTTAGATTTGTAATGTGACAGATTAAAATAATTTAGATAAGAATCAGAAAGCAGTGTTAATTCCTCAAACGGTTTATCTTTAGTTGAAATCATTCTATTCATTGTTTAAGTCTCATTTATGAATATTTACCGAAACGGAGTACATTGACATAACCCTTAAACCTATTATTGCTAAGCGCCACCTGGCTGCATCATGTTTAACCCTTATATTGCTTAGCGCCACCTGGCTGCAAGCATCTTGGATCCTGATGAGATGTCGAGTAACTCGGCGTCTTATCAGGATCAAAGCTGTTTGACACTCGGTCAATAGTTTCGCAAAGTAATGCAGCAATCCTAACAGTAGATCTGAGTTCGAGCAGCCTAATAGTATACAACAGGACAAACGTTGAAGAATCGCACGGTGTTTCATTTAACCGCCTGCTCCATAGATGTGTCATTTTACGCCTTTGTAAACAGAGCAGACCCAGATTAGGCAGATCTTGTAGAAGCCTTCTGATCAGGGTCTGCTTCGTTTGCTTATGAAATTATAATAGATCCGACTTAACCCTTTTACCGTCGAAGTCGCAAAAATGCACCACGACAAATAGCACAGTCCTAGATCAGATGCCGTCTTTTCAAGGCGGCGTCTGATCAGGGACTTCACTTTTTGTATCAGTCTCTATTTCCATATCTGTGCTTTATTCCTTTGTAATTTGCATTTATTTATCTCATTTCTTTATTTTACCATATGATTTAACAAAATTGGATTACATGCGACAATTAGAAATTTGGCGCCGAAAGGGTGAAATCAGGGTCCATGCTTATAAAACATTTAGTTGAGTCTGAGTACGTTCTCAAGCTTTTGATTGGTCAGATTTGAGCCTCTGGCTCAAATCTGACCAATCAAAAGCTTGAGAACTCAAATCTGACCAATCATCAGTCGCCATGTTCAACCATTCACTCCATGAATACTCATGTAGGAAACAATGACACCATGAATATTACATGTAATAATATTATTTTTATTGTAGAATCAAATGTACATTATATCATAAGCAAACTCTATGTTATGCCGCCAGCACAGAGGACCGAAATGGAAATAAGATTTATCTCTTTGTTGTGTTATCCTCGGTGTGGGTGTGCATGTCATGGTTTATTTATTCACATGTATGCATACTGTATTAGTTATACAGTTCTTTCCCAGGGTACATGACGATTTATTCCCGGCTGAGGAAAATCATGTTGCCCGAGCCGTTAGGCGAGGGTTACATGATTTTACCAGCCGGGAATAAATCGTCATGTACCCTGGGAAAGAACTGTATAACGAATTTATTATACTGCAAAGTTTTACGGTTCGGATAATTTATATAAATCCATTTTTGCATGTTGAATCACTAAACACGCTAATTCCCCTAAAAGCGCCCCAATTCATTTATTTCTACCCGAAGGTATCCGAAGTGTGGTGTACTGTATTTCATCGGCGTTCGTGTTATTATAGATGGCTGGACGACATAATAACTCCTCTAAAAACTGTTTTATTGGTCATTTCAAACAATGGTGTTTTTTAATTCATTTCTGCATTGTTTTCTTTACGTATCAATAGTTGTCTATTATGAATTTTGCTATTGTTTAGCCGAGTCGAGAAGTCGGTCTTTTGGTTTCTGACCATAATATGTGGGGCCTGTCATGGGGAATTTCTATGTACCCTGTCAGCTCACTGGGTACATGGACTCATGTACACGGCTAGTTAACCAATCAGAAGTGAGGATTTTACTTTGCAGTATAATAATTTGTTATGTATTGTACATGCTTTTAAAAATGACCATGTATGCATTCCTAGCTGAAATAAATAAATCTAATCTATAAATATATCTATCTAAACAGAGCAGACCCTGATCAGACGGTTCCTGCACTCCAGATAGTGTCCGACTGATACTACGTGTATAGAAGGTCTTAACATATTCTCTGTCTGCAGCTTGCTGAGCCTCTGTGACCAGCTGGTCGGCCCTGTTTCTCTTTTCCAATCATGTGCTCCTCTTCACCTCTTTCTGTCTTTCCTTGTACTCCGCTTGAACGGTCTGCTTCTCTATCCTGGTTTTGGCTTGCAAAAGTCGGTGCTTAGTTGCCCTCTTCTCCTTAGTCAGCCTTATTGAGTTTTTTGACAACCAGTCATTGTACTGCCTGGTGTAAAAGCTAAGAATCTCTTCACAGGTTGTCTACAAAGTGACCTTGACAATGTTCCATTTTGTTTCGACCGAACCTTGTTCTACTTGGGCAAGGGCCTGAAATCTGTATGACACAGTGATTGCAAAGTCCTGGCAAGCCTCCCTTGAATTGCGCTTTGAGGTGTCATAACGTGGGTGTCCCTGGAGGTTCTTCATTTATGAAATGTCCACTTTAAGCTTGGCTACGACCATATGATGATCGGACCCAACGTCGGCTCCTCTACACACTCTCACATCTAACAGTGATCTTCTCCATCTCCTTGATATAGCAACATGGTCAATCTGGTTCTCTGTGACCATGTCTAGAGAAATCCATGTTGCTCTGTGCATTCGCTTGTGAGGGAAGATGGTTCTTCACGAATATTTATGTTTAATGTAAAACAACATCCAAGGAATTTTAGCCATGGCAGATACTGCAGAATATTTTCTAAATTACATTATAAGCAAACTGAGCAGACTCTGATCTGATGACACTTACAGTCGTCTGATCTGGGTCTACGTTGCTTGCAAAGGCAAAAACAGGCATATTTATGGAGTACACGGTTAATATGTCGTGTCTTAAGCCCTATATCGATAAGACCAAGTTTAGAACAAGCGTTTGAGAAAATATTGACCGGGCGTAAATCAGCTTGAATCCTGATGAGACGCCGGGTTACTCGTGTTTGGGAAGTAGAAGGATAAACCATTTCAATACTCACGTTTAGGGACAGAAAAAATAGGACTATTGATTAGCCGAGTTTTTATAATGACATGAAAACAAGATTCCTTTGTCCAAGACAGAAACTGTAGAATCAGATCTGAATTATTTCATACGCAAACAAGACAGACCCTGGTCAGCCATCTGGGTCCATGCTTATAAAACTTTTAGTTGAGTCTGAGAACGTTCTCAAGCATTTGATTGGTCAGATTTGAGCCTTTGGCTCAAATCTGACCAATCAAAAGCTTGAGAACTCAAATCTGACCAATCAAAAGCTTGAGAACGAAACTCTGACTCAACTAAAAGCTTTATAAGCATGGACCCTGATCTCGGTATTCCGTTTGTTAAGGCGTTGGAAAGCGTATTTATGGAATAAAGCGTTAATTATATTGATATATTGTACTCTGTGAGATGCTCACAGCTAGCAAATGCATGTAGAATCTTGTCATATGTTCAGGGGAGAGCAATGCTATGGACATACATTTGAACGGGTCTGAATTGTCTGTTCGCCTGGGCTATTTGGTATGAGGATTGCATGTTGCGGTATAAGGAAATCTACAAAAAGAGCATCTTCGGTGAGCTTAATAATGGTCATTTAGGTTTAGTGATAATGGATGCTATTGCTCTCAGTTATGTTTTGTGATCCGGCATTGACAAAGATTTAAAACAGTTGTCAAAATAATGATGGGTAAGCCACATGGAAAGGACACCTGCAGATCAGCACTGGAAGTGCCAGAATTCTTCCATAGGAGTATCCCAGCAAACCGCGAAGCGGGATATATGAGATATGTTTTATATGATTGTTGACGCTTGTTCGGACTAGCTAGTGATGATGAAAATAAAACAGACAACAACTGAACATCAGAGCTGTTTACACCGACTGCAGTATTTTTCATTGGAGTGAGAAGTTCTTAAAAGAAATGGAGCGGAATATCTTAAAAGAAATAGAGTTGAACACACCCGAAGTGCTCCTTATCCTCCAAAAACTAATGGGTTGGTCGAGCGCTTTGTTCAGACACCATGGAAATGATAAAGTTGAAAACTGTGACAATGGAACTTCCCACATAAAGCTGCAAGGTTCGTGATGCAGTATCGCAACCCATAATACGCAAAATACGGAGAAATGGAGATCTGCTTCTTCAGTTTCTGCCATGACCAGATATGTTGTTTATATGCCATTTGAAAAATCCAGTTGATTAATATTAAGTATCTCAGACCTACAGATAACGCTGCGTATTCAACTAATTAAATCATCATTTCTCCACCTTACCCTATGTTGTGACCACACCTGAGAATCGTCTCGAAGAGACAATTCTAAGAGTGGTCACAATAGCGAGGTTGGTGGAGAAATAAGGGATTTATTCCAGAACATGTTTCAATGTACGTATATTGTCTGGGTCCCTGCTATCTACTCAGCACATTCCTTCCTAGTGACGCATTTTGGCGCCTCTGTAAAAGTCACGTTTAGAAACCAGTGTGATAAATAGAGCATTTGCTCCATAGGAACAAATGGTCTGTATGTTTTCAAAACTACACAATTCTAAATTTTTCCTTTTCTTTAGAAAATGATCCATTTCGGTAGATTAATTCAAGGAGGTTGGGCCTAATAAATAGTCTAGGAGGGAATGAGTTCAGGATATCTTTGTGTAATGTTTAACAGGTACAGAGTTAAAATACTTAACTTACTAAAAATAATCACTAAATTACTAAAATGACCAGACAATCAAGCAGTTTGATCTCATCTTGATCCAAATTGTGTACAAAGTTAACAACAAATACAAATATAGTTTTCTAAAGGTTTTATTTTCTCTAGCAAAGTATAAACAGAACTTTATGACACATTTAGACTTGAAATGAAATATGAATGAATACATTAAAACCTGTCTGAACCGTTTCTCTCATTATAAACGTGTTTCACGCATTTGCAAACAACGTAGACCCAGATCAGACCTCTCCTAGAGGAGCCCTAACCCTCCTAGAGGAGCCATCTGATCAGGGTCTGCTCTATTTGCTAACGGAATTTGAAAGATATGTTTCTTTACTTTCTAAAATGGCTACAATATCCAATATTTCTTTATAACTAGTTTTACTATGAATATTCGGCGGGTATTGAACTTTGGAATAAACATAAAACAGGGAAATTGTAAAGAGGCCACCAAACAGAGGTCTAATTAAGGATAATGTAAGACAGGTAGCTTAATGCAGGTCAAAAGTAATGCAGAAAGATCCTATAAGAGTTTTATTCTGTATTACTTTTGTCCTGCATTAAGCAACGACCTGCTTTTTAAAACTCTATGTTCAATAAATGAGTGGCCGCTCAGGTTAGGTTCTACTGTATAACAATACTATTGGCAAGAAAAAAACATACAATTCGTTCTATTTAAACCCACTTTCATATAAATGCTTTGCACCCTTTTGCCAATAGTGTGGACCAAGATCAGACCTCTCCTATAGGAGCCATCTGATCTGGTTCTGCTCTGATTGCTTAATGAATCTTATACGGGTAAGTTTCCCTTACCATGTTCCATTTTATTGATTCTGTCCAGGAATATTCCGGATGGACAGATCTTTCCTTCATCTAAATATGTTTTCATGCATTCGCAAACAAAATAGACCCAGACCAGACGGCTCCTACATGAGCCGTCTCATCAGTGTCTACTGTTTGTCAATGGAATTTGATAAACCGGTTTCTTTATTTTCTAAAACAACATTCCACCTTCCATTCCATATGTAATTATAAGTTTTGAGTCCATGAATATTCAGTAGGTACTGAAATTTGAAATAAACATAGAACAGTGTTAACTTTTACACCTGATTTGGTATCTAGCTGATTATTCATAGATTGGTTGCTCAAATTTCAGTACAATGCCAGGTCAATGCAATAGTGACAAAAAGATTGTATAAAAGCAAACAATAATAACAAAAACACTTTTAACACATTACCTCATAGGCTATTTTTAGACACAACCACTTTGAATAAATCTACCGAAAAGGAACATTTACTAGAGAAAAGGAAACTTTTCTGTGTAGTTTTGAAATCATTGTGAAAAACAGAGCATTTGTTCCTATTGAACAAATGCTTTATTTATCACAATGGTTTAAAAAAGTTACTTTTACAGGGGTGTCAAAAGGTGACAATATGAGGGAATGAGTTAACGCCTAAGAAAAAACTTGAACCCTTGTCATGCTAAGCTCGATCATACTGGTATTTATAAGTAACTTGTAACTTAAATCCAGACGAGATGCCAAGTTATCCTGTATCATAATCAGATTCAAAGATGTTTGACACTCAGTCAGAAGTTTTCAAAGGCTTGAACAAATTGGAAATACAGTAGAACCTCATCAAAAAGAGATCTGATTATGGGTCTGTAAGGCAGATGGTAGCTTAACGCAGGTCAAAAGTAATGCTGCTTTTTAAGACATCTATGTTCAATAAATGAATGGCTGCTTAAGACAGATTCTTCTGT
Source organism: Azorinus chamasolen (assembly GCA_963576725.1). Classification (NCBI taxonomy): domain Eukaryota; kingdom Metazoa; phylum Mollusca; class Bivalvia; order Cardiida; family Solecurtidae; genus Azorinus; species Azorinus chamasolen. The sequence continues at coordinate 40,692,399 of OY755241.1, read as the reverse complement.
AAGCAGAAAGAGACACTGGACAGACATTAGTTTTACAGCATAATGAGGGTTAAAAACAAAGCATACATGTATCTTGAGCAAAACAGAAGGCATAACCTTGTCACTTGTCATTTATCATTCAAATAAAAGTAAACAAAAGTTATAGACAATAATACTACATGTATAGGCTTTAACACTTTGCCTTATGAATATTGATGTAAGAAATAATAACATCATGGACATCAACCTTTAGCCTGCTATGGGTGGGTGAGTGAATACTTATGCAAACAGTTTGGATCCAGATGAGACGCCGAGTAACTCGACGTCTCATCAGGATTCAAACTGTTTGACACCCTTATTGCATTTTGGTAAACAAATTGATTATACATGTAGCTTGATTTTTGAAAATATAGTAGGTAAAAAAATCTGTAAAAACAAGGGCATGTTGTATTGCTATGCAAGACATGAGTCCCCCACCGGACTGAAAAAAAAACCTCCACTCTCCCCACCCCACCCACCCATGGTGTGGTTGATCATGGTATATACATGACCACCTGAATGGTATTAGTACCTACTTTCATACATTAAATCAGTAAATAAAAAGTTATTGTCCGGACAAGAAAATATGAAAACAGGGAGTGACTCCAAAAATATTGATGCTAGAGTTATTGCCCTTGTGCATGACACTACACCTCATCATGCTTGTTCCATATGAGAAGTTTCAAATCAATTGAACCAGTACATAAAGAGTTATTAACTGGACAAGAAAATATGAAAATGGGAATAACTCCAAAAATATAGATGCTAGAGTTATGGCCCTTGTGCATGGCATTACCCCTCATCATGCTTGTTCCATATGTGAAGTTTAAAATCAATTGAACCAGTAGATAAAGAGTTATTGTTCGGACAAAAAATATGGAAAAGGGGAATAACTCCAAAAATATTGATGCTAGAGTTATGGCCCTTGTGCATGACACTACTCCTGATCATGCTTCTTCAATGTGTGAAGTTATAATGAATTTGGCCTAACTTTGTAGGAGATATTGCCCGGACACGAAGCGTGACAGACTGACAAGAAAATATGAAAAAGGGGAATAACTCCAAAAATATCGATGCTAGAGTTATGACCCTTGTGTATGACACTACCCCTCATCATGATTGTTCCATATGTGAAGTTTCAAATCAATTGAACCAGTAGATAAAGAGTTATTGTCCGGACAAAAAAATATGTAAAAGGGGAATAACTCCAAAAATACTGATGCTAGAGTTATGGCCCTTGTGCATGACACCAGCCCTCATCATGCTCCTTCAATGTTTGAAGTTATAATGAATTTGGCCTAACTTTGTAGGAGATATGGCCCGGACACGAAGCGTGACAGACGGACTGACAAGAAAATATGAAAAAGGGGAATAACTCCAAAAATATTGATGCTAGAGTTATGGCCCTTGTGTATGACACTACCCCTCATCATGATTGTTCCATATGTGAAGTTTCAAATCAATTGAACCAGTAGATAAAGAGTTATTGTCCGGACAAAAAAATATGTAAAAGGGGAATAACTCCAAAAATATTGATGCTAGAGTTATGGCCCTTGTGCATGACACTAGCCCTCATCATGCTTCTTCAATGTGTGAAGTTATAATGAATTTGGCCTAACTTTGTAGGAGATATGGCCCGGACACGAAGCGTGACAGACGGACGGACGGACAGACGGACAGACGGACGGACGGACGGACGGAATCGAGCAAACCTATAGTCCCCCAACCGGTAACCGGTGGGGGACTAATAATTTGCTCAGCAGGCTAAAGGTTAATCAGATATGTTTTTATACCTAATTGGATTAATTGCATGTGAACATTATAAAGATTCAGGTAATGAATACTAATGAGACCATGAATTCTTATATAAATAGGTCAAGGGATTAAAATGATTGCATTTAACCCTTTCCTCCATGAACATTTATCTTAGAAATAATGATGTCATGAATATTAATTACAATAATTTGTCAACGGCAGATGGATACATGACATTTTCACCGTGGCAGAAACTGTAGAATCAAATCTATATCACAAGCAAACAGAGCAGACCCTGATCAGAAGCCTCCTATAGGAGCCGCCTGATCAGGGTCTGCTCTGTTTGCTTATGAAATACATGTAATATCAGATATGATTCTACAGTTTCTGCCATGATCAAAACTTACTGTTTCATGTGATAATCAAATTGATATTCATGATATCATTATTTCTTTCACAAATATTTATGGAGTCATGGGTTAAGATGCAGCAGATTGTATGGGTCTATATATACAATGTTGTATGTGGGAGGAGTACTGGTAAAATGTTATCCCTTTCCTGTTCAATATTCATGGACAAAATAATGACATCATGAATATTAATTAGATTATCTATTATAATGCCATATGAACACATGGCAGTTTGGAATCATCTCTTCGAGAATAATATAGAGACAACATATGAAATAATATTGATGTGATTCTACAGTGTCTTCCATTACCAAACATTTCTGAGTCCATCTGCTACTATAACAATTTAACAAGAGCCCCGAGTGTTGGAGCATTATACGCCTGTAGTATGTACCATCGTAACATGCACAATATTAATGTGAGATGAAAGTCGCTGTGGCCATGACCTTTGACCCAACTGACCTCAAAATCAATAGGGGTCATCTACTGGCCATGACCAACCTTCCTACTAAATATGAAGACAGAACGCCTAATACATGTACTAAATATGAAGACAGAACACCTAATACTAAATATGAAGACAGAACATCTAATACTTATCAAGTTATTGAGCAGACAAGAGTTTTTAGTTGAAGGTCACTGTGACTTTGACCAACTGACCTTAAAATCATTAGGGCTCATCTACTAGTCATGACCAACCTTCCTATTAAGTATGAATACAGCACACCTAATACTTGCCAAGTTATTGAGCGGACAAAGATGTGGCTAACAGACAGACAGACGGACAAGTGCCATACCATAATACGACTAAAGTTACCTTCGGGCGTATAAAAACCAATCTAATCAATATCATTATTTCTCAAATGAATATTAATGTAGTTAAAGGATAATGTAAGTAAAGTACCTAGTTATAATGTACTTTCAGTCCGAGGGACCGACCGCTCAGTCGACTACATTTATGTTTCATAAATCCCTATGTTGTGACCTCTCTTTGTGACAATTCTAAAGAGTGGTCACAACACTGGGTTGGGTGGAGAAATAAAGGAGTTGTTCTTGAAAATGTTTTAATTTAGGCATCAAATCGTGGACATCAGTCTGATGCTTTTAAACCAATTAATTCAGCCATATGTATATAATCTGCCCAGTTGGTTTTACAATAAGAGCCACAGACAGAGAATCTTATTTCAAAGAATAAAATTTATAATTTCTCACCCAGTCCCTATGTTGAGACTGGTATTTAGAATCATCTCTTTCAGATTATTCTTAAGAATGTTTACAGCATAGCTGCATATGTTTTGGTGCAGAAATGAAGAAGCTATTCTTGAAAATAATATAATGTATGACATACATTATTACAAACAAACACATGTGTGTGTCAATAGCTGGGTTAAATATGACAAAAAAGCATACTAATGCAGGTGACACAAACATTGTGTGTGTGTGGGGGGGGGGGGGGGGGACTGTCACTAATTTGTAAACAATATGTGTTTGTGAACACTATGTCCCCAATAAATACTTGACACAACATTGTTTAACCTTTGACCTTCAGGTATGACTTGACAGGAAACTAACAGAAAGTTGAACTCTCAGAGCTGAATATACCTGCCAAGCATCATGTCTATCTTTAAAAGATCAAAGCTTATGGCAGGATTAAACAAACAAAAATTGTTACAGAAACACAATAGGCAGCCTTGCTTTCATTTTCTCTCTTTTTTGGTTTGCGTTACCAATACAATATTCATGCAAATATTTACTAACAAAACATATTTAAACAATACATAGACAGACAAACAAACAGGACAACAAGAAATTTTTAAAAGTGTTCATATGATAAGTCATGGATGCCTCCATACCTCCCAGTTCCATGGGTGCTGTGTAGCTAGAAAATGACCTGTCACAAGGGACACAGCTCTAGTATTACAAAACAAAAACATAAACTAGGTGCCATCCTATAATGATACAGTGAACCCTCACTATACCGGCATTCGTTACAATGGCACCCTAGTTTTACCGGCAGTATGCATTTTTAAAAACAAAATTACTGTTATGTCTTTGAAACAACCACTGAAACTAGAACTACCACTAAAGGCAATTAATACCCCCACCAGCACATTTGAGCCCGATTTTGAGAAAAATAACAAAGGACAATAACTCCAAAAATACTGAAGACAGAGTTACGAACCTTGTGCACTGCACTTGCGGTCAATGTGATCTATCTGCATATGAAGTTTGAATAGCTTTTATACTTTGGAAGTTATGATCCGGACAAGCCGGACAGACAGACGAATGGACGGACGAACAGATGGACGGACATGGTGACTCCAGTATACTCAAAAACTTTGTTTGTGGGGGTATGAAAATAGGTGCAATGACAATAAGACAGGTGATCACTTAATGCAGAACACAATGAGTGGAAAAAGTTCCCTTTGGGAGTTTTTTGCACTTCTTGTGTTCTGCATTAACCGTTCACCTGTTGGTACTAGTTTAAAACTGGCCAATTGGTTCCTGTCATATTTAAACTCGTTATAACGGCAACCTCGTTACACAAGCAAAACATCTGGAAACAAACACCTCCATTGTAATGAGGGTTCACTGTACATGACACTATATAAAAAACATTTTGAGTTATGCATGACAAATATTTGTTTTGGATGGGCAGAAGGACATGGGTTTATCTAAATGCCATTTCAAAAGCAATGGCACAAAAATTCAGTGAACTTATCAAAATTTATAACACTAACTAACATTAAAGCTTTGGTCAGATTTGTAAATAAGAGTATCCTAATCACCGAAAGTACATGTACATGTATTTGAATATCTCCTCTCTAGTTTGTAAAGTGGAATAATTCAATTTGGCATTATTTTGATAACTTTGAATGATCCTGACACAGTAGCTAATAGTGCACACTCTCATCAAAAGACTCCTTCAGTATCACTTTAGTCAGTGTTTACACTATCTGCCTATGTTTGTCTATCCGAATATTCAGGGTAATAAGTTTAGTACATGTACTACTCATTTTAACTCTTTCAAATGCTTCATACTTTTCCAAACAGGGTAGACCCAGATCAGACAGCACCTGTAGGAGCCATCTGATCAGGGTCTGCTTGGTTTGCTTATAAAGTTACAATATATCTGACTTTACGGTTTCTACAAATACCAAGACAACCTGTATACATATGAATATAATAAAATTTGACTAATATGCATGGTGTCAATATTTCTTATAAGAATGTTCAATGTTGGGAAAGGGTTAAACACCTTATTCATCAGACAGACCCTATCTTGTTATTATTCATTAGACTTTCCTTAGAGAAAATTTGAAACTAGTTTATCTAGAATTTCTAAATACAGTACAGCCTACCTTAAGCGACCCTTATATTGATTGGTTGCTTAATGCAGGACAAAGGAGCTTTCTGCATTATTTTTTACCTGCATTAAGCTACCACTGACTTACAGACCCTTAACTGTTTTAATGCTGGCTTAACCCATTCCCTCATATTGAGGTTTTTTGACGCCTCTTTAAAAGTCACTTTCTGAAACCATTGTAATAAATAGAGCATTTGCTCTATAGGAGCAAATTCTCTATTTATCCCAATGGTTTCAAAGCTACACAACTCTGAAATTTTCCTTTTCTCTAGTTCATGCTCCTTTTCGGTAGATTTATTCAAAGAGGTAGGATCTAAAAATATCCTGTGAGGGAATGGGTTAAGACAGGTTCTACTGTACCCCTCTTATCTACAGCTCTTTTTAACCATTTCCCTTTTGAATATTCATGTAAGAAATAATGACATCATGAATATTTATCAGCTGTATTTCTATAATGGTATATGTATATGTACACATATTCATATGCAAACAGAGCAGACCCTTTCAGACAGCTCCTATAGGAGTCATTTGATTCGGGTCTACTCTGTTTGAAAAGATGTAAAAAACATTTCTATATGAGGATAATTCAATTATGTAGCCAGACTCTTGTAATATAAAACCACCCAAGATTTACTTGATTGTGAGTTTACAAATTAAATACTTACCCAAATTACAGTAAGCATTCAAACAGACAAACTTAGGCAAAGAGACAGTGCAGAAACAGATAAAACAGCTGTTTGATCAATGTTAACACACTTGTGTCAACTGTTTGCTACTTCCTCTGTTTAATAGAAAGTTACTAAAATTGAGCAAACGTGAATTATTCAGCCTTACAAGCTGGCGGAGAGGGATGATAGGGGGTAATTACGGTACTAAAATTCTTTACTCTACAACATTTATAATTGCACACATCATTCTACATGTCTTTTGCATCCTCATACTCTGAGGCCACTGTAAATGTCAGTCCATCTCCGGGCAACTTGGAAGGCAACCATGGCAAGAACCAAGCAATAGTCCATCTTTCTCCAAACACAGCTCTAAGATTTTCTTTTAAGCCTAAGTTGTACTTATGTATACGGTGAGAGTTTTCGTGTGTTAGCTGCCCGCATACTAAATTTCTCAAATGGTAGGCGAGCAGAGCAATAAATCCAAACATACTGCCTATACAAAACAATAAGGATCCAGAAACCAACATTTCTGAGAAACTGATAAATGTCAGCACCCACAAGAAAAACGGAAATACAAGCTTTGGTATGTAAAATATTGATCCATCTAGAACAGTTGCTATACAGCTAATGTTTACGGCATTTGAATAAACAGTGGCCAGTACGGTGTACAACAACAGAGTTAGGTAATAACGCTGATTGTGAAACCCAACACAATTCCCAGTAAATGTGCAGTGATGATCACGCTTCAGGATGCATCTCTCACAAATATGGCAGTGGAAGGAGCGTGGTGGGGCATTGCACTCACAAACTGGACAAAATCGCCATCCTGAAAAACAATATGAAGGGCAACTGAATTAGAAACTTTGAATTAACTCTTATCGCGCTATTAAAACATGTATCCTCAAGGTCTGATCTGGAGCAATTTTTAATTACATGTACCGTATGTTTCATTTAAGCCTGTTTTAGTGTCAAACAACATGGATGCAGATGAGAAGCCAGGTAACAGTTACTCAGGGCCACATGATCATCGGGATCAAAGCTATTTGCAAATGCTGTTCGATTTGCCTGTAGCAGAATATGGGTTAAACACGGACTAACTCATCTTTTCCTCATAGAAGAGCTTTGTCACCGCTGATGCAAGAAGAGTAAACCCAGAATGAGATCAAAAGTCTGCTATGTTTGCTCATGAAATTATAATAGACATAACAGTTTATACCAAAACAAAAAACTCCTGAGTATATATGTCATTATAAAAATTCAGCAAATAAATTGCATGATGTCAATATTTTTACATGAATATATTCCATGTAGGGAAAGGATTCAACTAAGTTTACTGATCATAATTATTGAAATTACCAACCTAGCTAACAGCTCAAAGAACAGACACCCATGATTATATTCTGCAATAAAGAAATTTCTTTCCCTGCATCCTGAAAAAAGCCTCTGTGTTGTGCTTTTTTCTGCTTATGCATGTTAAATGTGATGTATTTTTGTGTTGTAAATGTTTTGTTCTCCTGAATTTTCTGATACACTAGGCAAAAAGTGTAGAGTAATTGTTCTGGAAAACAAAAGATTAACAAGTTAAATATGTATAGCTTGTACTGTGATCAACATCTGTGCTTTTATGTCTATTAACATAATAAGTATAACTACAAACACTATGTCTCGGACTTAGCTGGTTCCCTTTTATTACTAAAGCTTCAAATGCTGTGTATCTTAATCTACTATTTATATGTCAACCCCTTCTTTTTCCAGATCAAGATGACTTAAGATTGATCGATCAGTGTAGCCCCTGATCACTACATAGAATTTGACTGACGATAATTATATATAGGAAGCGGTAATTATACTACCAATAGTCATGCAGAAAGTAAGAATGTCATACGCATTGAAAAAGTTATATTTGAATATTTATTGGATCCAGATAATCTAACAAGAAATACCGTATTATTCCTAATAGAAGCCCCCGCCCTAATAAAGGCCCCCCCGGCTATTTTTGTAGGAAAAATCTGCTCACCAGGCTAAACTCAAAGAAAAATCCAAATTCAAATCCAGTATATCTTGATAAAATCCAGTCAATCCAAAAGTTTAAATCATTTTAATGAACACTTAAATGTAACATTAACAAAAACTTCCGAACATTGGATTTAGGAAAAAGCTTACCTTAATAATGGCCCCCCTTTTGGAAAATGTTAAGCCCCCGGGGGCGTTTATTAGGAATAATACGGTAAGACTCATATTATAACTGTTTCGTACATATGACATTTTCACTTTCTGCAAATATTCGGTATATAACTATCAACCCGTGTAATAATGGGGAGGTATTATCGGCTGTCAAATTCCAGGTGGTGATCAGGGGCTGCACGTCCAATCTTGGTCATCTTGATCTGGAAAACAACACAACAAGACAATTTATTCTTGTTACATTCTTTATAGTTCTGTCATGTTAACTTAACCTGTACCATAGTTGCGAAATACAATCACTATATAATTGCTTTCTAGGCGAAATCTCCAATTGGTTTACTATATATCTAATTGTAGGCGATTTCGTCATTTGACGATTTCTCCAGCACCCATTGAACAAGAGCAAAGTATAGAAAATTGACTAAACATCAAACCTTGTTGCGTAAATGTTGGTAGCATAACACCCTTGGTACTGGTCTCTGTGGAAATCACTTTCCAAAAGCTTCCCATCACATTGGCATAAATGAAAAAACCCATCACAACATGGAAGTTCATCCACGCCTCGTTATAGTCTGGCTGTTGTAGCTTCCAGGGTCGCATGAAAAGCAGCTCGAAAAGCAGAATGAAATGAATTCCAAACATACTGAAACAAAACGCCATGATGTCCGAAGACGTTTTAGGTAACATTCGTCGAATAGGCAACATAGTTCAACACGCAAAATGATGCGATACAATTAAATTAAGAAGTGAAATTCTGTTATTTTGCAACAATTTCCAACACGGAAGAAAATAATCAGTAGACGATTGACGAGCATTCGCGTGATTCTGATTAAAAGGTATAGGTTAAAACAATGACCCGACCAGCTCACTACAAATTCAGGATTATTATTATTATACCACATTTATATAGCGCTCTTTTCACTCTGGACATGTGCGTTCAAAAGCGCTTCACATGGATGAAATCACTAACCGGAACGATCCGCATGATTATCTATCCAGACAATGAAAGATGTACAATATATATATGAAATCGCTAGCCGGTGTAAACCGGAAGGATTTCCGAAGGAACTTGATTTTCCATCCGGTCAGTGAGAGATATGCAAAAGATATACAATAGATATGAACTCACTATCTGCAAGGATAAACTGTATTAACAAACTTGATACAGACACGTTGACTGAAAGCCATGCTCATCAATATCACAAATTAGAATACTCTGTATTAACAAAACTTGATACAGACAAGTTGACTGTGGTTTGGTGATTGATGTTTTGATCAAACACGCGAAGTCATTTTAATGCTGACAACATTTATTCATTACTATGCAGATCAAAGGTAGAATAGAAACTGTAAGAGAATCAAGTGGATAAATCATGCACTGGTCAGATCTTAACTCTATTGGTCAGTGGGCGGTACCAATGCAGTGATAGGCTGTGCTTATCAGAAATCTTGAGTGTCAGTCTTAACACTGTAATAATGTAACAGACTGAAAGCCATGCTCATCAATATCACAAATTAGAATAATCTACATTAACAAACTTGATACAGACAAGTTGACTGAAAGCCATGCTCATCAATATCATAAATTAGAATAAATGGGCTGACTGAAAATCATTCCATTTATATGACTATTGGGTCAACTGTTAGCTTGATAGGTTGGCTGAAAGCCATTCCTATCCTGAACTCAGTTGCCACTGTACATGACTACTGGGTCAACTGTTAGCTTAATAGGTTGGCTGAAAGCCATTCCTATCCTTAGCTTAGTTGCCACTGTACATGACTATTGGGTAACCTGTTAGCTTAATAGGTTGGCTGAAAGCCATTCCTATTCTAAACAAAACTGTTCTAGTAACAAATGTTGAAAAAATGCGTTTTCAGACACCTTTTGAAACATGCCAGTGACCTTGCGTCTCTAATGCCTGAAGGTAGGGCATTCCAAAGTTTCGGAGCTGCATGCATGAAACTTCTCTCACCGTATTTTACCTTACGACTTTTTGGCACAACCAACGACAACTAGAGGTTTTTGTAAAAAAAACGGATGTCTCCCCTCTAATAAAAACAATATGTAAAGGGAAATCACTAAAAATGTTATGGTCTTGACGAATGATACTTCCCCTCATTATGCGTTTTCCACACTACATTTTTCAAGAAGAAAATGATAACAGCTAATAACTCCAAAAATACTGATACCAGATTTATGGCCCTTGTGCATGACACTTACTTTCATCATGCTCTTTCCAAAAATAAAATGTCATTCCAATAGCATCAGTCAATAGGAGTTATTGATCGGCCAAAAAATGTAACAAAGGGCAATAACTCCAAAAGTATTGAAGCCAGAATTATGGCCCTTGTTCATGACACTTTCTCTCATCATGCTCTTTCCATATATGAAGTTTCAATACGATGGCAAGAGCCATGTAGGAGTTATCGTCCGGACAAGAAAGAATTAAACAAATGTACAAGGGGCAATAACTCTAAATTTATTGAAGCTGGAGTTAAGGATCTTATGCATGACACTTTCTCTTATTATGATTGTTCCATGTATGAAGTTTCACTCCAATGGCATGTGTCACATAGGAGTAATCATCCGGACAAAAAATTGTGATTGTTTTTAAAAAGGACAGTAACTCCAATATTAGTGAAGCCAGAGTTATGGACCTTGTGCATGACACTTCCTCTCGTTATGATCTTTCCATATATGAAGTTTCAATCCAATGGCATGAGCCATATAGAAGTTATCGTCCGGACAAAAAAGTGTGATTTTTTTTACAAAGGGCAATAACTCCTATATTAGTGAAGCCAGAGTTATGTACCTTCTTCATGACACTTCCTCTCGTTATGATCTTTCCATATATGAAGTTTCAATCCAATGGCATCAGGCATATTGAAGTTATTGTCCGGACAAAAAATTATAATATTTTTTACAAAGGGCAATAACTCCAATATTAGTGAAGCCAGAGTTATGGACCTTGTGCATGACACTTCCTCTCATTATGCTCTTTCCATATATGAAGTTTCAATCAACTGGCATCAGGCATATTGAAGTTATCGTCCGGACAAAAAGTGTGACAGACAGACGGACAGACAGACAGACAGACAGACAGACGGACAGACAGACAACTCTCACGAAAACAATATGTCTCCCCCATATAAATATGGGGGGAGACATAATGATCTACGTCCTGACCTTAACTCTCTGCGCGGCCTGTATACGTCAAGCATGTCGACAATGTACTTGGGAGATTAATTGTGCATGGCGTTATACGTAAGAGTCAGAATTTTGAATTCAATCCGATGTTGAACCGGAAGCCAGTGAAGTTCCTTCAGAACCGGCGTGATATGATTATATCGAGGAGTTCTGGTTATGATGCGGGCTGCTGTGTTTTGCACTCTTTGAAATTTCCGCAGTGAGTTGTTTGAAATTCCATGCAGCAGTGAATTGCAGTGGTCTATTTTCGATGTAACAAGAGAGTTTACCAAATATTCTGAAAATGGGTGATCCTTTGAAAGCAAAAGTAGAAATGCAAAATGAGAAAATTGCAGACTCGGTTTTATTGAGTCTGTTCATGAGTAGTAATTAAAAGTGCAACACTACTCACGCCCCCTAGCACCGGATTAAGCTGTATTCAATTTTCAATAATAATAACATGAAAACGTTTGATCCCAAAGGACCAGAAAATATAACAACACTGAGAATGAAGTACGGGGCGACTTTTTACGGCCGCCACACAAGCACTTAACACCTGCTGTTGTGAAGTACATATATTCTGAAAATGGGTGATCCTTTGAAAGCAAAAGTCTTGGTAGCATCAGGTGAGAGGTACTTTCTGATATGGCCTATTTGCCGGAGCTGTGCATAACTAGACCTACACACGAAATTGACATGTGATGTCATATCCATTTGTGAATCGAGCCATGCACCGAGATTCTTTATACACAAAGATGGTCTGAATTTAGAGGGTCCTACTTGCACACTAACCTCTGCAGGTACTTTCGTGTTTTTTTGTATGAAACAGAATGTCCTCAGTCTTGTCAGTATTGAGCTTCAGCATGTTCTGATGCATCCAAGAGACTACTTCTTTGAGACAGTCCTCAACTCGCGATAAAGCCTCTAGTTGACAGGAAATGCCCTTGGGCTTAAAGGACAGGTATAACTGTGATTCAACGGCATAGAAATGGTGATTAAGCCCATGGTTTCTGCAGATTGATCCGACAGGTTTCATGTACATTATGTAGTGTTTCGGTCCTAGGACGGAACCCTGTGGCACGCTATCTACTGAGACTATTTGATAGCGGTCATTCAGGTAGGAGGTTATCCACTCAATAGGTTTTCCAATAATTCTGAAGTCTTTTTCCAGGCGTTTTAGCAGAGTTTCATGATCGATAGTGTCAAATGCAGCCGATAAGTCAAGCATGACCAGAACTGTTATTTCGTTTTTATCTAGGGATTGAAGGATGAACTTTCAGGAGAGCAGTCTCCGTTGAATGATGCTTTCAGTATGCCGACTGATGGTGCTCATGTAGTCCGTTTGAGGTCAAGTGGGATTGATAACAAAATAAGATTTTTTTCACACGTATAATTTACTATTTAGCTTTATTATTGTTTTGTATGACAGTATGTCAGGTCTAAAACCAGAGCAAATAATATGAATATAATTTTATTCAAATCCATAAGGTCACCTGCCCATGTGGAAGTGTCTACATAAATTATACAAATTAAACATATATTCAAAACTAAAACTGACAAAACTATAATTGATATAACAATACATAAAAGCATCAGTAAGGAATTTGTTTTCTGGAGAAGGTTGCTAGAAACTAGGGTAAATTAATAGGGCTTTTAAAAGTTTGACATCTACCAATTAGCATAGGAATTTTAGTAATGCATCTAACTGTCATGATAGACATTTCTTTGACGGTGCGCTAAGACAGAATAAAAGAGAAGAATAGTATGCTACGATAGAAAAAGTTCGGTTAAGAAATGGAGATAATGCTCATATAGTAAAAGACAGAAAAAGAAAATAGGTGTTCAGACACGTTTCGGTCATCGGGGCAGTTGACCAATCCAGCTTCCATGGGGTTACCAGGGCACACGCAGTCCCCGCTGGCATATATATAGTTCATCACCCTTCACTTCACTTAATAATGTTAACATCCAACAAAGTTCCAAATATCGAAATATGCAATGATTTTCACAAAATATAATATATTCATTAGCTAATATAAGGCTAATACCTATTTGAAAGTGAAATATCTAAAATAATTAAATATGTTTAGTATAGGTCATGTTTTTCGTTTATACGGAAAGGGTGTTGATGTTGTTTGTATTTTTATGCCTCCACCTTCGGTGGGATGGGTATGGGCGTATTGTTTTTGCTCAGTCTGTCTGTTGGTATGTTGGTTGGTTCCCAACTGGCGATAATTTTGTAGCCATTGCACATACATACTTGGCATGCATACATGTGCAACTTATGGATGCGAACATTTTTAGGGGTGGCTTACGAAGGTCAAGGTCATACATCAAGGCCATATGTCATATTGGGGCATAGTGTTTCACAAACACATATTGTTATTTTTTTATCATTTATCTATCTTTACTTTATTTTCATTTAATGTTAAATGGGTTTTTTTATTTTAGTAAGAGGGTGTATGTTTGCTGTTCTTTTGTTGGGTTGGTGGCGTTTCTTTTGTTTGTTTGTTGTTATTTTTATTATTGTTTGGTGTGTATGTGTGTGTCTCTCTCTCACTCAATCTCCCTCTCTGTCCCCCTCTGTGTGTGTAATAGCGTACCACTTGTCGCATACCTCTTTTTGTATTGCTATGAGGGGACTTTCATGATTTCTTGAAACCTGATAAACAGGTAGATTTCATCATTGCCTTTAATGTAACATCTCGATATCTGTATTACATGTATAATATTGATACTCCATTGTTATGCCTTCTTTTCCTCTATATACCCAAAATAACTTCAGTCTATGACAGCGGGATGACTGCGACTTTAGTATAGTAAAGTACCATCATCTAGATAGGGCTGTTCCTTGTGTTACATCATACAGATTTTACATTTCACAATAATTTTATCTGTTTTGCAAGGGCCTGTACCTTTGTTGATGAGGATTTAATTATTCACAATCGTGTTATTACTGAAAAAAAAAAAACTTCTTAAACAGGGATACAGTATAAGCACTTCTACTCTAGTTAAATACTTAAGATTTTTGACTGATAAACGAATATCTGGAGACTCCATAGTACAGAATATAATATCTAAGGTCAACGGGAATCTTAAGTTTTCATATAGACAGAGAAAGTGCTTAGATTTTCACACTAGGAAATTTTTATGCTCTGCACGTATAGAATATCATTTTGTCATCCAGAATAAAGTCATTAGATTTATAAAAGGTCACTAGCCTAGAGATTCAATTACTTGGCAAAACTATGTTCAGTTGAATATGATAAATGTTGAAAATAGAGTTAAACAGTTAAGACTTAGCCGTATGCATAGAGTGTTTTTTAAAACCTGTCCATCCTATCTACTACATAATTTTGTTGTAAGTACTAGACCTGGTCATAGCAACTTTGTGTTGCCCAGTGTTCTAAACAACGCTGGGAAACACACATTTTACTGTATAGGCTCAAATGACTGGAACTCTCTTCCAGATCATATAAAAAAGCCGTTAAGACATCTTCTGGACAAACACGTTACAGATTGTCAGAATATTTTTTATATTATTGATTGAAATAAAATTGCCTTTAATCGCTGTTAACCCCTTCCACCGTGAAACGCCCTTGCAAATAGAGTAGACCCAAATTCAGACCGCTCCTATAGGCATCACCTGATCAGGGTCTGCTCTGTTTGCTTGTGGAATAATATATATTTGATTATGTCTGTAATTACTACTTCGCCTATAATATCATGTGTTAATGGTGCCATTTTTAAATTGATCATATTTATATTCACGATGTCATCATTTCTTACATGAATACTCATGGTGTAAGGGGTTTAGCGATGTCGGCACAGAATGCAATATTGAATTTATGGTACTATGACGAGGACTATCAATTTTGTGTGTCAAACAGCCAGACGCCGCAGTATGCAACGTCTGATCAGGACCCAGAACTGTATGAGAAATTGCCTTTAATCGCCTTTAAACCTTTTCTTCTATGAATACGCGGCTCTACGCATTGGCAAACAGAGTAGACCCAGATTAAACTGCTCCTAAAGGAACCAACTGATCAGAACACATAGCATGATTAAGAATAATGTCACTTTGGTCTGTGATGTTTAGATCTATATGTCTGTGATAATTATGTTATAATATATTTGACTGTGATATATATATGGCTTAAACCAGAACTATATTGAATTTGAAATGGATTCTTTAAATAATCCCGTTCTGAACCAAAATCTTGCTACATTACTTCAAGTTTATAGATTTTACTAACCTCTAACAAATGGACCCCATTGAAAATAAGCTTTTAGTTTAATGGGTTATCCATAGGCCATAAAGCTTTTATTACTTAGCACATGCACAATGTTAACTTGTTAAAGGCATGCACGCATAAGCTGGCCATCAATAATATGTAAAAATAGAAAAAAGCTACTCTTATTTACTCGTATGTATAACTCTATTACTGGGACATTGTATGAATTGTGATTTTTATATGTTTGTATATATGCTGACATATATGCCAGCAAATTAATAAACAGGTATAACAAGCTTCGTAAAACAATCTCTAAATTCTATTACCGAAATCCTTCTCTCATTACCAAATACAAATGTAATTTAAAGTTGCCCCTGCGACAAGGCATTTCGCACTCGAAATTTTATGTTGTTGTGTTTTACAAACTTCGTAAGATAGTTGGAAACGTCCGTTTTCAAAAGACTACAGTCCAACAATATTGCAACGCAATGCATGTTTCGTGGTCGACCCCTCTACAATCGATCCCCACGTTCCATTCTTTGCTAATGCTGCGTTTACACTTAGCTACGATGTCCAAGACTTAGAAAAAGCACAGAAGCGTCACCATTGATTACATGGACTTTCTCACGCTTTTGTACGCCCTCTGTGCGTTTTGCTACCTCCTGCAGCGTTTTGTTACGAAACCAACACGATTCTTGTGAAGATGTCACGTCCTCTCAAGTTCTCTTACGCTTATCACGATATGCTATCAGGTTTGGCCACGTTCTGTTTAGATCTATCATGGTATCAAGTACCGTTAAGCTCTCCTACGATTTATGGCAACACTTTGTTCAATATTGCCGCGTTTTGAGCACGATTGGAGTATAGAAAGGAGGAGGCATTGGCCACCCTGTCATTCACTCATGAGATTCCAACGAGGAACGAGCTACCGGTATGAATCGTATGAATCCAAGTTATGAAAAAGATGCTGAACTGGCAGTTGTTATCTATGCACATATAGTTACTCTAAGAAATGTCGGAGAGTCGACAGCAGCAATAACGGACGGAGCAGGACAAGATAGAAGAGAGTAGGAGAAGACAGAAGATAAGGCATAGGACCTGTTGACCCATTTGCCTGCACTAATGAGTACTGCTAACATATGGCGCGAGTATGCAGCCACAGTACCGGCTAGTGATCCTCACAGGTACCTATTGTGACCCCTTGGTTGAGAGGAGGCTACCTCGTCCGGATAGGGAGACACTGAAGAGCATCTCTGAAATTTTGAATTGGTCCAGCAGAGATAAGAACCCCAGACCCCTGGGTTATCAGCCCATCGTTCAACCACTAGGTCAAGCCACCACCACAAGGTAATCAATATACAATCAAACACATCTAAACCGGATTTTAAGCAAATAACAATTTAGATCCATTAAGCTGCCCTGTCTTACAGACCGGCATTGATGTTAATTTGAATGTCCGGTTTAGAGAGGTTTTACTATACTAATATGTTTTTGATCAACGTATAACACTGGTTAAAATTGTCATTGAGGATTCATCTATATCGATAACGATGTTAAACCTTTACCTATATTCATGAAATAATAATGACGTCATGAATATCGATCAAGTGCAAATTTATTATAAAACATGAAATAATTTCATGCCATGGGACATAATATAGAATCTGTTATTCTGCATTTTTCAGCAAACAAAACAGACTCTGGTCTTATCTGGATCTACTCTGTGTGCAAATGCGTTAAAAGGTGGGATTTTACGTGTCACAATTGCCTTAAGATAATAAAGCAACCGTGTTCCGGAATTCTGTTTTTAAAGACAGTAAAAACCAAGACTTTGAGTTATGTTACTCGATTATTATAATACTATATGTATAGCCTGAAATAAACACATACAAACACAATGCTGGCCAGCAATATCACATTTTCTCTAAATACAGTGCTAAAACACTACCAAAACGTTCCAATACACATCATTTATGACAGTTTAAAATCGCCGATACTATGCAATGTAATTGTCACCCAATTGTCACAGTAAAATCACATATATCGAAATAACACATGCAGTTCTCTTCAGTCACCAGAATGTCTTAAGAAAAGCCTCACGGGACGGCGTAACTGTTAAACCTCTCAGGTTGCACCTTCAACTAACAACAGCCTCACGAGCGTATATAATCTAACCACCAGAAAGTTTGCTGAATATTCACACAAACGTTTAGTCTAACCACACAGGTTAACAGTTTGAAATATGATAGCCACACAGGCGTCTAACCACACAGGTAACACATTGTACAAGGACAGCCACACAGACGTTTGCTATAACCACACAGGTAACAAGTTGAAATATGATAGCCACACAGGCGTATAGTTTATCCACACAGGTCATACACTTGACTATATATTAATGAAGGTCAGTCACCCCTATAAGTCTATTTCGTTATATATTCAACGTAATAAAAGGTTAAAACAACACGGATCAGGCATATTTACATCCAAGTCGTTGGAACATAGAAAGAGTCATGTATCTCAAATTCTATTCTCTTAGGTACAGGTTCGATGTGGCACAAAGGTATTCAGGATTCATACTGCACATGGCCAACTTGAGCCACCATAATAGCCACCTAAAAGGAAAATAAAGGGGACTAACTAACTACACAATGCATTAAATAAACCCTAAACATCCACGCGAATAAATTCACTACAGTACAAATCTATCGGGACAGGGTAGTGGTCTACTTACAGTATATGTCCATTACACCCAGATCTACAACATGTGCTGGGCTTGACTATCTTATCCTGACTGACAAACTGACCAAGACCCAGCTAAAACCAATATACACCTGTATACAGCTGTGCTAAAAATAGCAACCACGCCCACTGGTCAAGCCAGTTACCTGTCCAGTGCATACCTATAACTATCAAAGTAATGAAGGTACTGACCATATTTGTGACAGATACCCCCATACTCAAGTGAAAAACCCTTTTCCACTAACCTATTAACAAATATGTACACGCACAACTACAACTGAAACTCTACACAACTATATCTATGAGTCTATTCCCACTCGGACCTGCTTAGAAAATCTGCCCCAATATTGTCTGATCCCTTTATGAATTCAACCCTAAACCTGTAGGGTTGTAGAGCTAGAACCCATCTCATTATCCTTGGATTGGTCAACTTTGCTTTGTTCATATGTGTCAATGGACAATGGTCCGTTTCCAAAACAAAATCTTTACCATAGAGATAACACTCAAGTTTTTGAATGGCCCAAACCATTGCTAGTCCTTCTTTCTCAATTGTTGAGTATTTCTGTTCACGGTCCAGAAGTTTCCTACTAGCAAACACAACGGGGAATTTTTTGTCTCCATGCTTTTGCATAAGGACACATCCAATTCCAAATTGAGATGCATCAGTTCTTAAAATGAACTGTAACCTCCAATCGGGCAGACACAGAATTGGTGAATTGGTCAAACACCTGATTAGTGATCTGAATGCTTGTTCTGCTTCTTCAGTCCAAACAACCTTATTCGGTTGACCTTTCTTGGTCATATTAGTCAAACTGACTGCAACTGAGCTGAAATTTGGAATAAATTTTATGTAGTACCCTACTAGGCCAAGAAATGATCTAACCTGAGTTTTAGTGGTTGGGCGTTTACAAGAAGACAAGGCACTCACTTTCTCAGGATTTGGCTGTAACATACCCTCTCCTACTACATGACCTAAGAAATCTATTCTTGTGAACCCAAATTTACATTTAGATGGTCGGGCTGTCAAGTGAGCAGACCTGAGCCTTTCAAACAAAGACCTCAGATTTCCCAAATGGTATTCCCATGTTTCTGTGAAATCCAATATATCATCAACAAAATTGTCTATGCCATCAAGTCCGTCTAACAACTTACGCATCATCTTGCAGAAACTTGCTCCGCTATTGACCATGCCAAATGGCATTCTGTTAAAAGCAAACAGTCCCTCAGAACACACAAACGCGGTGTAAGGTTTACAACTTTCCTCGACCCTGATTTGCCAATAACCTTTGGATAAATCTAGCTTTGAAAAGAATTTTGCTCCTGCCAGTCTGTCAAAGATATACTCTGGGTTACCTATTGGTTCCGAGTCAAACACAGTGACGGCATTGACTTTCCTGTAATCTATACAAACCCGATTTGACCCATCTGGTTTCTTAACTATGACTACTGGCGAGGCATATGGAGAGTCACATGGTTCTATGAATCCTACTTTTAACATTTTCCCTATATCAGCTTTGAATGATTCTCGCAAAGCAATCGGAACAGGGTAAGGCTTTGAACTCGTTGGTGTGTCACTTGTCAACTTGATATCATGCTCAATCAGAGACGTATCTCCCGGTAAATCCGTCAAAACATCACTAAATTCTCTCAGCAATGACATTATCTCTTCCTTTCTATCCTCACTTAAATCAGGATTAATCTGAACATCTTCAATAGTTTCAGTGGCCTCTAAAGGCAACAAATCCAACCTCAGTGTCCTACTTGACAACTCTTTCTCACCAACAACCTCTTCTTCATCTTCCACTACTGCAACACACAATTCTTCTAGACTTTCTTTATTGCACAAAACTGATTCTCCACTCACACTACTTTCTGGTTCGCTGCTATAATCTTCAACACAACTGACACCTTCCATAAATGCCGCCATATTTGCATCCCTTTCTAGATACCTCCTGAGCAAATTGGCATGATATATTCTTTCTTTACCTTTGACTTTGATCTTGTAATCATAGCTGTTCAATCTTTCTAACACCTCAAAAGGACCTTGTAAATGCATCAGCAGTTTACTTTTGTCTGTTGGCAACAATACTAAAACCTTATCACCTACCTTGAAGTTCTTTTCTTTCTTCCCTCTGTCTGCATAAATCTTATATCTAGACTGATTCTTGCTAGCTCGCTTTTAGCAACTTCTAAAGTGTCTTCAAGTCTGTTTCTTAAGTCAACAACATACTCATATGTGGTTTTTGTTTCTTCTGATTCTATTTCTTTTGTCCATAACTCTTTTAAGATCTGAAGTGGCCCCCGAACAGTCCTCCCGTACAACAATTCAAAGGGAGAAAACCCTGTACTCTCTTGTGGTGCCTCCCTATAGGCAAATAACAATGGGGCTATGTACCTATCCCAATCTCTTGGCT
Organism: Azorinus chamasolen; assembly: GCA_963576725.1. Taxonomy (NCBI): domain Eukaryota; kingdom Metazoa; phylum Mollusca; class Bivalvia; order Cardiida; family Solecurtidae; genus Azorinus; species Azorinus chamasolen. The sequence goes on along the minus strand of OY755241.1, from coordinate 40,671,419 downwards.
TTTCAGCACATAACTTTTTCAACATGTTCTTCAATGTCCCATTAAAACGTTCGACCAACCCGTTACATGCTGGATTGTAAGGGGACGTGGTAAGCTGTTTTACTGACAAAAGTATGTGAATTTCCTTCATCAAATCAGAAGTAAACTGCCTACCCATGTCTGATAAAATCTCGTTTGGGACTCCAACCCTACTGAAAAACTCTAACAAAGCTTCAGCAACAGTCTCTGTGTCAATTTGCCTCAGTGCTACCGCTTCGGGATTTCAAGATGCATAGTCCACCATGGTCAGGATAAACCTATTTCGTTTTTCAGATGGGGGATTAATTGGACCTACAAAGTCTATTGCTACTCTTGCAAACGGTGTGTCTATAATTGGTAATTTTCCAATGGGTATTTTCTGAACCTTACCTTTTTGAAATGTCTTTTGACAAATGTCACATGACCTGCAGTATCGAGTGACATCAGCATTTAGACCGGGCCACCAAAAATTCCAAAGGATTTTGTCATAGGTTTTTCTGATGCCTAAATGACCTGCCATGAGCGAGTCATGCGCAAGTTTCAAAACTTGACTCCTAAGTTCATTAGGCACACACAACTGTTTGAAAGTCTTTCCATTTTCTATCTTGTTTGATTGGAAATATCTGTAAAACAAACCCTTGTCTACTCGAAACCAACTCTTTGCCCCTTTCTTACTTATCTGTTGCTCCCCTTTTCTCATTCTTTCTCTAAACTTGTCAAATGTATTATCTTCTGCTTGACATTTTCCTGATCTCTTCCACACCTACATATGGGATCGAGCTTACAACTTTTACCTTTGACACTTCACCCTCTTTGGCCTTCTGTGCTGTCGTTTGCACATTTAAACCCATATCGCATTTTAATGTTTCACCATCATTACACTCTTGCCAGTCCTCATCTACCTCACTATTGCCTTTCACACCAGGAATGTTCCCTACTATCAAATCGTAAACAGGGTACTCTGCACATAGAACATCTATCTCCCCTGTATAGTACGGAGTCTCAACATATACTGTGGCTACAGGAAATTTTCTCACCGTACCGTCAATAAGTACACACAATTGTGTTTTCCCAGTTAAACAATCACTGGTGATCAGGTCACGCCTGACTACTGCACTAGAACAACCAGTGTCTCGCAAAACAGATACTCTATTTCCATTTACGAAACCTTCTACAACTGGCATATTTACAACTTTGTGACACTTGAATCCTGCATCGGATACCCCCGGAAATGTCTGTTCACTACCATCACTACATCTGTACAAATCTTCCTACTACTTTGTACAAAACAACCAACATTATCATTTCCATTCTTACCAATAGAGCCATTAGTTTCGTCTCTCTCGACGTTCCTATACCCTCTACCTCTATGACCACCTCTACCTACAAAACCTGATCTACTAATATATCTCCCTGATCTTTCCTCTACAGCTGAAGCACCTACTTTAACCTTTGGTCCAGTGTACTTTTTGTGACAATCCTTTGCTATGTGACCAAACTCTCTACATACGTAACACTGTCTACCACCTCTTGCTTGCTGATTACTAGAGTAATTTTGTGCTACATGTCTCTTATCACTATTTGCTACAGCTAACTGTGGAGGAGGAACCCTGACCCTATTTTGGTTTTGTGCATCTTGCAGACCATGATCCTCTTGATATTGTTCTGCAAGCTCAGCCATTTCAGCAACACAATTTACTTTCCTTTCTCTTAGAAATATTTGCAATGATTTAGAAGAAGATTGCATAAACTGTTCTCTTAATATAATATCTTTCAAGCCCTCAAAGTCATGTTTAACATTTGCTAACTCCATCCATCTCAAAAGATAATCTTCTAAACGAAGAACAAACTGTCTTGGTGTTTCCCCTACTTCTGCTTTACTTGACCTGAATTTACTTCGAAACCCCTCTTCTGTTAACTGGAATCGCTTCAACAAAGCAGCTTTCAATACATCATAATCTAAAGCTTCAGCAGATGATAACCTTGAGTACACGTCCAGTGCTTTACCTTGCAATAATGCACTGAGATTAGTACCCCAGGTTGCTCTGTCCCATTTTGTATTTTCAGCAAAACGTTCAAACCGCTTTAAATAAGCATTCATGTGGTCATGACCTTCATTGAATGGTGGCAACTTTGGTACTTTAGCTCTCACGCCACTCTTTTCAACCTCTGTTGCACTCCGTGTTTTACCCGCTTTTACCTTCATTAACTCTAACTCTATCTCTTTCTCTCTTGCTTCATGGTCCAATTCCATTTTCTTAATGTCTCTCTGAAGCAACCTGTTCTCCCTTTCTCTCTCTAAATGTTCTTTCTGTTTCACATCCTCTTTCTCATTTTCTTCTCGAACAAAGTCTAATAAGTCCTTACCACTCAATCCTATATCTTTCCCTAACTGAACAAACCTCTCCATTTTGTAATGGCGCTAACTTTACACCATACACAACGGACTAACAAAAATCAAAAGTCTCAGAATTCTATCTTAAATAGTATACCTATAAAAATATAGTTCCCGGACGAGCCCCCATTTGTCACAATTGCCTTAAGATAATAAAGCAACCGTGTTCCGGAATTCTGTTTTTAAAGACAGTAAAAACCAAGACTATTATAATACTATATGTATAGCCTGAAATAAACACATACAAACACAATGCTGGCCAGCAATATCACATTTTCTCTAAATACAGTGCTAAAACACTACCAAAACGTTCCAATACACATCATTTATGACAGTTTAAAATCGCCGATACTATGCAATGTAATTGTCACCCAATTGTCACAGTAAAATCACATATATCGAAATAACACATGCAGTTCTCTTCAGTCACCAGAATGTCTTAAGAAAAGCCTCACGGGACGGCGTAACTGTTAAACCTCTCAGGTTGCACCTTCAACTAACAACAGCCTCACGAGCGTATAATCTAACCACTAGAAAGTTTGCTGAATATTCACACAGACGTTTAGTCTAACCACACAGGTTAACAGTTTGAAATATGATAGCCACACAGGCGTCTAACAACACAGGTAACACATTGTACAAGGACAGCCACAGACGTTTGCTATAACCACACAGGTAACAAGTTGAAATATGATAGCCACACAGGCGTATAGTTTATCCACACAGGTCATACACTTGACTATATATTAATGAAGGTCAGTCACCCCTATAAGTCTATTTCGTTATATATTCAACGTAATAAAAGGTTAAAACAACACGGATCAGGCATATTTACATCCAAGTCGTTGGAACATAGAAAGAGTCATGTATCTCAAATTCTATTCTCTTAGGTACTGGTTCGATGTGGCACAAAGGTATTCAGGATTCATACTGCACATGGCCAACTTGAGCCACCATAATAGCCACCTAAAAGGAAAATAAAGGGGACTAACTAACTACACAATGCATTAAAAAACCCTAAAAATCCACGCGAATAAATTCACTACAGTACAAATCTATCGGGACAGGGTAGTGGTCTACTTACAGTATATGTCCATTACACCCAGATCTACAACATGTGCTGGGCTTGACTATCTGTTCCTGACTGACAAACTGACCAAGACTCAGCTAAAACCAATATACACCTGTATACAGCTGTGCTAAAAATAGCAACCACGCCCACTGGTCAAGCCAGTTACCTGTCCAGTGCATACCTATAACTATCAAAGTAATGAAGGTACTGACCATATTTGTGACATTACGTAATGTATTAATACATTACTCCATAACGCCAATATGCAAACAGATTAAATCCAGATCAGACGGTTTATGTAGGAGCCGGCTGATCAGGGTCTGCTATGTTTGCTTATAAAATAACATCCGATTCTACAGTTTCTGCTTGTTAAACCCCCAGTGGTGATTTTGCTACTGTCCGTGCCAAGGCGGTTCTCTCTTTGTCACCCTTACTTTTGTTTGTCTTGTGTGTTTGTGCTTGTGTTTTGTTCATGTTTGTCTCTGGTGCTCGTATATTTGTTGGTGTTTTATGTGTTCTTCTCGTGTGTTTGGTTGTGTGTGTGTGTGTGTGGCATGCTGTCTATTGATGTGTTGGTGGTGATTGCGTCTTGTATGTGACCTTCTACTGTATGTGTGTGTATGAATATAAATTGCTATGCTTTCTGTAGGTGTTTTGGTGATGGTGGCGTTTTTTGTGTGGCTTTTCCTGCTTGACTTTACTACTTTTTCATTGACATAACCTTTTTGTGTTCATAATTATACGCTCGTATCATAACATTTTAGCTAATTAATAATCATGGTGTCATTTCTTCTATTAATGTTTATTGAGAAAATAATTAAGTAGTTTTCTGAAGTAGACATGTCACTGTCTGACAATTACAAGCAGCATAAACGCAAACATTAGTTTATTAGTATAGTGTCAGCCTCTTACTTGGGAGGTCAGTATTTCGAATAGCAGTGCAGACTCACATATCTCAGTGTTGCTTTGCATGCAATACATGTGATAATTAAAAGACAAACATTGCAGTATTGGCCTCTTGTATGAGGGGAGCGACAACTTTCAGAAATATAAGGATCAATGTTCTCCTGAGTTTGAACGAATAAGAAGTAAACACTGCATCCGTTCAAGGACATATTGACATCGAATAAACCCTCATGCTATGCGCGACCTGACATTTTTAAACAGCTTTGATTCAGATGAGGCACTGAATAGCTGTCTCGGTCTCATCAGGATCCAAGCTGTTTGACACTCGTTAGTAGTTTCACAAAAAACCTAACGAATATGAAATCAATAAAAGGTTCTTCAGAACAGAGAATAAGCAGACATTGTTTTCAGCATGTTGAGGGTTGGTTAAGTGTTAGTGATTTCCTTTGCATTTCATGGCTAGTTCTCGTTGTTTGAGTGTAACCTTTACCCTACTTAATAATTAAATCTCTTCCTGAAATAAAATCGACAAAAACTTGAATCAAGATTATTTTTATGAGTGATCAGACTCTCACACATATCTCAAAACAATTTACAAAAATGTATTAGGACAGCTAGGTCTTGGCGACGAAGTTCACTACAATACAAAGGTCAAGTAGCACCTCTACACAAACTGGTTCGATAGAGTATTTACAGTGTTGCACTTAGGAGTTTTATGAAGGAAACATGAGTAGTAGCACAATGTTTTAATAATTTACAAACGGATCCAGTGACATGGATGTTTTGACAAGATGCAAATTTTTTCTTGTCTGTGTCCAATTCATTTTGACTGTGTCAGTTTACTCTAAAGGTAAGTATATATGTAAGCATGTTTCCAAGTTTTCCTTTTTCAAGATCTTTAAAAATCTTTCCACCATGTTTGTCGCGTTTTGAGAGTAAACCCTTTACTTGTTGATACTGACATCAGTATTGTTGTATAATCAATCAGTTTTAGCCCGATTCAATTAGTGGAATGACGCGGACGGTGTAAAATGTTAAAAGTATAAAAATGAGTCATGCAGGAAACACCACATACAGAACAAACAGTCGCCCGAACAGCAACACAAGGAAACAGCAAATTTACATAACTATAAAAACAACAAGAGACGCACAAAGACAAAAGAAACATGCAATAGGGGGAAGATGGAAGTACCGCCTTGGAACGGTCAGTACACCCTCTTGTTTGTGATCAAGAGGTGGATAAGTACTGAACGACAAATTTCGTTCATCATTAAGCTGTTATTTGAACGGCTATTTTCTCGCATTTGCAACATAGTAGACCCAGAGGAGCCGTCTGATCAAGGTTTGCTGTTTGCTAATGCAGTGATATGGTTCTGATTTTTATGATCTACTTTAGCTGCCTATAAAATATGTAGATCTGATTCTACAGATTCCATCATGAACCAAACATCCGGTGTTCATGTACAATACCAATTCACGTAACCCTTTCCTTCATATAAACCTGTTTGCAAAACAGAGTAGACCCAGCTCAGAGGGCTCCAGCTATTAGGCTGGGTCCTAGTAGTGGTTACCGTAGCATCCCCCTAGACTTTTTTCATGGGTAACAAATTGTTTGTTGGGGTCCTCAGAACACATTTTGAGCATGCCCCCCAAAATAAGTTTGTCCCAGCTATGTTTTATTTAACGGTTTCCATGGTAACCCGAGGTAATTTTCGAAACTACCTTGGTTCAGAAAATGCGTCATAACTTTGCTTTTAGAAGCAATAGAAGGACAAAACAAGTACCAAAGTAAAGCAGACATAAAGCTTGAATATGATATATGATTTAATTAATATTCATAAATGCATTCTTATGAATATTAATGAGGATGTAAAAACAATGCGTTTTTTAGAAAAAAGGAGTTTGTTGTTTAGTCTGATAGGCTTATTAATGCACAGAAATTATTGAATTTCGGTTTAAGTTCTTTGTTGGGGTCCTCAGAATACATTTTGAGTATTTCCCCAAATAATTTTGTCCCATTTGTTTTATTTAACGGTTTCCATGGTAACCCGAGGTAAATTTCGAAACATCCTAGGTTCAGAAAATGCGTTATAACTTTGCTTTTAGAGGCAATAGGAGGACAAAACAAGTACCAAAGTAAAGCAGAGACATATAACTTGAATATGATATATGATTTTATTAATATTCATAAATGCATTCTTATGAATATTAATGAGAAAGTAACAAAATGCGTTTTTTTCAGAAAAAGGGAGTTTGTTGTTTAGTCTGATGGGCTTATTAATGCACATAAATTATTGAATTCACGTTTAAATAGTTCGTTGGGGTCATCAGAACACATTTTGAGCATGCCCCCAAAGTAATTTTGTCCCATCTATGTTTTATTGAACGGTTTCCATGGTAATCCGAGATAAATTTCGAAACATCACTGGTTCAGAAAATGCTTAATAACTTTACTTTTAGAGGTAATAGGACAAAACAAAAACCAAAGTAAAGCAGAGACATATAACTTGATTATGATATATAATTTTAATAATATTCATATATGATTGCTTATGAATATTAATGAGGAAGTATAAAAATCCGCTTTTTTAGAAAAAGGAGTTTGTTGTTTAGTCTTAGAGGCCTATTGATGCACAAAAACTATTGAATTCAGGTTTAAATTGTTCGTTGGGGTCCGCAGAACACAATTTGAGCATTCCCCTAAAAACAAATTGTGTCCCTGCTATGCTTTTTTAACGGTTTCTATGGTAACCCGAGGTAAATCTCGAAACACCTGTGGTTAAAAAATGCGTCATAACTTTGCTTTTAGAGGCAAAAGAAGGACAAAACAAGAACTTAAATAAAGCAAAGACATATAACTTGAATATGATATGTAATTTAACTAATTTTCATAAATGTTTTCTTATGAATATTAATGAGGAAGTAAAACAATCCGGTTTTTGTTTAGAAAAAAGGAGTTTATTGTTTAGTCTGAGAGGCCTGTTAATAAACAAGAGTTATTGAACTCATGTTTGAATGTTTTCATGTGATCATACAAGGAAAATACACCATCTTTGTTTCAGGTAATATTTCTATAAAGCATGCATATTTCAGCTATTTTGCATATAATGTGCGCAAAGGAATAAGCACTTTTTTTCTGAGCATTGTATTTATTATTATTTTGAGTATAATATCTTTTCTGTGATTTATTTTACGTAAAATACCAAAAACAAATTGTACCAAAACAGACGAGAGCAGAGGATCATCACTTTGTGTATATAATTGATTTGTTCATGTCTTTTGAATATAAATGTCATATTTATGAATATTAATGAGATGTAAAAATAAACACACTAAAATCAGCTGTTTTTATCTGTTATTTAATTAAAATCTAAAAATGTAAAGTTATTTAGTAGAATCCCCTCTCTCTGGAGAGAGGAGGCTGTCGACCCAGAGGGACGCGATAGCCCTCCTCTACAATAGAGAGGGTTAAGGGTTCCTGAATGATAGTGCGCAACATTGATGAAGGGTCGGATCGGAAGGGGCAGAAAGCGCGTGTCCCTAGGGCTGGGGCCTAGAAGGCCCAGAACCCCTAGAGCGGGAAGGGAAGGAACCCTGAGATGCCAGTCCTGAGTTAGGGGGAAAAGGGAAGGGTCATAACCGGCTCTTGGCCGGCCCCGCTGAGACAGAATAGGGTCTGGTTGTCTTACCTTTCTTGGGAGGTCCCGTAAGAGGCTTACATTCAACCTTAGGATTTTTAAAAAAAAACACAGACCCGAAGCGGTAGGCTTCCTGGTAGAAGCCCTGTCAGCTCTTTCTCCTTAACGTTGCCACCGAAAAGTAGTTCGGAGGCAAGGAGATACGCCCACAGCTCATCCTTCGACTTGTCCTGCAGACTATCTTCACACACCTTCTCAATAGAAAAATATTGATGTTCAGAATCATCTAAGGACGAAGAGGACTAAGCCCCGTCTAAATCTGAGTGAGAGGCTTCCACAGATTCTGATTCCCTTAAAAAATAGGATAATCCCTAGGAGCCATAATGGACAGTGTCTTCCAGCTCTCCCTCAGAATCCGCCCTGGTGAACGCCACGGGTGGCAGCACTGGGAGGAGTGGGACCCGCCACAGACATAGAAGTGTGGACTGTGGGTTCACGTGTAAGCCAGAACGGGCTTGGCGGGGGGGGGGGAGCCGAGAGGAAAGGGGAATGGGGATCACTGAAGGGGAGTCCCATTACCTTGCTGGTCAGGTCGCCAGTAAGGTGAAGCTTGCTGGTTCCCAGAATGAGTGTCGGCTAGCGAGAGCGACCAGCAGGCGAATCTGAGGAGGAAGAGCGATGTCTTCGCATAGAAGGGTAATGGTAAGACCTCGATCTGTGCCTGCATTGAGAGCGGTGCGAGTGCCGGTTCCCATTAGAAGAATAAGAAGGGTTTTTACGCCTCCTAAGGGGTGGGGTGGGATGCGGGCTGGGGAGTACGAAGTGTACTCAGAAGATGAACAGTAATTGCAGGGTCTAGACGACCAAGAACGTCTAGACTTAGCCAGAGCAGCTTCCTGTTGACTTTCACCACTGTAATGCGGTGTAGAGACAGAATGCCCAGTAGAAAAGATAGGACTGGCAGATTTACCGGTCCACTTTGGTATCCCGGTCCAAAGGACCGGACCGGGATACCGGAGGCCCGTTGGAGAGCAAACTTAGGACACCGGGCCAAAGAATACACAGAGACATCTTTGGGCCGGGTCTCGGTAGACCGGTCTGCCGGTGACGTCATGAAACGGAAGCACTTACACCAGGACACCGGGGACAGGTGACGGATAACTGGGCCTAGATTCAGCGGGACCAGGCAAAACTCTCCACACAACAAGCGGACCGGGAGACCTGGCAACAATAGTACCTGGGACCAGAACAAAGGGCACCATTCAAGTGGTAAACGGGGAACCCGCACCCGGGCCAGCAGTTGCAACTAACAACTGGGGAATCAACTGCACCACAGGGGCTGTTGACGAAAGAGATTTTAAAGAAAAAGCAGGCTTCTTCTGAGCTTTAGAAGACAGTGATTTGTCTGTTGCTAGGGAGTCGCTGACCAAAGAGAAGAATACTTCTCCCGTCGGGCAGCAAGCTCCCACATCTCCCATGTCCAGAGGGATGAAACTGTTCAGGGAGCTGAAGCGGAGCATCCGCAGCAGGCCAGACACACTTAATGAGTTGTCCAGCCTGTCGCGAAATGGCCGCAAGAAGCATTGCGTTGCTCTGGCATGCTGTGGTAAATAATCAAGCAAATGCATAAGACATCGCGAGTAAGTTCGAAGTCACGCAATGCTAATATGGGTAAACATAAGCTGATGATTGCAGCCGAGATGCTATATATTTTCCATTGTATTTCATTTTATAAAAGTAATATTCCTCATAAAACATGCATGAAGCTCAATTCCTCCGCTGTATTTTCTTAGAAGAAAGGTGTTGTTCACATACATGTATATTGCAATATAATAGAAAAACTTACTTTCCTACAACAGTTTACATTCTCATTAATATCCATGATTTTGAAAATAATATTCATTATCTACATATTTATATACATGAACATCAATATCTGTTTCAGTCAGTATCAAGCTCTGTACTGGTTAACTAAAATAATCTCAGATAAAAAGAACAGCTCATTCAAGTGTGTTTATTTTTACATCTCATTCATATTCATAAATATGCATTAATATTCATGAATGGAAAAGTAGTAAAGTCAAGCAGGCAAAGCCACATGCAAGACGCAACCACCACCAAAACACCGATAGACAGCATGACACACACACACACACAACCACACACCCAAACGCACACACACACACACACGAAATGAACACAGAAAACACCAAAAGACACACAAGAAACAGGGACAAACGTTCCACAACATGAACAAACCACAAGCACAAAGACGCAAGGCAAACAAAAGGAAGGGTGACAAAGAGAGTACCGCCTTGGCACGGTCAGCAGCAAAAACACCACTGGGGGTTTAAACCGGTTTACGGACGTCCTAACCTCACACTTCTCTCAAAGTCACCCTAGCTTTACAAATATTGTAAATAAAGGTATCCCCGCTGGACTTACCCACAACATAGACGACGGTGAACACAGGACAACATGTAAAACATAGCATAATAACTGTGACAAACCCAAAGTAATGACCCTCTGCTCTTGTCAATCTGTGTTCAATATCTGGTATTTTACGTAAAATAAATAATAGAAAAGATAGTACACTCGAAATAATGCTACATATAGTGCTTATGTTAAATTGCTTATTCATATACGCACGTTATATCCAAATTAGCTTAAATATACATGTTTTTAGAAATATTACATGAACCAAATATGTTTTTTTCTTTGTATGATGATATTAAAACATTTAAACCTGCATTCAATAACTCTGTATATTATTAGGTCTCTCAAATTACAAACAAACTCATTTTACTAAAAACGCATCTTTTACTTCCTCATTAATATTCATAAGAATGCATAATGAGTATTAATAGAATTACATATCGTAATCAAGCTTTATGTCTCTGCTTTACTTTGGTTCTTGTTTTGTCCTATTGCCTCTAAAAGCAAAGTTATGACGCATTTTCTTAACCAAGATAGTTTCGAAATTTACCTCGGGTTACCATGGAAACCGTTTAATAAAACATAGCTGGGTCACAATTATTTTGGGGGAATGCTCAAAAAGTGTTCTGAGGACCCAACAAACAATTTAAACCTGAATTCAATAATGTATGTGCATTAATAGGCCTCTAAGACTAAACAACAAGCTCCTTTTTCTAAAAAAGCGGATTTGTTTACGTCCTCATTAATATTCATAAGAATGCATTTATGAATATTAATAAAATCATATATCATATTCAATCTATATGTCTCTACTTTACTTTGATACTTGTTTTGTCCTTCTATTGCCTCTAAAAACAAAGTTATTACGCATTTTCTGAACCAATGATGTTTTGAAATTTACCTCGGGTTACCATGGTAACCGTTTAATAAAACATAGATGGGACAAAATTATTTGGGGAAATACTCAAAATGTATTCTGAGGACCCCAACGAACAATTTAAACCTAAATTCAATAATTTCTGTGCATTAATAAGCCTCTCAGACTAAACAACAAACTCCTAAAAAAACGCATTTTTTTACTTCCTCATTAATATTCATAAGAAAGCATTTATGAATATTAATTAAATCATATATCATATTCAAGCTTTATGTCTCTGCGTTACTTTGGTACTTGTTTTGCTTCTAAAAGCAAACTTATGACGCATTTTCTGAATCAAGGTACATGTAGTTTCGAAAATTACCTCGGGTTACCATGGAAACCGTTAAATAAAACATAGCTGGGACAAACTTATTTTTGGGGACATGCTCAAAATGTGTTCTGAGGACCCCAACGAACAATTTGGTACCCATGAAAAAAAGTCTAGGGGGGATGCTACGGTAACCATTACTAGGACCCAGCCTATATAGGATCCGTCTGATCAGGGTCTGCTCTGGTTGCAAATGGAATTTGAAAGCTATGTGTCTTTACTTTCTAAAATGGCTACCATGTTCCACCTTCCAGTTTTCATTATAATCGTTGTTTCCATGAATATTGAGTATGCAATAGCAGTAAAGTCAAACAGAAAAAGACACCCGCACACATACACAGCCGCACACACACACGAGATGAAAGTTTTAAACATGAACAAAAGTACAAGTACCAAAGTACAAATATAAGTCATGCAGGAAACACCACATACAGAACAGACAACCGACCGAACAGCAACACAAGAAAACACACCAATTGTACATAACTATCAAAAACATCAACATTCGCACAGAGACAAAACAAACATACAATAAGGGGAAGATGGAAGTACCTCCTTGGAACGGTCAGTGACAAAAGTCACTGGGGGGTTAAACCGGTTTATGAGCGCCCAACCTCACACTTATTCCATCCTCACCCTAAAAGACAAATAGTGTAAAGAAACGTACCCCCCCCCCCGACTAATCTACAACCACAACGGCAAATACAATGGTAAAATGCATGTATAACGAAAACATTTAAGTGAACAAACTATATCCACCTATCGCTAGTGTACTCAATGATTGAGCTGCAAACAGAGAAGCTGTAGAAAAGTCTGATATTATTAGTTATGCAGTGCTTAGTGTCCCTAATATGGACTATACACTGCCAGCAAATATTTATATGGGACGAGGCGAAGCCGAGTCCCATATTAATATTTGCTGGCAGTGTATAGTCCATATTAGGGACACTAAGCACTGCATAACGACTTTATCTTACCGACTACCTAAGTCCTTTAATTTCAAGTATTTACACGCATGTTTGCGTCATAGGCCTATGTGTATGGCTTTCCGTGGGGAAACAAGGGAATTAACTCTTGCAAACTTGATATTACAATAAGAGTGGGTAAATTACCTCCCTTTAATAGAATTAAAGAAAATATTTTGTATTTGCCTCAAATCTCGTTTATATATTTTGTGTTTTCTTTTTTATCATTGTAAAACTAATTAATGTTTATACTTCATCTCCAATTAAAGCATAAATTATATGTATGCATTTTTTTAAAACTGTAAGGATAAACATAAAATATTATTATAAATAAGAGAAAAGCATATGGCTGTCAAATAAGGGAAATAACTCTTGTAAAGCCATGATAAGGATTTAGTACCCCCATAAGGAATCTATGGGGGTTTCTCGTGACCTCTATTGACCAATGGAATGACAAGAATTTTGTAGGAGGTAAGATAAACTGTTATACTTATGACTTGGTCTGTCGTTAAGTCTCAGAATGGTGTGACAGCCAGAAGTATGACGCAACATGTTTTAAAGCCTTCAATTGTCCAGACTGTTGAGACGACATCTGAAGCTGATGACCGATACATCGTGTTTGTTGGTTTAACACTCATGCATTTTAAGGCATTGCAAATAAACGTCTTCAGACAGTGTGTCAAGAATAATATTAAGAGATGCACCATCTTCTGGAAAACTGACAACTTTCATGGAGAGAGGAACGGTGAATAAAGAATCGCAGAACTGGATACAATGTCTTCATCCTTCAAATGACAGCGGACATTGAATTTACAAACTTCGTAAAATTATTGGACATAACCATTTTCTCACCTTGTTCATCAAATATGTTAAAAATATTCATTAACAAGAGGGCCAGAATGGCCCTGACATCGCTCACCAGGCAATCAGAGGAGAAGATGTTCAAAGTTTTCACTATATGTTTCTAGAGAAAACTAGCCACCCCTGGGGCGGGCCAATTTTGATCCAAGGGGCATAATTTATACAACTTTTGTAGAGGACCTGAACATGATGCTATGTGCCAAATATGAAAGCTGAGAACCTTCCAGTTTCTGAGGAAAATATTTTCAAATTTGACACTATATGTTTCTATTGCAAACTGGCTACCCCTGGGGCGGGGCCAATTTTGACCCCGGGGGCATAATTTATATAACTCTTGTAGAGGACCTGAACATGATGTTATGTGTCAAATATGAAAGCTGAGAACCTTCCAGTTTCTGAGGAGAAGATTTTCAAAGTTGTCACTATATGTTTCTATTGAGACATGGCTACCCCTGGGGCGGGGCCAATTTTGACCCCTGGGGCATAATTTATATAACTTTTGTAGAAGACCTGAATATGATCATATGTGCCAAATATGAAAGCTAAGAACCCTGTAGATTTAGAGGAGAAGATTTTCAAAGTTGTCACTATATGTTTCTATTGAAAACTGGCCACCCCTGGGGCGGGGTCAATTTTGACCCCAGGGGCATAATATATATAACTTTTGTAGAGGACCTGAACATGATGCTATGTGCCAAATATGAAAGCTGAGAACCTTTCAGTTTCAGAGAAGAATATATTCAAAGTTTTACCATATATTTCTATTGAAAACTGGCTACCCCTGGGGCGGGGCCAATTTTGACCCCATGGGCATAATTTATACAACTTTTGTAGAGGACCTGAACATGATGCTATGTGCCAAATATGAAAGCTGAGAACGCTGTAGATTCAGAGGAGAAGATTTTCAAAGTTTTACTATATATTTCAATAGAAAACAAGGCACCCCTAAGGCGGGGCCAATTTTGACCCCAGTGGCAAAATTTATATAACTTTTGTAGAGGACCTAAAGATGATGCTATGTACCAAAGATGAAAGCTGAGAACCCTGTAGATTCAGAGGAGAATATTTTTAAAGGTTCAAATTGTTGACGCCCGACGACGGACGACGCACACCGCACGACGGACATCAAGTGATCACAAAAGCTCACCCTGAGCACAAAAGTGCTCTGGTGAGCTAAAAAGGGATATGATCCTGTAGTACTACAACATACTGCATGTTTGGTTATGAACCCTTTTACAGTTGGCAATCACGCTGACCTCTTTGCATGTACGCCGACAAGAAAGGTTTAGTACTCTATGAAGGCGACGTCTTAAATCCAGAAATGGAAGGAGACCGTCGGATATCTGTACTATTTCGTTTTTTGTCGTACCCTTTATTACTTTTCTACAGTTACTCTGTTTGCAGCTCAATCATTGAGTACACTAGCGATAGGTGGATACAGTTTGTTCACTTAAATGTTTTCGTTATAAATGCACTTTACCACTGTATTTGCTGTCGCGGTTGTTGTAGATTAGTCGGAGAGGGGATACATTTATTTACACTGTTTGTCTTTTAGGGTGGGGATGGAATAAGTGTGAGGTTGGGCGCCCATAAACCGGTTTAACCCCCCCGAGTGACTTTTGTCACTGACCGTTCCAAGGCGGTACTTCCATTCCCCTCCCCCCTATTGTATGTTTGTTTTGTCTTTGTGCGTCTGTTGATGTTTTTAGTTATGTACATTTGCTGTTTCCTTGTGTTGCTGTTCGGGCGACTGTTTGTTCTGTATGTGGTGTTTCCTGCATGACTCATTTTTGTACTTTGATCATCACCAGAGAAACAAGGGAATTTATACTGGGAGGAAACATACTGTAAAGGAGTTCTAGAATGCCCAATGGGTAGTGCAATCATAAGCATGGACTTACGACTGTTTCTAGTAGTGAATTCATAAATTTCAAATACCATCCAAACACAAAAATACATTATTATAACAGTTACTTATAAATAAACTAATTTAGCTAATGTCTAATACAAAAGAAAATAGTTGAAAAATGTAGCAGCCGGTTTAGTTCATATATAGATACATAATAATACGATGTTACTCTATGATGGTTAGAGCCAATGCATGTTAGGAGAGGTGCTGCAATTTAACAAAGTGTCACGTGACTATAGTAGTCACGTTACTATCACACGCATTTTACTGCCACTCTCAAATCGGTTTTCTTTCCAACCATGGATTACAAACAATGAAACAGACTGCCAATCTAGTAATAGACTATATCTAGATTAAACACAGTCAATGGAGCGGGAGCACGAAAGTCATTGAGTACATATTTGTGTGTGACATGCTTTCTGACGATGTTGAGGTGGTGGTGCTTCTTGAGTGTGGCTTTGCCTGCTTGACTTTCAGTATACATGTATACACAGCATGTTATGAAGCCTTCAATACAGTTTCAGAATATATGTACTTCACAACAGCAGGTGCTAAGTGCTGGTGTGGCTGCCGTAACAAATCGCCCCGTACTTCATTCTCAGTCATGTTATATTTTCCGTTCCTTTGGGATCATTAGTTTTTATGTTATTTTTTTGGAAACTTGAATACTGCTTACGCCGGTGCTAGGGAGGCGTGAATGTAATGTTGCACTTTTAATAATTACTCATGAACAGACTCAATAAAACCGAGTCTGCAATGTTCTCTTTGTTGCATTTCTACTTTTGATTTTGAAGGATTTCCCCCTTTCAGAATATATTTACTAATGTTTCATTGATTAGCATCTTTAACGAACTGTTTTTGCACTGTATAATGCCTAGAGATGGAGTTTGTGATTGTGAACAAGCGTACCAGGTTTAAAAGTTTAATCTGAAAGGGGTTTTGTAAATAAGTGGACTTTAACATACACCTTAACCAAAATGTCTAAGTTAAAAAGGGTCACAATTCTGTCCAAACGTTAACCAAAAATTCTAAGTTAAAAAGGACCATAACTCTGTCACAATGCTTGACAGAGTTATGTACTCTTGCGTACAGGTGAAGCTAGTAATGTAATGGTGAACAAGTGTGCCAAGTTTCAAAGCTTTATCTCAAAGAGTTAAGTAAAGTGGACTTACAACATAACTTGAGGTCAAGATATTTGACATAAGTCCAATTGTGCCACCTTGACCTTAGATATACGTACCGGGACACACTCATGCTACTGTAGCATGTCCAGAAAATATTGTGGTGAAATTTGAGAAGGGTTCACCAAGCAGAACATGAGTTAGAGATGTTACAGACAGACAGTCATTTAACATATTTGCAACGCAAATGCTAAAAGCACATTCTAAGGCTTGAGTAACAGATGTTACAGACGGACGGACAGACAGACAGCGACATTCCATAATACGTCCCGTTTTTTCAAACGGGCGTACAAAACTACATTCCAAGGCAGATTGGAAGCAGATGAGACAGTTAGTAACTTTATGTCAATTCCAAAAGAACCTGTAGTATGCTAGAAGTTTAGGTAAGTTGTAACTGTATTGATAGTTTCGAATTCCATATCTTTAGGTCTGTTTGAAATCTGCATTCTCTGAAGCTATACCATAATTTATACTGTAAGAGTGTTTGAATATATAGTATCAGCAAACCGAGTCTGTGTTTCAAAGTGGAACTTTTATGTTTTCGTATATTCTTTACACAAATACCTTATTTATTTGCAAAGAGGACATGCGTTTCATTTTCGTTCATAGAGTTTGCAACGGTAATCACTGATTTACAGGAGCTATTATAAGATTAGTTTGATTAACAGGGAACTCTTATAAGATCTTAATTAATTTAGATGCACCAAGCATTGTTGTTAAACTTGTGGATGGGCAATCCAGCAATGAAGGTCGTCTGGAGTTGGTGAGAGGCGGCGTACGCGGAACTGTGTGCGGTCACGGATGGGACGACAAGGATGCCACCGTTGTTTGCCACATGCTTGGATACAAGTATATTACTCAGTCGTAACTTGTTTGCCCCTTTCATTTATAATAAATGGTATGAAAACCTTGTGCATGTTTATCAAATCAGAGTGGTTTCTGATCAAACCACTTGAATTATTATGTCTCCCCCAGTAGACTGGGGAGACATTTTGTTTTTGTGCGTGGCGTCCGTCAGATTTTAATGACACATCATAGGATTAATTAGCACCATGTCAAATATGCATATCTTATTCCTGTTCCGGTTCGATGATCTTCTGCAGTCATGAGACTTTGAAATGTTTACATGAAAAACATTTGTCTGCGCAGTTTCTCTAAAACCTCTGGTTGCATTTTCATGAAATGGGTTATGGGACTTTGAATTTTACATGGAAATTTCTGTCCGCACTGTTTCTCAAAAACCTTTCTTCAGATTTTGATGAAACTTTATAGGACTGATCAGCATTATGCCTTGTTGTGTATATCATATTTCTTGTCCCGTTTAATGATCCTCTACAGAGTCATGGGACTTTTATTGCCCGCGCAGTGTCTCCAAAACCTCAGTTTGCATTTCAACTTTGAAATTTCATAGGAATCATTAGCACCATGTTTAGTTGTGCCTGCCCGGAGATGGAGTGTGGGGGATCCAGTTTTTGTATCAAAAATAATTATAGTTTATTTTGATTTACATATTAGATTCATGTACAAGTACAATAGAAATATTTATGCTAATTTTAGGCGAGGTGTAACAGAAACAGTACTGTTACATTGTATGGAAATTGATTTATATTTATACTTATATGCTACAATGTATGTAGTTAGGTAACAATAACCTGTTTTGTTTTTGTCGTACCCTTTATTACTTTTCTACAGTTACTCTGTTTGCAGCTCAATCATTGAGTATACTAGCGATAGGTGGATATAGTTTGTTCACTTAAATGTTTTCGCTCATTTTACCACTGTATTTGCTGTCGCGGTTGTTGTAGATTAGTCGGAAAAGGGATTCGTTTATTTACACTTTGTTTTTTAGGGTGGGGTGGAATAAGTGTGAGGTTGGGCGCCCATAAACCGGTTTAACCCCCAGCGACTTTTGTCACTGACCGTTCCAAGGCGGTACTTCCATCTCCCCCCTATTGTATGTTTGTTTTGTCTTTGTGCGTCTCTTGATGTTTTTATAGTTATGTACATTTGCTGTTTCCTTGTGTTGCTGTTCGGGCGACTGTTTGTTATGTATGTGGTGTTTCCTGCATGACTAATTTTTGTACTTTTTTTAAAGTCGAGGTACTGCTCGGAAGGTATCGTACAACGGTCCAGGTTATGATCATGTCAAAATTTGGCTGGAGGATGTTGCCTGCACGGGTTCCGAGAGTTCTATATCAGAGTGCCGACATGCTGGCTGGGGTAACAGTAGCTGCGGACATGATGATGATGCTGGTGTTGTCTGTTCCTATAGAGATCCCACTGACTTAGGCCTAGAAATAGATGGCATCTGGACAGGAAGTCCTTGTGGTAATTGAGTTCAATTCTGATGTTCGTAAACTCACTGAAATTGCAAGGTAAACCCTATTGTCAATTCCGAAACACTAACAAATCCGAACATGGTAGATCTACAGTTGATGCATCTGTCGACAAAATGGACACCTAATTGACAATGCACTTCCTCATAAAACATGGAATGTGACTGCTCATAAAACATGGAATGTGATTGTCCAAGCTCTCCTCACCCACCTTTTTTGACCTAATATTTTCCAAAAACTAAAATGGTATTAGGTCAATGGTATAGTTTCCGTAAGTCCCAAGGATCAGTCATTGATCAATGTATGCAGATATGCCATTCTAACATTATACAAATAGCTTTCAAACTGAATCAACCTCGTAGAACAATGTGTTTCAAATAACGGAGTACCTTGTAGCTTTTCGCAAACTAGTTAATGATTATGATCATCATCGTGCTTGCTTCGATGATATTATTTTCTCAATCCCCTCGTATGCACATCTGATCAGAAGATAACTGTATTATGTTACAGATATTATGAACATATCATTTGAGACTAATGTCATCGAATTTCATTCTCACAAATTGTCAGCTATCAAGCAAATTCATAGAATTGATATCCCCTGCAAAAGGTATTACTTAGTAAAACAATTTAAAACAAGAAAACTATGGTAGCACTGGATCGCTCGACCAAGTTTTACTTGCCTTTGATACCTAAACCGTAAATAGATATTTTGACAAATTTTATGAATATTGTGAATACTGCTTTCTACGGCGATCTTTAATAATAGTGTACATGTTTTCATACTGAATGAGCCATGGTAATAACAAAATATTAATGTTGAGTCTTATTGAATTCTGTCAATGCCGAACACGTTCTGGAAAAGTAATAATGGGAACGATGGTCCAGTGTCTAGATTTATTGAATGCTGTCAATCCGTTACAGAGATATGGCATCAGATGGAAAAATGCACTTTTTGCGTTTTAAAGGGCGATACCGCAAGTGATTTTGAAAAGTCATATATGGGAACAATACCCTAGTTATAACAAATATTAATGTCGAGTTTCATTGAATTCGGAATCCATTACAGCGATATGGCATCGGAAAAATATTTGAATATTACGTATAAAAGGGAAATTACTCCTAAATGCCGAACTCGATCAGGAAAGGTAATACATGGGAACGGCGTCCCAGTGATAGCGAATATTCCTGTCGAGTTTCATTGAATTCTGTCAACCCCTTGCAGAGATATGGCATCGGATGGACGGAAAGACGGACAGACAAACCCAAAACGATATCCCTCTGCCTTTGGCAGGGAATAACAAAACAACAACGTGTGAGGTTATATCTCCTGGGTTACAAATTGTTTAGAGAATATTACTGATATGCGTATAAAATGACAATCTGTATAACTTGATGAAAACTATGATTATTTATAGTTTAACCTATTCCCTCAGGCTATATTAAGGCATTCCCTCATAAGAATATTAGAGCCAACCTCTTTGAATAAATCTATTGAAAAGGAGCATTTTCTGGAAAATCAATTAAAACCTGTGCGGTATTGAAATCATTGTTTCCTGCATGACTCATTTTTGTACTTCTATAGCATCCGTCTGATCAGGGTCTGCTGTTTGCAAATGCGTAGAATGAGGCGAAACACAGTCATTCCGAGGTCAGTCATTTCGACGGACAGTGTGGGATTTATCAACATTTGGCCCAAACTAGAAATGCAAAACATATCGCTAAAGAAGTAGCAGTTTGTTACAATGTTTCAGATCTTTATTTAAAAAAAAATTCCAACGTTAAAAACACCACAGTAAAGTAAGTTAAATAACCTAAACGGGAACCTTTAAAGAAAGTCCAAACCGTTGGAATTCAATGATACATATTAGCCTTCTAATGCTGGATTTTTTAAATGGACAATTCTAGGACTTAAATAGGTTATGATGACCGTGAAAATGCTTTTAAAGAGAAAGTGTAAAATGACAAACAAAGCAGAACCTCACTTGGGTATACACTGTTTCCAAAGAACAGATGTGACCTCGTTTTCCGCACTGAAATGGATAAATATCGTGAATATATCATGTTCTAGGCAAACGACCACTTGAGAGCGACTCAAGGAAACGACGGGATGTAAACGATGGTTTTGAGTCCGAATTTGTCCCACCTCTGACTGGACGTATTGCTGGAGGGCTCATAGCGTCGAAAGGATTTTATCCTTGGCAGGTTGGAGTGAGGAAGAAGTATCGGACATACATCCCAAGAACGACACATAGATGCGGGGGAACAATTCTAAGTGAATATTGGATTCTTAGTGCGGCCCACTGCTTTAAGTTAGTACATATATTCAGTCTACAAAATACACTTTTTAAAAGAAGTATTTATGTGATAATTTTGCACTTGACTTACATATGAAATATCACGTTTTCACCACATTAAACAACAGTAAACGTATAAATGGTAGTAACAAAATCTAGTTAACTAAATGCCTCCTGCAGTAGCCATCTGGTCTGCGTTTAGTACTGTATAGAGTATGGCATGTTCCTTAATTCGTTGCATTTAAGGTCTCAAAAACTTGTCTTTCGTGATTTAGAAAGAATGTCGGTCTGATAATGTTTATAAACAAAAGTGTTCTACGATCTGTAATCAAAGGTAGCACTTGTACGCGACAAATCAAATGATTTCGGACGTTTGCAAACAAACTGGCGGACCAACAAAACACTATGCATGTACTCTGTTGATGGTTTCAACGTATCCCAGCTTCATACTATAAATATTTGTTTGAAAAAACAATGGCATATTTTGACCAAATTCCTCTCAAAGAAAATAACAATTCATGGAGTGAAGTAGTTGAACAAGTGTTCTCACAGTCTGTTTCAGAACCAGGCCTGGAGTTCTGTAGTTTGACCTGCTTGCAGATTGACATGGAAAGTCATCTGCACATCGGTCAGCATTTTATTATACTATCAGAGCCATAATGAAGCTTGTGTACATTTGAGTAAAATACTGAAAGAGCTTGGAAGGGAATGATGATCCTAATTTCCCAAAATTGCATAAAACTACAATGTAACACCTGATCATTGTGCCTTCACTTTTGAGAGACGGACAGGACACTTACATCTGACTGTATATTACACGTTATGTCGAGAACAGCTTGCAAGTATTTGGCCTTGGTAATGTAGTCGGTTGATCTATTTGAACTAGACCTCAAGAACACTCCTTGTTATAGACCTACTCTAATCATGGACATAGTACTAGCTAATACTATTACGTTAAACGTAAAATAACCTCAGAATATAGCCCAACATAGAATGTTAAAACAAGTCTGGTATTTATTCTCGAAAGCCTTTTTTGAAACACATGTAATACGTGGATGACCGTTCGCTGAAGAAGCATTCTGCCTTACAATATAAGCTGTTATTGTTGAACATAGTGCTCTCTAGACCTAGCCCAACCGATGTTTACTTTCAAGTTAGGCGTTATGTGACAATATGCCTTAATAAACTCATGCATAAGTTCCGGGGTCACATTTTGTGGTTTTTTTATGATGAGTTTGGTTGAAGCATGATTTAACATGCAATATGATGTCGGTGCAGACCATGCTTACAACAGTTTCATAACGTTTGAGTGAGCGCGCATTTCATTTGCGTTTCTGGTGTTGCTGTGCACTTTTTTATTTCCTTTCCTACCACTTACATTCTAATTCGTGGTGGGTCAAATGAAGATCATTCCTTTGACATTTGGTTGAACGTCATATAAGGAAAGTGTTTATTCAAACATTTTGTCTTTTGTTTTCGATGAATTTGGTTCAAACATAGTTTAACGGCCCTGCTAACGTGCAATAGGATGTCGGTGCAGAACGTGCTTGGAACAGTTCTATGAATGTTGTGTGAGCGCGCATTTCACTTGTGTTTCTGACGTTTATTTGTACCTTCCATTACCTTTCCTACCTGATTTCTATTCCATTTCATTGAGAGTCACACGAAGACCATTTATGTGCCATTTGGTTGAAAGTTATTCAAATAACGTGTTAATTAAGATATATATTTAGTTTTTGTGACCCACGTATTTAACGGACCGAACCAATTTATATAAATCTGAAACAGGATCATTAATGTGAATATATATATAGCCAATTCTTTGTCTTTGGTTTCTAACCGCAACGAAAGTAGATCAAATATAGTGGATTTCTTACCTAACCTTAAACAAACAACCAATGTAATCATACACTCTTTTATTACCTTTACTTTATAATATAACAAAATACAACGCTCGATTATATAGCTAAAATATCGGTTGGAAGTTGCTCGTACCACAACTTGCCTTGGAGAAAGCTGCAAGATCAGATTAGATTTTAAACGTTTTCCATTGTACAGAATAGTTGTAAATGTAGACATGCATTATTTCTTAAAACGGTCCATATGCAAACTATCTATAATTTGCGTCGCGTTTACCTTAAACAAAAACAAAATATATATTTCTAGTTTTTTATTTTCCAGTAGCTAGGATAGGTTATTAGTATAATGAGCCTGTCATTCAGCCATTTTTTCTATACAAATATCAGTTTTTACCAATTCGTGTCTAGTCATAAGTAACCATTGCTATTTGCTTATTGTGCTTATTTGATTTACAATTGTACAGGGATCTCAACAAAAATCAGATTTTATTACGTACTGGTGACCATGACAACCGGCAGCCAGATGACCATGAACAAGAATTTGAAGTAGAAATAATTATCAAACATCCAAATTTTAATGGTGAGATCAATATTAGATGCTATTTAACTTTTCTCATGCTGAAAAAATAATGTCTGCCCAACCTCTTCTTTGCTGATCTTTTCACCGACTCTCGATTCGCTCGAGAAACAGCTTAATTACTGTGCTTCCTATCTGGATCCAGCAATTTGAGAATACCAGCAGTTATGCCCTTAGCGCTAGAATGGTTATTTACAGATTACCATACTAAACACGTTTACTGTTTCATAAAGTTTTACGCATTTATTTTTAACATATGAATAAAGTTGAAATAAAACACAACCGAGTTCTATAATACGAAGTATAACTATTGTAGCATTAAGTCTCTTAAGTCTGCAAAGTTTTTGAACATTCAGCCTGCTATTTAATTCCTTTACGGGACAGACATACACTGTCATTTGTAAACAGTGTAGACACAGACCAAAGAGTAACTAGAATAACTTTCTGATCAGATTCGACACAGTTTGTCATTCACAATTTCTGTGCCAAGCTTAAGCCTTTTACGCTGAACTGACTCTATGGGTTAACATTGTCGGGGGTATTCCACTCTGCAAATTCAGTGTTTAACGAATTGAAATTAATTTTTATCATTTGAGTAAACTGCTAACGACGTTTGAAACAATAATAATATCTTCAATAACCTTTTACTCCATGTTCATATATGAAACTTTTGTATGTATACGTATTAATTAACCTATTTTTGATATGCTCTATGACAATATGATTGTTTCACCAAAATTCTGAAAGTGGGAGATCCTTCGAAAGCAAAAGTAGCAATGCGTAAAAGACTATTGGAGATTGCAAAATACAGACATTAAAATTTATCAGACCTGTATAACTCCATAAGAAAACATAGAAGACCCTTTATTCCATGAATATTCATATGCGAAATAATGTACGAGGGGTGTTCCAAAAATAATGCCACTTGCATCGGTGCTCATATAGCGGAAGTGCTTTTGTTCATTTTAATTTGCTCTGCCCTTCAAAATACTCTCCGCCAGCCAGAATACACCTTTTTAGCCGGTCAATCCATTTTTGGAAGCATTTTTCATACTCTTCAATGGGGACACCCATCAAACACTGATAAACAGCAGATCCAAGGGCATTTCTCGAATTGTATCTCCTTCCAGATAAATGATATTTACCACTGTATTTGCTGTCGCGGTTGTTGTAGATTAGTCGGAGAGGGGATACGTTTATTTACACTGTTTGTCTTTTAGGATGGGGATGGAATAAGGGTGAGGTTGGGCGCCCATAAACCGGTTTAAACCCCCGGTGACTTTTGTCACTGACCGTTCCAAGGCGGTACTTCCATCTTCCTCCTATTGTATGTTTGTTTTGTCTTCGTGCGTCTCTTGTTGTTTTTTCTACCCATGTACATTTGCTGTTTCCTTGTGATGCTGTTCGGGCGAGTGTTTGTTCTGTATGTGGTATTTCCTGCATGACTCATTTTTGTACTTTTAAGTTTTGGAAAGAGAAAATAGTCGCAGGGGGCCAAGTCTGGCGAATACGGAGGGTGCGGAAGGATGGTAACCTTCTCTGACTCCAAAAAGTCAGTCACAATACGTGCCTTGTGAGCGGGTGCATTATCATGCAAAAGTCGGACATACTTAAGTCCTGTTTTGCGGCGGCTACTTTTGTAGTAGTTCTTCAATTTTCTCAGAACAACGTTTTTATAGAACTTGCCTGTGACCGTTCTGCCTTTTGGCACCGGGATTTGAATAGCTGGACCCTTATTATTGAAACAAATAGCATACAAAACCTTCTTTACCGTTCGTATTCGTTTGGCAATACTTGGGCGTCTGGCATTTTTAGTGGCCCATATTCGGTTGGAAACCTTCCGCTTTGGTTCAAAATAATACACCCAGGTCTCATCACCAGTGACTATATTATCAAAAGCCTTTTTACTATATTTTGGGTACATTTTGAGAAGTTTTTTGCCATTGTTACACGCGTCTTCTTTCGCTCATCCGTTAACAAATGGGGTATCCAT
The DNA here is from genome assembly GCA_963576725.1 of Azorinus chamasolen. Taxonomy (NCBI): domain Eukaryota; kingdom Metazoa; phylum Mollusca; class Bivalvia; order Cardiida; family Solecurtidae; genus Azorinus; species Azorinus chamasolen. The sequence goes on along the minus strand of OY755241.1, from coordinate 40,645,729 downwards.
CTTGCATTTATCTTTCTAACTTTTAGGTGTTTCTTCAAAATTGCATGAACTCTTGCTAACGACAAGTTTGTCATTCGAGCCAATTGTCTTACGGTGAATCGAGCATCAGTTTTGAGGATATTTCGGATTTTTTTCTATGTTACCTTTGGTCGTAGTTGTTGCAGGACGACCTGGGCGAGCAGCATCTTTCAGTTGCTGCTGCCCAGCACTAAATTTAGCTACCCACCTACAAACAGTCCTGTGGGACATTTGGCCCTCCCCATAAATGCCACACACCTCGCGGTGAATATCTACAGCCTTTATGCCGAGTAATGACCTACCTGTTATATAGGCCCTAATTTCAAGAACATTTTCAGCTCGTTTTCCTGTCATTTTGTGTATAGTCTAACGAATAGGCTATGAAACGATGTACACTGTACCGAGGCAAGTGAACGTGTGGACGAGATATTTACCTGTGTCACGAGCCAGTGATCACTCAATCGACACGAGGTGGTTTTGTGCATGAATTGCACGATTTCCGCGAAATAAAGCACAGATGACATTATTTATGGAACACCCCTCGTATATATGATTATAAATTTGACTAAATGTAATGTTATATAACAACATTATTTTAACAAAACAGAAACTCGCGAACAAACCGTTTGATGCAATAAGCAAACAGCAGTCCCAGAACGGCTTCTACATGAGTCGCCTGGTATGGGGCTACTCTGTTTGCAAAGGCATTAAAATGCGTATCTATTGAGTAAAGGCGTCAATAAAGTTACATATGTGTCTCATCTCGATCCAAGCTGTTCGTAAATGATGGTGGCGTTTTGTGTGTGGCTTTTCCTGCTTGACTTTACTGCTTTTTCATTAAATTGTTAAATGAAGTGAAGTATTAGCAATCAAAATCAACAAAGTGTCTTTTCTTCAATCTTTTACTAGATAGTACCTACGACTTTGACGTGTCACTAATTAAAATTAAACCAGTTGATGGTAGGGGAATTAACTTCACCGATTATGTGCAGCCAGCGTGCCTTCCCAACGAGAACACAGAGTATAAAAAAGGAAGGATTTGCGACATATCAGGATGGGGAACGGATGAGAAATGTACGTTAGTTACGGTAAATCTTCATAATCATTTGCAAGAGGATGTCAAACGTTCTATATTGTTAAAAGAATTGTAGCTTCAAGCTTTCGGCATTACATTACCGTCGCATTTAATTGCAATCCACATTCCAAAAAAACATTAGTCTGCTTAAATAGAACAAAAGTCAGGCGAGGTTCCACACGAACATCTACAGCAACCCCATAATCGGAGTGCTTGATGTTATCAAAATATGTTCTCTAATTTGTGATGTTATAATAGTTTGAATACTTATGAATCAACTGGCGCCTCAGGTTAACTAGAATTCGTTGCGTATCTTATTGATACTGCTCTATTATGTAAAGAGATAAGGTCACAATAGTGTATCAGTGCCTTATTCATCGATATTATCAATAATTCAGTGCTTCCTAAAGGTCCGTTGAAATGATTTGAGGTCTCACATGTCGATCATTTGTCTCGGATAAGAAACAAGTGAACTCGATCAGCTGAGACGTTTCGCAGGTTATAAGTAGTTAAACAGAGAGAAACATTTGTTTACACAAATTTTCTGTCACTTGATACCAAAATGGTTTAAAAGCTACCAACCAGTTTGTCTTCTGATGATTCATGTCTCATCTGGATCAGTAATATTCCTATAGGTAATCATAATTCATCGAGAGTAATGGAACGCGACAAGTGTTTTTTACCAGGGTTTACACAAAATCTGCTGAAAGCTGCCAAGGTACCATTAATTGCCGATTCAACCTGTAAACAATTGTACAGACGCTTCACTTCAAATATGGTGTGTGCTGGATACGAAACTGGTGGGACAGACACGTGTAGAGGTGATTCCGGTGGACCGCTTGTGTGTGATGATAATGGACGATACACAGTCATGGGTATTACATCATTCGGCAAAGGTTTTGTTTGCGCCAAGAAAAACTCTCCAGGGGTGTATGGAAAGGTCAAATCATTCTTGCCTTGGATAAAAGAAATTATAGGTTTGTATACAGATATGACGCTTGTAAATCTCTCTCTTCAGATCAAAACTGTTTAACCATTTCCTTCATACAAATACCATCTGATTATTTGCAAACAGACGGCTTCTGTAGGAAGGTCCCTGGACGAATTACTTTAAATAATGTGGAATAAATGGGTTAATGTACACGGACATAAAGAAACTAGCTGCACAATTATACTGATTGGGTTTGTCGTTTTATAAGTTTTGATATTGTTTTGGCAGATACTTTGACTTTTTAGCTCGCCTGAATATGCCCAGGTGAGCTTTTTCGATCGCCCATTGTCCGGCATACGGCCGTCTGTCTGTCCGGCCGTCAATAATTGCTTTAAACATCTCTGAAACCACAAGGCATGGCAACCAAAAGGAAAGTCTTGCCTTAGATATAAGAAATATAGAAAATATAGGTTTTTATACAGATATGACGCTATGAAAATGTCTCTTTCTTCAGACAGATCAACTGTTAAACCATTTCCTTCATACAAATACAATCTGATTATTTGCAAACAGATTAGTCCCATATCAGACGGCTTCTGTAGGAAGGGTCCCTGGACGCGTCGCTTTAAATTATGTGGAATAAATGGGCATAAAGAAACTAGCTGCACAATTTTACCGATTTGAGTTTGATATTGTTTTGGCAGATACTTTGACTTTTTAGCTCACCTGAGTCTGTACGTCCGTCAAGAATTGCTTTAAACATCTCTTCTGAAACCACAAGGCATGACAACCAAAAGGAAAGTCTTTAAACATCTCCAAAACTATTGGTCAGAAATGACTGATATTTGATAGGGATAGTCTCCCTGTGAGCTGCTACAAAATGTTAATACTATTTGTTTATCTCCAAAGACATGACCGACAGGGGCGTGGCTAGATTTCCGCATATAACTATACAAGAAATATTTAACAATCGTCCCAAACATGAGTGGTCCAGTTTTGATATCTCACAAACATGGCCGCCAGGGTCGGGGCTAGATGTCCTTGTATATCTTTATAGTAAATCTGTTAATATTTTCATCAATACCGATGGTCCAATATATATAGCATTTGGTAGGAATAGTCTCGTTGTGACCTTTATCAAAACTGTTAAATCTTGTTGATATATAAAACATATGACTGCCAGAGGCATGACTTGATTTTCTTGTATAACTATTAATAAAACCTTTAAAAAGCTTCTCCAAAACCGATGGTCTAATTTGAATAACATTTAGTAGGAATAGTCACCTGGTGACACGTTATCGAAATTGTTAAAATTACGTTGATATCTAAATAAACATGGCCGCCAGGGCGGAGCTAAATTTAATTATACAACTGTACAGAAACCATTAAAACGTTTCTCCTCCAAAACTGGCGGTCCAATATGAAGGGTATTTGGTAGTCCTCCAATGGCCATATCCACAATTAATTTTGACTGCCATGCATTTTTAACAAATTGTCTAATCTTCAGTTAAAAATTAAAATTAAATTAATTATCCGAATATATTTCATTGTGCAAATGCTTTCTTTCAGGATATTGCACAGTTCCTGGTGTGCATAATGCAAACATCTACGCTATGCCTTCAATGATATCCCTCGGTGAGGGAGACCAGCTGTCAACAGGAGAAACGGTAGGTAACGCTGTGTCTCCTTTAAGTTGTTTGACACTCGTTCCCTCGATTTTCAAAATATTAAAAGAATTAAAAAACAACGCGATGTGCATCTTGTTTAGGAAGTAGGATATCACAGTAATACAAAAAGCGAAAATTGCAGACTCTGTTTTATTGAGTTTGTCTATGAACCGTTATGAAATGTGCAAGTTTTTCTATGAACCGTTATGAAATGTGCAAGACTACTCACGCTGCCTGGGACCGGTTGAAGCGGTATTAAATTTTCAAAACTAATAACATCGAAACTATTGATTCCGGACCGGAAAATATAACAACACTGAGAATGAAGTCGGTGCGGCCTTTTGCGACCTCCACACAAAAACGTAACAAAACTGCTGTGTAACAACGCGACGACATAATCCGTTTTGTCTCATTGCATCGTATGTTGTCGATGATATTAATGACGTTATTATAGATAGCAATTCAAGATGCTAGTTGTTGCATACTCTCATACGGTAATGCTGTGTACTTAGTCATATGTAACGATACGTATATACTTTATTTGTATCAGGTACCAATTATTGAAATTATGCAAAAGTCTTTAGTTTTATACCAAAACCTACATTCTGACTGAACTTAGAATTGCCTCATCGAGACAAATCTCGTATGTTGCAACACATTTAGGTTTGGTAGGGATATGACTAGCTATTGCTGGGGTATACTTAGTTTACCCATCTTGTATTTAAGCATTAAAACACTATGAATGTACATACGTATCTGCATTGGCAAATAGTGTACTATGAAACTGCTCATAGAAGAGGTGTCTGATATTGGTCCTGTATTATAATTAAGTGGCTACTATCGATCAAGGTTCAATATGATTGAGCTAATGTATTTAGTGGATGGATTCACATTTGAATATTCAGCAAGAGGAGAGAACGTAGGTGTGGTACTCTTTGATGGTATACTCTTAAACTCAGATACGGGATGAGCTTACCAGACTCATATATTACTTTTTCCCTGTCGTGTCCTTAACTGCAGATGCTCTGACTTCAGAAAAGTCATTGAGTACATATTTGACGGATTTTCAGTTATTATGCTATGTTTTACATATTGTCATGTGTTTACCGTCTTCAATGTTGTGGGTAAGTCCGGCGGGGATACCTTTATTTACACACTTTGTACAGCTAGGGTGACTTTGAGAGAAGTGCTTGACTTAACTACTTTTCCATGAAAAGGGTGTCTTCTGATAAAGAAAATTTATACTTAACTGATTATATGCGCATCTGTGTTATGTTTACTTGTTCCAGATGTTCATTGCTTGTGAAAACAATTTCGTCACAGAGGAATCACCATTTTCAAACACATATAAGATAATTCAGTGTAGAAATGGTGTTTGGTCAAAACGGGTTCCAGAACATTGCTTTAAACCGGGTGAGTATAAAATTTGCGTATACGAATTATCTTGGTAGACATTTAGATTTAATTCTAACTGCATTGTGAATATTAAGAGCATGTAAACACTGTTAGACATATACAATGTTGCGAAAATGCAATCTTTTTTCTCGTTCTTATTTCATCGTCTAAATTGCAATTCAGTTTCACATGGAATCTTTGAATGCTTTCGCTATAAAGTATGTTTACCTTAAACAAGATGAATAAATTTCTGTGGTAGAAACTGCCGTCGAGATCGTTCCAGGTTAGTAGTGTATACCGTTCCCTCCTCTTTTTTCTAGTTATACCCCGCGCAACGACATTGCTCATTGTGTATAGTTTTGACCCGTCCGTGTCGTCATACTACACTGTTGCTCGCACTTGCATTTCTTGACTATTGTATCTCACATTGCTTGAATAATTATCACGAATAAAAGCATATTTTAATTTATCACGAATAAAAGCATATTTGAATTTCAGAGTAAACTGTTATGGGGAACCGCTTTTATCCGACAATGTGGCGGTGTTGGATATGTCAGCCTGCTCACTAAAGCTCCTTAAACGTCTTTTCTTTTAACTCGCTTATCCATAGTCTTTACCTTGTTTGTTCAAAATACGAAATATTTCAAAGTACTTTGTCTCAAGCTATTTTGTTGCTTGATTCTAGCTGATGAATGTAAAGCCTCTGTTGAACACGGAAAGGTAAAGGAAGAGTTCACGGTAAAATGTGACGAAGGCTATTCGGTCAATGTGCCTGAGCTGAACAATGAATTCATATACAACGCTGGTTCTCTGGTTACCAAAGATAGCAAACGTCAAGTAAAATGCATTCCTAGTAAGTGCTTGAACCCTTTTATGATGTAGAGATCAATTAATTATTTACAATCTGTTTCATCCAGTTATGTAGTGTTGCTCTTTTAACAACTACTCATGAGCTGCTATGTTCTATTTTGTTTTCGAAGGATCTGTCACTTTAAAAACTTAAGTATTTCACAACAGCAGGTGTTAAGTGTTAGGTAGCGGCCGTAAAAAGTCGCTCTGTAGTTCACCATTCGTACTGGTATATTTTTCCGGTCCTTCAGAATTATTAGTTTCGATGTTATTATTTTCAAAAAAATACCGCTTAAGCCAAAATGTGAATACCGCTGAAGCCGGTGCTAGGGGGCATGCGTAGCGTTGCACTTTTAATAACTGCTCATTAAGACTCATTCAATCAGACTGCAATTTCTCCTTTCACATTTCGGCATTTATTATTAAATGTTTAAACTGTAAGCAAACTGATCAGATGGCTCTTGCAGAAGCAGTCTAATTTGTCACCTCTGTTTGATAAGGGTTAAGTTTCTATATTATAATTCGTAATATATAAGGTTTCAATGAGCTAGATAAGTGTGAATGATAAACAGTGATCCTACAAGTTGAAGCTACCCCATTCCTAAATACTACTACACTATGTTCCGCAATTAACGCGTTTATGCAGTCGGTCTCCCATCCGTGAGACATAGGTAAATACTAAAGACCCTGCTCATAGGCTTCTGGTAGAACCCCCGGTTTAGGGTCTGTACTGTTTACTATATCAATGTCAAAGGTTTATCATGTTATGTACGTTTTTGCAGAAATGCCTTGCATAAAAAATGATGGGTTCCAATTTTAACGAGTTAATAACCATATATAATATGACAATTAAAAGGCTGATGCAGGAAGAAAGTAACGCAGTTAAAACTTTTCTGATAGACAAACTATCAAAGCTCTTTTTGATGTTCTTGTTAGAGTGGTATTGTAATTTCTATGCGTATTTTTCAGATGTACCGTGCTCTCCCTTTGAACCTTTTTTGCACGGAAACGTGACATACAGCGATGAACGCATGGGATCCTCCTCTATTGCCACATTTACGTAAGCACAGGCTATTTAAACCTTAGATTGCCTTAAAATAGTAACACCCACTAGTTTGCCGTAAAACAATAATAACCACTTTTAAGTGGGCAGAGAACATGCAGTCAATAGTTTTCCATACGATCGTAATAACCCATTCCACGTGCGTACTTGTGTTCTCTTTTCCTGATTTGTTTATAAAACGCATTAAAACATTTAAAAAGAAAGGTTATGATCCTATTATATTGCAACACACTGCATGTTTGGTTATCGACCCTTTTACAGTCGGTAGCTACGCTTCCCTCTTTGCTTGCGCGATGACAGGCCGATGGTAGTACTCTATGATGGTATACTCTTAAACTTGGATAGAGGAGCTTACCAGACTCATGTATTACTTTTTCCCTGTCGTGCCCTTAACGGCTTACCTGCAGGAGCTCTGACTTCAGCAAAGTCATTGAGTACATATTTGACGGATTGTCACAGTTATTATGCTATGTTTTACATGTTGTCCTGTGTTCACCGTCGTCTATGTTGTGGGTAAGTCGAGCGGGGATACCTTTATTTACAATATTTGTAAAGCTAGGGTGACTTTGAGAGAAGTGTGAGGTTAGGACGTCCGTAAACCGGTTTAAACCCCCAGTGGTGTTTTTGCTGCTGACCGTGCCAAGGCGGTACTCTCTTTGTCACCCTTCCTTTTGTTTGCCTTGCGTCTTTGTGCTTGTGGGTTGTTCATATTGTGGAACGTTTGTCCCTGGTTCTTGTGTGTCTTTTGGTGTTTTCTGTGTTCATTTCGTGTTTGGGTGTGTGGTTGTGTGTGTATGTGTGTCATGCTTTCTATCGGTGTTTTGGTGGTGGTTGCGTCTTGCATGTGGCTTTGCCTGCTTGACTTTACTACTTTTCCATTTCTAGTCACTAGTTGGCATGTCCGCCCTGTAACCCCTACATACATGGGTGGATGTACACCACACTAAGTCAATGTGTCGCGAAAAAGATCCAGGTACCTATCTTAAAGGTCCAGGTCACAATCGGGGGTCAAATTTCGAAAATGGGCACATTTGTCGTGTCCGCTGAGTAACGCTTACAGTGAATAGATTTCAATATAACCTGGTACAAAAGTTTGTCACCTTGCAATGATGTGTCTAAAATGAACCAGGTTCCTATCATAAAAGTCAGCGTCACAATCGGGGGTCAAAGATAAAACATTGGGACATGTGTTGTGTCCGCTCGCCTAATTGCATGAGTTGATAATCACCTAGGTTGCTACAAATGAGATATGGTCCAGGACATTTGTCACGTGACTGTGACAGCTCTTATGAAAGTGATTTGAGATATTAACTTTATGTCTAACAGAAAGCTTAATCGAGTTAAAAGTACAAATATGGGTCATGTAGGAAACACCACATACAGAACAAACAGCACAACAAGAAAACACAGCAAATGTACATAACTTCCAAAAACATAAAGAGACGCACGGTGACAAAACAAACAAACATAGGGTGAAGATGGAAGTACCGCATTGGAACGGTCAGTGACAACAGTCACTGGGGCTTTAACCCGGTTTAGGGGCGCCAAATACAGTGGTAAATTGCATATAAAACGAAAACATTTAAGTGAAACTAGTTACAGCTTAAGTTAGAATCTCGGTCTAGTTAAATACTTTTTGTCAGAATTACGGTCTTTGAACTTGAATGTTTTACGAAAAGGTACCTAGGTGTTGAACTTTTGAATTGACATGTCACAAAAAAACCATTTGACCTTATTACTGGCATGCATTTTGACAGAGCTATTCCCTGAAAGTTGCTTTTTTAAAAAGAAACCAAGTAAACACGGACTAGTGTCATTAAATGCATTACTCATTTTGTCGCCCGAACAGCAACACAAGGAAACATCAAGAAACGCAAGAAGACAAAACAAACATACAATAGGGGGAAGATGGAAGTATCGCCTTGGAACGGTCAGGGACACAAGTCACTGGGGGTTAAACCGGTTTTATGGGCGCCCAACCTCGCACTTATTCCATCCCCATCCTTAAAGACAACAGTGTAAATAAACGTATCCCCTCTCCGACTAATCTACAACAACCGCGATTGCAAATACAGTGGTAAAGTATGTCTGACTGTCATTGGAAAAAAACTTTATTCATGGCCACATGTCTTTCTCTCAATGGCACAAAAACTTTTAACCCTTTATAACGACTTTTATGTAAAGATAATTTGTATAAAGTCCATACCATACTATGAAACCCTGGTGATCATTCATCATACTTTAATTCTATTCACTGAAACAATGGCGTAAACGGAGCCGATTTTCCTATAAAGTAACATACAATTATATCATAATAGAGTGATTCAGATAGCAGGAAATTGAACCATTCAATGTGGCATACCACACTATATTCAACTACTGGGACGGGACACCCCTGCCGTACCCTCCTAACCCTGCCCCCATCCAGAAATACATCAAGCTCACGGGGGTTTATGTACAACCTTCCTCCTGAACTTAATATTTTATGACAATTGGGATGCATACATCGGAAAATCTGTAAAAGCCGTTAAGCCATCAATATAGTGAAACGGTCGACGAACCACAATCATTTAGTCTTCCGACCGACATGTACATGTAGTAAGCAAAATTATACTTTAAACCACGAGGAACAGTTTAAACAATTCAACCAACGACGAACAAATTAATCACAACCAACAATTTTATCACATCGAAGAATTTAATCACAATAAATAATATAATTAGACGCACGATTTAATCACAACAATCACATAACAAGTATATGAACCACAATGAAATATATCAGGTCGAACATTTTATTGATGTCTAGATAGTATTAAAGAGGAAGTCCCTACAATGATCGCATATTTTCAATAATATCATAAAACTTGGTATTTGTTATGCTCTATCATTATTATGAAGGTTCCCAATTTGAACTTATATCGAAAAATGCCCCAGTGATACAAATAAACCGATTTCATCAATACTGATAATTTTTGTTCTACAACACAATATTATCGGCTTTTTCCGTTAAATTCTTCCGCGTTTTGCCGATGATCACCCGACCCCTCCATTGTTTACGTAATAGCTTTCTCGGAAGTGGTCGGAGAATCGCGAATAGGGCGAACAGTTACAAAACTAAAACCCAACCCGAATAAAACTGAAACATCGGGGAGTAAAAACCGGGATCGGCGGTATCAAACACATGAATGTTTTGTCATTATAAACGGTAATTGGATGGGGCTTTATGCGATACTTTAGGTTTGATACTACTTTTCAGCATATAAACAAATGAGTTTCGTACATTTTAAGTGTTTTTGAAATGCGTCAAATGTAGGGACATCCCCTTTAATGGTTTGGTACAAAATGGCTCTGTAGAAACATTTTCTGTGAAACAGGTTTTGCCGGGTACTAAATAAAACCGATACGTTGTATGGTGAACAATAAGTAACATTCAAAACATAAGAGTAACCAAATGAATATCATTGGAATATTGCATTCGACTTTTACTGTTGTTACGATTGTAGCCCACAGCTTCTTATGTATAAACGTATATGTAAAACTGAATAAACAACCCTATATAACCCATATTTTACTTTCTTTTTAACTGAGCTCAATGGTGTGACCAATAGTCTCATAAATTATACTCATGAATAGTCACAATATTTCATAAATAAATTGGTATGTGGGAAGAGCACATTATCTAGGGTTCTGTATAATTAAATGAAATAATGTGGGTGGGATAATTGTAAAGCATACATTAATTAATGGAAATAAGGATGTCCAAACGTTTATATGTACAACCATCATTTTACTGTTGTTCTTTGACAGACACAGTATTTATGTGAGACACAAACTAATAACATTACCAGTATGCAAATTGCAATTTCTCGCAATGGTGAAATGGGTGGTTGGGGAACATGCTCAATAATTCGAAATGCCCAAGTATATAAGAGTGGCACCCGGTCATTTTATCTTTATAACTCTTCACACTATCAATATATGCAAGGAAAAACCTAAAGACCGCAATGCAAGGTTACGTCCAAAATCCAGTTTCTCTGACGGATTTAAAAGCAAGATTGACAAAGAGAGTACCGCCTTGGAACGGTCAGTGGCCAAACCACCACTGGGGGTTTGAACCGATTCACGGACGTCCTAACCTCTCACTTATCGTAATGTCACCATAGCTTAATAAATACAGTAAATAAAGGCATCTCCGCCAGACTTCCTCATAACATAGAAGACTGTAAACACAGGACCAAATGTAAAACAGCATAACAACTGTGAAAGTCCATCAAAAGTGTACTCAATGAGTTTGCTGAAGCAAGCGCAACTGCAGGAAAGCCATTAAGAACACACCAGACAAAAGACAATACGTGAGTACTCTCCTCGGTCTGTTATCATACAGGCAAAGAGGAAACCGTAGCTTCCGACAGTAAATAAGCAATAACCACACCTGCAGTACATTGCAATATAATGGGGGTCATAACCTTTCTTCCTAAAGGTTTAATGCGTTTAATAAACGAATCATGAAAATGGATGTGACTCCGAATTTTCCTGAGTTTGTAATTAAGTTAAGTGCAACGTCTTTCAAGTGTAACCCCAGTGGTGGTTTCGCCACTGACTGTTCCAGGGCGCTTCTCTCTTTGTCATCCTTACTTTTATTGTGTCACCTGCTGTGGGCAGTGTGTCTTTTAGGGATCACTTTCCATCGTCTGTCTGTCTGTCATTTCTAAACTAATCAATATAGAGCTTTCAAATTTCACATGTGTCTTCTTCTCATGGAATACTATTGATGTAACTATAATTCATCACTCTGCATGCACTACATTATGAGTTATTCCCCTTTGTTCACTTTCGGTTTTAGCTGTCAGATTTAAACTAATTATTATAGAGCTTTCTTCCTCTCATTGAGGACCATTGATGTCATTAAGGTCCATCACTCTGCATGCAATACCTTTTTATACGCTCACCTAATAAAGGTGGTCGTATATTGTCGTGGCCCTGTCCGACCGTCCGTTCTTTCGTTCGTTTGTCCGTCAACATTTTGTTTGTCCGCTGTTTTCTGGAAAAACTATTTGACCGATATTAATGAAACCTCACACAAATGTTAAATGCATCAAGATCTGAAGCAGAGTTGATTCTGAGGTTCATTTGATTTTTCATTTCAGAGTTATGGCCCTTGTCCTTAAAAAAATATGCAAATAGTTCCGCTGTTTTCTGGGAAAACTGTTTGAGAAATATTAATGAAACTTCACACAAATGTTTAATGCATCAAGATTTGAAGCTGGGTCGATTCTGAGGTTCATTTGATTTGTCGTTTCCGAGTTATGATCCTTTTACTTAAAAAATAATGCAAATACATGCAAAAAGTTTGTCTGCTGTTTTCTGGGAAAACTATTTGACATATATTAATGAAACTTCACACAAATGTTTAATGCATCAAGATCCGGAGATTAATTGATTCTGAGGTTCATTTGAATTTTCATTTCAGAGTTATGGCCCTTGTCCTTAAAAATATGCAAATAGTTTGTCCGCTGTTTTCTGGGAAAATTATTTGAGAGATATTAATGAAACTTCACACAGATGTTTAATACATCAAGATCTGTAACTGAATCGATTCTGAGGATCATTTGATCTTTCGTTTCAGAGTTATGATCATTGTCCTTAAATAATGCAAATAGTTTGTCATAATGCAAATAGTTTGTCCGCTGTTATCTGGGAAAACTATTTGAGAAATATTAATGAAACGTCACAAAAATGTTTAATGCATCAGGTCTGATGCTGAGTCGATTTTGAGGTTTATTTGATTGTTCGTTTATTATTAAACGTTCGTTATTATTGCCCTTTTACTTAAAAAAATGCAAATATATGCAAATAGTTTGTCCGCTGTTTTCTGGCAAAACTGTTCGACAGATATTAATGAAACTGCATACACATGTTCAAGACTTGTAGTTCAGTCGATTCTGAGGATCTTTTTATTTGTTGTTTCGGAGTTATGGACCCTGCACTTAAAAAAATAATGCAAATCTATGCAAATATGAGGATGGCCATAACCTTTTCATTTGGAATTATATTTACTTCATTTTTTATATGGTTAATGGAAAAGTAGTAAAGTCAAGCAGGCAAAGCCACATGCAAGACGCAACCACCACCAAAACACCGATAGACAGCATCACACACACACACACACACACCCAAACGCACACACACACACACACACACGAAATGAACACAGAAAACACCAAAAGACACACAAGAATCAGGGACAAACGTTCCACAACATAAACAAACCACACAAAGACGCAAGGCAAACAAAAGGAAGGGTGACAAAGAGAGTACCGCCTTGGCACGGTCAGCAGCAAAAACACCACTGGGGTTTAAACCGGTTTACGGACGTCCTAACCTCACACTTCTCTCAAAGTCACCCTAGCTTTACAAATATTGTAAATAAAGGTATCCCCGCTGGACTTACCCACAACATAGACGACGGTGAACACAGGACAACATGTAAAACACAGCATAATAACTGTGACAATCCGTCAAATATGTACTCAATGACTGTGCTGAAGTCAGAGCACCTGCAGGTAAGCCGTTAAGGGCACGACAGGGAAAAAATAATACATGAGTCTGGTAAGCTCCTCCTGTATCCAAGTTTAAGAGTATACCATCATAGAGTACTACCCTCGGCCTGTCATCGCGCAAGCAAAGAGGGAAGCGTAGCTACCGACTGTAAAAGGGTCGATAACCAAACGTGCAGTGTGTTGCAATATAATAGGATCATAACCTTTCTTTTTAAATGTTTTAATGCGTTTTATAAACAAATCATGAAAATGGATATGACCCCGAATTCTCCTAAGTTTGTAGATAACATCCCCATAAAATTCTGGTTGAGAAATGCCTTGTCGCAGTAACGTCCGTAGATTGCAATTATATTTACTAATGAGAGGTAAATTACGATAATAAAATTTAGAAAAGGTTTTCCGAAGTTTGTGATATCTGTAACCTTGCTTAAGAAGTTTATCAGTTATAACTAAATTACGTCTGTTAAAATCTTCAAGCAAAGAACAGGCTCGGGCAAACCTATTAAGTTGAGAAATATAAACCCCATAAGATGTAGAACGTGGCACATCCCCATCTAGAACAGGATAATTAACAATTTTAAAATTAAAATCTTCTCTTTTATCGTATACTTTGGACGAAACTTTATCATTTGTAATTGAAAGATTCAAATCTAAAAATGAAGCATTAATGTCAGATTGATTAGCTTTGTTTAAAGACAGTTCTTTTGGGTAGATTGAAGAAACCATAGTATCAAAATAAGGATTATCTAAATTCAAAATATCGTCTAAATACTTTGAAGTTTTATTAAAAGCATTAACAATATCGGTCTGTGTATAACCTTAATGTGAATTTTCACATATATTGCGGGGGTTTTGATATGTCATTTTATTCTAAAGTTATGGTCCTTGACTTTGTGTGTTCGTTGCTTTGTTAGTCGGTCAACTTTTAGTTTGTCTGTTGTTTTCTTGGAAAACTATTAAAATGATATAAATGAAATTTCTGAAGGGTGGTAAACCCCCGATAGCATAAATTGCAACATAAAACGGTTTTTTGAGTCTGTTCATGAGCAGTAATTGAAAGTGCAACACTGCTCACGCCCCCTAGCACCGGCTTAAGCGGTATTCAATTTTCAGAACAAGACGTATTGAAATTCATGATCTCGAAGGATCAAAAGGTATAACAACACTGAGAATGAAGTACGGGGCGACGTTTTACGGCCGCCACAAAAGCACTTAACACCTGCTGTTGTGAAGATTATAAATAAACTTATTTAATTTTTTTTAAAAATTATCCTTTTCTAAATGGAGATGTTCCCCGGTCTACATCTGATGGGGTTTACATTTCCCAACTTATTCGCTTTGCCCGAGCCTGTTCTTTGCTAGTATATTTTAATAGTCGTAAATTAATTAAGCTCATAAGCTTCTTAAGCAAAGCTACAGATTTCATAAAATTCGGAAAGCTTTTTCAAAAATTCTATTATCGAAATTAACCCATCATTAGTAAATATAACTGCGATTTATGGACGTTAATGCAGCAAGGTATTTCTCATCCAAATTTCTATGGTGATGTTATCTACGAAATCTAAAAAATCATGGTCATATCCATTTTCACGATTTGTTTATTAAACGCATTAAAACTTTTAGGAAGAGAGGTTATGACCCTATTATATTGCAACACACTGCATGTTTGGTTATCGACCCCTTTACAGTCGGTCGCTATGCTTTCCTCTTTGCTTACACGATGACAGGCCGAGGGTAGTACTCTATGATGGTATACTTTTAAACCCAGAAATGGGATGAGCTTACCAGACTCATGTATTACCTTTTCTCTGTCGTGCCCTTAACGGCGTCCCTGCAGTTGCTCTGTCAGCAGCAAAGTCATTGAGTACATATTTGACGGACTTTCGCAGTTGTTATGCTATGTTTTACATTTTGTACTGTGATTACTGTCTTCTATGTCCGGCGAGGATACCTTTATTTACAATGTTTGTTTAGCAAGGCTGACTTTGAGATAAGTGTGAGGTTAGGACGTCCGTAAACCGGTTTAAACACCCAGTGGTGATTTTGCTATTGATCGTGCCAAGGCGGTTCTCTCTTTGTCACCCTTACCTTTGTTTGTCATGTGTCTTTGTGCTTGTGTTTTGTTCATGTTTGTCCCTGGTGCTCGTGTATTTGTTGGTGTTTTATGTGTTCTTTTCATGTGTTTGGTTGTGTGTGTGTGTGTGGCATGCTGTCTATTTATGTGTTGGTGGTGATTGCGTCTTGTATGTGACTTTCTACTGTATGTGTGTGTAGGAGTATAAATTGCTATGCTTTCTGTGATTGTGGCGTTTTGTGTGGGTTTTTTTCTGCTTGAATTTACTACTTTTTCATTAACACAAATGTTTTAAGCAACAAAGTTTGAAGCTGAGTTTATTTTGAGGTTCATTCAGTTTGTCTTTACAGAATTATGGCCGTTGCACTTTACAAAAATCTGCAAAAATGAGGATTAGCTGTAACATTTTTATTCACTTCATTTTTTAAAAAAATAGTATCACCTTAATACGGAAATCAAGATCTGAAGCACAGATTAGAAAATGTCAACACTTATAAGGCATGTTGAATCAGAGAAAGTTTGCAAGTGGGCGTATTGCAAATAGGTCGTATGCGTTACTCTTGTTAGTTATTCCCCTTTGTTCGGATTTCACTTCAGCATATTAAATCTTTTGTGTCAGCTGCGAGCAGGTGAAACGTGTTCCTCTGACCACTCTTGCGTTTGTCTTGTGTCTTCCTACTTGTACGATTATTGATGTTTGAAATGTTTGTCGCTTGGACCTGTGCATCTGTTGCTTTAGGTATTCATCGTGTGTGTCGGTGTGTGCTTCTGTTTGGATGTGTAGCTTTCGATCTATGTTTTGGTGATGGCTGCGTCTTGTGTGCGTCTTTTCCTGTGTGTGTGTGCGTCTTTTCCTGCTTGACTTTACTTGTCTCAAGATGATAGGGTTCACTATTACTTTTCATATGTAGTGATTATTGTAACCGTACATAAAAGTCGGTCTTTTTACCTTATAAAGACGTACAATTATGTATTTGTAAACAGAATAGTCCTAGACAAGACAGTCCACGTAGGAGCTGTTTAATCCGGGTACGCTGTTTTTGTTTACTGAATAATATAGACCGGATTTTACAGTTGCTGGCATGGTAACATTCTTTGTTTATATGCCAAATAAATCTTACTTACAAATAAAGGGGTAAAAAGACTACAAAACATTGCATGGCATATTGTCTGTGATACAGACATACGCAGTGTCAATTATCTCGTTTAAGGTGTGATCCAGATGCAGTCATGACACCCCAAGTTGCCTTTGCAACCTGTTTACAGAATGGGACATGGGACAAGTATCCAAAGTGCATGAGTAAGCCTATTTTAAGATAGCTCACCTGATCTTGAAGTGGTAAAAATGAGCCTTTAAACTTTATCCTGTTAAACCTGATCTGAGTGGCATTTACGAACAGCTTCGATCCGGATGAGATGTCGAGTAATGCATATTCTGATTGTTTTCAAATCAGTTTGACATTCACTCAGACAATACATTATCAAAAGGTTGAACGTATCATAACTAAGTAAATATTATAAAGATCTGAGTCTACACAGGCACAATTGATCCGAATAGAATAAGGGCGTAAGAAGGACAGTGCATGACCAACAAATCAGAGATCCATCAACAAGACAAATACCGTTAAGTTCTCATTTAGACCAGTGTTGCAATATCAATCCTAAATTTTCAATTTTTCCATTTTACAAGTTTCACACCGATGATGTTTCAGCTAGGTTACTTATGGAAAAACATTTCATACGGGTATTTAACCCAAAATTAAACAGAATTTGATAACGTCATTTGACGCCGTCTTTATGACGTCATGACGTCGTTACTGTGGCGTTACCAAGTAACGTCATTGCTATGTATTTGTTATTCCCCTGATGAGCAGTAGTGAAACCGGTAGGGAATAAAAATGTAAATCTTCACAAGTGGTGTCAGTTTATCTTTTCAATATATATATATATATATATATATATAATATGTGTTACCAAATTTTTATGTTAGGTGCATGACTAAACCTATATGTAATGCGTATGGCCTACCTATATTTAACTGGAGTAGGTTTGTACTTTTCATAACTGCCCATGAATAGACTCGATGACTAGGTTTTGCCTGGCATACAAACGATATCCCCCAGGAAGTCAGTCGATAATGAAAATATTGAAAGAATACACTCTGAAACGTTAGAATATGACATAAACATACTGATATACTAATGACCATTATCTAAACCTGCCATACCACACAAGGCAGCTTGTTAAAGCAAGCTTTTCTCTAAAGTTTATTTGCCAACATTTACTTTCTAACACTAGAGCTTGAGAAGTTGGACTTCGCCTTCTTTAATGATGTATGCTGAAACTCTGAATCCCTGAATTTAATAAATACAACACACCTTTGTAAAGCTAGGGTGACTTTTAGAGAAGTGTGGGGTTAGGACGTCCGTAAACCGGTTTAAACACAGTGGTGATTTTGCTACAGACCGTGCCAAGGCACTACTCTTTTTGTCACGCTTTTGTTCATATATGGCGGGTTGAAAACGCTTCAGCGTAATCACCTTTTGCCATTCATGGCTCTTCCAGCTAGACCTCCAGCAAGGAACGGGAGAAGTACCTCACTCGGCCCCTCGCAGTCGTCTTTGGACCAGTCCATTCCGTTTCCTTCATAGTCTTCTGAGAACTTGAATTCAGGTGGTCAAGCTATCGCTAACCCCTCTGCAGATCTGATACCTGCAGACACTTCTCCATTCTCTTCTTCTACACCCCACACTCCTGATAACCAGCGCTTAGTGGACGTTTCTGCAGCAAATAAACTTGAACCAACCAACCAGAGACCATGGAAGTATATAATTCCAGCAAGGAGACTCAAACTCAACCCTTTGGCCGAGCCATATTCACCTTGTAGGTACAAGCGGTCCAGAGTTAAACCCACATGGTTGGATTCCAATGAATGGCCGACATAGAGACACCTATTCTATACATATGTTCCATACTTCCTTTCGGCACCTGTCAAGAGTTCTGACTTTACCCCATAATCGGGTTCATTGTTACGTCCTTTGGCGGGTTGTCCCTTATGTCTGGAAAGACTAGAACGAGAGAATGTTTAAGCTACAGTTTGATGTGAAGAGTCGTTGCGTGCTCACATATTTGTAAATATTGCTGAACAGTATGTCAATTGTTTATTTAATTATCACAGGAGTGCCATTTCTGTGATAATAACTCAATTGTATTTTGTTTGCTTAATGGCTGATTTTGCTACATGAAAAATGCTGTGGATGCTTTTTCGCGTAGCATCCACATGATTGGTCATGTTTTGCATAAAATACTGACACGTGTACTTAGTGACATTTGCTTAAATGCCAATGTCATTAGGAACTGTCTTCACTTGTAAGAAAACGTTCCATTTTGAAGATTATTATAGTTCACAACTTGTGAAATCGGTTGAGATGATAGGCTTGCAAATATTGTTTTCTGGACAAGATGTGTCTCAGGTGTAGTGGGTTTTTGTAGTTTGAATTGTGATTGGGGCAGGCCATGAGAGTGTTCTGCATTAAATTTATTGATATTGTGTGGGTTTGTACACTCTTTGTACACTCTTTTAATTTGGAAGTTAACTTAATGGTGACTGCTGCTTAGATTGTTGTTTGTCTGCTTTTCAAATGTTATAGTATAGTGTTAAAATGTCGGGGCGACATTTCCCGGAGAGGAGGAGAATGGCACAGGGGTGCTATGAAAAAGTAGTAAAGAAAAGCCACACACAAAGCGCCACCATCACCAAAACACCTACAGAAAGCATAGCAATTTATACTCATACACACATACAGTAGAAAGTCACATACAAGACGCAATCACCACCAACACAACAATAGACATCATGCCACACACACAACCAAACACATAAGAAGAACACATAAAACACCAACAAATACACGAGCACCAGAGACAAACATGAACAAAACACAACCACAAAGACGCAAGATAAACAAATGTAAGGGTGACAAAGAGAGAACCGTCTTGGCATGGTCAGTAGCAAAATCACCATTGGGGTTTAAACCGGTTTACGGACGTCCTAACCTCACACTTATCTCAAAATCATCCTAGCTAAACAAACGTTGTAAATAAAGGTATCCCCGCCACATATTTCATCTCATTGACATATCGTTACAGATACTTCCATTTCATAATATCACCCCCTAAAAAACCGTTTTCTTCATCATTTGTCATTCATATCATTACATTCACTACTACTAATATTAGCTAATTTCACTTTCAACGGTATTTCACCTTTAACCCCAGGCATCCGTTTTCCCATCAAGCTAACGCATGCGCGGCGCACTATTTAATAAAACAACCTCGGCGAAAGCCATGTTCTGTCTTGCTGAGACTTTACCGTTACAAATGGAAATGAGGAAAATGGTTGAAAAGAAATTTCAATACTTCTTCCATTATTTCTGAACTTCTTGGCTGGATTTTAAAAAATCCATTTCCTACAACCAGGTAGAGTTAAACCTGACTCCACACAATTAATGATATCTGAAATAGGGTACAGTAACATAGAACTGATTCCCCAGATAAAACATCTAATTGATATTGGTATATCTAAATTTCTTAAGATAATATTCACGAAGAAAACAATGATTCTTTCAAAAGCATGTTACATCATTGTGCAGAACGAACGTTATGCAGAAAGCTCATGCGGTACCACCTATCTTTGAAACCCAGAACTCCATTTTCGTTCTACTGAACGTTGTAGACATATTTAAACTGAAGTGATGTTATAAATACATAAACGAATCATGCCGGAAACACCACATACAAAACACACAACCGCCCGAACAGCACCATGACGAAAAACAGTAAATGTACATGTATATAAAAGAAACAAAGAGACTCACAAAGTACAGAAAGGTCATACAGGAAACACCACATACAGAACAAACAGTCACCCTTCTCCCGCTCATCATGAACTAAGTCGCATTTGCAATCAGTTTTGATGAAAACGGAACGCGAATAACTCGGAGTCTCATCCAAATCCAAGCTGATTGACACTTTATATCAATAGCTTCTGAGAAGCTTGACAGAATCTCAAATTTGACGAGATTTTATTTGGTGGTGTTTAATACGTTTTCCATGTTGTAACTGATTTTTTTCAGAGCACCTTGAAGCAAAACCTGGCAATAAACAACGTATGCATTACTACTACAATGGAGGGTGGACAAGGTGGCGTCGGATAAGAAGCAGCATGTTAATAGCCAGCGGTGGACGAATAAAAGTGTCATGCGAAGCCAAATATGAGCTATTCCTTGGTGTTTATCTAGATACTCCAGATATGATCTCTGAAAACGATAACGGGGTGTGGAAACCGCCAATACCAGAATGCAAGGAAGGTAAGAACATGGGCAGATATTTATTTACATCAGGCTAACGGTTAAAAATTACCATGGCATACTACCTGTATATGCGTCTCTAAAAATCCTGAGAGTAGGCGAAGAAACCTTGATCGCTTCATGTGTATAGAATGATACATTGTTCTGGAAGTCGTAAATGGCCACATGAATCACCAAAACAACCACAGAGCTAATGGAAAGGTCGCACACGCTGTTTTACTTGAAGCAGTATGCGATGCAAAATACGAATTTAGGTCGTTAACTGCACGACTACGTCCGCCATTAGTAAGAAGCTTAACCATAATTGTTTGTTGAGGGTTTCAAAGTATGTACAACCTTACATTGTAACTCTATTTATCATGCAACGTCACCAAAGACAGTCACTTCCTACTAGCATATTTTCCTCGGCTACGCTGTATTTTGTGAGGTATAGTGCATATGTACTGACCCCACTGGGATGCAAGTTTAGTTCAGCCAATAGGAGGAATACAGAAAGACTAAAAAGGCATAATTAAACATAAACAACAAATTTAACACATTTGCTCACCAATGTCTCAACTATTTGTCCATATAAAAAGATTAAATAAAGTGTGTTTATGTTGTAAAAGTTGATTGCGTCACTGCACGCCAATATGACGCCACGTATATCGTACTTACATGTATTTTCATTCCGGGGACGAAACCGTTTTAGCGATCTTTCTTTTTCATCATTTTCTCCATTTTTCTTGGTATTGCATGAAAAAAGAGTTACTATGCTAGTAGTTTTGAAGCTCAGCTGTATGTTGGCTCGTCAGAACAGTAGTTAAATGAAATGCTCGCCATGGCTCGCATTTAACAACTTTTCTAACTCGCCAAAATACAGCTGAACTACTAGCATAGTAATTCTTATATCTGATGACCTCATTTAAACATTTTGTTACAATGCGATTAAGGGTTAATACGTTTTGCACTCTGTTGTAACGGCTTATTGCACTCCGCTTAGATGACACTGTGTCAGAATAATGGGACTGGATGTTTGGTTTATCCAATAGTGTATCAATAATAGTTACATTGGACATGTTAGAGAACCCGAATATGGTAATCGACGCCTCCTTTCTTGGAGTGCACTGACTCTAGATGGCAACATCCGGCCTACTTATTTTGACATAAGAATAAGAAATGTTGCATTATCTGACATACATCTGCTGTAAAAAAGAATACACGAATATTCACAAACAGTGCAGACATTTAGTGCGAGTATGCTGTCAATTATGATCTGGCGCAATATGTTTTACAAACAGTACGTAAAGGTGTAGCGTGATCGCGGTCTACACCATTTGTTATGACAATCTAAAAATGGTACCACATTGCATTATTCATATTCGCAAAACTGGAGATGGGAAAGGGATAATCAAGTGTCCGAATACCACGGGTATGTTGGGCACTACAGATCTTTGTTAGGATGATTGTTATGTAAAACATTCGACTTTTATTAACGTAGCAAATCATATGCATCTGATTAGTGTAGAGCTATCTGATCAATATAGTAAACACTGATCGAAATAGTAAACACATTTTTATCTGATTATTGTAGTAAAACATTTAATCTCTGGTTCGTGTAGTAACAAATTGAAGAGCTGATTGCTGTAGTAAAACATTTTATATCTATTTTTGCAGTAAACGTGATTTTGAATAACATTTTTTGTTCGAATAACATTTGTTGAAAAACTTTAAGTATCTCATTAAAGCAAACCTTTTGTATCTAATCATTGTAAAAAAGCTTTCGGTATCTGTTCTTCATTCTCAGTGTTGTTATACCTTCTGATCCTTCGAGATCATGAATTTCAGTACTTCTTGTTCTGAAAATTGAATACCGCTTAAGCCGGGGCTAGGGGGCGTGAGCAGTGTTGCACTTTCAATTACTGTTCATGAACAGACTCAATAAACCGAGTCTGCAATTTTCTCTTTTTGTGTTGCAAATCTTACTCTCGGGGATCACCTCCCTTCAGAATTTTTAACATTTGATATATGAATATTTTAGAATAGTATCTTGTAGCTGATAGTTGTAGTAAAACGTTTGGTATCTAATTAGAATATATGGCGACAAATTATTATAGTAGAACCTTTTGTATCTGATTTTAAAGTAAAACATAAATTTTAGTATCTGATAATTGTAGCAGAACTAGAAAACACAATGAAAACACAGATACACACAAAGACAAAACAAACAATGAGGGGAAGATAGAAGTACCGTATTTGAACGGCCAGTGACAACAGTAACTGGCGGTTACTGGTTTAGTGGCGCTCACCTCACACTTATCCCACCCACCTTAAAAGACAAACAGTGTAAATAAACGTATCCCAACTATGACTAATCTACAACAACCGTTGTCGTACAAGAATTGGTATCTGATTATTCTTACATGTACAAAAATGAGTCATGCAGGAAACACCACATACAGAACAGTCTCTCGAACAGTAACTCAAGGAAACAGCAAGGGTACATAACTATAAGAACATCAAGAGACGCACAAAGACAAAACAAACATACAATAGGGGGGGGAAGATGGAAGTGCCACCTTGGAACGGTCAATTACAAAAGTCACTGGGGGTTAAATCGGTATCTGAAGCAAACATTTGTCATTTGATTAGTGTAGTTAATTATGTATCTGACTGTTGTAGTAAATATAAAGTATCTGATCGTATTAAAATATTTGATATCAGGTCGTTGCAGTAAATATTTTTTATTTGATTGGTGCACTAAAAAATATTGCATCTGAATATTATGGTAAGACATTTAATATCTGATTATTTTAAACTTATATGAGCCATCTGATCTGGGTCTATTCTGTTTGCAAAGGCACAGAAGAGCATATATATGGAGTGAGGGGTTAAAGAACTTTAGTGAGCAAGTTCAAATACCCTTCGCCCCACTTTGTCATAGAAAAAAGTGATTCCCCAGGACAGATTCCTCTGAAATTCAAATCCACCCAAGCATTTTTTCATGACAATTCTTTATAAAGCAAATTTGAGATAAATTGGTCAAGAAATCAAAGGGCTAGATGAGAAACAATGTATTATGATACACGGATGGACTGACAGACAGATGGATGGACTGAGGGGGTCAAAAACTATATACTACAAGCAATTTCATGGCATGGGGTATAATTATATTATAGACCTGATTGTTCAGCTTTTGTCTAAGCCAAAAATTCCCTTGAAAAATTGTTATAATGAAAAAGAAGTCACATTGAATCATTGTGTGTAAAAAGTAAAAAAAAAACGCAATTAATAGGTCTTTAGGGCAGGTGGCAGATAACCAATTCCTTCATAAGAGTTATCTTTTGGAATCTTTGTGATAAATG
This sequence comes from Azorinus chamasolen, assembly GCA_963576725.1. Lineage (NCBI taxonomy): Eukaryota > Metazoa > Mollusca > Bivalvia > Cardiida > Solecurtidae > Azorinus > Azorinus chamasolen. The sequence continues at coordinate 40,621,381 of OY755241.1, read as the reverse complement.
CTCTATTTTTCACAATGGTTTCACAAATACAAATTCTAAAATTTCTAAAAAAGGGAAAGGGTAAATGCAGGATGAAAGTCCAGCAGAAAGTTCCTTTGTATGGTCTCTGCAGACTTTCACCCTGCATTAAGCTGCCACCAGTCCTGTCTTACAGACCGCCATTGATACTAATTTGATGAGGTATCAATTTAATTGACATCTTATCTGTATCCAAACCATTTGAAGTTGTAACCCTTTCATTCTATGAATATGTAACATGGTGAAAAAGTTATGACTCGACTGGGATTCGAACCCAGGGCCTCTGGCTTACCATGCCAACACTCTACCGACTGAGCTACCAAGCCACACAGTCTAAGCCAATCAACTGTTTCACCACAATCTCTAACCAGCTACAAATATTCAGGTAAGAAATAAAAACATCATGAATATTAATTACATGATTTTTTATAATGGCATATGAACACTGAAATTTTAGACATGGCATAAACTGCAGAACCAGGGTCCATGCTTATAAAACTTTTAGTTGAGTCTGAGTTTGTTCTCAACTTTTTGATTGGTCAGATTTGAGCCTTTGGCTCAAATCTGACCAATCAAAAGCTTGAGAACTAAAATCTGACAAATCAAAAGCTTGAGAACAAACTCAGACTCAACTAAAAAGCTTTATAAGCATGGACCCAGATATATATCATTCAATAAGTAAACTCTGATCAGACAAGCCCTACAGGGGTCATCTGATCTGGGTCTACGCTGGCGTATCTATGGAGTAAAGGGTTAGAATATATTCAAAGACTGCTGACTAAATTTGAACATTTGGAATTCACAAGAACACTTTAAGATGATTATTGATGCCAATGTTTGCCTATCAACTGCTAATAGCCATAACTCTTAACCATTTACTACATAAATACGCCTTTGCAAACACAGTAGACCCAGATCACACGGCTCCTATAGGATTTATATTCACAGTGTTATTATTCCTCACATGAATATTCAGTGAGTATAGGGTTAACCTATGTATGACATAGTAATGGTCCTTTAACAGAATGCAGCCATGTGAAGGTGAAGTGTGTGAATGTCGATAGCAATAGCTGTCAAAATTGTGACAAATGTATTAATATAAAAAATAACAACAACTATGATGAAAAAAAACACCTCTACTCTTTTTACTAATAATATTTCTGCTACATACCTAGGCATTCTTTACCATCTCTACTGGTGTGGTAGCCACGAGGACAAACACATCTATATCCACCCTGTATGTTCTGACACTGGCCTGGGCGACATAGGTTTGGATTCTCCCTGCATTCATCATTGTCTGTAAACAGTAATCTTAACCATTGACTCCATAAATGTCTTTCTATGCTTTTGAAAACAGAGTATACCAAGACCAGACAACTCATAGGAGCCATCTGATTAGGATCTGCTCTGTTTGCCAATGAAATATTATTCATCTGATTCTACAGCTTCTGTTATAGCCATGCAATCCTGATTTTCAAAAACCATCATGAAAAATCAGCAAAATTAATATTCATGACATTATTATTTTTTTGCTACCAATCATTTCGGAGTTCTGTTGACTGAGTTCAAGGTACCCAAACAACCAATCAGAGCCCAACATACATTTACCATAGCAACCAATACTTTTAAAACACCTACTAATCAATTCGGAGTACTGAAGTATCCCGAAATACCAATTTTCAGCAAAATCGAACAATGTCTAACTTAGTTAAACAACATGATTATTTTTTCCCTGTCGTGCCCTTAACGGCTTACCTGCAGGTGCTCTGACTTCAGCAAAGTCATTGAGTACATATTTGACGGATTGTCACAGTTATTATGCTATGTTTTACATGTTGTCCTGTGTTCACCGTCGTCTATGTTGTGGGTAAGTCCAGCGGGGATACCTTTATTTACAATATTTGTAAAGCTAGGGTGACTTTGAGAGAAGTGTGAGGTTAGGACGTCCGTAAACCGGTTTAAACCCCCAGTGGTGTTTTTGCTGCTGACCGTGCCAAGGCGGTACTCTCTTTGTCACCCTTCCTTTTGTTTGCCTTGCGTCTTTGTGCTTGTGGTTTGTTCATGTTGTGGAACGTTTGTCCCTGTTTCTTGTGTGTCTTTTGGTGTTTTCTGTGTTCATTTCGTGTGTGTGTGTGTGCGTGTGCGTTTGGGTGTGTGGTTGTGTGTGTGTGTGTGTCATGCTGTCTATCGGTGTTTTGGTGGTGGTTGCGTCTTGCATGTGGCTTTGCCTGCTTGACTTTACTACTTTTCCATGAAAAATTCGACCAATCAGAGCCAAACATTCAGTGCAATTTTTATAAAAAATCAAATGTTAGATACATATCTGCACATAACCAGCAATGCTCATGTGAAGTTTCATTAGGATCTGACTATAATATGACCGAAGAAGAAAAATAAGAAGTATACGAACAAAAAACGGAAGAAAGAATAATAATAAGAAGAAATGGTGTAAACACAATATGTCCTACCACTTCGCTTTGGGGAAATAATAACTCCGTGTATGAATAAATATGAATAAATGAATGTAAATGAGAGCGTAAAAATATCATGAAGGATCTGATATGAAAACCAGAGGTCATGGTCGTAGGTTGAACAATCTTGGCATAGGACCACAAGCCAAAGCAACATGCCAAATATCAAAGGTCTAGGCCTTACAGTTTCAGAGAAGAAGATTTTTAAAGATTTTCCTATGAAAAAACTGATAAGCCCTTGGGCGGGGTCATTTTTGGCCCGGAGGTCATAATTTGAACAATCTTTGTAGAGGACCATTAGATCATGCTACATGCCAAATATCAAAGATCTAGGCCTTACAGTTTCAGGGAAGAAGAATGTTAAAGATTTTCCTATGAAAAACTGATAAGCCCTTGGGCGGGGCCATTTTTGGCCTGGGGGTCATAATTTGAACGTTTCATTCCCCCTAGCCACTGATGCTTCTGACAAAATTTGGTTAAAATCGGGTCAGCAGTTTCAGAGGAGATGTCGTTTGAAAATGTGGACGGACGCCGGACAAATAGCGGTCACAAGAGCTCATCCTGAGCCTTTGGCTCAGGTGAGCTAAAAACAGCGGACAAACTATTTGCATATTTTTTAAGGACAAGGGCCATAACTCTGAAATGAAAAATCAAATGAACCTCAGAATCAACTCAGCTTCAGATCTTGATGCATTAAACATTTGTGTGAAGTTTCATTAATATCTGTCAAATAGCTTTCCCAGAAAACAGCGACAAACTATTTGCATTATTTTTTAAGTAAAAGGGCCATAACTCCAAAACGACAAATCAAATGATCCTCAGAATCGACTGAGCTTCAGATCTTGATGCATTTAACATCTGTGTGAAGTTTCATTAATATCTCTTAAATAGTTTTCCCAGAAAACAGCGGGCAAACTATTTGCATATTTTTAAGGACAAGGGCCATAACTATGAAATGAAAAATCAAATGAACCTCAGAATCAACTCAGCTTCAGATCTTGATGCATTAAACATTTGTGTGAAGTTTCATTATTATCTGTCAAATAGTTTTCCCAGAAAACTGCGGACAAACAAAATGTTGACGGACAAACGAACGAACGGACGGACGGACAGGGCCACGACAATATACGACCACCTTTATTAGGTGGGCGTATAAAAACTGTAAGGCTTAGGGCTACCAAATATGGTACTTTGTACTGTGTTTACTGTCTTCTATGTTGTGGGGAAGTCCGGCGGGGATATATTTATTTACAATGTTTGTTTAGCTAGGGTGACTTTGAGATAAGTGAGGTTAGGACATCCGTAAACCGGTTTAAACCCCCCAGTGGTGATTTTGCTGCTGACCGTGCCAAGGCGGTTCTCTCTTTGTCACCCTTACTTTTGTTTGTCTTGTGTCTTTGTTTTGTTCATGTTTGTCTCTGGTGCTCGTGTATTTTTTGGTGTTTCGTGTGTTCTTCTCGTGTATTTGCGTGTGTTTGGTTGTATGTGTGTGTGTCATTTTGTCTATTGATGTGTTGGTGGTAATTTCGTCTTGTGTGTGACTTTCTACTTATGTGTGTGTATGAGTATAAATTGCTATGCTTTCCGTAGGTGTTTTGGTGATGGTGACGTTTTGTGTATGGCTTTTCCTGCTTGACTTTACTACTTTTTCATGTAGAATGATCTAGTAGACCTCTACATAAATTGTTCAAATTTTCCTCTGGGTTAAAAAATGCCCATTCCTTGAGGATGGAACATCATCTGGTGGAGCTTTACCAAGATTGTTAAAATTGTGCTCCTTGGGTCAATATTGATAAGTCACATGACATATTTTTTGTTATAAATGTTTCATGTCTTCGCTGTGCATTTCATGTTAACAGAATATTCGTTGTAAACATCTTTCTCGCAGGAACAACCTGACCAGGGTCTGCAGTATTTGCTTATGGAACTACATAAATGTGCTTTTACATTTTGGCTAAGGTTATATATCTTTCAGTATCATGTACCGTTATAATAAATCAACTAATAAATATATATGATATACAAAAAGTATTTATCAGATATACAGTAAATACGATGATGCCCACTTTTGAAACATCAACACTTTGCTATGGTTATGCTACTTACCTGGAACACAGTTGGGTGTGTCTATGCTTCCTATGTCACATGTAATGCTTACATATTTTCCCGACTGAATTTGGTATTTTGCATGGCAGACTGTTTCGAGCACAACACCGTGATCGACTTTTCCACTGGCTATGCTGGTGTTTTGGTATTCCAAGTAGCCATTTACGACTTCCGGAACAATGCATCTCTCTATGCATGCGGACATATAAAATTAGGGTTGTTTTAACCCTTAGTCTGCTAATAATGTTACTTACTTTCGATGCGTTAAATTATTTAGAAACTATTGACCATGTATAAACAGTGTGGATCGTGATTAGACACTGAGAAGACCGGCGTTTCATCAGGATCTAAGCTGTTTAATAATAGTTCAAATTTTTCGAAAGCTTGCCCATAGACATTTGGTCAATAGTTCCTCAAACTGAATAGAACTGAGTTTGATACAATGTTTATGTAACAAATGTTCAACATGTACTACACTAATCAGATATCACGTTTTTGACTACAGTTACCAAATATTACATTATAATAACCTAATACTACATGTTCTACTACACTAATCAAATACTACATGTTTATATGGTCTACAGCGATCAGTTATCTCTAGTGTACAAGGCTGAAAACGATCACACATGTCTCATACTTTACTACAACAATCAGATACCACATGTATTACATGTTCTAAAGCGATCAGATACATGTTTTATGTGGTCTATACCAATCAAATACAATATTTTCTGAAAATGGGTAATCCCTCATAAGCAAAAGTAGAAATGCAAAAAGAGAAAATTGCAGATTCGGTTTTATTGAGTCTGTTCATGAGTTGTAACCAAAAAGTGCAAAACTACTCACGCCCACTAGAACCGGCTTAAGCAGTATTCAATTTTCAAAACTAATAACATCAAAACTAATGATCCCGAAGGATCAGAAAATATAACAACACTGAGAATGAAATACGGAGCGACTTCTTACGGCCGCCACATAAGCACTTAATACCTGCTGTTGTGAAGTAAATATATTCTGAAAATTGGTGATCCCTCGAAAGCAAAAGTAGAAATGCAAAAAGAGAAAATTGCAGACTCGGTTTTATTGAGTCTGTTCATGTTCACAAGTTTATCATGTGATACAACAGTCAGATACCAAATCTATTACGATTAGATACCATATACAGCAATCAGATAGCACACGTCTTACTATAAATGTGTTATATGGTCCATAACGATCCGATGTCACATGTTTCCACTGATCTACAGTGACTAGCCCATGTTCTATCTCACTATCCACGACGACAATGTATCACATTTTCTAAAAACGATTAGTTACCATATATTTACACTGTCTACATAAATCAGACATTCCATAATTTATACCAAAAAATGTATCACATGAATAGTTCAATAAAGGCCACGTGTGTATGTGTGATCATTTCATTTGTACTTCTGGTGTTTTTGTGCAATGTGTACTGTCTTGTATCATTACAAAATGTCCTGCCATACTTTTATTCCCTTTGTACTTATATAATCAGATACAAAATGATTTACTACTGTTTACATTGCTACAACGGCCAGACATCACCTGCTTTTGTAACGGTTCTCTCCGTGCAAGAACGCCGAGCACAGATAGATACATAAGAATTGTCCTCGTGACTACCTGTCCAGTGATTACTCTAATTAAGAAATATGTAAAGGCTGCTTCAGTATATGAACTTTTCCTCAATACTATCTGATTATGATTAAATAAACTGAATACTTATACTGATTTAATATTATTAGACAAACACTAATCACAATGAATCAAACTAATCAACAGTATATACAGTTATCACTCAGCTCAGACCAAGCTAGATAAGTCTTAACGAAGCTCTCTGGTAGACCTACATATCTAGATAGCTCTCGTACACTTGTCTTGCTACACAACTCTCGTAGGCTGGCTCCTTAATTCTCAGGTAGACCTACCTACCTAGATACCTTTCGTAGTCCTATCGTCGCTCCGTATTTCATTCTCAGTGTTGTTATATTTTCTGATCCTTCGGGATCATTAGTTTTGATGTTATTAGTTTTGAAAATTGAATACTGCTTAAGCCGGTTCTAGTGGGCGTGAGTAGTTTTGCACTTTTTGGTTACAACTCATGAACAGACTCAATAAAACCGAATCTGCAATTTTCTCTTTTTGCATTTCTACTTTTGCTTATGAGGGATTACCCATTTTCAGAAAATATTGTATTTGATTGGTATAGACCACATAAAACATGTATCTGATCGCTTTAGAACATGTAATACATGTGGTATCTGATTGTTGTAGTAAAGTATGAGACATGTGTGATCGTTTTCAACCTTGTAAACTAGAGATAACTGATCGCTGTAGACCATATAAACATGTAGTATTTGATTAGTGTAGTAGAACATGTAGTATTAGGTTATTATAATGTAATATTTGGTAACTGTAGTCAAAAACGTGATATCTGATTAGTGTAGTACATGTTGAACATTTGTTACATAAACATTGTATCAAACTCAGTTCTATTCAGTTTGAGGAACTATTGACCAAATGTCTATGGGCAAGCTTTCGAAAAATTTGAACTATTATTAAACAGCTTAGATCCTGATGAAACGCCGGTCTTCTCAGTGTCTAATCACGATCCACACTGTTTATACATGGTCAATAGTTTCTAAATAATTTAACGCATCGAAAGTAAGTAACATTATTAGCAGACTAAGGGTTAAAACAACCCTAATTTTATATGTCCGCATGCATAGAGGGATGCATTGTTCCGGAAGTCGTAAATGGCCACTTGGAATACCAAAACAACAGCATAGCCAGTGGAAAAGTCGATCACGGTGTTGTGCTCGAAACAGTCTGCCATGCAAAATACAAAATTCAGTCGGGAAAATATGTAAGCATTACATGTGACAAAGGAAGCATAGACACACCCAACTGTGTTCCAGGTAAGTAGCATAACCATAGCAAAGTGTTGATGTTTCAAAAGTGGGCATCATCGTATTTACTGTATATCTGATAAATACTTTTTGTATATCATATATATTTATTAGTTGATTTATTATAACGGTACATGATACTGAAAGATATATAACCTTAGCAAAAATGTAAAAGCACATTTATGTAGTTCCATAAGCAGAAACTGCAGACCCTGATCAGGCTGTTCCTGTGAGAAAGATGTTTACAACGAATACACTGTTAACATGAAATGCACAGCGAAGACATGAACAATTTATAACAAGAGGGCCATGATGGCCCTGTATCGTTCACCTGGTTAAAATATGTCATGTGCCATCAATTTTGACCAAAGGAGCATAATTTTAACAGTCTTGGTAAAGCTCCACCAGATGATGCTCCACCCCAAAGGAATGGGCTTTTTTAACCCAGGGGAAAATTTAACGATTTATGTAGAGGTCTACTAGATCATTCTACATGAAAAAGTAGTAGTCAAGCAGGAAAAGCCATACACAAAACGCCACTATCACCAAAACACCAACAGAAAGCATAGCAATTTATACTCATACACACACATACAGTAGAAAGTCACACACAAGACAGAATTACCACCAATTCATCAATAGACAGCACGCCACACACACACAACCAAACACACGCAAATACACGAGAAGAACACACAAAATACTAAAACAATACACGAGCACCAGAGACAAACATGAACAAAACACAAGCACAAAGACACAAGACAAACAAAAGTAAGGGTGACAAAGAGAGAACCGCCTTGGCCCGGTCAGCAGCAATATCACCACTGGGGGTTTAAACCGGTTTACGGATGTCCTAACCTCACACTTATCTCAAAGTCACCCTAGCTAAACACACATTGTAAATAAAGGTATCCCCGCCGGACTTCCCCACAATATAGAAGACAGTAAACACAGTACAAAGTACCATATTTGGTAGCCCTAAGCCATACAGTTTTTATACGCCCACCTAATAAAGGTGGTCGTATATTGTCGTGGCCCTGTCCGTCCGTCCGTTCGTTCATCCGTCAACATTTTGTTTGTCCGCAGTTTTCTGGGAAAACTATTTGACAGATAGTAATGAAACTTCACACAAATGTTAAATGCATCAAGATCTGAAGCTCAGTCGATTCTGAGGTTCATTGATATGTCATTTCGGAGTTATGACCCTTTTACTTAAAAAAATTGCATATACATGCCAATAGTTTGTCCGCTATTTTCTGGGAAAACTGTTTGAGAGATATATATATGAAACTTCACTCAAATGTTAAATGCATCAAGATCTGAAGCTGAGTCGATTCTGAGGTTCATTTGATTTGTCGTTTCGGAGCTATGGCCTTTTACTTAAAAATAATGCAAATATATTCATATAGTTTTTCCGCTGTTTTCTGGCAAAACTGTTTGACAGCAGGTATTAATGAAACTTCATGCACATGTTTAATGCATCAAGAAATGAAGCAAAGTTGATTCTGAGGATCATTTGATTTGTTGTTTCGGAGTTATGGCCCTTGCACTTAAAAAATGCAAATCTATGCAAATATGAGGATGGCCATAACATTTTCATTTGAAATGATATTTAATTCAATTTTTTTATATGGTTAAACCTTGATGTGAGTTTTCACATATATTGTGGGGTTTTGATATGTAATATTATTCTAAAGTTACGGTCCTTGAACTTTGTGTGTTCGTTGCTTTGTTTGTCGGTCAACTTTTAGTTTGTCTGTTGTTTTCTGGGCAAACTGTTAAAATGATATAAATTTGGAACCGATATTAAAATTACACAACACTGTACAACTACTAAATTGTCTATACTTTTGACTTCTTGTTTAACGAAGGTAAAGGAACATGTGAAATTCTACTGTGATAAGACTTATGAAAATTCTGGAATAAATCTCTTCTGGTCTATTAAGAACTCTTCAGAAGTCTTAAACAAACTTAAGAACAAAAGGTATCTTGCATCCACTGTAAGCACGTACGGTTTTTCTACTCTGTACACAACTCTTCCTCATATTTTAATTAAGGATAAGCTTACTAACTTGATCCAGAAAGTATTTGCCCGAGAAAAAACATCATTCTTGGCATGTAATGCTGAAAAGGCTTTCTTTACTGACGACCAAATGAAATATTACACCAATTGGACTTGCTCAGAAGTTTGCGAAGCACTAACCTTTCTTTTGGATAACATATTTGTACGTTATGGGAATGCTATATACCGTCAGGTAATTGGTATTCCTATGGGTACGAATTGTGCCTACGAATTGTGCACCACTTGTCGCAGATTTGTTTTTGTACTGCTATGAGAGAGATTTCATGTTGCGTTTGAATCCTCAATCACAAGAAGATGTTATAAAAGCCTTCAATGAAACCTGTCGATATTTGGATGATACTGTTAACTGAGATAACCCTTTCTTTGATGCTCTGATTCCTACAATTTATCCTAAAGAACTCAAATTGAATAAAGCTAACCCGTCCGACAATTATGCAGCGTTTCTTGATCTAGACCTTAAAATTAATAATGGAATGATTTCTTCTAAAATATATGACAAAAGAGATGATTTTGATTTTAATATTGTAAATTTTCCTCATCTTGACGGAGATGTTCCCCGTGCTTACGGGGTTTATATATCTCAACTTATTCGTTTTGCTAGAGCTTGTTCATCTATTGACGATTTTAACAGTCGAAATCTCATTTTAACTGAAAAACTGCTTAAGCAAGGATATAGATACCATAAACTAAGAAAAACTTTCTCTAAATTTTACTATCGAAATCTCTCGCTTATTGGCAAGTACAAATGTAATCTCAAGGAGCTTCTGCGACACGGTATTTCACATCCTGAATTTTATGGTGATGTGATTTACAAACTTCGTAAAATTATTGGACATACCCATTTTCTCACTTTGTTCATCAAATGCATAAAACAATTCATTAAAAAGGGATATGATCCTGTAGTACTACAACATACTGCATGTTTGGTTGTGAACCCTTTTACAGTTGGCAATCACGCTGGCCTCTTTGCATGTACGCCGACAAGAAAGGTTTAGTACTCTATGAAGGCGACCTCTTAAATCCAGAAATGCAAGGAGAACGTCGGATATCTGTACTATTTCATTTTTTGTCGTACCCTTTATTACTTTTCTACAGTTACTCTGTTTGCAGCTCAATCATTGAGCACACTAGCGATAGGTGAATACAGTATGTTCACTTAAATGTTCTTTCGTTATACATGCATTTTACCACTGTATTTGCTGTCGCGGTTGTTGTAGATTAGTCGGAGAGGGGATACGTTTATTTACACTGTTTGTCTTTTAGGATGGGGATGGAATAAGTGTGAGGTTGGGCGCCCATAAACCGGTTAACACCCCCCCCCCAGTGACTTTTGTCACTGACCGTTCCAAGGCGGTACTTCCATCTTCCTCCTATTGTATGTTTGTTTTGTCTTTGTGCGTCTCTTGTTGTTTTTTTCTACTTATGTACATTTGCTGTTTCCTTGTGTTGCTGTTCGGGCGAGTGTTTGTTCGGTATGTGGTGTTTCCTGCATGACTCATTTTTGTACTTTTAACACAAATGTTTTAAGCAACAATATTTGAAGCTGGGTTTATTTTGAGGTTCATTCAGTTTGTATTTACATACTTGTGGCCGTTGCACTCTGCAAAAATTAGGATTAGCTGTACCTTTTTTATTGAATAAGATATTCACTTCATTTTTTTAAAAAATAGTATCACATTAATATGGAAATCAAGATCTGAAGCACAGATTAGAAAATGTCAACACTTATAAGGCATGTGGAATCAGAGAAAGTTTGCAAGTGGGCGTATTATGTACCGTATGCGGTACTCTTGTCGACAAGTTTTCAGTAAAGCTTGGGACCCCCTATGGTAGAGCCAATTTCGATCCTAGAGGCTTAATTAGAATAATCTTTGTAAAGGTCTGCCAAATAGCACAGCTTTAAGCCTTTCAGTGAAGATTTTTAAAGTTTTTACTATATGATCAAATATAAAACTTGTGATCAAGTTCTTTATGAAATCAAATTCTTTGAACAACTTTGGAGAAGAGGTTGACCCAAGGAACATTTTTGAAAAGTGTGGTAAAAACCCAGCATGTAGTGAGCTAAAACGTATTGATTTATTAAGCTCACGATATTTTGTATCGTTCTAATCTTTACACCATAAATACGCTTCGTAACGCTTTTGCAAACAGAGAAAATCTCATGCGTAAGTAGTGTTGCACTTTTAATTACCACTCATGAATAGACTCAATAAAACCGAGTCTGTAATTTTCTCTTTTTGCATTTCTACTTTTGATTTCGAGGGATCACCCATTTTCAGAATATATGTACTTCACAACAGCAGGTGTTAAGTGCTTGTGTGGCGGCCGTAAAAAGTCGCCCCGTACTTCATTCTCAGTGTTGTTATATTTTTTTATCCTTCGGGATCATAAGTTTTGATGTTATTAGTTTTGAAAATTAAATACTGCTTAAGCCGTAGCTAGGGGGCGTGAGAGTGTTGCATTTTTTATTACTACTCATGAACAGACTCAATAAAACCGAGTCTGCAATTTTCTCTTTTTGCATTGCTACTTTTGCTTTCGAGGGATCATCCATTTTCAGAATATTATCACCCATTTTCTGAATATGTATACTTCACAACAGCAGGTGTTAAGTCCTTGTGTGGTGCCTATAAAACGTCGCCCCGTACTTCATTCTCAGTGTTATATCTTATTGTCCTTTGGGATCATTAGTTTCGATGGTATTTGTTTTGAAAAGTGAATACCGCTTAAGCCGGTGCAAGTGGGTGTGAGTATTATTGCACTTTTAATTACTGCTCATGAACAGACTCAAAAACCCGAGTCTACACTTTTCCCTTTTGTATTGCTGCTTGTTTTCGAAGGATCTCCTACATTCAAATGTATGTACTTCACAACAGCAGGTGCTAAGCTATTGCGTGGCGGCCGTACAAAGTCGACCCGTACTTCATGCTCAGTGTTGTTATACATTCTTGTCCTTTGGAGTCATTAATTTCGATATTATTTGTTTTGAAAATTGAATACCGCTTAAGCCGGTACTAGGGGGCGTGAGTAGGGTTACTACACATTTAATTATTGCTTATAAACAGACTCGATAAAACCTGATCTGCAATTTTCTCGTTTTGCATTGGTGGATTTTCTTTCTTTTTTGAATATAACTAAATCTTCAGACATGTATGCATGTTTTCTTAATCTAAAAGTACAAAATGAGCCATACAGGAAACACCACATACAAAACAAACAACCGCCCGAACAGAAACACAAGGAAACAGCAAATGTACATAACTATAAAAGCAAGTGACGCACAAAGACAAACCACACATACAATTGGGGGAAGGTGGAAGTACCGCCTTGGAACGGTCAGTGACAAAAGTCACTGGGGGTTAAACCGGTTTATGGGCGCCAAACCTCACATTTATTACATCCCCATCCTAAAGGCAAACAGTGTAAATAAACGTATCCCTCTCCGACTAATCTACAAAAACCGCGAGGGCAAATACAGTGGTAAAGTGCATGTATAACGAAAACATTTCAGTGAACAAACTATCCACCTATCGCTAGTGTACTCAATGATTTAGCTGCAAACAGAGTAACTGTAGAAAAGTAATAAAGGGTACGACAAAAACGAAATAGTACAGATATCCGACGTTCTCCTTGCATTTCTGGATTTAAGAGGTCGCCTTCATAGAGTACTAAACCTTTCTTGTCGGCGTACATGCATAGATTGCCAACTGTAAAAGGGTTCACAACCAAACATGCAGTATGTTATAGTACTACATGATCATATCCCTTTTTAATGATTTTTTAACATATTTGATGAACAAAGTGAGAAAGTGTCCAATAATTTTACGAAGTTTTTAAATCACATCACCATACAATTAAGGATTTGATACCGTTTCGCAGAAGCGCCTTGAGATTACATTGGTACTTGCCTATAAGCGGAATATTTCGATAGAAAAAATTAGAGCAAGGTTTTGTTTAGTTTATGGTATCTATATCCTTGCTTAAGCAGTTTGTCAGTTAAAATGAGATTTCGACTGTTAAAATCGTCAATAGATGAATAAGCTCTAGCGAAACGAATAAGTTGAGATATATAAACCCCGTAAGATGGAGCACGGGCAACATCCCCGTCAAGATGAGGAAAATTGTAAATATTTAAATCAAAGTCATTAGAGTAACATATTTTAGAAGAAATCATTCCATTATTAATTTTAAGGTCTAGATCACGAAACGCTGCATACTTGTCGGACGGGTTAGCTTTATTCAACTTGAGTTCTTTAGGATAAACTGTAGGAATAAGAGCATCAAAGAAAGGGTTATCTAAGTTAAAAATATCATCCAAATATCGACAAGTTTCATTGAAGGCTTTTATAATATCTTCTTGTGATTGAGGATTCAAACGCAACATGAAATCTCTCTCATAGCAGTACAAACACAAATCTGCGACAAGTGGTGCACAATTCGTACCCATAGGAATACCAATTACCTGACGGTATATAGCATTCCCATAAGCATAACGTACAAATATGTTATCTAAAAGAAAGGTTAATGATTCGCAAACTTCTGAGCAAGTCCAATTGGTGTAATATTTCATTTGCTCATCCGTAAAGAAAGCCTTTTCAGCATTACATGCCAAGAATGGTGTTTTTTCTCGAGCAAATACTTTCTGGATTAAGTTAGTAAGTTTATCCTTTATTAAAGTATGAGGAAGAGTTTTGTACAGAGTAGAAAAATTGTACGTGCTTACAGTGGATGCAAGATATTTTTTGTTCTTAAGTTTGTTTAAGACTTCTGAAGAGTTCTTAATAGACCAGAAGAGATTTATTCCAGAATTTTCATAAGTCTTATCACAGTAGAATTTTACATGTTCCTTAACTTTCGTTTAACAAGAAGTCAGAAGTATAGCCAATTTAGAAGTTGTAAATGAACTAGAATTTGCAATGAAACGCGCTTTATATGGTTTTTATGTAGTTTTGGTAACCAATACATTGTAGGAAGTTTATGTTGTGTAATTTTAATATCGGTTTCAGGTTGTTCGCACTTTTTGACATGGTCTGAAACGAAGGTCTTTTCGTCATTAGTAACTGAAATGTATGACTTGGTATTAATAATTTCCTGCTTCAAGACATCGATATAATGTAATCGTCAAATAATAATTACATTATTCGATGCCTTATCAGCAGGAACAAAAACGTATTTTGAATGGAAATCCTGTAAACCCTTTTTAAGATGTCTAAAAGAAATTCTAGGTTTAGATGGAAGAATGTGTTTATTAGAGCTATAAAAGGAAATGCGTTTATCAATTATATCAAAAATTAGTTTTTTCCAACTAGAAAGAGCATTAGACTCAACATGTTCTCTTCGACACCATTTAATACTAAAATTATGTAAAGCCTCCGCAATCTGAACTCGACAAGAGTTAAAAGCCATCAAGGAAGGTATTCTATATTTTGGACCTTTATTCAAAAGAGATCGTAGACGTTTATCTTTAAATATCTCAAAATTACCAGTAATCATATGACCAGCCGGAGAATAGCAAACTTTTGAGGTGGCGCAATCTCAATTATCAGGAATATTATCATTAATATTAAGGTCGGCCACAATTTTATTATAGTTGAAAATTGTATTTCTGATGGGTTTGTTATATTTGTAGAAGATGATAGGTGGTTTCTGTATTTTTAAAGTATTTAGGAATAGTGTCAATTACATTTTTGTCTCTAAAAATACTTTGGAGGTCAATAAAATCAATACCGTTATTAATAAGAGGAATTTTCAAGAAGAATCTTTGGTGTTCAGATAACGTGTCAATGTGCGGTCTGAGAACATGTAGAGTAAAACATGTCTGAGAACATGTAGAGTAAAACTAGAAGTTCCTATGAGAGGATCTGATCTAAAAATAATGTTATCGGCTTGCTCGTCAATGTTTTTTAATGAACATATAGATAAGGAGGAAAGTCTAGAAAGCATGGCATGTTTACCAGAAGTTAGACGAAAAGTATGTAGATCAAGAAGAGTCATTTTCAAACGAGATATTCGTTTAATGTTACCATTTTTGCGAATGCCATGTGATCGAGATTTGCGTTTTCTTATAGAAAATAAATTCAAAAAATATCTATATCTGGTTCTTTTGAAATATTTCCAGTCTGGTAAATATTATCATTCAGTCCTAAAGGTAAAGGTGTTTGCATTGTTTTTATCCAATTTAATTCAGATATAAATCTAGCTTTCGATTTAAAGCTACTAGTAGCCCTCTTATCATATGTTATATGCGCAACAATTTGTACTAAATCTTCTTTAAAAGAATGGCCAAATTTCCGAAGGTGTTGGTATAAAACATTGTTTAGTTTACGATTTCGACACTGATATGCATGCTCACGAAATCGAGTCTTCAATGCACGTCCCGTTTGTCCTACGTACTGTATACCGCAACTAGGCGCGTTTCAAGTTTAAACATAAATAACGTAAGTAGTAGCAACAAGGCGCGTTTCAAGTTTAAACATAAATAACGTAAGTAGTAGTACAATCAACGTCTGACATTAAATGTTCTACCATTAACTGTAGATTTTATAGTGGAATTACAAGAAATGCTACTACATCATATGCACCTCTTAGCAAAGCACTTGGATGATCGGATACACTCTGTGTCGCTTGTATAAGGACTGTTTACGAATAGAAGAAACATTTTGGATAACAGATTTTAAAGTTGAAAGTACAACTCTTGGTCCATTGAAAAATATTTTTAATAGAAAGAGATGGTATGTGAAAAGATGATGCCGATTGAAGATTAAGTTGTTTTAAACGAACAAAAGGTTGAAGGGAAGAGAAATTCGAAATATTTGTGGGTACTTGTACAGACGACACAGATTGCATATTTATAGCTTTCAGTTCTATCAGAGGTATTTTAACTTTATTCATATTGGAAAATGATAAAGGGGCACCTGTATTGTGTTCATCAACACGTCAATTACATTAGTGTAGCTACCAAGTGCATCAAATTGTTGGTGAACACAACACCTACCACGAGGTGCATGACATACTTATGATGATATAAGAGGCGAATGAGAGTTGTGTATGTTACTTGCATATCCTGCAAGAGAATGATAACAACATCGATTACGTGTACGGGGAGGCTTTTTACGGCCACCACACGGCACAAGCAACACTGTTGTGATAACAAAAGTACAAAATGAGTCTAAACCGTCAATTGACAATGGAATTATATCTTCTTAAATTATGACGAACAGTTTTGATATTGATATTGTAAATATTCCTCATCTTGTTGAAGATGTTCCCTTGTGCTCAATCGTACAGGGTTATATATGAAAAAGAAGTAAAGTCAAGCAGGAAAAGCCACACACAAAACGCCACGATCACCAAAACGCTGACAGAAATCAATTCATATAGCAATTTATACACAAACACACATACATGAGAAAGTCACATACAAGACGCAATCACCACCAACACATCGATAGACAGCATGTCACACACACGCGCACACAACCAAACACACGCAAACACACGAAAACACCAACAGATAAACAAGCACCAGCGACAAACATGAACAAAACACAAGCACACAGACACAAGACAAACAAAAGTAAGGGTGACAAAAAGAGAACCGCCTTGGCACGGTCAGTAGCAAAATCACCACTGGGGTTTAAACCGGTTTATATCACAACGCATTTGTTTCACTAGAGCGTTTTCTTCTGTTGACGCTTTGAACAGTCGAAATCTCATTTTATCAGAAAAGCTGCTTAAGCAAGTATATAAATATTAGACATCTTAATTATACCATCGAAATATCTCACATATTGGCAAGTATAAGATTCCATGGCCCTCCTTCGACACGGTATTTTACCCAGAATTCGGAATTCTGTAAAAGTGTTGACAACGAGATAAGCAGTATGTTTAGTACTATTGGATCATATCCATTTTAATTAATATTAGAACTTTTGACGAACAAAGTAAGAAAATGGGTATTCCAATATTGTTTTGTAAATCACATTACCATAAAATTCCGGATGTGAACACCTTTTCGCAGGAGAGGCTGGAGCAACCGATAAACTTAGTAGACTAATGTATTTGTCGGCACAAGGGCAACATAAAAGTTCTTCAATAACGAAACTGCGTCACAGCTTGGCGAACATAATAGGTAACATTCATCTGATATCGTTGTAGATGGTCGGATCGTTGTAGATCATGTAAAACATGTGATAGTTGACCTTTGTATCAAACTGTGATATGTGGTTATTGTTAAAATAACTTGTGATATCTGATCGCTGTAGACCATGTAAAACATACGGTACCAAATCGTTGTAGTATAATATGCGATGTTTGATGATTAAAGAAAACCATATGATATGATCTCTGAACGCTGTTGATCATGCAAAATATATATAAAAGTACAAAAATGAGTCATGCAGGAAACACCACATACAGAACAAACACTCGCCCGAACAGCAACACAAGGAAACAGCAAATGTACATAAGTAGAAAAAACAACAAGAAACGCACAAAGACAAAACAAACATACAATAGGAGGAAGATGGAAGTACCGCCTTGGAACGGTCAGTGACAAAAGTCACTGGGGGGTTAAACCGGTTTATGGGCACCCAACCTCACACTTATTCCATCCCCATCCTAAAAGACAAACAGTGTAAATAAACGTATCCCCTCTCCGACTAATCTACAACAACCGCGACGGCAAATACAGTGGTAAAGTGCATGTATAACGAAAAAACATTTTAGTGAACATACTGTATCCACCTATCGTTAGTGTACTCAATGATTGAGCTGCAAACAGAGTAACTGTATGTGATATAGTATATGATATATGCTCGTTGTAGTAAAACATGTAATGTCTGATCGTGGAACATCTAAAAAGTCTGATATTCAAACGATTGTAGTGAAACATTTGCTATCTGATTGCTGTATAACATGTTAACACTTAGTATCTGATTATTGCAGTAAAACATGTTTAACAATGCCAACATGTGGTATCTAAGTATTGTAGACCATGTAAAGTATATGATTTCCGTTCATTGTAAATAGTGTACAGCGTGATATCTGGTCGTTGTAGAAAAAGTAAAAATGTGATGTGATCATTGTAGGCGATGTAACACATGTGGTATCTGATTATTGTAGTAAATGTGCAATGTCTGATCGATATAGACCATATAAACATGCTCATCAAATATGTTAAAACATTCATTAAAAAGGGATATGATCCTGTACATACTGCATGTTTGGTTGTCAACCCTTTTACAGTTGGCAATCACGCTGGCCTCTTTGCATGTACGCCGACAAGAAAGGTTTAGTACTCTATGAAGGCGACCTCTTAAATCCAGAAACGGAAGGAGAACGTCGGATATCTGTACTATTTCGTTTTTTGTCGTACCCTTTATTACTTTTCTACAGTTACTCTGTTTGCAGGTCAATCATTGAGTACACTAGCGATAGGTGGATACAGTTTGTTTACTTAAATGTTTTCGTTATACATGCACTTTACCACTGTATTTGCCATCGCGGTTGTTGTACATTAGTCGGAGAGGGGATACGTTTATTTACACTGTTTGTCTTTTAACCCCCAAGTGACTTTTGTTTCCTTGTGTTGCTGTTCGGGCGACAGTTTGTTCTGTACGTGGTGTTTCCTGTACGACTCATTTTTGTACATCTATTATAGTAAAATATCTTATCGTTATAGTCCATATAATATAAATTCATTCTAGTGAAAGTTGCAATTACTACTTCTGTTGGGCTGTGATATCAATAGAGTGAGACGTTTCAATGTTTTAGGGGTTTATCTTACAGCTGGATGCCATCCACCTAATACAACTATGTATCGGATCGAACAAACCATGTACAAAGTTGGAGATGAGATAGATCTGGCATGTCAGCCAGGGCATCTACTTGAAGGCGATCTAAAACTTGTGTGCCTTGATTCAGGAGATTGGGCGGGACATGCTTCTTGTGTTGAAAGGCAAAGTAAGAAATGAAATATTACGTAGTTTCATGTCTTAAATATTGAGATATAACGAATGTTGACATGCTCAAATTGTTTGAGGTCACTACAGATTACTTGAAATACAATCTTTTCGAACGCTGAATATTCTGGAATGGTCCATCGATATTTCAGGATAAAGTGTATTGTCGATATGTAATGTATTATATTTAGAGGATCTTAAATGAGAAGCCGTGCAGAGCCTAATCTTATCCTAAAGTGTTTGTTAATGTTACGAAACGTTGTGAATACGGAGTATAGAAAGTATAAATGCCAATCTGTGTTTAACTATATAGTCAATTGACTCGATTCACTATAAAATGCTACATTTAGTAGATTATTGTTAAAACCGCAGATCCTTGTTTATGTCCGACATGGATCTGCACTGTTTTCAAATGCCACTGCACTTGTTTTCCGCATTCAAATGGGTTAAACAGTCGAATAGTTATTACTGTTGAATTTCAATTATTGTTTGTTATTTCATTTCAGCCAATTTTGTTTGGTAATCCACTGAATGACTAGGTATTTAAGTTACAAACGCAGTCAGCAATAATGCACATACTATTCGTGTAACTTTAAACTTATAAACTAATTTGAAGAAGCAAACCGTGTATATCATTGTCAAGGAATTTCTGTTAAAACTACCAGGGACATTGCAAATTACTTTATTCAGAGGTAGATTATTTCGTGTTCATGTTCGCCGTAAACCCTTTACTCCATGAATAGTCATGTAAAGATAATGTCATGGCATTTGTATCACACTTAAACCATGTCATACACAAACTGAACAGACCCTGGTCGGGGTGTACCGTATTTGCAAAGGCGTGTAAAGGGGTTGAAGAGTGTCCTCATGGTCGAGTGAATGTATCAGTTTGCTTACAATCATCAGTCCTCACCGCTGAATCATCAAAGAGCAGACGGTTAATCTTGCATCTTGATGTGAGAAAATTCTGAAGGGTGGTGATCCCCCGAAAGAAAAAATTGCATCACAAAAAGAGAAAATTGCAGACTCGGTTTTATTGAGTCTGTTCATGAGCAGTAATTGAAGGTGCAACACTGCTCACGCCCCCTAGCACCGGCTTAAGCGGTATTCAATTTTCAGAACAAGAAGTACTGAAATTCATGATCTCGAAGGATCAGAAGGTATAACAACACTGAGAAAGTCTGCTTGTTCTGGGTTTGCTGCTGAACCCAGACGTTATTCTATGCTTGACAGATCTACAGATAACGGTGCGCACCCACTACTATAATCGTCATTTCCCCCACGAAACCCTATATTGTGAATTTGAGAGACATGTGAGGTTAGGACGTCCGTAAACTGGTTTAAACCCCCGTGGTGTTTTTGCTACTGACCGTGCCAAGGCGGTACTCTCTTTGTCACCCTTCCTTTTGTTTGCCTTACGTCTTGTGATTTTGTTCATGTGTGGAGTATTTGTCTCTAGTTCTTGTGTGTTTGTTGGTGTTGTCTGTGTTCATCTCGTGTGTGAGTACAATGACAATGACAAAGTTTATTTGCAATATAAGGCCTCCGGCCCAAAATACAAACTACATGTTTTAACAATATGTGTAGTGTCAATAGGTTGTTTTTTAATGTATAACTATAAATCAATATCGTTCAATATGCACTTGTTACGACTAAAGTGGTATATCAATATCATGCATTGAGAACATACGATGTTAAATGTGTGTTTACTTATCGGCAAAATATCTTAAAAACATCAGTAAAGCATCTTTAAAAAGGCTCATTCTGCGCAAAAGATCCAGTGACCATGCGAGGAAAGGGTCTTTCAAAGCTACTTTACTCAAATGAATCAAGAGTTTCTTGGCGCAGTTTAAATCCTTTATTTACATATTTTGCAAGTGCAAAAATGCTATCTTGTCTTTCATCAGAAATGATTCTGATATAGTGTCTCTCACTCGGTGGTGCATTGGACCATTCTATTCTGAAATAAGTTTCACGTAGCTCGGAGTATAAAGGGCATGTCAGAATGAAATGCATTTCTGTCTCTATTACATACACATTTCTCTTTAGGCAGTACATACAAAACCTATAGTATCTCTCTATATTAAGGTGTCTACCTTTTTCAATCATTAAGCCATGACTCGAACAACGAAAATTGGATAAACATCTTTTCAAGTTAAAGCTTAATGGCATTGACAAATACGTTTCAGGAACTAGCGCACTTTTAAACAGTTAAAAAGATAAGGCTTTTGGCGACGATGTTACATCCTCAAGAACACCCTGTTTTGCACAGTCACTTACTCTTTGCTTAAACATACGCAGGAAAGTGAGTTTATCTCGGACCTCGTCCGCTATCCAAGCATAACCAAATCCATATTGGAATAAGACATGCTTGAGGTACGTTTCCCATGTAGTTCGTCCACTTTCATCTATGTTTCTCAACATTTTATAACATTGTCTTGGATATCTCGTATTTGGCATTGAAATTTACTTAAGCCAAAACTTGACACAGCGTTCTATATAAGATACATATAACGGGTGCCTTCCACACTCACTGAGTGCGAAGAAATTTGCAACATTCTGGTTTAATCCACAAAGACGTTTACAGAAGTTTACATGCACACGCTCGATTTCCTTTGCATATCCATATCCCCAAATATCACTAGAGTATAGTAGAATTGGTTTTACAATTGCGTCAAACAGTATAAAAGCTTCAGCATGATGAAAATAGCCAAATTGTCGCTGATATTTAAGAATCGTACCAATAGCTTTAATTGCTTGCATGCATAATGTCTCCTTTGTTTTGGTCCACACTAACTTAGGTGTAAATATTGACCCTAAATACTTGTATTGGGAAACAACTTCAATCATTCTTCCACGATAATACCACCGCTCATAGTGTCTCAACTTTCCACCGTTTCTGAACACCATAACTTTGCTCTTATCTAGATTCAGTTCCATACCAGTCGCTCGACAAAATTCACTTATGCGATTAATATGGTCCTGAAGGTTGAAAACAGTGTCTCCTATAGCGGCTACATCATCGGCAAACATAAAGGCGTGTATTGGGTCTACCTCTTCAGATACAAATATACCATTTCTACAACTAGTTTGCATATGTTTAACAAGATCATTTATAAACAATGAAAATATAATCGTGGAACTTACACAACCTTGTTTGGTACCTTTTCCACATGTAATGTATTCTGTTAAACCTTGTTTCAATTAAACACAGGATTTAAGCTGGTTGTACATTGATTTAAAAACGTTCAAAAGTTTACTATTTCTATCTATACCTTTTCGCACTAGACTATTCCATAACTCTTGGTGCCCTAAACTGTCAAATGCCTTAAAAAGTCAATGAAGAATACATAACACCGACCCTTTTGCCGCGAAACATATTTTTGTATAATTGCAGTTAGATTAAAAATGTTATCGACAGTTGCATACCCTGCTCTGAAACCCGCCTGAGACTCATCAATTACTGAATGTGTTTCAGCACAGTTTGTCAGCCGGTTGCTAAGAACTTTCATGAATATTTTGCTAAGACTATTCCCTACATTTTTACAGATATCGCTCTAAAATTATTTGGATTGTCACGTGGGCCTTTTTTTGTGGAGTGGCGTAATCAAATTATCGCACCATTCCCGTGGAAAGCGGCCTGTTGATAATATGGAATTGAAAAGCTTTTTCAAGTATTCTAACGTTAGATCTAGAGTATCTTTATACATTTCAATACAGCTCGGGGCCTGTGCCACATGCTGACTTTAAAGACTTAACACTATTTATAATTTTTTCATCTTCAATAGCACGATCAAGCATATCATTGTCAATGTCTTCCACAATTTCACCATACAAGTAATCAGCATCTGCATTCGACGTTGCAGGTTCTTGTTTAAAAAGATCAGCAAAGTATGTAACCCATTCGTGCGCAGAGATATTATCAGCGTCATTTCGCGTATTTCCATTGATTGACTTTATACACTTCCAGAAGTCAGACGGTTTCCCTCTCAGATCTATGAGCTTTTCGCGGCGCTTCCGTTCCAAGTTTAAGCGTTTTACGCGGCACATGTTTTTGAAAACATTTCTATTTCGTATATATTCATTCAAATCTGAACGTAAATTAGAACGTCGAAAACCTCAATGATGCATATTTATCGTATTTTGCGGATGTGCATTCGCGGTCCCACCAGTCCGGCTGTTCGGTGTTCAATTTGCAAACTTTATTTTTGCGCTTTGTCTTTACTTCCATGCGTTCTCCAGCAGTTTGAAATAGTTTCACGAATTCTTTATGACTATCAACAATATCGCCAGTAGCAGTGTTCACTTTGTCTTCGAACTCGGAAAATACCTGCGTAAACTTATCTCGAAAAACGACCCTTTCGCTTTCATCCCATCTAAACGTTTGATATGGATTTAACACTTCATCTGAAACGCAAGCATTATAGTTCTCTGTCAATGGAAATTTAATAGCACAAGATAGTGCGAAATGATCTGATACATCAAGGTCACCAACATAAAAATCGTTTACCAGCGGGAATAGTTCAGTCGATGCCAAAATGTAGTCTACTATGCTAGCGCCGTTGTTTGCAGTACATGTTACAGCACCTGTGACGTCACTAAAACGCCCGTTTAACATATGAATTCCCTTCGTACAACACAGTTCAAGTAGGGACAATTCACATTTGTTGACTTCCGTATCAGTAGTCTTACGTGGCTCACAGAATGTATCGTTTGGATATTGTACTTCATCTCCGTAAACATAATGTATATCATCGTCGTATATAAAGTCCGCCACGTCGCTAACGCGTGCTTTTAGATCGCCTGCGATCGTTTGGGTGTTCGTTTGGGTATATAGTTGTGTGTGTCATGCGATCTATCGGTGTTCTGGCTGTTGTTGCGTCTTGTATGTGGCTTTGCCTGCTTGACTTTACTACCTTTTCATCTTTCTTCAAGACGATTCTAAAGAGTGGTCTGAGTATTGGATTTGATGGGGAAATAAAGAAGCTATGCTGAAAATGATTAAATTATGTTATTCGGAAGTCACATACATTAATTGTGTCCACATGAGATGGGTTAACCCATTAAGCATGTACATTTATTGTATCTCGGCGTCTCATCAGAATCCAGCCTGTTTGACACTCGAACTATGTTTTCAGTAAAGATATTGAAGCAGTAATGTATTTTAGAAATATAAATACGCACTGATATTTGTTAATGAAAATAGTTTTAGGGCTTAACCAGTTACAATTCTCTACTTGCAGCGTGTTTTCTAAATGCCTACATATTACATAATCCATTCGTTTATCAGCTGTAAAATCCCGTTCCGGTTCTGTTGCCATGTTTCAAGAAGCGGGATACAGAAATATTGTTGTAAATGGAGAAGAAGTAAATTCAAGCAGGCAAACCCACATGCAAGACGCAACCACCACCAAAAACACCGATAGATAGCATGACACACACAAACACACAACCATACACCAAAACGCACAGTCACACACGAGATAAATACAGACAACACCAACAAACACAAGAACTAGAGACAAACGTTTCACACATGAACAAAATCACAAGCCCAAAGACACAAGACAAACAAAAGGAAGGGTGACAAAGAGAGTACCGCCTTGGCACGGTCAGAAACAAAATCACCACTTTGGGTTCAAACCGGTTTACGGACGTCCTAACCTCACACTTCTCTCAAAGTCACCCTAGCTTTACAAATAGTGTAAATAAAGGTATCCCCGCCGGACTTACCCACAACATAGAAGACGGTGAACACATGACATGTAAAACATAGCATAATAACTGTGACAATCCCATAATAACTGTGACAATCCGTCAAATATGTACTCGATGACTTTGCTGAAGTCAGAGCAACTGCTGGGTAGTCGTTAAGGGCACAACAGGGACAAAAGTAATACATGACTCTGGTAAGCTCATCCCGTATCCGAGTTAACAGTATACCATCATAGAGTACTACCCTCGGTCTGTCATCGCGCATTCAAAGAGGGAAGCGTAGCTACCGACTGTATCAGGGTCAATAACCAAACATGCAGTGCGTTGCAATATAATGGGATCATAACCTTTCTTCTTAAATGTTTTAATGCGTTTTATAAACAAATCATGAAAATGGATATGACCCCGAATTTTCCAAAGTTTGTAGATAACATCCCCATAAACGTCTGGTTGAGAAATGCCTTGTTGCTGTAACGTCCGTAGATTGCAATTATATTTACTAATGAGTAGTAAATTTCGATAATAAAATTTTGAAAACGTTTTCCGAAGTGTGTGATATCTGTAACATTGCTTAAGAAGTTTATCAGTTATAACTAAATTACGACTTAAAAACAGGCTCGGGCAAACTGAATAAGTATATAGAAATCTAGAAAAGGATAATTAACAATTATAAAATTAAAATCTTCACTTTTATCGTATATTTTGGACGAAACTTTATCATTTGTAATTGTAAGTTGGTTTTAAGTTACTTTACAACGGAGGACACCTATTATACTTTTAACGAGTTTTAACATCTGTTTTCATTCACGAAAAGACATCGTATAGTCTCTGTAACGGGAAAATCAAATATACATTTATTGTCTGTATCTATAGACGCTTGTCACGACGCTTGAAAAAAATAGTGTACCTATAATGACTTACGGGCTACTGATGTTTCTTTATCTCATGACACTATTATTCATCTATGTTAGACAGGACGATAATATTCGCCACTCAATTTACATAATCATATTGTACAAAACATCATGTGAAATTGACATACTGTAATTTGGTCACACTTTATGTGAAGGCGTGGGAAACCAGCTTCTACCTAATTAAATCAGACTGGCAAAAATCTTCAGATAAATTCACAAGACATGATGTTTTACCACTGAATTAGACAGCGGAAATCGCTACGATATCGTTTCATTGATAAAACAAATATACCTTACAGACTGGTGCTTTTTATGTGGGGACGTGACATCAAATCCTGCCCCCCTCGCTACCCCTGTCGACATTGTTATAAGCCGGTTAAAAAGAACCATCAAGCAAATATTCTGTGATGTATGTTTATAATTATGGCGCATTAAATGTCCAGACGTAACCCCAACACAATATCAGACTTTTGGTCAATATGGTGTTGCAATGAATGCTCAACGTTTAAATTTAGTGATTTACTATTCAGTGACAAGTCATCTGAGCCAGAAATCTTTAAGCGGAAATGTTATTGTGAACAACAGCAAAAGTACAAACGCAAATGATGAAGACCCTGGGATGGACACAACCCCTTTCTAGGAACTTCAACAATTACGTTTCAAACACAAATAGTATTAGATATAAATCTATGGAAATTGCAGATATTTTTTTATGAAAGTTTGACTGATATTTGCTTCTTTGCTGAAACCAAATTAGATGCATTTTTAACCAAAATGTTTTATTGTAACTGATTTTAACGTCTTCAGGAAGGACAGAGCCTCACATGGGGGCGGGCGTATGGCCTATGTGAGATCTAACCTTCCTGAAAGACAAAAAACGAGAGTTTGACTGGACCTATATATGAAAAAGTAGCACAGTCAACCAGGAAAAGCCACACACAAAACGCCATCACCACCAAAACACCGACAGAAAACATTTATATAACCATTTATACAATACATACAGGACAAAGCCACACACAAGACGCATCCACCACCAACACATCCAGACAGCACGTCACACACACGTAGGCACACAACCAAACACTCGAGAACACAGAAAACACCAATTAACACAAAGGCACCAGACAAACATGAACACAAGCACAAAGATACGAGACAAACAAAAGTAAGGATGACAAAGAGAGTCAATTTCTATTGAAGCAAAAATGAACAACATAAATTTGGCGATTTAGTAAACACGATATTGTTTCTAAATTGTGCATAATCATAAAATGAAGAATCTTTTACTGTATAGAAAATATGATTTAGGAAAATATTAAAAAGTAACGGTCCTAAAATAGATCACTGTGGGACACCCTTTGTAATATGCTGCCATTCGCTGGTAACGGGTCCCATCCTAGCCTGCTGCATTCGGTCTGAGATAGTTTCCCAGGAGCTTGACAGCCTCTGTGGCAGCCCATATGCCTGAAGTGTGGCAGTCATCAGATCGTGAGGAAGGCAGTCAAACGCATTGGACAGGTCAATAAGAATGGTAGCGACATACTTAGTCGTCCAAAGCTTGACGCCAGTCCTCAAGAAGACGAAGCAGGGTAGTCGGGAACTTGAAACCCTTGCGAAAAGCAGCTAAAAAGGACTGAAAATTCACAGTGTTAGGAAAGTTGACCGATTTTTCTACATGTAAGACCGGTCAGCATGTTTATAATCATATTTGAATTGTATCTTCCCTCCCTGAATTTTCAAAATTTAATATGAATTTTAAATTAATTGGGTGCTTTCTAAAAGGGCATTTGTAAACAAAATCATAATTTAAAGCAATCATAATAATCATATCCATATTAAATCATCAGCAAACAAAGTAGACCCTGATCAGCCGGCTCCTATAGGAGCTTTCAGTTTGAGCAGCTTTCAGTTTGAGCTCTATTTTGTTTACTGAGGCATATTCGTGCAGTATGGGTTAATAGTCACACATCTTGTGTATCTACATGTATATACAACAGTCAGAGACAGATTAATGCTTGAGATCTTATATCTAGGCTTAGACATTTAGTACCTGTGATATTCCTGATGAGAATAATTGTCTTCTAGTGGTGTGAAAGTTGCTGACCAGTCCCCTTCAAATCTGATTTGAGGTGATATGTTGTTTGTTTTTCTTAAATGTCACACTTTTGTGTTCCTTTTGCCTATCAGGGGGGGTATACTGGAGTCACCATTTCCGTGGGTCTGTTCGTCTGTCCGCTCGTCCGTCCGGCTTGTCCGGATCGTAACAAAGTATAAACGCTAATGATTTCACACTTCATATACAGATATATCACATTGACCGAAAGTGCAGTGCATAAGGTTCGTATCTCTGTCTTCAGTAGTTTTTGGAGTTATTGCCTTTTGTTATTTTTCTCAAAATCAGGCTTTTCCGGATCATAACTTTCAAAGTATATAAACTATTGACTTCAAACTTCATATACATATATAACACATGGACTACAAGTGCGGTACACAGTGTCCGTAACTCTGTCTTCAATATATTTGGTGGAGTTAATGCCCTTTGTTGTTTTTGTCAAAATCTGGCTTGTTTTTATAAATGATTTTTCCGGAGCTTTTCACTGTCATGCCGCAACAATTTATTTCTAAATTTTGCATTATTGTTGAACACCATCTGAAACTTTGCATCTGTGATAGTGGGGGTATTAATCACCTTTGGTGGTAGTTCTAGTTTTTTTCATTTTATGACAGTTTTAGGCCTCTGGTCTAGATCAGCATCTTTCACACACCTTTTATTTTGTTATCGCTTAATTTTGTGAATTTTGTCTTTATTAAATGTTAGGACCTTTTAATTTAAACATTTTCCTAGCTGCAACTCTTCAGCACATAAATGTGTTTGTTTAAGCTGGTCTTAAACCTATGCTTTTGTATATGATTATGCTTATTTGCTTTTTATGTGCACATGTAATTAAAACTATGCATGTCTGTGATCTTGTTTAAATTTTATTTATTTGTTTGTTTCTGTTTGTATACTTATGTTTTTTCGAGGAAAAAGCCCCACAGGGCTTATGTTACTATGTTATATACATACTATCCGACGTGTAATAAAATTTGTCTATGTCTATGTCAATCGTAAGACAACCAATCGAATAAGCACCAAAGAAGACAACACGTTCATGTTTGATATTGAAGACCCGATATTATTCGGCAATGCGTTAACTATTCGACACAGCGCAATACTATCGCAATAAATATAGATTGAACATTACTTAATAATAGATGTCTATGGGATTGTAGAAATTACATACAGGGTACGAATTACCACGTGGAAACGGGGCTATCCAGGTACAAATGGTGACGTTTATTTAACAATATACGGCGAAACCGGAGTACAAACTGGGGAAATTGGACTTCGAGGGATCTGGGATGAATATGGAGTTATCACTTCATTCAACATAGTTTCGAGTGACGTTGGAGATGTAAGCATATTAGTCAGTTGTACTTCTGTGCTGCTTTTGTATGCGACAGTTATTTAGGAACTTATAATTAGATACAAATATGTACACGTGCATACCATGGTGCAGATTTGTATTAAGTTATATGATGGCATGTTTTTGTGTTTGTTTCTGTTCATTAAATAGTTGGTTAGCATACAAGTAAAACAAGTACTCTCTTGAAACTATCCTGTGAAATGTTTATCATGCCCAGCTTCAATGGTGTGTATATTGCTTTGCCAATGTTGGTCGGTCGGTTTGTCAGTCACAAAGATATTTTAGTTGTAAACAAATGATTTCTAGTCAATACCTAAAGAATGGTTTGGTCTAAGTTTCCTCAAATTCGTTTTAGCTGGAATTTCATATTTAGCCCATTTGCCACCAGTTGGTTCGTCCATGCTTATATATTGGATTAGTCCATTTTGTGTCACCTGCCGAGAGGCAGTGTGTCACTTAGGAATCACTTTTCCGTCGTCTGTCTGTCTTTCCATCACACTTTCCGTTTTTTGGCTATCATTTCTAAACTAATCATTATAGAGCTTTCAAATTTCAAACATGGAACAAGCATGATGAGAGAGTGTCATGTACAAGGGCTATAACTCTAGCATCAAATATTTAGTTATTCCCCTTTTTCATATGTTCTTGTCCGGACAATAACTCTTTATCTACTGGTTCAATTGATTTGAAGCATTATATATGGAACAAGCATGATTGGAGGAAGTGTTATGATCCTTGTGCATAACTCTAGCATCATTATATTTGGAATTATTCCCCTTTTGTCATATTGTTTTTATTTTTACAAATACCAGTCAGGTTTGTCATGTATATACCATTGTCAACTACACCATGGGTGGGTGGGTCTGTGGAGATTTGTTTAATCCGGTGGGGGATTCATGTATTGCATAGAAATTTGTTCCCCTTTGTTCTGATTTTCGCACTCGAGCATATTAACAGTTTTTGTGTCAGCTGCGAGCAGGTGACACGTGTTCATCCGAACACTCTTTTTATCGAGGGGATGTCTAGTATAAAGTTTAATTGTTGTTTTGTTTTATAGTGTATGTCCTATCAGCAAACAGTGTAGACTGATCAGACGCCGCATAATGTGGCGTCTGATCGGAGTCTACACTGTTTTCCTACATTCCACATATGGAAACGTGGGTGCGAATAGGTTAAAAGGAAGCTGCTATAATAAATACATGGTCGATATGAATATTACGGTCAGCAGGTGAAATGTCATAGTCAAAGGTTAAATGTCACATATAAAAATTCCGAACGTTAGAATTGGTGATATTATTAGGTGCATTATATTTGACATGCATACCCATCTTATGAAGCTACGACGTTTGGTTCATATCTAGATAAATTTCATGATTACAAGCTGGCTGCCCAAACAGCACCACGACGACAAACAGCAAATGTACATGTATATAAAAGAGAGGCACAGACATAACAAACAAACAATAGGTGAAGATGGAAGTACCGCCTTGGAACGGTCTGTGACAAATGTCACTGGAGGGTTTAAACGGCTTAGGGGCGCCCAACCTTACACTTAGTCAGTGTAAATAAACATATCCCCTTTCCGACTAATCGACAACAATCGCGATGGCAAATACAGTGGTAAAGTGCATGTAAAACGAAAACATTTAAGTGAGACAACTGTATTGACCCAAACAGAGTAACTGTAGAAACGTAATAAAGGGTACGACAAAAAACAAATATCAGACGTCCTCCTTCTGTTTCCGGATTAAAGAGGTCCCCTTCATAGAGTACAAACCTTTCTTGCCGTGATTTACAACTATAAAAGGTTGACAACCAGACACACAGTATGTTGTAGTACCATAGGATAGTATCCCTTTATAGTGAATGTTTTAATGTATTTATTAAACAAAGTGAGAAAATGGGAATGTCTAATTTTACGAAGTTTGTAAATCACATTACCATACTATTAAGGATGTGAAATACCGTGTCGTAGGAGCGCCTTAAGATTACATTTGTATTTGCCAATAAGTGAAAGATTTAGGTGATAAAATTCAGAGAATGTTTTTCTTAGTTTATAATATCTATATCCTTGCTTAAGCAGCTGGTCAGTTAAAATAATAGTTCGACTGTTAAAATAGTCAACAGAACAAGCTCGAGCGAAACGAATAAGTTGAGATACATAAATTCCGTAAGATGGGGCACGGTTAACATCTCCACCAAGGTTAGGGAAATTGACAATATTAAAATCAAAATCGCCTCTTTTGTCATCAATTGTAGAAGAAATCATTCCATTGTCAATTTTAAGGTCAAGATCGAGAAAAGCCACATACGTGTCGGGGGGATTAGCTTTATTCAATTTAAGACTTTTTGGGTACAAATACCATCCAAGTATCGAGAAGTATCATTGAAGGCTTTTATGACATCTTTTTGCGATTGAGAGTTCAAACTCAACATGAAATCTCTTTCATAGCAGTACAAAAATAAATCGAAGATCAGTTGTGCATAATTCGTACCCATAGGAATATTGATCACCTGAAGGCATATAGCATTCCAATAATGTATGAATATCTTATCCAGAAGAAAGGTTAGTAATTCGCAAACTTCTGAGCAAGACCAATTGGTGTAATATTTCATTGTCTCGTCAGTAAAGAAAGGCTTTTTCAGCATTACACGCCAGAAACGATGTTTTTCTCTGGCAACTATTTTCTGGATTAAGCTAGTAAGTTTATCTTTAATTAGATCAGGAGGAATGGTTGTGTACAAAGTAGAAAAATCGTACGTGCTTACAGTGGATGCAAGAAACCACGTGTTCTTAAGTTTGTGTTCTTAAGTTTGTGTAAGCCTTCTGAAGAGTTCTCAATAGAGCAGAAGAGATTTATTCCAGACATTTCATAATTCTTATCATAGTATAATTGCACATGTTCTTTTGTCTTAGTTAAACAAGAATTTAAAAGTATAGACAACTTAGTAGTTGTACAAGAGATAGAATATGCAATGGAACGCGCTTTACATGGCTTTTTATGTGGTTTCGGTAACCAATACGTTGTAGGAAGTTTATATTGTGTAATTCTAATATCGGCTCCAAGTTGTTCACACTTTTGACATTGTCTGAAACGACGGCCCAAGACCAAGTTTCGCGCAATATATTCTCGGATTTTATTTTATTGGTCGGGTCAGAAATTAATGGGTAAAGTGATGTTTATATTATTGTGGTAGTGGTTATGTTTTAGCGTGGATGTAATTTATCAATTTACAATATCAATCCACGATATATCTGCCTAGCACAATTTATTCCATAAGGACGTTTTTGGCCCTTTTTCAAAACATAAATCCAGAATCAGATCAGAGTCTACTCGGCCGGCTAACTTGGTGCTGCCTTGCACATGGTGTCTCATCGGGACTCAAAATGTGCATAGTTATAGAGACATTGTATAAACTATAAATTATCGATAACTTGAACTCTAAAAAGGCAGTATTAATGGTCTTTAAGACAGGTGGCAGCTTAATACAAGATGAGTTATGCCGAACTCTCCTCATCGGACTCTCTGCATAACTATAACCTGCATTAAGGAACCACCTGTCTAAAAGGTATACATTCTTCTATGGAAAAGTAGTATAGTCAAGCAGGCAAAGCCACTTACAAGACACAACCACCACCAAAACACTGATAGATAGCATGACACACACAAACACATTCACATACAACTACACACCCAAACGCACACTCACACACGAGATAAACACAGAAAACATCAGCAGACACACAAGAACTAGAGACAAACACTCCACACATGAACAGAATCACAAGCACCTTAGACGTAAGGCAAACAAAAGGAAGGGTGACAAAGAGAGTACCGCCTTGGCACGGTCAGTAGCAAAAACACCACTGGGGTTTAAACCGGTTTACGGACGTCCTAACCTCACACTTCTCTCAAAGTCACCCTAGCTTTACAAATAGTGTAAATAAAGGTATCCCAGCCGGTCTTACCCACAACACAGACGACGGTGAACACAGGACAACATGTAAAACATAGCATAATAACTGTGACAATCCGTCAAATATGTGACTTAGCTGAAGTCAGAGCACCTGCAGGGAAACCGGTAAGGGAACGACAGAAAAAAAGTAATACATGAATCTGGTAAGCTCATCCCGTATCTGAGTTTGAGAGTATATCATCATAGGGTACTACCATCGGCCTGTCATATACTGAAATAACGTGTTAACTAGTGGGAGGTTGGGTGTCTCAAAACCGGTGTAATCCCCAGTGACTTTTGCCACTGACCGTTCCAAGGCGGTGCTTCAATCTTCCCCCTATTAATTGTTTGTTATGTCTGTGCGTCTCTTTGTGTCTTTTACATACATGTACATTTGCTGTTTGTTGTCGTGGTGCTGTTTGGGCGGCTGTGTTTTGTATGCGGTGTTTCCTGTATGATTCATACATGTACTTTCATAATGTACTTTTAAGTGTTATCTGTGTCCTTGAACCCTTTACTTCATGGCATCGTGAATATTCGTTCACGGGACTGAATAGAAAACTGTATAAAGACATCTTGTCTTGTTTTACTCGAATGTAAGACGGGGCGTCATATCTTGTCTTGCACATGGGTAGGTCGATTTATGCATGCACCATTTCGTCAGGTTAACCAAATTAATCCGTTTAACGGTATATTCGTTTCCACAACCCTATCCGCAGAGAATACAAAAACCGAAGTACATTGGCCCGATATTAATAACCTTGTTTTATAAATATTGTCTTTCTTTGATAACATTCATCTATTGCTAGTAGTAGCATCATGTCTTTATAATTATGTCTCTCCCATTTATGGGGAGACATATTGTTTTTGCCAGAGTTGCCTGTCTGTCCGTCCGTCCGTCTGTCTGTCTGTCCGTCACAAACTTGTGCCACGCTTATCTCTGAAACCACTTGGGCTAGTCACCAAACTTCACAGGAATGCGGACCAGCATGTTGTGCACCTGGGATTTTTGAATTGTCTCCCCCTGATAACTTTGGAGTTATTGCCAATGATATGATTACTTAAAATTAGAGAAACTTTGTGTCATGCGTATCTCTGAAACCGCTAGTACTAGAGCCATCAAACTTCACAGGCATGCATTGTTGTACACTTGGGCACTTGTACACTTGAATTGTCTCCCCCTGATAATTGTTGAATTATTGCCCTGATATGAACACTTAAATTTATACAAACATTGTGTCGTGCGTATCTCTGAAACCAGTCGGTCTAGAGTCACCAAACTTCACAGGAATGTTCACCAGCATTAGTTGTTGTGCAGCAGGTATTTTTGAATTGTCTCCCCTAA
Source organism: Azorinus chamasolen (assembly GCA_963576725.1). NCBI lineage: Eukaryota > Metazoa > Mollusca > Bivalvia > Cardiida > Solecurtidae > Azorinus > Azorinus chamasolen. The sequence goes on along the minus strand of OY755241.1, from coordinate 40,586,404 downwards.
TAACTTTGGAGTTACTGCCCCTGATAACTTAAAATTAGACAAATTTTACTTAGTGTAATGCATATCTCTAAAACCACAAGGGCTAGAGTCACCAAACTTCACAGGAATGTTGACCAGCATAATTTGTTGTGCACCTGGGGTATTTGAATTGTCGACCCCTAATAACTTTGGAGTTACTGCTCATGATCACTTAAAATTAGACAAACTTTACTTAGTGTCCTGCATATCTCTGAAACCACAAGGGCTAGAGTCATACAAACTTCACAGGAATGCTGACCAGCATGTGTTGTGTAACTGAGATTTTGAATTGTCTCCCCCTGGTAACGTTGGAGTTATTGCCCCAGATTACTTAAAATTAGACCCTGATAAGTTTGGAGTTACAGACATTACACTTGTGTATTGGAAAGAGGATGAGAGGGGGAGACATCTGTTTTTGTGACAAAAACAATCCTAGTTTATACTGCATTTAGTCTTTATGTATCTATTCTTTTTCTGTAGATTTCTTATGTTGAAATTCGATTGGAAAGAATACAACATTGGTATTTTAAAAGTATTTCCATTTACGATCCTGCAAGAAGCAAATTCTATGCGTTTCAAGTTCCACGATGGATAAAAGTCGACATTAGGAAAATGGTCTTCCGACCAAATCTTGGTGAGTTATTTCTGATTTGAAAGCAACCGTGAGAGTCCCTTGAACGATTGCCTTTTATGTGCAAGAAATGAAGTAACACCGTAGATTTACACCAGGCCCAGGTATTACAAACGCGTTTAAGTTCAATGAAGTTTCAGGTGAAACTTCTTTGCCATATCGAAGCTCATTTTACTCCAAACAATGAAACTCACTTTGCCCAAAAAAGGATATGTGTTATGACGTTTTGTAATCATATAAACCATTTACTATGCTGAAAAAGAAAGCTTGATAATCCGCCCAAAGAGATGGAATGGTCGAAGTGAAAAGTATAACAAGATGGCCCTTAATCGCTCATCTGATTACCATAGATTTCAGATTTTTGCTGGGTAGCCCATGGGTAGGGCCAATATTGACCTTAGGTACAATACTTGAACAATGTTGATAGTGGATCATGAGCAGTGGTTCTGCAGAACAATATTTTCAAAGATTTAGTACAATGATTCTGACCAATGAAGATTGGGCTAAAAATGTGCCCTCTATAGTAATTTTTCTAAGATTTGACCTAGTGACCTAATTGTTATTCCCATCCAACCCATGATCACACTCAACCTTGATATCACCAAGACAAACACTCTGAGCAGGATTGAGGAAGACTGGGCTAAAAATGTGGCCGCTGGAGTGTTAACTACATTTTTTAAGATATGACCCAGTGACCTACTTTTTGACCTCACATAACCCACTTTCAAACTTGTCCAAGATTTTATTATGAAATCATTCTGACCAATTTTCATGAAGATTTGGCTATATATGTGACCTCTAGAGTGTTCACTGTTTTCCTACTATTTGACCTAGTGACCTAGTTTTTAACCCCACATAACCCACTTTCACGTTCGTTTGAGATTTTATCAAGACAATCATTATGACTAAGTTTCATAAAGATTGGACAAACAATGTGACCACTTGAGTGTTCACAAGGTTTTTCTACTGTTTGACCTAGTGACCTAGTTTTTAACCCCACTTGACCCACTTTCGAACTCGTCCGAGATTTTATCAAGACATTCATTCTGACCAAGTTTCATGAAGATTAGACTAAAATTGTGACCACTTGAGTGTTCACAAGGTTTTTCTGCTGTTTGACCTAGTGACCTAGTTTTTAACCCCACGTAACCCAGTTTTCAAACTCCTCCGAGATTTTATCGAGACAATCATTCTGACCAAGTTTCATGAAAATTGAGCTAAAAATGTGACCTCTAGAGGGTTCACAAGGTTTTCCTACTATTTGACCTAGTGACCTAGTTTTTAACCCAACTTGACCCACTTTTGAACTCGTCGGAGATATTATCAAGACATTCATTCTGACCAAGTTTCATGAATATTGGACTACAATTGTGACCTAGAGTGTTGACAAGCAAATTGTGGACGACGGACGCCAGACATTCAAGTCTACCAAAAGCTCATCCTGAGCTTTGCTCAGATGAGCTAAACATGCGACAGTTCCTTTGAATGACGAGCGCATTTCCATTGGTTTTCAGTTAAATGTATACAACAGTCTTGCGATAGAATTTATCGCAAGTGACATGTCAAATTCTTTCCTTTTCTGGTGTCGTTTTGGACTAATTTTGTTAAGATATATATAGGCAGTTCCATTAACCAATGTTGAATTATATCGAACTGTGCTGGCTACAGAATAGTTTATTTATTTTAGTCAAAAGGGACGTTCGTGGAGTTTGGATCCAGTGTAGATATACTGTGGTCTGGGTTTACACTGTTTGACAGACCATTGCTAAGATAGTTATGAACGTATGATATTCCGTCCTGGACGTTTGTTTTCAGTTCTCAATATTAGCGATAATACGTATGTGTGATATGGCTATATATCATGCTTTGATAAAACGTTCGGTTGAAAGGAAACACAGCTAGTTCGTTGTCTTTGATGATATTGTACAAGAAGCGTGACTGTACACACTTTTTCGAGACGCAAAGGCCCCTTAGAAAATGCATTTGGAAGCGTTCGTCAAGTGTACTGTTTATACACTGATATAAGGCGTTCCCAATTGCGCTGCTGCTTGTTTCGAAGCTGTGCCGTCTTAAGCATAATTTAATGAACGGGGTCAACCAAATGTCACAAAGGAGGAGATCAGGGCTATAAGATGAATGTGATTCTCCTGTACTACGGCTGAATGATGGGCTGATGCATTGTCATGTAGCAACTGGTCCTTCGGGATCGGATCATTACTTTTGAAATTTGAATACTGCTGAAGCCGGAGACAGGGGCGTGAGTAGTGTAGCACTTTTATTTACTACTCATGAACAGACTCAATAAAACCGAGTCTGCAGTTGTCTCATTTCGCATTGCTGTCTTTGCTTTCGAAGAATCTCCCACTTTCAGAATGTACTTCACAACAGCAGGTGTTAAGTGCGTGTGTGGCGGTCGTAACAAGTCTCCCCGTACTTCATTATCAGTGTTATATTTTCTTGGTCACTCTGGATCATTAGTTTTGCTTACTCCAGTGCCATGGAGTGTGATTAGTTCAGCGCTTTTAATTACTACTCATGAACAGACTCAATAAAACCGAGTTTGCACTTTTCGCATTGCTACTTTTGCTTTTGACGGATCTCATAATATTAGTGCGCGAACCCCTGATTTTGTTGTTTAGCTAGCAGAGGACAGTTTCTTTGTAAAATGTATCAGTAACACAACTACTATTCAGTGACAAGGATAAAAGCCATAATTTCATCTGAGTCAAAGAACAGGACACAAATATCCCGTCTGACGTTCCTACACCACCGAGGGTGACGGGTCTGTTATTAGTTTCACCCACCAGATTTTATTGTTTTACTGTTATGTTTAAAAAAGTACAACCAGTCTCATCATGTTACAATTTCTATGATTACTTGTTTTTATATTGAACAAGCAGAGCGGAAACTTTTTCTACTTTCTCCCTCTTTTGTTCACAGCAAAATAAATGTAACCTGTGGGAACAAACTTTACACAGGTATAACGTTTCTTTTGAAATCATAACACCGCTGACCAATATTTCCCCTAACTGCTTGACTTTGCCGATTATTGCTTTCACAGCATCCTGGGCGTCCAGGACGAGCCTCATCTGTAGCTCTGATTATTCCGCCTTTAAAGAGAGATGCCCATCGGGTAATAGGTATGAAAGCGATGTCCCCATACACTTTGTCCAAGTCAGCAGTAATTTATGATGCACCGATGCCAAGCAGTTTTAACAATACGCCCACAGTCGTGTTTTCAGTCAGAATGATATATTACATGTATAAAATCAGCTTTAGTGTCATTTCCGGTAAGTTCTAATGGTTAAGACAATGGACTGTTCCCATTATTTTCTAATGGCCCTTAAATGTATGTCACGTTATTAGAATGTCATGGTATTTTATCATTTTGCAAACTTAAGCCTTAGAATAATGCTTAAGCCTTTGCAAACAGAGTAGAATAATTTCAGTTGATTTCCGTAGGAGGGATTTGATCTGCTCCGATTGTTTATAAAACAATATAGATCTATTTCTTCGTTTCATCATGTCATCTCATCATTCATCGGCGCTATATGACCTATTCAGTGTTGCGGTGCCGTAAAACCCAACTCACTCACTCTTCGTTTTTGCCATGGCCAAAATCTTATCTCTTTCTATGCAATTATCAAACTCCATCGAATTAGTATCCATAATGCCATTCTTTCTGACATAAATGGTCATAGAGTAAGGTATTAAACAGCTGTAGTGTATAAACATATAAACCAAATATTATGTACTCAAATTTGGATCTACTGCCCATTTGATCAAGCTTTTGAGTAAGTGTTCCCTAAGTGTTCATTAGACGCCGAGTGAGTCATGCAGGAAACACCGCATACAAAACAAACAACCGTCCAAACAGCACCACGACGAAAAACACTAAATGTACATGTGTATAAAAGACACAAAGAGACGCACATGCAAGATATAGGGGGAAGATTGAAGTACCGCCTTCGAACGGTCAGTGACAAATGTCACTGGAGGTTTAAACCGGTTTAACCTAATTAATTACAAGCAGAAGGACATAGATGATATTGTTAACGTTTCCCTACGTTACATTGACGATCATACTCAATCACATAAGTCTAACGGAAACGCCCTGGAAATACGTTGCCTTTTGTTTACCTATATTCGTCCGTCATAGTATAGTTATTTCCCTGTTTTGGTAATATCTGGGGTAAGGGGATTATATAATGTTGGCATAGCTTGTAACCCAAATCGATTGAATGTACTTTAACCATAAAAACGTATCTTAACTGGCATTTGCAAACTTCTGGGATCCAGATAACTCGGTATCTTATCGAGATCAAAGCTGGTTGCTACTCGGCCTTTTGTTTCTCAAAAGCTTAAGCTAACTAAATATATAAACTTTAAAACATGCAAGGACTTTTTTTAGCTGACACCATTTTTATAGGAAGAGAATAGTGAAATGCAACATAATACGTCACACTATTTTAAAGTAATGCACCTGTATTAGCAATGAGATCTTGACAGTTGATAGGTGATTATGACAGTTGATAGTTAATAGCTTAACTTACTAGTTGATATTTGAAATTGATAACTGATGGCTTAAATTGATCTTACACATAATTGGCACGGTAACATGCATTCAGTTTTTCTAGAGATAGAGGATCAGGTGATAAAAAAAGGACTGGGAGAAATTAGCCCGCCCGCCAAACTATCGTCAATGCTGAAAGCCGTCTACGCCACAAGGATATTGTCGGCACAACAACGGTCGACACAAAGTGACTTGGTTCAGTAGACAAACATTGGAAATGTAGGAAAAATCAAAACAAGAAGAGAAATGGTTCAGACAAATGTACGAATGACAGAGGAAGATGATAGAACTACAAAGGCAGTGGCAATAGGATATCAAGTTGCTTGGACCATGCGACAGACGAAAGATGACCTGGGCATATATCTGGCGCAGTCCACCCCTATGCATCAGCGTTTTGGTAAACTCTGTCTGTTAGATGTGTTACAACAAGCTATGGTCCTACACGTATATTTGAATGTCCATTTGGTTTACGACATGGTTATTATTTATGTCCCATGTTGTTTGTAATGTTTATAAATTAACTATAAAATGCTTTGTGATGAAGACATACGTGTGGTGCAGTTATTACCTGACACAGTTGAGTTATTTCTTTTAACGTTTGCAGTTGACATCGCACTGATTGCATATACTATCAACGGGTTGCAAAAGCAATTAAACGTTTTACAAAAGTTTTGTCAAATGTACAAACTTGATGTAAATATTGCAAAATCCAAGGTGATGGTTTTTAAATGGGGTAGGTTAGCAAACTGTGACCGATGGACAAATAGCGGCAATAAATTTAATGCTATGATCGTCTTTACATATGTGGGTATGAATTTTAAAAAATCGTCTTACTGTATAGAATTGGACATTCGACATCAAGTAAAGCAAACATGCACTGCTCAGTCTTTTCAGTTCACTACATCAGTTTTCGTCTTTACCGTATAAAACGTTTTTCAAGGTTTTTGACTCAAGGATAGCTTCTATTTTGTTATAAGCATCAGAACTTTGTGCAGACATAAAGAGACGCACAAAGAAAAAACAAACATACAATAAGAGGAAGACGGAAGTTCCGCCTTGGAACGGTCAGTGACAATGGTCACTGGATTTAAACCGGTTTAGGGGCGCCCAACCTCACACTTATTCCATCCCTACCCTAAAAGACAAACAGTGTAAATAAACGTATCCCCTCTCCGACTAATCTACAACAACCTCGATCTTCACAACAGCAGGTGTTAAGTGCTGGTGTGGCGGCCGTAAAAAGTCGCCCCGTACTTCATTCTCAGTGTTATACCTTCTGATCTGATCACTTCGAGATCATGAATTTCAGTACTTCTTGTTCTGAAAATTGAATACCGCTTAAGCCGGTGCTAGGGGGCGTGAGCAGTGTTGCATTTTCAATTACTGCTCATGAACAGACTCAATAAAACAGAGTCTGCAATTTTCTCTTTTTGTGTTGCAATTTTTGCTTTCGGAGGATCACCACCCTTCAGAATTTATATACAGTGGTAAAGTGAATGTAAAACGAAAACAACTAAGTAAAACAAAGTGTCTCCAGCTATCGCTAGTGTATTCAATGGTTGAGCTGCAACCATAGTACCTGTAGAAAGAAAGAAAGCGTACAACAAAAACGAAATAGTACAGATATCCAACGGCCTCCTTCCGTTTCCGGATTTAAGAGGTCGCTTTCATAGAGTACTAAACCTTTCTTGTCGGCGTACATGCAAAGAGGCCAGCGTGATTCCCAACTGTAAACGTGTTGACAACCAGACATGCTGTATGTTGTAGCACTATAGGATCATATCCCTTTTAATGAAATCTTTAACATATTTGATGAAAAAAGTGAGAAAATTGGTATGTCCAATAATCTTACGAAGTTTGTAAATCACATCATAAATTCAGGATGTGAAATACCGTGTCGCAGAAGCGCCTTGAGATTACATTGGTACTTGACATGAAGTAAGAGATTTCGATAATAAAAGTTAGAGAATTTTTTTCTTAGTTTATGGTATCTATATCCTTGCTTTAGCAGCTTTTCAGTTAAAATGATATTTCGACTGTTAAAATCGTCAATAGATGAACAAGCTCTAGCAGAATGAATAAGTTCAGATATATAAACCCCGTAAGATGGGGCACGGGGAACATCTCCGTCATGATAAGGGAAATTTACAATATTAAAATCAAAATCATCTCTTCTATCATATATTTTAGAAGACATCATTCCATTATCGGTGCTAATGACCCCGAATTTAAGCTTACCAGACTCATGTATCACTAATCCTCTTTTGCTCGCGCTCTCTCGCTTCATTATTCATGGATATACCAGTTCCTGTCTTACACAATGGACAGGCTTGACTGTCACCCCCTGCAGCTGTAAAGGTTCCCAATCAAATGTAGCAGGTCACAATTCAATTCAATGTGTTTTATGCAATTAGGCCTCCAGCCAATACAAAAGTAACATAATACAACACAAACATCAATTCATATGCAGATGTGTGAGGTATGTATTGCAAATTAAACTGATTCGTAAATCAAACTGATTTATGACATATGCCATTGTATAATTAATGCACTCGTATGTAGTTATAGTTTTGATACAAGCTGGAATGCACTTAGAAAAGATACCCTTGCTGCATTGTAAAAATACTCATCACTAACGCCATGATTTGTTGACATGTTAACATATCTTATATCCCAATCAAATAGTGTATACTAAGACCAAGTAGGATATAAAGCCGTACACAATACAACATGGTTCCCTTACTCAACATCTTATGAGTCTACATCATATGGGGTTTACATTTCTCAACTTATTCGTTTTGCCCGAGTCTGTCTTTAAGCAAGGTTACAGATATCATAAAAAACCTTTAATATATGTTACTGAAATTGCTAAATTTAGAGCCTGTATGTTAAATTTTCGCAGCTCAGCTCACTGTAAGCATTATGGTATTTGAGCAGATTCGAACAGATCACTGATCATTCCTAGGCGGTACTTCCATCTTCTCCCTATTGTATGTTTGTTTTGTCTTTATGCGTCTCTTGATGTTTTTATAGTTCTATATATATTTCTTGTTTCCTTATGTTGCTGTTCGGGCGGCTATTTGTTCTGTATATGGTGTTTCCTGCATGACTCACTTTTGTACTTTTACTGTGATGGCTGCATAGACGAAGACTTTCATTTCATTCTTATGTGTCCATTATACAATAGCTAACGTGAGAAATACATTTCTGATATCAATGCAAAATATCCATCTATAGAAAAGTTTTATAGATTGATGTCATACAAAGATACAGATACTCTAAGAAAGTAAGCCATGTTTAAACATCCTAACACTTACCTTGAAATATTTGCATACATATTGTTAACAATGAAAAGGTAGTAAAGACAAGCAGGAAAAGCCACAAACAAAACGCCACCATCACCAAAGCATCGATGAAAAGCATTTATACACACAGACACATGGGAGATGGAAATTTTAAACACGAACAAAGACACCAGACCAACAGAAACGCAAGGGCAAACACACACAAAGACGCACACGCAGGAGATGAAAACAACAAACCTGAACAAACACATAAGTACAAAGACATCAAACAAACAAAATCAAGGGCGACAACGAGAGTGTCGCCTAGGAACGGTCAGTGGCAAAACTTCCACTGGGGGTGTAACCGGTTTACGGACGTCCTAACCTCACACTTATCTCAAGGTATACCTAGCTAAACAGTGTAAACTATAACTATCACTAAATGTGATGAATACCCCCACTAGCACATTTGACATAGAGATGGGGGTTATAGAAATAAATCACTACAATATCCGCTACAGTTTAGAAAAAAAATCCGGAAAACCTGAAATTTCCTAAATATTTCTAGGTCAAAATGCTGTAATTCGGTTAAAGATCAATGTAGTGTAACGAAATTCTAACTTGATCTGTAACTCATTATTATAAAGCTACATACCAAGTATATCAACATCTGCAAGGATTTAGAAAAATTCCGGAAAACCTGAATTTCCGGAAATTTTCTAAGTAAAATCACTGTATTTCCGTGAAAAATCAATGAAGCGTAACGAAATTCAAACGTGATCTGTAACTCATTATAATAAAGGCACATTCCAAATATCAGTATCTGTAAAGGTTTAGAAAACTTCGGAAAACCTGAATTTCCGGATTTTTTAAAAGTAAAATCACTGTATTTCTGTGGAAAATTCATGAAGCATAACGAAATTCAAACAGATCTGTCACTAATTATTATAAAGCTACATACCAAATATCACATCAATGTCTGCAAGGGTTTAGAAAAAAATCCGGAAAACCTGAATTTCCGGAAAAGTTCTAAGTAAAATCACTATATTTCCGTGAAAAATCAATGAAGCGTAATGAAATTCAAACTTGGCCTATAACTCATAATAAAGTCACATACCAAATAGTACTTCAATATATGTAAAACTCCGAAAAACTGAAAATTAACAAAGGGCAATAACTCCAAAAATACTGAAGACAGAGTTACAAACCTTGTGCAATGCACTTGCGGTCAATGTGATCTATTTATATATGAAGTTTGAAGTCAATAACTTTTAAACTTTGGAAGTTATGATGTGGACGGACGGACGGACGGACAATCATGGTGAATCCAGTATACCCACCAACACTTCTTTTGTGGTGGTATAATAAATGTATCCCCGCCAGACTTCCCCACAACATAGAATACAGTAATCACAGTACAAAATGTAAAACAAAGCATAAAACTGTGAATGTCTGTCAGATATGTACTCTATGACTTTGCTAAAAATACAGAGCACCTGCAGGGAAGCCGTTAAGGGCACGACAGAGAAAAGGTAATACATGAGTCTGGTAAGCTTATCCTATTTCTGGGTTTAAGAATATACCATCATAGAGTACTAGCCAGCCTCGGCCTGTTATCGTGCAAGCAAAGAGGGAAGCGTAGTGACCGACTGTAAAGGGGTCGATAACCAAACATGCAGTATGTTGCAATATAATAGGGTCATAACCTTTCTTCCTAAAAATATTAATGCGTTTAATAAACAAATCGTAAAAATGGATATGACCCCGAATTTTCCTACGTTTGTAGATAAACAGCACCATAGAAATCTGGGTGTGAAAAACATTGTTGCACTAACGTCCGTAAATTGCAGTTATATTTACTAATGAGAGGTAATTTTGGAATACAATTTTGAAAAAGCTTTCCGATTGTTATGATATCTGTAACCTTGCTTAAGAACAGGCTCGGGCAAAACGAATAAGTTGAGAAATGTAAACCCCATAAGATGTTGAGTAAGGGAACCATGTTGTATTGTGTACGGCTTTATATCCTACTTGGTCTTAGTATACACTATTTGATTGGGATATAAGATATGTTAACATGTCAACAAATCATGGCGTTAGTGATGAGTATTTTTACAATGCAGCAAGGGTAGCTTTGCTAAGTGCATTCCAGCTTGTATCAAAACTATAACTACATACAAGTGCATTAATTATATAATTGCATATGTCATAAATCAGTTTGATTTACGAATCAGTTTAATTTGCAATACATACCTCACACATCTGCATATGAATTGATGTTTGTGTTGTAATATGTTACTTTTGTATTGGCTGGAAGCCTAATGGCATAAAACATATTGAAATGAATTGTGACCTGCTACATTCGATAGGGAACCTTTACAGCTGGAGGGGGTAACAGTCAAGCCTGTCCATTGTGTAAGACAGGAACTGGTGTATCCATGAATAATGAAGCGAGGAGAGCGCGAGCAAAAGAGGGTTAGTGATACATAAGTGGTAAGCTTAAATTCGGGGTCATTAGCACCAATAATGGAACGATTTCTTTTAAAATATACGACAAAAGAGATGTTTTTGATTTTAATACCCATTTTCTCACGTTGTTCATCAAATATGTTAAAAAATTCATTAAAAAGGGATATGATCCTGAAGTACTACAACATACTGCATGTTTGGTTGTGAACCCTTTTACAGTTGGCAATCACGCTGGCCTCTTTGCATGTACGCCGACAAGAAAGGTTTAGTACTCTGTGAAGTTGACCTCTTAAATCCAGAAATGGAAGGAGAACGTCGGACATCTGTACTATTTCGTTTTTGTCGTACCCTTTATTACTTTTCTACAGTTACTCTGTTTGCAGCTCAATCATTGAGTACACTAGCGATAGGTGGATACAGTTTGTTCACTTAAATGTTTTCGTTATACATGCACTTTACCACTGTATTTGCCGTCGCGGTTGTTGTTGATTAGTCGGAGAGGGGATACGTTTATTTACACTGTTTGTCTTTTAGGGTGGGGATGGAATAAGTGTGAGGTTGGGCGCCCATAAACTGGTTTAATCCCCCAGTGATTTTTGTCACTGACCGTTCCAAGGCGGTACTTCCTTCTTCCCCTGTTATATGTTTGTTTCGGTTTTGTGCGTCTCTTGTTGTTTTTTATAGTTATGTACATTTGCTGTTTCCTTGTGTTGCTGTTCGGGCGACTGTTTGTTCTGTATGTGGTGTTTCCTGCATGACTCATTTTTGTACTTTTGTTAATTTTCCTTATCTTGATGGGGATGTTCCCCGTGCTCCATCTTACGGGGTTTATATATCTCAACTTATTCGTTTTGCTAGAGCTTGTTCATCTATTGACGATTTTAACAGTCGAAATCTCATTTTAACTGAAAAACTGCTTAAGCAAGGATATAGATACAATAAACTAAGAAAAACTTTCTCTAAATTTTACTATCGAAATCTCTCGCTTATTGGCAAGTACCAATGTAATCTCAAGGCGCTTCTGCGAAACGGTATTATACAGCCTGAACTTTATGGTAATATGGTTTATAAACTTCGTAAAAATATTGACATACCCATTGTCTCACTTTGTTCATCAAATATGTTAAAAAAATCATGAAAAAGGGTACTGGCGACTGTTTGTTTTGTATGTGGTGTTTCCTGCAATACTCATTTTTGTACGTTTATGAACAATGTCAGGAAACAAGTTTGTATAGGCAGTGGAGACTGTAAAGAAGTAAAACCCAGCATCAGCATCAATCGTAGATCATGCTCAGTCCTATGAGATGACGGACGACCTTTGAAGAAAGCTGATTTTCCCAGATGTTGTGTTGTCCATGTATGGCAATCTAGTCAACGCAGAACAAGTGTATGGAATTTGTCGATATCACAGTTGGAGTTCCTTTGAGAATCACTCTGTGTCAGGGCATCGGAGTGAAAGGTAGTCATTACTCTGACCTCCAGAGGCAATGCAGAGATAAGGGATTGCACACGTGACAGGGAGAGAAAGAAATAGGGCAATCAGCAGAACTGGTAATGCAGTCAAAGTATTATCACACAAGCTATGACAGAGGATAGAGAAGATCTGGAAGCCAACCATTTACACGTAGATAATCAACGGCGTGCCAACCACCAGGAGAGTGTATCTATGTTAAAGAGCCTGAACACTCTTGAGATCGTTGGATGACAGCAATTCTTGCAGTTATCACAACTGCGTTGGTCTCATAAAAATAAATCTAAATACTATTCATGATGTCACTATGCCTTACAAAAATGAACCAGGGATTGCACTTTCAATTACTGCTCATGATAAGATTCAATAAAACCGAGTCTGCAATTTTCTCTTTTTGTGTTGCAATTTTTGCTTTCGGGGGATCACCACCCTTCAGAATGTATAATCTTCACAACAGCAGGTGCTTGTGTGGAGGCCGTAAAACGTCGCCCCGTACTTCATTCTCAGTGTTGTTATACCTTCTGATCCTTCGAGATCATGAATTTCAGTACTTCTTGTTCTGAAAATTGAATACCGCTTAAGCCGGTGCTAGGGGGCGTTAGTAGTGCTCATGAACAGACTCAATAAAACCGAGTCTGCAATTTTCTCTTTTTGTGTTGCAATTTTTGCTTTCGGGGATCACCACCCTTCAGAATTTTAATATGTTCGTAAATATTGTAAAGATCTATGAAAGCAAGTACCTGCTTCATGGAGAACAAATTCAGTTTGTGCAATTTATTTCTGAGTTCATCCCCATTTTGCGACTTTAGTCGCTTTTGCAAACAGCTTACGTTCAGATAAGACGCTGGGCCAATAGTTTCTCCAACATGTGTCATGACAATTGGTCAATAGTTTCTCAAAAGATTGATCAAATTGAAAGTAATCAAAAGTGAATCAGATACATATTCAAGTGGACTTTTTGACACTGCTGTACTGTGTGCAATATAGACCTAACCTAATATCCTCCCTTATAATTCATTTCCCCTTTTTCTTGAGTTCATATTATATTATTTTAGACAACGTATTACCGTAAAGATGTAATTAATAATGAAACACGTAAGGCAAACATCTAGTTACATAATAACATGCTACAGAGACTCCGTGATTACATATTGAAATCATTAGGATAAAACTGTTTGATCCTGAAAACGTAAACCATACATAAGGCAGAACTTCCCGATACTATCGAAACATTTCGATGATTTATAGCGTGATGTGTTAAAATTATATAGGCTATGAAGCCGCATACCAACCAAGCCTGTCGTGTCATGTACACCCTATTGTGACTGAGACCTTAAAGAGGAGGTCCCTACAATGATTGCATATTTTCAATAATATCATAAAACTTGGTATTTGTTAGGCTCTATCATTATTATGAAGGTTCCCAATTTGAACTTATATCGACAAATGCCCATGTGATACAAATAAACCGATTTCATCAATAACTGATAATTTTTGTTCTACAACACAATATTATCGGCCTTTTCCGTAAATTCTTCCGCGTTTTGCCGATGATCACCCGACCACTCCATTGTTTACGTAATAGCTTTCTCGGAAGTGGTCGGAGAATCGCGAATAGGGCGAACAGTTACGAAACTAAAACTCTACCCGAATAAAACTGAAACATCGGAGAGTAAAACCGGGATCGGCGATATCAAACACATGGATGTTTTGTCATTATAAACGGTAATTGGATTGGGCTTTTTGTGATATACTACTTTTCAGCATATAAACAAATGAGTTTTGTATATTTTAAGTGTTTATGAAACGCGTCAAATGTTGGGACATCCCCTTTAACATTGCCCATATAAACTTTTTTCCACGCCTATACCAAAACAGAGTAGACTCATACCAGACAACTTCTGTAGAAGCCCTCTGATAGTTTTAGTTTGTTTTTGAAAGTACAAAAATGAGTCATGCAGGAAACACCACATACAGAACAACCACTCGCCCGAACAGCAACACAAGGAAACAGCAAATGTACATAACTAGAAAAAACAACAAGAGACACACAAAGACAAAACAAACATACAATAGGAGGAAGATGGAAGTACCGCCTTGGAACGGTCAGTTATAACAGATCTGAGTTTCTACAACTAACATCTATGTACATTATGCAATTTCATTAAGTCAGCCAATTAATATTCATGATTTCATTATTAGCCCCCACAGGTTACCGGTTGGGGATATAGGTTTGCTCGATCCCGTCCGTCCGTCTGTCTATCCGTCCGTCCGTCACGCTTCTTGTCCGGGCCATATTTCCTACAAGGGTAGGCTAAATTAATTATAACTTCACACATGGAACAATCGTGGTGAGAGAAAGTGTCATGCACAAGGGTTATAACTCTGTCATCAATATATTTGGAGTTATATTCCCCTTTTCATATTGTCTTGTCCGGACAATAACTATCAGCTGGTTCAATTAATCAGACATTTCACATATAGAACACGCATGATAAGAGAAAGTGTCATTTACAAAGGCCATAACTCTAGTATCAATATTTTTGGAGCTAATCCCCTTTTTATATTTCCATGCTCTGTCAATCTGTCACGCTTTGTGTCCGGGCCATATCTCCTACAAGGATAGGCCAAATTCATTATAATTTCACCCATGTAACAAGCATGATGAGAGGGAGTGTCATGCATAAGGGTCATAACCATAGCGTCAATGTTTTTGGAGTTATTCCCCTTGTTCATATCTTCTTGTCCGGACTTTATCTACTGATTTCAATTGATTTGAAACTTCACATATGGAGCAAGTATGATAAGAGAAAGTGGTCATACACAAGGGTCATTACTCTTACATCATTATATTTGGAGATATTCCCCCTTTTTTCATATGTCTTTCTGATGATTTTTACAAATACTATTCAGTCTTGTCATGTATAAATGAAAAGGTAGTAAAGTCTAGCAGGAAAAGCCACACAAAACGTCATCACCAAAACACCTACAGAAAGCATAGCAATTTATACTCATACACACACATACAGTAGAAAGTCACATACAAGACGCAATCACCACCAAGACATCAATAGACAGCACGTAGACAGCACGTAAGACACACACAACCAAACACACGAGAGGAACACAGAAAACACCAACGAATACACGAGCACCAGAGACAAACATGAACAAACCACAAGCACAAAGACACAAGACAAATAAAAGTAAGGGTAACAAAGAGAGAGCCGCCTTAGCACGGTCAGTAGCAAAATCCGGTTTACGTACGTCCTAACCTCACACTTATCTCAAAGTCACCCTAGCTAAACAAACATTGTAAATAAAGGTATCTCCGCCGTACGTCCCCTCAACATAGAAGACAGTAATCACAGTACAAAATGTGAAACATAGCATAACAACTGTGAAAGTCCGTCAAATATGTACTCAATGCTGAAGACAGAGCAACTGCAGGGAAGCCGTTAAGGGCACGACAGAGAAAAGATAATACATGAGTCTGGTAAGCCCATCCCACTTCTGGGTTTAAGAGTATACCATCATAGACTACTACCTTCGGCCTGTCATCGTGCAAGCAAAAAGGAAAGCGTAGCGACCGATTGTAAAGGGGTCGATAACCAAACATGTACTGTGTTGAAATATAATAGGGTCATAACCTTTCTTCCTAAAAGTTTTAATGCGTTTAATAAACAAATCGTGAAAATGGATATGACCACGAATTTTCATAAGTTTGTAGATAACATCACCATAGAAATCTGGATGAGAAATACCTTGTTGCAGTAACGTCCGTAAATTGCAGTTATATTTACTAATGAGGGATACATTTCGATAATATAATTTTGAAAAAGCTTTCCGAATTTTATGATATCGGTAGCCTTGCTTAAGAAGTTTATGAGTTATAACTAAATTACGACTATTAAAATCTACTAGCAAAGAACAGGCTTGGGAAAAGCGAATAAGTTGAGAAATGTAAAGATGTAGACCGGGGAACATCTTCATCTAGAGAAGGATAATTAACAATTTTGAAATCGAAATCTTCCCTTTTATCGTATATTTTAGACGAAACTTTATCATTAGTGATGGAAAGATTCAAATCTAAAAAGGAAGCCTGAATGGCAGATAGGTTCGCTTTGTTTAAAGTAAGTTCTTTTTGGTAAATAGAAGAAACCATATTTTCAAAATAAGGATTATCCAAATTCAAAATATCGTCTAATTACCTAGATGTTTTATTAAAAGCACTAACAATATCAGATTGTGTATCAGGTTTTAAACTAAGCATGACATCCTTCTCATAGCAATATAAAAGTACAAAAATGAGTCATGCAGGAAACACCATATACAGAACAAACACTCGCCCGAAAATCTGCAACAAGAGGGCACAATTTGTTTCCATAGGTACACCAACAACTTGACGATATATGGTATCCCCATAGCGCACAAATATGTTATCTAAAAGAAATGTTAAAGATCTACAAACATCAAGGCACGTCCACAATGTGTACTTTTCAATTTCAGAATTCGAAAAGAATGAACTTTGAACACTACAAGCAAGGAACATTTTATTTTCTCTGGCAAAGGTTTTTTCTATCAATTTAATCAGTTTATCCTTTATGAGATGGTGAGGTAGAGTAGTATAGAGTGTAGAGAAATCGTAAGAGCTCAATGAAGAAATGTACTGTTCATTTTCAAGTTTAGTTAAAATATCATGTGAATTTTTTATGGACCAAAAACCATTAATACCAGAATTGTCATATATTTTATCACAGTAACGTTTAACATATTCCTTGATAGTAGTAAGACACGACCTTAAAAGTTTAGATAGTTTAGTAGTAGTACAACAACTAGAGTTAGCAATGAAACGAGCCTTATACGGACTGTATGTAGCTTAGGAATCCAGTACATAATAGAAAGTTTATGTTGTTTTACGTTAGGATTAGATTTAAAGGTATTGCACATTTTTATATGTTCCGTGACTATATCTTTTTCAGGGATTTGCACTGTAATATATGTTTGTGAACCAGTTAATTCCTTCTTCAAAACATCAACATAATACAGTTGTCACATAATTATTACATTATTTGATGCCTTGTCAGCATGAGCAAAAACTTAATTAGAATGAAAATTCGAAATGTTTTTTCTTCAGATATCGAAATGTAATTCTAGGTCGAGGTGGTAATAGATGGTAATTAGATTTGTAAAAAGCAATACGTGTATCAATAATGTCAAAAACATGTTTTCCCAATCCGAAAGGGCATTTACATCAGCATGTTCTCGTCGACACCATATTTGATGCAAGAATTCTTGAATAACTTCAGCAATATGAGTACGACAAGTGTCAAAATCAATAAGGGGAGGTAATGTATATTTGGGTCCTTTAGTAAGGAGGGTCCTGAGACGTTTATCTTTAATAATAATAAAATATTACCAGCAATGACGTGACTAACTGGTTTATAACAAAACCTTGAAGTGCTACAGTCTCAAGAAGTAGGGGTATTGACATCAATATTTAAGTCGGATACAATTTTATTGTAGTTAAAATAACGTTCCTTATTGATTTATTGTATTTATAACAGATGATAGGTGATTCAGAATTTATGAAATATTAGGAATCGTATTACATTCTTATCACGAAATATACTTTGAATATCAATGAAGTCGATACCTTTATTTATGAACTGAAGTTTAAGAAAATGTCTTTTATGTTCAGATTCTTTATCAATATGAGGACGAAGAACATGCTGGGTGTAAATTTGTATAATAGAGTCAGTTTTGATCAGTGGGTCTGTATGCATAAATATTTTATCAGCCTCCTCGTCAATGGACTGAATACAAGAAAATGGCAAAGATGATAAACAAGAAAGCATAGCATGTTTGCCACTTTCTTTAAGAATAGTATGTAACTCGTGAACTGACATATTAAGACGTAATTTGCGCTTAATATTACCATTTCTCCGTTTACCATGCGATCTGCTTTTACGTTTTCTAATTGAAAATATTGAGAAAATGTCGATGTTACGGTCTTTAGATATATTACCACTTTGGTAAATGTTGTCATTTAAACCCAAAGGGGAAGGTGTTTGTAATTTTTTAATCCAGTCTAGCTCTATGATAAAAGGAGCTTTAGATCTCAAACTACCGGTAGTAATAGAATCATAATAAATTTGCTCCACTGGTTGAACCGAAACATTTTTAAATGAATGTCCTGTATGACGAAAATGCTGGTAAAGAAAATTGTGAACTTTTTTGGTACGAGAATGGTAATTATGTTCCCGAAACCTTGTTTTTAAAGAGCGACCCGTCTGACCTACATACTGAATACCACAGCGTGGCGCATTTCAGGTTATAACATATATAATATTGACGACTTTCGGTCTTCATCAGTCTTTTGTTCAAATAATGTGAATTTAGATTAGCTTTATTATAACGAAAGATAGATTGCTTTAAAGGAGAAAGCACGATTTTAGGTCCATTATGAAAAACGTTATTTATAGCAGACGAAGAAACATGAAAAGACGAAGCCGAAAATAGTTTTAGAGGTTTTATACAAACAGACGGCTGTAGAGATTGAAAATTAGCCAGATTATGAGGAATCTGAACCGAAGACACAGAGTGTAATTTTATGTTTTAGTTTTATTGTAGGGAGATTATTCATAATTTTTGTAGTAGTTGTTTGAGCACCCTTCCGTAAAAAGCGACATAAAGGTAGACTTCAAATCAGTATGAATATATCTAACTAAAAGAAAAGTCATAAAGCCAGTACAGAATAAGAATATTCCAGCAGCTACGACGAAAGTAATAAAGTGGACCATAGGAAGTGGGAGGAAAACAATGAACGGTATAAAGTAAGAAAAAAGCAGTAAAGTAAAGTAACAATATCTAGATCAAAAAGGGAATTCGTCTTAAAAAAGAAATCAAAAAAGTGACACAGTATGTCGATGAGTACCGAGGCCACCATGAAGTGCAAAGTACGGTGTTAAGGTGCAAATAAACGCATTGGATGTCGAGGGTTCAACGCAATAAGGACGTAACTACATGTTTTAAAATTTTACAGGAGAGCCAAAAAACCAAACTGTTTTATTCTGTTTTGAAAAACATACAAACATTCCTTTGTGAAAGCTTTAAAATTAGACATGTTACAGGAAATATGCAACACTGTAAATTAAATCTTATTAATTAATAAGAAAGAAACAGTATATATTAAAATATTGGACTTACGCCTTTATTGCACTCTTTTGCAAGTGATTCTGGAGAAATGTTATGCAAGATGGGCGTAAGTGCACTTACGCCTCTATTGCAGGAAGATTTCTATTGAATTTGGTGAAGTTTTGCAATGCATCATGGTAGTAAGTACATTAAAGTAAAACATTTTTGGACTTTAATATGTAACCTTCAATGAAACTTTTAAGATCAGGACTGATAAACCAAAATATTGCAACATTATATAAAAACATCTGACTTGCGCCCTCATTGCAAGATTTGTTTCATGTTATTCTGGATTTTTTTTTACATGCATGATGGGCATAAATATCCCACAAGCTCTTCTACAGTAAGATCTCTGATAAGAAGTTTGAGGATTTTGTCATTTTTTATTCAAAATAGTATTATGTATAACAAAGCACTAGATGTTTTTTTTGATTTTGTCCGCATAATTTATTTAGATATTAAAATGCAGTACTCAATATTCCATCATTGCTTTTACAAAAATTTGTTCAATCTCATTAGAAATTATCTGTTAAATTTTCATAATTAAACTTAACCTATACATTAAATTACTGGTCACTGTAACACAATATAAGTTACATCTCTATATTGGAACAGTGTAATCTGAAACAATTTCACAAAAAATGCTGTCACCTAAAGCCTCTTTTGCTTCAATTATGTCATAAGGCACATAATAATTATTATTTTTGACAAAATCAGAAAGTACAGCAATAACTGCTGAATTCAAACAGATATAAAAACTACAACTATCACTAAAGGTGATGGAATACTGCCTTGATCCCAAATCAAAAGATTGTGCAACAGACATACAGACCAACCATGGGCCACATATGTATGGAAATTTAATTCACCTGGAAGTTTTAGGCTTCCAACTTCAAACTGAACATCAGAAGATAATTTCAAAGATACAGCTAATTATAAGAATTTAATAACAAATAATACACAAACAAAGGTCACCAATATTCTTATAGCAGGTTATTATGAGTATCAAAGCCATTACAAACTACCATTCCACATTCATTATGGCTATACGGGTCAAAGAAGTAAAGTTTGGTGGAATTCTTCAGAATTGCACAAGAGTAACCTGCATTTGAGCTCAGCCTGCATATTCTTTCACTTGATTTTCTCGAACTGAGCATCTTCCATCATAAACACATGACCAGTTTTGCAAGTAGGTGACAATGTGCCATGTAAATAAGTTCTGAAACTAGGAGATCCTTCTAAAGCAAAATGAGAAAATTTCTGACTCAGTCTTTATGAAAAGTGCACTTACTTAAGCGGTATTCATTTTTCAAAACTAACATCAAAACTAATGATCCTGAAGGAACAGTAAATATAACAACACTGAGAATGAAGTACAGAATGACTTTTTACAGCCGCCACACAAGCACTTAACATCTGCTGTTGTGAAGAACATAATATTATGTTCTGAAAGTAGGAGATCATTCGAAAGCAAAATCGGCAATGCAAAAAGAGAAAATTGCAGACTGTTTTATTGAGTCTGTTCAATATAAGCAGTTATAAAAAATTGCAACACTACTCACGCCCCCTGGCCCCAGCTTAAGCGATATTCAATTTTCAAAACTAATAACATCAAAACTGATGAACCCAAAGGACCAGAAAATATAACAACACTGAGGATGAAGTATGAGGCGACTTTTTAATGGCCGCCACACAAGCACTTAACACCTGCTGTTGTGAATACATAAGTTCTAAAAGTAAGAGATCCTTCAAAAGCAAAATCAGCAATGTGAAAAGTGAAAATTGCAGACTCGGTTTTATTGAGTCTGTTCATGAGCAGTTATAAAAAGTGCAACACTACTCATGCCCCCTTAAGCACTGGCTTAAGTGGTATTCAATTTTTAAAACTAATCACAGAAACTATTGATCCCGAAAGACTTGAAGAAATAACAACATTGAGAATGAAGTTTGGGTGACTTTTTACAGTCGCCACACAAGCACTTAACACCTGCTGTTGTGAAGTACATAAGGTCTGGATTCAGACATTTTTCTAAAACCCCGTTCCCACTGTCACGGTGCTGGTCCCGGTACCCCACGGTACTTCCCGGCAAAGAAATAGCCGGCGTTCGGGATGATACGGAACCTTATTTCTTAAAAAATTAATGTACATTCCCATATTCCCGACATTTCCTCGGTGGACCCCCAATTTAGAAGCAGGATCTTCCAGTTTGACCCCGGACTATCCCGGTTAGTTTCCGGTTTGGCACGGTGTATTTACGGTGTAGGGCCGGCGTTTTCCCGGTTGAACACGACACAATTCGGTGTGACTCCGGTCGTCGCTGGTAGTGCCGCGGTGGCCGCTGGTATCACCCCGTCATATCCCGGATGTGCACCGGTGACAAGTGGGTGTTACCCGGGTATAAACGGGGGTTGACCGGCAGACAAGTGGGTGTTACCCGGGTATAAACGGGGGTTGACCGGAAGACAAAATGGCTCATACCTTGCCAGTCCCTAACTCCACCGGTACAAAACGAGACTATACCGTCGTACGCGGGAGCTATACCGGCCCAATGCCGGGGGTTCATCAAAAGTATATCTTGGATGAGGTGCTCGCCAACATCCCTGATTACTAGGGACTATCACGGTAAAGCCAGAGTAGAGACCCGGACCTGCACCGGAATATACTGGGGTTGTCCCGGAATTGCCAGGATTAAGCCGGTTTTGGGATATTTTTCTTTCCCGGTGACTCCCGGGTGTTTTAAACATTTTAAAACATCCGGTGCTGTCTGCCTGATTAAGCGGGATCAATAGGGTTCATCAGGGATATTCCCGGATGTTAACAGTGCCGCCAGGGATGTACTCCCGGTTTGACACGGTTTCCCCCGGACCACACATCTGGGACGTACCGGGGGCGAATCCGGGACAGTGGGAACGGGGCTTAACATGGTAGGGTATATCCTCTATTGTCAGGTACTCTTCACAAATATTAAGGTACAGTCTGTCACCTTCACTAAGAATATTGTCTAAGATTTGTTCAATGTTGTTGGTGCTGATATAACTTTTATGTACAGCACATGCAGAATTAGCTAAGCACTGCTTCTGTCTTTCTTTCAAGGAAGAGTGTCCTTGATGTAAAACTGATTTGAAGCAACATCTTGATGGCACCTTTCACAAAAAAACTTACAATGAAATTTCTAAAGACAATAAGATTTTTTTTCAAACTAATATTATTCACATTATTTTTGGTGAACCTTTTTACTTCAACACCGGAATGGAAACCACAATTAAACATGATGAAATTAGTTAAGATTAATGATTTTATAAAATAACTTTCAGTCAAAATAAGAAAATAGACATCCAATATATTTATTATCTTATTATTGGATCAAGCTAGGTTTCTGTATTTTTTTGGTTTGCAGCCACCAGTCATGAAATTTCTGGTAAAAACTAGTCATTCAGTATGTATTTGTATAAAATTATATAATATATTATAATTTTTTACTGTATTAAAAGTTTGAATAAGCTTCTGTAATAAGGTACTAAAAGAAATCAAAAAGAAAAAACCAACATACCGGTACCTTTGAGTCTTCTTCAAATCTTCTTCGAAAGTTTGAAGGTCATAAAATGTGACAGTGTTATGCTGTCTTAAGTTCATAAATTGTGTCAATATTATAAATATTATAATAGTGTCATCAGGATGACCTCACAGAACATTTATTTGTTTACTTACGCCTGTATTGCATGAAAACAAATAAGGCTACCAGACACTGTTTAGCCTGCAATAGGGTAGTAAATGGAAAAGTAGTAAAGTCAAGCAGGCAAAGCCACATGCAAGACGCAACCACCACCAAAACACCGATAGACAGCATGACACACACACACACACACAACCACACACCCAAACGCACACGCACACACACATACGAAATGAACACAGAAAACACCAAAAGACACACAAGAAACAGGGACAAACGTTCCACAACATGAACAAACCACAAGCAAAAAGACGCAAGGCAAACAAAAGGAAGGGTGACAAAGAGAGTACCGCCTTGGCACGGTCAGCAGCAAAAACACCACTGGGGGTTTAAACCGGTTTACGGACGTCCTAACCTCACACTTCTCTCAAAGTCACCCTAGCTTTACAAATATTGTAAATAAAGGTATCCCCGCTGGACTTACCCACAACATAGACGACGGTGAACACAGGACAACATGTAAAACATAGCATAATAACTGTGACAATCCGTCAAATATGTACTCAATGGCTTTGCTGAAGTCAGAGCACCTGCAGGTAAGCCGTTAAGGGCACGACAGGGGAAAAATAATACATGAGTCTGGTAAGCTCCTCCTGTATCCAAGTTTAAGAGTATACCATCATAGAGTACTACCCTCGGCCTGTCATCGCGCAAGCAAAGAGGGAAGCGTAGCTACCGACTGTAAAAGGGTCGATAACCAAACATGCAGTGTGTTGCAATATAATAGGATCATAACCTTTCTTTTTAAATTTTTTAATGCGTTTTATAAACAAATCATGAAAATGGATATGACCCCGAATTTTCCTAAGTTTGTAGATAACATCCCCATAAAATTCTGGTTGAGAAATGCCTTGTCGCAGTAACGTCCGTAGATTGCAATTATATTTACTAATGAGAGGTAAATTTCGATAATAAAATTTAGAAAAGGTTTTCCGAAGTTTGTGATATCTGTAACCTTGCTTAAGAAGTTTATCAGTTATAACTAAATTACGTCTGTTAAAATCTTCAAGCAAAGAACAGGCTCGGACAAACCTAATAAGTTGAGAAATATAAACACCATAAGATGTAGAACGTGGCACATCCCCATCTAGAAAAGGATAATTAACAATTTTAAAATTAAAATCTTCTCTTTTATCGTATACTTTGGACGAAACTTTATCATTTGTAATTGAAAGATTCAAATCTAAAAATGAAGCATTAATGTCAGATTGATTAGCTTTGTTTAAAGACAGTTCTTTTGGGTAGATTGAAGAAACCATAGTATCAAAATAAGGATTATCTAAATTCAAAATATCGTCTAAATACCTTGAGGTTTTATTAAAAGCATTAACAATATCGGTCTGTGTATCAGGTTTTAAGCTAAGCATAAAATCCCTCTCGTAGCAATACAAAAACAAATCTGCAACAAGAGGGGCACAATTTGTACCCATGGGTATACCAACAACTTGACGATATATGGTATCTCCATAACGCACAAATATATTATCTAAAAGAAAGGTAAGAGATCTACAAACATCAAGGCAAGTCCACATTGTGTAATGTTCAACTTCTGAATTCGAAAAGAATGAACGTTGAACATTACAAGCAATGAACAACTTACTACCGTGTTGCATGTAAAATTTTAAGCTATCTGAGTTAAGCCCTTATTGCAATATCACAAAAATGATATAAATGTCCAAAACATTTTGTTCCCATTTTCACAGTTTATGCCTAACAGAAAAAGAAAGTTAAAAATTAAA
The DNA here is from genome assembly GCA_963576725.1 of Azorinus chamasolen. Taxonomy (NCBI): domain Eukaryota; kingdom Metazoa; phylum Mollusca; class Bivalvia; order Cardiida; family Solecurtidae; genus Azorinus; species Azorinus chamasolen. The sequence continues at coordinate 40,561,288 of OY755241.1, read as the reverse complement.
AAAAAACATTTTTGACAAAATATGTAGTTACGCCCCTATTGCGTTGAACCCTCGATGTAGAACAATTCAGGCAAGAGGAAGAAAACAATATTGATTGAATGTATGGGGAGACGTTTCACGGCCGCCACACTGCACAAACTATACTATTGTGCTTATAAATGAAAAAGTAGTAAAATCTAGCAGGAAAGGCCACACAAAAACGCCATCACCACCAAAACACCTACAGAAAGCACAGCAATTTATATTCATACACACACATACAGCAGAAAGTCACATACAATACGCAATCACCACCAAGACATCAATAGACAGCACGTCACACACATACAACCAAACACACGAGAAGAAAACACCAACAAATACACGAGCACCAGAGCCAAACATGAATAAAACACAAGCACAAAGACACAAGACAAACAAAAGTAAGGGTGACAAAGAGAGAACCGCCTTGGCACGGTCAGTAGCAAAATCACCACTGGGGGTTTAAACCGGTTTACGGACGTCCTAACCTCACACTTATCTCAAAGTCACCCTAGCTAAACAGACATTGTGAATAAAGGTATCCCCGCCGGACTTCCCCACAACATAGAAAACAGTAATCACAGTACAAAATGTAAAACGTAGCATAACAACTGTGAAAGTCCGTCAAATATGTACTCAATGACTTTGCTGAAGACAGAGCAACTGCAGGGAAGCCGTTAAGGGCACGACAGAGAAACCATGATCAAGTACACCATGGATGGTGGGTCAGGCAAGGGATTGTTTTAATTCGGTGGGAGATTCGTGTATTGCATAGCAATGCAAAATGAACATGTTTATTATATGACAATCAAAAAGGAAAACTATTAATAAAGATCATGTGCTGTCATTGTATATGTCTAATTTATATTCATAAAGCTATTATTTCTTACATGAATATAATTATTCCTTAAGATAAATGTTAAAACCAGGTGACTGCTTAATGCAGAACAGAAGAATTATGAATACATTTCGTCCTAAATTGAGTGACTATCTGTCTAAATGTTTGCAGTTTATAGAATGTTTAATTTATAACAACATCAGTCAAATATTAATTTGACCGGAGTCGTAGCGGTTCAATCACAATCTTACCGGACTTGTAATGTTGAATTCAGCGTGTCCACACTTGAAATGGCTCAATTGCCAGCTTGATAAGCCTCGAAATGGTTCAATTAATATCTTCGTCGGACTTGTAATGCTTCAATTACTTTACTCATAATGGTAAATCAATGTAATACTTTCTATTGCAGGTATATCACACAGACAGTGCGGGGATATTTTTACTCCTTTTCTTTATATGAAAGTATCACACATGACACGGATAGGAACAGGAAGAGACGAAATCGCCTGCAAAATGATGTGTATTGAAGCAGACTTTGTATGTAATGCGATAGTGTATTATTCAAATACTCGTGCTTGTTACGGACTACAATCGGATCAGATTCTTAAAATAAGTGGACTAGTACGATACGTATCAACTAGATTAGCTTGTATTGTAAGAGGAAAATGAACCCAAAATGCTTAAACCTTTCAGCGTCGCAAAAATGCACCACGACAAATAATGCAGTCCCAGATCAGACACCGCCTTTTCAATGCGTTTACAACATATAGGAACAACCAACCCGTTTGCGTGACTTTAAAAGTAGAGATGCCAAATATTTAAACATTCTGAAAGTAAGAGATCCTTCAAAGGCAAACGTAACAATGTGAAAAGAGAAAAATGAGCATTCGGTTTTATTGAGTCTGCATGAGCAGTTATCAAAAGTGCAACACTACTCACATTCCCTTGCCCCGGTTTGAGCGGTATTCAATTTTCATAATTGAAAGAGATATGCGCCCAATTAAAAGATTTAACGTCCACATTTAATTTTACCAGATATTGAAGTTTTCCAAAACAATACTATTTTTTGTATAAATTGCTTCAGAAATTAGTGATTATTATGTTCCCTACCAATGTTTTCCGGTTTTCTGGACTTTTTATGGAAGTGACTCGAGATATCAGCTCTATATTAGGTACAAAGCTAAATCTAGATAAGTTACAGTTTATATTACAATCTCAGCCAGGTTTAATAATTATTTCCAGAGTTATTTCCCTTGAACTTGGATTTTCCAGACTTTTTTTGGAAGTGGTTGCATATATTAACTTTATATTTGGCATAAAGCTTACTCTAGATGAATTACAGCTTAATTCCCAATCTCAGTCTGGTTGAATAATTTTTGACAGAGTTATGGCCATTGAACTTTAATTTTTTGTCAACTTTTCAATTTTCCGGTCTTTCTTTGGAAGTGGTTAGAGATATTAACTTCATATTTGACATAGAACTAAATCTAGATGAGGTACAACTCAAGTTCAAATATCGGTCTGATTGAATAATTTTTGTCAGAGTTATTATCGTTGAACTTAATATTTTTCTGAAAAGGTACCTAGCTTTAGAACTTTGGATTTGACAAAAACCTCATGAAAGGGTCTTGTTTCTCTGAATTATTGTTTTTTCATTACATAAATTAGGTTGGGGCATGTATTGTTTTTAAATCTCTTCATGTTTCTGTATGTACATATGTTCAGATTGATGATAGGTGTTCTGACAAGCAGACAGGTGGGGGTATTCGTTAGCCTTTGGCTTACAGTTCTAGTTATTTCTTACGTAAAGAGTTAAGGTCATTTAAAAGCCGTATGTCGTATGTCTACATTTTCATTCTTTTGTTTACACTCCAGCATCAACAATTCTCAAACCATCGTGATCGAACTTACTATCACTGCTTATTTTAGACATTAGAAGTATGTGTCCTTCATTAGTAAAAAGATTACATGTTAACACTGATTCTTTCATATTCCTGAATCCTTTTTATAGTATATCTAGCAACCATTAGTGTGCATGTATACTGACGTGAAATTTGAAGCAAATTCGATTGTTGCACAAGTCCAATTTTGCACTGAGTTGTATAAAAAAACATATTTCACTATATTTATGCTGTAGTATTTTTGTTTCTTAAATGGAGTGAGTAGAGATTATTGTGAAGACATTGTGTATATTTCGTTTACAGTTGATCGAAAATAGAATTTTTCACTATTTAACGAGCTGGCAGTTTGTTTCTTCAGGGATATACTCATTAAGTCAATTATGAACACGTTCGGACCAGTCATTATTTACCATACACGATAGAACCTTAAGCAACCAAAAGATATAAGTATGGTTCTGTAAGACATGTGGTAGCTTAATGCAAGACTAAATAAATGCAGAAAGCTCCTTTAGGAGCTTGTTAAGACTCCTATGTTCAATAAATTGATGGTCGCTTAAGACAGGTTATAATGTATGTTACCTTGTTTTAAAGAAAATGTCATGATTGGACCTTTACATCATATCTTAAATCTAGAGTGATGTTACACAGACGAGTAATTAAGGTTTTTTTTTCTTTATGCAGAGTTTGATTTAAATACAGTAAAACCTCGATTATTCGATTTTTATGTACAGAAGATTTTAGACCTTTTAGGCAGGTGGTTGCTATGTGCATGGTGTAAATCATACGGAAAGCTCCTAGAAGAATTTCCTGCATGACTTTCATGGTGCATTAAGCTGCAAACTGTTTTAAAGATCGATAATAATATGTATTTAGTGTTCGAATAAACGAAATTTTACTGTATATAATAAAACAACTCTAACACGGGCGTTTAATTTAGTATAAGTGTCGATCTTTAATAGTGGTGACAGCTCAATGCAGGGTGCAAATCATGCTGAAAACTTCCAAAGGAACTTTCTGTTTGACTTTCACTGCATTTAGCAGTCACCTTGCCTAACTGGTCTGAATTCCTCTGTACTTAAATGCCGCTTTATATTGGTTTTACTGTACTGAAAGCAGCCATAAGGAGATGGTCGTCTCTGACGTTTGTAGACATTGTAGTCTCTCCATTTAGTTACATACAGCTATTGTATACTTAATACAAAAATGTACACTATTTGCTTTGAGGATTATACATATATTGGGCAATAAAATATATCCGTACTTAATTACTGCGTTCGCCTTCTGTTGAATAAAGTGTTACAATGAAATTCCCCTAGATCCTCGACATGAAAATAAAATACAGTAAAATCCCGATTATTCGAATTGTTTGTATATACGAATTTAGACCATTTTAGGCAGGTGGCTGTTTAATGCATGTTGAAAGTCACGCAGAAAGCTCCTATTGTACATTGCTATTCCTGGTGATTTTAAAGGATTTTGTTGTAAATTAATGCCATTCTATAGGTATATGTAACCTTTTAATCCAAGAGCAGGTTAACCCGTAACTTCATAAATACGTCTTTCTACGCCTTTACAAACAGAGTATATCCAGATCATACTGCTCCTATAGGAACCGTCTGATCAGAGTCTGTCCTGTTTGCTTATGATATAATATAGATATGATTCTTAAGTTTCTGTAATAGCGAAACCTTCCTGTGTCCATGTGCTATTGTACTAATTAATCTAATTAATATTCATAATTTCACTATTTCTTGCATAAATATTCATATTTATCTCTCTCCCAATACAATATTTCCAAATCCATCGCTTGTGTACGGATATCTGTGTTACCACTATTCGGTCCATACAGACTAACCAGTGTGGATTTAAAATTGTCACAAGTCAAAATCTAAAATTACAAAATTACCATTCTGGTCGATATTAGTAAAGAATAGCTTCACCTCTTGAACATGTTGAAAAGTATATGCATTATGCGAAAGAGTTCTCCGTTCCATTGTGGCTAAAAAATAGTTTGATCTTAAGTAAAATATGTGTCTTGAATAGATTGGAAAAACTATCACCGTAATGAATGAAACAAAATCTAGTACCTATGACAAGTATTGACGACTTGCAGGGACACTGAGAACTAAGTCTCTTTCCCAGATAATCTGGATAAGTAGGACAACATATCGCCGATAAGTGATTTACATCTGCTAGATACGTTTGATTGATAGATTATCAGAAAATGAAACAGACCATAACAGACAAAAAACTTCAAGTACAGAAAGGCAAAAGGGTTTTTACCGGTTCCTCTATACTTTACACACCGTACACATAATCAGCAACCGGTCCTTTTTATGTCCCCGTTGACGATAGTCATGGGGTATGTTTTGCATATGTCCGTCCGTCTGTCACGTTTTTACGTGCAGTTAGTTGTCACATATTTCCATTGTCTTATATCTCACTAACCACTATAGCTATTGGCATGTAATTGCATATACATATTCAATTAAACACCACTCATACTTACTTTCATTGCGCACCGAGCCCATGCTGCCCGCAAGTCAAAGGCCAAGGTCACATGACTTAGGAATTTTACTTGCATCTAGGTAAGCACCACCACAGAGACATCGCTGTGTCATACAGACACAGTGTTCTAGTTTAACCCTTAATCCGCTGTCACGACATGACCAGCGTTTGCAAACAGCTTGGAATCGGACAAAACGCTCAGTTACTCGGCATATCGTCACAATCAGAGCCGTCCAAAATTCGGTCCGCGGTCCCCAATAGACCTGGTCGAAACGGTGGTAGTTTCAATTTCACCAGAGTGTCATGTTTTGGTAGACATTGTCAGAGCTACAGATGAAGTTTTTTAACTAAAATCGTCATTTCTCTACCAAATCCTGTACTTTGACCAATCTTTTGGATCGTATCATGGCGACGATTCTTAAGAGTGGTCATAGTATAGTGTTTGTGTAGAACTAAAGGAGCTGCTCTTGAAAATGATCCACGCGCCTTATCTGGATCGCAGATGATTTTTTTCACATCGGAATAAGGGTTTAACCCTCCTCTTGCTGAATGTTAAAAATACATGTCTCCTTCTTTACCCATGCCCTGTTGTATAATTACATATATCTTCACTGTGTACAAGTGTTTCGCTGTGAAATCATTGCTGTGAAGTGCACTGGTTGCACAATCAACTTGTAAATAGTTCTGACCCTGATGAGACAGCTCCTACGGGAGCTGTCTCATCTGGGTCTTCACTATTTACAGGTACATGTACGTATATTGACGTGAATAGCAAGCGAAGGGTTTAAACGTTGTATATACAGTTGAACTTCGATAACTCGAACTTCAAGGGACCATACAACTTAGGTCGAGATAACAAGTTCGAGTCATCCGATTTCTAATCTGAACAATTTCTCAGGGTCACAGCTTAACACAGGTCTAAAGTAATACTGAATGCTCCTTTCAGCATTACTTTAGACCTGTTTTAAGCAGTCACATGTGTTTCTAGATATCTGTAGAGATACATTATTAGAGCAAATCTGTATTGCAAGTTTATTAGAGCAAATCTGTATTGTAAGTTTTAAAAGGACTGAACTTTTTGTTCGAGTTATCACGAAGTTCGAGTTATCCGAGTTCGAGATAACGAAGTTCAACTGTATTATACAACATACCGCTCCATGAGAAAAGACACTGGGTCATAATCTAAACGAAGTGTATATATATATATATATATATGTGTGTGAGAAATAATTTTGTCGTGAATATTAATACTTTTACAGCACAAGTTTTGGTCATTGTGGAAAATAGTCTGAACTATATTATTCCATAAACAAACCTTAGCAGACCCCGATCTGACAGTTCCCTCCGGGTACGTCTGACCGGTGCTGACTGTATTCGTAGAAGCTGAATAGGTTTAACCATTCTCTTGCTTATTTTAAATACATTTCTCCTTCTTTAACCATGCCCTGTTGTATAATTACATATATCTAAACTGTGTACAAGTATTTCACTGTGCAATCACTGCTGTGGAGTGCACTGGGTGCACAATCAATTTGTAAACAACCCTAACCTAACCCTCCTGCAGTAGCTGTCTTATCTGGGTCTTCACTATTTACAGGTAGGTATATTGACGTGAATAGCAGGCGAAGGGTTAAGTAAGAAAAAACCCATAATACATTGTTCAGCTGTAGAATTTAACTTCTGCTCTGTGAGAGTAGTTGCAAAAAGATGATTAGCCGTTTAATTCATAAACGGCGGGATACGAAACAACAAGATATTTACAGACAGTGAAGATCCAAAGCGAAGGGTCCCAGAGGAGGACATTTGATCAGGGTATACACTGTTTGTTATAAAAAATAATCACTTCAATGATAAATTCTTATATAATTTGTGGTTGAATTAACATTCAGAGAGAGAGCAGCCGGTTGTAATAAGAATTAAAACATCTATGGCCGTATTCCAAATGAAGGGAAACAAATCCGTAAGATGTAGTCTGTTCGTTCACATAATAGCCTCCCTTTGTGATTACTAAAAGACGAAAGAGTAAAATAGTGAGGTATTGGGAGAGGGGTAACCCAATTAAAGAAATGAATTTTAGACGGAACATACGGGTGCACTATATCATGAAATACAATTTAGTATTTGGTATCTAACCAGAAAGTAGGGGTGAAACGATTCAAAAAAATTCGATTCGATTCGATTTCGATTTTTTACAACACGATTCGATTATTTTCGATTCGATTCGATTTAAGATTGTAATAAAAAGAATGCACCATGTAGAATAAATCCTGTGTATTAACAACTCTGAAAACTGACCGCTTGGACATATACAGATGGAAAAAAATCATAATAGCCTAGTCACAGATAGATATGATTTTAAAAGCCAAACCTTTCTGCAGGTTTTTTGAAGTTCTTTTTTATAACTGGTCACTAAAACCAAGCAAAATGGTAAAACTAACATAATCAGTCTTGGCTAATTGTCTAATTGACTAAACAGCCTAACTCTGTAGAACATGTAAGTTTTTCTGAAAAAAGAATTTGAGCACTTGGAGAAGATGTTATGTCTCTCTTCATCTGATACAGATATAGCTATCAATTGAAGAGAGATATGATATCTGCCTGTCTCTGATCAAAAAGCACTAGACATTGCTGCGAGTATATTTTAGTCAGTTATCAATACACAGCTTCATAAATTTTAAACATACACAAATTTGCAACCAAGTTTACTAGAAGAAGACGAAATGTAAATTGCAATACCGTGTTTTCGTTCCATACGATTTGTCGTGTTTCCTGTGTTGCAGAGAATATTTGTAAAATAATCTTACATGTTGGTTTATTTGTGTTGTTGCTCTCGCGAAATCTGAAATCTCCACATTTTGGAGCGATAGTTTTTCGGGGTAGCACATAGATTGACAGCTTCAGCATCCGACATTTTGAGAGAGCACAAAGACGCTTGAATAAAGCGCCCAGATGATCAGACTAAGTGCAACGATTGCAACGTGTTATTTGATTGGCTAAAACAGTTGGCCTTCATCCAATCGATTTGGGTCTATCAGAATTCGATGAGTATGTTTGTTTTGACAGCTCTAATGCGGGAAAACAAGTATTTCGACTTTTCACGGCGAATTTTCATAGGTTCGTTTCATTTCGCTACCAATCATTAAGAAACTAGCCTTTTATAATATAAATCGAATCGAAAATGAGAGCTGTTGAACCGAATTGAACCGAACCGAATCGAGGGCAAAAGATCGCGGTTCAATTCACATCGCGATTAATCGTTTCACCCTTACCAGAAAGCTTATCCATCTAACGAAATGAAGTTTAGACTGAACATACAAGTATACTATATTATGGGACACACTTTAATATGTGATATCTACCCAGAATGCATATCTATCTAACGAAATGATATTTAGACGTATATAAGGGTACAAAAACATTACATTACTATGCTAGATTATCATTATAACAGTAAGACACAGTCGGAAAAAAAACATGTACATCTAAACTAAAGTACAGTCATCACAGTATACAGCATATCAAATTTAGAGCTAAAATTCCGTTTTTATTGAAAGAAAGGATGCAATTGTTCAGAGTCAGTCAGGCAAGAATGGAATTAGAACGCCACATATGAATCAGAGAGGGTAGAAATACAGCAACAGTATGGTTAACGAAATATATGGGATACAAAACAACGAGTGTATGTTTCATGCAACATGTCATTCCAGGCTTAAATAATCTGAGGGACCGGGATCACTAATAAGCACAAAAAATACACATGTAATTTCATACTTTTCTCCAACAAAAGGATGTACAGTAGCTGTTACTAAACTAAATGATATGCCGCATACAGCGTTAAAACTGAGAAAATCATCTTGATTTAGATGTTTGTATGTACATGTATATATGTGTGTTATCAGACGAGGTACTTTGTACAAATCTGAATAAAAGTATGTTCTGTTCTGTTCTGTTAACTATGAAATCAACAGTGCGCGTTAATTGTCGGCATGCGCCTATTGTATAAGTTAACATCAATTGCTTATATTATATTCATAAAACACTCAGAATGTTGATGAAATATTTGTACAAATACACTGTATCATCTATTTATTTATTTATTGTTTTATAAAAATAACGTGATCTTGATCTGGATCTGAATTATGATTTGGCCGTTTGCGATAATTGCCTGCACGCGCCTATGTGAAAAGTTAACATCAAACACATAGCCGCGATATACGTGTGAAACCCTAATCCCTATATGACATACGGTCGACGAAACGATTTTAGGCCTACAGTAGAACCTGTCGTAAGCGGCCATCAAAAGGTGTATTTTTAGGTCTGTAAGGCATGTGGTAGCTTAATGCAGAACAAAGGTAAAGCAGAAAGCTCCTACAGAGGTTTTCCGCATTATGTTTGCCCTGCATTATGCAACCACCTGTTTTTACGACTAATATGTTTAATAAATGAATGACCACCTATGGCAGATTTTACTGTTTTATTTAAATAAGGTCGACGAACGGGAAGGTCGACGAAACGACCGTATTTCCATGTGGACATTCAGGAAATTCAGATACATGTTTTGTTTGTGTTGATTTACGTCCGTTTCTGCTCACTATGGGCTAATTGGACGCCCCAGAGAGAGGGGAGAGGATACATGTACTTCAAGATATATGAACTTTATAATTAAAAGACTAGTGTTTTGTCTAGAGAAGAATAAAATGCCTTGATGATTCCTTGTCTATAGAAATGTTTTTTTTATTATTTTTTTAAACAAAATGTGCCAATATTTTAATAGACCCTTTCTCCTAACAAAATAAATGAAAATCCGATGCAGAAACTGCAGAATTAGATCTCTACATTATTCCATAACCAATCAGAGCAGACCCTGGACAGATTGGTAAAGTAAAGTACCTAGTTATAGTCTACAGTGATGTCTCGTTAATCCGGAAACGTTCGTTCCCGGCGTAATTTCCGGATTAACGAATCACCGTCGTATGCTGCAAAATATCAACTCAATCATAAACATTGTATATGTACACATTTACTTTCGCATCAAGAAGTACATGTACGCAGATAGAATATTAGGGAAACCAGTCATGTCAAACATGGAGACCTACGTCGATTTTACAAAATTTGCTCGCAGGCAAATTCGATAATCCACATTGTATTACTCAAATGAGAGAACTGACACTTATGGATAGGGTGCAAAAAGCATTTAGAACGACAAACAAGGCAATTAATATGATATGACTTGCGATTATTACGGGCATATGCACACATGAACGGTACAAGAAAAGACTTCTTGATGCGAAAGTAAATGTGTACATATACAATGTTTATGATTGAGTTGATATTTTGCAGCATACGACGGTGATAGGTTAATCCGGAAAATTCGTTAATCCGGAAATTACGCCGGGAACGAACGTTTCCGGATTAACGAGACATCACTGTACTTTTTTAGGGTGAAAGGGTTAAATTTGATATAGGTAGAGTAATTATTCAAACAGCATACATGTTGTTTGAATATTAGTTTTTAGAATTAGTAATTAATAACAAGGGTAGTACGTCAAACTGCACTAGTGTACATCAAATTTCACTAGTACACTACCGCAATTCAATCTCTTTGTGGCAAACACCAACTTCCAGTTTTGGACGATTGCTATTATCATTTCATTTGTACATTTCTTTTTTTGCGCGGAGCTTCCCCTTTGCTGTTTTTACAGCAACATTTGTACTTGTCAATTATATAGGGATTAAGTTTTCACACGTATGTCGCGGCTATTCAAACAAGCGCGTGTCGGCAATTATCGCAAACCGCCAAATCATAGTTCAGACCCATATCAAAATCACATTATGTTTGATTAAAACAAAAAAATGGTACAATGTATTTGTAAAAATATTTATTATGAGTGTTTTATCAATATAATATAAGCAATTTGTGTTTGATGGTAACCTATCCAATAGGCGCATGCTGACAATTATCGCACACTGTTTCATAGTTAAGACCCAGATCCAGATCACGTTATATTTAAGAAGATTTAAATACATGCAGTTTATGAATTGTATTCCGCATAACGTTATATTAGAATCTTGAATCTGAAATCTTGAATCTATATTAGACAAAATTAAAGTTTGCTACCTATTTAAATATTTCTTCAACAGTATCAGTGTTTAATCAGTATTTTAAGCTACTAGTTGTTAATACTTGTTGATTCACTGTGTAGACACTGATCAAAATTTCATTATGTTTTTTGCGGGACCGTTTTAACTAAAATTGGGCCGGTTTGACCAGACAAAATATAAGGGGTTGACCAAATTCGGGACCGCTTTGAAAATTTTGAGGTCGGATTGACCATGTACGGGTCTGACTTGGACCAAGTTGGGACCAGTTTGACATTGGGGCAATCAAAGTCAACTCGTGCCTCGTGGCACAGCGGTTTAGGCTTAAGGTAGATTTCCACTGTCGATCAGATCAATTCGATTATCCCGATCACCCAATTTCACCGACCAAGCTCGACCGAATGCATGTACACGAGTTCTTCCCGACCTCTACTCGATCATACGCTACCACCTCGCGATCATTCAAGACCCAGGTACGATCCATACACGATATCTACCCGACCAACTGGACCTCTGCTCGTACTTGGGTCGATCGGGTAATACTCGAGTAGAGGTCGAGAAACTCGGGTAGAGATCTGGTAAATGACATCATCCCGACCGCACTAGATCTCTACACGATTGTCTCCCGATCAACTCGACCCTCTACTCGACCATTACCAGACCGCTTCCCAATCGCATCTCGAGTGCGTGGCTACTCGATATCTACCCGAATGTTTTGGACATGTCCAAAATTTTCGGGTAGGGAGTCCGGGCGATGCCGACCAAGGTAGACCTCCCTGATCACTCCTGCCGAGCGATCCAGACCAGTCCCCAATCATTTGATCGGGCTTGATCGAGTTGATCTGATCGGCAGTGGGAACCTTACTTTAGCTTTCGGACTCCGAGTCTAACAAGCTGCACAAGATTCACGATAAAAAATCACTGTGTTTTTATTATTCAAAAACTCGTCACTTTCAGCAAAACCCAATTGTATAGAATGGAATAGTCTGGGAAAAACAAAAATGTAAAAGCAAACGACAGGTAACTCCAAATTGCTAGTACTCTGAGTACTATTACAACAACAACAACTACTACTACTAGTACTACTGCTGCTACTACTACTACTGCTACTACTAATACTTACTACTACTTACTACTACTACTACTACTACTACTACTACTACTACTACTACTACTGAAACGATTTGGATCCGAAACAACTAGAAACCCTGCCACCACCATCACAACTACTACTACTATTATAACCACTATTCTTACCATAACTACTTCTGTTGCTAATGCTACTAATGCTAATACTATTACAACTTCTCATTCCACCACGTCTACTATCATACCACTACACTTGCCAGTCTGCCACTACTGTTGATGTATTGCTATGCTGATTGCTGTTATGCTACCGATAACATTAACAGCATACAATGCACAGGTTCTTTCATTAACCCTTTCCCCGATGAATATCCATGTAGGAAATAATGGTGTCATGAATATTAATAAGAATAGTTTTTATAATGACATACGAACACAGGACATTTTGGCTCAAGCAGAAGCTGTAGAATCAGGTCTATATTACACCATAAGCACGTAGAACAGACCCCTTATCAGACGGCTTCTATACTGGGTCTACTCTGTTTGCAGATGCGTCAAAATGCGCTTACATAAGGGACAGGGTTAAACCAGAAACATACATACATGCATGTATATGTCTCTGATTAAACAGTACATTCGGTAATTTTTCAATCAATTATATATTTTGAGAAGACCGAATAAGCTTATAAAGACTGCATTAGGATTACTATATGTACAGGTAATATACACTTATATTAGGACTGATTTAGTTAACGTGATGGTTTAGCTAAAATTCACCTTCCGATACTAAAACCGGGTTCTGTTTTACTTTACAAACAATCTGGATCTAGATTAAACTCCGAGTTACATGTATTTCCCAAAAGTAAATGAAAGCAAAATATCGCATTTCGGGTAGACAGCATGTCTATTTTTAGCAACAATATACATGACCTTACCTGTCACTGCTCTAAAAATAGATCTTTGTTTACCTACATACCGTGTCGGTACATGTATCCTCGTTGTGTATTGAATTTCACGTTAGCATATATAGTTTTAGCACTGGGTGAAAATGGTGGATTTTATTCAATATCTGAACTAAATTGATTTATTTTGGAATACAGCCAGGCCATGGTGACTGCGTCGGGTCTTTAGTGTTTTCGATTTTCAATACCTCAAGATTTGTTTGATTTGCTAGAACCTCATCGGACCTCCAATGCACGTTCGTCTGTTGTAAGGTAGGTCTTCTAGTTGTGGCAAATAATTGTAAAGACGACCATTGGGTCCTGCAATACTTAAACATTTGCTGATTTTTTGGGTTATATATTGGTACACAAACACGAGATATGTTGGTCATGACAGGTACTGAAGAATCAGGTCTAAATAGTTGCATAAGAACACAGCGCAGACCCTGATCAAACGGCTCCAATAGGACCTGGGTCTACTCTGTTTGAAAAGGTGCCACAATGCGCCCCTGCCAGGAATATGCTGAACACTTTCGTTCATATAAAGACTTGTTTATGCCTTGCAAACAAAGTAGATCCAGATCAGACGGCTCCTGTAGGCGCTGTCTGATCAGGATAATGCTGTTTGCTTATGGAGTGATATATATCTGATTCTACAGTATTTGTCAAAGCAACAATTGCCCTTGAAATTTACTTTATAAAAATTCAGCTAATAAATATCCATAATGTATTATTTCTTTACATGAACATACTGGGATAGTGTTAAACAGACCGAGACGAACTCACTATATAGGGCAACAATAAACCAATATACTGAACAGAACACACTTTTATTCTGATCTGTTCAATATACAGTATATACTGCTGGTCTTAACCCTTTGCTACATAAATACGCCTTTCTATACTTTGAAAACAGAGTAGACCCAGATTTACCATTTCTGCTATGGTCAAACTTTCCTGTATTCACATGCCACTATAAAATGAATCTGATTAATGTTCATGATATCATTGTTTGTTACATACATATTCATGAAATAAAGGGTTAACCCTTAGTCAGCTGATTAAATAGAACCTCTCTAATACGACCACGTAACACTTCTCGTGCTGAAACAAATACAGTAAAACCCCGCTAATGCGACCACCTAAAAGAGGTATAATTCTGGGTGCTAGATGCAGGTGGTAGCTTAATGCAGGACAAAAGTAATGCAGAAAGCTCCTAGAGGAGCTTTCTGCATTACTTTTGTCCTGCATTAAGCAACCACCTGCTTATAAAGACTGGTATGTTTATTCATCAAGTGGTCGCATTAGAGAGGTTCTACTGTATATCATACATAAACTATGCCCTGTTGCATATTGTATTCACTTCCTATTTGTAGAAGCGTTTGAGAAACCTTTGACTGGGTGTCAAACAGTTTGGATCCTGATGAGATACTCGGCGTTTCATCTGGATCCAAGTTGTTTGTAAATATGAGTCAGGTCGTGCTTAGCAAAGGGTTAACATACAAAGATGAGTCTTTAAATGCATGTGGTTGCTTTATACAGCACATGTACGAAAGTAATGCAGAAAGCTTTGTCCTGCATCAATCTTCCATCTGCATTTGAGATCCTGATTCATACTTTTATGGTCGTATTAGGGAGGTCTTACTTTATTGTGTTTATTTCAGTCTCATATTACAGATAGTATTCTTTGTCATTACGAACAAATTCAAACACAGTGACGGAACAGTTTGGATCCTTATGGATCATCACAAATTCTACCACAACCAGCTTAAGGTTAACATTCGTTTTCTTTTACCCCCATGGACTTTTTCAGACCCAACCTCTTTGAATGAATCTACCGAACAGGGGCATTTACTAGAGAAAAGGAAAATGTATAGTATTGAAACCACTGATATACAGATCATTTGCTCCATAAGAGCAAATGCACTATTTATCACAATAGTTTCAAGAAGTGACTATTACAGAGGAGTAGAAAGGCGTACTTAAGGAGGAAAGCGTTAATCCTTTATTCCATGAATATTCATGCAATAAATGATGATCTCATGAATACTAACTAGATGCTTCTTCTTAATAGTATATACACACATCAAACTTTGCTTTGACAGAAACTGTAGCACCAGATCTATATTATTTCATGAAGCAATCAGAGCAGACCCTGATCAGACAGTGCTAAAGGAACCGTCTGATCTGGGTCTACTTTCTTTGCAAAGGCGTGGGAAGGCGTATTTATGGAATAAAGGGTTAAAATTCCTATACATCGTTATAAACGCTAACATGTTTGTTTAATATACATCTCGAACTTTAAGAGACCATACAAATAAGTTTGAAGTAACGGGAGTTCAAATCAATCTATATTTGTCAATGTGGCAGCTTAGTGCAGATGGCAAGTAATGCTGAACGTTCCTGTAGGAACTTTCAGGATTACTTATGATCTGCATCAAGCTGTCACATGTCGTTATAGATATTTGCTGTGGTGACTTTTAACTTTTCATGAAGATACACATTTTGGAAAGGACCGACATTTTAACACGGGTTATATCGAATTTCGAGTTATCCGAGATTGAGATATTGAGGTTCTACTGTACTTCAAACTTTCAAAGTATGTCGGTCTGGACTACAGGTGGCATATTTACCCATTCCCTCATAGGCTATTTTTAGATCCAACCTCTTCGAATAAATCTACCTAAAAGGAGCATTAACTAGAGAAAGGGAACTTTTTAGAAATGTGTAATTTTGAAACCATTGTGATAAATAGAGCATTTGCTCCTATGGAGCAAATGCTCTATTTATCACATGGGTTTCAGAAAGTCAACTTTACAAAGGCGTCAAAAGGTGTCAGTATGAGGGAAAGGGTTAATGCAGACATAACGTCACACAGAAAGCTTTCTGCATGACTGAAATACTTAGAGTATTCTTTACTAAAAGTCCGATTTAGAGGAGTTATTTCGCTGTACATTTTCTCCTTTATTCGACGTCACAAAGCATGCAGTACCAATCACTATTTGGCGCATTCTGTTGCTACGGTCTAATTGCGATTGCAAGTCGTTTTACCGTTTGTCGATAATATTTACAAGGCGTTAATATTTGACCTTCAAAAATCAATAAACATGCTTATTTTATCTCGACAATTAATCAATGGCTCCTAAACAAATAGCCCCTAAATGTCGTCTGCTGATTACCTAACCGGGCATAAAATCTTCAGAGCTGTAAAAACACGTAAAGAGTGTATTTATTTCACTATTCAAACTAGACTTCGCATTCGGTTTGTTTTAATCGATTTAAACGTGAATTATATGGCTACTCTGCCCAATCTCTTCAGTTATAGATATTGTTTATATTTCTGTTTGTTAAATATTTTGTATGAAATGCTTCTGTTAGAGGGCCCTGGGGTAGATTAGTCGGTTGACTAATACCCCCATTCCACTGAGCGGCGATTCCGCTACGCTTCGAAATTTTGGTAAAACGCCGCGAATCGTAGCAGGAGCGGCAACAGCGCAGTAGAAGCGCCCTGGTCGTAGTAGAAGCGTAACAGAAGCTTCTTGATCGCCACTTCACGGCGATTGTTTTGAACTTGCTCAAAACAATCGTAGTGGCATCGCCGTGGACTCGAATCGCCGCAAAAGCGTAGTATGAAATTCATGAACGCAGCAGTATCGTAGCCGCAGCGTGAGTAACGTAGCGCAATCGCAGTCGCATCGCAACAAAAGCGCCGAGATATTTGTCCGCATACAAATGCTTTTTCACACATTTGCAAACAGAGTAGACCCAGATCAGAAGCTCATATTGAAGTCGTCTGATCAGGGTCTGCTCTGTTTGCTTATAACATGATATAGATATGATTCTACAGTTTTTGTCAAAGCAAAAACATTTCTTAAAAAGGTTAAATTTTAAAAATGCAGCTAATAAATATTCATAGGATCGTTCTTTCTTACATGGATATTGAACAGGGAAAATGTTAATGCTTGAGTCACCCCATGAAAGGCCCAACACTGCGTTTTTCTTGATCTGGGTCTTCAAAACAATTTGATCCATTTTCTTCGAAGGATGATGGTCAACTTCTTCGAAATCAGTTTAATCACCCATTTTATATAGAAACGTTCCAAAAGCGCAACAGAAGTGCAGCTCCTGCGCCTAGGTCGAAGCAAAGTCGTAACAGCAACGTATTAAGCGTAGACGAAGCGTAACCTGAAATCCCTTGTCGTAGCGGAAGCGTAGTAGAAGCGTCTTGGAGAGACCTCAAGCGCGGTAGAAGCGCAGCAACATCGCGACAGGATCGTAAACAGCGCAGCGAGATCGTTATTGAAGCGTACTATAAGCGTACTAGAAACGCCCAAATCCCAAAACTAGGCACATGACGTCGCTTCTGCGGCGATTTGGAAATTTTTGGAGAAGCGCCATGAGCGCAATGGAAACGCCGCCCAGTGGAATGGGGGTATAACCGGGTAACCCTCTTTAAATAAAGTCTTTCATTCATTCATTCATTATTTAGGTACGAGTCAAGTCATTTCTCTGCCAAACTCTATCGCTCCCCGGGGCGATTCTTATAAATAGTACAGTAAAAACTCGATACCACGGAATTTTAGTAATGAAGAATTTTTGGAGCCAGGTGGCTGCTTAATACAGGGTGAAACTTTCACCCTGCATTAAGTTATCACATGTCTTAAGATCGACAATGATACGAATTTGAGTGTTCGTATAATCGATATTTTACTGTAGCAAAATAGGGGTTGAATGAGAAATGAGAGACTTTGATAGATCAGTACGCACACTAATCTGAATACTCTTAAATGAAAACAGAAATTATAATGAGAGAGAGAAAGAGAGAGAGAGAGAAAAAAATGGGTACATAGAGACAGAGACAGAGACACAAACACATAGGCACAGAGACAGGGAAAAAGAGAAAGAGACATACACACAGAGAGAGAATACTCGGTTTTGTTCGCGTTGTTATATAAATTCGAGTTCATAATAGCGACTGTTCGATGCTGCGATCTTTAAGTCTTTCGCTGCCAATGTCGCATCTGTTATTACCTATGCAGACAATTTGGATTCAGACAGGACGACGATCAACTCGGCGTCTCATAAGAATTCAAATTTTTGTCACTGTTGTAATGTGTTTAGAAAGAAAAGAGAAGCAAATTGAAGAAACGAAACTCGTAGCGGATGACAATATTTACAGACAATATTTTGCAACGAAAGAAATAATGACAGCTATGGCTTGGATGGCCTAATGCTTGCAATAATGACAGCTATGGCTTGAATGGCCTATTGCTTGAAATAATGACAGCTATGGCTTGGATGGCCTATTGCTTGAAATAATGACAGCTATGGCTTGGATGGCTAGAAATAATGACAGCTATGGATTGGATGGCATATTGCTTGAAATAATGACAGCTATGGCTTGGATGGCTAGAAATAATGGCAGCTATGGTTTGGATGGCCTATTGCTTGAAATAATAACAGCTATGGCTTTGATAGCTATAAATAATGACAGCTATGGCTTGGATGGCTAGAAATAATGACGGCTATGGCTTGGATGGCTAGAAATAATGACAGCTATGGATTGGATGGCCTATTGCTTGCAATAATGACAGCTATGGCTTGGATGGCTAGAAATAATGACAATGGCTTGGATGGCTAGAAATAATGACAGCTATGGCTTGGATGGTCTATTGCTTGAAATAATGACAGCTATGGCTTGGATGGCCTATTGCTTGAAATAATGACAGCTATGGCTTGGATGGCTAGAAATAATGACAGCTATGGCTTGGATGGCCTATTGCTTGGTGCTGGTAACATGTCTGTACCTTTGCACGATCAAATTGTGAAAAGAATATCTAAGAATTGATTTATGTGATATTTCGCCAATTAACAGCAAGAACTCTGTAAGTTCGTATAGAAGTTATATATCATTACTGAGATCTCTCTCTAAGGTGATTACTTTCTACCAGTAAAGATTTACCGAGCATGCTAAAGATGACCCCCATATGCTCCCGTGATCTGCTATCAGAGACATAGAGAGGACGTGTAAGTTAAAACAATTACAGTAAAATCTCGATTATTCGAACACTAAAATACGTTTCATTATCGATTATTCGAACACTAAAATACGTATTATTATCGAGCTTTAAGACAGGTGGCAGCTTAATGCATGGTGAAAATCATACAGAAAGCTCATAGGGTCTAAATTCTTCTATACAGAAAATTCAAATAATCGAGGTTTTACTGTATAATAATAGTTCCTTTATTTCTCCACCAAACCCAGTATTGTGACCACTCTCTCGAATCGCCTCTTTAGACGGTTCTAAAGAGTGGTCAACGCATAGGATTTAGTGGAGAAGACGAATTTAGTATGTATATACACACCTGTATTCATTTTTAGGAATGGCTTCTATATTTGTCCACCAAACCCCATGTTGTTTCCTACAGACGATTCTAAAGAATGGTCACAACGTAGGGTTTGGTCGAGAAATGACGATTTTAATATCTAAATACTCTTCCTTATCAATATCTAAAGTTCTAAAAGGGACATAGACAAATAATGTAGACTCCAAATATCAGGGAGCTCCTGAAGGGCTCCTGCTATGCGAGTTATTTTCCAAACCATTCATCAGTACAGTAAAACCTCTCTAAAACAGCCATTAAATTGTGTTAATTAGTTTGTATTTAGTGCAGGTGGCTGCTTAAAGCAAGGTGAACGTAAAACAGAGGGCTCCTATAGGAACGTTCTGTTTTACGTTCACGTTGCTTTCAGCAACCACCTGCCTTTAACACAAAAATACTTAATGTTATTTAGCGACCGTTATAGAGAGGTTATACTGTACATGTATATACATCTTTTAAAGGGACACCTCTCTATAAAAATATAAATAGATGTATTCGAAATATCAATTTGAACGAGTTAACCTGTTTCTAAATGCAACTAAATCAGCATGCAGTCTGTTCCAGGATTCTGCTCTTGATTAGAAAAGAGCTACCGCATTATAGAAGAACCTGCTTTAAGCGGCCATTGGTTTATTGAACACAAGAGTCTTAAAAGACAGGTGATTGCTTAATGCATGACAAAAGTATTCAAGAAGCTCCTATAGGAGCTTCCTGCATTAAACTACCACCTGCCTTACAGACCCATAATTAGACATATTTTTGATGACCGATTAAGACAGGCTCTACCGTATTACCATATCTGACAGCCACAAGACAATGTTCGTTAACCAGTTCTCCACTGTGAATATACAGTAAAACCTCTCTATAACGGCCACTAAATTACATCAAATAGTTTGTATTAAAGGCAGGTGGTTGCTTAAAGCAAGGTGAAAGTAAAATAGAACGCTCCTATAGGAGCGTTCTGTTTTACTTTCACTTTGCTTTAAGCTGCCACCTGCCCTAATTACCAACTAATTAACACAATTTAGTGACCGTTATAGAGAGGTTTTACTGTATGCTCAAATATTTTGAGCTGATGCAAGTTTGACTTCATATTGGATCAAGCTTGTGAGAAAAATATTGACCGAGTGTCAAACAGCTTGGATCCTGATGAGACGCCGAGTTGCTCGGCGTCTCATCTGGATCCAAGCTGTTTGCACTTGTGAACCACGTCACGGATAGCGGGTTACGAGTTAACATATATTCTGGATATAACAGACTGGATATGAAGTGTTACAGAGCAGTTACGCTGATACATGTCTACTGAATTTTCAGATCAATGCAAGAAACTAGGACTGCATGGTATAATACCAAACGTGAATAAGATGGCGACAGCTGACAACGCCATGAAACAGGTAAGTTTACTATATATATATATTGGGGTTTTCTGTCGGTATAGTGCTCTGTTTGTCCGTCTGTCTATCTGTATATTTAATCTGTCTGCCTATTTATTTGTTGTCCGTTTGTCTATCGTTCTTTCTCCGTTCATTTCGGTTCTATCATGTACTGTCTCTATCTGTATATCGTCATGTTCTCGTGTTTGTTTGCTTGTTTTGGAAGTCCGTCTACCTGTCTCCGTATGCATTCCTGTCTCACCAACTGTTGGTCGGACATTTGTCGTTTTGTTTGCTAACTGTAGATACATGTTTACCGGGCAGTACTCCGGTTTGTCTTTCTATCATTCAAATAGTGGGTCAGTCATTCTTTCATTTTCAGTTTGTCTACGTCTCTACAATCAACCATGCCTATATATCAGTCGGTTAGTAGGTCAATCTGTATAGGTCTCTGTTTGTATTTCTGTCGATCTGTCTCTCTCGCTGTCTGTGGGTCAGTCAGACAAGTTTGCAAACAAATATTTTATCTAATTTAATGGACATTAAGCAATCTGCTCATATACCTCTCTCACTCACTCACACGCACGCACGCACGCACGCACACACTCTCTTTCTTTCACTCTCTCTTTCTCTCTCTCTCTCTCGCACTCTCTCTCTCTCACACACAAGTCTATCCCTCTCGTTCTCTCTCTCCCTATCTATCTCTCCCTCTCTCTATCTCTCCCTCTCTCTCTCTCACACACACACACACACTCTCTCTCTCTCTCTCTCTCTCTCCCCTCTCTCTCTCTCTCTCTCACACACACAAGCCTCTCTCTCATCCTCGTCTCCCTACCACTTTCCTCCTCTCTCTTTTTCCAATCTCTCTCTATCTATCTATCTATCTCTCTATCTCCTTCACATGTCTCTTACATTGTTTCAATCATTTAAAAGACACATTATCGCCATAACCATATATACTAAATACAATTATGTATATCTATATCTAGAGGACTCTCCTACTTTATCAACCTATTGATTATATCTCCCACTCCATGGATGAGTGAACGCACCAATATACACACGAATGTTAAAACTTCCGATGAGCGATATTTTATTACACACATCTTCATCCACATCATTTACAAAATGCACGGTATGTTCGCTGTAAACAGTGCGGATCCTGATCAGATACCGGGTTATCCATCTAGATCCGAATCGTTCACAAAGGTAGCCACCAACTCGCTGGTATCATACTAACCCTTCTCCCATATGTAAACATGCTTTCACGTAATTGCAAACAGAGAAGGCCCATATAAGACGGCTCCTATCGGAGCCGTCTGATCAGGGCCTGCTCCGTTTGCTTATGAAATTATAACAGGCCCGACTCTACAGTTTCTACCAATACCAAAAAACAACACTGTCTACAAATGCCATTATAATAAATCAGCTAATAAATATTCATGGTGTCATTATTTCCTACATGAATACTGACCAGGGAAAGGGTTAACCCTTCTCCAGCTAGTCGCGATCAGACTTCCATTTGCAAACAGCTTGGATCCAAATGAGACGACGAATGTTTGACACCCGGCCAATAGTTTCTTAACCCTTTACTCAATGAATATTCATTAAAGAAATCATGACGTCATGAATATTAATTTGATTCATTTTTATGCCATGGCCTAAACTTCTTGCTCTCATTGGATTATACGAACTCGGTTAACTGTTTTTCATACAGTTATTATTTCTTAGATGAATATGCATTAAGTAAAAGTTAAAAACCTAGGATGAATACATCTAGGTTTAATGGATTGACGTCACAAATAGCCGTCCCTCATGTACCGGTATCATATATACCAATTAGTCCTTCCCTTCATATACGTGTCTTCACGCGTTTGCAAACAGACTAGACCCAGATCAGACGGCTCCTATTGGATCCGTCTGATCAGGGTCTTCTCTGTTTGCTTTTGACGCGACATAGATCTGATTCTACAGGTTTTGTCAAAGCAGATGATTTCCTTGAAAAGTTTACATTATAAAAATTCAGCTTATTAATATTCATTATGTCATTATTTCTTAAATGAATAATATTTAACAAAGAAAGGGTTAAAACACGTCATAGCGTGCTGATCATAATTGAAAAGAATTGCTTAACGTATGCACGATAAATTGTGACGTGCATCTGTTTATCTGGTACAATATTAACCATTAAAATGATATTGACAAATCCGTGATTTGCCTTGCAAACAGTTTGGATCCGGATGAGACGCCGACTAATTCGGCGTCTCATCTGGATCCAAACTATTTGACTGTCTAATAAAATGTGTGTCTGGAAAGAAATGAAGAAAATATGGCTAGAACTCTGAGTTATAGGATATTTTCTAATAACATTCATAAGAGCTACTATTGTAATGCTATTTAAACGATGTTAGCTGAAAACCTCATTGGAATAATTTCTAAGAACTATCCACTTGGCTCAATCATTTGAGAAACTAATGGCCTAGAAGCAAACATCATGGAGTCTTATGAGACGCCGAGTTATGTGACATCTCATCTGGATCCACGCTGTTTTACAAATTCCACACGTGTCGCTTAGCACGAGAAAGGTCAAAGGCAACTGTGTCCGTGATGCTTGCCATGTCTGTATCTATATTCATCACCTTGGCTTTGAGCGGACCGTTTGTTTACCATAGAAACCCGTAACTAGGCTATTATCGGCAAGTACCCGGATGTGCGACGTTAGATAGACCGCCATGTGGGCTGTTAATGTCGGGTTTTCGATTTGCCTAAGCAAAGAACAATACAGACAATTTCCCATAGGTTAAAATATAGTACACAGATTGAGCTGTTCCATGAGTATAGGGAATTGACTGTGATGTATGTTCATGTGGAAAGCCATAATGGGCACTGCTAAACTGAAACAATCCATGTAATACCCGAATAACTACATATCCAACGTTTAGTTTTCTGCGGCTGTGTGCGTGATTACCTATTCAAACAGTTTGGATCCAGATGAGACACATGTTAACCCGATGTATCATCAGGATCCAAACGGTTTGAAGTTTGGTAGGCAAATTGCTTCGTTTGAATTTTGAAATTGTAATGAACAATGTGTAAACATGTGCAACAAATGTGTAAAAAAGTAATTTTCTTAGCATGCTAAAGGTTAACTATAAATACAGTAAAACATCTCAAACAAGTGTTATAACTCTTTCCTTCATGAATATTCATGTGAGAACTGATGTTATCGTGAATATTAATTAGATTAATATTTGATAATAGCGCATTGACACAGAAATGTTTGGCCATGGCACAGACTGTAGAGTCAGATCTATAGGATTTTGTAAGCAAACAGAGCAGACCCTGATCTATAGGAGCCGTCTGATCTGGGTCTACTCTGTTTGCAAACATGGGGTAAAGGGTTAAGATAGGTGACAGCTTAATGCAAAATGAAAGACATGCAGAAAGCTCTTCCATGAGCTTTCTGTATGACATGACCCCACATCCAGCTGCCATCTGCCTAAACAGTTCTCAATTCCCTACATTTAGCTGCCATTTGCCTACACGTGCTCAATTCTTCTTTACTAAACATTTGACACGTATTACAACTGGGTGTTTTTTTTACAATCCAAACGCTAATTCGTATCAAACAGCGTAAACCCTGTTCCTTCTTCCAGAGTTCAGTATAAACGTTAGTCTCAGGTTCATGAACATGGCCGAGTGAATGGTCACTCGAGAGAATGTTTACTATACGCGTGCATTGTTAATTGCATGTAAAAGATAGATATCTGTATGTTGTTGAATTATTAATAACTTTGTTAAGTAATAGTGGATATTGATGAGTGGATCAAAGACAAACAATCAGAATTAATCGCCATTAACCCGTTAAGCCTTAACTCCATGCACATTCATGGGAGGAATATTGACATCATACATTAGACTATTTTTTATGATGGCACATGAACACTGATTTTAGTCATGTCGTGAACTGTAGAATCGTATCTATATATATTTAATAACCAAACAGCAAGACTATGATCAGCTGTTAGATCTGTGTCTACTGTGCTTGCAAAGGCGTAGACATGTGTATTTATGGAATAAAGGGTTTACCATTTACCACATGAATATTCATCTATGAAATAATGACATCCATAGGCACTTGTTAGCTGACTTTTATACTGTTTATGGACACGAATATTTGGCGACGGCACCTAGTTTACAGTGGTATATGGGTAGAGTAATATTTGGCGAGACGGCATCTACTGTTATATCCGATTTATTTCTTAACCTTTTCCTGATGAATATAGAGGTGGGAAACAATGACGTCATGAGTATAAACAAGATTATTTTGTATAATGGTATATGAACACAGGCAATTATACCTCAGACCGTAGCTGTAGAATCAGATCTATAAAATACCATAAGCAAACAGAGCAGAACCTGATCAGACGGCTCCTATAGGAGCCGTCTGATCTGGGTCTACTCTATTTGCAGATGCGTCAACATGCGCTTACATAAGGGAAAGGGTTAAGCAAACAGGGTAGACCCTGATCAGACGGCTCCCACTCACACATACTTATACCTGTTAAACAGAGGGTCAATTCAATATCAAATTTATAAGACTCATAGACAGTGTAGACCCAGATCTGAGGGCTCGTCTGTTATCCCTCTTATCTGGGTCTACATTGTTTGTAAACGTCATGTAATGCGCTTGCTTCCGTCAAAACCTTTAACACTTTATTGCTTACTCATTCATCCAACCGTCTGACTTAAATTAACATGTTACCAAAATCAAAACATATACAGTATTCCTTTGTTTTATCTTTCCAGATAACGAGAGACAAAAGCAGTTTCTGTCTGCAGCTTAGACTGCTACTATGGAAGAACTTTACTATAAAGAAAAGAAACCCGGTAAGGCAATATGAATACCGCAATACCCCTCTAATGTGACCATCAAAAAGGGGCATATTTTTCGGTACAAGAGGCAGGTGGTAGCTTAATGCAGGACGAAAGTTATGCAAGCAACCGCCTGCTTATAAAGACAGCTATGGTTCTTCTTTAAGTTATCACATTAGAGGGGTTCTACTGTATTACCACATTCTAATTGTTTGGTCAACCCGTTTATTCTCGCAGACATATACCATGGTCATAGGAAAGTCATGTAGACACAGACCAGAAGACTCCTGAAGTAGCCCTCTGTTAGGATACATAAAAATGTCAATTTGGGTATAGGATGAAATTGGTGACATGTTATTAATCTACAGCTGAACTTTGGATAACTCGAACATTCGCAATACAGAAATGTATCGCTAAGTATATCTAGAAACAAATGCGACAGCTTAATGTTGGTCGAAAGATTTCAGCATTACTTTAGACCAACATTAAGCTGTGGACTTTAGAAATTGTTCAGATTAAAAATCGGAACTTCTTTTATCTCGAAGTAATTTGTATGGCCCCTTTAAATTCGAGATATCGAAGTTCAACTGTATGTATTATAGACTTGTCTGGCATTGTCAAAGGAGGGATCGTGTATAGTTTCATTTTATATAGTTGTAAGTTGTAAGTTTCATTAAACTTATTCTTAACATTTATACGCATTAAACGGGATTGAAACGAAACGGAAACATTCGAGATTACCCATTCATTGATATGAAAAAGGTAGAGCATCTTTTGTGAGACGTTTTATAACTACTGACATGACCTTGTATAAAATTAATGAATAAATAAGCGACCACTTATTGATGAAACATGGATAGATGTTTAACCATTTCCCTTATGTAAGCGCATTTTGACGTATTTGCAAACAGCGTAGACCCAGATCAGACGGCTCCTATAGGAGCCGTCTGATCAGGGTCTGCTCTGTTTGCTTATGATATAATATAGAACTGATTCTACAGCTTCTGACTGAGCCAAAATGCCCTGTGTTCATATGCCATTATGAAAAATAATCTTATTAATATTCATGACGTCATTATTCCCTACATGAATATTCACTAGGGAAAGGGTTAATGCAGGACAGCATTCTTAACCCTTTCCCTGTTCTAGGTTTATTACAAATTTCAATACCTATATGAAATATGGAAGGTGGAGCATTTTAGCCGTTTTAGAAACTAAAGTAATAGATCTATCAAATTCCATTAGCAGACAGAGCAGACCCTGATCAGACGGCTCCTCTAGGAGCCGTCTGATCTAGGTCTACTCTGTTTGCAGTTGCGTGAAAGCACGTTTATATGAGGAAAAGTGTAAACACCTGACTTAAAAACCCCTAATTGAAACACTGTTTGATTCTCGCTTAAAACAAAGTTTACGAAAACCATGCACCTCTTATCTTTTCCAGTTCGTTTTTCTTCTAGAAGTATTCATCCCGTTGACGCTGTTTATCATTCTACTCTTAATACGGAAAACCAAGAAAGGCATTCCAATAGAGACAGGTAAGTGCCACTACGATACAGTAAAACCCCTCTGAAACGGGGATCCATATTAATACCAATGCCAGTGTTAATAACAGATGGCATCTTAACCCTTACCATATTTTCAAACGGCTTGGATCCAGATGAGACGCCGAGTAACGTGCTCAGCCATGATTGTGCACTGGGCAAACTGTGCTGACCTTGATGAGAGAGCTCCTCTTCGAACTATCTGGTTGAGTCAGCACTTTTTAGAAATATCAAAACGATAAATGTTTGCTTATGAACCAATATGAATCGATATATGATTCTACAGTACTGTAACCAAAAGTTACCGTGTCCCTGTGCCATTGTAAAAATATTCAAATTAATATTGATGACGTCACGATTTCTTACATAGATACTCATAGAGTAAATGGATAAGGATAAAGTAATCCAAATGAACATGTTTGAGTTCCTGTTGTACAGAGGGGTTTATCGTATATCTTTCAGAGCATTACTCACCTCTGCCTTTGCCGTCCGCCGGAGTTATTCCGGTCGTGCAATCGTTCTGTAACAAACGAGATGGTGATGACGTATACTCCGCGAATAATACCAGGTAAGTTATAAAGTGCTAACTGTATTACAAAACTGTACGGACCCTATGTACATTGGGCATAAGGGTAGATACATTTGACTTTAGTGTACAGTAGAACCTGTCCTAAGCAGCCATTCATTTATTGAGCACAGGCGCTTTAAAAAAGCAGATGTTTTACGTGCATTAAGGTACCACCTGTCTTATAGACCCATAATTAGACCTCTTTTTGATGGCCACTTAAGACAGATTCAACTGTACATATCAGCCATTGCATTTCAAACTCTGCGCTTAATCATTCTCTTGTTGTTCACGTCAATATGCCTACCTGTAAATACTAGTAGTAAAGACCCTGATGAGACAGCTCTTGCAGGAGAACACGTCAATATGCCTACCTGTAAATAGTGAAGACCCTAATGAGACAGTTCCTGCAGGAGATCACGTCAATATACCTACCTGTAAATAGTGAAGACCCTGATGAGACAGCTCCTTCAATCAGGATCTACAATAATAGATAAAGTGCTTATCTACTTTACTGCGAAATCTGCTCCGATATCATAACAGAAGAAACGTCAGACTCAGATCTATATTATTCCATAAGCAAACAGAACAGACCCTGGTCATGCAGCTCCTACTGGGGCTGTCTGGTCTGCGTTTTATATGTTTTCAAATGTGCCAGCAATTGTCTTTATGGGGGACTGGGTTAAAATATCCTTTATGAATATGTTTATACATTGACGTATATTGCTGTCAAGGGTCGAAATCAAGAACATATTGATCTCAAAGCTGTCGTTCATTTAACGAACACAATTAAAATGCAACATGTACCTTTGTTGTTGTTATCTGCAGTAGAACATGTCATTAGTGGCCATTCAAACTTTGAACATATGGCTGTTTAAAAAAACAGGCGGTTGGCGGTTGCTTAATGTAGGGCAGAAGTAAAGCAGAAAGCTCCTATAGGAGCATTCTGCATTACTTTTGGCCTGCATTAAGCTACCACCTGCCTTACATACACATAAATTAGACCTCTTTTGATGGCCTCTTAAAGGGGATGTCCCTACATTTGACGCGTTTCATAAACACTTAAAATATACAAAACTCATTTGTTTATATGCTGAAAAGTAGTATATCACAAAAAGCCCCATCCATTTACCGTTTACAATGACAAAACATCCATGTGTTTGATATCGCCGATCCCGGTTTTACTCCCCGATGTTTCAGTTTTATTCGGGTTGAGTTTTAGTTTCGTAACTGTTCGCCCTATTCGCGATTCTCCGACCACTTCCGAGAAAGCTATTACGGAAACAATGGAGGGATCGGTGATCATCGGCAAAACGCGGAAGAATTTACGGAAAAGGCCGATAATATTGTGTTGTAGAACAAAAATTATCAGTTATTGATGAAATCGGTTTATTTGTATCACATGGGCATTTTTCGATATAAGTTCAAATTCGGAACCTTCATAATAATGATAGAGCATAACAAATACCAAGTTTTATGATATTATTGAAAATATGCGGTCATTGTAGGGACCTCCTCTTTAATTAACCCTTTCCCTTATATTGACGCCTTTTGACGCCTCTGTAAAATTCTTTTTCTGAAACCATTGTAATAAATAGAGCATTTGCTCCATTATCACAATGGTTTCAAAACTACACGATTCTGAAATTGTCCTTTTCTCTAGCTAATGCTCCTTTTCGGTAGATTTATTCAAATATGTAGGATCTAAAAATAGCCTTTGGGGTAATGGGTTAAGGCATATTCTACTGTATGGTACTTTCTCGACAGATGTAAGACATGACCAAAATGTTCTTGAACAGGATCGTGCTTTTAGGTTACAACAACAAGTAGATAATCCTATGTTTTGTTCTATTAGGTTGTCATCGTTTCTTCAAGATCTACAGTCAGTTATGCGTGATACAGGGCCTGGGCTGTCACACGTCACGCCAGAGACTATCACAAGACTAGTGCCTTATTTAAACCAATCAGTGATAAATTGGAACAGTATCGGACAAGCCTTACAATATGCTAAAGGTAATTAGAAACTTCATGGCAATCAGCTACAGGACGTGCAATATGCTTTTTGTAATTCGAAACTTTATGGGAAACCGCTAAAAGCCTTGCAATATGCTTTGAAAGCAAAACGTTTTATAACCTCGGGGTCTGGTGCCATATTCTAACGAAACTGACACAAGTAAATTACCGTGCTACAGAAGTATTCGCTGTTTAAGATCTGTATCACCATGGACATTTTAGACATTAACAAATATTGACTAGGCTAGATTCTAAAGCACACGTATTTTAGTTATATTAATATTTTACTCCATGAATATTCATGAAAGAAATAATATATGTATGGATATTAAATATCTTTATATCTGCAATGGCAGATGTACAAGAAAAGGTTTTGGCGCTTGTAAAATCTGTACAATCAGATCTACATAATGCCATAAGAATACAGGGCATATTCTGATTAGACAGTCCGTGTGTGGGGTGTCTGATGTAATACAGGGCATATTCTGATTAGACAGTCCGTGTGTGGGGTGTCTGATGTAATACAGGGCATAGTCTGATTAGACAGTCCGTGTGTGGGGTGTCTGATGTAATACAGGGCATATTCTGATTAGACAGTCCGTGTGTGGGGTGTCTGATGTAATACAGGGCATATTCTGATTAGACAGTCCGTGTGTGGGGTGTCTGATGTGGGTATACTCTGTTTGCAAATGCGTTGCACCTTTACTCCATAAATACGCCTTTCAATGCATTTGCAAATAGAGTAGACCCAGATCATAGGCTCTTGTAGTAGTCGTCTGATCCGGGTCTGCTCTGTTTGCTTATTGTAGAATATAGATATGATTCTACAGTTTATGTCATGGCCAAACATTTCAGTGCCCATGTGATATTATAACATTTAATCTAATAATTGTTATTAAGTTCGTTATTTTTTTTTTCAGGAATATTCATGGAGTAAAGTTTTAAAGGCGTATATATGCAGTAAAGAGTTAACCCTTTCCCTTATGTAAGCGCATTTTGACGTTTCTGCAAACAGAGTTGACCCAGATCAGACGGCTTCTATAGGAGCCGTCTGATCAGGGTCTGCCCTGTTTGCTTATGGATGTGATTCTACAGCGTCTGTCTGAGGCAAAATGTCCTGTGTTCATGCCATTATAAATACGCCTCTATATCACTTTGTAACCAGTGTAGACCTAGATCAGGCGACT
This sequence comes from Azorinus chamasolen, assembly GCA_963576725.1. NCBI lineage: Eukaryota > Metazoa > Mollusca > Bivalvia > Cardiida > Solecurtidae > Azorinus > Azorinus chamasolen. The sequence continues at coordinate 40,529,956 of OY755241.1, read as the reverse complement.
CCTTAAGGAGCCGTCTGACCAGGGTCCGTTCTATATGCTTATAAAATAATATACATGTAGATATGATTTTACAGTTTCTGCCTGAGCCAAAATGTCCTGTGTCCATGTGCTCTTTTAACAATTAATCTGATTGATATTCATGATGCCATTATTTCTTACATGAATGCATGTATATATGGAGTAAAGGATTAAACAATGATGGACAATTTCACCTTGAAACTTTAGCATTTAAAGAGTTGATATTGTTTTACAGATTTCCATATACAGGATGTATTGAAGAATGTATCTGAATATAGAAGTATCCTCCAGAATAAATACAACATGACAGAGTCAGAAATAACCACCCTGCTTGGCTCGTCACTTAAAATCTCACAGGTATGTTAACGAGTTAATATGCATTTTTAAAACCTGTATACAATGACCATCCAAATATGTATAATTATGGTTTTTTAACACAGACAGTAGCTTAATTCATGATGAAAGGTTATGCGAAAGCTTTCTGCATTTCTTTTCATCCTGTATTAAGCAACCACCTGCCCTGATTGATGGTTAAAACAACCTGCTATCATCGTTTGTCTTCCAGTTATTAACATACTATACTGCTATTTCCCTTTTACTGTGTTAAGGACAGATGTGAAGGTTGTAGCTCATTTATTTTAGATATGGACACACTCTCCTAATGTCCTCAAGGCCATTACCGACAGCCATACCGGTGTTGCAGATATTTTACCAGGATTGTTAGCTGCCTTGTCGTTGGAAGACCCAATTAAGGTTAGGTTTCTTAATCGATTACTGAAAGGTTTTTCTACATACAGTAAAACCTCGATTAGCCGAACACTCATATTCCTATAATTATGAATCTTCAAATCAGGTGACAGCTTAATGCTGGGTGAAAGTCATGCTGAATGCTCCCAGAGGAGCTTTCTGTATGACTTCCACCCTGCATGAAGCAGCCATCTGCCCAAAAAGGTATAAATTATTCTATACTAAATTTTAGAATTATCCGGTTTTTACTGCAACTTCATGTGGCGAGTAACACTCATAATTTTAAAACATCAGCACATATTTGGATAATGCTATTGCTATCGTGTTTATCTCTCTTTTCTTTTCAAAACACGATAAGGATGTTATACCATTGGACTCTTGATTAGGCGTCTATTTTCTTATCTGGATCCAACCTGCTTGCATAGATTTCCACCAGAAGACTATAAGCATGATAGAGGCAGAGTCAAACTAAACATGGCATGACACTAAATGAAGCTATAGTGGAAATAACATTTCACTAAGACCTATTAGTTTTTAACATGCAATATTTAACCTTTTCAACCCTGAATTATCTTAATAATGGAATAATCCATAACTGTTTAACTGTAGAGTTCACTCGGTATGAAAGGCATACACTTCCCAGTCCCAGAGGAATTTGAATGATAAACAGTGCAGACCCTGGTCAGAGGGCTCCTAGAGGAGATCTGGCCCTCTGATCTGGGTCTACATTGTTTGCAAATGACAGAGCGTGCATGCCTCGGTTGAAAAGGACTAAACATGAAATATCTACTGTAGAACCTGCCTTAAGCAGCCATTAAACATAACTCTAACTCTGGATTTCTAAAGCAAGTGGTATCTAAATGCGGGACAAAAGTGATACACAGAGCTCCTATGTATAGTCTTTACCGTGTATTAACCCATTCCCACTTAGGCTATTTTTAGATCCAACCATTTTGATTAATTCTACCAAAAAGGAGCATTAACTAGAGAAAAGGAAATTTTCAGAATTGTGTAGTTTTGAAACCATTGTGATAAATAGAGCATTTGCTCCTGTGGAGCAAATGCTCTATTTATCACAATGGTTTCATAAAGTGTTTTTTACAGAAGCGTCAAAAGGCGTCCATATGCCGGAATGGGTTAAGTGTAAACCGGGGTTAGGAAGTAGAAACGTCCGAGCAAGTTCTATGTAGTCTATTCAAGGCGGTAATAGAAAAGCCAGACACATGAGATATAGTTGACTTATTATTAATAAAGCTGTTGTCGTGAGACAACAAAGTAAAAGTAAACTATCAAGTAGATTCTATCTATATAATTATCAAGATGTTACCATCAAGATAGACTGGAGCGCACTGAGCTTAGACAGCGGGAACGCATAGGAAGAAGATAGAGGGAAAGTCCGTGCAAAGTATGTGTAAATGTAATTTCGTGCATCTCAACTATCTCTCTCTCAATCATGCTCTCATACACTAATGTATACGTGATATAATGAGATATAGATGAAAGCAGATGACATTCCAATCATTCTGATTATAGGGAACCATGGATCCATAAAACTAAAGCAGACTACACTTTAGCAATATGAAACCCCGGTTACATAAGCAACCACATGCTTTTTAAGACCCATATGTTAAATAAATAAATGGCCGTTTAAGACAGGTATTGTACAGTAAATCCTCTCTATAACGGTCACTAAATTGTGTTAATTAGTTGGGATTTAGGACAGGTGGCTGCTTAAAGCAAGGTGAAAGTAAAACAGAACGCTCTTATAGGAGCGTTCTGTTTTACTTTCACCTTGCTTTAAGCAACCACCTGCCTTTAACACAAAATACTAAGTCTTGATGTAATTTAGTGGCCGTTATAGAGAGGTTTTACTGTATTATGGTATAAATGCTGTATTCTGGCTTAGAAGTAACACTTTCATAATATATTTCAGACTGTTTTTATGACTCCGTCTACAGTACAGGCGGTATTTTGTGGAGATAACATGACAGTCATTTATACAAATCATGGCACAGAAACAGCATTGCTACAGGTAAAGTGCGGAATTATTCGGGTGGTGATGAACTACATTTTGTCTTTTGCTTTCTCACTTTCTTTTGCTTTTCCTTTTCTCTTCCTCTTGCTTCCTCGATTTCTAATTATGAAACAATTAACGGTAAAGATGTAGTGACTAAACCATTGTGATACATAGTGCATTTGCTCCTATAGAGCAAATGCTCTATTTATCACATTGGTTTCATACGTACAGTGACGTTTACAGAGGTGTAAAAAAGATGTCAGTATGAGTTCTCCTGTAGAAATAAAGTTATGAATAGAATACAATGTGTAACCGAAGCATAACCATTTAGCTTCCTTCACTTAACCCTTTACTGAATGAATATTCGTGCACGAAATAATGACATCATGAATATTAATAAGATTAATTTTTAAAGTAACATGTGAACTGAGGAAAATTTGGCCATGGCAGAAATCTTAAAATCAGATCTATATTGTTCCATAAACATACAGCGCAGACTCTGATCAGACAGCTCACACAGAAAAACATATGCCATTGTAACAGTGCAGCAAAAACATATGCACGGTGTCATCATTTCTTACATGAATATTCAACAGGGAAAGTGTTAAGTAGTCATCTGACAGAAACAATGATTATCGTTGATTATATTTTACAGAAAATCATTAATGGTTTAGTCTGCGGAGATGACGGTGTTCCTGATTTTGTCAAAGACACATTCAGCTATATTGATTTCCGATCAGTCATGGCACAGGTAAATGAAACTTACTTCAATTAAAGCTTGTACTTAACCAATATCCAGCTATCCCCGACCTGACATTTGCAAACAGTTTAGATCCAGATGAGACGCCGAGAAACACTACGTTTCATCAGGATCTAAACTGTTTGGCACTAGGTCAATAGATTCTCAAAATCTCAGTCGAATCGAAGAAGTCAAAATTTCGCCAAATCCATTTTTCGCAGACATTGTTTTCACAGCGGGACAAGAGTTAACCCTTTCCCTCATATAAATGCATTTTTACGCATTTGCAAACAGAGCAGATCTAGATCAGACGGCTCCTAGAGGGTCTGCTCTGTTTGCTAATGGAATTTGGTAGGTCTATTAATTTTGTTACTAAAATGCCTACAATATTACACCTTCCATATTTCATTGTTACTATTTTGTCCATGAATATTGAGTAGGTATTGAAAAATTGATTAAATATAGAACAGGGAAAAAGGTTCAGATTTCTTATTGATAAGCGCCACGTCTGGTTAGGTTAGATCCTTTGAGGAAAAGTTAATGACACTCTGTCTATAGCTATCGCGTTGTGTTAAATATCCTATAACGATCGAAAGAGAAATGTTTGTGAAGATTTGCCTGAACTGTCTATATCCTAAACCCATGTTGTGAATTGATAATAACGATATACACTGTCACTCGTAATTTCTTATTCTTGAACAAACTATCATTGCGTCATCGCGAACACAGACGGAAACAGCCGAACCGCCTTCGGGGATCGAATCCGAATCCCCCCGAATAGCTACTATTAATATGGAAATAAAACGCACATAGACTATGTCTAAAACGCGGGCGAATATCATCGGCGACATCCATACTTTATGATTAAACTTTCGCAATTTTAGTGATTATTCGTAAGTAATTTCAACACCCTTCTAACAGAGTAGACCCAAATCAGATGACTTCTGTAGGAGCCGTCTGACCACGGATTGCCCTGTTTGCTTATGATATAATATAGACCTGTGCCCAAGGTTATAAAACTTCTGAGTCTGAGATAATTCTCAAGTATCTGATTGGTCAAATTCTGAGCAAGGTATTCCTACCATATGTTCAAAGATGTTGGTGTATCGAGTCTAGTGACAGATTACATTTGTACTTGTATTGCGATCATGCTGATCAAACGTTACGTTGTATTGAGATGTAAAGACACACTGTATATAGTGTGTATAGAAAATATAGGTCAACATACTTTATAATTAATCCTTTTTACAACCTTTTTACAAATACAACCTCTTTGAATAAATCTACTGAAAAGGGAGCATTAACTAGAGAAAAGGTAAATTTTAGAATTTTGCAGTTTGAAACCATTGTGATAAATAGAACATTGCTCCTATGGGAGCAAATGCTCTATTTATCACAATGGTTTCACAAATTGACTTTTATTGTCGTCAATATGAGGGAATTGGTTAATCCACTCAATAAAACTGAGCGCTTTCTTACACGACTTTTGCAGTTGGATATACCTGAGCAAATAAAGTCAGAATCGTCATGGCAACAGCTGCATAACATCAAACTGAATGTAGATGTAAGTATATTTATATATTGATTGCATGTTTTGCTGTAGTGTCGTTTTCATGAGCTAACTCCCAGTGTGGAGTTTTGTTGGATTAGCCCTTTCACCGCCAATGTCGCAAAAATGCACCACGACAAATAGTGCTGTCCCAGATCAGGAACTTCCCTTTTTGTCGCAAACTCTATTTTTAAATATGTGCATTATTCCTTTGAAACTTGCATTTATCTATCTCATTTTCTAATTTTACCGAATGGTTAACAAAATTTGTTAGCAGACAACATTAAGAAATTTGGCACCGAAAGGGTTAAAAAAACCTTTACGTCATGAATATTAACCGTATATACCATGTACATTCATATATAATGAGTCCATGAATATTAATTTGATTAATTGTTATAACAGCACATGGGCACAGGGAATTTTAAGGCGTATCTATATTGTCTTCTACTGGACCGACTGATGTGGGTCTACTCTGTTCGCATAGAAAGACATTCTGTTTGCAAAGTCCTTAAAAGGAGTACAATCGGAGTAAAAATTTAATTCTAAACAACACCATCTATAAGGGACCTACAGAGCTACATGTAAGGATGCATACCCAAATACTAAAATCGTTATTTCTCCACCAAACCCTATACTGTGTCCACTCTTTAGAATCGTCTCTTCGAGACGATTCGAAAATGATGCCACAGTATATGGATAGGTGGAGAAATAAAGGAGTTACTCTTGAAAATGTTTTAATTTACGCATCTTATTCGGAGTTCTGGACCACTAATGAACGAACACCAATTAGTTAACTAATAAGACCAAGTATTTAGCTCCATTCATTTAACCTTACAATATTATTCTTCACGCTATTCTAATAATTAATGTGCCAGCTAATGTAAACACGTTTCGAATGAAGTAATTATGTATGGATAAAGAATATGAATTCCATAAGTCTGATTTCTACCTTATTATACTATAATGCAAACCGCCGCTACAACGTTCACTTTATAAATAACTGCTCGTGTCTTTTTAAAAGCAGGTGGTTGTTTTACCCATTGCTTCATATGCAGTTTTTGACCCAACCTCTTCGATTAAACTTACTGACAAGGAGAATGTACTAGATAAAAATGAAAAGTTTGGAATTGTGTAGTTTTGAAACCATTATGATAAAAAGATCATTTGCTCCAATGGAGCAAATACTCTATTTATCACAATGATTTCAAACAGTGACTTTTACAGAGGCGTATTAAATGGCATCATTGTGATTGAATGGGATAATGCAGAACGAAAGTTATGCAGAATGCTCCTGAATTACCTTTAAGACCAAGAAATATACCTAATTGTTAGAGGTTGCTGTAGACGGGGTATACTGTATTTCGTTGCTTTTATTACAGAATGTACATAGATTGCTGCAGTCTGTAACGAACATTCTTCCAGCCTTGACATCTATGCCTGCGACCCCATGTTGTATGGGTACTGACCGATCATCAGAGAGACCATGTGATAACATGGTGCATAACAAAAAGGTAAAACCATGAAAAGATGTTACCGATATTGACATGAGCATTTCAATTTAAAAACAGTACCTTTACAAACTCCATTACACAAGATAATGCCATAAAAAGCGATTACCAATATTGATATGAGCTGTTCAATGAGACCAAAACCAAATGTACCTTATGCGGAGGTCCAGACAAGATGCGTAAACTAAACATTTTCAAGAATAACTCATTTATTTTTCCCCCAAACCATAGAGACCATTCTAAAGAGTGGTCATATAGGTTTTGATGGGAAAATGGCGACTTTAGTATTTGAGTATGTACCTCTATATGTTGTTCTGTCTATGGGGTTTGACTTTCTGCGAACAGATCACGTATCAAAGCTTAGACTATTCATTGTAACATTTGATAAGATACAGTTGACCAAATAGTATAGAGCTTGACATGACATGAGGCAATAGAAGTACAGTATAACCTCTCTTAACCGGCCGTTAAATTAGTATGAACATCGGTCTTGGATACAGGTGGCAGCTTAATGCAGGGTGAAAGTCATACAGAAAGCTCCTAGAGGAGCTTTCTGCATGACTTTCAGCCTGCATTAAGCAGCCACCTGCCTAAAAGTGTCTAAATTCTTATCTACTAGAATTCCGGTTAAGAGAGGTTTCACTGTATATGTTTCCATGAAGAGCCTTAGAATAATGATGTCACCTTCTTTCTAAACCGTTTTCTACCGTTTTATCCATACTTGGCACAGCACACGTCTTTATTTTCTTTTGTATATACTGACAGAATCGGACATCTGTACAGGATAGGTATTCTGGGATTGTGGAATTCTGGAGGAGGGTTCAACCTGTGCTGTGTAGTGATGATGACCATATACCAGACAAGCCGTCTAAAATAAATGTAACAGACAGCGAATCACATGGTAAAGTTAGATATATATGTTAACAGTATATCAACATTTTAAACCCGGACACGCATACGTACTAGCATTGGCAAACAGAGTAGACCCATACCAGTTTACTGAAATACTGGTTAAACCCGATAAAACCAAACCAAAACAAATGCAATATCTTTCATTTTCACTCTTATACCGGCACCATGTCAGACAAATTATGTAAAATTAAAATTTATACACAAAGGTAGACGACCCTATTTCCAGACGACAATTTATTTGAAGGTCTGAATATTACTAGGAAATTTACAACTGAAATTGTTTTCCAAACTCCCAAAGGAAAGAAATCACGAAATTTGTCTAACAATATTTTCTTAAAAAAATTATCTGATGAAGAATATTATTTCAAGTATTTTAAAACTATATAATACATAAAATGAAATATAACAATATTATCTTAACCCTACATATTGCAGAATTCGACTCTGGGTCACACCAGGATTAACATAAATTAAATTTGCTTTATACTTTCTTAACCCTTTCCTTCGGATAAACGCTTTATCAAGCCTTTTGTAATCAGAGTAGACCCAGATCAGACGGCTGAACAGGATCTGCTCGTTTTGCTTATAACATGATATAGATATGAAATCTTCAGCTTTTGTCAAGGCAAAACAGCCCTTGAAAATCTTACGTTTCAAAAACTTCAGCTAGTAAATATTCATGATTTTATTATTTGTATATGAATATTGAACAGGGAAAGGAATCGGAAGTATGTAAAACGTCCGGTGGAAATTAAATGCTTATAAATCAGGGAATTTCAGGGTAAATATGACTGTATCATATGTTTAATTTATTTTATAGATGACGATTTGTTGACGTCAAGTCAGAAGAAGCACTTACAGATCCTGACACACCTTCTGTATAACAACCCGAAAATTCTGTACGCGCCTAACAACACAGCTGCCAATAGAATTATACAGAAGGTAGGACTCGTTTTGTGTTTGTATACTTAAGAACTAAGTAGATTGTCGCAAATATATCGTAATACAGAAAACATGTATTTGTTGTTGACTGTTTAGAAGAAAAGTATTCAATGGTATTGTGTACCATGTTACACACTATTGTTGTCTGGTATTTCAGGTGAACTCGTCCTTCGAACTCTACAGAAATATCACTCTGTTTGCGGGTCAGTGGCAGAACATGTCTTCTCAGATAAGACATACACTGTTACAACTGCAGTTGGTAAGTGGAAGATTTTCTAGTTAGTATCCAATAGCTTAAATCCTGGTAAGAGACCGAGTTACTAGAATATCCAGTACAGTAGAGTCTGTCTTCAGTAGTCATTGAAAGTGGAACTCTAATCATCTGTCTGTAAGGCAGCTGGTATCTGAGTGAAGGTCAAGAGTAATATAGAAAGCTCCTACATGAGCTTACTGCATTAATTTTGCCCCGCATTAAGCAACCACCTGCGTTTTGAAACACATATGTTCAATAAATGAATGGTCGTTTAGGAGAGGTTCTAGTGCATGTAAATTCCGATTATATATCAATGACCAGCTTTCAGCTGGTGAAGTTGTGAAACTCTGCAAAGTATGTCTCATACCGACATAGTGCATGGTTACTCAGTTTTGAAATGTCATCTGACGAATACTGAGTTAGCAATACAACATTTTGTAAATATTATTATGTTTATGTTTTAACAAACTTCAGACATCAAAATGACTTACGGGGTTACGGGGTTTATATATCTCAACTTATTCGTTTTGCTAGAGCTTGTTCATCTATTGACGATTTTAACAGTCGAAATCTCATTTTAACTGAAAAAACTGCTTAAGCAAGGATATAGATACCATAAACTAAGAAAACCTTTTTCTAAATTTCACTATCGAAATCTCTCGCTTATTGGCAAGTACGAATCTAATCTCAAGGAGCTTCTGTGACACGGTGTTTCACATCCTGAATTTTATGGTGATGTGATTTACAAACTTCGTAAAATTATTGGACATACCCATTTTCTCACTTTGTTCATCAAATATGTTAAAAAAATCATTAAAAAGGGATATGATCCTGTAGTACTACAACATACTGCATGTTTGGTTGTCAACCCTTTTACAGTTGGCAATCATGCTGGCCTCTTTGCATGTACGCCGACAAGAAAGGTTTAGTACTCTATGAAGGCGACCTCTTAAATCCAGAAATGGAAGGAGAACGTCGGATATCTGTACTATTTCGTTTTTGTCGTACCCTTTATTACTTTTCTACAGTTACTCTGTTTGCAGCTCAATCATTGAGTACACTAGCGATAGGTGGATACGGTTTGTTCACTTAAATGTTTTCGTTATACATGCACTTTACCACTGTATTTGCCGTCGCGGTTGTTGTAGATTAGTCGGAGAGGGGGTACGTTTATTTACACTGTTTGTCTTTTAGGGTGGGGATGGAATAAGTGTGAGGTTGGGCGCCCATAAACCGGTTTACCCCCCAGTGACTTTTGTCACTGACCGTTCCAAGGCGGTGCTTCCATCTTCCCCCTATTGTGTGTTTGTTTTGTCTTTGTGCGTCTCTTGTTGTTTTTATAGTTATGTACATTTGCTGTTTCCTTGTGTTGCTGTTCGGGCGACTGTTTGTTCTGTATGTTGTGTTTCCTGCATGACTCATTTTTGTACTTTTAAATCTTAGTGCTTAAGGAAAGAGTTGATTATATCGAAAAACAATGATAAAGTCTGTTTGATACGGAAACCAGCGAAAACACTTCCGACATCACCACAAACTGTTGTAAAATTTAAATGTAAATTTAATTTTAAATCGGACATATTCGTAAAACTATGTGTTCTGGTCGTATTCAGTTCAGAGGGCGTTGTTCTCTTTTCACTTTCATTAAACATTTCGTTGGAACATGTCTCTTTAAATACTGTAGACGTGGACGATGTTTCTGACTCTTAGAATGTCAGCGATTTCTGAGGATATAGTAGTATTCTAATATTGTTAATATTTTACTGAAATTATATACATATAAGCATTATCTAAATGAAATGAGTATGTGTAAAACCGTTGGCATCGACTGATTTATACAAACAATCAGTATAATATAACCTTGACATAATACAGAAGATAAACACATAATTTCAGATGAGACTAGCCTGCCGTGAAAGCGTATTTTAATAATCCAGTGTTTGTTTTCGGTATCCAACGATTGATAAATAGCGTTTGAAAACTGATATTCTTAAATCATTTCCTCGTTTGTATTTCAGCCCGACTCACATGGAAAGGCGATGTCTGCATCCCTAGTCAGTCTCCTGGACAGCATGGATAATCTTGCGTGCGTCTGGTTGTCTCTGACTTCCGGTTTGGATTTTGACATATTCCGGGGCTTCAGGTCAGAGGCTGAACTAGAGGACTATTTCCTAAACAGGCAGTACCATGACAATGTCACTGTAGTAGCGGGTAAGTAATATTGACTGCGGATAATTTTATATACATTAATCATTTCCCTATTCAATATTCATGTCAGAAACAATTAAATCGAGAATATTTATTAACTGAATTTATATGATGACACAGGATATTTAGACTCATGCAGCAACTGTAGAATCAGTTCAGGTGATTGCTTAATGTAACACGAAAACTCTGGAACCTGCTGGCATAACATTAATAGCAGGTGTGAAAGAGGCAGTCCTTACAATGAACGCATTTTCAATACATTTAGTTTCATAAAACTTGGTATTTGTTATGTTCAATCATTACTATGAAGATTGTCAATTTTGATCTTAAAATGACCCTTTGATACAAAATAAACCGTTTTCATCGACACTTATAATTTTTGTTCTACAACAAAATATTATCGACCATGGTCGAACAGTTAACGAAACTAAAACGCGAGCCGAACAAATACTAATACATTGCCGAATAACATATCCAACATAATAAAGTTGTGTCTTCTTCGGTGTTTATTCGATTGGTTTTCTTCGATATACTTCCTTTCAGCATATAAACAAATGAGTTTTGTATATTTCAGGCACTTTTGAAATGTGTAGAATGTAGTGACTTCCCCTTTAAGTGCTTATGTGGCGGCTGTAAAAACTCCTACGGGAGCTTTCAGCATTACCTTAGACCTGTATTAAGCTGTGAATTTGAGAAAATGTCCGTATTAGAATCAGAAAACCTCTGTTATCTAGAAGTAACTTGTATGATGCCTTTAATTTATTTCGAGATATTTAAGTTCATTGTCATTATCAATGCGATTCATTTGAATTGCAGCATAAAAAAAGTTATCAAGATTTTCTAAAAATCTTATCTACAACCCAGATCCATATCAATTATTTGCTTGCACATAATAAATTATAATATCAGCAGAATTCAAAGTTTTATATAATCCATTCCAGGATTAGTTTTTGAAAACTTGAACGCCTCCACGTCTGACTTACCAGCCCACGTTCGGTACAAAATACGCCAGAATGCGACATTAAACCCGCCCACCGGTCAGGTACGGAGTCCCTTCTGGTTTCCGAGTCCGGGTAGCAACGATCTGAAGTATTACACGTTTGGATTTGTCTGGATCCAGGTACTGCCATCAACCTTTTAAACCCTTTCATCTATTGATTTTATTTAAAAACAATTACTGCATGAATATTTATGGACTGAGCTGTTATGATTGAACACATTAACACGACCATATGTACATACTTTCATAACAGATCAGATCATGATAAGACAACCCCTGTAGAAACCGTATAATCTGGTTCTATTCCATTTGCGAAATTTAATGTTTGCATATCGAATTTAGTAGTGTTTCATACTTAGTCCTGTGATAACGTCACAGAAATTTCTTTCGAAATATTATGTTCAATGTTAAATGTATAAACCCGTTAAATGCAGCGCATGCATTTTGTTAACATATTACACTTATTTATACTTCTGTCACTTAGGATGTTATAGAGAGAGCCATCATCGACTTGCAGACGGGAAATGACGTCACAGAACCTGGAGCATACCTAAAACGAATGCCGTACCCGTGTTGGCTATGGGATGGGTAAGTAGATAATTGGAGATTCCTATTTCGATTTAAACGTTGGGGATCAGACACCTGTGAATTCGCACCAGGATCCACACGTGTCTAATTTTAAATGTTGGAAATAAAAGACAGCTTTTTTAAGTTATAATTATATTGTCAATGAAGTAAAAGGTCTGGTACTAAGAAATTCCATGCTCAATATTCGAACTCTGTGCCATTGTATTACAGATAAAAGGACGTATTCCAAAAACTAAAATTGTCTCCACCAAACGCTATATCTCTTCGATAAGATTTCAAAGAGTGGTCAGATCATGGGGTTTGATGGGAGAAATAAGGGATATATTCTTGAGAAATAATAATTTGCGCATCTTATATATTCCTATGTAACCATGGCTACCATCAGTTTCTGATACATGTACCGTTGGAACTGCTTCAAGAATGTCAATTTTATTTTTTAGTATTCTTACTATATCTACATGTTGCATTGGGTTCTGGCACACAGTCAACTGACTGCCTTCTTATTGCTGTGACTGCACTATTTGTCGTGGTGCATTTATGCGACATCGGCGGTGAAAGGGTTAAAACAATTGGTCTATGTGTAGCCGAAATTATAATCTGTGATGTTTTATACCCCACCTTTATGTTTACCAGACGTTAACTTAGCATAAATATCATTCTTAGAGACGGGTAGCAGCTTAATGCAGGGTAACTCTGCATTAAGCAGCCACCTGCCTAAAAGTATATTCTAATTCTTCTCTACTAGTATTCCGGTTTAGATGTGTTTTACTGTACCTCTTTTGCTGCCAACGACGAATCCATTATTACCTATGATGCAAATCGTGTGACTCCAGATGAAACACCGAATAACCGTGTTACTATGGTGACGATGATTTTAGAAAGAAATGGGAATTTAAATAACCTTTTACTCCATGGATACGTCTTTCCAAACATTTCCAAACAGAGTAGACCTAGCTCACACGGCTACAGGGGTGGCTGGATTGATCAGGGTCTTATGGAATAATATAGATTTTATTAGACAGATTCTTTCATTGTAAATGTTCCCGTGTACTATTAGATTGACATAGAAGCAATTAGTGAACTGAAACACTTAGACAAATAGTTCGGACCGGTGTCAAACTGCTCCCTGATAAACATTTTCACTATTTTGCCATTATTTCAATCTAATTGAAATTATCAGAAGTGTGCCAAAGTGAGTCATGGAACTTTAAAAATGGATAGAAAGGGCAAGACTAGGCTACACAAGGAGTTTACCATATACTTAACCCTCCGCTTCATAAATACGCAGCTTTCCTTTTAAACAAGTTGAGTAAAACGAGGTCAGATGGTTCCTGCAGAAGTCATCTGATCAAGCTCTGCTTTGTTTGCTTGTGAAATTACATATACATGTATTTGATTGTAGAGTTTTAAATTTTGTTCATATGGCATTGTAAACATTACGGTAATAAATATTCATATATACATAATGCATTACATGAATTTTCATGGAGAAATTGATTAAACGTACATGTATGTATTTTCAGCTTCGTCTGGATGATTCAACACAGTATGCCACTCTGTCTTATGTTGTCCTGGATATACATGGTAGCAATGCTTGTACAAAGAATTGTATATGAGAAAGAAAAGGGATTAAAAGAGGTAAGACATTGGTAGATATAATTGATTTGTACACGACCATGTCTAAATCCAAGAAACTTTTTTTTTTAATTATTTAAAGTTCCAAAATTTCCAATTTTCTTTTAATTTATAATTACATGTAATAAATACCTCTACAGAAGTCCAGATAAGTTGCGTAAATTAAAACATTTTGAAAATAATATCTTTATTTCTACCACCAAACCCTATGCTGTGACCACTCTTTAGAGTCGTCATGAAGAGACGATTCTAAACAGTGGTCACAACATAGGGTTTGGTGAAGAAATGACAATTTTATTATCTGAGTACGCACGTTTATCTGTTTCTTTGTCACGAATAGGCACCAACCATAAACATTTCTTCAAAGCTATGCATTACGTTAATTATGAGTTTCTGTGATAAGATGTACTTATAGAAAGGCTGAATTACATATTGAAAGGCTAATTATATACTCTACAGGTCATGAAAATGATGGGATTGTCCAATACTGTACATTGGTGTGCTTGGTTCATCACGGCCTTCGTTCAGATGACACTGACTGTAGTGGCCTTGACCCTGATGCTTCATTTTGGTCATATCCTGGTTCACAGTAACCCCTGGATTGTCTTCATCTTCCTAGAACTGTTTGCAGTCTCATCAATAACCATGTCGTGAGTGGTCTTTTTGTTTGAAACACATGTATAGTGTAATGCCCATTTGACCATGTTTAATTGGTAATCCAATCTCTGTTGTAATCGGATAGGTTTCCTTGCAAACTAGGTAGTATGGTCTTTAGTACAGCTGTCATAAATAACCCTTTAACAGCGGCAAACAAGTATATTGGCATTTGTAACAAGGTTATACCATCAGAACCCTCTGATCAAGTTCTGCACGTTTAGCCACTGAAATTATAAACCTCATTCTGAATGGACTCTTACAGCTGAAGAATGGTGAACCACTCCACTTAGAAACACGAATATTTAAATAGTTAGTTTCATGAGGAGCTATCTGACCTTCATTGTAGTGTACTTATCAATGGTTGGTCGCCTTTTTTCTTTAAACAGATGTCATTGCCTGGATGCATTGTCATTCTTTATATCCAAATAGTTCGTAAGTGTAAAATTGTTTTCGAATCTATACGGCCAGATATTTCATTGGAACGTGCATTCCTTACAAATACTATCAATCAAACTTCTGACCGGGCTTTGCTTGACTTATAGACAGAGCTTGAAAATGTGTTATTTATATCAGGTTTGCAATAAGCAGTCTCTACTCCAAGGCGAAGCTGGCGGCGGCCTGTGCTGGGATATTCTACTTTCTAACATATGTGCCCTACATATACATAGCCATACAGGAGGACGTGTCTCATATGAAAATACCCGCATCCGCTAAGACTGCTGCAGTAAGTATTTAACTACATATACATAGCCATACAGGAGGACGTGTCTCATATGAAAATACCCGCATCCGCTAAGACTGCTGCAGTAAGTATTTAACTGATATACCATTCTGCCAATAACATTTTCCATTAATGCCTGGTCAGAATCATTACGACAGATCGAAATAGACTTTCAGATAAAGACTATCACTGCCATATATTGTCTTTCTTCAATAACAAATAATACACTGAAAAATACGCTTCGGATGTTGATAAGACCAAGTGACACGACGCTCTATCTAGATCCAAACTATACAGAATCGCCATTGACAATAAAAGAGCTAAATAATACAATAGCAAACTATACTGTATTTAAACCGTTCTTCTCTGATAAAGATGTTTGAGTTTGAAACTGTATACAAAATGACAGAGAAAATATAGGGATGCAAAACATTCACCCTATCCACGAGGACTGTCCTGAAAGTTCGCGGAATTTCGCTATAACTAGATATGACGGATGTTAATATAAAATCAAACCACATCATGGAAAACTTGGAAGTTATATCTCTGAAATAGTTAAGTATGAAAAAAACGTACATCAAATATTAAAAACATACTTGAAACAACAAAAACATCACTGACTGTCACCCGGAGCACGTCGTGGTTTTTTACGACGTTACTCGGCGTCGAACGTTATTAAAGTCAAGACAACGATTAACATTCTCGATGTAGCCCCCACGTGTTGCAACACATTTACGGTGCCTGTAAATCCATTTCATAAAAATGTCATTATACCATTTGTTTTCAAATCCTGCTGCAATTTCCTGTGCACATAGCTGAAGTTCATTTGATGATTTAAAGTGTTGCCCGCGCAACATTTTTCCCACCTCGGGAAAAACAGCAACATTCATAGGTGCCAGGTCAAGACTGTACGGTGGATGGTATAACAGTTCGAACCATAGTAGATCAATTTCAAGCAGTGTAGATCTCGCTCTATGTGCCGGTGCATTATCTTGGTGCAATATGACTTGGGCTAGGTCTGTGTGCTTCTTTCTTAAGGCTTGCAGCAAATCTCTCCTCAAAACCTGGAACATAACATTCAAACCGTGCTTAAATTCATTTGCTTAAGACATGTGTTCTGAAACAAAGCATTAATTACGAGTTTTGAAAATTAAAAGTATTTATTACATTTTATTATTATTTGGAAATTAAATTAATAACATACCTGTACCTCGTACAATTTGGCGAGTCTTACCATAACTATGTGTATACTTGGGACATAGAGATAGATCCGTGAATATAGTACATGTATCAAAGTATCTAAGACTAAGTGTTTGTTTACCAAAAACAATCTGAATATAGGAGATCCTTCGAAAGCCAAAGTAGCAATACGAAAAGTGAAAATTGCAGAGTACACAATACTCTTCACAAGAGACTGTACAACGGCTGTTTATGTTAATGATTTATATGCTTCATACATAGCTCGTCTGATGTATATCATACCATGATGTTATCAATCATAATATAGTCCTTTACTCCATGACTATTCATGTAAGAAATAATTACACCATGAATATTGCAGAAACTGTAGAACGAAATTTATAATATAAAACAGAGCAGACCCTGATCAGACAGCTTCTGTAGGAACCGTCTGATCTTGGTCTACCTTGTTTGCAAAGGTGTAGAAAGGCGTATCTATGGAGTACATGATTAACAATAATTTCAATTAATTTACAGTCCATCTTCTCCACGTCTGCTCTGGCCCTTGGAGGAAAATACTTTTTGTACTATGAGATAGATGGTGTGGGGGTACAGTGGGATAATGTTGATATATCGCCCATGGAGAACGACAATTTCAGCCTACAGGGCATAATGATCATGATGATGGTTGATACAGTCATCTATCTGCTGCTTGCCTGGTACATTGAAAACGTCCACCCAGGTAGGAATAATGCCATGAAGTAATATCCGCTTTGGATTTCTTATGTATGTTAAAATAGAACAGCTTTATTGATACAGTAAAACCCCTCTAAACCGGAATTCTAGAACATTTTAGGCATGTGAGAGCCTAATGCCGGATGAAAGTGACGCGAAAGGCTCCTATTATACTTTTCCGCATGACTTTCATTCTGCATTAAGCTGCCTACTGTCTCTAAGACCGATATTAACATTAATTTAGCGTCCAGTTTAGAGGACGTTTACTGTATATTCAAATAAAATTGAAAAACTTATTTAGAGTATATTACTTGCTTTATTAAATCAAGGAAAGTATCTTTCCAAATAAGAAAGGTCAGTTATTTGTCTAGAAATCTAAAATCGACTTATGTTTCATATATATAAGCCTACTAGCCTTACCTGTGTTTTGTAGTATGCTTATTAACCTTCACTGGGGTATGTAATAAAACGTGGTTTGCTATCAAAGTAAGTCTATTGCCTTTGTAAAACGCGAAAGGACATTTCTGTTGCATATGTAATGTCAGTATGTGAGACCATATTCATATATATAAGACGTTTCTGTATCAGAAGTAATATTGATGTAAAGATAAGATAGTTCTATATTGTGCTTCAGGAACATATGGACTACCCAAACCTTGGTACTTCCCAGTCATGCCATCATACTGGGGTCTTGGTATTCCAGACAACAGTTCTACGTGCTCTGTTAAACGTTTGTTTGGAATAAAAGACAAGTACAGTCGACACCGACTTCTAGAGAGCGATGATGAAGAGCTGATCGTGAGAACTGGTGTGTACAAGTGACGTATTAGCGCTAACTGGACTGATATACCCCTGTATTAGTCAACAAAGATAAGACGAACATATTAGTTGTAGTCAGAATCAATGTTATTTAGTAATAGGCAATTAACCATTATCCTACCGAAGAGGATTGTCTGCTCAGTTCTGATATGCTGTTTTTGTCCACTTACCTCTGATTCCTTCATGATTTCCATCCTGATGAGACGCCAATTTACTCGATGTATCTTGTTGGTCCAGGGTGTTTGCAAATGTGCCTAAATCGTGCTCGGCATAATAACGGTTAAAAAGATAATTATTTTCACACTTAGTAATGTAATTGTCGTCAGCTTCAATTCGTAAAGTAAAAGTTCCCCCATTTCTATGCAAAGTACAGTTGAACTTCAATATTTCGAATTTCAAGGGACCATACCATACAAAATAGTTCGAGATAACAGAAATTCGATTTATCCGATTTCTGATCTGGACAATTTCTTAAGTTTACAGCTTAATGCAGGTCTAAAGTAATGCTGAAAGCTCCTGTAGGAACAGAACAGTTCTGTATTGTAAATTTTGGAAGGACCAAAGTTTTACTTCAAGTTTTCGAAGTTCCAATGTATGTGGTCAACGTGCCTAACAATTTGGATCCTGATGAGACACGCCATTATACATACAAACTGTTTGCATAGGTAATCACGGTTTCACCGCTAGCGTACAGAGATTTAACTTATCGATATAGACTCTTGTTAAATATGTACATGTACACTGAACTAGTACATGTATTGATATTGTAACGCTTCCTATTTCATTAATTAAATGCCTGGTGCAATTAAATGATTGATGAAATTTGAAAATATTATGTTTCTTGCATTGTCAATTTATATATTGACATAAAATATTCACCCTTACGGTCATAGTTAATTATCAGTCTTGGCAAACACGCTACCTTAAAGTTATTAATCGTGGTCACCACCACGTCTTTCAAAATATATCTTGCAGTAGTCATATAAACCACCCTACCTTGTATTGTTCAGTCGTGGAAACTACAGTGTCTTACAAATTTTAGTCGTGGAAACCAACCTACATTGCAAAAATTAGACACCAGCCTAACTTACAAAACTGTAAGTCGTGTATACCACTCTACCTTACAAGAGTTATTGTCGAAACCACCAGACGTTGCATATATTAGTTGTAGCGTTGATTCTACGACTGAGATTCCAATTCTGTGTTGCTCACTGCATTTTTTCATGCCTTGTTTAACCCTTTTGATGCCAAATAATTTTCGTCTGCAACAATATCATCTACTTTAAGTTCCAGAAATTATATTTCATCGTCTTTTTAACGTCACTGGTGTATCAAACTGGTTGAATTCAGACGAGACGCCGACTTACTTGTCGTCTGATTTGGAGCCAAACTGTTTGCAAAGGTAATAATAAATTCTCTCATTGCGGCAAACCCCCACAGTTGCTTTCAGGCGAAGTCGGCTATGAAAGAGTTAAATGTTTGGTGATATGTTTTCTGTTGTGCTTTCAGATTCAAATGAATACTCTGAAGAAGATGAAGAGGGTTTGCCTATCGGCGTCAGCGTTGAAAACTTGACTAAGGTGAGTCACACTCGCTACGTGGTTAATACTTTCCCACTACTTTTACAATAATTAATGACTTTATAAATACTCATAAACAGATATTCTACACTCGCCAATGAACGAGGGAATATTTGGCAATTTCAGAAATTACTAATATCTATATTATTTAGTAGGCAAACAGAGCAGACCTTAACAGACGACTCCAACAGGGTTCATCTGACCTGGGTCTACTATGCAAAGAAGTGAAATGGGTTTATATGAAATAAATGAAGATAAATCCTATTAATGTTTTAACCCCCTCCCTCCCTCCTCGTACTGTCGTATTGCATTGTATTATCTATCAATATTTTTGCATGACACAAATAACAGGTCTATTTACTCATGAATTAGATATATCTAGATACACATCTGTTATTATGGTATAGTTCACAAAGAGGTAAATGATACGGTGAACATGTATGTCTATTACATTTTCATTTCCACCTACTGTACATGTCAGGAAATGTATTTAAGCAGACAGCATTAAACATTTGTCAATATGTTCAAACATAAATTATCTATCAGTATGACTTTTCATGATCTAAGTCGTTAAAGCATTTGTCATACATTATTGTTATATAAAATAATTAGTCCGACAATGACTGTTTCGTGGCAAATTTTCCGGAAGACATTATTGCTTAATGTATTGTATTACAGATCTACGAAAAAGGTCGTCCACCGGCTGTGAAAAATCTGTCAATGACATTGTACGAAAACCATATCACATCTTTTCTTGGGCACAACGGAGCTGGAAAAACAACTACCATGTAAGTATAACTATTTCATGGATTAATCCCATTGCGTCACAGATGAACATTATGTTTGACTTATGCATTGTTATGAATTCGTCAGCATCCATGTGAAAACTGTAGCAATGCGTTTCTAACGCGATAATCGGCCTGTGTTTACACTGTGTGTGTAGATACCCGTAATATACATTTGTACTGATATCTTACTGTATATTTCACTTTTCATTTATCATGATCATAATTGGGAACTATGTATGTATTTATCATCAGCATCATCAGCACCATCACCATCATCACCATCATAAACATTACCAACATCACTATCACTATTATTCATCAGTGCTACATGGTATATATCGCATTACTCTGTCGTTAATCCATTGTCCTCACGTATTGTTTTCAGGTCTCTTTTAACTGGCTTGTTCCCTCCATCTTCTGGCGACGCTTTCATCAACGGTGATAGCATTCTCACAGATATGGACACAATTAGACAAAGTCTGGGAACGTGCCCTCAGCACAATGTCTTGTTTGAAAGGTAAATCGTAGTTCCAAATATATAAAACGATCTATGACATTTAATACTCATACCGAGGTTTGCTCTTTCTTAAATCGCTTCTGTGGACCCTAAACGGCTTGAACTCCTTTAACCATTTACTTGTTCTATATGTATTCAATACTAACTGTACATTCATGGACAGTATGATTATAATGAAGGTGTAACATTGCAGCCATTTTAGAAACTAAATACACATTTCTATCAAATTCCATCAGCAAACAGAGCAGAGCAGAGTCGTCTGGTCTGGGTCTACTCTGTTTGCAAATGCGTGAAAAGACCTTTATATGTGAGAAAGGGTTAAACGTTGACTTACCAGTGTTTAACTTTAGAATCCACTCTGTATGCAAAGAAAATAGAAGCTCAGCAGGAAATGTTACAATGACTCACGACAGTGCGAGCACTAGATAAGTTTGTGCCATGAAGACGGGTTTTGATATCATATGCAAACAGTTTGGATGAGTTCCAGTTCCAGATGAGACGCCGAGTAACTCATCGTCTAATAAGGATCCAAACTGTTTGACACCCTGAATAAACACTTACTCTAAACATTATCACCTTTATTACACTTTTCAAAGAAATAGAATAAAGCTGGCTGTTAGGTCTGAAGAGAAGCATGTTCGAGCTCGGTAGACTGACTGTTAAATATTATACGTTTCTGTTTAGCCTCACTGTGGAAGAGCACCTCTGGTTCTATGCAAGACTGAAAGGAATGAAACCAGATGACATTTACCAGGAAACATCAAGGTAAATTAGAAGCGATGTATAGCTTGAGAATCATCTACATACCATATTGAGTATGAACATGTGCATATAAAACAAGCATGCATTAAACGTTTTTAAATCTTTCCATCAGAGGTTATATTTAGACACAATCTCTTTGAATAAATCTACGGAAAAGGTGTACTTGCTTGACAAAAATAAAACAAAATAAGAATTACATTGTATGTAGTTTTGAATCCATCCTATGGAGAAAATGCTCTATTTGTCACAATGATTTCAAAAAGTGACTTTTACAGAGGCATAAAAAGGCGCCAATGTAAGGGAATTGTTTAAATATTGTCTCCTTAATTTCTCCATCAAACAGTATGATTTGACCGGTCTTTAGAATAGTCTCAAATCTAGAGAGTTGTCACAGCAAAGGGTTTGGTGATGATATGACTATTTTAATATTTAAATATGCATCTTTAGCTGTAGTTATGTTGTTTACACTAAATCTCTGGTAACATTCGAGCCAAATCTCGTATAGTTATTAAGTCTAAATCAACAATAATCATCAAATAAAGCATTAATTCAAGTTAACTATTGTACCATTATAACGGATTTGCTTAATGCTTTGACCTTTGCTAAAATATTGCACCTAACAATATTTCAAATATTGCCGATATTTCTGTATTCCTAGAATGCTACATGATTTGGGTATTACCAGTAAAAGGGGAAACAAACCCTCGTGTTTATCTGGCGGCATGCAGAGGAAACTATCCGTTGCTATGGCATTTGTTGGTGGGTCAAGGACAGTTATTCTAGATGAGCCAACTGCAGGTGTTGATCCCCACTCCCGCAGAGCAATTTGGAATCTATTGAATGAGTATAAGAAAGGTAATAAGCACTATTATGTGATTATGTTTGTTAGTTACCAACGATGAATGCTATTTTGAAAGTGTCTCTATATTGTCCTTACGAAAACTATATTTTAGCTTTTTATAACTTATTCGTCATGTATATCTGTCATACTATATTGAATGAACTTTTCTCTGTGTATGTCGTGTTATAACCCAAAATAACGATGTTTGATATATTACATATCTGTTTGTCCTTAAACGTTAGACTAGAATAGAATTCATCTATTGAGCATAGATAAAAAGCAGATGGCCGCTTAATGCAGGACAAATGTAGTGCATAAAAACTCATATAGGAGCTTTCTGTATTACTTTTGACCTGCATTAACTACTACCTGCCTTATAGACCCTTACAATTATAACGTGACGAAACGCACAATAAGCCGTAACATATTCAACATTTTCCATATTAAAATTGTTTTGTAACCCAGTATATCATTTCAGGACGAACCATATTACTGTCCACCCATCACATGGATGAGGCTGAGGTCCTAGGGGACAGGATTGCTATCATATCCAATGGAGAACTTAGGTGCTCCGGGTCACCCACCTTTTTAAAATCAATTCTTGGTGACGGACAGCATCTCCATATCATCAAACGTAAGTGATGACAAAACCAAATATTTAAATACATTTGTAAAACCCCTCCCGACCGGAATTCTAGAATAGAAGAGTTTAAATACTTTTAAACAGGTGACTGCTTAACCCATTCGGCGCCAAATTTCTAATTGCCGTCTGCAAACAAATGTTGTTAAATCATTCGGTGAAATAAGGAAATGAGATAAATAAATGCAAACTTCAAAGGAATAAAGCACAGATATAGACGCCGCCTTTTCAAGTCTGATCTGGGACTGCACTATTTGTCGTGGTGCAGTTTTGCGACATTGTCGGTGAAAGGGTTAATACAAGAGGAACATCAGTGTCCCATAGACACATTTGTACAATGTAGTTGATACGATCCATTGTTATTCAGTAATATATTTGAATGAAAACGTTTTACCTGTTTATATGTTGTCATCGCATTATCTTTCAGATGAATCATCTATGAATACCATTGACGCAGAAGCACTAGATTCAAATATTCTTCAACATGTTCAAACCATCATACCGGGAGCCAGTATTTCCTCATCGAGTTCATCCGAACTTCACATTATACTGCCACTCATAGGACCTGAAAAATCTAAAATGGCGGCATTGCTTGATATGTTACAAGATAAACGAGCTCTGTTACACATCCAGAGTTACGGAGTAACAGACAGTGGCTTGGAGGACGTGTTTGTGAAAGTAACTGACGAAGTGCTTAAGAAAGAGGACATATCTTATACAGGTAGACTTTTCAACGTCAGCTCTGTAAATATTATTCAGATAAATGTATATATTGGTATATAATATTAAGATGATTTTGTGCAACAATGCTGTGAAATATAACCTTCCTCCTGTACATATTCTAGAACCCAGATTTAATTCTTTCCTTCATTTAATCGCTTTTCCCTACAAGAACCTCTGATATGGGTCTATTCTATTTGTAAAAGCGTAAAAAGGCGTTTGTATGTAGGAAAGGGTTATTGACAGACTTTATAATTATCTACATGTCCGTTCATTCATAGATAATTGTCTACATGTCTGTTCATTCACAGATAACTCAACAACATACCGTTATGATGGCATACCAAACATCAATGACACGGGGGTGTTACATCTTCATGACATGAATGACACAAGTGCAGGCGAGCTGGATGACTGTCAGCTGCTGGATCTTGAACAGCCCTCAATCCAGCGACAGAGTAATGTTTTACCAAGCATCACAATTTACTTACTGTTTGTGTCAGTTTGAAACAAGAGTGTGATCTTCTTTACCTCTCTGTATTTGTTTGTCTGTGTGAGTCTGTCTATCCGTCACTCAGTCTATTTCTCGCTCACACACAATTTTCTGTTTACGCTAGTTTAAAACGATTATAAAAACTATTTCTCTCCATGTGTGAGTGTATGTGTGTGTGTCTCTCTCTCTGTCATCCATTCACTCCCTGAATCACTAACTCACTGACACACCGGCCCTTTCATTGCGGATTTTCTATATATTTATAAAGATTACACCATGACAGTGCATTTGTGTACAGACACAAACCAAATCATATGTATTCAACTGTACTTTAAAATGACTATTTCCTTTATATAACACTATATTATAACATAATATAATGTTCTTTTCAGTCCCACGATATGAGATAAAGTTTGTTTGTAGAAATGTGTACAAATTAAATATTTAAAACTTAAATAGTCACTGTATCGATTTACATGCCCTGTGTCTTATATTTTCAGACCATGCGGTTAAATCAGATCAAGGGACCCTGTGCAAGCATTTTCGTCATTTTACAGCTCTTATAACGAAACGATACCATTACACTGTTCGCAATAGAAAAGGCTTGATATCACAGATCTTACTCCCTGCATTGTTCGTCTCCATATCGATGACCATAGCTCTATCGGCTCCAAAGGAAACCGATCCTCCTCCACTGACCATGTCTCCATCGCAGTATTTCAACTTGACCCAGCCGAAAGGCAACTTTGTTCCTTATTTTTACAAGAAGTCAACAAGGGATATAACCAAGAAAAACACTGGGCCATTGGATATTGTTCGAACATTCCAAATGCCATCAGGACTAGGTGCTACTTGTGTGTTAAAATCTCCATTCCACAGCGAGTATGAGTCAGACATGATCAAACGTTTGAACATCAGTGCTAAACGTTTTGAGTTGTTTGCGAAATACTTCAACAAGAATTGCAGCGGAGTGTTTACACCAGGAGTTCAAGTGGAGATATTTCTACCACCGTCATTGAGCAGAAAGCCGCCAAACAGCTCGCATATTATACGAAAAGGTACATGCCACACTACAAAACAAAAATGTTACCTCTTTCCGTCATAGTGGTGCACATTAGCTCCTCTGTAAAAGTCATGTTTTGAAATTATTGTGATTCATAATCGAGACGATTCTAAAGAGTGGTCACAGTATAGGGTTTGGTAGAGAAATGACAATTTTAGAATTTATGTAGGCACCTTTATCTGTGACTTTGCATGCAAACATATTACTTAGCCTTTAGCCTGCTACAGGCGAATTGGTGATTACCTATGCAAACCGAATGGATCATGATGAAACGCTCGGTAAGTCAGTGTCTTGGTTGGATATAAGCTGTTTGCAAAATGCTAACCAGGCCCCGAGGTTATAAAACGTTTGCTTGAGTCTGAGATCAAGCTCAAAATCTGACCAATCAGATGCTTTAGAATGATCTCAGACTCAGACGCAGAATGTTTATAGCCTTGGACACAGACTGCGCTTAGTATGCGTACTCGCTGTGTCGGGGCTTTACATTATATTTTACGTTTATTTCAGCAAACCTTACCATGAATAGGTATTACCCGTATTGCCAGTGTCTGCATGATCACACGGGATTTGCGTGCTCATCTGATGGGTACAAGGACCCTCCCCGGCAGTCGTTAGTCACGCGAGATGTGATGCAAGACATATCAGGCACGAACGAAGAGGACTTTTATCTGTACACAACAAACAAATATGTACTCCATAGGTAAATATAGTAATAAGAACATTTCCTGCATACAACAAACGTTTGCTTAGTTTGGTGGGTGGGTGTTTATTGTCAATTGGTAGGGTGATTGTACAGGTCAATGGTTGTATGTGTACTGGTCATTGGTTGGATGGGTGTTTACTGGTCGTTTGTTGTGTGTGCACTTACCATTAGTTGTGGTTATGTACTAGTCATTGGCTGTGAGTGTACTGGCCATTGGTTGGATAAGTGTTTACTGGTCATTGGTTGTATGTGTACTGATCATTTGTTGTGTGTGTACAGGCCATTGGTTGTCTGTATGTACAGGACATTGGTTGTGTGGATGTACTGGTCATTGGTTGGGTGTGTGTTTACTTGTCACTGGTTGTGTATGTGTACTGGTGTCTGGTTGTGCGTGTACTGACCATTTGCTGTGTGTGTGTACTGGCCATTGGTTGGGTGGATGTGTACTAGCCATTGGTTGCGTGTGTACTGACCACTGGTTGTGTTTGTAGTTGTCATTGACTGGGCAGGTGTTTACTGGCCACTTTATCGAGAAAGAATGTTTTCTGTTCATATAAAGTACTTAGAAAGCCAGTTATTGTTTGACAACAGGTACATGTTATGTCTTTCATTGTTGACATTTAGATATTAACACCATTATATAAAAGTATGTACTGCAAACAGGTGCCGATCCAGGATTTCAGATTAGGGGGAGTGTATATTTTTAAAAGTTGTATGACATCACTAGTGTCTTTGTCATGCATGTCGCGAAAGGGCGTAATTGACTGTTAGGTTGTTGCATATCTTGCAAAATGTGAAACATTATTTTGATCTTTATCTAGATACACTGCGCAAAATGTTTTAAGTTCTGTTAAGTAATTAAATTACTAAAAAACGTTTGTTTGGGTAATTCTAGGGGGTGCGTACGCCGGCTCCGTCCCCTCTAAATACCCACCTGGCGAATTTCCTTATTAACTTTTATTGCTATTCTCTTATTTATAGAAAATGGATTGTTTCTGTTATTGCCTTTAGTAACCGTTAACCTTTTTACAGATATGGAGGATTTTCCTTCGGATCCGAATTAGCATACGTTCCAGAGGAGATGAGAAGTAATGACATTAGTAGCAATGTAGCAGATAGACTGGTCGTTAAACAGGTGGCACAGGTAAAACATTCAGTAAACTTTCGCTTACCAGAACTTGTATAAAAGAAGAATTGGGAACTTTGTATTAGGCAGGTGACTGCTCAATGTTGGGTGAAATTCATACAGAAAGCCCCCTGGAGATTTCCTCTTGCATTGAGTGGCTGCCTTTCATGAAGACCAATGGTGATACTTATTTCGAAGGGTTTTCCTGTATTCACATATCACATACATCTACTCGGTTTCTGTTTACGGGTTAGCTGTTGTTTCTAATCTTTGTTTATATGTAGTTTTTCAAAGATTTGCCTTTTAAAACAAAACAAACGTATGTTTTTCCTTTTTTATATTTCGTATCTATATGTTCGATATATGTGTTTTTTCCTAGGTTCGGTTCAATCAGAAGGGCTACCACTCAATGCCTGTATATCTAAATACACTGAACAATGCAATACTGCGGGCAAACCTGCCAACGACAAAGGGCAACCCGGCTGCATATGGTATGTGTGAAAACTTTTCACGACTATTCGAACAGAGTAGACCCAGATCAGACGGCTCCTGTATAAGGCATCTGATCAGGATCTACTCTGTTTGCTTATTGCATAGTATATATATATGATTCTACAGTTTCTGTTATAGATACACCGGTCTATGTTCATATTTCTAATAGACATTAATGGAGTAAGGATTGAATTAGATAATACCAATTATTAGAGAATATGAATACCTATTGAGAATAAATGTTCAGTTAATGTTGATTTGGCATGTTCTTGTAATAACTACTTTATATATGCATGACAAAATAATTGTAAACATAATAAATTAGTTAATATAAAAATGATTTTAATATTACAGGAATAACTTTGGTCAATCATCCAATGAAGAAGACTAACAATATATTGGACACTGATTATATGTAAGTACATATGCAATGTTATGTACCGGTATATTACTTCGAATGTACATGACTCTTAAAAAGCAGTTGGTAGCTTAATGAATGACAAAAGTAATGCTTTCTGCATTACTTTTGCCCTACATTGAGCAACCAACTGCTTTTTAAGATTCCTGTGTTCAGTAATTGAATTGCAGCTTAGGACAGGATATGTTGTAATCAGTAAGAATTCCTTTTGAAAAATATATAATATCAAAACCTAATGATAAATAATCTACAATCGATAAACTGGGATGTTGGTATTTGTTAAGAATTGGCTTCAAAGTAAAGCTCAAGTGTAGTCATAAATATATTGAACAGAATATTGCATTTTATTCCAATATGTATGTCATAAGTGAAGAAGTAAGTCGCTATGAAACCATTGCACCCTTCCCTGGCTGGCTGTCTATCTCGCCTATAGTTTGATCAGTTTTTCAATTTTATACAGCATCTCTCAGCGAGAAATATGTCCCATAGGAGCTTTTTGCACACCCTTTGTCCTGTATTACGCTATCACATGCCTTAAAACCATACACTACATTTCTTTGGAGTAATCGTTTTAGAGGATTCACAGTACTACCAACATCTTTGTTCATTTTTACAGACAAGGTGGTACGGATGTTCTGATGGCTGTTTTCATTATTGTGGCCATGGCGTTTGTTCCTGCCAGCTTTGTGGTGTTCCTTGTTCATGAACGCTCCATTAAGGCGAAACATCTACAGTTTGTGAGCGGTGTCAATCCTGTTGTGTACTGGGTCTCAAATTACGTATGGGATATGGTAGGTATCAAGTGACATGTTACTTATAATGCTTGTTGTGTGTTGACCTGACTGCAAATTATATTATATTTGAGAAAAACAGATATTCATTTAATAAACCAACTGTTATTGCCTCGAATTGTGCATTAAGCTGATTCAGCATTGTGATTTGTCTTTGGTATCGTGTTAAACACGTATTAAATGGTGTTTGCAAACAGTTTGGATTCAGATGTAGCTTTGCGTCTCATCATGACCCAAACTCTTTTCTAATCGTCATACTGATTTGATTTGTTGATAATGGCGCATGATTGTATGTAAATTTTGCTCTGGTAAGCCGTCTGATCTGGGTCTACTCTGTTTAGAAATGCTTATAAAGGCCTATCTATTGAGTAAATGGTTCAGCTACCACATGCCTCAAATCCCAAAGTTAAGAACTTATTTTGTTTGGTCTAATTAGACAAGTATCACTGTAATATAATGTTTATTTCTTTCAGTGCAATTACCTAATACCAGCAGCCTGTATTGTAGTGATTCTCATCGCTTTTCACATACCTGCCTACACAGAGAAAGAAAACTTCCAGGCCGTTGTATCCCTGTTCCTCCTCTACGGGTACGGCAATCTGATTGAAAAACAATCATGTTATTTGAATAAGGAACTCTGTTATTAACTTATTAGGTTTATACTGGAGCAATATCTAAATGAGTCATAAGGAAAATGCATTTTAAAATGGAACTCATAACCGTTATAAATCCATATTAAATGAATCATTGGATTTGTCTGATTATGAGCTGTAAACCCTGAACATATCGAACATTCTGATAACGGAGAACAGGGCATATAATAATCATACGTCCAAATGTATATGCGGTGAATTATTTGGATCAACTGGACTTGATAAGTCACAATGTTTCTGTTCGAACACTACACTGCTTATTCGTACCTGGCTTCTCCGCTATATGTGACATATATAAATTTCAGACATCAGACACAAGAAGTAGACATTCTGCTGTTGTTGATGGACATCTGTACGAAATTATTAAATGAATGACAATGAGAAGCGTTTCCTTCTTAAGTTTTCAGATTGCATTTATCTTGCATTTCTTTCCAAAATCATGCGTAATGAACAGTTATCTGCTGCACATTTTTACTTTAGTTCGATTCAATTCAGCTTTTGAAAAACTACTGATCGAGCGTCAATCAGCTTGGATCCAAACTGTTTGCATATGATAATCGGTCACACTTAGCATGATAACGGTAAATCAAAATATATTATTGTTTTTGTTTTACATTTGTAGCTGGTCTATCACGCCTATGATGTATCCAGCCTCGTTCGTCTTCAGGGAGTCCAGTGTAGCCTACATACTACTGATTGTACTCAACTTATTCACTGGTATTACATGTGTAGTGGCGAGTTTCCTTTTGGAGCAATTCTCTTACGATACGGTAAGACACAGTGGTCTGCAACTTTGATTATTTGATATACTGTCGGTTCATTGCTGGATCTGATGCAATTTTGATTACTTCGGATCCGAGCAAGCTTTTGAGAAACAGTTTGGGCCTTGATTAGACTCGGCGTCTCATCTGGGTCCAAGCTTTTACAAATGTCATTTATTTCACAGATAGCGGGTTAACTATTTCCTGAGGTGTTCTTTAAACTCATTATGTCTCCCCAGTATACTGGGGAGATATAATGGGTATACTGGGAAGATATTTTGTTTGTGTGTCTGGCGTCCGTCTGTCTGTCTAGCTGTCTATCTCCGTCGGTCTGTCTGTCCGATTTTTTTGTCCGCGCGGCTTTTTTGCAGAGTTATGGGACTTTGAATTTTTACATGGAAATATTTGTCCACGTGGTTTCTCTAAAATATGTGATCAGATTTTCATGAAACTTCATAGGATTGATAAGCACAATGCCTAGTGGAACATATTTTATTCCTGTTCAGGTTTGATGATTTATTGCAGAGTTATGGGACTTTTTTACATGGAAATCTTTGTCCGCGCGGTTTCACAAAAGTCTTTGATCAGATTTTCATGAAACTTCATAGGATAGATCAGCACCATATCTAGTTGTGCATATCTTATTTCTATTTCGGTTTGATGATATTCTGCAGAGTTATGGGATTTTGAAAGTTTTACATGGAAAATAAATCTGGGCGGGTAGTTAGGGGATGGAGACATCATTTTTGGTATCAAACAATATTCTAGTTTTCTTTTTATTGAGTTTTGTATAATAGGAATCCCTCTCAGACATATTTTGTTGATTTCTTTAGACTCTTAATTATGCATTGTGAATATTGCTGATTTAAGATTATTACATCTGTAAATACTAGACCCATGTTTATGCATTATGAATATAGCTCGAATGAACTAATTGCATTTGTAAATTCCTTGACCCATGTTTATGCATTTATGAATAGTGCATGTTATAACATTTGTAATACCTAGCATAGTGTAAATCATCTACAGTTAAACATCACTAAGCGACCACCAAAACAGATCAAACTATTGGTATCCACGGCAGGTAGTTGATTAATGCAGGACAAACGTCATGCAGATAGCTCCCACAGGAACTTTCTGCATTATTTCGTTTTGCATTAAGCAACCAGCTGCTTTGAAAGATGTCCCTATTAAGTGATGTCTATATTAAGTTGTCAATTTCGATGGAATCTACTGTGTGTATTAACTGTGTACTAGACGATGTGGTTTTGGGCGAGACTTCTATGTGTACATTTCATTTACAGCATCTACGACACGTGAATGATCTTCTGAAGAAAGTATTTTTGGTGTTTCCAAATTATTGCCTGGGCAACGGGTTAATGGATATCGCCCTGAATCACTATGAGAATGAATTCTACTCACATACAGGTAGGGCATATGCATATCAGTTTGAATACATGGATAGAGAGTTTTAAAGATAAAAGTATTTCAGTTATTTCGCAACGTCCATTTCATTACACGGCATGTATGTATTGAAGAGCGTAATCTTAATATGTGCTTCTGTGGTTGCAACATTTATGTATCATTACCTAATTGCCTCCCTTACTTCTGTTCTACTTGTGTGAACGTAGACGATGCACTTTTTTGCCATTTACAAAGTCAGAAAAGTCTACAAGACTTTACTTATAGAGTAACATCCCATGATGAAATTTCGAGCATGCACTATTTAAAACTGATATGTGATGAGTAGTCATGTACGAAATATTGACTTTTGGAATATTATTTTATTTTACAGCAGAACCTGTCTTAAGCGGTCATCAACAAGAGGGCTAATTATGGATCTGTAAGGCAGGTGGTAGCTTAATGCAGATCAAAATTAATGCACAAAGGTCCTGTAGGCATTACTTTGCCCTGCATGAAACAACCACCTGCTATTTAGACCCCTATGTTCAATAAATGAATGACCGCTTAAGACAGGTTCTGCTCCTAATTGCATGTTTATATTGTGTAGAATCAGACTCAAAATCAGCCCCCTATATTGGAGCTGTCTGGTCTCAGACTGTTAAGTTTGCGAATGTATACATATTCATGTCGGCCACTCTTTGGAATGCTTAACCCTTTACTCCATGAATATTTATGTAAGAAATAGTGACATCATTAATATTAATTCGATTAATTCTTATTATAGCACATGGATACAGGAAGTTTTGACCATGGTAGAAAGTGTAGAATTAGATCTATATTATACCATAATCAAAACGAGCATACCATGATCAGACGGCTCGTATAGGAGCCATCTTATATGGGTCTACTCTGTATGCAAATGCGTGCAAATTTGCTTATTTGAAGGAAAGGGTTAATGGTATCTAACTATCTATGTTTCAGGTCTTTATGATCGAGTAAAATCACCCTTGGAATGGAACATAACAGGACGGCGTCTGGTTGTTATGGCAATCACTGGTTTCGTTTTCTTTGTCCTCACCATTTTGTATGAATTCAAGCTTCATGTTAACTTCAGGTAGGTTTTCGTAGTTTTTTATTCGTTAATTCAAATACAATTGAATAGAGTTGTTCATAGATTGTTTCAAGTCTGCTATTGCTTTAACATTTAAGCTTATTTAACCCTTTCCCCGTTGAATATTCATGTAAGAAATAATGAAATCATGAATATTTATTAGCAGCATTTTTATAATGGCATATGTAAACAGGAAGGTTTGGTATTGATATAAGCCAAAAGGCAGAAACTGTAGAGTTGGGTCTATTATATGTTCACAAGCAAACAGAGCAGACTGATTATGAACCGTCTGATCAGTGTCTGACGCGAAAAGGCTTGTGTATGAAAGATAAGCGTGACAATGCCAACCAGCAACATGTGCCATACACATAAGTGGAATAGTCACTCATTCGATGACTTGAAAATCATATCAAATGATTATGTATGATGTATTATTGGGTATTTCCTCCTCGTCACACTTCCAAATCTCCGACGTTTTAGAGTGCCAAATAAATTGTAGAATAGAATGTATATCTCTCGTTCAATGAATGACAGAAAAGAAAATTTCTATAACCAGTACACTAGTTCTAACCTTCTTTGTGTTCTTTTCTACAAAGATGAAGATGTAAATAAAGCTCACAGGACTGTACTTTGTTTTGTGATAATTCAGAGACAAATGTGCGTACCCAAATACTAAACTCCTCATTTCTCCACCAAACCCTATGCTGTAACCACTCTTTAGAATAGTCTCTTCGAGAACAGTATAGGGTTTGGAGGATAAACAGGAGCTATTCCTGAAAGTGTTTAAAGTTTACACATCTTACCTGGACCTCTGTGATAAGAATTTTATATTACATTATGTGTATTTTATTTAGGATCATCTTTTTTATCATTTTTGTATTATCTTACACAATTCGTATGCTAATTATAATAATAATATGCCAATCATGTAAACCAACATTCAAACATTTTGTTGTAGTTATAATAAAACGCTCTATAAGTCAATTTGTATGTATCCTATTCTAGTAAATCAAAGAAACAAGGACAGGTTAATCAACCTGCGGATGATGAAGATGTTGAGACAGAAAGGGAGCGAACTCTTCATGGAAGCGGGCAAACAGACCTACTTAGAGTAGAGAACCTTAGAAAGGTTAGCATACTTGTTATGTTATAGTGAAGCTTTAATTCAGATTAGTTTCCTTGTAATTTATACATTTGTAGAACTAAGTCAAACTATGTTAAGCCACATTCGAATCCAAATGCTACAGTGGGTTTGTTAATGAGAAAGCAAAGCTCCTAATAAACAATAGCGAATCAATAAATTGGAAATATTAGTTATATTTTAACCCCTTTCTCCATTAAAATTAATGAAAGCAATAAGCACATCGTGAATATTGATTACCTCAATTTTATAATGGCATGTTTGGCTATTGTAGAATCAGATCTATATTATTCTGTTTGCAATCACGACAGTAGGAACCGTATGATCTGGTTCTACTCTGTTTGCAAAAGCATTCAAACACGAATCTGTGGAGTAACTTGTTAAACGACCAAACATACTTTGGTGAATTGACTTATGCTAATTTTTCGCAAATTATACAAAGTACATGTATTTAACCTTTTCCAAGTTGCATATTCATGTAAAAAATAATGACATCATGAATCATTATTAGCTGACATTTTATCATGGCATTTGTAGACATGATTGTTTGGTATTAGTAGAAACTGTAGAGTCGGATCTATTAACATTTCATAAGTAAACAGAACAGACCCTGATCAGACTATATCTGGGACTATATCTGGCGGCAAATGTGTGAGATCACCTTTATATGAGGGACAGGGTTAAAAAAGATTTGGAACTTGCTAAAATCACTTACTTTCTGGCAAAAGGGTTTATTAAACTTTCTTTTATCTATGCATCTTTTGATATATTTTATTTAGTGTGTATATCCCCTCTTAATTTGCATATTGTTTCAGATCTATCGAAAGCGGAGAGGAAAGCAAACTGTGGCAGTTGATGGTCTGACATTTGCTGTTCCAAAAGGGGAGGTAACCAGACAGTTTGAAGTCTTCAATAGCTGATCAAATTTAAGTTTCTTGCATTTTAATAACAAAAATTGATAAACTCAACCATTGAGTGACCGGAAAGTGACTCACTGGGTTGCTGCTTTGGGCGAATATGTGATTACCTTTACAATTGGTCGAGACATTCGATTGACAAACCAGTTACGTTTTGAGTACGACAAATTTTGCAGACAAAAACTATTTAGCGCCAACATATATATGCATGCAAATCATAAACAAACTCTTGTCAAAAATCGCATAATATAACCATTTCGCTTGAATACATTTTTCTTAGCTATAATACACGTTGCCATTTACATGACTTGTCTTACAGTGCCAAGGTCTGCGTATCTATCCTCTGGTAACCGTGTTACTTTATTTCAGTGTTTTGGGCTACTAGGTGTTAATGGTGCTGGGAAAACAACAACTTTCAAAATGCTGACAGGTGACGTCAGTCCGACAAGTGGTGATGCACATCTTGATTCATACAGGTTTGAAAATATTAAAACCTCGATCAACTATAATAGTTTTTTACCTGATGAATATTCCTGTTTTAAATATTTATTAGCTGAATTTGTATAATGGTTTAAGAACACAGACTGTGTGGCTATGACAGAACCCATAGAAGATATACATTCTACATGAGCTGTATATTGTGTTTGCAAGACCGTCATGTGATGTCTCTATCAGGTTAAGTGAAAAGTGCAATACAGTAAAACCCCTCGAAACCGAAATTTGAATAAAGAAGAATTTAGGGATTTTATGCAAGTGGTTGCTTAATGCAGGGTGAACGTCATGCGGAAAGCTCCTAAAAGACAATTTTACTGATTGTTTATAAATTACTGAATAAACAAACCAAAGGACCAAATTCCTTAGGATGGGGCCTTTTAAACGGATTCCTGCAGTACGTTTTAAAGTCTATTGTCTTAAAGACATACGGTTATATGTCCTTAAAGTGAGTGTTTTGGGATGTTATATTAAATCTTTAAATGCATATAGGCGTATGTATAAAGACTAAAATTGTTTCATATATATTTGTTTGAAGATTAAGACATACTTTATGGTCTTATTTCAGCATTCTTAGAGACATGAGAAGTGTTCGAAAGAACATTGGATACTGTCCACAGTTTGATGCCCTGTTAAATGAGCTCACGCCCACCGAACACCTACAATTATATGCAAGACTGAGAGGAATCCACCCGAAAGAAGAACAGCAGGTGATGTTATTAATATTTTTGTCCTGGTATAGTATTTCACTTGAGCATCTGACATGGTGTTATCACATTGGAAATTGTACACACAAGTTAAACATGAAACTATTTTATGATTTATAATGCTCATGGACCATTACTTACAGCGTTCTAATCAGTTATATCACACTCTATAACCAAGCATAGCGAATTATCGTGAGACATTTTTATTTTCTACAGGGCTGTCTGATCTGAGTCTATCCTGTTTGCAAACGCATATGACGGAAAAGATTAATCCATACCACTGGTTAATAGACATAATTTTATGTAAAGAAATATGTTTAAGAATGTAATACCCTAATATACCGCCTATTTTGCTTTAAATCAAACGGAAACATGAGATAGTATATTTACTAATAAAATGCATGCTAGTTAAATGAAAAATAAGTATGTGCGTACTTAAAATCATGGTGAAAGTCATTCAGATATCTCCTCTTGGAGCTTTCGGCATGGCTTCCACCCTGTATTAAGCAATTACCTCATAGGCTATTTTAGATACAACCTGTTTGAATAAATCTACCGAAAAGGAGCATTAACTAGAGAAAAGGGAATTTTTAGAATTTTGTAGTTTGAAACCATTGTGATAAATAGAGCATTTGCTCCTATAGGAGCAAATGCTCTATTTATCACAATGGTTTCAGAAAGTGATTTTTACAGAGTCGTCAAAAGTCGTCAATATTAGGGAATGGGTTAAGCAGTCACCTGCCTAAAAATGTCTAAATACCTACACATACATAATTATACATGTACTAATACCTACACATACACAATTATACATGTACTAATACCTATACATACATAGTTATACTAATAGTTCAAACTATCGAGGTTTTACTATAGTACCTTTTTTTTATTAATTAAGATTATTCATATGTGTATACAGGCGGTCCAGTACGCTATAGAGAAGCTCTCCCTGCAGAAGTATGCCAGACAACCAGCGGGTACACTGAGTGGGGGAAACAAACGCAAGCTATCTACAGCAATATCCCTTATCGGCAACCCGCCCCTTATTCTGATGGTACGTATATTAGTCCGTACAACGCTCAATTTCAGAAGAATGGCCCGTCCGTGTTTAACTATAAAATCCACTAAGTATTAAAGGGTATACTTTGTGAGAGGAATTTGAATTACATAGGCTGCAGACACTGATCAAAGGGCTCGTTTAGGAGTCATCTTATCTGCGTCCACACTGTTTATAAAAAAGTTTGCTTTATAAAACTTGAGAATGATCTCAGACTCAAACGCAGAAGTTTTATAACCGTGGCCCATTCTATAATAGCTAACACTTACATTCTTAAGCCATTGCCTCATAGACTATTTTTAGATCCAACCTCTTTGAATAAATCTACCGAAAATGAGCATTAACTAGAGAAAAGGAAAACATTAGAATTTTGTAGAATGAAACTATTCTGATAAATAGAGCATTTGCTCGTATAGGAGAAAATGCTCTATTTATCACAATGTTTCACAAAGTAACGTTTACAGAGTCGTCAATATGAGGGAATGGGTTAAATTATATAATATTGAACAGACAACTGATTTTCTCTGACAAATGCTGAAATGACAAACGTGTATACAAATACATGCCTTTTGACCGTCATAGTATACTTGATAACTTAATGTATCGTGCTTAACTCTTTACTGCCTTTTGACGCATTTGAACACAGAGCAGACTATGACCAGGGTTAGTTCTGTTTGGTTGTGACAAAATATAGATCTGAACCATACTGTTTCTGTCGTGGCCAAAATGTCCGGTGTTTATTTGCCATTATAAAAACTAATTTAATTATTATACAATTATGATGTCATAATTCCTTAATTGCATTTTCACAAAGTTCAGTGGTAATGTTGACACATGTTTTCTAGTTATTCTGTCATTAGCTCTACACGAAATGTGTATCATTTGCCTGATACGTGTATGTAGGCCTATGTGTATGTAGGCCTATGTGTATGTAGGCCTATTATTGTTTATGTTGTTGATGTTGGTGTTGCAGGATGAACCAACCACAGGCATGGACCCATACTCCAGACGATTTCTGTGGAATACAATTAAAGATCTAGTAAACGAGGGAACATCAGTCCTCTTCACTTCACACAGGTTTGTGATATTGGAATTTTATTTCTGTATGAAGAAATTTCTATGCAAAATATAGTCAAATATTGATAATTCGAAATTTCAATAAAGAAGAATTTAGACCCTTACAGCCAGGTGGCTGCTTAATACAGGGTGAAGGTAATGCAAAAAAACTCCTTGAGGAGCTTTGTGCATGACTTTCACCCTGCATTAAGCTGCCACCTGTCTTGAAGACCAATAATGATACGTATTTGGGTGTTCGAATATTCGCGATTTACTGTATAAGTGTATATACTCGTAGCAGTCATACGTATGCCCTGTCATGCTACGGGCGATCTGACTGGCATTTGCCGACACATTTGACCCGATGAGACGTCGAGTAACTCGGGGTCACTCGGAAGTAACTCGGCGTCACTCGGGGTCATTCGGCGTCACTCGGAAGTCAAACTGTTTTCGGTCAGTATAATATCCCAACATACTGGAAGAATCGAAAACGTTAAAACTTGCAAATAGGCTAAAAAATCATCGTACTGAAATGCCAACCAACAGTCACATTTTTAAAAAGTATCATTCCTTTTTTTTCAGTATGGAGGAATGTGAAAATCTGTGCTCAAGACTTTCCATCATGGTAAATGGACAACTGAAATGTTTGGGATGTACACAGCACCTAAAGGAAAGATTCGGTGATGGATACACTCTAAAAGTGCTCATGAGAACCGAACATGAGATTCCTAAAGTGACTGAGCATCTTACAAAAACTATCAATGGCTGTAATTATGTTGATAAGAGTCACAAGACGTTGATCTTTGAAGTGAATATTAATTTTACGAAACTTGCCGATCTTTACCGAATAATGGAACAAACGAGTCATACATTCCAAATAAAGGAGTATTCGCTGAGCCAGAATACCTTAGATAACGTAAGTACATCACGTAAATTACAGTAAACCTATCTAAAGCGACTTCCAAAATGAGGTAGAATAGATCCTCTCTTAAACCGCCATCAAAAAGATGGACCTATAAGGCATGCGGTACCCTAATGCAAATTTGCCCTGCATTAAACAACCACCACCTTTTTAACACTCACGTGTTCAAAAACCAAATGGCCGCTAAGGACATGTTCTGAAGTATAAATATGAGACTTGAAGGCAAGCTTGATATAGGAATAAAGTAATACCGTTCTCCCGCTTAAGTAACGACCTGCTTGAAAGACATGCCATGCATACTTACAGAGCTCCAGATAAGATGCGTAAATTTAAACATCTTCGAGAACAAGTCATTTATTTCTCCACCAAACCCTATACGGTGACCACTCTTTAGAATTGTCTCAAAGAGACGATTCTAAAGAATGGTCACAGTATAGGGTTTGGTGGAGAAATGACGATTTTAGTATTTGGGTACGCACCGTTATCTGTAGCACTGATATTTATTCATTTAGTGGTCGCTTTAGAGAGGTTCTATTGTTATCTAATAAGCTGCCTTCGTTCACCAGTTTATCAAAATGTAGTGCTCCTTTTAACCCTTACCCCTCTGTGAAAAAATGGTGTCTACCCAAAGTTGTATCTGGTGCATTTGTGACTACTTCTGGTTATTGAAAGTTTTGATAAATGCTGACCGAGTGTCAAACAGACAGAATCGTGATAAGAACCCGAGTTACTCGGCGCCTCATCTGGATACAAACTCTTTGCAAATGCGACTCAGATTTAGACCTCTCTTTTAGACGGCCACATCCCACTATTGCTCTCTAGGTTTACTGGATTACATATACAATGGTGTTAAAAGATTAAACTATTCCTCTGTTCCAGGATATGTGTCAAGAATACTTACACATTAGATTCCTGTGCACGTTCGATATGGATGAATGGTTTCTCTTGCACTTTCCACTTTGATCGTTTCAAACAGTATTGTATTCGTGTTTTCTTATTCCACAGGTCTTTATTAAATTTGCGAAGCATCAGACGGAGGCGAGAGCTGGTGATGCTGAAGAATGTGATCAACACGCCAGCACAACATCGGACACCCAGTATCATGACACAGAACCAGCTGTTATACGAGAAGATGACGACGAACCATTGATAGCTTTATCTTCTAACATTGGACGGCTGGAAATAATGTGCTAGAGATACAATGAAACCTCTATAAACTGGAAATTAGAATACAGTGACAATTATTCGGTACTTCGAACCCTCGAATACGTAACATTACTGATCTCTAACACAGATAGCAGCTTAATGCAGGATTAAGGTTATGCAGAAAGCTCCTCTAGCTTTCTGTATGATTTTCATCCTGCATTAAGCAGCCACCTGCCTACAAAGACATAAATTCTTCATCACTGAAATATCGTAGTATCGAGATAAAATGGGAGCTTTTTGCACGACTTTCATCCTGTTTTCTTGCCTAAAATATCCAAATTCCTCATTGCTTAAACCCCGAGTTAGATGGGCTTACTGTATTATGTGTTATAGACATATTACTCCATAAATACACATTTTGCTTTTGCAAACAGAGTAGACCCGGGTCTTCTGGTCAGGGTCTGGTGTATTTGCTTATGGAATAATATATATCTGTTTCTGTAGTTTCTGCTAACGGATTAAGATGTGTATGTATTTGGAATAGCTGAACAATATTTATGCTTAATATATATATTTATTACAATTTTTATATTTTAATTTTCGATATGACACAAATGTGATACATGGAAATCAGAGATTATATTTATATTACTCTTTGTTGCTGCAACATGTTTATTTATAAAGAATTTATTAATTATATATTTTTGAATAATTTCAATAACTGGTATACATTGTGAATAAATTATGTTATGATATATTGAACTAATTTTAACTATATGAACGCTACATGTGTGTGCTAGCCCCTGCCTTCTTATTAACACCTTTTCACGCGTTTGCAAACAGAGTAGACCCAGATCATAGGCTCCTGTAGGAGCCGTCTAATCAGGGTCTGCTCTGTTGGCTTATGGTGTAATATAGATCTGATCCTACAGTTTCTGCCAGAGTCAAAATGTCCTGTGTTTATATTATGTCATTATAAAAATAATCTAATTAATACAAATGCTGGCATTATTTCTTACGAGAATATTCAACAGGAAAAAGGATTAAGTCTTTCATCTTTCAACATTATTGACCAATTTGTTATGATCAGAACAAACGGATGACCGTTGCTTAGCGTTGAATGTCAATTTCAAGTGGTTCAAAAACGTTACGTTTATCCTGCTATAAACAAATGTCTCCTTAAATTTGAACATCGGCCAATATTGACTACTTCAGATTCAATCAAGATTTTAAGAAACTATTTACCGAGTGTCAAAGAGCCTGGATTCTGGTAAGACGCCGAGTTACTCAGCGTTCCATCTGGATTCAAGGTTTTTGCAAATGCTTATTCAGAGGGCGGATAGAGGGAGACAGGTTAATAGGAAGGGTATTTGTTACAGTTTTGTGGCCTTTAGTTTTTTGTTTGCACTCATACGATGTAACTATGCAAATTGACGTAGCTGACATTCATGATACCCTGGCCGATCAAACAAATCATGATATCAGACATGTCTTTTAACCCTTTGACCGCCAATGTCGCAAAACTGCACCACGACAAATTGCACGTGCAGTCCCTGGTCAGATGCCACCTTTTCAAAGCGACGTCTGATCAAAGACTTCACTTTTTGTCTCATAATCTTTTCCTATATCTGTGCTTTATTCCTTTGAAATGTGCATGTATTTATCTCATTTCCTTATTTTACCGAATGATTTGTCAAAATCGGTTTGCAGACGACAATTGGCCTGTTCCTTTAACCA
Organism: Azorinus chamasolen; assembly: GCA_963576725.1. NCBI lineage: Eukaryota > Metazoa > Mollusca > Bivalvia > Cardiida > Solecurtidae > Azorinus > Azorinus chamasolen. The sequence goes on along the minus strand of OY755241.1, from coordinate 40,487,691 downwards.
TTTGAAATTTTCAAATAGGACTTTCCATCATTGTTAAGCAACATATTCCAATCAGATAACAAGGTGTAATTTGCGAGAGGATGTAGAATGCCAAACAGCGAAGAGTCTGATCAGAGGTCTCCTCTTGTTGCCCTCTGATCTGGATCTTCACTGTTTGGAAATGCTAGTAGGCAAATTTTACTAATTCATAGGATTATAACACAAACTATAGTCCCCTTTCTCCACATAGTGTAGTGAGCGAGCTCGGTCTACTTTTCATCTGATTACAAAATGTTTGCATAGGTAATCATGAACTACCGCTCATTGCGTGTTTTTATTTATCCTATACTGACTTAATGTTTGAAAGAACTTTGTAAGGAGTTAACCCCTTACATAGAGACGCCTACTGACGGAATTTGCAAACAGAGTGGACCCGGGGCCTACAGCAGCTGTCTGGCCAGGGTCTGTCGTATTGAATAACATAGATCTGACTGTATACTTTCCGATTTGGTCTAACATTCCTGTCTTCGTGATGTCATCAGAAAAATGTCTATAAGTAATATTTATGATGTAATTATGTCTTATATGACTATTCATTAGGACAATATTTAAGTTATAAAGACATCAATATTATATTGTGTATAACCTAACCCATTCCCTCATATTGACGACTCTGTAAAAGTCACTTTGTGAAACCATTTTGATAAATAGAGCATTTGCTCCTATAGGAGCAAATGCTCTATTTGTCACAATGGTTTCAAACTACAAAATTCTAAACTTTTCCTTTTCTCTAGTTAATGCTCCTTTTCGGTAGATTTATTCAAAGATATTGTATCTAAAATAGCCTATGAGGTAATGGGTTAATGTGTCTTAAGTATGAATGTACAGGTTCCTTCTATATTCTAACGAGTATATTATATATACATATATAGATCAGATATGAGTAATATATTTGCCGTATTCTGATGGTGGAATTCAATGTATATTTTTGTGACTCTTTAACAGATACCACTTTGGTTCCTTTGCAAATAGAACAGACCCAGGTCGAACAATTCCTGAGAGAGTCTATTCTGTTTGTCTCTAATTCTACACTTTCCAACACACCCCGTGTTCATATGCCATTATTCATTATGTTTAACCCTTTCCCTGTTCTACATTTGTTCCAAATTGCAATACCTACTGAATATGCATGGAAAAAGTTGTTACAACAAAATATGGCAGATGGAATATTGTAGCCATTTTAGAAAGTAAAGAAACAAACATTTCAAATTCCACTAGTAAACAGAGCAGACCTTGATCAGACGGCTCCTCTAGAAGCCGTCTGATCTGGGTCTACTCTGTCTACAAATGCATGAAAATACGTTTATATGAAGGAAAGGGTTAAACATTGATGGGGCATTTCACTTTGAATGGTCAGTCTTCATAAGGTTAAATATATCTTTCCACTCAGAACTATGAGTAAGAAATAAGATATTGCATTTATACATGCACAAGCAATGGCGTCCTGGAAATATTTCAAATAAATCTGTGATCTAAATTTGTTGTATCTGTTTACTGTCAGTTGCCATATTGTGTGTTGTGATTACACTTTATTCATCCCCAGTTAAGAGTCCACTGTAACCCCTTACTCGATATGCAGCTGAACTTCGATATCTCGAACTTCAACGGAAAATACACATTACTTCGAGATAACAGAGGTTCTAGTCATCCTTTTTCTAATCTAAACAATTTCTCCAAGTTCACACCTTAATGCAGTTCTAAAGTAAAGCTGAAAGCTCCTATAGGAGCTTTCAGCTTTACTTTCGACATGCATTAAGCTGTAAGGAGATGTTTGTTTTATAAAATTTGGAAGGATCGAACTTTAACTTCGAGTTAAACGCCTTTATAAACAGAGTAGACTAAGATCAAACAGCTGTTGTCTGACCAGGGCCTGCTCTCGTTGCTTTTAGAAGACTATAGATCTTATTCTACAGTTGCTGTTATGATACAAAGTTCCCTTGTTCATACAACCATTATAAACATTCGGTCAATTAATACTCAGTAAAACCTCGATACTACGAACTTATGCCCTTGTAGGCCAGTGGCTGTCTAAAGCAGAAAGAAAGTCATGGAGAAAGCTCCTATAGGAGCTTTTTTGCATGACTCCCCCCCCCCCCCCAAGCATTAAACTGTCACATGTGTTAAAGATCCATAATGGTACGTATTTGAATGTTCACAGTATTGAGGTTTTACTGTACATGTATATCCAACATTACTATTCATAGCATAAAGGGGTAAATCCACTGATGTTTAAATTTGGTTATACAGTAATTGATGTGGCGACATTTAGTTGCCTGTATGGTCGTTAAGTCTTTACCTGATAAAAATGCTTATTCGCGCCTGTTGAATCGTCTGATGATCATGTACCGTTATACCAGTTCAGCTAATTAATAAATCTTATGTTATTATTTCTTACATGAATATTCACCAGGTGAAGGGCTATCCCTTAAATGCTTTTCTCAATAGGGACGTCTTGTAAAGCATTGCAAACAGGGAAACTCCAGATCAGACGGCTCCTCTGTCCTGAAGGCTCCTACAGAATCTGCTCAGTTTGCAGGTATGTTCATGACCTAAAAGTATCCCTGATGCGATTAAGTTTACATTACCATTCATAGGACATTGGCGAAAGAACGTTTCAACTCTCATGTTAAGCTTGGCCCAGTGACATATAGAGCCAGCCAGGATCCAGATGAGACGCCTTTCCCTGTTCTATATTTATTTAAATTTCAGTACCTACTGAATATCCATCGACAAAATAGTTATAGTAAAATACGGAAGGTGGGACTTTGTAGCCATTGTAGAAAGTAAAGAAACAGTTCTTCCATTAGCAAACAGAGAACACCCTGATCAGACGGCTCCTATACGAGGGTCTACTCTGTTTGCAGATGGGTCAAATGGCGTTTATATGAAGGACATGGTTGACCCTGATCAGACGGAAAGGGTTAACTCTCCTCTGAAATATGTCGGATCGTAACGATCATCCTTCAAGCACATCTTCATATGGAACGAATCGAACGCAATTATAATTGCAACAGAGTTTAAGCAAACTTATTATAGAACTAATCCTTTTGCTAACAGTTTAGATCCAGATGTAACACGGAGTCTGAAAACATGAGCCCAAGGTTGTAAAACGTCTGAGTCTGAGATCATTCCCAAGTATCTGAAGCAAGCTCAGAATCGGACCAATCAGATACTTGTGAATCATCTCAGGCTTAAGCAAAGTTTGTTTAACCCTTTCCCTGTTCTATGTTTAATGCAAATCTCAATACCTACTGAATAGTTAAATAGTTACAAAGAAATATGGAAGGTGGAACATTGAAGACATTTTAGAAAGCAAAGAAACAGAGCGATCAAATTATATTAGCAAACAGAGCAGACCCTGATCAGACGGCTCCTCTAGGAGCCGTCTGATCTGGGTCTACTCCGTTTGCAAATGCGTGAAAACACGTTTGTATGAGGGAAAGGGTTAACTCGGGACCTTGTCAGGTATTTGTGTTTCTAAATAATTTCAATACAAAGAACTGTGATAAGAAGATGAAAATAATTGACCATTTTCTTCACGAATATTAATATAAGAAATAATGACATCATGCCTATTATTTATTGTTTTTAATGACTCGTGAACACGGGGAACTTTGATCATTGTATAATCACTTCTGCCTATAGGAACCGTCTGGTCTGGGTCTACTCTGTATGCAAAGGCATGAAACGGCATATATATGGACCATAAGATGGTAATGATGGTCAAAGCTGAATACTATCTGCCCATATATTTAGGATGAGGTCAGTTTCTTAGCGTGGTATTTTCCTTAACCCACACGCCGCCGTTCCCGATCTGTCACACATTTGCACGTAGCTTGGATTTAGACGATAGATAGAGTAACTCGGGATCCAAGCAGTTGGACACTAGGTCCATATATTCTCAAAAACTTGATCAAATCGGAAGCAGCCACAAGTGCACCGGATCTAAATTTGAGCAAACATTTTTTTCATAGCATGTAAATGGCTTAAATGATGTATAAATATACCATGCTTTGATAAGAAGACACCATTCTAGACCTATATGTCCAGTTTTGTCCATAATAGCCAGGGATACCGGGTTCGATCCCCCGCCGGATGAGACTTTATAAACCGAGGTCCGATGTATCAGCGCCGTCTGAGCATCTAAAAGAACCAGAGAAACTCCATCGAGTAACTGCATGACATTGCCCCCACCCCCGGTATCTCTTTAACCATTCCCCTCTCCCAGTGGCGTCAAATTGATGTGTGTGAAGCTGGCTCAGCAATCAACCATCAACCATCAACATTCGTTTTTATATAAGGAAATCGAATGTTGATCTGGAATGTCGAGCTCGCCCATCAACATTCGATTTTATATAGAGAAACCGAATGTTGATCTGGAATGTCGAGCTCGCCCATCAACATTCACTTTTATATAAGGAAATCGAATGTTGATCTGGAATGTCGAGCTCGCCCATCAACATTCACTTTTATATAAGGAAATCGAATGTTGATCTGGAATGTCGAGCTCGCCCATCAACATTCGTTTTTATATAAGGAAATCGAATGTTGATCTGGAATGTCGAGCTCGCCCATCAACATTCGTTTTTATATAGAGAAACCGAATGTTGATCTGGAATGTCGAGCTCGCCCATCAACATTCGTTTTTATATAGAGAAACCGAATGTTGAGCTGGAATGTCCAGCTCGCCCATCAACATTCGTTTTTATATAAGAAAATCGAATGTTGATCTGGAATGTCGAGCTCGCCCATCAACATTCGTTTTTATATAGAGAAACCGAATGTTGATCTGGAATGTCGAGCTCGCCCATCAACATTCGTTTTTATATAGAGAAACCGAATGTTGAGCTGGAATGTCGAGCTCGCCCATCAACATTCGTTTTTATATAAGGAAATCGAATGTTGATCTGGAATGTCGAGCTCGCCCATCAACATTCGTTTTTATATAGAGAAACCGAATGTTGATCTGGAATGTCGAGCTCGCCCATCAACATTCGTTTTTATATAGAGAAACCGAATGTTGAGCTGGATTGTCGAGCTCGCCCATCAACATTCGTTTTTATATAAGGAAATCGAATGTTGATCTGGAATGTCGAGCTCGCCCATCAACATTCGCTTTTATATAAGGAAATCGAATGTTGATGTGGAATGTCGAGCTCGCCCATCAACATTCGTTTTTATATAGAGAAACCGAATGTTGATCTGGAATGTCGAGCTCGCCCATCAACATTCGTTTTTATATAGAGAAACCGAATGTTGAGCTGGAATGTCCAGCTCGCCCATCAACATTCGTTTTTATATAGAGAAACCGAATGTTGAGCTGGAATGTCGAGCTCGCCCATCAACATTCGTTTCTATATAAGGAAATCGAATGTTGATTTGGAATGTCGAGCTCGTCCATCAACATTCGCTTTTATATAAGGAAATCGAATGTTGATCTGGAATGTCGAGCTCGCCCATCAACATTCGTTTTTTATAAGGAAATCGAATGTTGATCTGGAATGTCGAGCTCGCCCATCAACATTCGTTTTTTATAAGGAAATCGAATGTTGATCTGGAATTTCGAGCTCGCCCATCAACATTCGTTTTTATATAGAGAAACCGAATGTTGAGCTGGAATGTACAGCTCGCCCATCAACATTCACTTTTATATAAGGAAATCGAATGTTGATCTGAAATGTCGAGCTCGCCCATCAACATTCGTTTTTATATAAGGAAATCGAATGTTGATCTGGAATGTCGAGCTCGCCCATCAACATTCGTTTTTATATAGAGAAACCGAATGTTGATCTGGAATGTCCAGCTCGCCCATCAACATTCGTTTTTATATAGAGAAACCGAATGTTGAGGTGGAATGTCGAGCTCGCCCATCAACATTCGTTTTTATATAAGGAAACCGAATGTTGATCTGGAATGTCGAGCTCGCCCATCAACATTCGCTTTTATATAAGGAAATCGAAGAATGTTGATCTGGAATGTCGAGCTCGCCCAGCAACATTCGTTTTTATATAAGGAAATCGAATGTTGAGCTGGAATGTCGAGCTCGCCCATCAACATTCGTTTTTATATAGAGAAACCGAATGTTGATCTGGAATGTCGAGCTCGCCCATCAACATTCGTTTTTATATAGAGAAACCGAATGTTGATCTGGAATGTCGAGCTCGCCCATCAACATTCGATTTTATATAGAGAAACCGAATGTTGTGCTGGAATGGCGAGCTCGCCCATCAACATTCGCCATTATATAGGGAAATATTTTCTCTGAATATACAGGATTATCAGCTTTCATCTTTGGCACATAGCATCATCTGTAGGTCCGCTACAAAAAATTTGCCCATGGTGTAAAAATTGGACCCGGCCGAGGGGTTGCCACTTTCTATAGGAACATATAGCTAAAATGTTGAAAATGTCTCTGAAACTGGAAGCTATTAGCTTTCAAGATGGCAAATTACGTCACCTTGAAGTCCGCAGGGGTCAGATAAGGCCCAACTACATGGGTAGCCAGATTTCTATAGAAAAATATAGTGAAACACTTGATTTTTCTCCAATGATTGGCTTGTGAATGATACCAGGGTCATCATGGTAATATTGTTGTGTAATGCAAAGTTTGAACTATTGATTGTTGATAAATTTATGTGAACATGTGCGTCTGGCGTATAGGAATTTTTAAAGATCATACTCAAGTCAAACATATATGTTTGATAGTTAGTCATGATAAGTATTAGTATGTAACTGCTGCCTATTCATTAAAATACATATATTGATTTTAATAACCGCAGGCCTTAATTTATATAATCAGATGTGGCATATCTGTGTCCTATGAAAACATTTACCTTTTAGTTTTTATCTAGGACGTTTTATTGAAGATAGCCCTTCTTAGAAACCGACTTACCGTTTTAGGAATATACATGTATATTGAAAATATGCTTTATATCTTCTTTATTACATCTGCATGTGTAAATTTGGCATTTAGTCAATTCTAAAGGTGGTGTCACACTAGAGCGTATGGCACGAACGTATGCGAGCGTATGAGAAAAAATGCTCATACGCTCGCATACGCAGATAAACGCTATGGGTAGTATAGGCATACGTTGTATAAGCTGTCATATGTCGGTGTACGTTCTCATACGCAGAGAACGAAACTAATTTTTGAACATGTTCAAAGCAGTTCAGCGTATACGAGCGTATGAAATATACTAGGTCAAATACGTTTCACATACGGTGGCATGAAGGCGGCCAGTAAATCTATCATATTGATAGCGTATCAGTAACGTAATTTTAATGTATGTCTGACGAACGACTAACGTTTTTAACCTATTTCTGGCTATCCATACGCTATTCATGCGCTCACATGAAGTAAGAATACGTTACTTATATGCTCACACACGCTATTTATAGGCTGATATACGCTAAATTGACGTTGACATAAGTTGACACATGCTCGTATACGTTTTCCATGCGTTGCCTATACGCCAGATATACGGTACGCATACGCTATTCACGCGCTGCTAATACGTTCATCGAAGATAGAGGCGGAAAATTACGGATTCATATGCTCAAAAGTTGTGCGTATGCCCAGGATTTCATACGCACGCTATGCATACGTTCGTCTCATACGCTATAGTGTGACATGGGCATAATTTAACGTATGCCTGACGAATGACTAACGTATTTAACCTATTTCTGGCTATCCATACGCTGCTCATGCGCTCACATGCAGTAAGAATATGTTACTCATATGCTCGCATACGCTAGTTATACGCTGATATACGCTACACTGACGGTGACATAAGTTGACACACGCTCGTATACGATTCTCATGCGCTGCATATACGCCAGATATACGGTACACATGCGTTGGTAGTAGGTTCATCGAAGATAGTGTTGGGAAATTTCGGGTTCATACCCTCAACAGTTGTGCGCATGACCAGTTTTTCATACGCTATGCATACGTTCGTCTCATACGCTATAGTGTGACAGGACCATTAAGACAATTCGCAAGGGCCCATAACCAGTAACACTTTGAGTATGAATTTGAGAACCATGCATTGACAATTGTGATTTCATATTTATAACACGTGATGTTTGATTTTGCACAATGGACCCATTGTATTTGGAAAGTTCCCAATAAAAGTGTTTAAAAAAATGGTGCATAGTATTGTCATATGTCAGACATATTCAGTTGTGTTATTCACATTGTATGATATTCCGCAAGAGAAATTCTACATAGCTACAATGGTAGAATGGAGGAGTTTACATTCCAGCTTAGCATTCTGTTTCCTTATATAAAAACGAATGTTGATGGGCGAGCTAAACAGTCCAGCTCGACATTCAGTTTCTCTATATAATGGCTAATGTTGATGGGCGAGCTCGTCATTCCAGCACAACATTCAGTTTCTCTATATAAAAACGAATGTTGATGGGCGAGCTCGACATTCCAGTTCGACATTCAGTTTCCCTATATAATGGCGAATGTTGATAGGCGAGCTCGACATTCCAGATCAACATTCGATTTCCTTATATAAAAACGAATGTTGATGGGTGAGCTCGACATTCCAGATCAACATTCGGTTTCCTTCTATAAAAAAAATGTTGATGGGCGAGCTCGACATTCCAGATCATTATTCGATTTCCTTATATAAAAACGAATGTTGATGGGCGAGCTCGACATTCCAGATCAGCATTCGATTTCCTATATAAAAACGAATGTTGATGGGCGAGCTGGACATTCCAGATCAACATTCGATTTCTCTATATAAAAACGAATGTTGATGGGCGAGCTCGACATTCCAGATCAACATTCGATTTCCTTATATAAAAAAAGAATGTTGATGGGCGAGCTCAACATTCCAGATCAACATTCGGTTTCTCTATATAAAAACGAATGTTGATGGGCGAGCTCGACATTCCAGATCAACATTCGATTTCCTTATATAAAAAACGAATGTTGATGGGCGAGCTAAACATTCCAGATCAACATTCGGTTTCTCTATATAAAAACGAATGTTGATGGGCGAGCTCGACATTCCAGATCAACATTCGGTTTCCTTATATAAAAACGAATGTTGATGGGCGTGCTCGACATTCTAGATCAACATTCGGTTTCCTTATATAAAAACGAATGTTGATGGGCGAGCTCGACATTCCAGATCAACATTCGATTTCCTTATATAAAAACGAATGTTGATGGGTGAGCTCGACATTCCAGCTCAACATTCGGTTTCTCTATATAAAAATGAATGTTGATGGGCGAGCTCAACATTCCAGATCAACATTCGGTTTCCTTATATAAAAACGAATGTTGATGGGCGAGCTCGACATTCCAGATCAACATTCGATTTCCTTATAAAAAAACGAATGTTGATGGGCGAGCTCGACATTCCAGATCAACATTCGATTTCCTTATAATAAAAACGAATGTTGATGGGCGAGCTCGACATTCCAGCTCAACATTCGATTTCCTTATATAAAAACGAATGTTGATGGGCGAGCTCGACATTCCAGCTCAACATTCGGTTTCTCTATATAAAAACGAATGTTGATGAGCGAGCTCGACATTCCAGATCAACATTCGATTTCCTTATATAAAAACGAATGTTGATGGGCGAGTTCAACATTCCAGATCAACATTCGGTTTCTCTATATGAAAACGAATGTTGATGGGCGAGCTCGACATTCCAGATCAACATTCGGTTTCCTTATATAAAAACGAATGTTGATGGGAGAGCTCGACATTCCAGATCAACATTCGATTTCCTTATATAAAAACGAATGTTGATGGGCGAGCTCGACATTCCAGCTCAACATTCGGTTTCTCTATATAAAAACGAATGTTGATGGGCGAGCTCAACATTCCAGATCAACATTCGGTTTCCTTATATAAAAACGAATGTTGATGGGCGAGCTCGACATTCCAGATCAGCATTCGATTTCCTTATAAAAAAAACGAATGTTGATGGGCGAGCTCAACATTCCAGATCAATATTCGATTTCCGTATAATAAAAACGAATGTTGATGGGCGAGTTCGACATTCCAGCTCTACATTCGATTTCCTTATATAAAAACGAATGTTGATGGGCGAGCTCGACATTCCAGCTCAACATTCGGTTTCTCTATATAAAAACGAATGTTGATGGGCGAGCTCGACATTCCAGATCAACATTCGATTTCCTTATATAAAAACGAATGTTGATGGGCGAGCTCGACATTCCAGATCAACATTCGATTTCCTTATATAAAAACGAATGTTGATGGGCGAGCTGGACATTCCAGATCTACATTCGGTTTCTCTATATAAAAACGAATGTTGATGGGCGAGCTCGACATTCCAGATCAACATTCGAATTCCTTATATAAAAAACGAATGTTGATGGGCGAGCTCGACATTCCAGCTCAACATTCGATTTCCTTATATAAAAACGAATGTTGATGGGCGAGCTCGACATTCCAGATCAACATTCGATTTCCTTATATAAAAACGAATGTTGATGGGCGAGCTCAACATTCCAGATCAACATTCGGTTTCTCTATATAAAAACGAATGTTGATGGGCGAGCTCAATATTCCAGATCAACATTCGGTTTCCTTATATAAAAACGAATGTTGATGGGCGAGCTCGACATTCCAGATCAACATTCGATTTCCTTATATAAAAACGAATGTTGATGGGCGAGCTCGACATTCCAGCTCAACATTCGGTTTCTCTATATAAAAACGAATGTTGATGGGCGAGCTCAACATTCCAGATCAACATTCGGTTTCCTTATATAAAAACGAATGTTGATGGGCGAGCTCGACATTCCAGATCAACATTCGATTTCTTTATAAAAAAAACGAATGTTGATGGGTGAGCTCAACATTCCAGCTCAACATTCGGTTTCTCTATATAAAAACGAATGTTGATGGGCGAGCTCGACATTCCAGATCAACATTCGATTTCCTTATATAAAAACGAATGTTAATGGGCGAGCTCGACATTCCAGATCAACATTCGATTTCCTGATATAAAAACGAATGTTGATGGGCGAGCTCGACATTCCAGATCAACATTCGATTTCCTTATATAAAAACGAATGTTAATGGGCGAGCTCGACATTCCAGCTCAACATTCGATTTCCTGATATAAAAACGAATGTTGATGGGCGAGCTCAACATACCAGCTCAACATTCGGTTTCTTTATATAAAAACGAATGTTGATGGGCGGGCTCGACATTCCAGATCAACATTCGGTTTCTCTATATAAAAACGAATGTTGATGGGCGAGCTCGACATTCCAGATCAACATTCGATTTCCTTATATAAAAACGAATGTTGATGGGCGAGCTCGACATTCCAGATCAACATTCGATTTCCTTATATAAAAACGAATGTTGATGGGCGAGCTCGACATTCCAGATCAACATTCGATTTCCTATATAAAAATGAATGTTGATGGGCGAGCTGGACATTCCAGATCAACATTCGATTTCTCTATATAAAAACGAATGTTGATGGGCGAGCTCGACATTCCAGATCAACATTCGATTTCCTTATATAAAAAACGAATGTTGATGGGCGAGCTCACCATTCCAGATCAACATTCGATTTCTCTATATAAAAACGAATGTTGATGGGCGAGCTCGACATTCCAGATCAACATTCGATTTCCTTATATAAAAAACGAATGTTGATGGGCGAGCTCAACATTCCAGATCAACATTCGGTTTCTCTATATAAAAACGAATGTTGATGGGCGAGCTCAACATTCCAGATCAACATTCGGTTTCCTTATATAAAAACGAATGTTAATGGGCGAGCTCGACATTCCAGCTCAACATTCGATTTCCTTATATAAAAACGAATGTTGATGGGCGAGCTCGACATTCCAGATCAACATTCGATTTCCTTATATAAAAACGAATGTTGATGGGCGAGCTCAACATTCCAGATCAACATTCGGTTTCTCTATATAAAAACGAATGTTGATGGGCGAGCTCAATATTCCAGATCAACATTCGGTTTCCTTATATAAAAACGAATGTTGATGGGCGAGCTCGACATTCCAGATCAACATTCGATTTCCTTATATAAAAACGAATGTTGATGGGCGAGCTCGACATTCCAGCTCAACATTCGGTTTCTCTATATAAAAACGAATGTTGATGGGCGAGCTCAACATTCCAGATCAACATTCGGTTTCCTTATATAAAAACGAATGTTGATGGGCGAGCTCGACATTCCAGATCAACATTCGATTTCTTTATAAAAAAACCGAATGTTGATGGGCGAGCTCAACATTCCAGCTCAACATTCGGTTTCTCTATATAAAAACGAATGTTGATGGGCGAGCTCGACATTCCAGATCAACATTCGATTTCCTTATATAAAAACGAATGTTAATGGGCGAGCTCGACATTCCAGCTCAACATTCGATTTCCTGATATAAAAACGAATGTTGATGGGCGAGCTCGACATTCCAGATCAACATTCGATTTCCTTATATAAAAACGAATGTTAATGGGCGAGCTCGACATTCCAGCTCAACATTCGATTTCCTGATATAAAAACGAATGTTGATGGGCGAGCTCAACATACCAGCTCAACATTCGGTTTCTTTATATAAAAACGAATGTTGATGGGCGGGCTCGACATTCCAGATCAACATTCGGTTTCTCTATATAAAAACGAATGTTGATGGGCGAGCTCGACATTCCAGATCAACATTCGATTTCCTTATATAAAAACGAATGTTGATGGGCGAGCTGGACATTCCAGATCAACATTCGGTTTCTCTATATAAAAACGAATGTTGATGGGCGTGCTCGACATTTTTTTCTAGATCAACATTCGGTTTCCTTATATAAAAACGAATGTTGATGGGCGAGCTCGACATTCCAGATCAACATTCGATTTCCTTATATAAAAACGAATGTTGATGGGCGAGCTCGACATTCCAGCTCAACATTCGGTTTCTCTATATAAAAACGAATGTTGATGGGCGAGCTCAACATTCCAGATCAACATTCGGTTTCCTTATATAAAAACGAATGTTGATGGGCGAGCTCGACATTCCAGATCAACATTCGATTTCTCTATATAAAAACGAATGTTGATGGGCGAGCTGGACATTCCAGATCAACATTCGGTTTCTGTATATAAACACGAATGTTGATGGGCGAGCTCGACATTCCACATCAACATTCGATTTCCTTATATAAAAACGAATGTTGATGGGCGAGCTCGACATTCCAGATCAACATTCGATTTCCTTATATAAAAACGAATGTTGATGGGCGAGCTCGACATTCCAGATCAACATTCGATTTCCTTATATAAAAACGAATGTTGATGGGCGAGCTCAACATTCCAGCTCAACATTCGGTTCCTCTATTTAAAAACGAATGTTGATGGGCGAGCTCGACATTCCAGATCAACATTCGGTTTCCTTATATAAAACGAATGTTGATGGGCGAGCTCGACATTCCAGATCAACATTCGATTTCCTTATAAAAAAAACGAATGTTGATGGGCGAGCTCGACATTCCAGATCAACATTCGATTTCCTTATATAAAAACGAATGTTGATGGGCGAGCTCGACATTCCAGATCAACATTCGATTTCCTTATATAAAAACGAATGTTGATGGTTGATGGTTGATTGCTGGGCGAGCTCAACATTCCAGATCAACATTCGGTTTCCTTATATAAAAACGAATGTTGATGGGCGAGCTCGACATTCCAGATCAACATTCGATTTCCTTATATAAAAACGAATGTTGATGGGCGAGCTCGACATTCCAGCTCAACATTCGATTTCCTTATATAAAAACGAATGTTGATGGGCGAGCTCAACATTCCAGCTCAACATTCGGTTTCTCTATATAAAAACGAATGTTGATGGGCGGGCTCGACATTCCAGATCAACATTCGGTTTCTCTATATAAAAACGAATGTTGATGGGCGAGCTCGACATTCCAGATCAACATTCGATTTCCTTATATAAAAACGAATGTTGATGGGCGAGCTCGACATTCCAGATCAGCATTCGATTTCCTATATAAAAACGAATGTTGATGGGCGAGCTGGACATTCCAGATCAACATTCGATTTCTCTATATAAAAACGAATGTTGATGGGCGAGCTGGACATTCCAGATCAACATTCGGTTTCTGTATATAAAAACGAATGTTGATGGGCGAGCTGGACATTCCACATCAACATTCGATTTCCTTATATAAAAACGAATGTTGATGGGCGAGCTCGACATTCCACATCAACATTCGATTTCCTTATATAAAAGCGAATGTTGATGGACGAGCTCGACATTCCAGATCAACATTCGATTTCCTTATATAAAAACGAATGTTGATGGGCGAGCTCAACATTCCAGATCAACATTCGGTTCCTCTATATAAAAACGAATGTTGATGGGCGAGCTCGACATTCCAGATCAACATTCGGTTTCCTTATAGAAAACGAATGTTGATGGGCGAGCTCGACATTCCAGATCAACATTCGATTTCCTTATAAAAAAAACGAATGTTGATGGGCGAGCTCGACATTCCAGATCAACATTCGATTTCCTTATATAAAAACGAATGTTGATGGGCGAGCTCGACATTCCAGATCAACATTCGATTTCCTTATATAAAAACGAATGTTGATGGGCGAGCTCGACATTCCAGATCAACATTCGATTTCCTTATATAAAAACGAATGTTGATGGTTGATGGTTGATTGCTGAGCCAGCTTCACACACATGTCAAATTGACTCATAGTTGGCGGAAATGAACGTTAATCAACACAACGAACCAACCAATGCATTTTGACTATACTGGCAACTAGTGAGATTACTGAATTACTACTGAAAAAGGGACCGATCAATGGAGAAATTAAGGTGCTAGTGTTAACAAAGTAAAACATACACAATGTTTGGTAATTCAAATTCACATAACATAGGCCTATAATTAAACGTAAGACCTTAAGTTAAATTTCGTGAATATGATCAAGATCCATGTAGAAATAATGGTGCTAAGAAGATGCAATATTTGAATCAGATTGATAAAGAATGTGAATGCAAGAATGGGTAACGAACTCAACAAACAACGGACAGATGTATAACCATACCTTTCACATAGTGGTAAACAGGGTAGATCCAATAGGAGCCGTCTGATCAGGAACTCCGTGTTTGCTGATGGAATTAGAGAGATGAAAGAATTGAGATAAATACAATAAAACCTTTCTAAAGCGGAATGGAGAATACATTTCATACTTTTAGGCAGATTGCAGCTTAATGCGCAATGCGCAATGAAAGACATGCAGAAAGCTGCTAGTTTCACCCAGCATTACGCTGCCGCCTGCTTCAAAAACCAATCTTTATACTAAAGTTAACGTTCGGTTTAGAGAAGTTATACTTTAACTGCAAATATCAAAAGAATAAAACCGCAGACACAGAACTAGTGGCTGAGGCGAGACAAACAGTATTGTCCTGGATCAGAGGAGATGTCTGAGCAGGGACTGTATTGTTTATCGTGGTCAAGGCTGGTGACATCGGCGTGGAAAGTACAGTAAAACCCCGCTAATGCGACCATCTAAAACAGGTATAATTCTGGGTGCTAGATGCAGGTGGTAGCTTAATGCAGGACAAAAGTAATGCAGAAAGCTCCTAGCTTTCTGTATTACGTTTGCCCTGCATTAAGCAACCACATGCTTATAAAGACACCCATGTTTATTCATTACGTGGTCGCATTAGAGGGGTTCTACTGTAATACTAGGGACGCATGAATACAATGTCGAGATGGGGCTGAAATGCACCTGGTGAGGGTCTGATGAGGGTACACACTGATTCATAATTACAATCATAATGTCATATCGGTAAAAGGAAACACATATCAGAAACACCATGAACATGATATAATATGTTTGTGAAACATTATGCCCTTGAAATGACATTTTACCTTGATTTATTACCTTAACCTAATAAGTTACGCCTGAAAATGTTCGCTTCCATCAGTTGCATATATGCATGCCAAGTTTGAAGTATGTATCTGCAATGGCGACAAAAGTGTCGCCTACGTTAAAGTTAGGGACAAACAGACGCGCACAAACTAACCAACAGTTGTGACAGACAAACCAACAGAAAATATCCCCCCCCCCCTCACAGATCTGAGGGGGCATAAAAATTAAAAACAAAACACATATGTAGACGTATACATTAAGAAACTCTGGTTGAAATGTGTTAAAGGCTAAGAAATTAACTTTGGTATTTTAATTGTCCTCCACATGAACTGTAAAAGCTTTTGTTTTAGTTCTTACTCTTCTAATCACTACCTGACTCATATTTGCAGACAACGTAGATCTAAATGAGACGCAAAGTAACTCGGCATCTCATCAAGATTCAATATGTTTATCCACTTGATCAGTAGTTTGAAATGATTGAAGTACGCACGACTGTTTCAGATCAGGGCCCAAGGTTATAAAACTTCTGAGTCTGGGTCTGACATCATTCTCATATCTGAATGCAAGCTCAAAATCTGAGTAACCAGATGCTTGAGAATTATCTCAGACTCAAGCAAAATGTTTTATAACATTGGCACCAGCATTTGAGCAGACATCTCGCGTAACTTACAGCATGATACATAATGGATTCTTTCCTTCATACAACGCATATCCACGCCTTTGCAAACAGGAGCCATCTGATCCGGGTCTGCTGCCTGCTAATGACACAGTACACAACTAGTTCTGCAGTTTCTGCCGGGGCCAAATTGTCCTGTGTTCATACAGTAATATAATAACATTCTAATTGATATTCATTATGTCTTTATGTCTGGCATGAATATAGAGCAGGGAAAAGGTTAATGTTATCAAGTGTATTGACCTGGCCGTCTCCACTGTGCGTAATACTTTATATATGTTACAATAGCAAAACGACATAAGTCAGATAAGAGGAATGTCTCTATTCAAAACACAAGTGCAATAAAACATTTCTAAGGCGATAACTTATTGAATAAAGATGGGAGTACAATAAAACCTCTCTAAACCGGGCGTTAAATTTAGAATCAATATCGGTCTTGGATACAGATGACAGCTTAATGTAGGGTAATTCATGCAGAAAGCTCCTCTTGGAGCTTTCTGTATGACTGTCACCCAGCATTAGGCAGCCACCTGCCTAGGAGTATCTTAATTCTTCTCTACCAGAATTCCGGTTTATAGGATTTTTACTGTATTTAAAAGAAGATAGTTGCTTAATGCAGAATGAAAGTAATACGGAAAGCTCCACGTGTATGAGCTTTATATATCCACGTGTATGAGCTTTCTATATCCACGTGTATGAGCTTTCTATATCCACGTGTATGAGCTTTCTATATCCACGTGTATGAGCATTCTATATCCACGTGTATGAGCTTTCTATATCCACGTGTATGAGCTTTCTATATCCACGTGTATGAGCTTTCTATATCCACGTGTATGAGTTTTCTATATAACTTTTCCCCGCATTCAGCTTCCACCTGCATATCGAACCCATTGTTAAACATGTTTTGCTTGTCGCTTGAGAGAAGATTTACTGAAGTTGAAGTCCACAAGATGATAGTAAAACAGAACGCTCCTATAGGAGCGTTCTGTTTTACTTTCACCTTGCTTTAAGCAGCCACCTGTCCTAAATACCAACTAAATACAATTTAGTGGCCGTTATAGAGAGGTTTTACTGTAAATGGAATGAAAGGATCTATAAAATTTTGATCCGTGAAAATATAGTCAAAATATGCTCAATATAATTTGAAATATTAAACTCGATCCTGAAGATCCTAAAACCCTATGGAATCATAGAAAAACAAAACCTCACAGTGAAAACTTAAAACATGTGTTTAAACTGGGTTCGATAATAGAATTGTATAAACTCTATTCAACATCTTTATTCCTGAAACTGCTTAAAGGAAGTAATTAGCAAAAACTGTAGAGATTTACGAGCATGTTTTCTATGGTATCATGCATAATGTACTTTTTTACCTGCGCGTGTGTGTCGTTGCTAACTGCGTGCAATCAGTTGTAGTGTCAACATTGCTTTTAACCCCAAAGTACAGCAGACCACTTAAGGGATAAACTGGTTTGTCTTTAACGCAGGTGATTGCTTTTGCTTAACCACGCTAATGCAGAAATGGCTGGTGAGTGCCAAATGTATTGGCATAAAGGAGCGTTTTGTTTTACTTTCACCTTGCTTTAAGCAACCACCTGCCCTAAATACCAAATAATTAGCACAATTTAGTGGCCGTTATAGAGAGGTTTTACTGCAATTGTATTTGTCCATGAAGCTAAGTATGCCCCATAATTAAACCCCTTTCTGTTGGTCGCTTATGGGCGGCTATACTGTACATGTTTTGAAGCCATGTTTCTTTCAACAACACTACCTGTTTCCGACATAGATATGTTTCGTTTAATATCTATTCTAAATATCAGCAACCATCATAAAATATTATCAGGATCACAGCTCGAGTTGCATTGGGTCCGATCTTGAGCTTTTAATTGTTGTGGATGAATTTCATTTGCGGTTATACCACAACCTTCATTCTGCTATCTGCGACCTAATTGACATTTGCAAACAGTCTGAACCCAGACATGTCGCCGAATAACTCGGCATCTGACCAGGACCAAAGCCGTTTGACACTCGGCCAATAGTTTTTTCAAAAGATGGATCAAATTGGAGGCAGTCATGCCTGCTTTGGATCCATATTGGAGCAGCAATATAAAGGTAAAGGGCTATAGACTTCGTACACGGAAACTCTTTATCAAATATTGAGAAATGGTTATTTAAGGATAGGTATCTCGGGAACGGATCCAACCACACCGTTTATTTCTTTATAAAAAAGGCAACAAGAAATACCGAATGTGTTATTGACTATAGTTCTACCCAACATAGTTGTGACATTGTATATACATTGTGCTTACAATATGATTGGAATAGTCTTATTGACATTACTTGTATCTGCTCAGGACTCAAAGGTAGTTGCTACAATGTTCTTTTAAAAATAATAAGCAAGCTATAGACGACTATTTGCACCTTAGGACAGAGAGAATAGCTAGAACAGACAGTCCAATAGGAGCTGTCTGATCAGGGTCTGTCATGTTTGATTGTGCTTGTGATGCTGAAATTCGGACACAGCTAACCTCTTTGTTAAAGTGGAATTATTAAACTTCAGTCCATGAATATTCATACATAGTAATTGATTCTTTAATTAACATTCATGGGGGGAACGGGTATGTGAACACAGATTTATGATATTGGGAGTCGACATTGCCTTTCTTATAAATGAAATCATCTGAGTTCTTGCTTTTGTACTTGCATTATTGTTTATAAGAAATCCAACACAAGTCGCTGCCTATGTTCAGACGAATGCTGCATCAAATGCCTAATAAATATTCTTGCAGTGGTATTCCTTTAAGCACTGCATGTATCATATCAGCCACATAATTAAAATTCAATTTTATTTATTTTGAGCGAGAAACAAAACACATACATGGAGTAAAATCTCGATTATTCGAACACTAAAGGGTGTTTTGTTATCGATGTTTATGACAGGTGGCAGCTTAATGCACGAAAAAAGGCATACAGTAAGCTGCTCTAGGAGTTTTCTACATGCCTTTCACCATGTATTAAATTAAGCAGCCACCTGCCTAAAAGGATCTTACTTCTTCTATACAGAAACTTCGAATAATCGAGATTATGCTGTATACAGTAAAGACTCTAAAACGACCACTAGAATGAAGTCTTAATTACAGTAAAACCTCGATTATTCGAATTTTCGGTATAGAAGAATTTAGACCCTTTTAGGCAGGTGGCTGCTTAATGCATGGTGAAAGTCATGCAGAAAGCTCCTCTAGGAGCTTTCTGCATGACTTTCACCATGCATTAAGCTGCCACCTGTCTTAAAGAGCGATAATAATATGTATTTTAGTGTTCGGATAATCGAAGTTTTACTGTATATATTAAAAAACAGGTGGTAGCTTAGAGCAGGACATAAGCCCTGTCTTATAAGGAACTACCTGTATTTTACAGACTCCCTGTGTTAACAAAGTAAATGCATTTTTGTACTTTTGCTCAGAACCTGGCCAGTCAGATACATTATAATGATCTTAGACTCAGATGTTTTATTAACATAGACCCTGGTCGTTTATACTGGCTCTGGTGTAGATTGTTTTCAAACATTTAATGATATACCAGTTCCAAAGTTCTCCTTGACGAGTCTGCAGTAAAACCTCTCTAAACCGGATTTCTATTTGAGAAGAATTTAGATAATTTTAGACCCACAGCTACTTAATGCAGGGTGAAAGTACAAAAATGAGTCATGCAGGAAACACCACATACAGAACAAATAGTCGCCCGAACAGCAACACAAGGAAACAGCAAATGTACATAACTATAAAAACATCAAGAGACGCACAAAGACAAAACAAACATACAATAGGAGGAAGATGGAAGTACCGCCTTGGAACGGTCAGTGACAAAATTCACTGGGGGATTAAACCGGTTTATGGGCGCCCAACCTCACACTTATTCCATCCCCACCATAAAAGACAAACAGTGTAAATAGAGGAGCTTTCTTCGTGACTTTGTCCCTGTATTGAACTGCCACCCAAGACCGATATTTATTCTAAATTAAACGTCATGTTTAGAGAGGTTTTACTGTATTTTATCTTAGGGGATGTCAGATATCGAGGTGTTGACTGTGGAACAGAGAAGGCAGATATTCGGAACTAACACGTCTGAAAACTGTGAGTACTAACCCACAAATCTGCTTAGTAATTATCAGCACGCTCTAATGTTTGTTTTTCTTTTGAGCTGCCTCAGCCCATTTATTTCTAGTTTCATTATAACAAACAATACAAACAATATACACAGTTCGATATCACGGACAGTAAGACAGATAAATATGGAATATTAACACTATATTAACCCTTGTGGTTCTGAAAATGTATGTCTGCTATATATGTCCGATGCATTGTTATTTACTTCTGATTCGTACACGCGTTTGAGAAACTGTTGACGTTACCTGTAAACGTTCCAAACTTGACTTGTTTCGTGTTTAGCCTTACTCAGTGAATATTCACCCTAGAAATAATATCATGCATATTAATGAAGTGGGATTTAATAATGGCACACACTGGAAGAAACTGTAGGCTTATCCGGATTTAATCCTGCTTTAAATAACCATTCACATTAATTAAACATTTACGCCTTACATGTAAATGCAGGAATATGCTTAATCCATGGGAAACATAAATGCCTTAATGTTTCAATAACATATTTGAATTGATAGCCGCCTTAGACAGGTAGTAATGTTTTAGAGAGTAGGTGCGTACCTTAAAAGGTAAATCGTCATTTATACACCAAACCCTATACTGTGACATGTCTATCTAAGAGACGATTTAAAGGAGCGGTCACAGTATATGTTTTGGTGGAAAAATAAAGAAGCTATTCCTGAAAATGATTAAATCCACGCATCTTATCTGGAGTTCTAGGGTAGTAAGGATGATCGGGTAAATGTATCTTTTCAGTGCCCCCAATAAAGCTTGTCACCCTACAGAGACTGAACGTAGATACCGCAAGGCCCTTCCGGAAGCGCCCAGTCAATGTTCTCCAGTACAGACTGACCATGAATGGACAAGACATAGTTCTAACCCTAAAACAAGACACAGAGTTCCTCTCCCCAGGTGTGGACTGTTTGTCTCTAGCTCGTTGTTGGTTTCGTTTAAAATTATTGATATTTGAATACTTCACTGTCAAAGCGAAATCTATGATAACCTATGCAAATAGTGTAGATCCAGACAAGACGTTGGTACACTATGTTGTCTGCTGCAATTTTCATTTTCTTCTACAGTAATACCTCTCTATAACGGCCAATAAATTACATCAAGTATTTGTGTTAAACGCAGGTGGTTGCTTAAAGCAAGGTGAAAGTAAAACAGAACGCTCCTAAACCTGCCCTAAATACCAATTAATTAACACGATTTAGTGGCCGTTATAGAGAGGTTTTACTGTAGTTTCTTTCAAAAGCGGAGTTGTATGGTAACCATCGTAGAATATGCCGTTTGTACCAGGACAGTCAAATTATAATGCTCTTATCATCCATGATACTACCCTATCATTCATGATGCTGCTATCATCATTCACGATACTACTCTATCAGGAATGATACTACTCTCTCCTGAATGATACTACTCTATTATGAATTATGCTACTTTTGTCATTATGGGACTACTCTAGCATTCCTGATGCTACTCTATTATTCATTTTAAACTGATTCAAAATTATAAAGTAAAGTTACGAACTACTTTCAGGGTGTTTTGTACATCGTCACCGTAAGGACGGCATCAAAGATATGTATCCTTGCGCCAGACATATGCTGCACTGCTTCTACAGTGGACACGGTCAAGCAGAAAATGAAGCCTGGATAGTAGCCAACGCATGTCAAGGCCTGGTCAGGGAGCTTTTAACTTTCACCATGTTAAACTTTTGTAACTGCTTTCGTACAATTAGTTTGAAGGGCTGCACTGTCGCTTGCAGTCATTGTAGACCCAGATCTGAGGGCTCCTGTAGAATCACTCTGTAGTCAGTGTAGACCTAGATCTGAGGGCTCCTGTAGAGTCACTCTGTAGTCAGTGTAGACCTAGATCTGAGGGCTCCTGTAGAATCACTCTGTAGTCATTGTAGACCTAGATCTGAGGGCTCCTGTAGAATCACTCTGTAGTCATTGTAGACCTAGATCTGAGGGCTCCTATAGAATCACTCTGTAGTCATTGTAGACCTAGATCTGAGGGCTCCTGTAGAATCACTCTGTAGTCAGTGTAGACCTAGATCTGAGGGCTCCTGTAGAATCACTCTGTAGGTCACTGTTTGCCTCTAAAAATCCTCTCGAATAGTGAATGTAAACCAGTTGATGAGATAAGTAAAAATCATTATGAAACATTCGAAGAATATAAAACAGATATTTAGAATCAGATTCTGTTGTTTGATTATAATGATGGCAAGCCTGGCCTAAACAGAAGGGGGAACAATCTGAAAGCAATGTGTGAAAATATGACCTTAACGCTTAAACTGCATTTCTCGAAAGCAAAACCTTGGTAGAGGTGGCCTTAACCTTAGTCTAAGACATCCTAGATATAAACACAACCTTCGTCTCCAAATTTGGTCTCAATATGTCTTTTCTTTCTTACGTTCATATCAAGAAAGCATTTTTATAAATTTAAATACGATGTCATTGACACTGTCCCAAGGATCCGCCAAATGCAATACCTACCATTGCATCAATGTAAGCTACATACACACTGACTTTACTGTCACATGCTGTCTTTTCTTATTACTATCGTTGTCAAAAAACCGTGGCTTTATTATTAGTCACGAACTGAACATTTACCCAAGACCCCCGCCCCCCGCAGTGCAATCACAAAATGTGTCTCAACAAAAGCTATCTTTATACCAAATGTCGTCACAAGTGTCTCTAGTCACCTAATTTGACTGACCGAGAACCGTTTTTCTATTTATAGTAATAGTGACATTGACCCTAGAACCATAGATACAGATACTACCGTTAGTTGCATGTAAGCTGTCACGGCATTAATCCTTTCCCTCATATTGACGACTTTTGACGACTCTGTAAAAGTCAAGTTGTGAAACCATGGTTTCAAACTATAAAATTCTAAAAAAAATCCTTTTTTCTAGTAAATGCTCCTTTTCGGTAGGTCTATTCAAAGAGGTTGTATCTAAAATAGCCTATAAGGTAATGGGTTAAAGTTGTATTTTGTCCGGAAATCTATTTTATTTACTCAAGACTCCTAATATGCTATCCATACACAAAATTCGATCACAATTCGTACTTCCAAACTAAAGATTATATGAGTTAAAGGATTAAATACATGAACAGTGCTTACTGTGAAAAGAGTTTACACGTGCGGTTGTATGTTTTGTTTCAGAAAGGAATGCTGTTTGTATCAAACACTAGTTATGTAATTGCACCTTTACATCCAAAAGCCATCAGTAACCATGACAACGACACTCACATCCACGTGGTGTATCGATACGTGAGTGGGAAAAGAGTCTGTCGAACTCCAGGTAACTGATTGTTTGTTAATACGATACCCGAGTAACAACTAAACCAGCATTACACGAAAATGATGACAGAACCAATAGAACTGTCACAAGTTTAACCCTTTCCCTTATATAGACGACTATATATCAATTGTGAAAATTGATACCATCATTATTAATGATATGATTATTGTTTACATGAATATTCATGGGTTAAAGAAATGAAAAAAAATAAATAAAAAAATTCAGCCAACGTCCTGCAGAAAGCTCCTCTAGGAGCTTTCTGTATTACCATTATCCTGCATTAAGCTACTACCTGCCTCTACCATCCAGAATTTTCCCCCTTTTAGGTGGTCGCATTAGAGGGATTTTACTGTATATGTACATTATATGTTTTGGTATTGTTATAATGTGACAAGGAAACAAGTGCAGGCCCTGTTGGGGCCATCTGATCTGGGTCTAGTCTGTTTGCAAAGGCGCCAAAAAAGCGTTTAAAAGAGGGAAAGGGTTAAAACGACTAACCAGATGCATTAACTAGGTAGAACTACGTACATGTTCAGATGAAATGCAAATACGAGAAGAAATTTCATGCCAGATTCACCTTTTCTTCATTTGTTGATGTATGTGTAGAAGCTCCGCACGTGTCCAGTCTTCAAATAGTCCATAGAGGTAGGAGAGATGTCCCACATACCAAGTACATAGACGCCCGTGTCGTGGTAGACCCCTCCGTGTACGAATTTCACCTGCAAGAGACGGAAAACTATATCTTAACATTGTTCAGTATTGTAAGTATATAGGGACCCATAAAATGCATCATACTTACATCATCATTGCAGCCATCTCCCTGTTCTACGTTTATTTCAAATTTCGATACCTACTGAATATTCATTGGAAAAATCGTTACAACGAAATATGGAAGATGGAACATTGTAGCCATTTTAGAAAGTAAATAAACAGGGTCCATATTCATAAAGTTCCTTAGGAATATTTCTACCTTAGGGCAACTTAAGGAAAATATTTCTGTCTGCATCTGTAGCAAAACTACAGAGTAAATTTTCATTCAATGACTTCTGGAAAATTTGGTTAAATATGTATTTGATATCGAGCTTTATTTTTCTGAAATTATGTTTACTTGAATTGATTTTTATAAAACTAAGAAATATTCAAGAAACTTAAGTAGTAGCTTAATGCAGGACGAAAGTTATGCAGAAAGCTCCTGTAGGAGCTTTCTGCATAAATTTCGTCCTGCATTAAACTACTACCTGGTCGCATTAGAGGGGTTTAACTGTAGATGTTGTTGTTTTACTATTTACCGTTGTTATGATACCACATGCATTTTAAGACTCCTATGTTTATTCAAGTAATAATTACTGTATCCGAAGAGATACATTCAAGTGAGTTGTGTCAGATTTAACTGCTCAAGTAGAACCACTTTGATTAGATCATCTATTGATTTGGCTCTCCGTCTATTGATTTGGTTCTCCAGATTCAAACAATGCTCATGCAACACTCCGCCAATTATGAAATGTGTTTTATCAAACTTCTAAATAAGGATATGTTTTGCAATTTGCAAACAGGTAAAAATAAGATAAATAACATAAAGTAAAACTGGTTAGACGTAGCTCCAGATGAAAAATGGTGCCAAATGATTTATTCAGCTTTATAAACAGGCTTAGAGGGGGACTGGCTGTACTAATAAGGTTGAATACCTAACTAATCAATGTTTTACAGGCGAGCAGGGCGTTTGAAGACAGGAGTATTCAAGAAGTTATCCGACTTGTGTTGACGGAAATCCATGTTTTTGACTCCTATGACGTATGTATACACACGTGTTTCTCCAATACAACGTCTTTCTGGGATCCCTTGATATTTGGAATGATAGGAACAGAGTAGAACGGGGAATGTATTTACAAATTGGACGTTTACAGTTGTCAAGAAACAGAATGCATTAAATTAACCTTAACCCTTTCGGTGACAATTTTCTAAGTGTCGTCTGCAATCCAATTTTTGTTAAATCATTCGGTACAATAGGGAAATGAGATAAATAAATGCAAAATCCAAAGGAGTAAAGCACATGTATAGAAATAGAGATTGAGACAAAAAGTGAAGTCCCTGATCAGACGCCGCTTGAAAAGGTGGTGTCTGATCTGGGACTGCACTAATTGTCGTGGTGCATTTATGCGACTTCGGTGATAAAAAGGTATAATAAAACTAAGCATCGCTTGCCTGGTATTTGCAGACACCTTGGATTCATATGAGTTGCAGACACATTGGATTCATAAGCTGCTTGACACTCGACGAGTAATATTCCAAAAGCATGAACGAGTCACTTTGACTTGACAAAACGTGTTCAGTATGATATGTCCACATGCAGGTCTCAATGTTATAAAACTTTGCTTGAGTCTGAGATCATTATCTAGCTCAAAATCTATCTGACCAATCGATTACTTTGAGAATGGACTCCAACTCAATTTTATAACCTCGAGGCCAACATGTAGAGCATATACATGATCTATACAAGATATAATTAATCAGTCAAGGATTAGTAATACTAGACTTAAGGTTCTTGTGAGCAATACGGCAGATCCTGATTAGGCTCGTACGGGATCTGTCTCATATAGATTATCTTTGTGTACACAGACATTTAATTGTATATTTATGGAGTAAAAGCTTAAGTTGTATTTCCTGTTTGTTGATAGTTTGTTGCTTTGCCCATAGTGTACTGTTGTGTTGTTCGCTTTGCCATGTAGTTTATATATTGCTGTTATGCTGTTGTAGGAGATAGATTTGGAGTTGACACTTGATGGCAATAAAACTCTGACCGAGTTTTGCAAGTGGATAGCCAACAACATGACAGTAACGACACCAGACTGTAATGTTCTTCTGACAAGGTACACAATTTACTCCATAGACACGCCTTGTACATGTAGCATGCCAGAGGAAACATCAGGGCAAAAGCCATACGAAAACGATCAAAAGTAAAATCGATATAGATAATATTAATATTATCATTCATAACCCGTTTTTGTTTTGTAGCATGTTCTCCTCTGCATCAGTACTTCTGAAACAGAATGCTAATATTTGGACACAATTCTCAATTTTAGAATGGACATAGCAATGGGGGCAGATAAAAGCCTGGTTGGTCTTGCAGAACCCTCCGCCATGTGCCAGACCGGAAGCAATTGCGTAATAGTTGAGGACCATGGCCCCGTCTCTGGAAATATCATTGCCCATGAAATAGGGCACCTGTATGTATAATACTATTCTTAACGCTCGACTCCATAAATACGCCTTTCTATGCCTTTTCAAACAGAGTAGACCCAGATCAGACGGCTCCTATAGGAGCTGTCTGATCAGGGTCTGCGACGTTTGCCTATGCCATGATAAAGATATGCTTCAACAGTTTCTGCCATGACCTCATGTGTCATTATAGAAATTAATGTAATTAATGCCAATGGTGGCATTCTTTCTTACATGAATATTCATGGAGCAAATGGTTTATTAATGCATTACGCCTTATTTCATTATATTCATGTAGGAAATAATGGAGGTTTGGCAATTAATAAACTTATTTGTTTCATTTGTGAATGGACACATTTGGCCATGGCAGAAACAGTAAAATCAGATATATATGAAGAAGAGCAGACTCTAGCCAGTCTGCTCTTAGATTTGATCTGTCTGATCTCGGTCTACTCTGTTTTCAAACGGGTTAAAAGGCGTTTCTATCTGGATCTATATATTTAGTTTACTAGCCTTTCAACACACATACATAACAGAGAGGGCACAAATATTACTCTCATGGAAAATGATCCGGGCCCAAGGTTTTAAAATTCCTGAGTCTGAGTCTGAAAATCATTCTCAAGTATCTGATTGGTCAGGTCTTGAGCAAGCTCAGAATCTGACCAACCAAATGCTTGAGAATGATCTTAGACACAAGCAAAATATTCCATAATCTCTGAGCTCTGACATTCGGAGGCCGCAATAGTATTACAACCATCCACCTGCAGCAGGCTAAATGTTAAGTAATGATGGGTTAGCATTCAAAGGGTTAAACACATATCCCCCTAAATGATTATACATATTAAGACTCATCCGAGCCTAGTCTGGTTTGCTGACTTTGATGACAAACAGTGTAAAACCGGATCAGACGACATGTTAAAATACGGTGGCTAATCAGACACTACTCCAAAGGATTATGTATGAGTATAGCAGATCACAAATGAAGAGACCCAAATGTAACACTAAATATATCACAAAATGTCACCAAATCGGTATATTTTATGAGCTATTATGCTCATTCTTGTTTTTTTATCAACATATAATAGAGCATTTAGTACTTGTCCCTACTGAATTCATTGCACACACCTTGTGCTAGTTAGTTTACAGCAGAACCTGTCCTAAGCGGCCATTGCACACACTGAACTATTGTGCTCGTTAGTTTACAGCAGAACCTGCCCTAAGCGGCCATTGCACACACTGAACTATTGTGCTAGTTAGTTTACAGTAGAATCTGTCCTAAGCGGCCATTGCACACACTGAACTATTGTGCTCGTTAGTTTACAGTAGACCCTGTCCTAAGCGGCCATTGCACACACTGAACTATTGTGCTCGTTAGTTTACAGTAGAATCTGTCCTAAGCGGCCATTGCACACACTGAACTATTGTGCTCGTTAGTTTACAGTAGAACCTGTCCTAAGCGGCCATTGCACACACTGAACTATTGTGCTCGTTAGTTTACAGTAGAACCTGTCCTAAGCGGCCATTGCACACACTGAACTATTGTGCTCGTTAGTTTACAGTAGAACCTGTCCTAAGCGGCCATTCATTTATTGAACATAGGAGTATTTACATGCATGCGATTGCTTCATGCAGGACAAAAGTAATGCATTCAGCTCATATATGAGATGTATGCAATAGTTTGGACCTGCATTTACTCATTCTCTCCTAGACTATTTTTAGACCCAACCTCTTTGTATGTATCTACCGCGAAGGATCATTAACTAGAGGAAATGAAAAATATAGAATTTAGTTTGAAACCATTGTGATAAATAGAGCATTTGCTCCTATAGGAGCAAATGCTCTATTTATCACAATGGTTTCGCAATGTGAATGTTATAGAGGCGCAAAATGCGTCACTAGGGGGTAATGTGTTAAGATATCACCTGTTTCACAGACTCATAATTAGAGATATTGGATGGACGCGCAAGACCGGCTCTACTGTACTTAAATAGAATTCTTACATATTCATTACAGTGACTGGGTTATTTTGCATAACCCATTCCATATATTGACGCCTTTTGGTGCATCTCTAAAAGTGTTTTTGTCACCGTGGTTTCAAAACTACACAACTCTAAAATTGCCCTTTTCTCTAGTAAATGCTCCTTTTCGGTAGATTAATTTAAAAGGTTTATGTCTAAATTAGCATGAAGGAATGGGTTAAATAGGTATACCGCTGTATACTGACCGCCTTAAAAATGACATATAGGTACTGAAGAAAGAATGGATTATTGTTTTGACTCTTTTAGTTTACAGCTTTACTTTAGCATAGTTTTAACTCACATGATTTCCGGAATATGTTTTACAGTTTGGGTATGGAACACGACGAGAACACTGCCTGTAGCAACGCCACGGGGATCATGACGAAAGGGGTCATGGGTGGGAACCAGCACACTTGGACGAGCTGCAGTGCTAAGGCTCTGCATGACTTCCTTGCGTAAGTGTTTCAGCGTCTTACGTTTGTTACATGTGACGCACATCTTGTTCTATTTAATTATTCGGTTATGTAACGAATGTAGTCTAATATGAGAGGTTCCTGTAAAAGCAAATATTCTGGTGAAAACATGTGACAGTAATTGGTTTAACCATTTCCTTCACATAAACGTGTTTTCATGCAACTGGAAACAGTGTAGACCTAGATTAGACGGCTCCTTAAGTCTAATTCTGGGTTTCTAGGTCAGGTGGTAGCTTAATTCACATTAATCAGATGTACCTAGTGTATTACATAGTATCTACCTGCCAATGAAGCTCGACAAATCACATATTTAATTTTCGTTTTCATATTGAATTCATTTCTCAATCTTTATTGATCGTGTGTTGGTATTTCAGGAAACCAAACGCAAAATGCCTGTTAGACGAACCAATAGGCTTAAATAAGATTATGGGTATCAACAAGGGACGAGCACTTCCGGGGACTTT
The DNA here is from genome assembly GCA_963576725.1 of Azorinus chamasolen. NCBI lineage: Eukaryota > Metazoa > Mollusca > Bivalvia > Cardiida > Solecurtidae > Azorinus > Azorinus chamasolen. The sequence goes on along the minus strand of OY755241.1, from coordinate 40,457,397 downwards.
GTTCACACGGGACCAGCAATGCAAACTGATGTTCGGCAAAGAAGCGCTGTACTGCAAGGAGATTGTGGAACGGGTTCGTTCTTATCAACGTCATGCATGCAAATACATTCAAATTTAACTAAACGTAAATAAGTTGCGTTGAAAGGAAAGCTACGTCAGCCCCTTCTATTACATCCACCCAAATGTTGTTTTAAGGCATGTGGTATTAACCCTTAAAACGCTGAATTTTCAAATGGAATATTCCAAAGTTCAAACAGGTCAAGCTCACGGTAACTATTTAGGGAGTTTTCCAAAGAAAAGTGTAACATGACAGACAGTGCAGACCTTGATGAGAGGGCTCCTCTAGGAGCCCTCTCATCTGGGTCTACACTGTTTGCAAAGGACACTAGTGACTCGTGTCCCGCACAGTAAGTGCTATGCAGAAAGTTCTCATATGACAAGTCTTTTTGTACTTTTCCCTTCGTACCATATTAACCCTTTTCCTCATGAATATTCAAATGAGAAAGAATTGAAGGTATGCCTATTAATAAGCTGCCTTATATAATGGCATCATGCATAGGGGTTTAACCATGGTAGAAGCTGTGTAATCAGATCTTTTTAATTTGGTAAGCAGATAGACCAGACCCTGATTAGGTTGCTCCTACACCAGCCGTCCGATCTGGATCCTCTCTGTTTGCAAAGGTATCGAAATGTTTCTCCATGGGGAAAAGAGTTGAAGGATGTCTGTTGTCGTTTATTTATTCCTTTTCATGTTAATACTGACATGGCTGGCGCTTGCAAACATGTGAACAGTTCGGATGTGTCTTAACCCTTTCCCTGTTCTATGTTTATTCCAAATTTCAGTTCCTACTGTATATTCATGGACAAAATATATGTAGTTAAAATGAAATATGGAGGGTGGAATAACGTAGCCATTTTAGAAAGTAAAGAAACAGATCTATCCGGATCTACTCTGTTTGCAAATGTGTGAAAACACGTTTATATGAAGGAACAAGTTAATAGAATAACGTTACTTATTCAGAATGAGAGAAAAAAAACGAATTGCTTTAGACATATCCTACTGTATCTTCAATCCATATGATTACACCGTCCATTGGTTTAATCTTTAGCCTGTTGAGCAAATTATTTTAAACAAATGTTCATCCACAAAATTGTCAAAGTTTAACCCACATCCCGCCGGTCACAACTTTAGTTGCATTTGCAAACAGTGTAGACCCTCATGAGAGATCTCCTATACAGGCTAATGTGTTGATTTATTCAGGATAGAAAAAACGCCATAACACTAGGTAGAGTTTAATGCACAAACCTGTATAGTTGTACAAACTTTTCTTACAAACTTTAGTTGCCATTACATGACACAACCACATACCCCCTGGGTATTCATGCAAGGAATAATGAAACCATGTTTGTTAGAATTCTTCTAATGGAACATAGGGCATTATGGCTCTTGCAGAAACCGTACAATCAGATACATGTATAGTTTATTTCACCTCCTTTAGGAGCTGTCTGTTCAGAGTCTGCTCTGTTTGCTCATGGAATTAAATTGACCTAATTTTACAGTTTCCTGCCATGGCCAAAATGGCTTGCGGCGCTGAAATACCATCTAATTAATATTCATGGTGTCACTCTATCGTACATGAATATTCATGGGTAACGGTTAAGGCAGGGCTATCTGTGTGTTAAATGACATACATGTATATTAGATAAAAGAACAATTATATACCTGTCAGTTTCTGCAGGAAAATACGATTGTATTCGACCATGCAATACAACCTCTCAGATAAATTGTTCGTATTGCACGAGCGTGCAATACAAGATCCGTATTTTCACATCGAAAGGAGGGATTACTTTCGCTCGGCACTAGCCGACAATTTTCGTGACGCGTCTATGTTTAGGAACGCAATGTATCTGAATAAAAGGAGTTAGAATATTGATGTTCTTTTGCGTTCTTCGTGTAATATTGCCTATATGTAACATTCTAGAATATAACTACCCTTTGCAAGGATATGATATGCAGGAAGAACAAAGATGCCAGGTGTGTGTATTCTACACAGTTCGCTGACGGTACGGATTGTAACAACACCCGGACGGTGAGTAGAGTCAGGGATGTAAATAAAAGGCCAATTTAGAAAATCCATTTCATATTTCTCTTTGCGTCTGAGATGTTTCTAGTAAGGAGTGACAAGATATGGTCTGGCGGAGAAAAACAGCATCTGTCAGTGCGCAACTTATACTCTGCTAGTAGTAGAGCACACGTTAACCCATTAGCACAGGCTATTTGTAGACCCAATATATTTGAATAAGCCTACTGAAATGGAGTATTTACCAGAGAAAACAAAGAATGTAGGAATGTGTAGTTTCTACCAGTACCAAAACATACTGTGTGCATATGCCATACTAAACAAAAAAGTTCATAAATATCCATGAAGAAATTATTTCTTAAATGATAGGCAACAGGGAAATGGTGAAACACAGTGACTGATCTGATTCTATACTGTTAACAAATCCCAAAGTTGGATTATCATATAAACAGGGTTATAATACGGTAAACCCCCTTTAAACCGGACCAATCAATATTGGCCTCGAAGACGGGTGTCATCTTAACCCATTTCCTTATAGGCTATGTTAGATACAACCTATTTGAATAAATCTACTAAATATGAGCATGAACTAGAGAAAGGGAAATTTTAGAATTTTATAATTTGAAACCATTGTGATAATTAGAGCATTTGCTCCTATAGGAGAAATGCTCTATCACAATGGTTTCACAAAGTGACTTTTACAGAGTCGTCCTCTATTAAGCTGCCACCTGCCTAGAAGTATCTAAATGCTTCTCTACTTGAATTCATTCCGGTTTAGAGGTGTTTTACTGTATTTATTATTTAAAGTGGTGCATTTCGGGGGAATGCGTCGCCATGAACCACAACAATTCAGTATATCCTATCCATGGCAACTGGTCAGACTGGGCCCCTGATTTCTCACCGTGCTCGCGGACATGTGGAGGAGGTGTTAAAATCATGAGAAGATCGTGTACCAATCCACCGTAAGTAGTGTCTGGACAGTTTTGTTGGGGTTTTTTGGCGCCCATATTATCCCATTTAGGGTTTCTGGATTTCCATATTGAGATTCTGCTACATAAGAGCCTTTGTTGAGCTCTGTGTTTCTCTAACTCCCTATCTATGACAATGTGTGTGAAGTTGACCTTGATTATAGACTTTAAACATGACCACACTTTGAATATTTAACCCTTTCCCTTATGTAAGCGAATATTTACGCATAAGCAAACAGAGTAGACCTAGATCAGACGGCTTCTATAGGGTATGCTCTGTTTGCTTATGGTGTAATATAGATCTGGTTCTGCAGCTTCTTCCTGAGCCAAAATGTCACATGTTCATAAGCCATTATAAAGAATAATCTTATTAATATTCATGACGTTATTAATTCTTAAATGAATATCCACCAGGCAAAATATTTAACAGATAGATACGCTTTAAACACCTGTTGCAGACATAGTTGTCCCATATAGAGTCGTCTGACAAGAGTATGCTCGGTTTGCTGGTGGACCAGTATAAATCTGTGTCTAAATTCTGTCGCAGCCAACATTTCATACGCCTTTACAAAAATAACTTAATTAATATTTAATATGTTGTTATTTCTTAAATAAACATTCTTGACGTAAAATGTTAAGCAATATTCATTCACATTATCCTGATAATTAATCGAACTGCATGTGAACTTCGAACACCAATGGACTATACAAATAAGTTCGAGATAACAGAAGTTCGAGTTATCGGATTTCTAATGTTGATAACATCTCGAGCATTCAGCATTATTTTACACATGCATTAAGGTGTCAAATTTGTTTCTAGATATTCGTAGTACTACATTTAAGAGCATTTCTGTATTGTGTAAGTTTTTGAACGACCGAACCTTTAGCTCGAGTTCTCTCGAAGTTCGAGTTATCCGAGTTCAAGAAATCGAAGTTCAACTGTATTCCAGTAATACATTATGCTGCTAATGGGTTAATTCTGGGTTGTAGAGACAGGTGGTAGCTTAATGCAGGACAAATGTAATGCAGAAAGCTCCTAGATGAACTTTCTGCATTACTTTTGTCCTGCATTAAGCAACCACCTGCTTATAAAGACCGCCATGTTTATTCGTTGAGTAGTCGCATTAGAGGGGTTCTACTGTATATAGATATAATTCTGCAGTTTCTGTCTTGACTAAACTTTCATGCGTTTATATGCCATTGTACAAGTTCGTTCATGTAACTACTATTTATGGTGTCATTATCCATTTTGTGATTATTATATCAGATAAAGTATCACTCTATAATTGCTTTAATTTCAGTCCACAGTTTGGAGGAGAGTTTTGTCTTGGCATAAGTCTTGAAGCCGTAATGTGTAACATGCAGGTATAAAGCGTGTGTAACAATTAAGTAAAACATTAATGTGTAACATGCAGGTATAAAGCGTGTGTAACAATTAAGTAAAACATTAATGTGTAACATGCAGGTATAAAGCGTGTGTAACAATTAAGTAAAACATTAATGTGTAACATGCAGGTATAAAGCGTGTGTAACAATTACAGTAACACATTTAAAACGACTACCAAAAGCATGTGTCGTGGCGGCACTTAACCCTTTACTCCATGAGCATGTATGTAAGATATTATGTAATCATGAATATTAATCTGGCAATGGCAAATACTGCAGACTCGTATCTATATTATATCGTAAGCAAACAGAGCAGATCCTGATCAGACGGCTCCTATAGGAGCCGTCTGATCTGGATCTACTCTGTTTGCAAAGGCGTAGAACGACATATTTATTGAGTAAAGGGTTAAAGGCAGATGAAATATTAATGCAGGACTTTATGCAGAAATTCCCAGCAAGGGAGTTTGGTATAAGTTTACGTCCTGTCTTTTAAAGACACCTGGCCACAAAGTTATACAACCTCTGAGTCTGACATAATTCTCAATTATCTGATTGGTCATATTCTGAACAAGCTCAGAATCTGACGACCAATCAGATACTTTGAGAGTGATATAAGGCTCACGCGAAACGTTTTATAACATCGGGACATGTGTTCATTTAGTTATCGGTTTAGAAATAGTTAATCTAATACGAAAGATGCTATTTATCTTTCACCCTTTTCTGAAAGGTTATGTACTGGTCAATGAGCAAGACAGTCACTGCAAGCATAAGCACAACATTATAATTTTACTTTAACCCTTCGCTTGCTATTCACGTCAATATACCTACCTGTAAATAGTGAAGACCCAGATGAGACAGCTCCTGCAGGAGCTGTCTCATCTGGGTCTGCACTATTTACAAATTGATTGTGCAGCCAGTGCACTCCACAGCAGTGATTGCACAGCGAAATACGTGTACACAGTGAAGATATGTAATTATACAACAGGGCATGGGTAAAGAAGGAGAAATGTATTTTAAAATTCAGCAAGCGAAGGGTTAACTTTATAGTTGACCAGTGGTTTGATATTTAAAGAATGGAGGACAATCTATTATATAGTATAACCCCTCTAATGCGACCACATAAAAGAGGTATAATTATGGGTGGTAGAGGCAGGTAGTAGCTTAATGTAGGACAATAGTAATTCTCTCATCTAAGGAATCCTCTGATCTAAGTCTACTCTGTTTGCAAAAGACAGTACACTCGCTTCATGCTATCAAAGGATTTAAATATGGATTTAAATAAGCAATTGTTGCCTGATAGAAACTGTTACACCTTTTTGGCACCTAGAGAAGGGCACTTCTGACCAAAGTCCGTCCTGTTTGCTTGAGGAATTATATACATACGGCCACCGTCAAAAGAATCTGTCTTAACTTTCGTGTACTTAATTTTCTCACCAGCCTTGCAAAGACGACTTCAAAGAAACACAGTGTTCCACTCTTAACACCAAATCTGTCAATGCGGTATACTTTACGTGGGTCCCCCTAGATATTTCGTCAGGTAAACAATATTACATGTATATCTAAATGTGCATTGCGTTCAAAAACCTTTGTGCTTCTTAGATTGAAATATTGATATCCATGTGTAAAATCGAACTGACTCTGTGATGTATAGAGCCTAACCCCTCTTAACCGGAAGTCTTATATAGAAGATTTGTTTTTATACTTTTAGTCAGTTGGCAGCATAATGCAGGATGAAAGTCACACAGCAAGCTCCTAGAGGAACTTTTTGCATGACGTTCACCTAGCACTAAGCTGCCACCTGTCTCCAAGACTCATATTTATATTAAATTGAACGTCCGGTTCAGAGGGTTTTTACTCTATTCATATAGCAATTCACACTGAACATGGCAGAACTATAACACACCATATAATGCAGTGTTGAAAACCATTTTCAATTTATTGTATAATATAGTAAATTGAACAGATCTTTTTCAAAATCACTCTGTTAGAGCTGTCATTGATTGGCCATCTTGTGTCGATACACCGATTGATCCAGTATCGCGGATATTCAATATATTAGTATACATGTATATTGCAAACAGTAACACCTCTCTTAACCGGAATTCTAGTACAGAAAAATTAGATAATTTAGGCAGGTGACAGCTTAATGCAGGGTAAAAGTCATGCAGAAAGCTCCTCGAGGAGCTTTCTGCATGACTTCCACCCTGCATTAAGCTGTCACCTGTCCCCAAGACCGTACAGGTATGATACATGTTTGTACTTTAGTAGCACCCAGCATATATTTAGACTACAGACATATATTGGTCCTGAGGTTTAAAATATTTATCATAAAATAAAATATGTTGTACAAAGAAACCTAGTTGCGTTTGTGTAGTCTTTCATTCAGAAAGACTATACATTCTCTGTTAATCGGATAACCCCTTCATGTTTGAGTCTTCAATGATAACAGTAGTAACTGTCATTCATAAGCGGTCATTCATGTATTAAAATGCAGATGGTCCCTTAATGCAGAGCAAAAGTAATGCAGACAGTTCCAATAAGAGCTGTCTACAATACTTTTGACCTGCATTAAGCTACAAACCGCTTTACAGACTCTTGATTTGACCTCTTTTTGATGGCCGTTTAGGATAGGTTCTACTGTATGTGAATCGGTATACCTAAATCTTTAAAACTGGTAAAGGGCTAAAGTAATGTGTGTTTAGATTAACTTTGGTTTTTATCGGGCTTTACGTCGTTTTAAGAGTATTTCTGTCATATCACGACGTCAAGCTAAACAAACATCGTTTCACGCACAGAAGAACATCCAGGTAGAACCACCGACCTACCGCAAGCCAGCATTCGAAGACCATAACAACTCGGCCATGGAGGCCCCATTAATAATGTGTTTTGACAAATTTGACGAAATGTGTGGTATGGGTCAACATTGCTTATATAGCACCGTAGACACCTTTACTTATGAATTGATTCATTTTAGGCAATGACAGCTGTTTGTTTAAGTGCGTAGGCACGGGTGGTAATGTAACACGCCTGCAAAATACAACTAGTCCCTACATTGATGGAACGGAGTGTTCGCTCGGGCCAGACGTTCCATTTGGCCGGTGTATAGATGGGTATTGCAGGGTAATGTAGTATCTCCATTTGATAAGCCGCTTTAAGTCTCAAGTGTACTGGTTCAATAAAAATGTACAGCTAAACGGTATATCTGTCTACAGCAACCAACAAAATAATAACACAATGAATATTTATTAGCTGAATTATTATAATGGTACATGAACATTATTTTTTATCTGGGTCCATGCTTATAAAGCTTTTAGTTGAGTCTGAGTTTCGTTCTCAAGCTTTTGATAGGTCAGATTTGAGTTCTCAAGCTTTTGATTGGTCAGATTTGATCTGACCAATCAAAAACTTGAGAACGAACTCAGACTCAACTAAACGTTTTATAAGCATGGACCCTGGGCAAAAACTGTAAAATCACGTCTATATAATGCTATGTGCAAACAGAGCACTCTGATCAGACATTTTGACAGGAGTCGTCTGATCTGGGTCTACTCTGTTTGCAAATGCGTGAAACCACGTTTATATGAAGATAAGTTTTTTTTAAAAAAACGTTTGCATGTCAGAAGCTTTAGAGTCAGTTAATATAATTTCATAAGCGAAACAAGGAAGATACTTGTCAGACGGTTCCTTCAGGATTGCTTGCTAACCGGCTGTTGTCTGATAACATTGGCCTCTTCGGCAAAATAATCAGACTATTATTTTTCAATCATTTCTCTTCAAAAAAGATTTTATGTAGTCATTATCAAAATTATTGATCCTGACAAGACGCCTAGTAGAGTAATGCCTCAATCTACATGCAGATAATCAAGAAGTCGCTTCTAGCACCTAACGAGATAGCTTAAGGCTTAAAGTAAGAGTTTGTAAGATTTTTGCAAACAGTGTAGACATATCAAAGGGTTTCTTATGGAGCCCTTTGACCAGGGTCAGCACTGTTAGTCATAAAATCATTCTCTTTAGTGACATTATTTGATACACACTTTTGTTTAATAAATATCGAGGAAAAGGCGAGCCAAATTTAGTCATTCAATAAATTAAGGGTTAAGAAAATGTTTTATATGTGAAACTGGTTGTAGGCATTTGGCTGTGATGGCGTCATGGATTCGGGCATGGTATATGACAAGTGCGGGGTTTGTAACGGAACGGATACAAGTTGTCAGGAAATCAATGGAAACTACAGCACACTGTCGATAGTTAGAAGTGAGTCTGTGCGTTAACCATTTACTCCATGAATACGCATTTTATGCCTTTGCTAACAGAGTAAACCCAGATCAGAACTATAGGAGCCGTCTGATCTGGGTCTGCTCTGTTAGCTTATATATAATATAGATCTGATTCTACAATTTCTGCTATCGCAAATATATAATGTGTTCATTTAACATTATAGAACTGAGTCTAATAAATATGTATGACGTCATTATGTATTGCATGAATGGGTTAGGACGCATTTTGTACAGCATATATATTATCGTAAGTGTTAACATATGACAATTGCAGCTTCAAGTTGAGATCGTAGTATGTTACAAGCTCACGAGGATTTAAGTCATACAATCGTTTTAGGTCGGGTCACAGTCCGTGATTTGGCTCTGGCAATAGTGATTTTCCTAACCAATATCCCATTGTAAAAACATTGAGTTAAAATTTATACTGGTAGATAAGATTCGATCAAGCCCCTGAGAGACTAATTTGACTGAGTGCCAAACAGCTTGGATCCTGAGAGGGAACTTTAAGCTACTCTTCGTCTCATCTGGACCTAAGCTGTTTGCAAATGCGAGTTAGGCTGCGATTATGAGGGAATGGTTAAAGAGATTTGTGTGTGTGTATCTTTATTTCCATCAAATATGATGAGTGTATGCAAATAATGAAATGAAGATACACAAAGTATATAACAAACATTGTATGAAGATACACAAAGTAGAAAGATTAAGTTGACTTAACATAGCAAACAACCAGGAACATGGCCGCCCACAAAGACTCAGGCACCAGGTACACACAGTCATATAGACAGACACCCGACATTTTCTCTGTGTGTGTGTGTCTCTCTCTCTCACACACACATACACACAATCATTCGCCAACACACATACAACACTGCGTACATTGACATTAACATTATATATACAACACATACAGTTTACACGATCTTTGTTTTAATTTAGGATATAATGCATGTACTACGATTCAGTAAATGTCTGCCTACAATCTACTCCTTATTAAGTATTGTGTTTCTAAGATATTACAGTGCTCCTTCTCTTGAGCGAATATTGGTAAAACGGATATCACTACTTAAGTACCGCTTACTATAGGACAGAAGCAATTATCCGCTTCACGATAAATTTGTTGACATGACTTGCAAACAGTGTAAATCATGGTCATTTGTAGCGGCATTAGATGAGGATCTACACTTTGTGTTAGTTCATACAAGGTACCGGAGATGGTGAGTAACTATTGGCTATATTTGACGCATAAGTAGATCCGAGTCCTCACTGGTTGTAGAGTTTTGTTTCCTAACCCATCCCTGCAGAGCGGGACACGAGTCACTAATGTCCTTTGCAAACAGTGTAGACCCAGATGGGAGGGCTCATAGAGGAGCCCTCTCATCAGGGTCTGCACTATTTGTCATATTAAACCTTTCTTTTGAAAAATCCCTAAATATTCACCATAAGCTTGACCTGTTTGAATTTTGGAATAGTCCATTTGAACATTCAGCGTACTAAGGCTTAATGTATGTTATTGCACACATGTAATTTATTAATTTAAATTGTGCTCTCAAAGTACCAGTTACTTGTAATTCTGTTTGAAATTGAACTAGTTTTTCAATACAGTAAATCCCTCTAAACCGGAATTTTGCAAGGGAAGAATGGATACTTTAAGGCAGGTGACTGCTTAATGCAGGGAGCATTCTATATGACTTTCACATTGCATTATACCAGCTGCTGTAATTAAAGACCAGTTTGGATATTAATTTGATCGTCCGGTTTATAGGGGTTTTAATGTATTAGTACAACTATCTAATAATATGTGAAACTGTTTTCACGTATGTCTATTCCGTAAGCTCATTTAACCATTAGTATTCTACTGGCGACATTGTAAACAGTTCTAACTATTTCAAACAGTTTGGATAAAGATAACTGTTTTGTCAACATGACACGGTTTCGGTTTTAATAAAAATTAAGTGAAGGAAAAATTAATGAAGCGGAAATATGCGTTTTCATCTACATGTATTTAACACATTTGATTCATCCCCAGATTTCACAACCATCCAAGTTATTCCGAAGGGCAGTTACGGTATAACTATCAGACAGTTCTCCAAGTACAGCTTCTTGAGTAAGTTGTTGCTTTAAATACACTTATGGCAGAATATTTTAATAATCTGATAAGAGAAACAAATGTTAGTGGTGTGTATTTGATAACAATGTACAGAGCATTAGATAAGTGTGTATACTCAACTACTAGTCCGTCATTTCTCCACCAAACCCTATGTTTAGACCACTCTTTAGAAAATTATCTTCGAGAAATAAAGCCGTTATTCTTGAAGATGTTTTATAAAATTCATTCAATTAATATTCATAACGTTATTATTTGTTAGATCTACATGTAGATCTATATACAGTAAAATCTCGATTATTCGAACACTAAAATACGTATCATTATCAATCTTTTAGGCAGGTGGCAGCTTAATGCATGGTGAAAGTCATTCAGAAAGTTCCCCTAGGAGTTTTCTGTATGACTTTCATCATGCATTAAGCAACTACTGACTATAAAAGGGTCTAAATTCGTCTATAAAAGAATTTCGAATAATCGAGATTTTCCTGTATACATATCTTTATCTAATATAAGATCGATAGATATATTCATAAAATAAATGCTTAAGGAAAAACTAAAACTATTAACAGGCATTGTGATAAATGGACAGCGGGCATTCAACGACGATCCCCGGCACAGACCCTCTGGTTCATATGTCCTCGATGACATCCAGATCAAGTACAACGCACTTCCGGAAAGGGTAGAAATAAGCGGTGTAACAACACGTGATATAGTCGTCCAGGTACGTCACTGTAACGTCGGTGTAACAGAAAAACCACGTTAAACGTCCACTATCATTATTATAGAATCCAGGCGTTTTAAACGTTGGACCCTTTCCCTGTTTAATATTCATGTAAGAAATATTGACATCATGAATATTTATTACATGATTTTTTAATTATATAGAGAATAATAGGTTAGTGCCGTAGATGGGACGCTTTATCCGACGAGGGGAGAAAACGTTGAGGCGAGGCTTGCCGAGCCTCAACTGTTTTCTCTCCGAGTCGGATAAAGGCGTCCCATCTACGGCACTAACCTATTATTCGATTTATCCAGTCAATATAGTTAAATTTCTTTTTTACAGACTCATAACTCTCTTGAAATAATTTACATTGAAAATGCAGTTTTTCGATCAACGGATCCCTCCCTTTTCACTTCCATTTAGACGTAAATCGATCTAATGAGCTACCGCAGAGGAATATAGTTTCGATACTTGTATTACTAGAAGGGAAACGTGGTTGAATTTGACAAATAAGATGATTTGAATCGAGGGTCGATAAGTTATTTCAAACAGACATGGTCTATATTCTTTGGTCAAATTCGAGTTACGTAGTCTCGGTTTCTATTTTTAGATTCTACCTAACGTCACTCAGAAATCGATGGAACTGAACAGGCTATATTTAGGTTTATGACTATCACCGCCCCTGTAAGAGTTTATCAATCAAATAATCATGAGAGTGAAAAGAAAACATTTACTATTTATCTGTCAATCTTTGCTTCCAGGTTTGATTTTATCAAAAACGGGTTTTGCCAGCGGTGGATTAAATTAATAAAAGTGATAAATCAACGTCATTTTGTATGTGGCCTCGGTGGCGTAATCGGTAAGGGCGACGTCTGTAGAGAGATTAGAATTAGTTTTTGTAGGATCAGGCGCGGGTTCGAATCCAGCTGTAGCCAATTATTTTTTTTTTTTCTCATTTGAATAATTCTTCTGGTGACCAAATAGATCTGTTAGATCTATTCCATCAACATGTTTATGAATATTTACAGAAAACTAAAATAGTTCCATGGTTATAGAATCATTACGCCTATCTACTAACCAAATAAACCTTCCACTACCGGAAGTAACCAAATAAACCTAAGTTTATTTGCACCCCCTTTATTATGTCACTAGAGAAGCCTGGTGACTGGATAAAATGGTACATGTACACATGATGTTTATGGACTGGTAGAAACTCTAGAGTCCGATATATTACAGGTTCATAAGCAAACAGAGCAGACCCTGATTAGACGGCTCCTATAGGAACCATCTGATCTGGGTCTACTCTATTTGCAAATGTGCGGGAAGGGTTAAACACACCTGATTGCTTAATGTAGGTTAAAAGTAATGCAGAAATCTCATATCTAGGAGCTATGCTTCGTTCCACAATAAAATACTTTGTGGTTCCACAAATTTAAAGATCTAATAGATCTAGTCGCATAAGAGTGGTTATACATTGTAGATCTACTTTATTTGCAAAAATGTGTACCACTCTTAACACCAGGGTCACCAGCCTGCTGTACAATTAATGTCTGCTTAAACACAGATATTCACAATTTTCCCTTCACTTACTTCTGATTTCTTGAACTCGTGCAAGTATTTTTTTTTAAACAATTATACAGTAAAACCTCTCTAATGCGACCACCAAAAATGGGCATAGATCCAATTCTGGGTGGCAGAGGCAGGTGGTAGCTTTTAAAATGTAGGACGAAAGTTATGCAGAACTCTCCTATAGGAGCTTTCTGCATTACTTTCGTCCTGTGTTAAGCAACCACTTGCTTATAAAGGCAGCTATGGTTTTTCTTTCAGTCCGTTTTTTTTTTCAAAGTTCTTGGGGAAAGTGGTCCGGGTCCATAGCCGGGGGAAAATTGTAGCGCGGAAGAGCCAAAAGGAGTTTTTATTAAATGGTTAACGATCTATGTGTGTTAAAATCTAAGCTTATCGTGTTTATATTATTAATTTAGCTATAAGCAGCACAATTACAACCATTTACTTGTTCAAGAATTGGTATTAACTAATTGCTACTATCTTCCAGCAAGAGGGGATTTTTTCAAGATGGGAGGAACACATACTTTTCAGAGGGGGGAATGGGCCCATTTTCACCGTATATTTCAGTGAAAAAACCCACTGTAAATGGTCGCATTAGAGGGGTTCTAATGTATTTTGTTTATACGGGTGTTTATGCAAGAACTATTTCACCAATAAGACCTTTGAAAAATAATTTGTGAAACAAAAATATATTTTAAAAGGTTCGATTTTTGCGTGCTTTATCTACTGTAATGATGCTGGTGTGCAAATCTTACGTTTCGAACCCCCAAAGTCCAACGTGTACGTACTTTCGATTTCGACTGCAGTAACTGCACTAACAGTTATTAGAGCTATATAAAGATGTTTAATGTCTGCGTTTCGAAATGTCCAATATGTATTGTCGGATTCAAGTGCAGCGTGCTACAACTTACATATATACTAATAGTGTGGTTGGTCTTTCTTATGTACAGGTGTACAATTTCTACGTTTCGAAACCTCCAAAAGTCCAATATGTCTACTATCGGCCTGTGGATCAGCGAATACTACAATATACATGGGCAACGAGAGAGCGCGCATGCTCCAAGTCGTGTGGAACAGGTGCGGCTATAATTAGATGTTTATCATGATATACACATGGTTTGCAAATACAGAAAAAAACTCTAAACCGGACGTTCAATTTAGTATAAATATCTGTCATGGAGTGGAGACAGGTGGTTACTTAATGCATGGTGAAAGGCATGCAGAAAACTATTTGATGAGCATTCTGTATGACTTTCACCCTGCATTAAGCAACCGCCTGCCCAAAAAACATAAATTCTTCTTTATCAAAATTCCGGTTCTGTTATCATTTTTCTTACATATGAATTTTCATTAATTAAAGAGTTAACAGATAGAACCAACAAACATAATATATTAAAGAAGTGCTTGTACTGTTTGTTTGTATCTGGCCATTGTGTTTTAGTTGGATGTTTTTAAAGAGCAGAACGATTATTCCTTTGCTCCAAGTAAATTCATTTAGATTAATTGCTATAATGGCATGTGAACAGAGGAAACATTGTCCATGGCACAAACTGTAAAATCAGGTATACAGTAAAACCTCTTAATAACGGCCACTAAATTGTGTGAATTAGTTGGTATTTAGGGCAGGTGGCTGCTTAAAGAAGGTAAAAGTTAAACAGAACGCTCCTATAGGAGCATTCTGTTTTACTTTCACCTTGCTTTAAGCAACCACCTGCCTTTAACACACACTACTTGATGCAATTTAGTGGTCGTTATAGAGAGTGTTTACTGTATAGCATTTCATAAGCAAACAGAGAAGACCTTGGTTAGACAGCTACTAATTGAACTGTTCCTCTTACAAATGCATTAAATGACTAACGCTTGTATCTATGGAGTAAAGAGTTAGATCAAAGGAGCATAGTCTAACCCTTTCAACCCTGGGAAAGGCATACACGGTCATTAACAAACAGTGTAGACCCCCTGATCAGGGTCTGCACCGTTTATAATTCAAAATCCTTAAACAGATTAAACCTTTTATACTAAGTGGACTTAGTAGCTGAACATTGATAGGTTATTCCACTTATAATTCAGGGTTAGATACGTAACAAGAGGGCCATGAGGCCACGAAGCGCTCACCCCAGGGGCGGGGCCATTTTTTGACAACAAGATATCATTTGTACAACCTTGGTAGAGAACCACAAGGCAAAGCAGTATGCAATAAATTAAAGGTCTAAGCCTTATGGTTTCAGAGAAATATATTTTTCCCATGAAAAACTGATTAGTCCTGAGGCAGGGCCCACGTTTCACCCAGTGGTCGAGTCGTAAGTTGAATATTCTTGGCAGAGGACCACAAGCCACAGCTACATATTTGTAGAGGACCATTAAATCATGTTACATACCAAACATAAAAGGTCTAGGCCTTACAGTTTCAGTAGATTTTTAAAGATTTTCCTATGAAAAACTGATAAGCCCTTGGGCTGGGTCATTTTTGGTCCGGGGGTCATAATTGTTATAATGGCATGTGAACAGAGGAAACATTGTCCATGGCACAAACTGTAAAATCAGGTATACAGTAAAACCTCTCAATAACGGCCACTAAATTGTGTGAATTAGTTGGTATTTAGGGCAGGTGGCTGCTTAAAGCAAGGTAAAAGTAAAACAGAACGCTCCTATAGGAGCGTTCTGTTTTACTTTCACCTTGCTTTAAGCAACCACCTGCCTTTAACACACACTACTTGATGCAATTTAGTGGTCGTTATAGAGAGTGTTTACTGTATAGCATTTCATAAGCAAACAGAGAAGACCTTGGTTAGACAGCTACTACTTGAACTGTTCCTCTTACAAATGCATTAAATGACTAACGCTTGTATCTATGGAGTAAAGAGTTAGATCAAAGGAGCATAGTCTAACCCTTTCAACCCTGGGAAAGGCATACACGGTCATTAACAAACAGTGTAGACCCCCTGATCAGGGTCTGCACCGTTTATAATTCAAAATCCTTAAACAGATTAAACCTTTTATACTAAGTGGACTTAGTAGCTGAACATTGATAGGTTATTCCACTTATAATTCAGGGTTAGATACGTAACAAGAGGGCCATGAGGCCACGAAGCGCTCACCCCAGGGGCGGGGCCATTTTTTGACAACAAGATCTTGGTAGAGAACCACAAGGCAAAGCAGTATGCAATGAATTAAAGGTCTAAGCCTTATGGTTTCAGAGAAATATATTTTTCCCATGAAAAACTGATAAGTCCTGAGGCAGGGCCCAAGTTTCACCCAGTGGTCGAGTCGTAAGTTGAATATTCTTGGCAGAGGACCACAAGCCACAGCTACATATTTGTAGAGGACAATTAGATCATGTTACATACCAAACATAAAAGGTCTAGGCCTTACAGTTTCAGTAGATTTTTAAAGATTTTCCTATGAAAAACTGATAAGCCCTTGGGCTGGGTCATTTTTGGTCCGGGGGTCATAATTTGAACAATGTTTGTAGAGGACCATAATATCATACTACATACCAAATATCAAAGGTCTAGGCCTTACAGTTTCAGAGAAGAAGATTTTTAAAGATTTTCCTATGAAATTGTTTAAGCCCTTTGGCTTAGCCCTTTAAGCACTTTTGGTCCGGGGGTTATAATGTGAACAACGTTTCGTTCCCCTTAGCCAGTAGCCACTGATGCTTCTGACCAATTTTTGTTAAAATCGGCTCAGCAGTTTCAGAGGAGACGTCATTTGAAAATGTGGACGGACAACGGACGACAGACGCCCGACGTCGGACACATCGCGGTCACAATAGCTCATCCTGAGCCTTTGGCTCAGGTGAGCTAAAAAAAGGACGACCGATTAAGACAGGTTCTGCTGTACTACTTTGCTACTATGCAGGTATGATTTTGCTTATGTGGAGATACGACTTTGCTAATTTACAGGCACAACGTCTCCTTTAGTCCAGTGTGTGGACTATTACGGCCCAGTAGATGATTACTTATGTGACCTGTCCCAAAAACCGAGCGAACTGAGCAGACCTTGCAACGACTTCTACTGTCCACCCGCGTGAGTGATCTGTCTCTCAACCCTCTGCTATCTTACATACATGTATAGCAAATGTCATGGATTATTTATGATTATCTAATGAGTTACCTAAAGGGATACAATGTAATACTAAAAATAAATTACGGCATCATCTGTTAGCTTAACCCATTTGCTCCCAGTGGATTCTCCCATGTTTATATATTGGATAAGTCCATTTTTTATCTAAGGGGCGCCTGGCCTAAATTTTCAATATCGTTTTGTTTTATATTGAAATTCATATCAGCAAACAGTGTAGACTGCTCAGACGCCGCATCATGCGGCGTCTGATCATAGTCTACACTGTTTTCCTACGTCCTATATATATGGGATCTGATCATAGTCTACACTGTTTTCCTACGTACTATATATGGGATCTGATCATAGTCTACACTGTTTGCCTACGTCCTATATATGGGATCTGATCATAGTCTACACTGTTTGCCTACGTCCTATATATGGGATCTGATCATAGTCTACACTGTTTTCCTACGTACTATATATATGGGATCTGATCATAGTCTACACTGTTTTCCTACGTACTATATATGGGATCTGATCATAGTCTACACTGTTTGCCTACGTCCTATATATGGGATCTGATCATAGTCTACACTGTTTGCCTACGTCCTATATATGGGATCTGATCATAGTCTACACTGTTTTCCTACGTCCTATATATATGGGATCTGATCATAGTCTACACTGTTTTCCTACGTACTATATATATGGGATCTGATCATAGTCTACACTGTTTTCCTACGTCCTATATATGGGATCTGATCATAGTCTACACTGTTTGCCTACGTCCTATATATGGGATCTGATCATAGTCTACACTGTTTGCCTACGTCCTATATATGGGATCTGATCATAGTCTACACTGTTTGCCTACGTCCTATATATGGGATCTGATCATAGTCTACACTGTTTGCCTACGTCCTATATATGGGATCTGATCATAGTCTACACTGTTTGCCTACGTCCTATATATTGGATCTGATCATAGTCTACACTGTTTTCCTACGTACTATATATGGGATCTGATCATAGTCTACACTGTTTGCCTACGTCCTATATATGGGATCTGATCATAGTCTACACTGTTTGCCTACGTCCTATATATGGGATCTGATCATAGTCTACACTGTTTGCCTACGTCCTATATATGGGATCTGATCATAGTCTACACTGTTTGCCTACGTACTATATATGGGATCTGATCATAGTCTACACTGTTTGCCTACGTCCTATATATGGGATCTGATCATAGTCTACACTGTTTTCCTACGTCCTATATATTGGATCTAATCATAGTCTACACTGTTTGCCTACGTCCTATATATGGGATCTGATCATAGTCTACACTGTTTTCCTACGTCCTATATATGGGATCTGATCATAGTCTACACTGTTTGCCTACGTCCTATATATGGGATCTGATCATAGTCTACACTGTTTGCCTACGTCCTATATATGGGATCTGATCATAGTCTACACTGTTTGCCTACGTCCTATATATGGGATCTGATCATAGTCTACACTGTTTCCCTACGTCCTATATATGGGATCTGATCATAGTCTACACTGTTTGCCTACGTCCTATATATGGGATCTGATCATAGTCTACACTGTTTGCTTACGTCCTATATATGGGATCGTTGGAGCAAATTGATTAACCTTTTACATACAGTAAAACCTCTCTTAACCGGCAGTTAAATTTAGTATGAATATCGGTCTTGGAGACAGGTGGCAGCTTAATGCAGGGTGAAAGTCATGCAGAAAGCTCCTAGAGGAGCTTTCTGCATGACTTTCACCCTGCATTAAGCAGCCACCTGCCTAAAAGTATCTAAATTATTATCTACTAGAATTCCGGTTAAGAGAGGTTATACTGTATAATATATTGTAATACGGTAGAACCTGCCTTAAGCGACCATCAACAACGGAATAATTATTGGCCTATAATACAGGTGGTAGCTTAATGCAGGTCAAAAGTAATGCAAAAGGCTCCTATAGGAAACAAGGCACCCCTGGAGCGGGGCCAATTTTGACCCCAGAAACATAATTTATATAACTTTTGTAGAGGACCTACAGATGATGCTAGGTACCAACGATGAAAGCTGAGAACCCTGTAGATTCAGAGGAGAAGATTTTTAAAGGTTGAAATTGTTGACGCCCGACGACGGACATCAGGCGATCGGAAAAGCTCACCATGAGCACAAACGTCCTTTGGCGAGCTAAAAAGGACAATTAACGCCATCATTAAGCCGAACTTTTACAAGAGATATGGACAAGGGAGGTTTTCATAAATGTTTTGTATATTATATACGGCAGAACCTGTCCTAAGCAGCCATTCATTTATTGAACATAGTGTTAAAGAGCAGGTGGTTTGCTGAATGCAGGACAAAAGTAATGCAGAAAGCGCCTTACCATCTTTCTGCATTTCGTTTGACCTGCATTAAGTTACCACCTACCTTACAGATCCATCATCCAACTATTTCTGATGGCCGCTTAAAACAGGTTCTACTGTATATATTAATATAATATCATAAACGTTAAACCCATTTTCTTTTCAGGTGGAAGACATCTGATTTTGATCCTTGTACAAAGACTTGTGGCCCAGGCGGCACTCGATCAAGGAGGGTTTACTGTGCACAGGAGAAGAACGGCACCGAAAAGGTTTGGCAATTCTTAGCTAATACACATCACAAGATAAAACATAACCTTTATTCACGCTAAGCGTACGCTGAGCCTCAAATGTCTTACAAACGCATTCTTCTCACCGTGCGAAAAACGCGCGCACATTAATCTCACAAAAGTGAGGAGATTGCGTTCGGACCACATGGTGGGACCTAGCCTAGCATCGGAACACAATTTTCTTACTATATCAAACTAATTTTCTCCTTATAGTGAAAAAAACTTAGAAAATTTCGCATGCGCTTGAAAAATGAAAACTCATAAAATTTATCGAAATCAGTCTTAACCCTTCGCTTGCTATTCACGTCAATATACCTACCTGTAAATAGTGAAGACCCAGATGAAACAGCTCCTGCAGGAGCTGTCTCACCAGGGTCTGCACTATTTACAAATTGATCCACAAATTATTTACAAATTAATCCACAGCAGTGATTGCACAGCGCAATACTTGTACACAGTGAAGATATATGTAATTATACAACAGGGCATGGGTAAAGAAGGAGAAATGTATTTTAAAATTCAGCAAGAGAAGGGTTAAGCAGAAGATTGTAATGTGTTTTTGTTTGTTTGTGATTTTTGTCGCAATTTAGCGCAGAAACTGAAGTAAAATGCCTTGTAAAGTGGGTTGACCGAACCTCTCCGTCTTGAAATAACTACTCACATTGCAATAGAATCGTGAACTTAGTTATGTTGTTTGCACAACGGTTAGTTATTGCAAAGTGGGTTGTAACAATGCATTGATCAGTAAACCACATGACATTTAGTTCCTTATTCCCAACTCCAACCCGCCACCTTCCCTTGTATACTTGATATGAAATTAAACTTTGATAACTTGTTGATAATAAAGCTTGTCAAGGTCATTGGTATGGTTGGAAAGTCTTAAGACAGGAAAGATACATACCAAGTATGGAAGCAAGCTCTAGGCCTATTGGTCCCAATGTTATATGCATTTAAAGACTTGCAGAACCGACTGATCTGGGTCTACTCTGTTTGAATAGGTGTATCTATGGAGTAAAAGATTAAGAATTAAGATTGTTTTACACACTTTTGACCCTTATCATGTTAGTTTATGAGATGTCCTCATTGTAGGTCGTGCCATCAATAATTTGTCACACTGACGGCACAGCCAGGCCCACTAACATTGTCAGCTGCACGGTAGCCCCGTGCTGGGGCGTGTGGAAGTCAGGGCCATGGTCCAGGGTAAGTGTAAACCTAGACTAGTGTGCTAGTGTACTGTTTGTTATACTAGTCCATGTCTTATGTTTTCACAAATATATTCTTCGTAGGCAGTAATATACGTCTTATCACCACCATAATGTTATCATTCTCACCGTCATCACCATCGTCGTCGGTCGTAATCATTATCATCATCGTGGTCATCATTAAATGCTCATCCATCAACTAGTGAAGAAACAAATCCATTGCTTCACAACACAGGAACCTGTGGTAACATTTTCATGCATGTTGAGTCCTGATATACGACTAAGTAACGAACTAGATTTTCCTTAGTGTTTACCTTGTCAGGTTCATTCAAAAGTTCTTATTTCTAAGCTTGGTTTCTCCGATGCGATCCTAATAGTCTATTTAACACAATGGTTTCAAAAGTACGCCAGTTCTAAATCATGCCAACGGACCACCATATCCAAAGTGCGTACACTGCAGTTGGATTCAGTTACGCTCCTGTTACCGAATGGCAAACGTTATGCAGGAAAGCACACCCATCACTACCAACCTGCATTAACCCATTCCCTCATATTGATGCATTTTGACGCCTCTGTAAAAGTCTCTTTCTGAAATCATTATGATAAATAGAGCATTTGCTCCATAGGAACAAATGCTCCATTTATCACAATAGTTTCAAAACTTCACAATTCTAGAATGTTTCCTTTCTTTAGTGCGTGCTCCTTTTCAGTAGATTTCTTCAAAGACGCTGGTCCTAAAAATAGTGCATGAGGTAATGGGTTAAGTTACCTGCTTTAAAGACACAGTGTTACTGTAGAGAGGTTCTACTGTATCTCATTCGAAACCCCTCTAAACCGGACCTTAATTTTGGTATAAATATCGGTTTTGGAGACAGGTGGCAGCTTAATGCAGGGTGAAAGTCATGCAGAAAGCTCCTCTAGGAGCTTTCTGCATTACTTTTACTCTGCATTAAGCAGCCACCTGCCTAAAAGTAGCTAAATTCTTCTTTTCTAGAATTCCGGTTTAGAGGGGATTTACTGTATTTCCCATATTATTTAAGGAAGACTCGTCCAGATTATTATTATTATTATTATACCACATTTATATAGCGCTCTTTTCACACTGGATATGTGCGTTCAAAAGCGCTTCACATGGATAAAATCACTAACCGGAACCATCCGCATGATTATCTATCCAGACAATGAAAGATGTACAATATATATGAAATCGCTAGTCGGAAGGAACTACATGATTTTCCACCCGGTCAGTGAAAGATAAGCAAAAGATATACAATAGATATAAAATCACTATCCGCAAGAAATAGCATAAACTGTATTAACAAACTTGATACAGACAAGTTGACTGAAAGCCATGCTCATCAATATCACAAATTAGAATAAACTATATTAACAAACTTGATACAGACAAGTTGACTGAAAGCCATGCTCATCAATATCACAAATTAGAATAATCTGTATTAACAAAACTTGATACAGACAAGTTGACTGAAAGCCATGCTCATCAATATCACAAATTAGAATAATCTATATTAACAAACTTGATACAGACAAGTTGACTGAAAGCCATGCTCATCAATATCATAAATTAGAATAAATGGGCTGACTGAAAATCATTCAGATCTTACTTTTGGGGGAGCTACCAACATATTGGCTGGACTAAGCCATTGGCATTGACGGGTTCAGCAAACAGTGCAGACCCATATCAGAGGACTTCTCAACGAGCCCTCTGAACTGGGTCTGAACTGTTTCCCTATGCCCCTTTTGTAAGGGATGTTGGGTACTAATCGGTTAACGGGGGTGTATAAAAATGTTTTTCAGTGTTCAAGGACCTGCGGAACCGGCTATCAGCTTAGAACTACCAAGTGTTTTCAGGACATTAATTCTTCAATCCCTATTGAGGAGAAGTTCTGCAAGCACACTCGTCCTGTAGACAGCCAGTCATGCATTGACAGATACTGCTATGGATACTGTAAGCCACACACTTCACGTGCCTTAATAATTCTTTCGCTGCCAAAGACTGCTACATTTTTTGTATGTTTAATCCCCCTCCCCCTTTTACTGTTAACTCTTTGCACGCTAGCGGCGAAACTGTGATTACCTATGAAAACAGTTTGGATCCAGATAAGATGCCGCATAATGCGGCGTCTCATCAGAATCCAAACTGTTTGTCATCTTGACCATATTTTTGCAAAAAAATGAGAGAAAGTTATTTTAAGAATTGAAGCAGACGACAATTGTTGAAGACGAGAAATTACTTAGCGTGCAAAGGGTTAAACATTACTAAAGAGATCCTGATGAGTATAACTCGGCGTCTCATCTGGATCCAAACTGTTTGTATAGGTACGAATTGGAACGAACGAGTTAATCCATCAATAGCTCAAAACTGTCGTCTGCTATAATGTTAATCTGCTCCAGAATTTCAGTGTGTTTTTTTTTCAAAAAGAGCGTCAAATACGTTTGTGCCTGACAAAATGCTGACTTATCCAGTTTCTAATGTAGCCCCATAACTATTTGCACAAATTATCACATGTTTACATATGGCGCGAAATACCTTATTTGCACAGTGTCATATAACCCTTGACTTGTTAAATATTCATGTAAAGAAATAATGACATAGTGAAGATTTATAGCTGAATTTTAACATAATTTTTTCAAGGGACCTACAGGAGCCATCCCGAGTCAGTTCTGTTTGCAAAATTGTGAATGAAAAAGAGTTTATATGAGAGAAATGGTTAACCCTGTCCCACATACAGCTGTAATCTATATATTATTCCATGAGTAAACATAATATACTACTCTCATCAGATAGCTCCCACAGGTCTACTCTGTTTGCAAATGCATTAAAAGGCATATGATAGGTTAACTCATTCCCTTATATTGACGACTGTAATACCCCCATTCCACTGGGCGATCATGGCGATTCTCACAATTCTTCCAAATCGCCGCAGAAGCGCCGTTGTGTGCCTAAGTTTGGGACTTTGGCGTTTCCAGTACGCTTATAGTACGCTTCAATAACGACCTCGCTGCGCTGTTTACGATCCTGTCGCGATGTTGCTGCGCTTCTACGGCGCTTGAGATCTCTCCAAGACGCTTCTACTACGCTTCCACTACGACATGGGATTTCAGGCTACGCTTCGTCTACGCTAAATACGTTGCTGTTACGACCTTGCTTCGACCTAGGCGCAGGAGCTGCGCTTCTGTTGCGCTTTTGGAACGTTTCTATTAAGAAATGAATGACGTGCTTCCGGTGTTCATGAGGTTATGCAACGCATAGCTTTACGAGCAAAGTTAGTGAAGCCCGAAGGGCTTCACGTGAATCTTTGCTCGTAAAGCTATGCGTTGCATAACCCATGAACACCGGGAGCACGTCATTTATTTCTTATATTTATATTCCATTGTATTTCTTAAAGAAATGAATGACGTGCTTCCGGTGTTCATGAGGTTATGCAACTTTCTTTTTAGAATAAGGTTATATAAGGACGTTGCAGGGCGAATGTAAATATTATAAAATGGGTTCGAAGAAAATGGATCAAATTGTTTTGAAGACCCAGATCAAGAAAAACACAGTGTTGGGCCTGATCTAGGTCTTTTTTTTGCTAGTCTTTCATGGGGTGACTCAAGCATTAACATTTTCCCTGTTCAATATCCTTGTAAGAAAGAATAATCTTATGAATATTTATTAGGTGTATTTTTAAAATTTAACCTTTTTAAGAAATGGTTTTGCTTTGACAAAAACTGTAGAATCATATATATAGCATGTTATAAGCAAACAGAGCAGACCCTGATCAGACGGCTCCCATAGAAGCTGTCTGATCTGGGTCTACTCTGTTTGCAAATGTATGAAAAAACATTTGTATGCGGACAAATATCTCGGCGCTTTTGTTGCGATGCGACTGCGCTACGTTACTCACGCTGCGGCTACGATACTGCTGCGTTCATGAATTTCTTACTACGCTTTTGCGGAGATTCGAGTCCACGGCGATGCCACTACGATTGTTTTGAGCAAGGTCAAAATAATCGCCGTGAAGTGGCGATCAAGAAGCTTCTGTTACGCTTCTACTACGACCAGGGCGCTTATACTGATACGATTCGCGGCGTTTTTACCAAATTTTCGAAGCGTAGCGGAATCGCCGCTCAGTGGAATGGGGATATTAAAGTCACTTTGTAAAACCATTGTGATAAATATTTATCACAATGGTTTCAAACTACAACATTCTAACATTTTCCTTTTCTTCAGCTAATGCTCCATTTCGGTAGAATTATTCAAAGAGGTTGTATCTAAAAATAGCCTATGGAGGAATGGGTTAAGGGTTAACCCTTTGATTTAAAAAATGGGATGGTCCATCATCATTTAACGATGGAAGACACTAATGAACAGTAAAACCCTATGTAATAACCATTAAATAAAGAAATAGATGTTTTTCATTATAAGGTAGTAGCTTATTGAAGACTGAAAGCAATGTAGAAAGTCTCCCTTTGAGCACTGAGTATGCATTAAGCAACTACCTGTGTACATAATACAGGGAGCTCCTTTTACCCCCAGTAGTGTTTACTAGAGATATAACGGTACTTGTTTGTTAACCCATTACCTCATAGGCTATTTTTAGACCAACCCCTTTGAATAAACCTACCGAAAAAGAGCATTTACTACATAAAAGCAATTCATTTTAGAATTGTGTAGTTCTGAAACCATGTGATAAATAGAGCATTTGCTCCTTATGGAGCAAATGCTCTATTTATCACAATGGTTTCAAAACGTGATTTTTATAGAGGCGTCAAAAGGCGTTAATATGAGGGAATGGGTTAACCCTATATGTGTCTAATTATGTGCAATCAATTCGAACCCAGATTAAAAGGACCTGATTAGTTAAGTATCTTCACTGTTAGCTTCATATAGTTCACGTAACAATTCTGGTAGAATCTACACCACAAATGAACACTTGATTCACACAAAATACACATCTGGGCACGGGGTTATATAGGTAAATGTACCGGTAAATGTGCCCATTAATCCTTTCATCGCCAATGTTACATAAATGCACAACGACAAATAGTGCAGTCCCAGATCAGACGCCGCCTTGAAAAGGCGGCGTCTGATCAGGGACTTCACTTTTTGTCAGATTCAAATTTTATTTAGAGTCGGTTTGATAATTACAACATGTAAACATTAGCTATGTATAGCTATTGACCGACATAAACATACAAATTTAACAATTACAGTAATAAAATTTATAAACTGAAAATTTCTGAAAACATAAAAGCAATTAAACATATTCATATACATATGTTAAAGGGAAGAACTCTCTGTAAATTGAGCTTAGAGCTCTAAGAAGCTGTAAACAATTTCTCTTAAATATTTAAACATTCCATATATCATGACTGCATTAAAAGTACTCTCTTAAAATCATATTGTGTTAAAATACAAATTGGATAGTTTAAGAGTATATCACAGATACTTCTTACCATAAATTAGCATATTCAACAAAATCAATAAATTTGCATTCAACAGCAAAGAAGATGAGCAAAAGCATCAAGCAAATAGCGATCAATAAATAAACCAGAGCATAAATATTCAATGGCACATAAAGTTGAAATCATTAATTGATTGTATATAGAAAAGACTTTAGTGAACAGAGCAGATCATTCCCTCAATCATGTCTCAATCTCTCTATATCTGTGCTTTAGTTCTTTGAAATTTGCATTTATTTATCTCATTTCCTTATCTTACTGAATGATTTAACAAACGTGGATTGCAGAGAATTAGAAATTTGGCGCCGAAAGGTTAATTGGTTGCTTAGAGACAGACTTTCTTCATTCACAGATGGGTGCACTGACAACAGAACGAACTGCGCTGCCTACGGGAACGATGTTTGTTACGGAAAATACCGAGCTTGGGCGGAAATGTATTGCATCAAGTTTTGTGGCATTTGTAGTAAGTGATTCAAGATACTATTATTACTGAAGCATGTTAAACAATCTCTTTATAGTGGTCTCTTAATGAACAGAGATGTATGTTTATAAAAAGCTGGTGATTGCAAAAGGAAGAACAACAATGAGGCAAAAAACTGTTTCGAGCTGCCAGCATTACTTAAATATTTCACTAATCCTTTCCTGTTTAATATTTATGTAAGAAATAATGACATCATGACTACTTACTACATACTTGTTTATAATAGTATGTACACATGACATTTTTGCTCGGGCAGATCTGTAAAATCAGATCTATATTATACTTATAGCAAACAGAGCAAATACTGTTCAGACCGCCCTATAACAGCCGTCTGATCTGTGTCTACTCTTGTTTGCAAATGTGTGAAAACAATGAAGATTAGACTTAACCAGAATTCTTCTAAATGTTACATGACAGTCACTTGAAAACAATCTGGATCCAAACTGTTTTTAAATGCGAGTCACTCCGCGGTTAGTGGACGCTTTCAGGCAGAGTTTCGTTCTAGTTCAACCTACCATTATGTAGGGGTTACAGTCGTCCGCGGTTAATGGAATCTTTCAGGCAGTTTCGTTCTAGTTCAACCTACCATTATGTAGGGGTTACAGTCCGCGGTTAGTGGAATCTTTCAGGCAGTTTCGTTCTAGTTCAAGTTACCATTATATAGGGGTTACAGTCCGCGGTTAGTGGAATCTTTCAGGCAGTTTCGTTCTAGTTCAAGTTACCATTATGTAGGGGTTACAGTCCGCGGTTAGTGGAATCTTTCAGGCAGTTTCGTTCTAGTTCAAGTTACCATTATATAGGGGTTACAGTCCGCGGTTAGTGGAATCTTTCAGGCAGTTTCGTTCTGGTTCAAGTTACTAGTATGTAGGGGTTACAGTAAAACTCTTCTAAACCGGAAGTATCGAAGAGAAAAATTACAGTACTTTTAGGTAGGTGGCTGTTTAGCCATTTACTCCATAAATACGCCTTTCTACGCATCTGTTAAAGTCACTTTTTGACACCATTGTGATAAATAAAGCATTTGCTCCTAAGGAGCAAATGCTCTATTTACAACAATGTTTCAGAACTACACAATTCTAAAAATTACATTTTCCCTAGTTAATGTTCCTGTTCGGTAGATTTATTCAAATGGGTTGGATCTAAAAATAGCCTATGAGAAAATGGGTTAATGCAGGGTGAAAGTCCTAGAAGAGTATTCTGCATGACTTTCATTCTGCATTAAGCTGCCACATGTCTTCAATACCACTACCTATACTAAATTGAATGGCCGGTTTAAAAGGGTTTTGCTGTATTCGGCAACTTTCGGATAATGTTTGAACATACATAAACAAATATTTGTGAGTTTTTCTTTCATATAAAGCTATAATTGTTCATTGCTTCATCTGTTATAGAACCACATTAACCCTTAGCCTGCCAAATATTTTCATCATTCTACCCTCTATAAATATAAATTAGGCAAATCTTTACAAAAGAATACAGGGTTATATTGAAATCATTTCCTATGCAAAATGATAGACGACGCATGCGTGGATTTTCCATGGCAAACATTGCAGACCAAGATCAGAGAGCTATCTGGGTCTACACTGTTTACAAATGCAACAACAGCTGTGACTTGCAGGCTAGGGGTTAAGAACCCCTCCTACAGGAAGTTTAGTTAAATTGAAAACGGTGTGCAAAGTCGAATCACAAATTTGATTTAAACGAAGCTTAAGAGCATGCTAAAATGTTGAATGGAAAAAAGGAGAACATTTTATTTCTTTAAAAATAACAGAAGTGCAGTCGCCATTCCCCGTTGATTGATTTAACCTTTTACTCCATATATACGCCTTTGCAAACAGAGTAGACCCATATCCTAGAGAAGCCATCTGATCAGGGTATGCTCTGTTTGCTTCTGATATAATATAGATAATTTTGATTCTACAATTTCTGCCAAGACAGACAAATCACGTGTCCATGCGCAATTACAACAATTAATCTAACTAATAGTAATTAGGTCATTATAGCTGGTATGAATATAGAGTAATGTGTTAGCCCTTTTCCTCAAATAAACGTGTGTTCACGCTTCTGCAAACCCCGTAGGGTCTGCCCTGTTTGCTATTAGAATTTGAAAGATATGTTTCTCTACTTTCAGTAGGTATTTGTATAAACAAACATTAATTAGGGCAAGGGTTAAATAAACGTATAATGAATACAAGGTACACACATGAAAGACTGATGAAACGAGACCGACACAAATTTGTAGTTAACTCATTCTCTTAGGCTATTTTTAGATCCAACCTTTTTGAATTAATCTACCGAAAAGGAGCATTAACTAGCGAAAGGATTTTTT
This sequence comes from Azorinus chamasolen, assembly GCA_963576725.1. Classification (NCBI taxonomy): domain Eukaryota; kingdom Metazoa; phylum Mollusca; class Bivalvia; order Cardiida; family Solecurtidae; genus Azorinus; species Azorinus chamasolen. The sequence continues at coordinate 40,428,072 of OY755241.1, read as the reverse complement.
TTAGAATTTTGTAATTTGAAACCATTGTGATAAATAGAGCATTTGCTCCTATATTTATCACAATTGGTTTCACAGTGTTAATTTTATAGAGGCGCAAAAATGCGTCACTAGGGGGCAATGTATTAACTTAAGGAAGTTCATAGCAGTCTTCTAATGCTTGACTTTCAGCTCTGGCTGACGACACTAACTGCTCCAGACAAGCCCTCGGTGGTCGAGATGTGTGCACAGCGAACCCTGAATGGTCAAAACTACACTGTCCACGATACTGTGAGAAAACAGGTCCAATGTATTTCACTATGTACATCATCAGTAGTGTCAAGTTTTGAAACAAATTGAATCAAAAATCTGAAAACCAACATTTTGCAAATGGTGCGGAGCAAAATAAGCCAAATGCGATTAAAATGCTGTTGTCATTTTCTGCAATGGCTATCAACCATTAGGTCTATATATCGCATTTGTATGTGTTTGCAAACGGAATAGATCCAGAACAGTTTCTATAGAGGCTGTCTGACCAGGGTTACATTTGTTTGCTTATACCCTCCAAGTGTTCTACTAGATGTGTTGATGGTAAAATCCCCTTACAGCCTGACAGATTAACCGTTATAATTGTTGGAGTCTTGAATAAATATTCATCCTGTAAAGGATAAAAGCCTATTCTGATTAGTTGTCATATTTTGGTATGGCAGGTCTCCTATACATGTACCGATATCTGTCTTCATTGTGAACTCCATTGACACAAAATAATGTTCGTCTGCCAAAATGTTGTCAGCCTTAAATGTCAGTGCACTTCCCGTTAATGTGCTGTACAGGTATTTTGGTGGATTTGGATGTTCAATGTCTCATCGGACCCAGCTTGTTTGCAAAGCTAATCATAGATTCCTCAATTGCAACAAAAACAGATAACTGGTAAACTCGGGAAACAAAATTGCATAAAGCTCCTTTGTGTTCCTATGTGAGCTTTCTACTTAGATCTAACTCTGCATTAAACTGCCATCTGTCTTATTTGGCCACTTCACATTAGTTTAAATACACATTGTATCTTGGACAATGAAGTGGATGAAACGTTGTGGAAACAAAATATGTGTACATCATCTTAAACATTTCGAGGCCAACGTCCAATCTGTGAATACCTATGCAAACATTTTGGATCCAGATGAGACGTCGAGTAAATCGATCATCAGGATCCAAACTGTTTGGTTCTAAGCTTATGTTTTTAAAACAAACTGGAAGTAATTTCAAAAAGCAGGAATGTGAGCAGACGGCAAATTACGCAGACGACAATATTTAACAGCGAAAGAGTTCATGCAAGTCGATACCTTGGTAAACGCACTTAACAAGCATTTGCAAACAGATTCGAAGCGGATCCAAGTTTTTAAAATTTCTCTAAGTTTACATGTAGAAGAGAGTTTGAGCTGACAGGTGCGGATCCAGGATTTCAGATTAAAAGGGGGGGGGGGTAGATTTGTTCTTTGGAGGTGGGGGCGAAGATTTTTATGTTTGATGACATCACTATAGTGTATTTCTAATACATGTTGAACAAGAGCACCGCGAGACGGGGCAATATACGCCCGAAGGCTGTTCTATTTACACAATGTGTGAACCTTCAGAAGTTGCGCATATGAGGACTCTATTAGGGCTAAGGCAATAGCAAGGAGAGTAAAACTGCTTATTGTAATAGTAATCTTTTATTTGTCGGACACAAAATTTGCTAACGCTCTATTTGTGACCTTGACCTTGAAAGTTCACAATTGGGTTTTGTATGCAACACACCTTCAAGTGATACTGAAGCCCTATTTGTGACCTTGACCTTGAAAGTTCACAATTGGGTTTTGTACGCGACACACCTTCAAGTGATACTGAACATATGTGTGAAAGAATTTTGAAAATCGGAGAAAAAATGAGTAAGTTATAGCCAGGACACGAATTTGCTAACGGACGGACAGAATTGCTAACGCCCTATTTGTGACCTTGACCTTGAAAGTTCACCATTGGGTTTTGTACGTGACACACCTTCAAGTGATACTGAACATATGTGTGAAAGAATTTTGAAAATTGGTGAAAAGATGAGTAAGTTTTACCAAGGACACGAAAATTGCTAACGCCCTATTTGTGACCTTGACCTTGAAAGTTCACAATTGGGTTTTGTACGCGACACACCTTCAAGTGATACTGAACATTTGTGTGAAAGAATTTTGAAAATCGGAGAAAAAATGAGTAAGTTATAGCCAGGACACGAATTTGCTAACGGACGGACAGAATTGCTAACGCCCTATTTGTGACCTTGACCTTGAAAGTTCACCATTGGGTTTTGTACGCGACACACCTTCAAGTGATACTGAACATACGTGTGAAAGAATTTTGAAAATTGGTGAAAAGATGAGTAAGTTTTACCAAGGACACGAAAATTGCTAACGCCCTATTTGTGACCTTGACCTTGAAAGTTCACAATTGGGTTTTGTACGCGACACACCTTCAAGTGATACTGAACATTTGTGTGAAAGAATTTTGAAAATCGGAGAAAAAATGAGTAAGTTATAGCCAGGACACGAATTTGCTAACGGACGGACGGACAGAATTGCTAACGCCCTATTTGTGACCTTGACCTTGAAAGTTCACAATTGGGTTTTGTACGCGACACACCTTCAAGTGATACTGAACATTTGTGTGAAAGAATTTTGAAAATCGGAGAAAAAATGAGTAAGTTATAGCCAGGACACGAATTTGCTAACGGACGGACGGACAGAATTGCTAACGCCCTATTTGTGACCTTGACCTTGAAAGTTCACAATTGGGTTTTGTACGCGACACACCTTCAAGTGATACTGAACATACGTGTGAAAGAATTTTGAAAATTGGTGAAAAGATGAGTAAGTTTTAGCAAGGACACGAAAATTGCTAACGCCCTATTAGTGACCTTGACCTTGAAAGTTCACAATTGGGTTTTGTACGCGACACACCTTCAAGTGATACTGAACATTTGTGTGAAAGAATTTTGAAAATCGGAGAAAAAATGAGTAAGTTATAGCCAGGACACGAATTTGCTAACGGACGGACGGACACCCAGCCAGACGATGGAGACCATAACATAATACGACCCTTCGGGCGTATAAAAAGGACGTAGTTGGGTGAGGGAAATATAAAAAAAATTGTTTTATTGATTTTTATTAGATCTAGATCTAAAAAGGTTATTCAAAAAAATTTGTGCGTACGCCGGGTCCACACCTCTAAATCCGCGCCTGGCTTATGCCACTTTTCCACCACAAGGTCTAATCCTCACAATGCTGAAGTTTCAAATGGACTAGTCCAAAACAGGTCAATCTTATAATGACTATTAAGGGACCTTTCTAAAGAAAACAGTAACATGACAAACAGTGCAGACGCTGAAGAGAGGGCTCCTCTATCTGGGTCTACACTGTTTGTAGATGGAAACTAGTGACTCGTGTCCCGCACAGTAAGGGTTAATACAGGTTACAGTATTTAATGCAATGACCCGTTACTAACTAGTCATGTCAGATATACTTAATACTTATCAGCCGTCAACTCAGACCTATCTCAACTCATTAGGATAGATCCTAATCAGAATGAATGAATGAATGAATGGTGTTTTACGGCCCATCGACACTGATGGTCATATAGAGCCGAATAAATAATGTAAATAAAACTATATGATGAAATCAAATAAAGACAATCTCACTAGATTATGTAAATGTCAGTCCCGATCAACAGGATTGTAAATAAAATAAGGACAAACATAATCGACATTCTAAAAATATACCTTTTAAATTTTAGAATATATATTAATGGCTTTTAAAAAATCAAATATTTTTGGTATTTCTACCAGCTCAAACAGTTCCCTCAGGGAATCTGCTTGAAAGAACCTATCTCTGATTAAGATTAAATCAGGACATTCAATGAGAATGTGCTGAATTGTATAAGGCTCAAAACAAAATAAACATTCAGGTTGAACTTCACCTTTCAGTAAAAATGAATGAGTTAAAAAAGAATGTCCAATTCTTATTCTGGCCAATACGACCTCATCACGCCGAATTGGCAAGCATGAACAAAAATGTTCACATAAAATAGGTTTAACAGCATGGAGCTTGTTATGAATTTCCTCATTCCAAGACTCCTGCCATTTATATAGAATATGTCTAGTAATTTGTGGTTTGAAATCCGAATACGGTAATCTCATATCAGATTCAGGCGATTCAAGCGCAGACTTCGCTGCAAGGTCCGCCCTCTCGTTGCCCTGTATTCCACAATGACTAGGTATCCAACAAAATATTACATCTTTTGAATCAGACATTTCATGGTATTTTAAAACAAGTTTTTTAATAAGAACATTTTTTGTAGAACATTTACTCAGTGATTGTAAAACAGAAAGAGAATCCGAAAAGATAATATGTTTACTATATGATTTTCCAGCAATATAATCAAGAGCTAAATCAATAGCTTTGATCTCTGCTGAAAAAATGGAGGCATTATCAGGAAGCCGAAATTTTGTCTCTGTGTCATCAGCCACAAATGCAGCTGCGACTCTCTCATCATCTTTTGAACCATCAGTATAAACTTGTTCATAATCATCAAATCTTGAAATTATTTCATTTAAAAAAGAACTGAATTCAAGCGAGCTTGTTTCAGACTTTTTATGCCGTGTTAGTTCAAAGATAACTTTTGGTGGTTTAATAGTCCAAGGCGGTATAGATTCAACTTTAGTCTTTTCAACTAAAGACAAATCTATATCACTATTTTGAAAACTGTTTTTCATACGTATTCCGAAAGGTGGAATTACCTTTTCCTTAGATTCAAATAAACGTTGATATTTAGGTCTAAAAACATTTTTATGAGCGGGATTTAATGGGTTTGAAGCTAATTTAGAGGTATACTGCATGGATAGTTTTTCACGACGAGAGTAAAGTGATGGCTCATTCGCCTCAACATATAAACTTTTAGCAGGGGATGTCCTAAAGGCACCCAATGCTAAACGTAAACCTTGGTGATGAATTGGATCAAGCATCTGCAAGTATGATTTCCTTGCAGAGCCATATACAACACTACCATAATCCAGTTTGGACCTCACTAAACTTCTATACAATTTGAGCATTACATTGCGATCTGCACCCCATTCGGTATGTGCAAGAACGCGAAGCAATTTTAAAGTTTTCTGGCATTTAGCCTTTAAATATTTAATATGAGGTATAAAGGAAAGTTTTTTGTCAAAAATGACACCGAGAAATTTTGCCTGGTCTGCAACAGGAATGGGATCACCATTCAAGTGCAACTCCGGGTCATTGTGGATCCTAATCAGAGAGCTCTTGAAGAAGCCACCTGTTCTCTATTAAGCAAGTCGCTGTTTCATAAAGGATGGGAGTAACGCAGTAAGCTGCTCGATGAGCTTTCTGCATGACGTTTTCCCTGCATAAAGCTGCCATGTGTATGAAAGATCGACGATTATTGGAGTGTTCGGAATAGCAAGTGTTGATTGTTGTCAGTCCAGATTGAAGTTTAAAGCCTTACAGCGCTGAATGTTCATTTTTCAAAAGTCAGACAAGTCAATCTTATGGTGAATATTCAGGGGGGGGGGGGGTTCTAAAGAAAAGTGTAACATGAAACACAGTGCAGAACCTGATGAGAGGGCTCCTCTAGAAACCCTCTCATCTGGGTCTACACTGTTTGGAAAAGACATTAGTGACTCATGTCCCGCACAGTAAGACTTTATTCAGGACATAAGTAATGCAGTTAGACTCTCCTAAGAGGAACTTTTGATTTCTTTTGTAGCGTGTACGGACGCTCTGCAGTGCGAAGATTATCGGGCAACTATGGGTAACATCTGCAATATGGATGCCTTCAAGGACTACACGCGTACGAGCTGCAGAAAGATGTGTAACCTGTGCACTAACAGTGAGTGTTTTGTATCATGTTAAATATAGAGTACTGTGCAACATCCTTAGGTATTAGAACGACCATTAATAAGATTTAATCCTGAGACTTCAGTGCAGGTGGTATATGAAACCTTTCCCTCATATAGACGATTTTGTCACCTACGCAACAGAGAAGACGCAGTTCATAAGCCACCTGACCAGGGTGTATTGTTTGCACCACTTTTGTAAGTGTTTGATAGTGCAGTGGAAAGTCTAAGTCGAAAAGAAATGAATGAATGAATGAATGAATGGTGTTTTACGGCCCATCGACACTGATGGTCATATAGAGCCGAACAAATAATGTAAGAGCCGAACAAATAATGTAAATAAAACTATAATATGAAATCAAATAGAGACAATCTTACTAGATTATGTAAATGTCAGTCCCGATCAACAGGATGGTAAACAAAATAAGGACAAAACATAATCCACATTCTAAAAATATACCCTTTTAAATTTTAGAATATATATTAATGGCTTTTAAAAAATCAAATATTTTTGGTATTTCTACCAGCTCAAACAGTTCCCTCAGGGAATCTGCTTGAAAGAACCTATTTCTGATTAAGATTAAATCAGGACATTCAATGAGAATGTGCTGAATTGTATAAGGCTCAAAACAAAATAAACATTCAGGTTGAACTTCACCTTTCAGTAAAAGTGAATGTCCAATTCTTATTCTGGCCAATACGACCTCATCACGCCGAATTTGCAAGCATGAACAAAAATGTTCACCTAAAATAGGTTTAACAGCATGAAGCTTGTTATGAATTTCCTCATTCCAAGACTCCTGCCATTTATATAGAATATGTCTAGTAATTTGTGGTTTGAAATCCGAATACGGTATTCTCATATCAGATTCAGGCGATTCAAGGGCAGACTTCGCTGCAATGTCCGCCCTCTCGTTGCCCTGTATTCCACAATGACTAGGTATCCAACAAAATATTACATCTTTTGAATTAGACATTTCATGGTACATGTATCTTAAAACAAGTTTTTTTTAATAAGAACATTTTTTGAAGAACATTTACTCAGAGATTGTAAAACAGAAAGAGACTCCGAATGAATGAATGAATGAATGGTGTTTTACGGCCCATCGACACTGATGGTCATATAGAGCCGAATAAATAATGTAAATAAAACTATATGATGAAATCAAATAAAGACAATCTCACTAGATTATGTAAATGTCAGTTCCGATCAACAGGATTGTAAATAAAATAAGGACAAACATAATCGACATTCTAAAAATATACCTTTTAAATTTTAGAATATATATTAATGGCTTTTAAAAAATCAAATATTTTTGGTATTTCTACCAGCGCAAACAGTTCCCTCAGGGAATCTGCTTGAAAGAACCTATCTCTGATTAAGATTAAATCAGAACATTCAATGAGAATGTGCTGAATTGTATAAGGCTCAAAACAAAATAAACATTCAGGTTGAACTTCACCTTTCAGTAAAAATGAATGAGTTAAAAAAGAATGTCCAATTCTTATTCTGGCCAATACGACCTCATCACGCCGAATTGGCAAGCATGAACAAAAATGTTCACCTAAAATAGGTTTAACAGCATGAAGCTTGTTATGAATTTCCTCATTCCAAGACTCCTGCCATTTATATAGAATATGTCTAGTAATTTGTGGTTTGAAATCCGAATACGGTATTCTCATATCAGATTCAGGCGATTCAAGGGCAGACTTCGCTGCAATGTCCGCCCTCTCGTTGCCCTGTATTCCACAATGACTAGGTATCCAACAAAATATTACATCTTTTGAATTAGACATTTCATAATATTTTAAAACAAGTTTTTTAATAAGAACATTTTTTGAAGAACATTTACTCAGAGATTGTAAAACAGAAAGAGAATCCGAAAAGATTATATGTTTACTATATGATTTTCCAGCAATAGAATCAAGAGCTAAGTCAATAGCTTTGATTTCTGCTGTAAAAATGGAGGCATTATCGGGAAGCCGAACCTTTGTCTCTGAGTCATCAGCCACAAAGGCAGCTCTCATCATCTTTTGAACCATCAGTATAAACTTGTTCATAATCTTCAAATCTTGAAATTACTTCATTTAAACAAGAGGACCCTGAGGGTCCTGGGGCGCTCACCTGACATTTGTTAAGTGTTGGTTACAATGTGGCTTCTAGAGTGTAAACAAGATTTTTCTAAGATTTGACCTAGTGACCTACTTTTTGACCCAAGCCCACATATGATCAAACTCGATCAAGATATCATCAAGGTTATCATTCTGAGCAAGTTTGATGAAGATTAGGCAGAAATTGTGGCTTCTACAGTGTAAACAAGATTTTTTTAAGATTTGACCTAATGACCTACTTTTTAATCCTGCCCCACCCATGATCGAACTTGATCGAGATATCATCAAGAATATCATCCTGAGCAAGTCTGATCAAGATTGGACTAAAAATGTGACCTCTAGATTGTTCACAAGGTTTTTCAATAATTTGACCCAGTGACCTAGTTTTTAACCGTATGTGACCCACTTTCAAACTCATCCAAGTTTCTATCAAGACAATCATTCTGACTAAGTTTCATGAAGATTGGACTAAAAATGTGACCTCTAGAGTGTTCACAAAGATTTTGAATAATTTGACCTAGTGACCTAGTTTTTGACCCCACATGACCCACTTTCGAACTCATCCGATATTTTTTCAAGACAATCATTCTGACCAAGTTTCATGAAGATTTGGCTACAAATGTGACCTCTAGAGTGTTCACAAGCCAAATGTTGACGACGCACGACGCACAACGCACGACGCACGACGACGGACGCCGGACGGAGCACCATGACAATAGCTCACTTGAGCAAGCTCAGGTGAGCTAAAAAGAACTGAATTCAAGAGAGCTTGTTTCAGACTTTTTATGCCGTGTTCGTTCAAAAATAACTTTTGGTGGTTTAATAGTCCAAGGTGGTATAGATTCAACTTTAGTCTTTTCAACCAAAGACAAATCTATATTACTATTTTGAAAACAGTTTTTCATACGTATTCCGAATGATGGAATTACCTTTTCCTAAGATTCAAACAAACGTCGATATTTAGGTCTAAAAACATTTTATGAGCGGGATTTGATGGGTTTGAAGCTAATTTAGAGGTATACTGCATGGATAGTTTTTCACGACGAGAGTAAAGTGATGGCTCATTCGCCTCAACATATAAACTTTTAGCAGGGGATGTCCTAAAGGCACCCAATGCTAAACGTAAACCTTGGTGATGAATTGGATCAAGCATCTGCAAGTACGATTTTCTTGCAGAGCCATATACAACACATCCATAATCCAGTTTGGACCGCACTAAACTTCTGTACAATTTGAGCATTACATTGCGATCTGCACCCCATTCGGTATGTGCAAAAACGCGAAGCAATTTCAGTGTTTTCTGGCATTTAGCCTTTAAATATTTAATATGAGGTATAAAGGAAAGTTTTTTTGTCAAAAATAACACCGAGAAATTTCGCCTGGCCTACAACAGGAATGGGATCACCATTCAAGTGCAACTCAGGATCATTGTGGAATTTTCTCAGTTGACAGAAATGTACACACTTTGTTTTAGACTTTGAAAATCTAAAACCGTTTTCAGTAGCTCATTTTTGAGCTTTATCAGTGGATTGTTGAAGTTGACGTTCAACAGTACGCATGTGTTTAGAACGGTAACAAATTAAAAAGTCATCAACATACAATGAACAAATCCGTGTCATTAGTAATAAATTGAACAATATTATTAATTTCAACATTAAATAGAGTAACTGACAAAATACTTCCTCGTGGAACACCCATTTCCTGTTTTTGCATACCAGAAAGCGTAGTTCCAACGCGGACTTGAAATTCCCCACCATTTAAAAAGTTTTCAATAAAAACTGGAAGTCGACCTTTAAGTCCCGATTCATGAAGGTCTTTCATTATGCCATACTTCCAAGTTGTATCGTAAGCTTTCTCAAGATCAAAGAAGACAGCAACTAAGTGCTCCTTCTTGATGAAAGCTTCACGAATAAATGTTTCCAACCTAACTAAATGATCTTCTTTGGCTCCTGAATCCACTTTGATACTCCGTAATGAGGTTGTTGGATTCAAGATACCAAACAAGTCTTGCGTTAATCATGCGCTCTAAAGTTTTACATACGCAGCTCGTCAAGGCTATAGGACGATAATTATTTTAGGGTTACCTGCCCTTGTGATATAAAACATGCATATTAAATTTTAATCAGATATCTTTGACTGTTTCTGAGAAAAGGACTTTAACAAAAAGGTTAACCAAAGACGACGCGAGTGTCATGACAACCAACTGCACGTACAAGTGTTTAGTTTTAGTATCTCTCTGTTTCAGGTGCATGCAAAGACCAGCAGAAATGCTCTAGTTATGCCAAGAGGTACTGTGTCGAGCCCGTATATGCGTCCTTCATGAAGACAAACTGTCCAAAGTCCTGTGGATACTGTTAGTTATCTATTGGATCATGATGGGATCGTAACTATCCAGACTGGATCCCGGTGTCTATATACCATTTCACACACTGGTCGAAGTCGGGTGTTATATCTAAATTACACGTTTTCTACCCAACGGAATTTTGCTTCGCAAGACTGAAATATATACATGTATGCTAATTATCTACATTTAAAGGAGCATCAATTATTTTATCGACAGCGATAGTAATAATGAATACAAAATGCTATTGTACACATAATAAATCTGACATAGATCCATGCACGTGTTCCACCTTACATGAACGTGTTTTATGACGTCCTTTTTATACCCCCCCGGCAAACTTGTTTGAGGGTGTATACTGGAATCAGCCTGTCCGGCGGTCGGTCAGCTGGTCCGTCCGCATTTGAACATGGGTAGTTGGTGTTGCTATCTCCTCATTCATTGTTAAAGTTATTTAATTTAGATTTGGTATACGTAATAACTACGAATGATAGATGTGCAGAACGCAAGTTTCATGTGTTTACGGTTGGGCATTGCAGAACTATCTCCCCTTGAATTTAAGAGTATTTCTGCCATGAAACATGCGGAGTTGGAGTCTCAAACTCCTCCTTCAGTAGCCCCAAAATGGGGCCAATAATGACCTAAGGGACAATATTTGAACAAGTTTGATAGAGGGTCATGAGCAGTGGTTCTGGAAAACAAGATTTCAAAGATTTAGAATATTGATTTTATCAAGACAATCATTCTGACCAATGAAGATTAGGCTTAAAATGTGACATCTAGAGTGATTCTTCTAAGATTTGACCTAGTGACCTACTTTTTGACTCCGACCCCACCCATGATCAAACTAAACCTTAATATCACAAACATTGAGTAAATTTGAGGAACATGTGGCTAAAAACCAGACCGCTGTAGTGTAAACAAGATATTTCTAAGATGTGACCTAGTTTTTGACCCCACATGACCCACTGTCAAACTCATCCGAGAATTTATCAAACAATCATTCTAAGTTACATGAAGATTGGGCAAAAAATAAGACTAGGGTGTTCAGAATGTTTTTCTACTGTTTGACATTGTGACCTAGATTTTAACCGAACATGACCCATTTTCAAACGTGAGAGATATTTTATCAAAACAATAATTCTGATAGTTTAATGAAGATACGACCTCTAGATTGTTCACGAGGTTTTTCTACTATTTGACCTAGTTTTTGACCCCACATGACCCGCTTTCACATTTGTCCAATATTTACTTACGACAATCATTCTAAGTTTCATGAAGATTGGACAAAAAATGTGACCACTAGAGTGTTCACAAAGTTTTTCTACTGTTTGACCTAGTTTTCGACCGAATATGACCCACTTTCAATCTCGTCCGAGATTTTATTAAGACAACCATTCTGACTAAGTTTCCTGAAGATTGGGCTAACAATGTGACCTCTAGAGTGTTAACAAGGTTTTCTTACAATTTGACCTAGTTTTAGACCCAAAATGACCCACTTTCGAACTCGTCCGAGATTTTTTCAAGACAATAATTTTGACCAAGTTTCATGAACATTGGGCTAAAATTGTGACCACTAGAGTGTTCACAAGCAAATTGTTGACGACGCACGACGGACAATCAATTTTCCCAAAAGCTGACCCTGAGCTTTGCTCAGGTGAGCTAAAAAGCCGATAAACCCAAGGGCGGGTCCATTTTTTGGCCCGGGTTCATAAATTCAACAGCCTTTGTAGAGGACGATTACTTGATGCTACATACCAAATATCAAGGTCTTACATTTTCAGAGATTTGTAACGGTTTTACCTATATAAAACTGATAAGCCCCGGGGCGGAGCCACATTTGGCCCTGCGATCACAATTTGAACAATTTTCGTCGAAAACCATTAGATGATGCTACATACCAAATGTCTAGGCCTTACAATTTTAGAGAATATTTTTAAAGATTTTCCTATGAAAAACTGATAAGCCCCCGTGCGGGGACCATTTTAACCCGGGGTCTTAATTTGAATTAAAAGGTGCTACATACAGAATATTAATAGTCAGATTTTTTTCTCAAGATTTTCCTATCAAAATTGATAAGCATCGGGGTAGGGCCATTTTTGGCCCGCGGTCGTAATTTGAAAACACTTTGCATAATGAATGAATGGTTTTTAAGGCCCATCGACACTGATGTCATTTAGAGCTGAATAAATAATGTAAATAAATCTATATGGTGAAATGAAATAAAGACAATCTCACTAGATTATGTAAATGTCAGTCCCGATCAACAGGATTGTAAACGAAATAAGCACAAAACATAATCAACATTTTAAAGTTTAGAATATATATTAAAGGCTTTTGAAACAAGAGTGCCAGTGGGCACAATATACGCCCGTCGAGGTTTTGTTCAACATAAACTGGGGTTAACGTATTTGCTAAATTCAAATTCTAAGTCCAATTCTGCGACCAAGTTTAAAGGTTGTAAATAGGCATACTTTAACAAAAAACCATAACCGAAAATTCTAAATTAAAAGTGCCATAATTGTGTCTAAATGCTTGAGATGAAGATGAAGCTTGTGATGGTCAACAAATATTTCAAGTTTAAAAGCTTTATCTGAATGGATTATGTAAATAAGTGGACTTTAACCAAAAATTCCAAGCTAAAAAGCGTCATAATTATGTCACAATGTTAGACAGCGTTATGTACTCTTGCCTGCAGGTAAAGCTTGTGACGGTGAGCAAGTGTTCCAAGTTTAAAAGCTTAATCTAAAAGGGTTATGTAAATAAGTGGACTTTAACCAAAATTTCTAAGTTAAAAGGGGGCATAATTCTGTCAAAATGTTGGACAGAGTTATGTACTATTGCCTACAGGTAAAGCTTGTGATGGTGAACAAGTGTTCCAAGGTTAAAAGCTTTATCTCAAAGGGTTATGTAAATAAATGGACTTTAACAAAGCCTTAACCATAAATTCTAAGTTAAAAAGGGGAATGATTCTGTCAAAATGCGTGAAAGAGTTATGTACTCTTGTCTACAGGTTAAGATTGTGATGGTGAACAAGTGTTCCAAGTTTAAAAGCTTTATCTCAAAGGGTTATGTAAATAAATGGACTTTAACAAAGCCTTAACCAAAAATTCTAAGTTAAAAAGGGGCACAACTCTTGCCTACAGGTGAAGGTTGTGACGGTGAACAAGTGTTCCAAGTTTCAAAGCTTTATCACAAAGTGTTATGTAAATAAGTGGACTTGTTCCACATAAATTGAGGTTAACATTTTTGCTTAACGCAAATTCTAAGTCCAATTAAGCGACCTTGACCTTGAATAAATGAGCCGGGACTTGGCAGGCTACTGCCATTTTGGTTAAATTTGGGAAGGATCCACCAAGCAGAACTTGAGTTAGAGATATTACAGACAGACAGACCGGTTAACATTTTTGCTAAACCCAAATTCTAAGTCCAATTGTGTGACCTTGACTAAACAAACCGGGACTTGGCAGGTTACTGTAGCATGTCTAGATAAACATTGTGGCTAAATTTGAGAAGGATCCACCTAGCGGAACTTGAGTTAGAGATGTTACAGACGGACAGACAACCAGACGGACAGACAGCGCCATTCCATAATACGTCCCGTTTTTTCAAACGGGCGTATAAAAATCAAATACTTTTGGTATTTCTGCCAGTTTAAACAGTTCCCTTGAAAGAACTGTAGCATGTCTAGATAAACATTGTGGCTAAATTTGAGAAGGATCCACCTAGCGGAACTTGAGTTAGAGATGTTACAGACGGACAGACAACCAGACGGACAGACAGCGCCATTCCATAATACGTCCCGTTTTTTCAAACGGGCGTATAAAAATCAAATACTTTTGGTATTTCTGCCAGTTTAAACAGTTCCCTTGAAAGAACCTATTTCTGATTAAGTGTAAATCAGCACATTCAATGAGAATGTGCTGAATGGTATAAGGCTCAAAACAAAATAAACTTTCAGGTTGAATATCACCTTTAAGTAACAAGAGGGCCATGAGGCCCTGAAGCGCTCACCTGAGAAAACCCAAAGGGCGGGGCCATTTTTGTATTTTATGACCACAAGAAATCATTTGTACAACCTTGGTAGAACCACAAGGCAAAGCAGTATGCCATTAATTAAAGGTCTAAGCCTTATGGTTTCAGAGAAAAATATTTTATATTTTTCCCATGAAAAACTGATAAGCCCTGAGGCAGGGCCAAGTTTCGCCCAGTGGTCAGGGTCGTAAGTTGAATATTATTGGCAGAGGACCACAAGCCACAGCTACATATTTGTCGAGGACCATTAGATCATGTTACAGTGCTCCCTCTCTACGACACCCTTTGGGATACGAATATTGTATGTGTTGTTCAGAGGGAGTTGTTATAGGGAGGGAAAATCAAACATAATTAGCTTGTTTGCAGATCCCCAGATAAGGTGTATTTCGAGAGAACTAAAACCGTTATGCCTCTATCAAACCCTATGTTGTGACCACTCTTTAGAATCGTCACAAGGTGACGATTCTAAAGAGTGGTCACAACATAAGGTTTGATGGAGGCATTAAGAAAATACGACGGAAAAAGTTTGTTTCTGGAGCCTTGTTGTTTCGGAAACAGTGACATGCGTTGTTGTAGGGAGGGAATCGTTATTGAGAGGGCCGTTGTAGGGAGGGAGCACTGTACATACCAAACATAAAAGGTCTAGGTCTTACAGTTTCAGTAGATTTTTAAAGATTTTCCTATGAAAAACTGATAAGCCCTGGGGCGGGGCTATTTTTGGTCTGGGAGTCATAATTTGAACAATCTTTGTAGAGGACCATAAGATCATGCTACATACCAAATGTCAAAGGTCTAGGCCTTACAGCTTCATCAGATTTTTTAAAGATTTTCCTATGAAAAACTGATAAGCCCTTGGGCGGGGCCATTGTTGGCCCAGGGGTCATAATTTGAACAATCTTTGTAGAGGACCATAAGATCATAATACATACCAAATACCAAAGGTCTGGGCCTTACAGTTTCAGAGAAGAAGATTTTCCTATGACAAGAGGGCCAGAATGGCCCTGACATCGCTCACCAGACAATCAGAGGAGAAGATTTTCAAAGTTTTCACTATATGTTTCTATAGAAAACTAGCAGGCCCTGGGGCAGGGCCAACTTTGACCACAGGGGCACAATTTATACAACTTTTGTAGAGGACCTGAACATGATGCTATCTGCCAAATATGAAAGCTAAGACATTTTCCAGTTTAACCCTTTCCCTCATATAAACGTGTTTTCACGCATTTGCAAACAGAGTAGACCCAAATCAGGGTCTGCTCTGTTTGTTAATGGAATTTTGAAAGATCTGATTCTTTACTTTCCAAAATGGCTACAATATTCCACCTTCCATTATAACCATTTTGTACATGAATATTCAATAGGTATTGAAAGTCGAAATAAAAATAGAACAGGGAAAAGGTTAAGAGGAGAAGAATTTCAAAGATTCCACTATAACAATGTTTCTATTGAAAACTGGCCACCCCTCTGCAAAAATATCGTCTGCTACACTTCTGTGTCAAAGTAAATTTTATTCTTCTACTTTACTCTTTTAACAATAATGGAGACAATATTGTGTTAGTTTGGCTCCCAAGTTACTTTCCATCTCATCTGGATCCCAGCTGTCTGTATAGCCTTAGGTAATCACAAATTTGTCACTAGCATGCAACGGTGAATTGAATGGGTCTTAGCATGCTTTAGTGAATACATGATGAACTTTTAAACAGTTTCAATCCAGATGAAATGCTGAGTCACTCATCACCACATCAAAACTAAAACTGACACTTTAGCAAAGAAAACATACTAGAGATATGAGAATCTGGTGCATACTCAGACTTCAAAACTCAGACTCAAGCCAGTCTACCTTAATTGGCTTGCAACTGCAAGCTTGTTGCAAACTTAATCCTAGCCAAAATGAGCTTGCGATTTCGGTTAGCTAGCATTTAGCCCTGGTTATATACAAGTTTAGTGAACCAGGAAAACCCATCCATATGCATAAGTGACCTGCAATTATCCCTAGTCAATATGCTTATGGCTGGTCATTCACTCGTCACCTCATTAGGGTCCAAACTGTCTTTCACTCTGACATTTGTTTTTGAAAAGATATGGAAGGAAACAACTTTTGCAGCAGATAACATTATTTGCAGACAGTAATTGCTCAAAGTGCAGAGGGTATTGGAGTGTGTACTAGTAGTCTCCCAGTAAATAATGGTCAGTTTGAATTAGCTGAAACAGCAGCCTGCTCTAAGAAACTGGTCACCTCTGGGGTGGGGCCAATTTTGACCAAAGGGGCATCATTTATATAACTTTTGTATAGGACCTGAACATGATGCTATGTGCCAAATATGAAAGCTGAAATATTTCCAGTTTCAGAGAAGAAGATTTTCAAAGATTTCACTATGTTTCTATAGAAAACAATGCACCCCTGGGGCGGGGCCAATTTAGACCCCAGGGGCATAATTTATATAACTTTTGTAGAGGACCTACACATGATGCTATGTGCCAAATATGAAAGCTGAGAATCCTATAGATTCAGAGGTTCAAATTGTTGACGCGGGACGACGGACATCAGGCGATCACAAAAGCTCACCCTGAGCACTTTGTGCTCTGGTGAGCTAAAAAACTGATAAACCCTTGGGCGGGGTCATTTTTGGCCCGGGGTCATAATTTGAACATCTTTGTAGAGGACCATAAGATCATGCTACATACCAAATATCAATGGTCTAGGCCTTACGGTTTCAGAGAAGATGATTTTTAAAGATTCTCCTATGAAAAACTGATAAGCCCTTGGGCGGGGCCATTTTTGGCCCGGGGTCATAATTTGAACATTCTTTGTAGAGGACCATAAGATCATACTACATACCAAATATCAGAGGTCTAGACCTTACAGTTTCAGAGAAGAAGAATTTTTTAAAGATATTCCTATGAAAAACTGATAAGCCCTTGGGCGGGGCCATTTTTGGCCCGGGGTCATACTGTGAACAACCTTTCGTTTCCCCTAGCCACTGATGCTTCTGACAAAATTTCGTTAAAATCGGGTCAGCAGTTTCAGAGGAGATGTTATTTGAAAATGTGGACGGGCGCCGGACGACAGACACATCGCGGTCACAATAGCTCATCCCGAGCCTTCGGCTCAGGTGAGCTAAAAATGAATGAGTTAAAAAGAATGTCCAATTCTTATTCTGGCCAATACGACCTCATGACGCCGAATTGGCAGGCATGAATAAAAAATATTCACCTAAAATAGGTTTAACGGCATGGAGCTTGTTACGAGTTTCCTCATACCAAGACTCCTGCCATTTTTGTAGCATATGTCTAGTAATTTGTGGTTTGAAATCCGAATACGGGATTCTCATATCAGATTCAGGCGATTCAAGGGCAGACTTCGCTGCAATGTCCGCCCTCTCGTTGCCCTGTATTCCACAATGACTAGGTATCCAACAAAATATTACATCTTTTGAATTAGACATTTCATGGTATTTTAAAACAAGTTTTTTAATAAGAACAATTACCCAGTGATTGTAAAACAGAAATAAAACAGAAAGAGAATCCGAACATATTATATGTTTACTATATGATTTTTCCAGCAATATAATCAAGAGCTAAGCCAATAGCTTTGATTTCTGCTGAACAAATGGAGGCATTATCAGGAAGCCGAAACTTTGTTTCTGTGCCCACAGCTACGAAGGCAGACCATCTCATCATCTTTTGAACCATCGGTGTATAAACTTGTTCATAATCTTGAAATTATTTCATTTAAAAAAGAACTGAATTCAAGCGAGCTTGTTTCAGACTTTTTATGCCGTGTTAGTTCAAAAATAATAGTCAAAGGTGGTATAGATTCAACTTTAGTCTTTTCAACTAAAGATAAATCTATATCATTACTTTAAACAGTTTTTCATACGAATAACCCCTTTTCCTTAGATTCAAATAAACGTTGAAATTTAGGTCTAAGAACATTTTTAAGAGCGGGATTTGATGGGTTTGAAGCCAATTTAGAGGTATACTGCATGGATAGATTCGCCTCAACATATAAACTTTTAGCAGGGGATATCTTAAAGGAACCCAATGCTAAACGTAAACCTTGATGAATTGCACAGGAGCCATTTATTCATGGGTCTACATGGTCTTAAATGATTGGGTCGATTTAGTGTTATATAGACCCATTAATAAGTTTCATGACCGATTCTAAACAACGCCCGGTTTTGGACTACCAAGATAAAATAACCACTAATGTTTGGTACGAACGTGAAGCTGGGATCTTGTACTTTTCAAACAATATAACTTTTGATACATTCCGACTAAGCCGTAGCCAGTGCCGACGTGAAATTCCTACAAAATACGCTGATTTTTTTCTTACTCAGACGATAACTTTTGATACATTCCGACTAAGCCGTAGCCAGTGCCGACGTGAAATTCCTACACAATACGCTGATTTTTTTCTTACTCAGACGACAAGTCGCAACATCGATTGTAGCTTGGCCCCCTTGTAAAACGGCCATAAGCGCGATGCCTCGGGACAAAACGATTGTGCAATCAATACATATGACAACAAGACGGCCAGAATGACCCCGACATCGCTCACCAGACAATCAGAGGAGAAGATTTTCAAAGTTTTCACATGTTTCTAGGGGCGGTGCCAATTTTGACCCTAGGGACACAATTTATATAATTTTTGTAGAGGACCTGAACATGATGCTGAAAGAATGTAGTGAAAGAATGGATAGAGCATAGACCACTGGAACTTGTATTAATTCGTTGGATGCTAGAGGCGGATTCTCCCACCACTAATGACCTATGCAAACAGTTTGGATCCAGATCAGGCCCCACATAATGTGGGGCCTGATCTGATATCCAAATTGTTTGTAAATGACTGAACTTCTGAAAAACTTAGAAAGAAAGTGTGTAGTTAGGATAACTTATGAATATGCTGCAGACAATTTAGCAGAAGAGTTAAGCTGAAATTCACAACAGATATGCTCTATATTGATATCTGGTAGCTTAATGCAGGGCATAGGTATGAAAAAAAGCTTTAAGAGTGTTCTGCAAATTGAGAACTATCCAGTTTTCTCAATCTTAAATGGGTGTGTGTTATTTGTCTAAACACAATTTCTACTCTACTGATCAGTCTAAGGGTGATTATATAAGAACTCACACTGACTGGTCTCAGCTCTGCAGGCTGATATATAAAGGAGAAACCTTTAGACTGTCGTTTCTGATGTGAAGAAGTCTGTACACACAGGGCAGGGCGAATTTTAACCCAAGAACTATGATACTTATAAAACCCATTAAGTTATGCTAAGTAAATCTATACACCAAATATCTAAGCTCTGGGACATGTAGTTTCTGACAAGAATATTTTTAAAGTTTTTCCTATGCATAACTAGTGATCCCATGGGCTGTTTAAGCAGTCAGCTACGAACAACTGGCAATCCCTGGGGTGGGACCAATTTTTACTCTAGGGGCATAATTTATATAACTTTTGTAGAAGCCCTGCAGTTGAAGCTATGTGCCAAATATGAAAGCTGAGGACCTTCTAGTTTGTTTCTCTATGTTTCTATTGAAAACTGAAAACCCCTGGGGCAGGGCCAATTTTGACCCCAGGGGTATAATTTATATAACTTTTGTAGAGGACCTACAGATGATGCTATGTGCCAAAGATGAAAGCTGAGAACCCTGTAGATTAAGAGGAGAAGATTTTTAAAGGTTCAAATTGTTGACGACTGACGACGCACACCGCCGGACATCAGGCAATCACAAAAGCTCACCCTGAGCACTTTGTGCTCTGGTGAGCTAAAAATCTATCGTTTACCTCTCTGCATTTGTTTTTACTTTTTAGACCATGTAGAACCACGAAATGGCCCCCTGTGATGAACTGGATCAATCATCTGCAAGTATGATTTTCTTGCAGAGCCATATACAACACATCCATAATCCAGTTTGGAACCCACTAAACTTCTATACAATTTCAGAATTACATTGCGATCTGCACCCCATTCGGTATGTGCAAGAACGCGAAGCAATTTCAGCGTTTTTTTTGTCAAAAATGACATCGAGAAATTTTGCCTGGTCTACAACAGGAATAGGATCACCATTCAAGTGCAACTCAGGATCATTGTGGAATTTTCTCAATTGACAGAAATGTACACAATTTA
Source organism: Azorinus chamasolen (assembly GCA_963576725.1). Taxonomy (NCBI): domain Eukaryota; kingdom Metazoa; phylum Mollusca; class Bivalvia; order Cardiida; family Solecurtidae; genus Azorinus; species Azorinus chamasolen. The sequence continues at coordinate 40,407,545 of OY755241.1, read as the reverse complement.
TTTTAGACTTTGAAAATCTAAAACCGTTTTAAGTAGCTCATTGTTTAGCTTTATCAATGGACTGTTGAAGATGACACGGAAGGAATGAATGAATGAATGGTGTTTTACGGCCCATCGACACTGATGGTCATATAACATTCAGGGAATTGTATAAGGCTCAAAACAAAATAAACATTCAGGTTGAACTTCACCTTTCAGTAAAAATGAATGAGTTAAAAAAAAAGAATGTCCAATTCTTATTCTGGCCAATACGACCTCATCACGTGAATTTCCTCATTCCAAGACTCCTGCCATTTATATAGGATATGTCTAGTAATTTGTGGTTTGAAATCCGAATACGGTATTCTCATATCAGATTCAGGCGATTCATTCCACAATGACTAGGTATCCAACAAAATATTACATCTTTTGAATTAGACAGTTCATGGTATTTTAAAACAAGTTTTTTAATAAGAACATTTTTTGAAGAATATTTACTCAGAGATTGTAAAACAGAAAGAGAATCCGAAAATATTATGTTTACTATATGATTTTCCAGCAATGTAATCAAGAGCTAAGTCAATAGCTTTGATCTCTGTTGAAAAAATGGAGGCAGTATCGGGAAGCCGAAACTTTGTCTCTGTGTCATCAGCGAAGCATCAGTATAAACTTGTTCATAATCTTCAAATTATTTCATTTAAAAAAGAACTGAATTCAAGAGAGCTTGTTTCAGACTTTTTATGCCGTGTTAGTTCAAAAATAACTTTTGGTGGTTTAATAGTCCAAGGTGGTATAGATTCAACTTTAGTCTTTTCAACTAAAGACAAATCTATATCACTATTTTTAAAAGAGTTTTTCATACGTATTCCGAAAGATGGAATTACCTTTTCCTTAGATTCAAATAAACGTTGATATTTAGGTCTAAACACATTTTTATGAGCGGGATTTGAAGCTAATTTAGAGGTATACTGCATGGATAGTTTTTCACGGCGAGAGTAAAGTGATGGCTCATTCGCCTCAACATATAAACTTTTAGCAGGGGATGTCCTAAAGGCACCCAATGCTAAACGTAAACCTTGGTGATGAATTGGATCAAGCATCTGCATGTATGATTTCCTTGCAGAGCCATATACAACACTACTATAATCAAGTTTGGACCTCACTAAACTTCTATACAATTTGAGCATTACATTGCGATCTGCACCCCATTCGGTATGTGCAAAAACGCGAAGCAATTTCAGTGTTTTCTGCATTCAGTGTCAAAAATGACACCGAGAAATTTTGCCTGGTCTACAACAGGAATGGGATCACCATTCAAGTGCAACTCCGGATCATTGTGGAATTTTCTCAGTTGACAGAAATGTACACAATTTGTTTTAGACTTCGAAAATCTAAACCCGTTTTCAGTAGCCCATTTTTGAGCTTTATCAATGGACTGTTGAAGCTGACGTTCAACAGTACGCATGTGTTTAGAACGGTAACAAATTAAAAAGTCATCAACATACAATGAACAATCCGTGCCCTACAGTACGCATGTGTTTAGAACGGTAACAAATTAAAAAGTCATCAACATACAATGAACAATCCGTGCCCTTAACGGCTTACCTGCAGGTGCTCTGACTTCAGCAAAGTCATTGAGTACATATTTGACGGATTGTCACAGTTGTTATGCTATGTTTTACATGTTGTCCTGTGTTCACCGTCGTCTATGTTGTGGGTAAGTCCAGCGGGGATACCTTTATTTACAATATTTGTACAGCTAGGGTGACTTTGAGAGACGTGTGAGGTTAGGACGCCCGTAAACCGGTTTAAACCCCCAGTGGTGTTTTTGCTACTGACCGTGCAAAGGCGGTACTCTCTTTGTCACCCTTCCTTTTGTTTGCCTTGCGTCTTTGTGCTTGTGATTTTGTTCATGTGTGGAACGTTTGTCTCTGGTTCTTGTGTGTCTTTTGGTGTTTTCTGTGTTCATTTCGTGTGTGTGTGTGCGTTTGGGTGTGTGTGTCATGCTGTCTATCGGTGTTTTGGTGGTGGTTGCGTCTTGAATGTGGCTTTGCCTGCTTGACTTTACTACTTTTCCATTAGTAATAGATTGAACAATATTATTAATTTTAACATTAAATAGAGTAACTGACAAAATACTTCCTTGTGGAACACCCATTTCCTGTTGTTGCATATCAGAGAGAGTAGTTCCAACGCGGACTTGAAATTCCCTATCATTTAAAAGGTTTTCAATAAAAACTGGAAGTCGACCTTTAAGTCCTGATTCATGAAGGTCTTTCATTATGCCATACTTCCAAGTTGTATCGTAAGCTTTCTCAAGATCAAAGAAGACAGCAACTAAGTGCTCCTTCTTGATGAAAGCTTCGCGAATAAATGCTTCCAACCTAACTAAATGATCATTTGTACTTCTTTGGCTCCTGAATCCACTTTGATACTCCGTAATGAGGTTGTTGGATTCAAGATATTTGGATCTGTGTTATCTTTCCCTGGTTTTGGAACAGGAATAACTGTTGCCTGTTTCCAAAACTTGGGCAATTTACCACTTGACCATATATGGTTAAAAATATCTAAAAGAACCTGCATGCAATTTGAGGGCAAGTGCTTAAGAAATTGATAATGAATGTCATCAGGTCCAACAGCTGCATCATGCGATTTATTAAGAGAATCAAACAATTCTCTCTCAGTAAAAGGTAAATTGTAGCTTTCAGTGTTATGAGAGGTAAAATTAAGTTTTTCCTTTTCTTTACTCTTTTTAATGTGTCTAAATTCAGGAGTAGACTTAGCTGATGAAGAGTTTTTAGCAAAAGCATCAGCTAAGGAATTGGCTATATCTTTTACATATGTTAATCTTTTATCATCTGCATCTAAATGTCCAAAAGAGGATTTACCTTTACCACTTATTTTACGCACCATATCCCATACCTTCTTTACTGATGAACGGCAATTTAATTTAGAAACATATTTCTTCCAAGACTGCGATTTAACAGTCTTGATAGTACGACGAGCTTTAGCCCTAAATACTCTAAAATGATTTAAATTTTCCCGAGTAGGAGAGAGAGAGGAGACGTGTGGCGACATATATCCTAACTATAGTAGTACGACGATCTAAGTAAATGCTTAGGTAGCAAATAGAAAGATCAATGCAAGTTAAAGTTCCTGATGCTGGGTGAAGAAAGGTTGGGCTTGTTCTTCGGAAAGGATTTGAAGTGCAGTCAATTTTTCCCAAGAAAATTCGTTGAAAACGGGAGGACCTTAACCTGCGCAGAACAGTACATGCATTTTAAGAAAGCGGGTATGTGAAAAATAATATAATAATACTGAATAATTTATCGTGGTCTAAACCTATCATTTATATATATAAGAATTAGAAAGGACAGAGAGAGAGACTACCCAACGACCTGAGACTTCTATTTCTAATTATCTCTCCTTGTTTCTTTTCATCAACAGAAATCTTTGGTGATGAAGCAAAGTGTAAAGCGATTATGTCTACGTCAGCTCCAATTCTGCATAAACGACTTGGGAGATCTTTGGTGATGAAGCAAAGTGTAAAGCGATTATGTCTACGTCAGCTCCAATTCTGCATAAACGACTTGGGAGACAAGTTCACCTTTTTAATGAAACGGTATGGACCAGTGCCTAAAAACATTGTAAAACGAGGAAATCTGCCAGAACCCAAGTTGTGTCAGTATCCGACATGAAAGACAAGCTAATAGCTACTACCTATCTTAAAGTTTCAGTGGAAGCTAGTCCCTTCAACAGAAAATGGAGATTCAGGCTTGGCTTAGAAAACCCCGCTATTCATGACGAAAAAAGTGGAGGGGTGAAAACTTGTTGGGACAGATTTTAATGGAAGTAAAGAATTTTTTTTGATTTTTCCCCAGTATTTAATCATCAGAACAGCTTGGCTCCAGATCAGACGAGTAACTCGACATTCGACACTGATCCCAGTTGTTTAATGAACAGCATTTTCACCAATAAATAAGCGAATAGAACTCGAAAATTGGGTCTATAAGGCAACGATGGCCCTTGGTGGTGCCTGCCTAGCTACACGTAAAATTTCCAAGTCATGTAACCTTGACCTAGGACTTGCGGACAGTATAAGCTGGGTGCGCAATAAACATATGGTTGGTGTTTAATGTGTATATGTAATTCCATGCCAATAGTTGGTGAGATACAAGACAACCAACTGCGCGTAAAATTGACTGACCTTCGGCTTGCGGGCGGCAAATGACAGCAGACTGTGATTTATGTGTATGTGAATTCTGAAAGGTGATCCAACGAGAGCATAAATTGCAACACAAAAAGAGAAAATTGCAGACTCGGTTTTATTGAGTCTGTTCATGAACAGTAATTGAAAGTGCAACACTGCTCACGCCCCCTAGCACCGGCTTAAGCGGTATTCAATTTCCAGAACAAGAAGTACTGAAATTCATGATCTCGAAGGACCAGAAGGTATAACACTGAGAATGAAGTACGGGGCGACGTTTTACGGCCGCCACACAAGCACTTAACACCTGCTGTTGTGAAGATTATAAATTCTGAAAGGAGGTGATCCAACGAGAGCATAAATTGCAACACAAAAAGAGAATTGCAGACTCTGTTTTATTGAGTCTGTTCATGAACAGTTATTGAAAGTGCAACACTGCTCACGCCCCTAGCACCGGCTTAAGCGGTATTCAATTTTCAGAACAAGAAGTACTGAAATTCATGATCTCGAAGGACCAGAAGGTATAACAACACTGAGAATGAAGTACGGGGCGACGTTTTACGGCCGCCACACAAGCACTTAACACCTGCTGTTTCATGTATATAATTATAAGTAGAAATTACTGACGTAGCACTTGAAAACAAACTGAAAACCAACTGCACCTAAACGCGTGGCACACGGACAGATAGACAGATGTACGGACATGTGCAAAACAATGCCCCCTGACTATCGTCAACGAAAAGGGAAATTAAAAAACATGCGTCTCATATTGATCCTCGTATTAATATATGCTATATCGATATTAATTGACTCAATGTGTTGGCAATGTTCTATTCAAATCAGGATAATGTTAGTATCAATAAAGCTATTAATGTTCTATTCAAATCAGGATAATGTTAGTATCAATAAAGCTATTATCCTCGTGTCGTTTCAGTTTTAATCTAATTTTTGTTTTAATCATTAAAGATTTTGCTTCGATTGTTTAAGATTTTGTTTCATTCATTTATGATAGTTTCAAACGTCTAAGATTTAGTTTCCATTGTTCCGATATATGCCTCAAAACTTGTCAAGGGTGTCGATATATTCCTAACTCATCCGATTCTATGTTTTAGAATTTGCGCGTGCGTGATGTGCATATATGTACACGATTGCATGCGTGTGCGCGTATATATATGCGTGTGTATGTTATAACGAAATATCCTAATACAGACCGAAAGTAATGTAGGAGTTTTCAACATTACTGTCTGCATTATGTTGTCGATTATCTTTGTAAAACATTTATTTTGAGATATCCGGTAATTAGAAATATACAAGAAATAAAACTTTAAGCAGAGGAGTTTCAGCAGACGTCATTTGCTTAGCATGATAATGGTTAAAGCGGAGTTGACTGTGTCTCACACTATTCCCCAATACTGATAATGGTTAAAGCGGAGTTGACTGTGCCTCACATTATTCCCCAATACTGATAATGGTTAAAGCGGAGTTGACTGTGCCTCACATTATTCCCGCATACACCACTGATAAGTTCCCTTTCGGCAACACTTTGATCCGTCCAGCATGCTTGGGTAAAGCAGACAACTGGACGAGTTCAATGCACGGTAAGGGTATAGGGGCAGAAAGTCTCTTCTATTCCTCCGAAATGCAGAAGTACTAAAATGAATAATACGGTATGTTTCATTTTTTCCCTATTATTTCCATATTATATCACACACATGCAATGTACATTACATCACTCACTCACACCCCTTTAGAAAATTAATCGGGGCGAACCAATGAGTCTAGTCTGGGGTTAAAGATCATTTATAGTTATTAACGGAAGCAATTATGGATCTATCAGCAATTAAATTTTTGGTGATAACAACTGTGTCATGTCGGAGTTGTGTAACAATTGTGTCATGTCGGAGTTGGGTAGTAAATCAACACTTGTGAAGTTGAGGTTGACAAGCTGATCTGTAGTTTTCACGGTGGCGGTGTCTATGCCCCTGATAGAACGTTAGATGGAGTGCGATGTGGCATTTGACGGGTTCCGGATCTGGCGCACTCATGCTTCCAGCCAAACTGCTGCCAAGCTTGACGTCAGTACTGATAACAAATGGACTCTGTGACAGTATCCAGGTCAGCACCGACGTCAGAGTGGAAGTAAATGAACGAGTTTGTGCGAATAATATTTTATTAAAGTTCAGCTCTGCTTTACTAAATAATGTATCATAAATATTCAAATTCTAACAAATTTCGTTAAAACATTTGATTTTTTTTATTGACCAAAAAGTTCATATATTTTATCACAGTAACGTTTTACAGTTTATCTATGGAATTACTTTCCACATACATCAAGCTGGTAAGTTTTCAACTATCTGTTGAATGACTTTCCACATACATCACACTTGTAAGTTTTGTCTCCTGTATGATATTTTAACTACCTGTTGAATGACTTTCCACATACATCACACTTGTAAGTTTTGTCTCCTGTACGAAGTGTTTTATATGTGTATCTCTTGAATGACTTTCCACATACACCACACTTGTAAGTTTTCTCTCCTGTACGAGATTTTAACTACCTGTTTATATTTTGAATGACTTTCCACATACACCACACTGGTAAGTTTTCAACTATCTGTTGAATGTCTTTTCACATACATCACACTTGTATGTTTTCTCTCCTGTATGAGATTTTAACTACCTGTTTATCTGTGGAACGACTTTCCACACACATCACACTGGCAAGTTTTCAACTATCTGTTAAAAGACTTTCCACATACATCACACTTGTAAGTTTTCTCTCCTGTATGATATTTTAATTACCTGTTTATCTGTGGAATGACTCCACAAACATCACACTGGCAAGTTTTCAACTACCTGTTAAAAGACTTTCCACATACATCACACTTGTAAGTTTTCTCTCCTGTATGAGATTTTAACTACTTGTTTATCTGTTGAATGACTTTCCACACATACATAACACTGGTAGTTTTTCAACAATCTTTCCACATACATCACACTTGTTAGTTTTCCCTCCTGTACAAGATTTTAACTATCCGTTGAATGACTTTACACGTACATCACACTTGTAAGTTTTCTCTCCTGTACGAGAATTTGAACTATCTGTTTAATGACTTTCCACATACATCACATGTAAGTTTTCTCTCCTGTACGAGACTTAACTATTTAATGACTGTCATCGTTGTCAGGATTCAATTTTGTACGAGTGAGTGAGTTGGGTATTACGTAACCGCGACTCTAAATAGGTCATATAGCGCCAATGACGAAAATTATGCTGAATTCAATAAAACAAATCTCGATCAACCAGTGTGTAAATCGATTAAAATATACGAAGATGAAAATGTAGAAAGGAATACAGAAATAATACAAGAGGGCCATGATGGCCCTTAATCGCTCACCTGTTCATAACAGATTAACGATTTCAATGACAGATTACATAATTTGAAAAATCTTGGTAGAAAACCATTAGATGATGCTACATACTAAATATAAAGAGTCTAGACCTTACAAATTTGGAGGAGAAGATGTTTTAAAGATTTTCCTATGAAAAACTGTTAAGCCACAGGGCGGGGCCATTTTTGATCCGGTGTTCATAATTTGAAAATCTTGGCAGAGGACTATTAGATAATGCAACATACCAAATATCTAAGGTCTTTGCCTTACAAGTTCAGAGAAGACTTTTGAAGATTTTTAAAACTTTCCTATGAAAAACTGATATGCCCCTTGGCGGGGCCATTTTCAACCCAGGGGACATAATTTGAACAATCTTGGTAGAAAACTATTAGATAACGCTTTATACCAAATATTAAAGGTCTCTGCCTTACAGTTTTGGAGAAGAAGATTCTTAAAGCTTTTCATATGTAAAACTGATAAGCCCCAGTGCGGGACCATTTTTGACCCAGGGGTAATAATTTGAATAATCTTGGTAGAAAACCATTAGATGATGCTACATACCAAATATCAAGGGCCTAGACCTTACAGTTCTGGAGGAGAATTTTTTTAAAGATTTCCTATGAAAAACTGATAAGCCCTTGGGCGGGGCCATTTTTGGTCCGGGGATCATAATTTGATTAATCTTGGTAGAGGACCATTAAATAATGCTACATACCAAATATCAAAGGTCTATACCTTATAATTTTAGAGAAGATATTTAAAGATTTTCTTATGAAAAACTGATAAACCCCGGGGCGGGGTCATTTTTGTCCTGGAAGTCATAATTTGAACAATCTTAGTAGAGGACCATTAGATGATGCTACATACCAAATACTAAAGGTCTATTCCTTACATTTTCAGAGAAGATTTTTAAAGATTTTCCTTTGAAAATCTGACAAGCCCCAGGGTGGGGCCATTTTTGGCCCAGGGGTCATAATTTGAACAATCTTAGTAGAGGACCATTAGATCATGCTACATACCAAATATCAAAGGTCTATGCCTTACAGTTTCAGAGAAGATTTTCCTATGAAAAACTGATAAGCCCCGGGGCGGGGCCATTTTTGTCCCGGGGGGCATAATTTGAACAATCTTAGTAGAGGACCATTAGATGATGCTACATACCAAATGTCTATGCCTTACAGTTTCAGAGAAGAAGATTTTTAAAGATTTTCCTATGAAAAACTGATAAGCCCTGGGGCGGGGCCATTTTTGTCCTGGGGGTCATAATTTGAACAATCTTAGTAGAGGACCATTAGATGATGCTACATACCAAATGTCTATGCCTTACAGTTTCAGAGAAGAAAATTTTCCTATGAAACTGATAAGCCCCGGGGCGGGGCCATTTTTGGCCCAGGGGTCATAATTTGAACAATTTTAGTAGAGGACCATTACATCATGCTACATACCAAATCTCTTGACTTTGTAGTTCCAGAGAAGAATATGTTTTAAGTAAATTGTTGACGCCCGCACGTACGCACGACGCCGGACATAGGATCATCCCAATAGCTCACCTTGGCACTTTGTGCCAGGTGAGCTAATAATAGAAAAACACATATTTTAGAATAAAGACCCCGACTCTTTCAAAAACAATTAAGCCCCCCAACCAATTGTGTATGAAACTGCTGTGCCATTTCCAATGGATGACTGCCAACCTCACACTTGTAAGGTTAATCTCCTGTACGAGACGTTCCTTGTTTGTTCAAATTTAACAAATGTCATTTGTAAAGAAGACCTATTCGTTTAATGTTCAAATTTAACAAATGTCATCCTGCACGAAACTTTTGCGTAAGATATGGCGTAAGACTTTCCACAAAGGTGATGGTGTACCTTGTCTGTGGAGCGAGTTGTTTTACGGCACTGCGACTCTGAATAGGTCATATAACGTCGAAGAGTGAGGAGATGACATGACGAGGGACGATTTCAGGTAGAGAGAGTTGGGTTTTACGGCACTACGATTCTGAATAGGTCAGGGCGCCGATGTATGGTCGATCAGGGATGATTTATGAAAAGGCGTAGCTATTGTATTTGAAGGGCAGTGGTTATTGTTGGTTTTCATTTTAATAGAGGAATCATTTTCACGAAACAAGAGGGCCAAAATGGCCCTGAAGCGCTCACCAGACAATCAGGAGAAGATTTTCAAAGTTTTCACTACATGTATATGTTTCTATAGAAAATTTTGACCCCAGGGACATAATTTATATTTTGTAGAGGATCTGAACATGATGTGTGCCAACTATGAAAACTGGCTAACCCTGGGGCGGGGCCAATTTTGACCTCAGGGGCATAATTTAAATACCTTTGTGGAGGACCTGAACATGATGCTATAGAAAACAAGGCATCCATGGGGCGAGGCCAATTTTGACCCCAGGGGCATAATTTATATAACTTTTGTAGAGGACCTGAACATGATGCTATGTGCCAAATATGAAAGCCGAGAACCTTCCAGTTTCAGGAGAAGATTTTCACTATATGTTTCTATTGAAACGGACCACCCCTGGGGACGGGCTAATTTTGACCCCAGGGGCATACTTTATATAACTTTGGTAGAGCACCTGAACTTGATGCTGTGACAAATATGCAAGCTGAGAACCTTCCAGTTTCAGGAGAAGATTTTGAAAGATTTCACATGATTCTATTGAAAACTGACCACCCCTGGGGCGGGGCCAATTTAGACCCCAGGGGCATAATTTATATGACCTTTGTAAAGAACCTGACGATGATGCTATGTGCCAAATATGCAAGCTGAGGACCATCCAGTTTCAGGAGAAGATTTTCAAAGTGTTCACTAAATATTTCTATAGAAAACAAGGGCCAATTTTGACCCCAGGGGAATAATTTATATAACTTTTGTAGAGGACCGACAGATGATGCTATGTGCCAAAGATGAAAGCTGAGAACCCTGTAGATTTAGCTTTTTAATGGTTCAAATTGTTGACGCGGGGCGACGGACATTAGGCGATCAAGATTTAGCCAAGTCACTATCTGCCAACAACTCCGGAAATAGCTAGGTAAAACTACGAAGTGAAGCGAAAGTTCATCGACTATGAATTAGTAACTCGATATATTTATATAGATTACGACATATTCTTAGTCTGTCAACAACTCCGGAAATAGCTAGGTAAAACTACGAAGTGAAGCGAAAGTTCATCGACTATGAATTAGTAATTCGATATATTTATATAGATTATGACATATTCTAGCATTGCAATGTTTGAAATTACTGGTAGATAGATCAACCAATGATTACATGGTTTCTGATCAATTCAAATTCACGCAAGTAAATCATTTTGGGTGCATTATTCTCGGATTAGTACAACCGAGATAACAGCGAAGAGGTCAAAAACGTTTTCGCAATCGCTTTTCTAATCTTCCGACACACGATTTCACACTCTATGCCAGCGTTGATTGCAGAATACGATCGAAATTGGCTTTGAATTTGATAAAAGAAAAACAAGGTGCGTGTACGGCGAATAGATAAATGTGGTATGAATATTGTACGGCGAATAGCTTCCGATGTGTACGGCGAATAGTAATATATTTTATTGTTATGAAGACTGCTCGGCAAATAGCTTGCGTGGTGTGAGGCATTTTACGGCTAAAATTTACTTGTAATTGTTCCCTAAGGTTATTGCGAAAAAATAAACTGAGACCTCATGTCTATCATGAAAATGCCATTGGTCTAGAATTAAAATGTAGGTTGTGCAATAGCAAATGAGAAAACTTTTAGAAGGCGCAAATGGCAGAGTATCCACATATACTATTGCGCTACTTTTGGCTTTGACGGATCTGCACATAACAATGATTACAGAATTAATTGCTCATGGATACTCTCCGTCATTATGGTACTGTTAAGTTTTGCTGATAGCTAAAGATTTTAGATTGTATGGATTTGTTTTATGACCGATAATTTAGGAATTTGTATAGAACAATAAGATATAATGCCATACGAAAGTAGTTCAGGGAAGCGATATGCTGCTTTTTATTGCAATAACAATAAAAAACCCTTTATAAATGGTGCAACGGTAAGGAGAAAACAAAATCTGCATAAAAACTGCCCGTGTTGGGAGCCTTACAAACTGCACACCATTTCTCGCACTGAAGAAGTGCGCTTGCAGTGGATCAAACGTTTCAACGTCAGCCGCAAAGACTACAAGCCAACTTCTAAGACACGCATTTACGCACGTGTGCAACATCAATGATAGGTGAATGAATGAATGAATGGTGTTCTACGGCCCATCGACACTGATGGTAAATTGTAAATTGTCCCGGGGGAGCAAGCCCCCGGGCCTCTATAGTCACGGTGTTTAAACTATATTTGGATTCAGTTACGCTCCTTAAAGATGTGTAAGTGAATTTCTAGGTCTGAACATTTTAGTTTTAATTACTGTTGCATGCATCCGAGCATTCACGAAATTCGGATACAAGATAGATGTATGAATGAAGAATTAGTATATTAATCACTTTGTATTTGGAAAGACTGGTGTTTGGTCTAAACAAGAAATTCTGATATATTAATTGCAATGAGAGGATCCCCTGCGTAAACAATGATTTGAAATTTTTTTTTCAATATTTTAATAACCCCCCCCCCCACACACACCAATCAAGTACCTTGTTGACTTGAGAATGCTACCTCTTTGGCATAAACTGACCACATGACATAAGTCTGCGGGCACACAGCCTTTAATAGTTAGGGAATAGTAAGGCAGAAAAAGGACATCCCTGCTTAACTCCTTCAATACAAAGCTCTCGACTTATCAATCAGCCCTCGTATGCTGTAGCTGACCTGTATCAACACTTGTACAGCATTGCTATGCAATCCGGCTTTTATCGTGCCGCAGTAGATTATTTGACTAGGAATCTCGAGGACTCGAGTTCGCTCCCCACACCCGATGAGTATATTTTCTCTAGAGAAACCCTGGTTACAGAAATCTCGATTAAATCATTAATGCTTTTCTTCATATAAACTCATTTTTACGCATTCGCAAACTGAGTAGATCCAAACCAGATGGCACTTAGGAGCCGTCTGATCAGGGTCTGCTGTTTGCTGATGACATTTACATGTGTAGATTTATAGACCAAATAATTTTTGTTTTTTTGTCAAAAAAGAAATACCTCACTTGAAAAAATTACATTACACAAATCTGGCTAATATTCATGATGGCATTATTCTTGCATAAATATTGAACAGGTAAAGGGTTAAATAACTAGTTTGTTTTTGAGAAAAACACATGTCTCCCCTCCCCCCCCCCCCACCCCGGTATCCCGCCCCCGCACCCATAAGAGGAATGAATTGACCCCCTGGCACCCATAAGAGGAATACATTCATATGTCAAAATACTGACATTGTAAATTGTAAGCTAGTTTTCCCTATAAATTTAATATTTGAAAAAAATCCAAACTTCTGTCAAAATTGTTGCAGCCAAAATTCCAAACCACATGACCATCCTCACATATAGCTGGTTCATATGTAAAAGTTTGAAGGAAATCTCTCTAATAGTGTAGGAGTTTAACAGACAGACGGACGGACAGACAGACAGAAAGCACAACATCAATATGTCTCTCTCCCCATAAAGGGGGCAGACATAATTCTTATTAAAAAAAATTAGTAGAAAGGGGTTAATACGATGAAAAGTAACTGTATATACATACATATATTGAATTTACGAGTCTTAAAAGCAGGTGGTTACTTAATACAAGGCAAAAGTAGTGCAGAAAGCTCATAGGAACTCTCTGTATTAATTGTAGCCTGTATTACGCAACCACCTGCATACAGACCCATAATTGGATAATTTTGATGGTCGGTTAAGACAGGTTCTACTATAGTCTTTGCCAGAAACAAAGCACATGCCTTTTCTGTATAGAAACACACATCTAAGCCTTTGAAAACACAGGACCAGATTCATTTCTCTGCTTTCGGCTTTCGGATGGCTGTCATAAAGCAGGAAACGTACTCATGTAATACACTTAAGAATAGAATTTCAACTTGAATGAGCACATTGACCAACTCTAAATTGTTAAGTAGCCTATTAATGTAATTTAACTCACGGGTCCTTGTTCGACACTGTCGATTAAGATACCATCCTTATTTAAAGCATTTTCTTCCGAAAACTGTTGAAGCTAAGAATCACCAGAAACGCTATTCGCCGTACACCGTAACAACTATTTGCCGTACACAATCCTACATATGAATTTTGTAATATCTTCTCACACAATGTATGGAAAGATACAATTTTTGGTACATAAAACAACACAATCATATGCTTCGATTTGGCAGTTAATTCATGAATATACAAATACAAGTTTCCTTAAATAAGACCCAAATATCAAGTGGCGTTGACTTTTCCTCGCTACTAGGGAAGCATTTTACAGGTTAAATATTCTGGTATTGCCAACTTATGCAAGAGTTTAAACTCTGAGTGAAGTAATCAAAGATTCACGGACCCGGTAGTGCTTTATCCATGATGGTTAAGATAATGAGAGTTAAAATAACAAAGGATTTTCTTACATGGTGTTGGTCAGTTTTATCACTTTCTTCGCTTCGCTTAGTAGTTTTAACTAGCTATTTCCGGAGTTGTTGACGGTGCAAGTGTACAGGCTTTAGAGCAAGTGCGGTGGCGATTTCCATCGGGGTTTCATGTCTACCTTCCTATGAAATACTTTGACATCGAGGGGTTTGTCAAAAACTGATTGTTACGCTAAGTTGAGATGGTTTGACCATATGTAAGCGTGTTTTGTGTCTTTTTTTTGGTTTTTAGAGGGATGGGAGTAGGGGATCAGCACGCGCCGAACACCTGTGGTGCCAACGGGCGACATAGGCGCCGAAAAAGTTAAGTGACACATGATAACACAAATATCTTGTTCATATTACAATTTCTACGTCTTCTACTTGATTATTATTCACTGTTCAGTAATAGGCCATCCCTTGATGCTGTGCTTTTTCTTGTTAACCTCTGGACGAACTGGTTGGTTGAAACGTCCGACGACTTTCAAATTCCACATCGACATTTTTATTACAGAGCATGTACACACCGTCCAATCGGTTATATTTACATTCGCCCTGCAACGTCCTTATATAACCTTATTCTAAAAAGAAAGTTGCATAACCTCATGAACACCGGAAGCACGTCATTCATTTCTTAAATATAAGAAATACAATGGAATATAAATATAAGAAATAAATGACGTGCTCCCGGTGTTCATGGGTTATGCAACGCATAGCTTTACGAGCAAAGATTCACGTGAAGCCCTTCGGGCTTCACTAACTTTGCTCGTAAAGCTATGCGTTGCATAACCTCATGAACACCGGAAGCACGTCATTCATTTCTTAAATGTACCCCGTCGATAAAGCTGTGGTTATATCGCGCAGCGAGGGTCGATTTAAAATGTGAGTTTGTATTTTGCTCCTAAAGACTCCTACTTTGTATGTAATCGGATTGGTCTGTATACAGGGTTTTCATAGACCCAGGTTCTATTTGATAACACAGAGGGGAAGACATGCAACACTAGATTCTCAGTTTAGAACTTTAATCTTTAGAATTAATGCCAGTTAAATTAGCAGTCTGAACCCTAAAACACAGCAAACTATATCGGAGGGAAAGAAAATGAACAGCAAGGAAAAGAGTAAGACTTGAGGGAAGGTGGCCAGCTGGAGAAACTATACCTTTGTGTATCGTACCAAACTGAACACAAAACACAGAAAACATGCAGTTTATATAGGGGAGAGAACAATGAAGAACCAGACTTGCACAAAGCAAGCATGCAAATACAGCGAGTTACACTCTGTATAGCAGGCAAACCATGTGCAAAGGGAATTTACCAGAGTTAAAGCAATTAAAATGACAGAGAGAGACAAGACTGAGTGAAGCATACACATACCTGGCAAATACATGTATAGAAAGCAAGCAGATCATGCAGGTATAGATAAACAAACTAGGTCTGGCAGTTACGTCAAAACAATAACAAAACTAAAAATAGACAGGGTTTCCTCAATATATGATTTGAATGGGATAATTAATAAATAAGACAAACATTACACTATGGGATATCCGAAACCGTGGTCTAAAGGATGCGTATGCGGCTTTGCATGCGCGCTACCCGAGTTCGAAACTCATCGGCGTTTATACTTGTATTTATTTGTTGTTTTGTTTAAATACTTTCCTCGTCAGTATATTTTTTCTATATGATCTATTGTCGTTATATCTTTTTTCCTGTTTTTGTTAAATCCTGCTTGGTCTTTCTTTTCTGTTTTTGACATGTGTTGTTGCGGAAAAAAAGACAATTTTTTTTTTTACTTATGTGGGTTTCGAACCAGGTACATTTTGATTCGGAGGAGAGCGCCTTTATCCACTCGGCTACGGACTCCACAAGCATGCCATCATAATCAAATAGTCACATTCATCTCTTATAAGAAATAACATGTCATATGAATATCCAAGTCACAGGGGGCCAGAGCGTAGGGCATAAATTGACCAAAAAATGACCCCCGAAAAAAATAAATATATATGAGTATATATTATAGATAGGGATATCGATCGAAGCCGCCATTTTGATTTTCTATCTGACTCTTTGTAAATGGTGTCGTTGATTTCAAGGTAATTAATGAATGATAACATACGAATATACCTCCCTTAATAATATTGTCGTAATGAATAACATTTTTATGATAAATCTATGGTATCTGGTGTATTAATGTATTAAAAACGGACCTAGAATTAGCCGAGCAAAAGCGTAGTTGTTTACAATTGTAAAAGTAAGGGCGCCGCCATTTTGACTCATCACGTGATACCACAATTATAAAATCGGTAATCATTGGCTGGTTTATATGTTGAATGCTGGGAATATCACCAATTCTTAGAAGGGGAGATCACGCTCTTTACACTGATATGCCATGTGCTCCGACTGAACTATTTTTTCTATCTAAAAGGTCTAGTCGAAGAAAGCCAATATTTGGGTCGACATAATACATTAATCTGTTGGTAGAACATACTAGAACAAGTTTACTATATTTATTTGATGTATTAGGATACGAATGAGCGCTTTGGTTTAACAAAACTCCAAACCGCATTTTCCCGCAAGCTTTATGAAATGTGCCACCTATTCACCCACGCCATTTTGAAAAATGTGTCATTGGTTTTCGCGACCCGGAAGTAACATTGACTTATGTATTTGTTCAGTGTTTACTCAACCAAAAAGGTCATTGTACGCCCTGATTATAAACAGTCCTCTATCAAATCTGAATGCTATTAATATATATTAGACAGAATTCATTTTTTAAGAATCTTTTGTCCCAGAAGTACATTTGTTGGCTATGAGTATGACTGTCACTAGGTCTAACCCCCCCCCCCCCCATTTTTTTTCAAACCAAATAGTATGAGGGTTAAGAACTGTGTAGTTTATAACTGCAATGTAGTTGTAGTGCATTGACCCATTGCATTATACTATCAAACATATTTAATGCTATCCACCTATCCAAACAGAGTATATAGATCAAACAAATCTTAACCATTTCCCTTATAGAAGCGTCTGTTAGCGCATTTAATATTTTCCTCTACTGAAGAAAAGAGTTCAAATTTATACAGTAATGAACATATACCATAAGAACTATTTTCTTTATCCTAGCTGGTGGGACTGAAATACTGTTAAAAGCGACGTAAAAATCCAAAACAATCAGTCAATGAAAAACCTAGCTGGTGGAAGCTTAAAGCAGGTTGAAAGTAAAGTAGAATGTGCCTTAAAGTACATTCTGCTTTACTTTCAACATGCTTTAAGTGGTCACCCGTCTTCATAACTAGAGATTTGCTATTGGGTAAAGGGTAAATAAGACAAAGATTCTTACACTAAAATAGTCGGGGTCAACCCTGTTTACTAATTAAATTTGACAACTTTTTGTGACATTTCGGTATTGTTTTTTCAGAAATGAGTAGATCTACGCCAAATAGCCCCGTCTTCAACTGCAGTCGTGTGACTTCTCGCAGATCTTGGCCTGAGCCTGAGATAATGTTAGTGTAGCCTGTATTTAACAGTCCCTTCCATGTATACCCCATTTGCAAAAAGACTAGATCCAGATCACAAGCTTTTGTAGAAGCTGTCTGATTATGGTCTACTCTGTTTGCTTTCTGTTGAACTGAGAACTGCATCGAAAGCGTTTGGTGAAGGGAGCGGTGGCGATGAAAAAAGTGGTTGCCAGGGACCTTTTCGAATGTTTGTTAAAGATTTCTTGATTGAAAAGCAAATGAAGTCTGTACCCCTGAAATCTTACCGCGGTTCACGCTTCAACATCCTTTTTAGTAATGCAGCATCAGTGTATTTCTTACATGAGCAGATGCAATACTTTTTGGAAAATGTAGGAGCAGAAAATCGGCTGCTGAAAGCCATTCTGCATGACCTTAAAGTACCCGAGTATGTGGCTGGATTAAAGACTCTTGGGCTCATCAGCAAGTTTGTAACATGCCCGCTATGGTCAATTCTTGAAAACAGGATGTTTCTATGGCTGACATGAATGGGAACTATTTACAGCTTGTGACATTTCTACAAGATGCTGTAGATAATACTGACCAGTTTTTAAGCGGCAATCTCCAAGTCTTCGAGGCATATGTAAAGAAAGACTCCATATATGAATATCTGATTCAACCAAGCAGGTATGATGAAGCTTGCATAGGACAGTTGAAAGTTGTACTTGGAAGCCTTTACACAGTGTAGAAAATTGTACAAAGAACATTTGCCAGAGGGAAAGCTTGTTCACACAGATCCAGAAAAATGCAAAGGGGTACCTAAAACTTCATGCTTCGCAGAAAGTGTTTTCGGTCAGCTAGATCAACTGATGCGCACCAAACCACATATGAAAACCCTGGCTGCTGAATCATTTGTTATGTTTGTGAACAACAGGACATCTGAATGGCTGAATTCCAAGGATGAAAAGGAACGTGACAACCTAATCAAGCAAGCCTCCAAAGAAGTGAAATCTTTGAAATTGAAATTTAAAGAAAGAATTCTTGAAATTGAAAATCGTAGGAGAATAACCATGCAAGAGAAAATACAGAAAAAAGCACAATTGGAAAGGGAACGATTACGGAAACAGGAAATGTATACCAATGACATTATTAGATCAGGACAACATGCTAGCCTCATGCAACACTGCAACTCAGAAAATTAATGCACTGAAAGCTCAGTTGAAATTTAGAAAGGAACTTCTTTTCCAAATTCCAGAAAATAAGAAAACATGGAATGTAACTATGTCTGTTGATGGAAAAAGAAGAAGTTTAAATGTAGAAGAGCTTACTAAGAACCTAAAAAGTCTAGTGAGACATGCTATCGTAAAAGACCAAGACAGCAATTCTGAAAGACACATTTTGGTTGGGAAATGTGTCCGTCATAGGTATGAGGAGCTCCAGGATGGTCAGAAGGTGCTGGTTTGGTATACTGGACGCATTATTTCACAGGTGCAATATGTATAACATTAACTGTACAGTTAAACCTGTATTGGAGAACATTCTTTATTAATACATCAAAAATTTGGGTTTTTAAGCAAGGTGTTGCTTTACTCCATAGCCCAATTCAAGTTTTGAAAAAGGTGACCACTTAAAGCAGGTTGAAAGTAAAGCAGAATGTACCAGAATAGGCATTCTGCTTCACTTTCAGTCTGCTTAAATCTACCATCTGCTAGGATATAGAAACTCTTATGGTACATGTTCATAACTGTATAAAACGGAACTATAATGTTCTTCAGTGGAGAATTAAGAAAGACACAATGCCTTTTTATGGAGTAATTTGACCTACTGACCTTATTTTTGATCTCATCTCACCCATATTCGAACTTGATCGATTGATTGATTGAGTTGGGTTTTAAGGCACCGCGACACATAAAAGGTCATATGGCGCCAATCGAGCTATCATCAAGGCAAATATTCTGACCACGTTTGAGAAAGATTGGGCAAAAAGTATGCCACCTAGAGTGTAACCA
Organism: Azorinus chamasolen; assembly: GCA_963576725.1. Taxonomy (NCBI): domain Eukaryota; kingdom Metazoa; phylum Mollusca; class Bivalvia; order Cardiida; family Solecurtidae; genus Azorinus; species Azorinus chamasolen. The sequence goes on along the minus strand of OY755241.1, from coordinate 40,387,968 downwards.
AGCATTAATCGTAACATACATCGAGGGTTTAACTTGGTGCAAATCTATTGAGTTAAAATAGTTTTGCACCAATCCCTGGACATGTAACTTGTATCTAACAATTGTTGCATTATTTAAGTGCTATATTTCTCCTACATCATAATGTTACCTGTCTAGTGTCATCCCTTGAGCCTTATGTATAGTAAGGCCAAAAGCCAGCTTCAGTGGATACTGCTCCCGCACAGCTATGTCAGTGTTGAGCTTTGGGATGTACACTGAAATTTCATGTTTATAAATATACATATTAGTTGTACAGCATATTTTTATTTTGATAAATGTGAAGCTTTGAAATAAGTAAAATAAAAACAACTATTTTTTCATATACAAATTCATTTCTAATGATGCACCACTTATTGGAAGCATAATGAAAAGACAATATTAACAAGTGGTGGAAGGAAAGAAAAAATATTAATTTACGTATGTATGGATGGACAGACAGACAGACTGATGGCGGCAGAGCTTCATCTCTTTTTGAATTCTTTCCATGTTCAATAATTATGCAAAACTCTGCCCACCATGGTTACTTAATTGAATAAATAAACATTTTAGTACAGATAATTTAATTTCCACTGACTGATACTAGTAATATAGACTCTAGTCTATAATATTTCAATAAACAAACAGAGCAGACTAGACCTAGATCTGGGTATACTCTGTTTGTACAGGCATTACAGTATGAAGTAGTCAAATCACTTAAACCATCTTTTTTACCTAAAGAGAATTTTGTCTGTATTGGGTTTTACATCATGCCAACAGTATCACGAAGTAAAAACAAACGAGTGATTGTAGGTCGAGGACTCTAACCACTTGGCCACAATTCTAGACCCCCATAAAATATTAATCAAAATTGGAAATTACATTATATTGGAATTATTTTGACAGTACTCACCTGTAAATTTTATTTTCGGTATTGTTGTTGTCAATGCGATGGAGGGAAATTCAATAACAGGATCTAAGCCCTCTTGTATGTCCTGCACAAACCCCTTAAGTCCATTCACGAGTTTATTTGAAATGTTGCGCAGCAGAATTACTGGGCAGCCGATTTTCAACCAAATGATATGGGGGCAGGGATTTCTGTTAATGATGTGATTTTTCCATAGTCCTTTGATTTGTACTCATACACATCTCCGGGAAATTTCATTATGCACTTCCTGTTGTAATCATCCACAAAGTCATTTCTGGAAAAGAGTTTTACAGTTTGTGAGCCCTCAACTTCTACTGGCCTTTTCAAGTTCATAATAAAGTCTTCAGATTCAGGTGATATATTTCCATCATACACTTCTTTGATGACATTTACAAAAACTTTGTCTCAATGTCTCTGACAATACAACCCTATGGGGGAAACACTTCCAAAAATCTTCTGATTCAAAACAGTACTTTCCCTCGTCTCCATAGGACATGTTTGCAACAGGAGGGAGCTGCAAAAAATCTCCACAGAAGATTACCTGCATACCCCCAAAATGACGATTAGGATCCTTCATTTTGCATACATTGTTAATAGTGTCCAAAATACGCTTGCTAATCATTGAGCATTCGTCCACAATGACTGTATCCGTTGTCATAACATTTTGAACAACATATTCATATTTTCTGTTGTTTCTTATGACATCAACAATTTCCCCTGGATCGTGGCGTCCATCAGAGATCCCTGTAAACTGGTGAATTGTACACGCGTTTTCATACACACTGCATGCTATACCGGTAGAACAAGTGATTTGCACTTTTTTCCCACTTTTCATTAAAGAATCAAAGAATCAGCGAGCTTCTTCATAACAAAGGATTTCCCCGTTCCTGCGGCACCTAATAAGACAAGGTTGTGCCCTTCTAAAGCTATATCAATGGCTTTCTGCTGTTGAAAGTTCATTTTGTAAAGTTTTGACAACTTACGCGAAAATTGGTTATGTTTGTTTACATCCGGATGTACTGTTTCTCGTTTGAGTGCTTACATTCTCCGATAGCTGGGTACCAGTCGATTTCTCCTATACCCCCGAGAGCCAATGAAATGACAGCTTACATCTGCAGTCACGTGATTCAACATGGAAAGCCAGCTTGAAATTTGACGGTTTGAACAGAATGATTGCGAAATCGGTGGACCCGAGAGCGATTCGCGGGTGATTAATGCTGGCAAGTTACATATTATATGTTCGTTTATTGGTTGCATGCTGCCGTTTCTCCCCTGCATGGCGTTATGTTGCTGTTCAGTCTTGAAATTGACGATTGCACGAACTTTGACAACCTAGTAAAATGAGCAACATTTTGCTCGGATTTTTATTTCGTTTTCGAGATCAAGAAAAAATACACGATAAGTGTTAATGGTTATCATTAGTGTGACTATTTAGGTATTTGGAAAAGTTGGATCTAGTCGATTTGATCAATACGTGAAAAAAATATGACGTGTTTATTACGGGAGGTAGTGAAATGGCATTGTTGACAGTTCGAACCCTTGTCTATAATATATACTCATATATATTTTTTTTTCGGGGGTCATTTCTTTGGGGTTTTTGGTCAATTTATGCCCTACGCTCTGGCCCCCTGTGATCCAAGTAATCAAATTATGACGTAACTCAGGAATTCCCTGTCGGACTATACTTGTAACAGTACAGTCATTTCTCCCCCCGTCCCAAGACCTGATGTAAAACATCAGTAACTAATTTTAGACTGGCAGAAATGAAGTTTACAATAATAATATATATAGCATTATAGCGATTTCGAGCATTCAATAATATGATACAGTAATACAATCTTAAACTAGCCTACTTACCAGTCTTGAAGTCTCTTTATTCTTAAATTTAGTTTCTTAGGGTTTTCTTATAAGCTTTCAGCATCCAAGATGTTGGATATATCGCGCGTTCTTCCTTTCCCAGCATTCCTCGTCCAACCCTTGGGCGGAAGTTACGTAACCTCCGTTTTGCGTAATGAATCTTAAAGGGCGTAATGGAACGGTAGTACTTATCACTACAGCATGAACCAGAACTTAATATTCTAAAATCCAGCAAGAAAACATGCCCAATATAAAGAAAACATCCACAATAAACCAATACCCCAGACAATATAGAAATACACCCACCCCACTGAATAATGTAATTATTAGTCCCCCACCGGTTACCGGTTGGGGGACTATAGGTTTGCTCGATTCCGTCCGTCTGTCAGGCTTCGTGTCCGGGCCATATCTCCTACATATCTCATATGGAACAATCATGAGTGGTAGTGTCATACACATAGCCATAACTCTAGCATTGAGTTCTTCCCATTTTTCATGTCATTCCGTCTGTCACGCTTCGTGTCTGGGCAGTATCTCCTACAAAGGTCAAATTCATTATAACTTCACACATTGAAGAAGCATGATCAGGAGTAGTGTCATGCACAAGGGCCATAACTCCAGCATGAATATTGTCCGGACAATAACTCTATCTACTGGTTCAATGGATTTGAAACTTCACCTTTTCATATTGTCTTGTCCAGTTAATCTTCCCCTTTTCATATTGTCTTGTCCAGTTAATACCTCTTTATGTACTGGTTCAATTGATTTGAAACTTCTCATATGGAACAAGTATGATGCGGTGTAGTGTCATGCACAAGGGCAATAACTCTAGCATCAATATTTTTGGAGTTACTCCCCTTTTTAGCTCACCTGGCACAAAGTGCCAAGGTGAGCTATTGGGATGATCCTATGTGCGTACGTGCGGGCGTCAACAATTTACTTAAACATCTTCTTCTCTGGAACTACAAAGCCAAGAGCTTTGATATTTGGTATGTAGTATGATGTAATGGTCCTCTACAAAGATTGTTCAAATTATGTCCCCCGGGCCAAAAATGGCCCCGCCCCAGGGCTTATCAGTTTTTCATAGGAAAATCTTTAAAAATCTTCTTCTCTGAAACTGTAAGGCATAGACCTTTCATATTTGGCATGTAGCATCATCTAATGGTCCACTACTAAGATTGTACAAATTATGACCCCTGGCCAAAAATGGCCCCGCCCAGGGGCTTATCAGTTTTTCATAGGAAAATCTTTAAAAATCTTCTTCTCTGAAAATGTAAGGCATAGACCTTTTGTATTTGGTATGTAGCATCATCTAATGGTCCTCTACTAAGATTGTTCAAATTATGACCCCCAGGACAAAAATGGCCCCGCCCCAGGGCTTATCAGTTTTTCATAGGAAAATCTTTAAAAATCATCTTCTCTGAAACTGTAAGGCATAGACCTTTGATATTTGGTATGTAGCATCATCTAATGGTCCTCTACTAAGATTGTTCAAATTATGACCCCTGGGCCAAAAATGGCCCGCCCCAGGGCTTATCAGTTTTTCATAGAAAAATCTTGAAGAAATCATCTTCTCTGAAACTGTAAGGCCTAGACCTTTGATATTTGGTATGTAGCATGATCTAATGGTCCTCTACTAAGATTGTTCAAATTATGACCCCTGGGCCAAATATGGTCCCGCCCCGGGGCTTATCAGTTTTTCATAGGAAAATCTTTAAATATATTCTTCTCTAAAATTATAAGGTATAGACCTTTGATATTTGGTATGTAGCATTATTTAATCGTCCTCTACTAAGATTAATCAAAATATGACCCCAGACCAAAAATGGCCCCACCCAAGGGCTTATCAGTTTTTCATAGGAAAATCTTTAAAAATCTTCTCCTCCAGAACTGTAAGGTCTAGGCCCTTGATATTTGGTATGTACCATCATCTAATGGTTTTCTACCAAGATTATTCAAATTATTACCCCTGGGTCAAAAATGGCCCCGCCCTGGGGCTTATCAGTTTTTCATATGAAAAGCTTTAAGAATCTTCTTCTCCAAAACTGTAAGGCAGAGACCTTTAATATTTGATATGTAGCGCTATCTAATAGTTTTCTACCAAGATTGTTCAAATTATGTCCCCTGGTTTGAAAACTTCCCTGCCCAGGGGCATATGTAAGGCAGAGACCTTTAATATTTGATATGTAGCGCTATCTAATAGTTTTCTACCAAGATTGTTCAAATTATGTCCCCTGGTTTGAAAACTTCCCTGCCCAGGAGCATATCAGTTTTTTATAGGAAAGTTTTTAAAAATCTTATCTTAAAAATCTTTAAAAGTCTTCTCTGAACTTGTAAGGCATAGACCTTAGATATTTGGTATGTTGCATTATCTAATAGTCCTCTACCAAGACTTTCAAATTATGAACCCCGGATCAAAATTGACCCCGCCCTGGGGCTTAACATTTTTTCATAGGAAAATCTTTAAAATATCTCCTCCTCCAAACTTGTAAGGTCTAGACTCTTTATATTTAGTATGTAGCATCATCTGATGGTTTTCTACCAAGATTTTTCAAATTATGCAATCTGTCATTGAAATCATTAATCTGTTACGAATAGGTGAGCGATTAAGGGTCATCATGGCCATCTTGTTCATATATTATTGTCGGGACAATAACTTTTTTATTCTCCGTATCAGGAGTCAAAAACAAGTCCAAAATTGTATATCCCTAGAAACCACACAAATTCATCTCTTATAGGAACACATGCTTAAATGAATTTAATAATTAAAATATCTTCTTTTAACCAAATGCTTAAATGAATTTAATAATTAAAATATCTTCTTTTAACCAAAAACATTAATGATAAACTAAATCATGCCCTTTAAATAAAGATTAGAAGAAGCAAAAGAGAAAGATGTGAAAGTGTGTTAGTTTCATTGCTTGAAGAGAATATCAATTTCAATTTTAGAATTACGGCATGGAGTGTAAGTTATGTGTTTGCTTTTAAACATTTGAGACCCATAGTAACTCTACCATGTTTACTAAATGCCTAAATTAAAATATATTTCTAAATTAAAGTTTGAAACATTTACATCTATTTTCATCTGAATCAAATTGCCGTTCATCAGTAAAGAAGGTATGGGATATGGTGCGTAAAATAAGTGGTAAAGGTAAATCCTCCTTTGGACATTTAAATGCAGATGATAAAAATTAACGGATGTAAAAGATATAGCCAATTCCTTAGCTGATGCTTTTGCTAAAAACTCTTCATCAGCTAAGTCTACTCCAGAATTTAGACACATTAAAAAGAGAAAAGAAAAGGAAAATTTTAATTTTACGTCTCACAACACTGAAAGCTACAATTTACCTTTTACTGAGAGAGAATTGTCTGATTATCTTAATAAATCGCACGATACAGCTGTTGGACCTGATGACATTCATTATCAATTTCATTTAACACTTGCCCTCAAATTGTATGCATGTTCTTTTAGATATGTTTAACCATATATGGTCAAGTGGTAAATTGCCCAAGTTTTGGAAACAGGCAACAGTTATTCCTGTTCCAAAACCAGGGAAAGATAATACAGATCCAAATAATTATCGTCCTTAATTATTAAGACTTGTTTGGTATCTTGAATCCAACAACCTCATTACGGAGTACCAACAACCTCATTACGGAGTACCAAAGTGGATTCAGGAGCCAAAGAAGTACAAATGGTCATTTAGTTAGGTTGGAAGCTTTCATCAAGAAGGAGCACTTAGTTGCTGTCTTCTGTGATCTTGAGAAAGCTTACGATACAACTTTCATCAAGAAGGAGCACTTAGTTGGTGTCTTCTTTGATCTTGAGAAAGCTTACGATACAACATAATGAAAGACCTTCATGAATCGGGACTTAAAGGTCGACTTCCAGTTTTTATTGAAAACTTTTTAAATGATAGGGAATTTCAAGTTCGCGTTGGAACTACTCTTTCTGGTATGCAAAAACAGGAAATGGGTGTTCCACAAGGAAGTATTTTGTCATTTACTCTAATTAATAACATTGTTCAATCTATTACTAATGAAACGGATTGTTCAATGTATGTTGATGACTTTTTAATTTGTTACCGTTCTAAACACATGCGTACTGTTGAACGTCAACTTCAACAGTCCATTGATAAAGCTCAAAAATGGGCTACTGAAAACGGTTTTAGATTTTCAAAGTCTAAAACAAACTACATTTCTGTCAACTGAGAAAATTCCACAATGATCCTGAGTTGCACTTGAATGGTGACCCCATTCCTGTTGTAGACCAGGCGAAATTTCTCGTAGTCATTTTTGACAAAAAACTTGACTTTATACCTCATTAAATATTTAAGGGGTTAATGCCAGAAAACACTGACATTGCTTCGCGCATACCGAATGGGGTGCAGATCACAATGTAATGCTCAAATTGTACAGAGGTTTAGTGAGGTCCAAACTAGATTATGGATGTGTTGTGTATGGCTCTGCAAGGAAATCATACTTGCAGATGCTTGATCCAATTCATCACCAAGGTTTACGTTTAGCATTGGGTGCCTTTAGGACATCCCCTGCTAAAAGTTTATATCTCTCGGAATACGTATGAAAAACTGTTTTCAAAATAGTGATATAGATTTGTCTTTAGTTGAAAAGACTAAAGATGAATCTATACTTGGACTATTAAACCACCAAAAGTTATTTTTGAACTAACACGGCATAAAAAGTCTGAAACAAGCTCGCTTGAATTCAGTTCTTTTTTAAATGAAATAATTTCAAGATTTGAAGATTATGAACAAGTTTATACTGATGGTTCAAAAGATGATGAGAGAGTCGCAGCTGCCTTTGTGGCTGATGACACGGAGACAAAGTTTCGGCTTCCCGATAATGCCTCCATTTTTTCAGCAGAGGTCAAAGCTATTGACTTAGCTCTTGATTATATTGCTGGAAAATCATATAGTAAACATATAACTCACTCATTATCAATTTCTTAAGCACTTGCCTTCAAATTGTATACATGTTCTTAGAGATAGTTTAACCATACATGGTCAAGTGGTAAATTGCTTGGAAATGGGCAACAGTTATTCCTGTTCCAAAACCAGGGAAAGACGACACGGATCCAAATAATTATCGTCTTATAGCCTTGACGAGCTGCGTATGTAAAACTTTAGAGCGCATGATTAGCGCAGGACTTGATTGGTATCTTGAATCCAACAACCTCATTACGGAGTAGTATCAACGTGGATTCAGGGGCCAAAGAAGTACAAATGATCATTTAGTTAGGTTGGAAACATTTTTGAAGAAATTTCATTATTAATTAGATCTATTTAATTTTATTAATTTCATTATGATGAAATTCAATAGGATCAAGTCTCGATCAACGAGTGCGTATATTTTAATGATTTGCACACTCGTTGATCGAGATCTGTTTTTGTTGAGTTTCATCATATTTTTCGTCATTGGCGCTATATGACCTATTTAGTGTCGCGGTGCCGTAAAACCCAACTCACTCAGTTCTCTCATAGGCTATTTTCAGATCCAACCTCTTTGAATATATTCCTTAATAGCAAATGCTGTTTTTATCACAATGATTCAATAATTGATTTTTACAGACTCGTAAAAATATAGGGTTAAACCTACTGTAATTTGAAATTTGCGACGGTATATGAGGTTTTTAACGGTCGCAAATTATTTTAATGGCGACGCCGAAGCAATTAAATTAATTTGCGACCGTTAAAAACCTTATATACCGTCGCAAATTTCAAATTACAGTAGGTTTAACCCTATTCTAACGCAATCTTAACACAAGAATTGCGTTAATTGATTAAGCCGAATTTAACGCATTTACTGTCCTTTCCCAGACAGCAGACCGGCGTTGGCCCAACATTGTAAATTGGTTGGCATGTTGGTTTATAAAACGCATTAAAAAATTTAAAAAGAAAGGTTATGATCCTATTATATTGCAACACACTGCATGTTTGGTTATCGATCCTTTTACAGTCGGTAGCTACGCTTCCCTCTTTGCTTGCGCGATGACAGGCCGAGGGTAGTACTCTATGATGGTATACTCTTAAACTTGGATACAGGAGGAGCTTACCAGACTCATGTATTATTTTTTCCCTGTCGTGCCCTTAACGGCTTACCTGCAGGTGCTCTGACTTCAGCAAAGCCATTGAGTACATATTTGACGGATTGTCACAGTTATTATGCTATGTTTTACATGTTGTCCTGTGTTCACCGTCGTCTATGTTGTGGGTAAGTCCAGCGGGGATACCTTTATTTACAATATTTGTAAAGCTAGGGTGACTTTGAGAGAAGTGTGAGGTTAGGACGTCCGTAAACCGGTTTAAACCCCCAGTGGTGTTTTTGCTGCTGACCGTGCCAAGGCGGTACTCTCTTTGTCACCCTTCCTTTTGTTTGCCTTGCGTCTTTGTGCTTGTGGTTTGTTCATGTTGTGGAACGTTTGTCCCTGTTTCTTGTGTGTCTTTTGGTGTTTTCTGTGTTCATTTCGTATGTGTGTGTGCGTGTGCGTTTGGGTGTGTGTCATGCTGTCTATCGGTGTTTTGGTGGTGGTTGCGTCTTGCATGTGGCTTTGCCTGCTTGACTTTACTACTTTTCCATTTATGGTTGGCGTTGGCTGACCAACGTTGGCCCAACATCATCAACTGGTTGGCATGTTGGCTTACGATTAGCGTTGGCTGTCCGACGTTGGTCCAACATTGGACCAACGCTGAAGGAAATGCCACTCAAAACGAAATAAGGTATATGTTGGGCCAACGTTGGCCCAACGTACGTTACTGTTCATTAGAACATAATAAATAATACTTAATTGTTCTAACATAATGCACATATTAGCCCAACACAGCCATATAGGTATAAATGTTGAATGTATGCAACAAGTATATAACTTTGTACTTTTTTTGTGTCAAAATGTTACGCCCCGAACCTTTCTCAATAACAGCTTGCACGCATCTATCCCGTGATCGATGTGTAAAGTGAATTTACGACATTGAATTTTGCGACAATGACGTAGTTTTTGATGACCGTTTTACGATACTGCGCGTTAAAAAGTACAGTCGATCCCGAAAATGGAGGAAGGCGGTGTAGAAAATCGGTGAGTATTTTCACTTGTTACGCCCGGAACACACATTAGATGAATGCAAAACACAGAATTGTGCTGAATTTAAAGTTACTATAACAATATTAACTGCATCTTTGAAGCAATGGGACATTTATGTGCAAATCTGTTAATGTTTTTGTTGACGTGCATGACTTTGGTTTATGGAATATCGGTGCATTTAAAAACGTTCAAACATGTGTTTGTGTCCAAATTACGCCATTACTAATAATCGACGATGTGAAGTTATTTTTCGAGATCCAGTCTTAAGATTGATATCTTCAAGTTATAGTAATTAGTAGTATAGATATTGAAATAGAGTGGATTTCAATACGTTTTGATTAAAATTGATTGAGCGTAATAAGACACTGAGATGCCACACATGGTTGTAAAATGGACACTGCAATATGTCATGAAATGATGTGTCCATGTTACATACGAAAATCATTTTTCAAAATTAAGTTTGCAATATAGAAACGATTCATATAATTGATTAACACTATCTGAACAAGTATTGCAGTTCACATTTTTTGTTTTGTAAGATAATTGCTTAATAGTTAAGTATGTATCCTGGACACGAATAAATGAGCGTCTTTGTTACACCCAGAGCAATTGTTTGGTATTCATTCATCATTGTGGAGTCTGTAGTAATTTGATAGTAAATTGGCTATAATCCTAATTTGTTTTTACTTGCAATATATTGCATGCTTATCATGAAAATGTGGTGCAATATATTGCACCACAGTTTCATGATAAGCATTCAATTTGCCAGTGTGTGTAACATGGACATTACAAGCTCAATAAAAGTTACATAGAAATTATGTAGAAGGATAATAAACTGCTCTCCCTGATCAGCAAGTAATACCACTAAGCCAAACTAAAGTTATCCCCTTGTAACAATGTTTAAACCCTTTTCCTGTTGAATATATATTTAAATAAGATTTAATTACCTAATGAATATTTATGGATGTTTTTGCAAAGTATTTTAGAACCTGTATAATATCAGATTCCAGAGGCAAACAGAGCAGACCCAGATCAGGCAGCTTCTACAGGGAGCTATGTGATTATCACATAATGAGTTTCATACTATTTAATATATGGATGGGTGACATGACCTGGATCTGCTCTGCTCTGTTTGCCAATATGGTAATATGAAAAGGTAATGTTAATACAATCAGTCAAATACATAATATATGTATACCAATGAGGTTAAGAATATTTTAGTTTAAAGAGTGATTTTCATCCATACCATTCCCAAATTGCCAAACAGAGATTAACCCTATCATATAGCTCATAATGGAGCTATCTGGTCAGGGTCTGCTCCGCTTGCTTGAAGCATTTTATAAACCAGTTCAGTTTAAGCAGAGATTAACGAAATCATTAAACATGTTTCATGGTTGAACATTCATTATGTGATGAAATCCTTAATAAATATTGAACAGGAAAAGTGTTATAATGAGCTGCCCGATCTGGGTCTTCTCTGTTTGCTAGTGCAGGAAAATGAGGGAATATTAGGGAAAGGGCTAAAGTCCCACAAGCAAACAGGGCAGACACTGATAAGACAGCTCTTTTATGTCATGGTCTTATTCTGTTTGCCAATAGGTGAAAATGAAATTCTGTGAGTTAAGCATATCATTTAAAACTTAAAATTTAAGACTTGAATGGAGTCTACAGATTGTAATAGGATGAACAAAGTTCTATGAAAGTGATCATGATGTAAAATGACAAACATGTACATTCAGCAGCTATGGTGAGCCCCAAGGTCCCTTCACACTAGGGTAGCCTTGCTAACCAACCATTTCCACAGTATTCATGCAAAAACATGATTTATGAGATGGATAAATGGTTTGGGAGGAAGTCTCAGTTACCAAGTATACAAAATAATGCTATGTATTGCTAAAATAAACCATTACTGATCTCTATTTCTGTCACTTTAGAGATAGATCTATGTATCTTTGTCATTTAGAGATCTATAGATCTATGTATATTTGTTTCCACTTTTATACTGAGACTTCCCCAACCCAATACGGCGATGTGTGAAATCCGTCTACACTAGCCCTGTGTTACTAGCACCATAGCACATGCATATGTAGCTAATGGGTTAAAGGCAACATACAGCTGATTATTCTATACAATATACATGCAGTGAATGGGTTAAGTGTTAATGGCAGTGTACAAGAAGCAAATAGACACAGGAAACAACAAGAAAATAGCTATTTGGTGTATACATAAATACACAACACACGAAGATGCAGCACTATCAGATTAATAGCAAACATTTCTGTGTCCTGTTACACCCATTCTCTGTTGAAGTGCAGAATGATGAATATCATGCCTGTAGTACATTTGTTTTAGCTCTTGACACAAATTTGCAAATATTACTTTATACTAGAGACACGATAAAATCCATTAGTAAAAGAAAGCATCATATATTGAGCTTTCAAATTATTGTCGGTGTCCAACTGTTACACCCAGTCGGGTATATACAAAGACCTGATTTTCTTGGGTAAACATTTATATATTATCTTCCCCTTTCTCATGGAAGTTAGGTATAGTATTCAATGAAAAAGTAGTAAAGTCAAGCAGGCAAAGCCACATGCAAGACGCAACCACCACCAAAACACCGATAGACAGCATGACACACACCCAAACGCACACACACACACGAACTGAACACAGAAAACACCAAAAGACACACAAGAACCAGGGACAAACGTTCCACACATGAACAAATCACAAGCACAAAGACGCAAGGCAAACAAAAGGAAGGGTGACAAAGAGAGTACCGCCTTGGCACGGTCAGTAGCAAAAACACCACTGGGGGTTTAAACCGGTTTACGGACGTCCTAACCTCACACTTCTCTCGAAGTCACCCTAGCTTTACAAATATTGTAAATAAAAGGTATCCCCGATGGACTTACCCACAACATAGACTACGGTGAACACAGGACAACATGTAAAACAGCATAACAAGTTCATTTGAACTATGCATCTATTATATTATTTGACTTTGAATAATTGGACACCAAATGGTTATGGGTGTAACGAAAATTCCTGGACAGTGAATTCATAGTCATATTCAAGATCTGATTGTACACTCCTGGCTGTAACAGTTGTATTTCTATACTAAGTAAATATATGTACTAAAACTCTTTTTTTTATCTCATTACATAGATATTCCTTTTAACCCTTTCCCTCATATAAACGTGTTTTCACGCATTTGCAAACAGAGTAGACCCAGATCAAATGGCTCCTAGAGGAGTCATCTCATCAGGGTCTGCTCTGTTTGGTAATAGAATTTGAAAGATTTGTTTCTTTAGTTTCTAAAATGGCTATACAATGGTCTACCTTCAATATTTCATTATAACTATTTTGTCTATGAATATTAAGTAGGTATTGAAATTTGAAATAATCACAGAACGGAAAGGTTTAATGCCTTGATGCAAAACAGATTAGAGCAAGAGCAGGTAGCTCCTTTGGGTGTTTACTGATCAGATTGCATGTTCATGGTGGAATGGAGTTGTCCTGCATTTTGTTTTAGCATTGGCATAGTTTCCAATGGATTTCCTCAAATGAAAGTTCTCTGCCAGATAAACTTTGTGGTGACCTTTTTACATTTGTAGACACTTTTCCACTTAATATTCTCTCACAGTATTAATGTGAAGCGCAATCATTCTTGTTGGTCTTTGACTGTACTTAAATTGTTCTTTGTTAAATTGCTACATAAATACATATAAATCTAGCTCTAGTCATATTTAGCAAAGGTTGTTTCAAGATTTTGATTTAAAATGTCAAAGCAAAGGAAAGGGTTTATCCTATTGGACAATAAGAAGAACCATGCACTCTAATGTCAGAAGCATTATTAATGAAATTGATTCAAATATGGAAGAAAGTACAATTGATGGAGGAACATATAATGCTGAGACAGAGCACAATGGAAACACAGTAGAATTGGAAAATCTTATAGAATCTCAAAGTGATGAAAATTTATCTGAATCTGAATTTTCTGGTATGGAAAACATGTACTGTGTTGAATCCGCATCCTCAGTATCTGATGTAAGCTTTGATCATACACTTGACTCTGTTTTATAATTACATAATGCTCTTCAGATAATTATGAAAAGGCACGGCAAAAACTTACTAGGGCGGATGAAACATCTGACCTTCAAACAGATGCTGAAGACTCTACCTCACAGTCAAAGAGGAAGAAAGTGTAAGTTAAATTTGCATTCTGCATTGATATTTTATTGCACAAAAACTGATAAGTAGTTATGGCTACTAAGTAAAAAAACCATTAACCCATTCCCTCATAGGCAATTTTTAGATCCAAACGGAAATTTTTAAGAATTGTATAGTTCTAAAACCATTGTGATAAATAGAGCATTTGCTGCTATGGAGCAAATGCTCTATTTATCACAATGGTTTAAAATTTTGACTTTTACAGAGGCGTCAAAAGCCGTCAATATGAGGGAATGGGTTAATGATGCCTCAACAAATATTTTTTGCATAAAGTGAATTACTTTATGCCCAGATTAGAAGTTTCCTGAAGGACAGATGTGTTTAACCCTTTCCCTCATATAAACGTGTTTTCACGCATTTGCAAATAGAGTAGACCCAGATCAGACGGCTCCTAGGGGAGCCGTCTGATCATGGTCTGCTCTGTTTGCTAATAGAATTTAATAGATCTGGTTCTCTAGTTTCTAAAATGGCTACAATATCCAACCTTCCATATTACATTTTAACTATTTTGCCCCAGAATATTCAGTAGGTATTGAAATTTGAAACAAACAACAGGGAAAGGGTTAAAGAACCAAGGGGTCTGTTCGGAACTAGTTAGGGTAGCGCATCCAGATCCCTTGTATCCGCATCTGTCTCTTGCATGTATGAACCTGTCTAGGGGTGCTAAGGGAAGGTAATCCTGACAGAAAAACCCAAGAGAGTCAAAGTCAGAGGTGCTAGGCCACATAGTCGCACACCAAAACCACAACACCGTGCAAACACAGCAACGACAATAAAAAAGGAGTTTCAGAGTATAAAAGGAGTTTTAGAGTTTCTTATATTAAATGTAAGGATTGTTTAATTTCAGACCTAATCGTAAGTTCCTGGACTCTTCATCTGATGAAGATGAAGCTCCAGTACCGTCCCCAAGGAAGGCATTGTCACCAAGGAGAGTTGTAAGCCTCCCAGAATTGCCAAAGCCACCGTCATTGGTAGCGTCACCTATTGGTCAAACTACATTTGGTGGGAGTTGTCAGTATTCTTCATCACCAAGAAGTCTTTTCCCATCCCCTCGCCAGAAAGAGGTAACAGGTAAGTACAGTAGAAGGATTTGAATTACATTATTCATTGGTGCTATAAAACAAGCTGAAATGCATTAAATCTAGCAATCTCAGGTTTTTTTTAGACTAACTCAATTATTTGAACTAAAAATTTTAGTCATGTTGATTTTAACAAAAATACAACAATTAAAATTAATCAGAGATAAGGATTTGTGTGTGTGTGTGTGTGCCCCATTGGAAATAAGCTTTCAGCTTAATGGGTTATCCATAGACCATAAGCATTTATTACTTAGCACATGCACAATGTTAAATTAAAGGTATACATTCATATGCTGGCCATCAATAATATATATAGAAAAAATAGCTTAAAGCTACTCTTAAATTCTTAGTCGTATTTATAATTCTTTATTACTGTGATATTTTATGAATTGTGATTTTCGAGCTGATTGACCTTAAATGTCAATAAATAAATAAATTACCTGTTCCATGTTTATTTCAAAGTTCAATACCTACTAAATATTCATGAACAAAAAAGTTATAATGCAATATGGAAGGTGGAATATTATAGCCATTTTAGAAAGTAAAGAAAAAAGATTTATCAAATCCCATTTATAGTAAACAGAGCAGACCCTGATCAGACGGCTCCTATAGGAGCCGTCTGGTCTGGGTCTACTCTGTTTGCAGATGCATGAAAACATTTACATGAGGGAAAGGGTTAAAGGAAATTTCACTGAGATTTATAAATCTATTTTAAGCTATTGAGAGAAAAACACTTCAGGCCTTAGAAGAAATGAAGGCACAGCTCAGAGTCAATAACAGACTCCTGACGGACATACTCAGAAACCTTGACAACAACGGGTCACCACTCTCAGCAGCACTAACACCAGAGTTTGAGGATGCCCTTAAAACGTTACCTGTCAACTCTCTCGAGGATTTAGATGCCCTTGAAAGGCGTCTGTGCAATGCAGACTTTTCTACACAGCTTGTAAGTTTATTTCTATTTTGGGGAATATAGTATCCTCTATGCATCACTAATTCACATTTTTAGCTTGTCAGTTTCGAAAAAATCACAAGCTATTGTCGTAACCCAGGCGTCCGTGTCGTCATTGTCGTCGTCGTCCGAAATCTTAACATTGACCATAACTTTATTTTTTCATTTACAACCTTCATTTTTGGTATGCATGTTCATCTTGACAATGATGACAGACGAGCGTTGCACCCACTTACAGTGCTCTTGTTTACATTCCCTTTCTAATTAGTTAGCTTGTCTGTTTAAACAGTAGATATTTTTTAACTCTAGTGTTGTCATCATGGAATCGTTGTAATTATACATGGAAAAGTAGTAAAGTCAAGCAGGCAAAGCCACATGCAAGACGCAACCACCACCAAAACACCGATAGACAGCATGACACACACACACACACACAACCACACACCCAAACGCACACACACACACGCGAAATGAACACAGAAAACACCAAAAGACACATAAGAACCAGGGACAAACGTTCCACAACATGAACAAACCACAAGCACAAAGACGCAAGGCAAACAAAAGGAAGGGTTTACCCTTGTTAATGTCTTATCCATTTTTAGCTTGTCTTTTTATGGGGAAAAGAAAGTCTGAATTAGATTATCGTAATTAGGTGTTGTTGTCCACATAATAGTTGTTTATCAGCCATAAACGTCCAGCAAAACTTTAATTAATCTTTGTCTTATATTTAGCTCCTATGTTTTTCATAGAAAAAAGTACATATAATAACTCCAGAGTCAGTATCTGGGTCTTGGGCTGAAACATGTGGTACTGATTTTGTACCCAGGTACCCATTCAATTTTTGTAAAATGTGCAGTCCCTGATCAGCCTCTTTGAGGTAGCAGATGATTAGAGCCTTCACTTTTAGAAAAGATGATCATAATCTTAAATGCATCACCTAATCTCAAAATATATTTTTTCATTACATGTTTTTAACTGTTTAGAATTTATAAACTTACCGGTTACACATATATATGTCTACCCTGGCACTGAAGATTTTCTACCTGCACCACGGTTACGCGGGTACTTGATTCAACCCTATCTAAATATACATATATATTATTTTTCTTAGCATTAAGACATTGAATAATTATTGCTGTCTGCCAGAGACGGCTGAACTATGCATGCGGTTGATACACAGTCTGTTCTACATTTCAGTTGAGGACACTTGCAGGGATTGGTGGGGAAAATGCTGGCTCTGCTGTGAGGAGGATACTGGCATATATAGTGACTAACTCGCTAGCAATATCTATGAACTGGAAAGGAGTTGGTATCATTCAAACTAAATATAACTCCTTCAGTTTTGCACAATTTGTACTCTGCTAAAGCTTTTGTCAGCTCTATTTTTAAACTTTTGCTATTTTGATTATTTTTTAGTGAAACAACAGAACTAGTCAAACAGCTCGGATCCAGATAACATGCAGAATTACTCTGTGACTTATCCAAATCTATCTTTTTGCATATTCTATCACATATGGGGCTAGGCATTGAAGGGGTTAATGAATATGAGCCAAGGCTTAAGTCAAATTAAGTTTCTATTTATTATACCACCACAAACGAAGTATTGTGGGGGTATACTGGAGTCACTATGTCCATCTGTTCGTCTGTCTGTCCTTCCGTCCGTCCAGCTTGTCCGAATCATAACTTCCAAAGTATAAAAGCTATTGACTTCAAACTTCAAATACAGATAGATCACATTGACCGCAAGTGTAGTGCACAAGGTTCGTAACTCTGTCTTCAGTATTTTTGGAGTTATTGTCCTTTGTTATTTTTATCAAAATCTTGCTTTTGTCCTTTGTTATTTTTATCAAAATCTTGCTTGTCCTGATCATAACATTCAAAGTAAAAAAGCTATTGACTTCAAACTTCTTATACAGATAGAACACATTGACCGCAAGTGTAGTGCACAAGGTTCGTAACTCTGTCTTCAGTATTTTTGGAGTTATTGTCCTTTGTTATTTTTATCAAAATCTTGCTTGTCCTGATCATAACATTCAAAGTAAAAAAGCTATTGACTTCAAACTTCTTATACAGATAGAACACACTGACCACAAGTGCAGTGCACAAGGTCCATAACTCTGTCTTCAGTATTTTTGGAGTTATTGTCCTTTGTTATTTTTGTCAAAATCTGGCTTGTTTTAATAAATGAATTTTTTTCCGGATATTTTCTCTGTCATACCTCAACAAAACTTTTTTTTAAATTTGCAGTATTGTTGAACACCATCTGAAGTTCTGCATCAATTTAGCATCAGGAGCTTTATTTCTATAACCCCATCCCTGTGTCAATTGTGCTAGTGGCTGTATTAATCAGCTTTAGTGATAGTTCTAGTTTTTATACGCCCACCTAATAAAGGTGGTCGTATATTGTCGTGGCCCTGTCCGTTCGTTCGTCCGTCAACATTTTGTTTGTCCGCTGTTTTCTGGGAAAACTATTTGAGAGATAATAATGAAACTTCACACAAATGTTAAATGCATCAAGATCTGAAGCTTAGTTGATTCTGAGGTTCATTTGATTTTTCATTTCAGAGTTATGGCCCTTGTCCTTAAAAATATGCAAATAGTTGTCCGCTGTTTTCTGGGGAAACTATTTGAGAGATATTAATGAAACTTCACACAAATGTTTAATGCATCAAGATCTGAAGCTGAGTTCTATTCTGAGGTTCATTTGATTTGTCGTTTCGGAGTTATGGCCCTTTTACTTAAAAAAATAATGCAAATACATGCAAATAGTTTGTCTGCTGCTTTCTGGGAAAACTATTTGAGAGATATTAATGAAACTTCACACAAATGTTTAATGCATCAAGATCTGAAGCTGAGTTGATTTTGAGGTTCATTTGATTTTTCATTTCAGAGTTATGGCCCTTGTCCTTAAAAATATGCAAATAGTTTGTCCTCTGTTTTCTGGGAAAACTATTTGAGAGATATTAATGAAACTTCACACAAATATTTAATGCATCAAGATCTGAAACTGAATTGATTCTGGGGATCATTTGATTTTTCGTTTCAGAGTTATGGCCCTTGTCCTTGAAAAATAATGCAAATAGTTTGTCCGCAGTTTTCTGGGAAAACTATTTGAAAGATATTAATGAAACTTCACAAAAATGTTTGATGCATCAAGATCTGATGCTGAGTCGATTTTGAGGTTTATTTGATTATTCGTTTTGAAGTTATTGCCCTTTTACTTTAAAAAAAAATGCAAATAGTTTGTCCGCTGTTTTCTGGCAAAACTGTTTGACAGATATTAATGAAACTTCATACACATGTTTAATGCATCAAGACCTGAAGCTAAGTCGATTATGAGGATCATTTGATTTGTTGTTTTGGAGTTATGGCCCTTGCACTTAAAAACATAATGCAAATCTATGCAAATATGAGGATGGCCATAACTTTTTCATTTGAAATGATATTTACTTCAATTTTTTTATATGGTTAAACCTTAATGTGAATTTTCACATATATTGTGGGGGTTTTGATATGTCATTTTATTCTAAAGTTATGGTCCTTGAACTTCGTGTGTTCGTTGCTTTGTTAGTCGGTCAACTTTTAGTTTGTCTGTTGTTTTCTGGGAAAACTATTAAAATGATATAAATGAAACTTAACACAAATGTTTTAAGCAACAAAATTTGAAGCTGAGTTTATTTTGAGGTTCATTCAGTTTGTCTTTACAGAGTTATGGCCGTTGCACTTTACAAAAATCTGCAAAAATGAGGATTAGCTGTAACTTTTTTATTTAATAAGATATTCACTTCATTTGTTTTAAAAAATAGTATCACCGTAATATGGAAATCAAGATCTGAAGCACAGATTAGAAAATGTCAACACTTATAAGGCATGTTGAATCAGAGAAAGTTTGCAAGTGGGCGTATTATGTACCGTATGCGGTACTCTTGTTATTAGATTGATAGAAGACTGACCACAGTTATAACTTGAAAGCTCGGAGTGGTGGATTAGCTTGAAACCCCTTTGCTCAGTATAACAATCAATGAACTATCAAATACTCTTATAATTTGGGAAACAAGTACACTCGTTGGGGGTTGTTGTTTGTTTTTGCAAATACTATAGATTTTTTTCTTCTCCAGCTCAATATCCTTATTTCTAGTTAAGCCAAACATTTATTGTTTGCACAAATGTGTACACATTTGATAAAATACATTTTCATTCTGGAACTAGGAAAGAAGAACACCATTGCGAAACAAGTAGTAGAGAATCTGCTCTATAATTTTTCTATAAGCAAACAGAGTACCCTGAACAGGCAGCCTTTATAGGAGCTGTCTAATCAGGGTCTACTTTGTTTGCTAAGGCATAAGAAGACCTGTGTATCTAAACGAGTAAGT
The DNA here is from genome assembly GCA_963576725.1 of Azorinus chamasolen. Taxonomy (NCBI): domain Eukaryota; kingdom Metazoa; phylum Mollusca; class Bivalvia; order Cardiida; family Solecurtidae; genus Azorinus; species Azorinus chamasolen. The sequence continues at coordinate 40,367,429 of OY755241.1, read as the reverse complement.
ATTGTTCGTAAACAAGCTTCGTTAATAATGTATTTCAGAGGCTGTAAAAAGCATCAAGTGTTGTACCAATGTGACTGATGCAGAGATTGAAACAGAGATCAAGAAATGGTTTCGCTTTTCTAAGGACCGGGCAGGTGGCAGAACCGATCGAAGAAAGAAGCAGAAGAGCCTGGAAAAAGACACAGACATTGTACATGTAGACAATACAGTTAACCCTGCCCAATAAAATGTTGATTGAAGCAATTCTAATATTGTTGTGCTTATGAAAGCCTGAAATCTATGCTAAAGACATTACCTTTTGAAAACTAAATTAAGAATTTATTGTGGCTTCTGCAAGGTTAATAAAACTAAAGCTTTACACAGGGGTTGATTTCTTTGATCCTTTCCATGCTGGACATTTAACCCATTAACTCATAATTAAGCTGTTTTTAGACTTAACCTCTATAAATGAATCTACAAAAAAGGGAAAATTGGTAGTTTTGGAAACCATTGTGATTAATAGAGCATTTGCTGCTATAGAGCAAATACTCTATTTATCACAAGAGTTTTAAAACGTGTCTTTTACATATTTTCTATATGAACTCTCTCATCTGGGTCCATCTGTTCTGTTTACAATAGTTCTTTAAAGTGCTTATGTGGAGTAAAGGCTTAGGGGATGTCTTGATGTTACTTGTGCATATTCTGATATCATGTACTTGGTATTTACTTATTTAAAATGAAGTGCCATTGCTGTGAAACATAATTTTAAGACTAGAACTATCAGACTAGCAGTAGTAAGCCTGTGCAAAGCTTAAGTTTTATTTCAACTGAGTGCCACAGATGTGTGGGATATTTAATTGTCTTCTAACTTGAAAATTGTCATAACATTTTAATTATTTTTCATTATTTTCACTGTTTAGTGGGGACCATTTGGTGCATTCTAAGACAAGTAACTGCTACATAGTTTAGTATTGAATTGTTTGTATTCACTTGAGACACATTTTATTTGGCAAAAGCAGAATGTTGGTCAATATTAATTGGCAAAAGGTTGGAATCAGTTGGCAAAAAAAGTATTAGTGTTGGCAAACGATATGTCATTTGACGTTGGCCCAACATTGGGCCAACGTATTAATGTTGGCAAACGATGTTATTTGACGTTGGCCCAACATTGGGCCAACGTATTAATGTTGGCAAACGATGTTATTTGACGTTGGCCCATCATTGGGCCAACGTATAAATGTTGGCAAACGATATGTTATTTGACGTTGGCCCAACATTGGGCCAACGTATTAGTGTTGGCAAACGATATGTCATTTGATGTTGGCCCATCATTGGGCCAACGTATAAATGTTGGCAAACGATGTCATTTGACGTTGGCCCAACATTGGGCCAACGTATAGGCTATTTTCAGATCCAACCTCTTTGAATATATTCCTTAATAGCAAATGCTGTTTTTATCACAATGATTCGATAATTGATTTTTACAGAGACTCGTAAAAATATAGGGTTAAACCTACTGTAATTTGAAATTTGCGACGGTATATGAGGTTTTTAACGGTCGCAAATTATTTTAATGGCGACGCCGAAGCCATTAAAATAACTTGCGACCGTTAAAAACCTCATATACCGTCGCAAATTTCAAATTACAGTAGGTTTAACCCTATTCTAACGCAATCTTAACACAAGAATTGCGTCAATTGATTAAGCCGAATTTAACGCATTTACTGTCCTTTGTGTCCAGGTTTTATCTATCCCGTGCACACAGGTGATTTAAATGAGTGATGAGGCAAGAAATAGTGCACCAGTTTCTCTCAGATTTCTTGAAATAACTTTAATATTTCACCCTAGTTTAAATAAAATCAAAAACATACCCATTGCAAGTTTTTTTTATTTCATTAATTATGAATAACTATGCCATAGCTATTTCACGTGTTCAATACACAAAACATGACACAAGTGCATATAAGAGACAACGTGCAAACTATGGAAAATAACTTGAAACACGGGCTAAACTGGAATATATGTCAATGTTTGCCTATGGATTTATTACAATATTTATCACAGTAAGTGTTAAATTTCGATTATTTTCTTTATAAATGAAGAAACTGGAACATTTCGTGTTGCAGCCAAGTTTGTCAACTCGGGAAACATACAGTACCTACACTTGATAGTGACATTTACAGATCAATGATAGTGAAAGTGGTTTTCAATGGAAACACTGCAGCCAGAGAAAGAGAATGGATTCATGTACTATGGCATTTGTTTCTGATTAAGAACGTTCGTAACTGAACTGGAATTAACACCTGAACATAGTGGCATTAACGGTCGGGATGGCTGAGGCTGTGTACTGTTACAAAAAGACACAGAGGTGGTAGACAAAGGGCTCTGGATGCATTCAGTAGGAACTGGAGGGGACACATTTACAGATGATGTTTCTATGCAGGCATTCGTTTCTTGACAATCAGTGTTTTCCTGTAAAAGAATATCAGAAAACCTTTTCTGGGCATCACTAGAATCATTCTCATAGTTTTCAAGAGATTTCTCATTCCTGTGTTTTGTAATCCTGGCAATAGCACGATTTGTTACCCCAGCATGAGATAGCCTAGTCACAGTGGTGGCACGGACACAGTGATTGGTGCATCTCCTACTAAGGCTGGCCTCCACGGACAAAGTTGCCATGAATGTACTAACTGTTTGACTGCCAACTGGCCTTGTGTACCAGACTGGGCTATCAAAACAGAAGTGCTGTTTAGACTGTTGAAACAACCTGTCAGAATCAGGATTCAATTTTGAGAGATACATTTTTAGAGCTTTAACAGGACAAGACGATGAAGTGATACTTGATGCATACATTCGAGGTTTTGAATCCATGTTCTTAGTATGTTCTAGGCATTGGTGATTTTTTAATTTTTCATTGTATGTCATCTCTACATATTCCCGGCCAGTGTCATCAACTTTGAATGTATATGCGTCTTTTTTTAGACTGAATATTTTCACAGCCTCGACGGGCAAAGGCTAAAGTGATTTCTAACCACACCTTTCTTTGTAAGGCTTGTGGGTTCAGTGCATTATATTTGGCACAAGTGCGTAATTTTGTCTGGCCACCCACGGATATGGGCTGGTGATGTGTAGTTGTATCAAGCCCTTCCACACTAAGTTTTTTTTAAAGTTGCATGGAATACTTGGGAAGACTTAAAGAATTCCTTGTCTGTTAGTGAAATGTTTCTATTAAAGGGGGTTTCTATTATATGTCTGTTAATGGCTGCTCTTATCCCACTGTAGGAAGATCTGCTGTACATCTTTCCCTCAGTTGTACGGACTTCTGCATAGAATCGTCTCAAATAAGAATCTAGCATGTCCGCAGGTAGCATCTCAACGTCAATTTGAAGATCCCTCATCGCTAACCAATCTGCAATTTGGAAGAAAAGTAAATTAAACGTTTATAACTGCTAAAACAACTAATGCTTTGTGTAAGTAACAAGGTGCTAAATTAGCATTTTACAATAATTATTGGCATGTGTTGTATTTTTTAATATTTTCTATAATCAAATTACTACATTGTATTTCAAAATAATATTTGCAGATTGGGACAAAACTGAAAATATTGTTTTAAAACGATGTAAAATAGATTTCTTCCATTTCAGCTAACATGAGATTATTAATATACATGCTAAAAATTACCTTTTTACTTACAACAAACACCTAAATTGTTTAAAACACTTCCTGGCATTTATCATGAACAGAGGTTTTCATCAATTTCAGTTTTATTACACAAAAAATCTGTTTTTACTAAGGATTTATAATTATTATCCTAAAATTGGCAACAGTGCAGAATGAGATCAGGGGTCTAGTTAGGTATTTTTATAAGGTTCTGCACTGTTTGATTCTAATGAAAATAGTTTTCTGCAAAATTTAAAATTGGTAAAGTGTTTTCAATTGCTAATAATATATAGAGCATGCTAAATTGTGTTATTTGACAGATAATGAATTGTTTATTTTGAAAATTAATAAAATTAAGATATAAAATAAACAGTTGTTTTCTTCTGAATACTTGGATATATAATTTAACAAGAGGGCCATATTACTCATTCCTTGCACAAAATGAGCATATGATTTTTTCACTCAGTCAATATTTGAACTGAAGTCTTACCTTCGAGGACGACCTCGGAGACTGATGGGTCGAGTAACGGCCATCGGCGTTCCCCTATCCATCACAATTGGGCGTATTGCATGGAGATCTATAATAAGAAGAATAACATTCATTCATTCAAATAAAAAGTCTTCTAAAATGCACTAGAATTTCAATCCGAATTTGAAGAACTTTAGTCACAGTATCCTGACCATATTTCCATATATACTGATGGTTCTAAAGATGAAAATAAAGTCGGTTGTGCATCTGTCAGTAAATTTCATACCTCTAAAGTAAGACTACCTGACAAGTCTTCCATATTTACAGCTGAAGTCCAAGCAATTGACCTTGCCCTTCGATTGATATCGGTGAACAAAATAAGCATATGATTTTTTAACTCAGTCAATATTTGAACTGAAGTCTTACTTTCGAGGACACCCTCGGAGACTCCGATGGGACGAGTAACGGCCATCGACGTTCCCCTATCCATCACAGTTGAGCGTATTGCATGGAGATCTACAATAAGAAAAATAACATGCATAAACAAGAGGGCCATATTACTCATTCCTTGCACAAAATGAGCATACAATCTTTTCACTCGGTCAATATTTGAACTGAAGTCTTACTTTCGAGGACACCCTCGGAGACTCCGATGGGTCGAGTAACGACCATCGACGTTCCCCTATCCATCACAATTGGGCGTATTGCATGGAGATCTACATCACAATTGGGCGTATTGCATGGAGATCTACATTAAGAAAAATAACATACATAAACAAGAGGGCCATATTACTCATTCCTTGCACAAAAATGAGCATATGATTTGTTCACTCAGTCAATATTTGAACTGAAGTCTTACTTTCGAGGACACCCTCGGAGACTCCGATGGGTCGAGTAACGGCCATCGACATTCCCCTATCCATCACAATTGGGCGTATTGCATGGATATCTACATCACAATTGGGCGTATTGCATGGAGATCTACAATACGAAAAATAACATATACATAAACAAGAGGGCCATATTACTCATTCCTATTTACTAAAGCGCGAAGTTCAACCAGAAGCAAATGAACCATCTTTATACATTCGAAGAGAGCAATTAGCTCTTAATTATGTAACTAAAGTGAAGGCAAATCCTACCAATCCTGCTAATGAAATAATTTTGAACCCAAATATGAAATGCATTATGAAAGGAAACCTAATGCTATAAAACCAATCGGTCTCCGTCTCAGATCGGCAATTCATGAGGCAGGTCTGAGAATGGATTCTGTTAGGCAACATAAAGTTTCAAACATTGCGCCATGGACTATCAAACAACCTAATGTTTTCTTGCATTTGGCTTCAAATAAAAAGTCTTCTACAAATGCACTAGAATTTCAATCCGAATTTGAAGAACTTAAGTCACAGTATCCTGACCATATTTCCATATATACTGATGGTTCTAAAGATGGAAATAAAGCCGGTTGTGCATCTGTCAGTAAAGTTCATACCTCTAAAGTAAGACTACCTGACAAGTCACTACGCTTTCCTCTTTGCTTGCACGATGACAGGCCGAGGGTAGTACTCTATGATGGTATACTCTTAATCCCAGAAATGGGATGAGCTTACCAGACTCATGTATTACCTTTTCTCTGTCGTGCCCTTAACGGCTTCCCTGCAGTTGCTCTGTCTTCAGCAAAGTCATTGAGTACATATTTGACGGACTTTCACAGTTGTTATACTATGTTTTACATTTTGTACTGTGATTACATGTTGTGGGGAAGTCCGGCGGGGATACCTGTATTTACAATGTTTAGCTAGGGTGACTTTCAAATAAGTGTGAGGTTAGGACGTCCGTAAACCGGTTTAAACCCCCAGTGGTGATTTTGCTACTGACCGTGCCAAGGCGGTTCTCTCTTTGTCACCCTTACTTTTGTTTGTCTTTGTGCTTGTGTTTTGTTCATGCTTGCCTCTGGTGCTCGTGTATTTGTTTGGTGTTTTCTGTGTTCTTCTCGTGTGTTTGGTTGTGTGTGTGTGTGACATGCTGCCTATTGATGTGTTGGTGGTGATTGCGTCTTGTATGTGACTTTCTACTGTATGTGTGTATGAGTATAAATTGCTATACTTTCTGTAGGTGTTTTGGTGATGGTTGCGTTTTGTGTGTGGCTTTTCCTGCTTGACTTTATTACTTTTGCCATATTTACAGCTGAAGTCCAAGCAATTGACCTTGCCCTTCGATTCATATCGGTTGAACAACAGAAATATGAATAACCCATTAATTCAACAAATTCTTCTGAAACACCATAAATTATCTCTGTCAAACAATATTGTTTTCTGTTGGCTACCTAGTCATGTTGGAATTCGGGTAAATGAAGAGGCAGATAAAACGGCCAATTCATCCCTGAATCTGAATGAGGCAGATTTCAAATACCATATACTGATTTTAAACCATTGATTAAACAGCATATATGTTCCAAATGGCAGATTTCTTAATATCAATATTAACAATAAACTTCATGCCACCAAACTAACCATTGGTGATTCCCTTCAACCAGAATGTGTCTTCTGTCAAGAGCCATACACAGTAAAACATTTTTTGATTGAATGTGTTGAGCTTGCTATAATAAGACGTAAATACTTTACTGTTGATTCTATGCACCAGTTATTTGATACAGTTCCATACGAGAATATAATTTCGTTTTTGAAAGAGACTGGTCTTTATGCTAAAATATCAATCTTTTTTTTACCTGTTCTATTATATTATTTCTGTATTCCTTTCTACATTTTCATCTTCGTATATTTTAATGTTTTACACACATGTTTATGACAAATAGTTTTTCTAAGCAGGTAGGGTTTATCCCAGACATATACTCTATTTTATCCAAGTATAACATTTTATCGTTTTTAACCAACTATGTGAGCACAGGTATATTTCCTAGCAAACAAAACTGGAAAAGAATTGTAAATAAAGCTGTTTTTGATTACCATAATGCTCGTTGGCTTGAGCGCATATCAGTTCATTCAGATTTTGACAGGTTTCACAACTTACATAGTCATATAAAGGTTGCAGACGTTTGGAAAACACAGGATAACCCAATCAGAATTAGTGAAAGATACTTAATTGCCCGTATGTGGACTCACGTGTGGCTATTGTGATACAGACACAAGAGATATCTGCAAACACCTTATTACTGAATGTCAGAAACTTCAAGCAGAGATAAATTACATTTATAGTCTTCTGAACGGCCTTTTACCTACAAATGTAATTAATATATGCCTAGTCAACTCAGAATCTGCTCTGCAGACAATTCTTGGTAACATGGCATTTTTCTCAGATTCCACCGATTCTCGTGGATTAAGCGTCGTTGACGCTTGTATTCCATGTATTACTCGAACCATTAAAATGTATGCTTATTTATTCAAAGAAATAAATTGATAAACAATGTCAGTATATCACATGTCAAACTACTGTGTATAGAAATGGTTGCCATATGTGGGCTTTCGTTTCATCTTCTTTCTCACTCCGTGACGGTTAGAGAAGATCAAATGAACAAGCAAAAAATATATAAATCTAAGAACAAAAACAACTGAATGTTCCTAGTTACTGTTTGAATTCCAAGACGGCTTTTGGGTGGTGGTTGCGTCTTGTATGTGGCTTTGCCTGCTTGACTTTACTAGTTTTCCATTCAAACATTAATTAGAAATATCCCGTGAAGCGTATGCTAGTATTACTTTGCCTACGTTGATTATTTATAACATTGTGTGAATATGTTCTATTCTGTTCAGCTGTTTATGTATACGTCTTTTCTTTATGTACTGTCCATTACTTGTTGATTTTGTAATCTCTGTATAAGAGGAAATAAAGAGTATATAGTATATGACCTATTTAGTGTCGCGGTGCCGTAAAACTCAGCTCACTCGTTCATAACCATTGCCCACCTCTCTCTCTCCTATTATGTCGATTTCATTTTCTGAATCACTCCCATGTTTCATACGAGTATCTGAAAATAAAACAATAAAAAAGATGTTAAAACATTTACAGCGTAAATAAATGTTTTCGATATTATGAACTTGGCAAAAACATGGAAATAATCGATCACAATTACTGAGACAGATATTTTGGATTGCTAACTGTCTATACAAGATTAAAACACCCTTATGTAGAACTACTTGTGGTAACACACGATGAATGTGGTCTATATCTTCAGCACTTGTCAGGGACTCCCAGAAGTTTTTAATGCCATTCACTAGCTCATCTTTGCGTTTTGGTTTCACTTGTTTCAATGATGCCCAAACATTTTCGATGGGATTGAGGTCTGAATAGGAGGCTGGAGAGACAATCAGCTTGTCCAACACACCAATTTCGTCCATCCATTTCAGTGTGGACTTGCTCCGATGCTTGCTGGCATTGTCCTAAAAAATGTTAACGAAAGGACCATGACCGCCCTGAACGATTAAATATTCTGCACCTTCCTTAAGAAACATGTGTAAATTTAAATTTGCAGCTAATGTTACATTGCTGATGAATACTGAAGGAAGTTTTTATGCTGTGGAATATATCTACTTGTCAACAGAAAGACTAGCATGAGACTGACATCATGTATGTCTTTACTACTTCGTAGATATATATATGCAAAATTTGAGGTTCAATGATGCAGAAAAGTAGGAGTACATGTAGTTTGCTTAACAAGATTTTAAAGGTAAGTGTTGAAACGCACTGTTGTATTCGTGCCTATGTTACACTAATACAATAACCTTATCTATACGACTTACCATCCGTAGATGGAGGGTCTCGTCTATTAGTAGTGGGTCGATTTACTTCTCAGTGTAGCGTTGCGTCTGCTTCCTAAGATGGCGGACTCTATTCTACATCCGGGGCTTCTCTCAGGACCCGGATGTTCGCTCAGTCTCCGGGAACCAGCCGAAAACCGGTTCCCGGCTATCACCACACTCCTCCCCCACCTTATTTGAAAGGCAGGGCTCTGGCTGGACGGGCTCTGATGCCGCCTCTCATCACTGCTCCCATGGCGGGCTTTTGGTCCCGCCATGTCGTGCACCTCCCGCCTCCTGGACAAAGCGGGCTTGGGGTTGGGCTGCTTTGCTGGCTCCTCGGGACGTCCAGTGCTGGTCACTGGACGCAGCAGCCCCACTCTTCCTCACTCTCGGACCCTTACAATTGCAAGGGAGGCCGCCTTTGAAGGTACAGCCTCTCCGCATTTGCACGGGTCAGGGCTAGCAGCTCCTGCCATGGTACCTCCACAACCTCGGTCAACTCTGATGCCACCACACCAGGCTTGGGGTTACCCTCCGGTACCCTGCTGGCACAAAGTATGGGGCATCAGTCTCCAGGAGATGGCGATCCAAGGCCCTGACTGCCTCCCGCTGTGCGAAGCTGAGTCTTCGCACCTTGGTGGTCACTCCCACGTAGGTGTTGGGAAATGCCTCCAACCATGTCGCCAACACGCCGGCTGATCCCGTGAAGCAGTGTAGGTGGATGAGCTGCTCCTTGTCCACCTTCGGATGTGCCTGAAGCTGGAACATCAGGCTCAGCATAGCCTCATCCGCTACAGGCCCGCAACTCCTGGTATAGAGCACCAAAATATGGCCAGGCTTCAGGAGTCCAAGAACCCTCTGAAGCTTGTAAATTTGCTCCACCCAGGAGTCAGCGGACTCCGTGCGGTCAAGGCCTACCTCCCCCAACACGCCAACCTCAGGCAACTCCAGCAGGCTGCTCAGGGTCTCTAAATCCTCGTCGGACAGGTCCCTCTTTGGATGCGCTCCGACGGCTACCACGACCCCCTGCTGGCTTAACTCGACCACCTGCTCCCTGGATGGGTACGAGTCGGGGTCACAGAATACCCCGACCACTCTGTCCACTTGGACCTCGTAGGGCTCCCTCGCCACCTGGTAGCCGGCTATGTCCTCCAGCTTCCAGGACGCCCCATGCCCAAGTCCCTGGCCATCCGATCCAGATGGCAGTGACTGTCGAATGCCAATGGCAGCTTCGGCAGCAACTGTCTCTCCTCCTCCGCCAGCTGGAACATCCGGCGAAGGCTATCCCTTTGGTGCTCCAACAGTGACACCAGAAGCATTACCACCCTCCAATGTACAAGGGCGGTAAGCCTGTTGCCAGACTGCCGGATTTGCACCTCCTCCGGAGCTTCCACCTGCAAGGCTTTGCAGAGCTCCAGCATGGCTGTCCTGGTGGCCTCGTCTACCTCCAGATCCCTCATTCCACCTGAGGTATCTAAATATCCCACCAGGTCCGTCAAGGAGGCTCTCTGGCCCATCAACCAGCATGCTGCCAGTTTCAGGGCCCCTATCCTATTGGCGACATCCTCCCCTGATATTATGGGCTGGAACACCTCTGGCAGATGCACACGGAAAGCGTGAGACCTGGTCATCTCTGCAGCGCATCCCCTCACCGGGCACGAGTCCTTCCTCCTCTTTGGAGCCTGGGTACTCCGCTGAGGTTCGGTGGCACTCCTACGCCGAGAACTAGGCTCCGGTGAACCCCCTGTCCTCGGGACAGGCTTGACTGGGCGCACCGGCTTGGGCGGCACAAGAGTCCGGGGAGGCGTTCCAGGGCATGCCTCTGCCAAGAGTCTCTCCTCCTCGCTGATCGAGATGGGCCCAACGTCCATCTCCTCCTCTCCCTAGTGCAACAAAGGGCTGGCTCTACCAGTCCCCATGTCCACCTGGACCCTAGGCAGATCCGGATTAGTAGCCAGGCGCACGTCCCGACTCTGCTCCGGACCCCCCTTGGGACCTGACTGGCGCCGCTGCGATACCAATGGATGCACATTCATGCTGATCCATTGGCGGCTGTGGAACTGCAGGACGTCCAGTTCCTTGGCAAGGTCCCTTAGCCAAGTGCCCTTGTCCTGGCTCCTGGCCAACCCAACCTGACCGAGAAGTGTCTCGGTGGCCTGAGCCGTATCAGGTGTAAAGCTGATCCTGAATGCCAAAGTCCTTGGATTCATCAGCTTCCTCTTCCTGGTATTCGTCGCGATTTGCTGAATACCAGGACCCTTTGGGCGGGGAGGAGGCTGTTGTCCTGCTCCCCCTTTCTGGCTGGAGGAAGGCTAGGATCCTTCCTCCCTTCTCCGGTGCTGGCTGGAGGAAGGCTGGGGTCCTTCCTCCCGTCTCCGGTGCTGACTGGAGGAAGGCTTGGGTCCTTCCTCCTGTCCCCTTCCGGTGGCGGACCTTCCTGGAGAAGGCTCTCCTTCTCCGGTCTTCTCTCCGGAGAAGGCTCTCTCCTTCTCCGGTCCTCTCCCCTTCTCTCCGGAGAAGGCTTGTCCCTGGAGCGGGCACCATCCCTCCCATCACGGTTTGACATCTGCAACATACAAAGAACAGAAATTCAGTAGGTTTTTTAGGATTCAATTTGCAAAACCCTTACCCTGTTCTTACAGTCTGCACACCTATACTTGTCGATCTCCACTGCATCCGAAGGTGTAATGTCTACACAGGCCCCATGATACCATTCAGAGCAATGATCACACTGTATCATAAAACGCCCCTGCCAATGCTTACGACAAAGACAATAAACTCTATCGTCTCCCTGGGCGGTGGTAATTGTTTTGTCTGGATGACTTTGCCAGTGCTTAATCCACTGAGGAAGCACCCTATCACGGCAAAGCTTCAGCCTGTCATGGTTAACCACAAACACAGCATTTCTCATCTTAACCCTAAAGAGGAAATCTGATAATTTCGAAACAATAATTGCTGGTCCCTTCCACGGGGAGCACAGCTTCTTACATTTCCCTTTCAGGACTGCGGTATCCAACAAATACACTACATCCCCTACTTGATAGTTTTTAGTCAGCACTCTAAGATCATAATTCCTCTTCATTCTTTCAGAAGTGGCTTTCATGGTCCTACGTGCAGACTCGTGCGCTCGCTGCAACTGCGCTGCGAGTTGGCCAGGATAGCACTCTGTGTCAGCTGGTGACTGATTAGGAATAGGAAACATTAAATCGGCAGGTGTGTTTACCTCCCTTCCTAACATAAGCATATTGGCAGTGTGGCCGGTCATCCGTTAATCGGACGACCGGAGGGCACTGGCGATCTGCTGTAGATGCAAGTCCCACTGATTTTGAGATTTGCCAATAAAGCAACGGACAGCGTCCATCAAAGTACTATTATACCTTTCTACCTGACCGTTGGCAGAAGGCCTATAAGGAGTAGTGCGTGCCTTATGGATGTGTAGAACCGTACAAAGCTCTGAAAATAGCTTTGACTCAAAATTCCGTCCCTGATCTGAGAATATCTGGAACGGCATCCCGAACCTTGAGAAGAACTGGTCGACTGCGGCTCGAGCGGTTTCTTCTGCGGTCTGGTTCGGCAAAGGTATACACTCCACCCACTTGGTGAACTGATCGACCATCATCAGTACATACTCGTTACCTCGGGGCGTCCTGGGTAACGGCCCGAGGAAGTCAATATGCACTCTTTCCATTGGTGCCCCTGCCTGGTATTCAATGAGAGGACACCTACCATGCCTAGCTGATTTCTTGTTTTGATTACAAGATTCACAGCCCAACACATAGTTGGTAATATCTGCAGACATTCCATACCAAGCAAACTTCTCCTTCATTCTTTCCTTAGTCCTTTGGACACCTTGATGTCCTGACGAAGGAAGGTTATGATTAAAGAACAGAGCCCTATCCCTGAGGTCCCTTGGCAAAACCAATCGCTTATCCCCAGTTTCTGGCTCGTTCATATACAGAACCCCATCGATAAGTAAGAAATGGTCTTTATTTAACCAGTAGTACTTAGTCGCTGGGCTTGCTCTAAAAAGGCTTGACTGGCCTGGTTCCTTTTTAGTTTCCAGCCAAGTCAATATCTGGCATAGGTCGACATCCTCATGCTGGGACGAGACCACATCTTCTGTGGAAAAACCCCAACTCAGACTCTTGGAATTTCCACCTTGTGGGCCATCAGACTTGTTATTCCCCTGTAGAGCTATCGGAGCTTTATCCGGTGAAGAGGCCACTGCGTCCTGTTTCTCATCAGAAACATGTTTCTTCGCAGTCTGTCTGGTGACTACATTCACACTTACAACCTCATCTCCCGGCTCAAAATCCTGATCCCTGATCCCAAGGTATGTCGGAAAAGTGACATACCTCCTGCGGATCCACAGGCATCCCCGGACCCCAAGTCCCAAGGACCTTTGGTTCTTCTACTGGTGCACTGAAGATCAACGCTTCTGGGAGTTGGTAACCAGTAGCTGTGTCCTCCGTCTTGCCACCGTTGCCAGTCTGGTATGAATCTGTTCCGTCATTCTGCCCGTGCATGACATCCTGCAGGTCCCCATTGACTTCCAAGACTGTCCTACATTCCATGGCCAATGGAAATGAGCCTGGTGTCTTAGTTGTCAATGCCACTGCGTCCCCACTGTTTGTGGGCTTTCTCACAATACTTACACCCACCACAAGGCAGCTCCCCGAGCTGCACACCCGGCTGGTAAGCAGAGCACTGAACATCATTGAGTAACCGGGACAATGCATCTGCGTTACCATGGTCACGGCCCGCCCGGTACCTAAGTACCATATTATACTGAGATAGCTCTTCCATCCATCTCGCCAGCTGACCTTGTGGTTCGCGGAACTTCATCAACCATCTCAAGCTAGAGTGGTCGGTACGCACAACAAATGGTTTGCCTAGCAGATAGTGTCGAAACTGTCTAGTGAAACGCACCACTGCTAGCAACTCTTTGCGGGTTACACAGTACCTGCGTTGCTCCTTGGTCAAAGCATAGCTTCCATATGCAATAACCTTTTCCTCCCCATCTTGCACCTGGGATAACACCGCTCCGATTGCAAAATCGGATGCGTCTGTATCCAACACAAATGGGTCCTTAGCATTTGGCAACGCAAGTACTGGTGGATTCACCAGTGCTTCTTTCAGCTCTTGAAAAGCACTGGCCTGCTCTTCAGACCATACAAAATTGTTCTTGCCTGTGACCGCATAGAGAGGAGTGGCAAGCTTAGAGAAGTCCTTAATGAACCCTCTATGGTAGTTTGCCAAACCCATAAATCTCTCTACCTGCTTGGAATCGGTTGGTTCGGGCCAATCCCGTACCACCTGGATGTCACCTTCTGTCATTTCCACAGAGTCCTGACCAACTTTCCTTCCAAGAAATTCTACTTCCCTCTGAAATAGGGAACACTTTCTTGGCTTCAATTTTAACCCAAAGTGACGAAATCGTTGAAGGGCCTCTAGGGCTCCCCCCTGATTCTGAGCTGCTTGCTGAAACCGCACCTGAGCAGCTTCAGCCAGCTCATGCTGGCCATACCTAGCTGCTAGCTTCTCTAGCAGGCTAGAATAATTGAGCGACTCTCCCCGCTCGCACAGCAGAACATGGTATTCTGCTGCCTTACCGGTCAGACACCATGTAAGTGCAGTTAAGCACTCCTCATCTGACCACGCTGCAGCCGACGCATATCTCTTGAACTTTAGGTAGAAGGCTTCCCAACTTCCCACCCCATTAAAGGTAAGCATTTTAGGCAAGGATCTAACAATATCCTGCTGTCGGCCAAATGACTGAGTCCTGCTTGGCATATACTGCGTGTCTGGAGCAGTATAATCCACGTAAGGCTCAGTAAACCTCAACTTCCGCTTTGGCGTTGATGTCCAAATAGGAGCTGGGGTCTTCCCTCCTGCCATGAAATCTGCTGGAGATTTCAAAACCATGGCAGGCTTATCCTGTTTCCCCTGAGATCCCACTGTAGGGCTCTTAGGCCTTTGATTTTCTTGCAGCACTCGCTTTGCTGCATAGACTACAGATATTACTTCCGGCCAACTAGGACCGGAAGTCTTATCAGGAACCCCCTCTCCCCCCGAGTCTTCATCCTCTGTGTCGGGGTCTGATTGTGCCAGGGTTCTGTTAAGGCCAAAATCAATAATGGACATGGCCTCCTTTGTCAATTTCTTTCGGGTCAGGGCTTCCAAAATTTCTGGGCTAATATTCCCAGAATTCTCCCTGACCGCAATAATAGACCTGGCTAACTTTGCCTTTATACCAGGTATTCTCAACAGCTCACTTTCCGATGCAAAATTAATTGCAACAGAGAATGGGGGATGAGGCTGCACATCACAACTCATTTTAGTTGTGAAAGGAGTAAATCCCTCAGCCATCACGATAGCGTCTGGCTATTCTGCATACAGAGATGCTCCAGACACTCTATTATTCCCCTCTGTCTCGTCTACAGAGGAGTCACGTGACCGAAATGGCGCGAAATAGAAACTTAATTCTATTCCGGCCGTTTCAGGACTGAGCGCCCAAAAGCAAAAATATACGTGCAGTATCTAATGCATATACAAAGGAAGCCAAGTCAAAAACAGTGCAATATATCCTGAAACAAAGTATTTGTAAAGGATACCTAATTTGCCGCTTACCTTTCGGCTGAAATCCAAAGGGCTCGGTAGCGTTCACCAAAGAACGCGGATCCGGTCGTTAAAAACCGCTGCCACCAATGTTGTATTCGTGCCTATGTTACACTAATACAATAACCTTATCTATACGACTTACCATCCGTAGATGGAGGAGGGTCTCGTCTATTAGTAGTGGGTCGGTTTACTTCTCAGTGTAGCGTTGCGTCTGCTTCCTAAGATGGCGGACTCTATTCTACATCCGGGGCTTCTCTCAGGACCCGGATGTCCGCTCAGTCTCCGGGAACCAGCCGATAACCGGTTCCCGGCTATCACCACAGCACTAATACTACATGAAATATTTTCCCTAGAAAGCTGATATTTGGAATGGAGGTTCCCTGTGTGTTGGACATTGGTGTAGTGTAAATAAAATTGAATTTTAGGTCAAAGTCCTGTTTTGGACTTAGTTTTTTGGCTGAAATCTCAAGGATAATGTTTTGGGGTAAGTGTTAAGATGCACTAATACATCATGAAATACTTGCCATAGGTAGCTGGTATTTGGTGCCATTAGATTTTAACATTGTAGTTCTGTTAAAATAGAAAAGTATTTTGGACTTCATCTTTGTAGACAAGGTCTACAGTAGGCGAGGTTTGCTGTCCTGCGACAGTCTAGTCAAATATGGCATTTTTGACAAATCAATGGTATAACTCTTGACATAATGATCTGAATATATCTTCGTCTCATGATACCAATTGTATGACCTTAATATGAAATCCATTTGTGAAGAAATGTTTGAGTAATCGCATCACATAAAAAGTTTTTACAAACATTGTCAAATACGGCCTTTTGACACATCAAGGGCAGATAACTCTGGATATAATGATCCGATTCCACCAAAAAACTATAGGTCTCTCACGATTCAAAGCACATGCCCTCAATATTAAATCAATATGTAAAGAACTCAGAGTTATCACGTCACATAAAAAGTGTTGACAAACATTGTTAATTTGACAAATGAATGGCAGATAACTCTGGACATAATGCTCGGATTCTACCCAAGGTGTCTTCCTTTGATGATACCAAGCATATGCCCTAAACATGAAATCAGTAAGTGAAGAACTGTTGCGTCACATAAAAGTGTGGACAGACGGACGGGCAGAAAGTGATTCCTATAGGGCTAATTATGAATAGTTTCAATCGTGTTATACCTGGTACAGCCGATACCCGTCTGGAAAGCTTTCAGCAACAAATGGAAGATGGTTACCTTGTAGGATATTTTGGTATATAATGGAATCCATTACTCCCGTAAAGATGCAGCAGTCAGTCCTTCCTCTATAACTAATACCCGCCCACATGTATACCTGAAACAATTTAAAAGAGCCGATTACACGCTAGCGGACAAGTCCATTTTAGGCAATAGGGAAAACAAGAGCCACTGTGAAACTGTTAATCGTAGAGCATATATAAAATCTTAGTGTAACCTTTTTGTGATGCATTTGACCTAAAAATCGATTCGATTTCGACTTTTTACAACACAATTCGATTATTTTCGATTAAAGATTGTAATAAAAAAAATGCACAATGTAGAATAAATCATGTGTATTAACAGCTCTGAAAACAATGCTTGGACATATATACAAGTGGAAAAATCATAATAGCCTAGTCACAGATAGATCTGACTTTAACAGCCAAACCTTTCTGCAGTTTGTTTTTGGAAGTTCTTTTTTATAACTGGTCACTAAAACCAACTAAAATGGTAACACTAACATATATCAGTCTTGGCTAATTGACTAAACAGTCAAACTCTATAGAACATGCTGAATTTTATTTTAAAAAAGAATTTGAGCACTTGGAGATGTCATGTCTCTCTTCAACTGATACCGATAGCAGTTATTTGATAGTTCCATACGAGAATATAAAAGTACAAAAATGAGTCATGCAGGAAACACCAAATACAGAAACAGTCGCCCGAACAGCAACACAAGGAAACAGCAAATGTACATAACTATAAAAACATCAAGAGACTCACAAAGGCAAAACAAACATACAATAGGGGGAAGATGGAAGTACCGCCTTGGAACGGTCAGTGACAAAAGTCATGGGGGGGGGGGGTAAACCGGTTTATGGGCGCCCGACCTCACTTATTCCATCCCCACCCTAAAAGACAAACTGTAAATAAACGTATCCCCTATCCGACTAATCTACAACTGCGATGGCAAATACAGTGGTAAAGTGCATGTATAACTGAAAACATTTAAGTGAACAAACTATCCACCTATCGCTAGTGTACTCAATGATTGAGCTGCAAAACAGTAACTGTAGAAAGGTAATAAAGGGTACGACAAAAACGAAATAGTACAGATATCTGACGTTCTCCTTCCGTTTCTGGATTTAAGAGGTCGCCTTCATAGAGTACTATGTAATTTCGTTTTTGAAAGAGACTGGTCTTTATGCTAAAATATAAATCTTTTTTACCTGTTCTATTATATTATTTCTGTATTCCTTTCTACATTTTCATCTTCGTATATTTTAATGATTTACACACTCATTGATCGAGATGTTTTTATTGAATTTCGTTCCATCATAATTTTCGCAGTCCTACTAAAACCCGTGATGGTTATGTCACGGGTTTTATTCTTACTGTCACGGGTTTTCCAGCAATCGTACGAAGAGATTAGGTGGTCCTAGCTCGCTGTCGCATAAGACACTCTCATATTACTCATTCCTATTTACTAAAGCGCGAAATTCAACCAGAATGTGTCTTCTGTCAAGAGCCATACACAGTAAAACATTTTTTGATTGAATGTATTGACCTTTCTATAATAAGACGTAAATACTTTAGTGTTGATTCTATGCACCAGTTATTTAATACAGTTCCCTACGAGAATATACTTTCGTTTTTGAAAGAGACTGGTCTTTATTCTAAAATATAAACCTTTTTTACCTGTTCTATTATATTATTACTGTATTCCATTATACATTCTCATTTTCGTATATTATAATGATTTACACACTCGTTGGTCGAGATTTTTTATTGAATTTCATCGTTTCATCATAATTTTCGTCATTGGCGCTATATGACCTATTTAGAGTCGCGGTGCCGTAAAACCCAACTCACTCACTCACTCCAGCAATCGTCACGGGTTTTGTTCTAAACGTCACGGATTTTCCATCTATTGTCACGTGTCTTATTCAATTCGTCACGGCTTTTGTATTGTCAGATAAACAATGTGATACATGTACAGATAGCATAGCAACGACGTCAAAGTCATTTCTTCTTAACAACGTCATTGTTGCATTCATAATAGATTATTTTTCAAGACAATCATGTAGAAGTCCGATTTGGCGTGCATGACTGACGGCGAGATAGGGATAATCAATGCGCTTGGAACTGTCCCCACACTTGTTGATTTCAGGTGTTGGAATCACGTTCTGCAAGATGTGCAGCGATTTCTGATCGAACGAGGATGCTTACGGGAAGAAATTAAATGTTATAAAGATCACATGCGGTTCATGTTCCAACAAGATACACATGAAGGTTCGTGTGAGGCGATCACGGAGCTTAAAAAAGCATGGATGGCCTAATTTAAAAAGTACTTTGATGACCGCATTCTGCCAAACTTGTCAAAGGGCGATCCAAAATTTGACTAATTTTGATCCGTATAGTGGCATTACTCAGAACCAAAGTGAAAGCATGAACAAACTGTTAAAGAGTCTGAACAAATGGAAAGAGGTCATGTGATGTCATTGTCCTGTCATTTCTCTGCTTGCACCAATATTACATCAAGGAAATTTCTCGGGGTGTGCAGGTCTTGGAAATTATACACTGAAACCTCAATACATATCGGCACGAATAGACGTATCAGACATAGTTAAATTCTCAGTTTGCAAACCAGAAGACATCGTATCTGCCATCAAATAAAACCAATTTAACACAGATACCGATAGAACAACAGAATCAACCACACAGCCAACAAAAGTCAACACCACAATATCACGGGCAGACGAATTGATCCAAAATGACAAAATAGCCTTTTCTGGAAAACTGGGAACATTTACAATCATACCCTAGCAGATTACAAACCATATGTCATAAAGCTGTTTCCCGAATCATGTTCCTGTCACTCTCCAAACTGTTGCCATTAAAAAGTCACTGGGAATGGAAATCAAACTAAAACATCCTCCAAACCTGACAACCCTTAAGGCCAAAAATGAAAAGAAAAAATCAGGAAGAAAACTACCACCACAAGGAGATTTCGATTATGACACAGAACTCATGACTAAAGCCGGAATATTTGTGACGGATCAGGATAATCCCATGAGAGTAAAACCCCTGACGAAAGCTGGAATATCCGGGATGGATCAGGAAAACCCCATGAGAGTAAAACCGGAAAACCCCATGAGAGTAAAACCCGTGACGAAAGCTATTGATGAAAATCTAGATGGTGAAGACGAAGTGACTTACACTAACGGAAGAGGAAACTGCCAGGTGAAAGGGTTATGAGGAAACTGCCAGGTGAAAGGGTTTCCAATACATCAACAAGTGCACCAGACTGGCTCAGGGTCGGCAGCATTGCCCTGAAAGATGAAGAGAAACAAATTCTCTTTTCCGCAACAGAATGGGTAAATGACAGAATAATCGATGCTGCACATTAACTGATCAAACGCTAATTGCCTCATTTTGGGGGGTTAGACTCGTGCCTTAAAGCATCCAACAAAAGTTTTGAACGTTGTCATGGCAACTTTATTCAAATCAAAAACGGACCCGCAGAATGGGGGATCTCATTGGCTTACTTTGTCAAACATAAAATCCAAGACGAAATCGGAAGTAAAAGTGTTTGACTCTGCATTCACGTCCATGAGTTTTCCCGTACGAGAAGTCGTTTGTTGCCTGCTGCGCAAAGGCCTTTGGCCAAAACGGAATGACAAAATTTGTCTAAAATTGATGGACTGCCTTTCAACACAGTTTTTATTGAAAACTTTTTAAATGATAGGGAATTTCAAGTCCGCGTTGGAACTACTCTTTCTGATATGCAAAAGCAGGAAATGGGTGTTCCACAAGGAAGTATTTTGTCAGTTACTCTATTTAATGTTAAAATTAATAATATTGTTCAATCTATTACTAATGACACGGATTGTTCATTGTATGTTGATGACTTTTTAATTCGTTACCGTTCTAAACACATGCGTACTGTTGAACGTCAACTTCAACAGTCCATTGATAAAGCTCAAAAATGGGCTACTGAAAACGGTTTTAGATTTTCAAAGTCTAAAACAAATTGTGTACATTTCTGTCAACTGAGAAAATTCCACAATGATCCGGAGTTGCACTTGAATGGTGATCCCATTCCTGTTGTAGACCAGGCAAAATTCCTCGGTGTCATTTTTGACAAAAAACCTTCCTTTATACCTCATATTAAATATTTAAAGGCTAAATGCCAGAAAACACTGAAATTGCTTCGCGTTCTTGCACATACCGAATGGGGTGCAGATCGCAATGTAATGCTAAAATTGTATAGAAGTTTAGTGAGGTCCAAACTGGATTATGGTAGTGTTGTATATGGCTCTGCAAGGAAATCATACTTGCAGATGCTTGATCCAATTCATCACCAAGGTTTACGTTTAGCATTGGGTGCCTTTAGACCTAAAATCAACGTTTATTTGAATCTAAGGAAAAGGTAATTCCATCTTTCGAAATACGTATGAAAAACTGTTTTCAAAATAGTGATATAGATTTGTCTTTGGTTGAAAAGACTAAAGTTGAATCTATACCACCTTGGACTATTAAACCACCAAAAGTTATTTTTGAACTAACACGGCATACAAAGTCTGAAACAAGCTGGCTTGAATTCAGTTCTTTTTTAAATGAAATAATTTCAAGATTTGAAGATTATGAACAAGTTTATACTGATGGTTCAAAAGATGATGAGAGAGTCGCAGCTGCCTTTGTGGCTGATGACACAGAGACAAAGTTTCGGCTTCCCGATAATGCCTCCATTTTTTCAGCAGAGATCAAAGCTATTGACTTATCTCTTGATTATATTGCTGGAAAATCATATAGTAAACATATAATCTTTTCGGATTCTCTTTCTGTTTTACAATCTCTGAGTAAATGTTCTTCAAAAAATGTTCTTATTAAAAACCTTGTTTTAAAATACCATGAAATGTCTAATTCAAAAGATGTAATATTTTGTTGGATACCTAGTCATTGTGGAATACAGGGCAACGAGAGGGCGGACCTTGCAGCGAAGTCTGCCCTTGAATCGCCTGAATCTGACATGAGAATACCGTATTCGGATTTCAAACCACAAATTACTAGACATATTCTATATAAATGGCAGGGGTCTTGAAATGAGGAAACTCATAACAAGCTCCATGCTGTTAAACCTATTTTAGGTGAACATTTTTGTTCATGCTTGCCAATTCGGCGTGATGAGGTCGAATTGGCCAGAATAAGAATTGGACATTCTTTTTAACTCATTCATTTTTACTGAAAGGTGAAGTTCAACCTGAATGTTAATTTTGTTTTGAGCCTTATACAATTCAGCACATTCTCATTGAATGTCCTGATTTAATCTTAATCAGAGATAGGTTCTTTCAAGCAGATTCCCTGAGGGAACTGTTTGAGCTGGTAGAAATGCCAAAAATATTTGATTTTTTAAAAGCCATTAATATATATTCTAAAATTTAAAAGGTATATTTTTAGAATGTCGATTATGTTTTGTCCTTATTTTATTTACAATCCTGTTGATCGGACTGACATTTACATAATCTAGTGAGATTGTCTTTATTTGATTTCATCATATAGATTTATTTACATTATTTATTCGGCTCTATATGACCATCAGTGTCGATGGGCCGTTAAACACCATTCATTCATTCATTCAAGCAGATTCCCTGAGGGAACTGTTTGAGCTGGTAGAAATACCAAAAATATTTGATTTTTTAAAAGCCATTAATATATATTCTAAAATTTAAAAGGTATATTTTTAGAATGTCGATTATGTTTTGTCCTTATTTTATTTACAATCCTGTTGATCGGGACTGACATTTACATAATCTAGTGAGATTGTCTTTATTTGATTTCATCATATAGATTTATTTACATGATTTATTCGGCTCTATATGACCATCAGTGTCGATGGGCCGTAAAACACCATTCATTCATTCAACACAATAGTAATGACTGGGTTGTACGCAATAGCGAACGCAACTGCCGAGGCGTTCGGTATTGAACCAACAAGCACGAGTACGACCCACAGTTGTTAAAAGGTCACCTAATGAAATGCTTCGAAGCCATTGAGTTCAGTCCATTTCCTGCTGGTACACGCACACCATCCAAGCCCATGCGCTACACTTCATATCTGAAAGTGTTCTGTTCATGTACGATGCCAGAAGACGGTGACTAGTGTAAAATATGGTTTCACCCGGCATGCAAAGGACTGTCACAGGAAGAGATTCCCGAGGGACATATCCCTTATTATTGTAAGAATTGCATACCCGGCATGCAAAGGACTGTCACAGGAAGAGATTCCCGAGGGACATATCCCTTATTATTGTAAGAATTGCATAAATAAGCACAGAAAATGAGTAAATCTTATATTATATAGAATGTATACATGCTGTAATGAATGTGTGATTAATAATACATGTTAGTATAAACACTATATTCGGCGTATGTCATGGGTTTTAGTAGATCCCAAATTTTCGTCATTGGCGCTATGACCTATTTAGGGTTGCGCAGCCGTAAAACCCAACTCACTCACTCTAGAAAGAAGGGAACCAGAATTATGACAGTGTCTCAAACAGCTGTGAGATTCTGTAAACCTTAAACTCGTGTACATTTCTGATTTATGAAAACAAGTTAGTCTTCGTGTTCATAAATATGTGTCGATGGGCCGTAAAACACCACACGTATAAAATTGAGTATCCTAAAATTTGTCAAATTGGCCAATCATAAATGGTTAAGGGGAAATGTTTAAACTGTAATTTCTGATGTAAAGAAGTCAGTCAGAAAAGGAGAAAAGCAACACGAGGTTAAAACTCAGGAGGGCTGAATTGGCTGAAACGCCAATGGTCGACCGGAAATAAGCAATACATATTAGTAGCTTGCCGATGGCATTGGCTATATCACTTCAGTAACTGCTAGGGTTAAGGAAAAAATCTGAAGAAAACCTAAAAAAATCCTGAAAATTTCTATGTCCAACAGCTGTTATTCCGTGAAAATACAATGCAGCGTATCAAAGTTTAACCTTGACCTGTAACCCATAATAACTTAATATCCAACATCACTTCAATAGTGGAAGAAGGAAAAGGAAATTCAGAGAATTAGTTCTACAGAATGTTTCCTTTCCTGAAGTCCGTAAAATTGTGGAAGCTTCAAAACCTTCCACAAAGGACGAGAAGCTTGTTCCTATTACTCCTCCATCCAAACTAAATATCTTTTCATTAATCAATAATGAAAAATTGCGTAATACAATGGAATTGTAGGGGACTTAAGGCAAATTATAATGAGATTCTTCTGTTGCTAAATAAATATGACCCGGCCATAATGTGTCTTCAAGAACCATTCTTGAAGGACACTGATCAAGTCAACTTTAGAAATTATTCTATTTATAATCATATTTTTAGCGATGGTGAAAGAGCTGCTGGTGGCTCTTCTATCATTGTGAACAATTTTCTAAATGCCAGAAAACACTGAAATTGCTTCGCGTTCTTGCACATACCGAATGGGGTGCAGATCGCAATCTAATGCTCAAATTGTACAGAAGTTTAGTGAGGTCCAAACTGGATTATGGATGTGTTGTGTATGGCTCTGCAAGAAAATCATACTTGCAGATGCTTGATCCAATTCATCACCAAGGTTTACGTTTAGCATTGGGTGCCTTTAGGACATCCCCTGCTAAAAGTTTATACGTTGAGGCGAATGAGCCATCACTCTACTTTCGTCGTGAAAATATATCCATGCAGTATACCCGCTAAATTAGCGTCAAATCCTGCTCATAAAAATGTATTTAGACCTAAATATCAACGTTTATTTGAATCTAAGGAAAAGGTAATTCCATCTTTCGGAATACGTATGAAAAACTGTTTTCAAAATAGTGATATATATTTGTCTTTAGTTGAAAAACCTAAAGTTGAATCTATACCACTACCTCCTCCTTACTACCTCCATTGTTATAAAAATCCCTAAAAAGGTGTTTTTGAAGGCTAAAAGGTCAAATAGGGAGTCACCCTATGGGGCAATCACCCTACACTCTAAAAACACTTTTTTAGAGTTTAATAACCATGGGGGAATTGCCTAGTTTGGCAGTTGTCTTGCGGGGCATTTGTCTGTAGGGCAATACTCTTATGGGCAGCATACTTAATCCACAGAAGTATTTTTGACGGGTGTAGGGCAAACCCCCACTAGGACGTAACCCCATAGGACAAAACCCCATGTTAAACAAAATTATGTATTTAATTAAGGAATTATATATATAAATGGCACTTCATAGCAATAGCAAGGGAGAATAAAACATACGAGAAAAGAAATAAGTATAAATATTTAATTTCAATGGGAATAGTTTTTTTTATATCTTTTTACAAACAGAATAGATCCAGATCATACAGATTCTAAAACAAAGCCATCTGATCAGGTTCTAACCTATTTGCTCACTGACAATTAATGAATATTTATTAGGTGAACCACATTCTATACAAAAAGGCATACATCATACATGGTATAACCACAATTAGCTAATTCCTTTTATTAACGTCCGAACAGGGTAGACCCTAATCATTTTAACAATTTTATGATCTGACTCAACCATGTTTGCTTTGGTACACTTAATATAGATTAGATTATAATAGATATTGATAATATATTATTAGCACATATTGCATATAAACTATTATAATATAACCACAATTAACTGATTCCTTTTCTTAATTTACAAACAGGATAAACCCAAATTATTTTCAAAGCTTTATGATCTGGCTCAACAATGTTTACTTTGGTACACTTAATATAGATTCGATATGGATAATGTAATATTAGCACATATTGCATATAAACTATTATAATATAACCACAATTAACTGATTCCCTTTCTTAACTTACAAACAGGGTAGACCCAAATCATTTTCAAATGGAAAAGTAGTAAAGTCAAGCAGGCAAAGCCACATACAAGACGCAACCACCACCAAAACACCGATAGACAGAATGACACACATACACAAACACACAAAAACCAGAGACAAACGTTCCACACATGAACAAAATCACAAGCACAAAGACGCACGGCAAACAAAAGGAAGGGTGACAGAGTACCGCCTTGGCACGGTCAGTAGCAAAAACACCACTGGGGGTTTAAACCGGTTTACGGACGTCATAACCTCACTTCTCTCAAAGTCACCCTAGCATTACAAATAGTGTAAATAAAGGTATCAAAGTTTAATGATGTGGATCAACAATATTTTCTTAACTTACAAACTGTAGACCAAATCATTTTCAAAGTTTTATGATGTGGCTCAACAATGTTTGCTATCACTATTGAACATTGATACCGCTAAAAACAATTAAATTAAAAAGTAAAATTAAAAGCTCATTTAACTCAGTTGGCTTACAATTTATGAATTTGAAGAACTTAAGTCACAGTATCCTGACCATATTTCCATATATACTGATGGTTCTAAAGATGAAAATAAAGTCGGTTGTGCTGTAATACAGTACAAGCCCCGCGGACTTTTTGTTTTCCGCGGCCCATCGCAATTTTATCCAACGCGGACACGGGTATTTTTGTCCGCGCTGATATGCGGTCTTCCGCAATCGAGCGCGGGTTGTGATGGGTCCGCGCTGGTCCCTCCACAGGGGCACTCGTCGCCGGGCGCGATCGTTATCACCGCAGGTCGCGGTGGTATCATCGTGGACCACTGCGGATCGCGCTGGACCTTACCTGGATTGATATTTATATCCTTTTCATCCTTTTATATCCATTTTCACGGCTTATCTTTCTCTTTACATGTACATACAAATATATACATCCACATTTTGCA
Organism: Azorinus chamasolen; assembly: GCA_963576725.1. Classification (NCBI taxonomy): domain Eukaryota; kingdom Metazoa; phylum Mollusca; class Bivalvia; order Cardiida; family Solecurtidae; genus Azorinus; species Azorinus chamasolen. Next base: position 40,340,926 of record OY755241.1, on the reverse strand, counting down.
AAATTGATATGAAATGTATGAAATAAAACACTCGAGAAATGGTTCGTTTGGACTAATTCCAAACTGAAACTGTTCTGTATACGGCAAACACAAATTAATTCATCCATATTTTTTGGCGCGTTTGATTGTACTGGAATATAACCTGTCCGTGAATTGTCTGATTCGTTTCTGAATAATATGGGTGCGATATTCTAGTATGCTTTCTATTTCAATTATTTGTTGTTCAATACGTAAGATGTTTTATATAGAAACACGGAACACCCGTTAAACACAAAACACACACAATAAGTTACTAGGTTGTATAACTTGTATCAGGTTTGCATACATTTGTGCACATTGTTAGTGAATTCATCTTCATTTCGACTCTATGTTTTAGGTTCCAATTCTAATTCCCAATCGATTTTGTTTTCAGTTTCACATCAGTGTAAATTTTAATTATCAGAAATCTACTGGAAACGACCATCAAAACCTATTGATTCTGTTATGAGAATAGTCCTGACTGGTCTTCTTATGATTTCTGTATAGATCTACATGTATATAAATATTGTTCTGGCAGACGAAAGAATTGAGGGATTTTATTTACTAATACATCTAATATCAATTCAGCCAGGTGCGTTGTAAAGTTAGAAGTTTTCTCCATTATTTAATCTTGGTTCGGCAGCTTAAATGTACGTTTTAACCAGTTTCAATAGCCATTCGAATAATACTTTTATGGTTGTTTTATTACCCTTGTGCTTAATATTTTACTGTGTACAAATGTACCTGTGTACATGTTTTGTCTTTCTGCTTGCTGTACATGTACTGCATGTTTAGATTCTGCTCAATCGATTCACTGCCATGATGTACCTGCATCCTATGGATTAAAAAAGATAATCCATTTTTTTTCTAAAAACGTAGATATAGATGTAAAGCAGTTTTTGGTTCTGGTTTGATAATGAGATATTGGACGTCTGGTCTAGATCTAAAGTGTTGTTAATGTCATGGCAACCGAATTCTGGGAGTGAAGGGGCATACGAATTAAATTAATCAATGTTATTAAAGAAGCGTATACAGTATGTACATGGTTTATCAAACCACGGACCTCGTACACCCACATTCTTTCGTTAAACGGATATGTCTAAACCAACGTGTCGTCTGCTTAAATTCCATGACCTATTCCTTATTTAGAAATAGATCACAATTTCCCATTGTAAGTTATATTTACTATTAAACCCTTCCATGTCAAACTTGAAAACTCTAATGTTTGCAAACAGTTTGGATCCTGATCAGACGCCGCGTCTTATAAGGATCCAAACCATTTGACACTTATATTAAAGTTTCTTAAGACCCATTCCTCCATACATGTAGGCTCAATTTGGATCCAACCTCTTTGAATAAATCTACCGAAAAGGAGCATTAAGTAGATAAAATTATTGTTTTTAGAATTTTGTAATTTGAAACCATTGTGTTAAATAGAGCATATACTCCTATACGTGTAGGAGCAAATGCTCTTTTTATCACATTGGTTTCAACAGGTGACTTTTACAGAGGCGTAGAAAGGAGTATTTATGGAGGAAAGGGTTAAGTAAAAACTATCATATTTTTTTTATAAAGAAAAGTAGATGAAACATGTAAGCAGACAATGATTTGACAGTGACTATTTTAGTGGATTATTACGTCATAATGACAGTGAAGCGGTTTATAGCATACAGTACAGATTACAGCAAACACCTCCTTTCAACAACACTTTAAATGAATCCCCAAAACTTACAGTGGAACCTCTCTACATCGATACATGTACAAATAAAATGTCTGTTTTAAGACAGGTGGCAGATTAATGCAGGATAAAAGTACCTTTGTCCTGCATTAAGCGGCCACTTGTATTCAAAAGATCCCAGGTATTCCTTACTGGGTTGTCTCTTGAGAGAGATTTGCCATGAAACTCCGATGAGCAACAACCTCTCTACAACGACAATACAGAAGTTTATATCCCCCAGAGTGTTGCTTTGCTGAGGTTATACTGTAGTTATAATTTATTAATAAATACGTACAGCAAAATATATCTCTCATACATGTACGCCAACTTTCTTTCTTTTTAAAAGCATATTTCTTAATTTAAATGCCAATTTCTAGTTTTAAAGTAAGCCGGTGGTCTAATATTCGATGCGTTAAAAATGTAACTGCCCCTGATAATAACAAAATTACTGCAAAACCTGATAAAACGAACCCTTTGACCATACCGAGAAAATGACCTGATTAGAGAGGTTCTCAAACCGGTATAGCGAAGTAAAATAACAATTCAAAACAGTTGAATTGGATGTCATTTAAAAAAGTGGTAACTAAACACAGGATACATGTAGCTCCAAAATCGCTTTAGAAAGATTATCGGTTAAGGGGCGGCGATTGTAAACAACCATTCTTAAAAATGTTGATTTGACGGTCGTTTAAAACAGATGACAGCTAATTGCAGAAATGAAGTAATTTAGAAAGCTCCTTACTCTTTCTGCATTACCGATTTCCTGTGTAATCAACCGTTCGTTTTTAGAACAATGTAGGTATTTTCTTTTTTATCCTTTGCGAGCAAGTAGAGCAAGTAAAATAAAATAAAATTTGAAGGGGACAAATGTCAGCCCTATCCTCCCATGCCCAAATAGGAGAACAAATGTCCTAGAGAGAAAATGTCCGTATACCGAAGGGTATATACAATGTACAACAAGAAACTGGAATGAATCGGCCTTCAGGAACGCCCTATACATTACCAGCTGAACTTTGGAAAAAAAGACCCCATGATATGGCCTTTCTTTGAAATGGAAGACATTCTTATTTATATGTTGGACATGCCTCATATGTCGAATAGGGGTACACTCAAAAGTCCTTTACTGCAAAAGCTCCTCATCTAAAAGCCCCTCACTACAGAAGCCCCTCGATCAAAAGCCCCTCACTAAAATGTCCAAGGCTTACAAAAGCCCCCACTATTTTTGTTAATTAATCATTATACTCCAACTATTTTGACAAAGTGGACCAAAATCAAAATTACAGCTGTCTGGATCTACCCTGTTTACTGAATGACCAGTTTATAAAGATTCATTAAGTAAGGTAATTAGCACACTCTATACTTATAAAAGTAAACATTGTAGATCACAAGGAGGAGATTCCTTATATTTATTTCAAACAGGGTAGACCCAAATCAAATCTTAAGCTATATGATCTAGTTCAACCATGTTTGCTTTGTGACAGTTAATATAGTTCCAATAGCTATGGATGATGTAATATTAGCCATATTATTTATAAATTATTATAATATTACCCCAATTAACTTAAACACAAACTTTTTTCCATTTTCTAATTCCTTAACTTTCTTAAATTTCAAACAGAATAGACCAAAATCAAAATACTGAGCAATCTGATATGGATCTACCCTGTTTGCTCAATGACAAGCTTATAAAGATTCGTTAAGTAAGGTAATTAGAACACTCCTTTTAAAAGTACACTTAACAAATCACTTAAAGTTCAATTAATGTTAGTATTGTTTTTTGTGAGGGGCTTTTGTAAACATTGACCATTTTGGTGAGGGGCTTTGCAAGAGGGGCTTTTGTAGTGAGGGGCTATTGTGATACACGCGTTGAATAATTTAGATCAACAGTATTTAGAATTTTAAATCTCGTTTTGTTTCAATAAGATCTAGATATTAAGATATACATGTACAGTCTCACGGCGTTCATTTATGTGTTGTAAAATGTCTTCTTTCTGGCTACTGTAAAGTACCATATCAGATCTAGTAAAAGTATTTTAGTATAGATCTAGATCGTATCAATCTATACTGTCTTTAGAACTAGAATTCGCAATAATCTAACTGGTTTTAATCGGTAGGGTTTAATTATGCTTAGCCATAGATCTAATTAGTCAAAGCATAGTTATCTTCTATTTTTCGGGAAACAATTTAACAAATCATAACTTTAGACAATTGGCACATTGTTAGGTAGTTCGGTTTCATTACACGCATTCCTGTTACGTAATAATTCATAACTTTGTTGACAGTGTGTGATAAATGGCAGTTGTGTGACACTGACCCTTGCCCCCTGCTGAGAAATTAGGGGTTTTACTGACCATCTGGCACCTTTGATCGTTACTATTTTCTTATGTCTAGCTAGTAAATTACAGCATACATGTATTTAGGCTGAGTAAATAATATAATAATATATTCTCCAACTGCCAACACAATTCATTTTCAGTATTTAAAACAAACAGTTTGTATTGTTAAATGCGGGAAATAAAACTACTGACATTTGAACACTGTAGAACCAGACAAGGTGGCTCAAAAAGCAACCATCTGACCAGGGTCTTCACTGTGTATTATTCAAAATCAAATAGCTAAGTTAGGTCTTATATAATGAATGGAATATACAGTTAAACAATGACGGGCCATTCCACCTTAAAATACAAACCTTCTCTATGATAAACGTGTTTTCAAGCATTTGCAAACAGCGTAGTCCCAGATCATACGCATGATCTGGACCTGCTCAGTTTATTTACGGAACTGTAATAGGCCCGACTCTACAATTTCTACCAACATCAAAACAATCTTGTCTACAAATGCCATTCAAAACATTAGCTTATAAATATTCATGATATCATTATTTCTTACATGAATACTGAACAGGGAAAGGGTTAATCAGCATAAGTAACAGAATTACAAGAATGTTTTCATAGTTATACAATTCATAAAACTATGTTTATTAATTTAAAACTCTTAAATGATAAGACTCAGATCAGATTTCTTAAATAAAAGCTGTTTGACCAGGAGTCTGCTCTGTTTGCTTATCCCTTTACCATATATAAACAATGTCCATGCCTTTGCAAACAGAGTAGACCAAGATCTGAAGGCGCCTGTTGGAGTCGTATGATCGGGACCAGCTCTGTTTACTTGTGAAATTATATAAGATCTGACTCTACATTTTCTACAAGTACCAAGAAAAGTCATGGACCGCGTACCTACACCATTATAAAAATCAACTTAAAAATAGCATGATGTCATCTGTTCCGACATAAATATTAAACAGGGAAATGGTTGAAACCCACCGACAACCAAACTTTAGGTTACGCTTCAGCTAGAGATCCGCACGTCTGACATGACCCGGCAACAGAAGTAAAAATTCTGAGAGCATCGACGCTTTTCACGTGCTTGCAAACAGAGTAGACACGGATACGATGGCTCTTATAGAAACCGTATGATCAGGGTATTCTCTGTTTGCTTATGAATTTATGTTGAATCTAAATATATAGTTTTGTTCCAATACCAAATCAGCCTCAGTACATAAGCTATTTTAAAGATAAATTTAATAAATATTCATGATATCGGTATTTCGGTTTACGGACATTTGCCCCCCGGACACTTGCCCCCGGACCTTTGCCCCCTATTTGGGGCCTTAAAAAAAGGATAAAATATAATTTTGAAAAAAGGGTGGTATTTTTTCCAGTGGCATATATTCCAATGGCATTTTTCCAAATCAGGGTGGCATTTTTTTCCAGTGGCATTTTTCCGCACACCGCATTAAGCAGTCACTTGCCTTTGAAAATGATACACTAACACTAATTCGATGTTTTTACGCGGAAACAAAATTTAGTCGATTTTTATTTTAAAAGAAGACAGAAGGAAACCCGGTAAGATACAAAAAACATTTTTAAAAGCAAATTCTTTCAGCATAATAAATGTAGGTAACTTGGACATTCTCTATAGAACCCTGAAAGTTTAAAAAGATAAAAAAAAAATATGCAGATCAACCCTTAGCCCGCCGAGCGTGGCTTCCTTAATATTTACAAACAGTTTGTATACTGAACAGATGATGAGTTCCCCAGAGTGTTACTAGAGTTAAATATGTCTGACTCTCATTTTTCTGTTTGTTTTCAACGAACTAAAGCAATGCTTATTTCATTTATTTTGCAGACTACATTTTTTAAGCGGACAATAATTCAGTATAATGAGGGTCAAATGTTTTGGTCATACATTAAAACAATGATCGCTTTGCGTGCTCTACAATGTACGGAAACTAACTTGGTGTTTCAGCGCAGGGGGTCATTGATTTATGGTCATCATTGTGTTAATTATTTGGTCATCAATAAAGTTCCGACAACTTTAAAGAAAGACTATCGGGTATTTCCGCTCTTTTGCTACTATCAAGATGTCACAGCTCATTGGTTCAGTATCTTTAAGACCCACCCATTGAAAAGACATAATCCAATCAACTGTCACCTATAGGCGTGTCAATCACCAATAATTGATATTGCTCTTCATAATTGACGAGCGGCCATCTACATTTCCCACAATATTAAATATAGAATGAATGGGTATTATGTATTCAAAATCTCTTCATATTGTACTTTAACCCTTTCCCTCATATGAACGTATTTTCACGCAATTGCAAACAGAGAAGGGTCTTCTCTGACCTCTTAGAGGAGCCGTCTGATCAGGGTCTACTCTGTTTGCTAATAGAATTTGATAGATATATTTCTTTGCTTTGTTAAATAGCTGCAATGTCCCCCCTTCCATATTTCATTCATAACTATTGTTGTCCATGAATATTCAGTAATTATTGAAATTTTGAATAAACATAGAACAGGGAAATGTTAAATAAAACAAGAGATGTTTGTAAAACATGTATACCCCCCGACCCCCTGACCTTTGATCTAGTGACCTCAACCATAGAGGTCATCTAGCGGTCGTGACTAATCACCACAGCAACTTTGAATATCCTAAGCCAAACCACTGATCATTTATTGATCTGAAAACATTTCACATATTCAGGTCATGGTGACCTTGACCTTTGACCTAGTGACCTCAACAACTTTAAGGGTCATCAAGTGGTCACAACCAACTACCACAGCAAGTTTGAAGATCCCGAACCAAACCATTGAGCAGTTATTAATTGGAAACCATTTCATCAGTTAAGGTCATGATGACCTTGATCTTTAACCTAGTGACCTCAAAATCAATAGGGGTCATCTAGTTGTCATGACCAACCACCTCAGCAAGTTTGAAGATCCTAAGCCAAACCCTTGAGCAGTTATTAATCGCAAACCATTTCACCAGTTAAGGTCATGGTGACCTTGACCTTTGACCTAGTGACCTCAACAACTTTAGGGGTCATCAAGGGGTCACAACCAACCACCACAGCAAGTCTGAAGATCCTAAGCCAAACCCTTGAGCAGTTATTGATCAGAAACCATTTTACAAGTTAAGGTCATGGTGACCTTGACCTTTAACCTAGTGACCTCAAATACAATAGGGGCCATCCAGTTGTCATGACCAACTACAGCAGCAAGTTTGAAGATTCTAAGCCAACCCCTTGAGCAGTTATTGATTGGAAACCATTTGACCATTTAAGAGCATGGTGACCTTGACCTTTGACCTAGTGACCTAAAAAGCAATAGGGGTCATCTAGTGGTCATTACCAACCACCACAGCAAATTTGAAGATCCTAGGTCAAACCCTTGAGCAGTTATTGATCAGAAACCATTTTACCAGTTAAGGTCATGGTGACCTTGACCTTTGACCTAGTGACCTCAAAATCAATAGGGGTCATCCAGTGGTCATGACCAACTACCACAGCAAGTTTGAAGATTCTAAGCTGAACCCTTGAGCAGTTATTGATCGGAAACCATTTAACCATTTAAGGTCATGGTGACCTTGACCTTTGACCTAGTGACCTCAAAATCAATAGGGGTCATCTACTTGTCATGACCAACCACCACAGCAAGTTTGAAGATCCCATGCCAACCCTTGAGCAGTTATTGATCGGAAACTATTTCACCATTTTAGGTCATGGTGACCTTGACCTTTGACCTAGTGACCTAAAAAACAATAGGGGTCATCTACTTGTCATGACCAACCACCACAGCAAGTTTGAAGATTCTAGGCCAAGTCGTTTATTAGTTATCGTTCGGAAACCATCGATCTACCGACCGACAGACAGACCGCTTGAGCAGTTATTGATCAGAAACCATTTTACCAGTTAAGGTCATGGTGACCTTGACCTTTGACCTAGTGACCTCAAAATCAATAGGGGTCATCCAGTGGTCATGACCAACTACCACAGCAAGTTTGAAGATTCAAAGCTGAACCCTTGAGCAGTTATTGATCGGAAACCATTTAACCATTTAAGGTCATGGTGACCTTGACCTTTGACCTAGTGACCTCAAAATCAATAGGGGTCATCTACTTGTCATGACCAACCACCACAGCAAGTTTGAAGATCCCATGCCAAACCATTGAGCAGTTATTGATCGGAAACTATTTCACCATTTTAGGTCATGGTGACCTTGACCTTTGACCTAGTGACCTAAAAAACAATAGGGGTCATCTACTTGTCATGACCAACCACCACAGCAAGTTTGAAGATTCTAGGCCAAGTCGTTTATTAGTTATCGTTCGGAAACCATCGATCTACCGACCGACAGACCGACCGACCGACCGACCGACCGACCTACCGACCGACATGTGCAAAGCAATATACCCCCATTTTTTCAAAAGGGGGGTATAACAATCTCTATAAGCTTGAAATTGATGTCGGTGAGGGTTTGACGTTAGGTTTAAAACCAGTCAATGTTATTTTACATGTAAGTATTATTTTAAGAAATTGTTAATACAAGATATCCATCCATGCTATCAGATCGGACAAGGCCTTATAGACCAGTTATATTGAATTTGTCTGTTGTTGTCGTGGAGACATAGCATGCTACGAGCACCTGTGAATCAATACAGGGGCACTGTATTAAAATGAAATATTTATCATGTTTTAGACTTTGTTATGGTCTGATACATAATTAATAAGCCCATAATATATTTCCTCACCGTCCCTGTCCCTCTCTCTGTGTACAATTGTTGTTGTTTCTAAGAAGTCCTCTCCCCCAAATTAACATTTACAATGATACGCAATCACAAGGCCAGAAGGGACGTCAAAATATCTCTCTCTCCGTCTCTCTCTCTCTCCCCCCGTCTCTCTCTGTCTCTGTCTCTCTCCCTCTCTCTCTCTCTCTCCCTCTCTCTCTGTCCGTCTCTTCCACCTCTTACTCTCTGTCTGTCTGTCTGTCTGTGGCTGTCCCTATCTATCTGTCTCTCTGTGTGTCTCTCTTTCTGTCTATGTCTCTGTGTGTGTGTCTCTCTCCCCCACCCTCTCTCTCTCTCTCTCTCTCTCTTCCCGCAGATATGAATGGATTACGTATGACTATCTATCATTTCAACTTTTATATTGGCAATGGAGTAATAATTTCCCCAGGACGAATGGCAATTTATGCTTGACAGATCCTATAAGAAACCAATGCACACCCTGATCATACAGCCTCTAAGAGCTGTCTGATCTGGGTCTGCACTGTTTTTAAATTGCGTCAATATATGCTACTAGCATGAAAAGGGTTAATATGACTTAAATGAATATTATTACGATCGCAGCTTTGAACTCATCTGAAAGACAACGACATACCAATATTTGGCTATCTGTTATTTCACGTGGCTCTTTTATACAGAGTAATGATTTATGCAGGCGACTGCTTTGCGCCGTTTCAAAATAAATTATAATACAATAAGCTACAATAGTTTTCATCTTAATTCTGATATCAACTTAAATCTTGTAGCTGCACTACATGGTCGGTCAAACAAGAATAGCTGTAACAGTATAGATTATTAGTGTAGATGCGGTGTATTAGTGTATTAGTGTAGATGCGTTTCGAACTTTATAATTATTTAATCAACTGTTTGCATCTCTTCGTCGAATGATACCCAGTTCAACCCTTTACTCCATAGGTACTCATTATAGTGCGTTAATCCATTCCTCCACTCAAAAATAGTTCCACTTGATACATTCATGAATATGCGCCATAAGAAATATTTCTATATCACAGTAGACGGTAGCTTAAAGCAGGCTGGGAAAAACGCAAAATGGTCCCATTCAGCCTGTTTTAATCAAACATCTGTCTTCAATACTGAACACAAACTATGGAGTAAAGTGTTAAGGTTTCAAAAAAAGTATTTCAACAAATAATGGTTGGATACAACTCTCCACCCCTTTACCCTTTCCCTCATATAAACCTGTTTTCACGCATTTGTCGAGAGAATAGACCAAGATCAGACCGCTCCTAGAGGAACCGTCTGATCAGGGTCTACTCACTTTGCTTAAAGAATTTTATAGATCTGTTTATTTGCTTTCCTAAAATGCCTACAATGCTCCACCTTCCATAATTCATTATAACTATTTTGTCCATGAATATTCAGTAGGTACATGTACATTTGTATTTAAATTTGGAACACATAAAGAACAGGGAAAGGGTTAATACGCGCGTGGGGTCGAAACAAATATGACCGAGTGCTCCTGATATCTATAATCTCTGCGCTACGCATTTTCTGAAAATCAGATTGTGAAAACAAATGCTGCTGATATTTTGTATCTATTTCTTTTTTCTCGAGCATTTACAGTCTGGTAATCGTTAAAATCTGACTATAAATTGTAGTTTTAGCAGAATGAAACCGTTTCAGTCTCGGGTTTTGGGTGAAGGCTATCTATATACGTATGTTATCTAATTTCATTTTGAATTCTAGATCTGACAGTATATTCAATATGAGTTTCTTCAGTTGAAAAAAAATGCACATGTGTATTTATATATACATGTAAGCTTTTGTACATGTATATATCTTATCTAAATAATTTATGCCTAAATCGATTAAACGACTGCCAGTCATAAAGGTAGTGTCCGCGGTGATGCCCCGCAATCCACGCTGATATCAGCACGGACAGCGATGGCTCGGCGGCGATAATATCCCGTAGGGTAAATTTCGGTCCGCGGTGGACACAGAATTTGTCCGCGGTGATCCATAAAAATTGTCCGTGCTGGAAACCCGCTCTCAAATAATTTTGTCCGCGCTGGTAAAACGGAAAACAAAAAGTCCGCGGGGCTTGTACTGTATAATATAGCCGCAGTTCAAAGGTTTAACTTTAAGCCCAGGAAGTCACTTATTTGCCAGTGTATTGACTAAGGTCAATACACGATTAAATTGGTGTTTCCTGGTTGATAGTTTAGTATTTAAACAGCTCGAATTAGGAGCTAAGGGAGATTCTAGAAGTCAGAGTTAGACGCTGCTAGCTTCCATATAGCTAAAGACTCTGAATAACAGTTGATCAGAAAACTGAGGCGTTGTTGTACTTCTGCTATATCTCAGTGCATCGGTCAGTAAATTTCATAACGCTAAAGTAAGACTACCTGACAAGTCTTCCATATTTACAGTTGAAGTCCAAGCAATTGACCTTGCCCTTATGGGAAAGGGTTAAGAAATAGAATGTTTCTTCATTCCAGATCCAAAATTTGGTGGTTTACCTTGTGACAGTTTTGTATCTGAAATGCAGAAACCTATTGAATAAAACTAACTCTTCGGTGCATTTATTTGGCTGATATACAGTAGATATCTGATATAGCTTTGTAAAAAGTAGTATTAAGAACATGTTGTTCCCCAAATGAACAAATCGTCGACACTAGCCGGGATTGAACCGCTAATATTTCGTTGAGTGACGAATCGATACTTATTTTTGGTTAACCTGTTTCATTCGGACTTTTTTGAAAACGGCCATCATCGATAAGATCCGAAATCTCCGCATGAAACGGAAAACTGACGCACCAACCGCAAATTCTCTGGTATAATTGTTTCTTTACGCGTTTAAACCGTTTAAACCGTGTATCGCGTAACCGTTCGTTAAACGTTCACTACTCGTTTCTTACTCGTAAATGGGCAGGAATAGCGTATTTACCACTATATCTCGAACTTCAAGGGACCAATCAAATTGTTTCAAAGTTCGAGTTATCCGATTTCTGATCTGGACATTTTCTTAAATTCATAGCTTAATGGAGGGGTAAAGTAGTGCTGAAAGCTCCTGTAGGAGCTTTCAGAAGTACTTTACCCCAGCATAAACCAGAGTGTGGTGGGAATGTTCCCAAAGATGTGCCTTTTCCTGTCTTGGATCAGTGACAACTGACGAAGAGGTATGTGAAAATTGAGCAAGGGAAATATAGAATGTGTTCTTCCTGAAAACACTGTGATAGTCTCTTATAATTCATATTGGAATGTCATGGTTTGCTGACATTAATGTAGATGTAAAGTATGTGCATATATTATAAGACTTGAATAAAGATATCAATGTGATCTTTTTTCTTTTTTTTAAAAAAAAAGCAAATGTGCACAGGAGCCGTCCGATCTATTCTGTTTGCATAGTTGTGAAAGAGGAATGTATGAGGAAAATGGTTAACTGTAAAATTGTGAAATAAATTTTTACCCTTCTATGTAACTTCACATGTGTATAATATTAACCCTTTACTCCCTAAGTATGCCTTTCTACGCCTTTGCAAACAGATTAGCCTCTGATCAGAAAACATCTGATCAGGGTCTGCTCTGTATGCTTACGATATAATATAGATATGATTCAACAATTAAACTAATATTCATGAAATCATTATTTATGAAATGAATATTCATAGAGGAAAGGGTTAGGCACAACATAATATAACATCCATATTGCATGTCAAATAACTCTACTCTTTTTATCCTTAGATCAGAGAAGTAATTCGTGCCACTGACCACACACATGAGAGAAACACTGCTGCTATTGAGGCCACCAAGGCTCGGATAAAAATGTTGGAGAACATTTGTATCACACGAGGATGTATTGGACAGATTCATTCTTCAAAATCAAACAGTGGAGGTCCGTGCTGCCATCGGGAAGCCAGAGTCAGTCAAACGTTTAATCCGACGACAAAAGCAAGGGAATCTACCAAAAGACCCAGCATCAGTTCATGAACTCCAGCTGCCAGAGGAGTGGACTGCTACTGGAGCACCTTACAGTTATCCGTTTATGTTTCATGACAGTGATGTAGTCTCCAAGTCGGATGTTGGTATTTGGAACACACCAGGCATTGAGGCACCTTTGTGGATCTGAAACTTTGTTTATGGACGGGACACATCCCTCAGCACCAGGCATTTTCAAGCAGGTTTGCATCATTCGTGCCCCTTTAGGAGAAAGAGCAGTTACCTGTGTATACGCATTACTCTCCGGCAAGTCTCAGGAGGTGTATGAAGAACTTTTGGGGGCTATTGTGACCAAATGTGAAGAGTTTGGATTCAGCCCTGACCCACTGAAAGTTCTATTCGAGCTATTGAGACCACCTTTGGACCACACGTGAAACATCAAGGTTGCTTTTACCATTTGACACAGAGCACATGGCGCAAAATCCAAGATCTGGCTCTTGTGGAGCTCTACAAGAGTGATGCGAATGTTAAGTTTTTCTATGGAATGATTGATGGTTTAGCTTTCCTACCTGTGGAAAAGGTTGATGAGGGAATGGAATACCTCAAGGAGAACACGCCAACTGGTTTGGAAGGACTACTTGATTATTTCGACAGGATCTATGTTTCAGGGACATTCCGTCGGATCCAGCCAGTTGCTGATGTTCCCGCAGTGCGTGTTCGGAGGATTCAGCCTATGTTTCTCCCTACGCTGTGGAATGTCCATCAAGCAACATTGAACAATGAAGCTAGGACGAACAACATCTGTGAGAGTTGGAACCAGGGTTTCCAGAAGCTGATCGGCTATCACCATCCATCAATCTGGGTCATCTTTGAGAGCTTCAGAAAAGATCAGGCCATGGTTGAAACAGCCTTCTTTCAAGATTTCACGGGTCAGCCACCGCGTAAACGGGTGAAGGTAGTGACCAAGGACCTGCAAGCACGCCTCAAAAATATATGTATGGCTTATACAGCAGGGACAAAGACTATGGAGGATGAACGTAGTGACCAAGGACCTGCAAACACGCCTCAAGAATCTGTGTGTGGCTGACAAAGACTATGGAGAATTTTTTGCGTGGAGTTGGTCAATGTATACGGTGGAAGAACTAAAGAGTGATTGTGTTCCCCTTTTGTTCGTGTTGATAAGATAGCAATTTTTCAAACAGCAATATTTACCGATCATTAATTCGTTCTAAACTAGACTATGTAAGCATTGTATATGGATCAGCTAGAAAGTCTTACCTGGAGATTCTTGACCCCATTCACCATCAAGGACTTCGGCTTTCCCTTGGTGCTTTTAAAACCTCACCAATCGAAAGTCTTTTAGCAGAAGCAAATGAACCATCTTTATACATTCGAAGAGAGCAATTAGCTCTTAATTATTTTACTAAAGTGAAGGCAAATCCTACCAATCCTGCTTATGAAATAAATTTTGAACCCAAATATGAAATGCTTTATGAAAGAACACCTCATGCTATAAAGCCAATCGGTCTCCGTCTCAAATCGGCAATTCACGAGGCAGGTCTGTGAATGGATTCTGTTAGGCAACATAAAGTTTCACACATTGCGCCATGGACTATCAAACAACCTAATGTTTTCTTACATTTAGCTTCAAATAAAAAGTCTTCTACAAATGCACTAGAATTTCAGTCCGAATTTGAAGAAATTGAGTCACAGTATCCTGACCATATTTCCATATATACTGATGGTTCTAAAGATGAAAATAAAGTCGGTTGTGTATCTGTCAGTAAATTTCATACCTCTAAAGTAAGACTATCTGACAAGTCTTCCATATTTACAGCTGAAGTCCAAGCAATTGACCTTGCCCTTCGATTCATATCGGTGCACAATATGAACAAATACATACTTTTTTCAGACTCGCTCTCTGTTCTTCAAGCGTTGAACAACAGAAATATGAATAACCCATTAATTCAACAAATTCTTCTTAAACACCATAAATTATCTCTGTCAAACAATATTGTTTTCTGTTGGCTACCTAGTCATGTTGGAATTCGGGGAAATGAAGAGGCAGATAAAACGGCCAAGTCATCCCTGAATCTAAATGAGGCAGTTTTCAAAATACCATATACTGATTTTAAACCATTGATTAAACAGCATATACGTTCAAAATGGCAGGTTTCTTGGGACAGCAATATTAACAATAAACTTCATGCCATCAAACCAACCATTGGTGATTCTCTTTTAAATTATAGAGCTGTACGAAGAGATCAGGTGGTCCTAGCTCGCTGTCGCATCGGACACTCTCATATTACTCATTCCTATTTACTAAAGCGCGAAATTCAACCAGAATGTGTCTTCTGTCTAGAGCCATACACAGTAAAACATTTTTTTATTGAATGTGTTGACCTTGCTATAATAAGACGTAAATACTTTACTGTTGATTCTATGCACCAGTTATTTATATTTAATACAGTTCCCTACGAGAATATAATTTCGTTTTTGAAAGAGACTGGTCTTTATTCTAAAATATAAATCTGTTTTGTCTGTTCTATTATTTTATTTCTGTATTCCTTTCTGTATTTTCATCTTCGTATATTTTAATAATTTATATACTCGTTGACCGAGATTTGTTTTTATTGAATTTCATAGTTTCGTCATTGGCGCTATATGACCTATTTAGAGTCGCGGTGCCGTAAAACCCAACTCACTCACTCACTCAAACAGCAATATTGATCGGGACTGACATTTGCATAATCTAGTGAGATTGTCTCTATTTGATTTCATCTTATATTTTTATTTACATTATTCATTCGGCTCTATATGACCAACAGTGTCGATGGGCCGTAAAACACCATTCATTTTAATTTTGATGTGATGAAAACAGATTACAATTCTAAATCCTGGCTTGAACTGATGGAATCAATGAATGTTAATCAGTTAGTTCATGATCCCACAAGAGTAACATTGCATTCTGCTATATTGATAGATCATGTTTTTTCTACCATTCCTCTTAATATTTCTGATATCTTGGTACCATGTTATGTAATAAGTGATCACTATCCTGTTTGTATTACTCGCAAAATATCGTCAAATCATATGAAAGGTCCTGTACATAAAACAATAACCTACAGATCTATGAAGCATTTTAATGAAAATCAATTTCTAGAAGATCTATCAGGCCAACCTTGGTTTCTCGTGGATATACACGATGATCCTGACGATTCAACTGAATTATTCTTAAATATTTTTAAATTGATTTTAGATAAACATACTCCACAAAGAAAAAGACGAGTCAAAAGAATTAACCAACCAAGCTGGATGAACCCCGACATATTACAAGCAATAAAAATAAGAGATCACTTTCATAAGAAGAAGGACAGTATTAATTACAAAATTTGGAGACAAAATGTTAAAAATCTCATAACTGAATCAAAGCGGCAATTTTACAACAAGATTTCATTGAAAAACCGTAATACAAAAGATCTTTGGAATAGTCTTCACGATCTAACTGGCTTTAAAACACAGATACACACGAATTATATTGATGATGCAAACGGAATACCTATTACAGATCCATCAATTTCAGCTAATGTTTTAAATGATCATTTTTGCTCGGTGTTTCAAACAGTACAAAGAAATAGTCAGATCCATGATATCAATAACAAAACCAGAATTCTTTCAGACAGTACCGAGGAGAAACCTAAGAATACACCCTATTTCGTCATTCCCAAAGTTAGTGTATCTTTTGTTGAAAAGCAATTAAAATCACTTGATACTAGTAAGGCTACAGGCTCTGATGGCCTGAGTGCCAGATTTCTTCAGATGTCTGCATCCGTTATTGCTCCTGTGCTTACAAAAATTTATAACAACAGCTTACAAACCGGCATTTATCCACAAAAATTCAAAAATGCAAAAGTCGTAGCTATTCACAAAAAGGGGAAAAAGACTGATAAAGCAAATTACAGACCAATCTCTATTTTACCAATAATTTCTTTAATTTTTGAATGACATGTAAGTGTTCATTTAAAAGAATATTTTGAAACAAATAGTTTGTTTTACTCTAGGCAGTCCGGTTTTAGAAAGAACCACTCTTGTCAAACTGCTCTAATCAAACTATTAGACGACTGGATTGCTGCCATTGACAAAAATGAAATTGTAGGTACAATATTTCTTGATCTTTCGAAAGCGTTTGATTTGGTTGATCATGGTATACTATTAAAAAGGTTAAAGCAATATAAAGTATACCGGGGTGCTCATTCTTGGTTTTCTTCTTATTTGGAAAATAGACTCCAACAAAATCAAGTATCTGGGGTGAGCTCAGACCAAAAACCAGTTGTATCAGGAGTTCCTCAAGGCTCAATTCTAGGGCCATTGTTATATTTGATCTTCATAAATGATCTACCACTTACAACCACTCATTCTACTCCTGATATCTTTGCTGATTACACCACACTTTCTTTTCATAGTTCATCTGTAAATCAAGTTGTTGAATCTCTAACTCAAGATCTATTTAATGTTAACTCCTGGTGTGTTTCAAATCGCATGTCTATCAATGTAGCAAAAACCAAAACGATGATAATTGCATCTAAACCCAATGCTAAACGCATTCAAAGCCGGTTGCCTTGTATAGAACAATGAAATAATAAATTATAGTTCCGAGGAAAGGTTGTTAGGAATTGTAATTGACAAAACTCTTACTTGGGACAAACAAGTCGACGTTGTTCTGAAAAAATGCAATTCGTTGTTATATTTGTTATCTAGAATTAAATCATTCATTTCTATTCCAATACGAAAATTGTTTTTCAACATATATATTTTACCCCATCTTGATTACTGTTGTATTATATGGGGAAACTGTAACAATTCACAAGTGGATAAACTCATAAGATTTCAAAAAAGAGCTGCACGACTTATACTTGACAAAGATTTTTCCACCCCATCTAAAGATCTATTCAATGAACTTAACTGGTTAACGTTTCCTGAAAGAGTAAAATTTCAAAAAGCTGTTTTATTATATAAAATATTCAATGACCTTTCTCCAGATTACCTAAGAAATATGTTCACTCATACTTCTAACATCCATGATAGAACGCTGAGATCATCTTCTAACTTTCAACTCTACTCACCTAGACCTAAAACTGAATTATTTAGAAAATCGTTTATTTATTCCGGATCATCCATTTGGAACAGCCTGCCTTATCATGTGAAAAATGCTAGTTCGGTTATTCAATTCAAAAAATTGTATTAACAGTCGACAAAGCTAAACGATTAATACATCTTCAGTATTATAGTTCTTTCACAAAAAAGACATGTGTTTCAATTTCACCCCTATTCTTGACATTTTTTCACAAGTTAACTGTTATTTAGGAGTTCCTCTGATTGGGCTCTTCACTGTTTGTCTTTGTTCTTATTCTGCAAAAGGTGTGGATCCTGATTTATGGAGAAGTGATTGCCAAATCTTTATAGTCAGGGTCTTTACTGTTTGTGGCACATCTTCTGGATTTTTAATAGCCTACCTTGATGTGATTTATAACAGATTGCCTGTTTTGTGTGAGATATGACATATTGTAGCAAACCGGGTGGACTCTGACCGGAGGACTCCAATCTGGGTCCTATTAGCAAGGCATGCAATGTTTGCTGTATTCTACTGTTGTTAATGGTCTTGTTGCCAGTGTTTTATGTTAACCCTTCTCTTGCTGAATTTTAAAGTACATTTCTCCTTCGTTACCCATGCCCTGTTGTATAATTACATATATACTCACTGTGTACAAGTATTTCGCTGTGTAATCACTGCTGTGGATTGCACTGTTTGCACAACCAACTTGTAAATAGTGCAGACCCTGATGAGACAGCTCCTGCAGGAGCTGTCTCATCTGGGTCTTCACTATTTACAGGTAGGTATATTGACGCGAGTAGCAAGCGAAGGGTTAAGACACAGACCTATTATACCGTTATAAGATCTGTTCAATCGTACTATGAGTTTGGTGTTGATTTCATTTATGTATATCTATATGATTTTGCAAATGTACCACCAATCTTGCACTCTTTTATTATCGCAAAATTCTACAAAAAATCTGTTAATTCGTAAACCCGGCAAAGTAGTTCGGGGCATAAGTTTATATTGCTTCTCCGATGATGAATATTTACTAGCCAAATTCTAGTAGATCTATATATAGGCCAGTCATTCTAGAAGAAAAAAAGGCTCCACCTCAAACAAATTCCTTCACAAGAGATATTTAGTGGATTATCTTATATAAGGTCTATGGAAACCTAGGAAAAAAGTCCTCAAGAAAATTTAAAGGGGGACTTGAAAAAAATCGCCATTAATTATTGAGTGTATTTCTAATGTTTATTGACTCGATTTGCGCCATTTCAATATATATTTGTGTTTTACTGTTGGTAAAGCACTTTATATTCAGTGTTAAATCTCGTTAACAATATTATCATGTAACAGCAAACATATTGATAGGTCAACAGCTTGTTCGTTTCACATTTCACAAGTTTAACAAAATATATTACAAATCAAAGTACTGACAGTGCCGAATGCGACTGGGTTTGGATGAAGTAGAATTACGGTAGTTTATTTATTGATTATTCTTTCAAAGAACAATTACGTATATATAGAGATAACAATAGCAGATAATGCGTATCTGAAGGGAAACATGAATTGCTTAACCTGGAAAGACCTGCCCAAAACCTATCGGAACATCTGACAACATGATTTCCTGAAACGAATGTTTCATAAACATGTGGGTGAGTTGTTCCAGACAATTCATTTGTTGCAGGTACACATAACTTGATTTCAAGTACAAATTGTTCCCAGCAGCTGCAAAGTATGGGAGCATTAATTTCAAATTGTGAGATAAGCTGTCCAATTCGCTGTCCTTTCTGCAGCTATGAAGGTCTTCAATGTTTCTGCCATTTCCATGTACGGAATCCATAATTGTCCCGTCCTGGAATCCTGAACTGACCTGAATGTGTTTTCATACATTATTTTCATATACACCATATACACCAGGCTTTATTGTTTTACAGTTGGTTCAAATCTTGGGATTGGTTAATCGCTTCGTCCATCAGTTATTTGACAGGATAAATAGATAGATCAGAATACAACTGTTCTACAAATATTTGATTGAGTGCGTCAGTCACAAGATTCCAGATGTCCACGAATGGTCATGTCCATTGGCTTCACCATTGAGTATGTGCCCGACTATGTTGGCTGACTACACAGTGGACTAAAGTTCGGAGAGCCCTGAATTTTTCATTACATTCCCGAAGGATCCAAGGAAGCACATCTCGGTTTTGAAGCCTCCAAGCCTCACAGCATTCTCTACAATGGTCAAATCCTTCCAGTAAAGAGGTTGGTCAAATGTGATGACTGGAGTTGTACACACGTTACTGCTTTGGCAACAGACAGCACGGTTGAATATATGCAGGAAAGGTCACTTGGGTTGAGGTCTATTAATGGAAGAAACTCAATCTCAGTCATTCCAGGATAACTTCCCTTGTTTACTGCCTGCATTATCACTGACTATCCTGGTGTACTTTTTCTCAAGGGCCAAGATACTTTATTAACAAAGAATCCAAGTTCATCATTTAGAGCAGACTTGAGACCATGCTGGGTTCAGTCTTCTTGAACACGGCTCTGTCCATTGTCTTCTCAACATTCTCGAATTGTTGGCACATTTTGACATTTATCTTCCCAGTTTCGATTAGATACTAATTTGATGTACCCTTGGACTTATTTGAGCTCGCTTGTCTTTAGGAGTTACAGCTGCAAAATTTATGCCCAAGCCGTGGTATGTATTGTGGCCATAAATAGTGACAGAATTGTGGTCCACATTGTCCCCAACAAATTGCAAACACTGTTCCTCAGACGTTTCTACGTGTGATTTAATTTTTATTGCAGCACTTATTTTAAACTTCTGTACTTCTTGTTAAGACGAGCAAAATCCCACGGCATTTTGAAAATCAATTAGGAAGTTGGACCCAAGATGGTAATGCATCTATTCCTAGACCAAGAGGAAGAGGTGCTATGATTTATTTTTCTTTGCATTGTCGCCTCAATAATAGCCTGCCCTATTGATATAATTACTGCTCCGGATCCTTATTTTTTTATATTATCTGCTGCAAAAAGACTCTTTCAAATGTACTCTGTATTTTCCTCGATAGACATTACACTAGATGGCGAGGGAAAAGTTTCCCTTGCTATGTCAGTGGAATAAATATCATTAAGTATGAATTTCCCTGTAACAGTGTTGTTTGTTACTAATTTGTATATTAGACATTTTCTCGGCCTCATTGTCTTGTATAGCTGTCCGCATGTAACATTTATGCACAACAGCACACCCGTTGCTGTTAAATGTTACAACTTTCAATCTGACATGTATTTCTGTTATTATTTGTCCTCTCACCATCTTCAAATTGCTGCAACACTTGTTTGAGTGCATTTTCAACACTGACACAAACTGGTCTGCCCTTCTTCGGGTCATTGTAATATCCATTATCAATTGATTGTAAAAGTGTATCATTTGACTCTTCAGTTTGAAACTGTCTTCGAATTTTATAACCTGAACTGACACAGATGTTGCACAAAACAGGCACTTTGTCTTGTAATCAAAACTGCTTGAGACTCTTGTTCTAGTGTTTGGTAGTACTAATTCCGATGAACTACATGTCTTTGCCTTTTCCAGTTGGGGTGACATAACGTTCTTCTACACCGGGGATGTACTCTTTGCCCAGGGAGTATTTCCAATTCTTTACCTAAAAAGATAATACATATTCCTATATATCTAATCATTAGCATTAATATCAGGGTAGAATCAACATATTTAGTATTGTGGAACGTAAAGTACCCTCAATCTTCGAACACATTACGGACAATTCCACTCACTACCATTTATCATTTAATGGATAGATTATTGCTAGGACGGCAGAAACACTTCGCATTTATCTCACCTTTGTCTTTACTGGACGCAATGATACTATGACAACCCTTCTCTCCCATACTTGACAGAGGACTACTACTGTCATCCACTTCACACACAACACATTTTGCATCATCTGCATTTGCAATGCTGTGAATAGAAATGATATTAACTTTTATTTCATACACAGCTAGATGTCAAAATCAACCCGATCTGCATAATTATTTTGTCTAGTAACAGATTCACATTTCTTAATGAACTGAAATGCAAATAAAACGTATATACAGTAAAATGGCCATAATCTGAGGACTGTCGGGAACTGAGAAAATGCTCGGATTACCGCTACCCTCGGATTATCCATGAAATCATATTTTGTGGATTCATCGTGTCAAATATATCGTACAGCGTATGCACATACATGATTATGCTTAACAGATAAATTGATATGTTTGCGTATTTTTAGAAAAGTCTCGTTCAACCAACGCTTATTACGAGAGTAAACAATCTTAGACGAATAACACCGAGTGTTCCGATTATTAATTAATACAACTCGCCCTGATTTTTCTTATCACGAAACAGCACGGGAGCGAAGCGATGTTGTCTTTAAACATCCAAAACTAAAATGAAATGTCGACGAATGGAAACTTAGGCAAACTAAAATCCATAAGTATAAGGTGAGAAGCTATGATTGTTCTATGTCTAATAGTTTGAAACCAAATTTGGGTTTATTATGAAGGGTCCGTTGTACGGAGCAAACTACATTGAAACTTCGGTCTCGGCTGTGAATGATGTTTACCGTTATCACTTATATAAGTATTCCCCCTGCTGGCGGGGGTTAGAATTCGCCAGCTGCATCTCCTGCAGAGGGGTAAGATCCCCCCGAATAGGAGCAACCTGTTTGCCGTGGGTTGCGACTCGAAACGTCCAGGTGATGGGATCCTGGTAGTTGAGCAAAAGAGCGTCTCTGAGCGTATGACCTCTGATGCAACACACTGCTTTGGCCCTTAACCTGGGCGCAGACGAGCGGTCAGGCCTGGCCCAGTCTGATCAATCGGCTTACCATGTCTTGCCCAATGATACTTCATATCTTGAGAGTTCGTCATTTCTCTATTAAATGACTTATTTTCTCCATTTTAATACATTTCATTAGTTTTGCTAATATTAACTATATGCTGAAGTGTCTTTGAAGGCGGTGGTTTTAGGGCTAATCAGGTAGATTTTGTGTATGGTTGACCAGCGATTCCTGCGTCGATTAACCTATTGGCCAGAAGGTGTTCTATTTAGCGGTAGCGCATTGGAGGTACGGCGTTGGCTTGACTTTGCTATTTATCTGAGTATATCACCCATGTAACCCCGGTGTCTTTCGCTGGAGATATCCCGAAGGCATCCCCTTGTTGGGCTCCGAGGTGGGTGGGGAGCATGGGTGATGAACTATAATTAAGCGCTATGGCAACCCCCGCCAAAAAACGCTCAAATTCTAATACCAATACTTTCAAAAGATCACGGAAGGACTCTGAGTCATCAGAGTCTGACCGTGAAAATACTAATCAAGCTCAAACGATCAATTATTGGCCAAGATTCTTGGTAATTTGTCCAGTAAATGATGAACAATCTCTGGCAAAGTTGTCTCCCTTCGCTGTTGCGAAAGCACTGCAGGGACTGGCAGGTGAGCCAAAAGATATAAAAGTTTTACGGTCAGGAAAGATTCTGGTGGAATGTGCAAAGAAGCAACAATCTGACAACTTACTTAAAAGTAAAACGTTTGCTGGTATTTCAATACAAGTGTCTCCTCATCAGTCCTTGAATTTCTGCAAAGGAGTTGTGCGAAGCCGTGATCTTCAGCACACCAATGAGGAAGAAATGCTAGCAGAACTTAACAATCAGAATGTTACGGAAGTTAAACGTATCAAGTTTGTTAGAGAAGGTAGAGAAATAGTGACCAATACTTTCATTCTGAAGTTTAACGTTCCGTTCGTTCCACCAAGAATCAAATGTGGCTACTTAAGCCTCGACGTTGACCCTTTCATTCCAAATCCTCTTCGGTGTTTTAACTGTCAGAGGTTTGGACATCATAAGGACAAATGTACCAAGAAGTCAATATGTGCCCGTTGTGGTCAGGAAGATCATGATTCCTCGACCTGTGAAAACCCTGTGCAGTGTTTTAACTGCAAAGGGGATCACTTTGTTTACTCGAAAGAGTGTGCAAAGTGGAAGCAGGAAAAGGAAATCCAGAGAATTCGTGTTCTACAGAATGTGTCATTTCCTGAAGCCCGTAAAATTGTGGAAGCTTCAAAACCTTCCACAGTTGCGGGCTCATCTTATGCAGATAAGGTGAAGGAAAATACATGTAAAATTCAAACTAGAAACGCTGAAACTCAGACAACTATCACCTGGCCACACGGTGCGCCAAATTACAAAAGCATTTCTGACTCTGTCGTCTCTGGCAAGTCTGACATGGCATGTCAGGCGACTCAGAGATCACCTCAAAGTCAGAAGAAATCAAACTCCACCCAGAGTCAGAAAAACTCTAAAAAACATAATGATAGTGATCCTTTACCAAATGGTAAAGGTAACTCTGTGAAGCTGCACAACACGTATAGCAGCTTGGATGAGGAAGAAGTGATGGATGTACATACATCCATTGTCCCTTCTTCCAAATCCCCCAAAAAGAAAAAGGACAAGAAGCTTGTTCCTGTTACGCCTCCAACCTAACTAAATATATTTTCATTAATCAATAATGAAAAATTGCGTAATACAATGGAATTGTAGAGGACTTAAGGCAAATTATAATGAAATTCTTCTGTTGCTGAATAAATATGACCCGGCCATAATGTGTCTTCAAGAAACATTCTTGAAGGACAGTGATCAAGTCAACTTTAGAAATTATTCTATTTATAATCATATTTTTAACGATGGTGAAAGAGCTGCTGGCGGCTCATCAATTATTGTGAACAACTCTGTTGTTCATAGTCTTTTACCTATTAAAACTAATTTACAAGTTGTTACTGTCAGTGTCACCCTTCATAAGGTCATTACATTTTGCTCTATTTATATTCCGCCAAGGACAAGAGTTGACAAGAAAGAACTTGACTCCCTTGTTGAACAATTGCCTGCCCCATTTATATTGTTAGGGGATTTTAATAGCCATAATCCTCTATGGGGATCTACAAATACTAATGCTTTAGGTAAAATTGTTGAGGATTTTGTTGGTGAGCACGATTTGTGCATCTCCAACAATAAGTCCCCAACCTATCTTCACCCGGCATCAGGAACTTTTACTTGCATTGATCTTTCTATTTGTTACCCAACCATTTACTTGGATTATGATTGGAAAGTTGGTGACGACCTATGTGGAAGTGACCACTTTCCAATATTTCTAAACCATATTGCTTCTCCAGTCGAGGAATGTGTTCCTCGCTGGAAACTCAAGAAAGCAAATTGGGAAAAGTTTGAAATATTGTGTAGGGAAAAGATTAGATCAGATGTTTTTGAAAATAGTGATGACCCCATTGAAACATTTACATCCATTTTATATTCAGTGGCAGAAGAATGCATTCCAAAGTCCTCATCAAACCCAAAGAAACCTCCTAAACCGTGGTATGATGATGAATGTAAGGAGGCTATTAGAAAGCGTAAAGCAGCTCTTAGAAAATTTAAAGTCAGTCCTACTCAGGATAATTTAAATCATTTTAGAGTATTTAGGGCTAAAGCTCGTCGTACTATCAAGACTGTAAAATCACAGTCTTGGAAGAAATATGTTTCTAAATTAAATTGTCGTTCATCAGTAAAGAAGGTATGGGAAATGGTGCGTAAAATAAGTGGTAAAGGTAAATCCTCCTTTGGACATTTAAATGCAGATGATAAAAAAATAACAGATGTAAAAGATATAGCCAATTCCTTAGCTGATGCTTTTGCTAAAAACTCTTCATCAGCTAAGTCCACTCCTGAATTTAGACATATAAAAAAGACTAAAGAAAAGGAAAAACTTAATTTTACTTCTCACAACACTGAAAGCTACAATTTACCTTTTACTGAGAGAGAACTGTTTGATGCTCTTAATAAATCGCACGATACAGCTGTTGGACCTGATGACATTCATTATCAATTTCTTAAACACTTGCCCTCAATTTGTATGCATGTTCTTTTAGATATTTTTAACCATATATGGTCAAGTGGTAAATTGCCCAAGCTTTGGAAACAGGCTACAGTTATTCCTGTTCCAAAACCAGGGAAAGATAACACCGATCCAAATAATTATCGTCCCATAGCCTTGACGAGCTGTGTATGTAAAACTTTAGAGCGCATGATTAACGCAAGACTTGTTTGGTATCTTGAATCCAACAACCTCATTACGGAGTATCAAAGTGGATTCAGGAGCCAAAGAAGTACAAATGATCATTTAGTTAGGTTGGAAACATTTATTCGCGAAGCTTTCATCAAGAAGGAGCACTTAGTTGCGGTCTTCTTTGATCTTGAGAAAGCTTACGATACAACTTGGAAGTATGGCATAATGAAAGACCTTCATGAATCAGGACTTAAAGGTCGACTTCCAGTTTTTATTGAAAACTTTTTAAATGATAGGGAATTTCAAGTCCGTGTTGGAACTACTCTTTCTGATATGCAAAAACAGGAAATGGGTGTTCCACAAGGAAGTATTTTGTCAGTTACTCTATTTAATGTTAAAATTAATAATATTGTTCAATCTATTACTAATGACACGGATTGTTCATTGTATGTTGATGACTTTTTAATTTGTTACCGTTCTAAACACATGCGTACTGTTGAACGTCAACTTCAACAGTCCATTGATAAAGCTCACAAATGGGCTACTGAAAACGGTTTTAAATTTTCCAAGTCTAAAACAAATTGTGTACATTTCTGTCAACTGAGAAAATTTCATAATGATCCGGAGTTGCACTTGAATGGTGATCCCATTCCTGTTGTAGACCAGGCAAAATTTCTCGGTGTCATTTTTGACAAAAAACTTTCCTTTATACCTCATATTAAATATTTAAAGGCTAAATGCCAGAAAACTTTAAAATTGCTTCGCGTTCTTGCACATACCGAATGGGGTGCAGATCGCAATGTAATGCTCAAATTGTATAGAAGTTTAGTGAGGTCAAAACTGGATTATGGTAGTGTTGTATATGGCTCTGCAAGGAAATCATACTTGCAGATGCTTGATCCAATTCATCACCAAGGTTTACGTTTAGCATTGGGTGCCTTTAGGACATCCCCTGCTAAAAGTTTATATGTTGAGGCGAATGAGCCATCACTTTACTCTCGTCGTGAAAAACTATCCATGCAGTATACCTCTAAATTAGCTTCAAACCCATCAAATCCCTCTCATAAAAATGTTTTTAGACCTAAATATCAACGTTTATTTGAATCTAAGGAAAAGGTAATTCCACCTTTCGGAATACGTATGAAAAACAGTTTTCAAAATAGTGATATAGATTTGTCTTTAGTTGAAAAGACTAAAGTTGAATCTATACCGCCTTGGACTATTAAACCACCAAAAGTTATCTTTGAACTAACACGGCATAAAAAGTCTGAAACAAGCTCGCTTGAATTCAGTTCTTTTTTAAATGAAATAATTTCAAGATTTGAAGATTATGAACAAGTATATACTGATGGTTCAAAAGATGATGAGAGAGTCGCAGCTGCCTTTGTGGCTGATGACACAGAGACAAAATTTCGGCTTCCTGATAATGCCTCCATTTTTTCAGCAGAGATCAAAGCTATTGATTTAGCTCTTGATTATATTGCTGGAAAATCATATAGTAAACATATAATCTTTTCGGATTCTCTTTCTGTTTTACAATCTCTGAATAAATGTTCTACAAAAAATGTTCTTATTAAAAAACTTGTTTTAAAATACCATGAAATGTCTAATTCAAAAGATGTAATATTTTGTTGGATACCTAGTCATTGTGGAATACATGGCAACGAGAGGGCGGACCTTGCAGCGAAGTCTGCCCTTGAATCGCCTGAATCTGATATGAGAATACCGTATTCGGATTTCAAACCACAAATTACTAGACATATTCTATATAAATGGCAGGAGTCTTGGAATGAGGAAATTCATAACAAGCTCCATGCTGTTAAACCTATTTTAGGTGAACATTTTTGTTCATGCTTGCCAATTCGGCGTGATGAGGTCGTATTGGCCAGAATAAGAATTGGACATTCTTTTTTAACTCATTCATTTTTACTGAAAGGTGAAGTTCAGCCTGAATGTTTATTTTGTTTTGAGCCTTATACAATTCAGCACATTCTCATTGAATGTCCTGATTTAATTTTAATCAGAGATAGGTTCTTTCAAGCAGATTCCTTGAGGGAACTGTTTGAGCTGGTAGAAATACCCAAAATATTTGATTTTTTAAAAGCCATTAATATATATTCTAAAATTTAAAAGGTATATTTTTAGAATGTCGATTATGTTTTGTCCTTATTTTATTTACAATCCTGTTGATCGGGACTGACATTTACATAATCTAGTGAGATTGTCTTTATTTGATTTCATCATATAGTTTTATTTACATTATTTATTCGGCTCTATATGACCATCAGTGTCGATGGGCCGTAAAACACCATTCATTCATTCATTCATTATATAAGTATAGAATCGATGCATTATACACAAGTGTAACCGGACTGGTCTGAATACAGAGTTTTCACAGAAAGCTCTGCATTCAGCCGGTTTAACCCAGGTTCGATTTTATGTTAAAGCATTTGTACACAGAGGGAAAACATGCAATACAGAGACTAGATTTTCAGTTTAGAACTTTAATATTTAGAAGTTAATTCCTTAAATACTCTATGCAAACTATAACTGAGAGAGAGAGTGAGGGAAAGAAAAGGGACAGCAAGGAGAATAGTAAGCGTTGAGGAAAGGTGGCCAGCTGGAGAAGAGAGAGGTAAACTATACCTTTGTGTCTCGTACCAGACTGAGCACAGAACACAGAAAACAGGCAGTTTATATAGGAGAGAGAACAATAAAGAACCAGACTTGCACAAGGCAAGCATGCAAATACAGCGAGTTACACTCTGTATAGCAGGCAAACCATGTGCAAAGGGAATTTACCAGAGTTAAGCAATTAAAATGACAAAGAGAGACAAGACTGAGTGAAGTATACAAATACCTGGCAGTTACATGTATATAAAATGAGCAAATCATGCAGGTACTTGTAAGAGTACAGTCATTTCTGCCACACACACCCCCCCCCCCGTCCCAAGACCTGATGTATAAAACATCAGTAACAATTTCAAACTGGCAGAAATGAAAGTTTACAATAATAAATATATACTAAATGTAACTATGTATCATGAACCAAGACTTAATATTTTGTAATCCAGCAAGAAAAAAATGCATAATATAAAGAAAACATCCACAATACCAATACCCCAGAAAATACAGAAAAACACCCACCCCTCTGAATAATGTTACTAGTGTCTTTGCTTTTTAGTTTTAAATACAACTTCCCCAGTCTCTTCAACAACTTCCTGGTCCCTACACACGATCTGCTCCCTAACTAAAAGTTCTCCAGGTGTTGCCACTTGCTTCCTTTTGTTTGAAATCTTTTCTCTAAAGTCCATTCTGAATGGGAGGACCCCTCCTGGATTTATGAAACACATATTGGCCACGGACTGGCCCACAACCTCAGGGTTAGGTACATTATGTACCTTTCGCTGGTGGCGTATGGCGGCATCCCGTCTATAGAAAAGAGTTTGGCAGCCGAAACATGGGAACTGCTGGATAGTTTCCGCATGCTTCTGCTGCCAATGCCGGTTGAACGAAGAAAAGGAGTTGTAAAGTGATGTCCCACAAGCAAAAACCGGACATGCTGACGGCTCGTTAGGCCAGTATTGCCTTTGAGACTGCATGAAATCGCCCATCTCCCTGTCTATTCCATCCAGGATATCCATGTTTGCTAAAACAAATTTCAAAAGAAAAGAGAGATAAAAGTATAGCTTACCAGAGAAAGAAAAAGAAAGAAAATAATCCTTGACCATTGATATTCTGGACCGGGACAGTAAAGTTTCCCAGAATAAACCCCATTGTAGGAAACACATTCCTAGGCTTTTAGAACAAGAAGTCAAAATAACTGGACGGCTCAGCAATGTTTTGGAATTATAGTCCACTTAACAAATGCATGTTGCCAGTAAACAGTTAAATTTTCTAGTTAAAAGACACTGCCCGTATCAGGAGTCAAAAACAATAGTCTAAAATTTTATATCCCTAGAAACCACACAAATATATCTCTTTTAGGAACACATACTTAAAGAAATGTAATAATTAGAGTATCCCCTTTTAACCAAAATAACCCATTATTACAGATAAACAAAATCATGCCCTTTAAATAAAAAATAGAAGTAAGAAGCAAAAGAGAAAGATGTGAAAGTGTGTTACAGTTTGCAAAGGTGTTCACTGTATCATTGCTCGAAGAGAATATCAATTTCAATTTTAGAGTTACAGCATGGAGTGCAAGTAATTTGTTTGCTTTTAAACAATTGAGACCCATACTAACTCTACCATGTTTTCCAAATAACATGCCTAAAATATATTTCTAGATTAAAGTTTGAAAAAATAACAACTATTTTCGTCTGAGTCAAACAACATAGCAAGTGACAAAAATATAGATATTTACAACTGTTTAATAAAAATGAATACTCAATTTAAATCAGAAGGCATAGAACAAAAGTAGAGATAATCTCTTGTACTTTTATCTGCCATAAATTTAAATTAGAAAACAGACATATAAACGGCATACCATATAACAACTTGTTATAGCTTTGCCAAATATGTGAATCGTATAAAGGTCATAACAATTCACTACTTGTGCAGCTTCCTTAAGATGCAAATTGTGAACAAATGCCGTATTCATGTGCTAGTCATGAACATGATACTTTGAAATGCATCCACATTTATAGTCATAAACATTTAGGAGCCTCAATGTTAACTGATAACATTGGACACAATTAAATGCACACATAAAATGAAAAATAATACATTAAATGGAAATGCATTTAAACTATATACACAGGTTCATTATAACCCTACACAGTTACTGAGATACTGAAAAATGCATTAACTGAAAATGCATTTAAGCTATTTACACAGGTTCTATATAATTCTACACAGCTACTGAGAAACTGTGTTTACTAATACAACTCCTGTAACATATCTGTTCAAATGATTGAAAACTGAAAGCATTATGGTGAGTATATGTTCTTTGGCTTAACTGTTCTTCCAGTTCTAGTTATATACGGGGAAGGTGCAGGGCGTGCTATATACGGGGAAGGTGCAGGGCGTGCAATGTTGCTTCCAGAGTCTGGTTGACCAGTATTACTAGTTCCTGAAGGTTCTACTGAACCAAGATCATCCGAGCTAGTATTTTCCTGACTCTCTCTACATTCATAAGGTTTAAGGTGGTCCACATGTACAACTAAACTTTTGTTGGTGACTGAGTGCATTATTTTGTATGTTACATCAGTTAGTTTTTCTAGAATTCTGTATGGACCTGTCCATCCTAATCCTAATTTAACATTAGAAAGAGGAGGATACCATCTCCAAACCTTATCGTCTAACTGATAGTTTCTTTCCTTTAGACCTTTGTCATATGAATTCTTCTGTCTTGTTGCTGCTTGCTTGAGGGACTTACAAGCAACATTAAATGATGATTCTATTGACTGCTTTAAATATTCTACATATAAAGATGGACATACATCATCCTCATGATCAGGGCAGTTGCCAAACATGACATCAATAGGTAACCTAGATTCCCTACCAAGCATTAATAGATTTGGACTGCACTTTGTACTGTCATGACAAGTCGACCTGTAAGCCATCATGACATATGGAAGATGGTCATCCCAATCATTTCTGTTTTCATTCACAAAAATGGACAGCATTTGCTGCAAGGTTCTGTTATGCCTCTCAATCATTCCATCTGATTTTGGATTGTATGGTGTTGTTCTAGTTTTTTCAATGCCTAATAATCTGCACATCTCAGAGAAGAGGTTAGATTCAAACTCCCTTCCTTGATCTGAGTGGATTATACGAGGCACTCCAAATCTACAGATATATTCAGTTACGAGCTTGTCAGCCACTGATAATGCAGTATGATCTACCAATGCATAAGCTTCTGTCCATTTTGTGAAATAGTCCCCAACAACAAGAATATATTCATTTCCGTCATTAGTGACAGGCAAAGGGCCAAGAATGTCTAAAGCTATTCTGTCTAATGGCTGAGTAGACACATTCTGTTTTAAAGGAGATTTACCAAGACCAGGCCCTGGTTTCCGTCTTGCACAACTGGTACAAGTTCGGCACCAGAGTTTGACATCTGCAGACATATTTGGCCAGTAAAATCTACGTTTTAAGGCAGTTAAAGTGCGGTCTCTACCTAAATGTCCTGCAATGCGAGCGTCATGTAATTGCTGAAGAATAACTGTTTTGATTGAATTTGGTACAATTAACAGCTTGACTGGGTTTTGATCATTAGATGAAGGAATAGTTTCTCTGTAGAGAACCCCTTCCTGCACCGACAAAGATTCCCAAAGACTCCAAAGTGTTCTAACATCTGAAGAATAGGATTCTATATTCTGACGTGGTGGTTTTGTCAAGAATTTGCTTTTCAGATCTAAAATGACACTTATTGCTGGGTCTTGCAATTGCGAATCTTTTAAGTGTTGCAGAGAAAACGAATCTACCCAGTTTGAGAAATCAGAGTGTACATGTATGTTGGGACTTTGTGACAGATCTGCAGCTGCATGTCTTGAGATTGGGTTGCAATACTGTAGTGTGTTTACAGGCGTGTTCTGTTTTAAACCATCTAATTCATTAAACCTACTACTGTCAGAAACTGAAGTGCCAGGCAAGTTATTGCCTTTATGGCTTAAACCATTTTCATGCAATTCAGAGCTGGAATTGCCAGGCAAATATTTGCCTTTCTGGCCTTCACCAGTACCTTGAGAACCACTACAACAACACTGAACGGAACATTCTGGGCAATCTGGTCTTTTACATTTGCGTTTCCTGAACGGGATGCGGGACATTGCATCAGCATTTTCATGCAATTTACCCGGCCTATGCTGTATGGAAAAGTCATATGTTTCCAAAACTGTAAGCCATCTTGCCAACATTCCCTCTGGATCCTTAAAATTTCTTAACCAGATGAGAGAGGCATGGTCTGTTCTGACAAGAAACTTCCGACCCCAAAGGTAATGTCTAAATTGCTTGACAAAAGTTACAACAGCAAGTAATTCTATGAAAGTTGTACAGTATTTTTGCTGAGACTTATTAAGAGTCTTGCTTGCATATGCTATGACACGTTCAGAACCACTCTGAACCTGCGATAACACTGCACCGATGCCTGTTTGACTGCCATCAGTGTCCAAAATAAACATTTCGTCCCTCTCTGGATAGGCAAGTACTGGGGCAGATGTTAAGATATCTTTCAGTTTTTGGAAACTCTTTTCACATTTGTCATCCCATTTGAATTTATGCTTCTTCTGCGTAAGTTGAGTAATAGGAAATGCAACACTAGAACAATTTGGTATGAATTTCCTGTAATAATTTATGAGACCTAAGAATCTTTGAACCTCGGTCTTGTTTGTTGGTGTCGGCCAATTTTGTACGGCCAGAACTTTATCTTGATCACATGCTATTCCTTTTTCGGAGACCACGTGACCTAAATACTTAACCTCAGTTTGGAATAAATGACATTTGCTGGGTTTCAATTTCAAATTTGCCTCCTTGAGTCTTGCTAAAACTTGTCTGAGATTTTCCAAAGTCTGTTCAAAGGTAGAGCCAAAAACTATTATATCATCTAAATAGCACAGACATTTTTCCCATTGCAAACCGTGTAGGACTCGTTCAACAAGCCGCTCAAAACTAGCAGGCGCGTTGCTTAGGCCAAAGGGCATGACCTTGAAATGAAAAAGACCCCGGTGGGTACTGAAAGCGGTGTATTTTTTGGAACTGTCAGCCATTTTTATTTGCCAGTAACCACTTGTCATATCCAAAGTACAAAAGTATTTTGAACCAGACAAAGAATCAAGCGATTCACCTATAAGAGGCAGAGGATATGCATCTTTCTTAGTCACAGCATTTACACGCCGAAAATCAATGCAAAAGCGAACTGATCCATCCTTTTTAGTTACTAAAACTATTGGCGAGGACCAGGGACTTGAACTAGGTTCTATGATATTTCGATCAAGCATTTTCTCAAGTTCTTTGTCTACTATTTCTTTTTGAGCTATGGGTATTCTCCGGGGAGGTAATTTAATAGGCTTTGTTTCTCCTACATCAATTTCATGCTCTACCAGGTTGGTTTGTCCAACAATGCCAGAATCATCTGTGAAAGAATCTTTATATTCCAAGAGCAGACTTTCTAAATTCTTCAACTGACTGTGACTCAGATTTTCAGAAGCTTTATCTAATAGCGGCTGTAAATGTTTTGGCAATTTACCACTTTCTGAAACTTTCTCTTCTTTATTGCACGGAGTCAGGCTTTCAGTGCTTTCAATAGGCTGTAGATTAGCTACTGCTGTATTTTTTTGAAATTTGACATTCTTGTCGCTTACATTAATAAGAGAGATGGCAACATTTTCACTGTGTGTGCTTATTACAGATTTAGCCATAAGTAACCCTTTTCTGTTAATCAGTTTGTATGGTTCTACCAGACCCTCTGTTTTATGAAAATTTCCATCCAAATACCCTTCTATAACTGCTTCTGAACCAGATGGAATTCGGACTGTGCTGGAGACTTTGATTCGAGCTACTGCATGACTATCCTTTCTAACTAATTTTATCTTGTGCTTTCCTATTTGCATGGTGGCTTTTCCAAATTTTATGCTTGCATCAAAATCTTCTAAGAAATCATTTCCAATTACAGCCTCTATGTCATCTAAATTTGCAATCAAAACAGTGTACTCAAATTCCTGATTATCAATTTCAAAAGAAAGTTTCAATTTGCCTTGGACCTTAATGTCACCCCCATTTGCAGCTGTTAAAGTGTTTTGTGCAGCCTCAAGTGTCAAAGGGTCTATACCAAGTTTGGTGCAAACTGTATTGGAAATTATAGTGGCCGCAGAACCAGAGTCTACCAGAGCATGACATATGACATTGTTTACCGTCATTTTGGCATACAAACAAGTTCTCTGGTTTATGGGACTTAAAGCGATGCGTGTGTGCCCATTCTGTGATTGATTTTGTGCTTCAGAGGCTGGGTCTTCGGGCGTAAGATCAGCCTTCACAAGTTTCCCGTCTGATCCTTCTTTCTAAGAGGACAGTGTGTTGCAATGTGACCTAATTCATGACACTGATAACATTCAACCTTTGAAAAATCCCTATCCCTGCTGTTACTTCTACTTCTTGGGCGTTTTATAGCTTCTGCTAGGCTACTGAAGCCTTTTTCAATAAGTTTTGCCAAGTCTTCTATCTGAATGTCTGACCTTGACCTAGATGAGTGACTCTCATGTGTGGTGTTTTGTTTCCGAGAATCATCTGATAAATTTTTCAAAGCTAGAAGTTGTATGTCTTCATCCTCGAAATGAGGTTTTCTGAGTATTCCCTGTGACCCTTCAAAAGCTTCAAACTCTACTGCATATGCTATAGCTGAGTGAATTGACATTGGGTGTTTATACTGAACATGACTGCGTATCTCAGGCCTCAATAGACCATTAATGTATTGGTCTATAACATAGATCTCCCTAGCATCTGAGTGTATTTCTGGAAATGCTAAGAGGCAAAGTCTTTGTAAGACATAACCATAGTCAGACACAGACTCCTGTCTCTTTTGCTTCCTGTTTCTAAACTCACATCTGTAAGCAGTGACACGTTCAGCAGGACTGAACCTTCTACTAAGTGCTTCTTTCAAATGAGTGTAAGAATGTATTTGCTCAAGCTTTAGGTCACTCAGTAACCTTTGAGCTTGTCCCTTAAGACTCATAGCTAACTGCTGGGCCTTTTCTAAGTCATTCCACCTATTCCAGGTAGCAACATTTTCAAAGTGAATGATATAATCTCTCCAGTCCGCAGATTTACCATCAAATTTATCAGGTTCTTTTTCTTTCCTCCTAAATGAGTTAAATTGAGAATATGATGGATCGATTGTATAATTGGTGGGGTATTGAGGTTGTGCATAGTTAGGATGCTGACTCTGTGTGCTGTTATGACTTTGTGTTTCTGGCATGACAGGAAAATTATTTCCTTTTGGCCCTTTAGAATTGTGAGTGTGAGTAGGATGCACACTGTGTATGTCATTATGACTATGGTTCTGGCCTGGAAGGAAAAATATTTCCTTTTGGCTCTTGTGAATTGTAAGTGTGTGTGTAAGTAGGATGCAGAGAGTGTGTGTCATTATGACTGTATGGTTCAGTTCTAAACCTAGCAGGTAAAGGTGTATCTTCATACGGGTATGTTTCAGAATATCTGTCTGTATTATAACTGTGTAAAGGTGTTGAATGATGAACAGTTTTGAAGTCAGACTCGCTTAAGTTTGGATGTACAGGCGAGTGAACAGTGTTAAGTTTTGTATCTTCAGTTTGAGTAGGCGCAAACTTTTTGAACAACCCTTGACTATCATGCGTATTACTGTGTTGGTATGCTTGCTGCCTATCCTTGTATCTGTGTGTGTAAAAGTTTGAATCGTCTGTTTGGGTCTGTTGAAAGGGGTCAACCCTTTTAGATTGCTCTTGACTATCAATTCTATAACTGTAATGATAAGGTTGTTGCCTATCTTTAATTCTATGTGAGGCTGAATCATCACTAGTACTAGCATAGTAACTTTTTGGACAGCCCTCACTGTCTGTATGTCTATCAAAGGAATTCATTGAATGCCCAACATGTGTGCTATGGTCAGAATATGGGGCACTTGGTTTACAGTTGGTGTCAGGACGCATGCTTTTTGTGGGATTAAAAGTGTCCTGCTTGTAAGACGCATTGTAATCTGCCTTTTGTCTAGTATGGTATGTAGCATAAGGATTTTGTTTCATGTATGAAAATCTATTTTGAGTTTCATTTTCAAACATCTCTTTTTGTTTAGGCAAAAATTTGTAAGATTGTGAATTGATATATGAATTGTCATTTTCAAAACTATCAAAATCCTGGAATCTCTCGCTCTCAATACTGGGGTCATCATTACTCTTGCTTTTAATTGCTAAGTCTACAGGGTTCTGAAATGCTTTGAACTACTCATTGAGCATTGCTGTGGTGATGAAGCAGGGTTAACAGATTCCTGTATCTTTTCATCAATAGCACTAAAAGGAAGCCAGTAAGCTTGTCCCATAGTTGCATATTTTGACTCCATCTTTCCAAAATTACTTTAAGTGTTAAGTCACGGCACCAAAATGTAACCGGACTAAAATGTAACTGGATTGGTCACGGCACCAAAATGTAACCGGACTGGTCTGAATACAGAGTTTTCACAGAAAGCTCTGCATTCAGCCGGTTTAACCCAGGTTCGATTTTATGTTAAAGCATTTGTACACAGAGGGAAAACATGCAATACAGAGACTAGATTTTCAGTTTAGAACTTTAATATTTAGAAGTTAATTCCTTAAATACTCTATGCAAACTATAACTGAGAGAGAGAGTGAGGGAAAGAAAAGGGACAGCAAGGAGAATAGTAAGCGTTGAGGAAAGGTGGCCAGCTGGAGAAGAGAGAGGTAAACTATACCTTTGTGTCTCGTACCAGACTGAGCACAGAACACAGAAAACAGGCAGTTTATATAGGGGAGAGAACAATAAAGAACCAGACTTGCACAAGGTAAGCATGCAAATACAGCGAGTTACACTCTGTATAGCAGGCAAACCATGTGCAAAGGGAATTTACCAGAGTTAAGCAATTAAAATGACAAAGAGAGACAAGACTGAGTGAAGTATACAAATACCT
Organism: Azorinus chamasolen; assembly: GCA_963576725.1. Taxonomy (NCBI): domain Eukaryota; kingdom Metazoa; phylum Mollusca; class Bivalvia; order Cardiida; family Solecurtidae; genus Azorinus; species Azorinus chamasolen. The sequence goes on along the minus strand of OY755241.1, from coordinate 40,303,340 downwards.
GGCAGTTACATGTATATAAAATGAGCAAATCATGCAGGTACTTGTAAGAGTACAGTAATTTCTGCCACACAAGTATGCGCTCACAATTACGTATATACTGTTGGACCCGGTGTTATTCACAAGTAGAAGCAAACTAACACTGTCACCTCTAAATTGCTGGGGGCACACGGAGTCACAGGACATCAACAGTGGAGGTGTGATAAATTGACTTCGAAGTGTCCGCGATGCATGCTCGGATTAGACAGGTAATTTAATGAGGCAATTGATTGAAGGGACCGAGAAGTGTGCTTGAAAAATCGGATTATCGAGACTCGGATTACACGGTACATAGTTGTATTGAAATAATAGAGTTCATGTCCGGACCATACAAATTCCCTCGGATTAGTCCATATACTCGGAAAATCGCTCCTCGGATTATCACCCTTTTTCTGTATAGATCTATACATTACTTACAAAACACGGTTAAAATTTCCCTGACTGTTATTAGGTATTGTTAAAATGTGATTATTATGAAAGTTTAAAGATAAAAAAATCATTATAAGTAATAAGAAATGTAAAAGGAATGAGATAAAACAGTAAAATACAGCAACAAATATATAGCTTATTAACCAGCGTGATATTTATTTCTGACACGAATTGGCTTCCATAGTTCGAAATTCGGCAAAATCACACTTCATGTCATCTTTAATTCTCATTTTTTTTCAAAGTCTAATTTATTAGTGAAATATCTTCAAGACTGCAACTCAATATTTTTGTTTTCAGTAACATCACTCTTGAATAATTGATCAGTTTCCGATACTGAACTGAAAACTATCGCACAGGTTTGCAATGGAAGAAATGCAATATTTGGTGAAACATTCCAATCTTCATTTATATCTTCTGATGAAGCTATCAAAACAAAGGAAAATACTTACCTCGTATTCGGCATCGTAAAGACAGTGATGATCTAATTCAGCTTGGTTGCGAACCATTGTAAACTCCTCTCGCATGCTATTTACAATGTGGATGTTTTCTGTAATACCGCAATATTGCATGACGTCATCGTATATATCATACAATGACGTCATAATTTAGGTAAATTTTCCAATATGGTGAGCATTACGTGTCAACAAGAATTTCATATTTTTGGGGAACTTTGAAATCATTTTTCTCGAAAATGCACCATTGTTTTTCTGAGGACTTTTGATATATTCATAATCACGTATAGTCATGTCGCAGAGTACAGAAATTGTTTGTGAAGGAATTTGTTTGACCTAGAAAGTCTATAATGACTGGCCTAATACAGAAGATGAGAAACAAACTGAATTTAGTGCATCATTCGACCTGTATTTGGATATTACTTGTCTTACATATCCGTGTATCTGTAATTCTGTACAGCATTCTACGCATGGATCTGGTTTTTAAGGTGGTTCGTCCATGATTGGGTTTTGGATTTCCGCCGACTTCTGTGGGTGTACGGGGACGGTGTTTGGGACGTGTTCGGTTGTTTTCGTGGAATTTTCGCGGCCGCGAGGACGTCCGGGGTCGGCCCAGGCACTTGCTCTTGGCGAAATCAGTTATGGATGTTAAACATCTTTTGACGGCGTCTGATTTGCGTCATCTGATTACGTAATATATTCACGTCATGGATGACGTATGCATTCGCGTCATAAGCACTTGACAATGATATACTATTAATTAATGGAATTCCCAGTGTTTAAAAATAGTCCTAAGGTAAGTCTCAACCGCCTGAAATTTCATGACGTCATTTATCCATGTCATCTTTTGCTGACACAGTCTATATATACATGATGCAGTTTGTCACTGATATCGTTAGTTCTAATCGATCTAAATCGTCAACTCGGTGAAATGGGGTTGCATTTACCTATGAATTCCACATGCAGCCTTTTTGCACCAGAGCCAACAATTTTTCAATTTCAATTTCAATTTCCCATTGCAAGCAATGCAGATCCTGATGAGAGGGCTCCTACAGGAACTCGCTCATCTGGGTATACACTGTGTGTGGTAAAAAATCGTGCTTAGCACATTATGGGTTTACTCAGATCTGTTTATCACCAGTGCAAGGTTGGTGCTTATGCAAAATTATTATGAAAGCATTACAAATTGTATATATGTGTTCTCTCTGTTGAGGGCCTCATGGAAGATTGGTCATAACCAAATGAGTACTCTCGTTAAATAAAGTCTTTATTATTAGATCTATTATTATTATTCATTCATTCCAACTGAAAGCATTACATTATCTAATGACTTTTTTATTATCTGACATTGAGCAAATAGGGTAGATCCAGATCATATAGCTTTAAATTGTTTTATCCAGTCACCAGGCTTCTCTAGTGACATAAAATAGGGTTATTAGGTTTATTAGGTTACTTCCGGTAGTAGGTTTATTAGGTTAGTAGATAGGCGGAATGATTATATAACCATGGAACTATTTTAATTTTCTGTAAATATGCATGAATATGTTAACGGAATAGATCTAACAGAAAAATGACCAATATAATTATTCAAATAAGAAAAGAAAAATAAATGAATGGCTATATAGCTGGATTCGAACCCGCGCCTGATTCTACAAAAGCCAAATCTAATCTCTCTATAGACGTCGTGCTTACCGATTGCGCCACTGAGGCCATATACAAAGCGACGTTGATTTATCAGTTTTATTAATCTAATTCACCGCTGGCGAAACGCGTTTTTGATAAAAATCAAGTCAGGGGGCAAAGATTTACAGATAAATAATCTTTTTTTTCTTTTTTAATCTCATAATAATTTGATTGATAAGCTCTTACAGGAGCGGTGATTGTCATAGACCTAAATATAGCCTGTTCAGTTCCATCGATTTATGAGTGACGTTAGCCCTAGAATCTAAAAATAGAAACCGAGACGACGGAACGAATTTTGACCAGAGAGCCTCCGGGAGAATATTATCATGTCTGTTTGAATTAACATATCGACTCTCGATTCAAATGATCTTATTTTTTTCAAATTCAACCATGTTTTCCGCTCTTGTAATGTAATTATCGAAAATATTTTCCTCTGCGGTAGCTCATTATTTACGTCTCTAGAATTGACTGGATAAATAGCAAGCCTCGCCTCAACGTTTTCTCCCCTCGTCGGATAAAGCGTCCCATCTACGGCACTAACCTATTATTCACTATTTAGGTCTAATTTGTTTCGATGAGAAGGAATTAGAAATGTTTGCTCACACAATTTATGCTTGTTAGTCCCCCACCGGTTACCGGTTGGGGGACTATAGGTTTGCTCGATTCCGTCTGTCTGTCTGAACGCGCTAACAATTCCTGTTTATGTGACTAAATAATTACATGAGAACAAAAGATCTTTTGTTCTCATCGGTTTTATGTGGCTTATTTTCAGTTTGTGTGGCTATTTTGAACAAAGGAATAACCACATACACTCAAACCGTTAGAACGTTCGTCCGTCTGTCCGTCTGTCACGCTTCTTGTCCGGGCCATATTTCCTACAAAGTTAGGCCAAATTCATTATAACTTCACACATTGAAGAAGCATGATTTGAGCTAGTGCCATGCACAAGGGCCATAACTCTAGCATCAATATTTTTGGAGTTATTTCCCTTTTACATATTTTTTGTCCGGACAATAACTCTTTATCTACTGGTTCAATTGATTTGAAACTTCTTACATGGAACAATCATGATGAGGGGTAGTGTCACAAGGACCATAACTCTAGCATCAATATTTTTGGAGTTCTTCCCCTTTTTCATATTTTCTTGTCAGTCCGTATGTCACGCTTCGTGTCCGGGCCATATCTCCTACAAAGTTAGGCCAAATTCATTATAACTTCACACATTCAAGAAGCATGATAAGGAGAAGTGTCATGCACAAGGGCCATAACTCTAGCATCAATATTTTTGGATTTATTCCCCTTTTTCATATTGTTTTGTCCGGACAATAACTCTATCTACTGGTTCAATTGATGTGAAACTTCATATATGGAACAAGCATGATTAGGGGTAGTGTCATATACAAGGGCCATAACTCTATCATCTATATCTTTGGAGTTCTTCCCCTTTTTCATATGTTCTTGTCCAGTTAATTACTCTTTATGTACTGGTTCAATTGATTTGAAACTTCTCATATGTAACAAGCATGATGAGGTGTAGTGTCATGCACAAAGGCAATAACTCTTAGCATCAATATTTTTGGAGTTACTCCTCTTTTTCATATTTTCTTGTCGGGACAATAACTTTTTATTTACTGATTCAATGTATGAAAGTAGGTACTAATACCATTCAGGTGGTCATGTATATACCATGGTCAACCACACCATGGGTGGGTGGGGTGGGGAGAGGAGGGTTTTTTTTCAGTCCGGTGGGGGACTCATGTCTTGCATAGCAATACAACATGCCCTTGTTTAATATATCATATGTGCTAGTATTACATTATCTTTAGCTAGTGACTGTTTATTATCTGACATTGAGCAAACAGGGTAGACCCAGATCATATAGCTTTAAATTTGTTTTGGGTCTAATCTGTTTCGATGAGAAGGAATTGATAATAATAGTAATATAATCTAGTGAGATTGTCTTTATTTGATTTCATCTTATATTTTTATTTACATTATTCATTCGGCTCTAAATGACCATCAGTGGCCGTAAAACACCATTCATTCATTCATACATTTTATGCTTGTTTAATATACCATATGTGCTAGTATTACATTATCTTTAGCTAATGACTCTTTATTATCTGACATTGAGCAAACAGGGTAGACCCAAATCATATAGCTTTAAATGTGTTTTGGGTCTAATCTGTTTCGATGAGAAGAAATTAGAAATGTTTGTTCATACATTTTATGCTTGTTTAATATACCATATGTGCTAGTATTACATTATCTTTAGCTAGTGACTCTTTATTATCTGACATTGAGCAAACAGGGTAGACCCAGATCATATAGCTTTAAATTTGTTTTGGGTCTAATCTGTTTCGATGAGAAGAAATTAGAAAAGTTTGTTCATACATTTTATGCTTGTTTAATATATACCATATGTGCTAGTATTACATTATCTTTAGCTAATGACTCTTTATTATCTGACATTGAGCAAACAGGGTAGACCCAGATCATATAGCTTTAAATTTGTTTTGGGTCTAATCTGTTTCGATGAGAAGGAATTAGAAATGTTTGTACACACAATTTATGATTGTTTAATATACTATATGTGCTAGTATTACATTATCTTTAGCTAGTGACTCTTTATTATCTGACATTGAGCAAACAGGGTAGACCCAAATCATATAGCTTTAAATTTGTTTTCGGTCTAATCTGTTTCGATGAGAAGGAATTAGAAATGTTTGGTCATACATTTTATGCTTGTTTAATATACCATATGTGCTAGTATTACAGTATTACATTATCTTTAGCTAATGCCCCATTGTTATCTGACATTGAGCAAACAGGGTAGATCCAGATCATAAAATAAGGGATTAGAGACGTATTTATGGTTATAAATACATTATATGCCATATGTGCTGGTATAATGTATTACATTATCTTACAATGATGTGCTTTACCTAATGAATATTTATTAATTGTCATTGAGCAAACAGAACAGAAACTTGATCGGAAAGCTTTGTCATGAATATTCATTAATATAATATTAAAAATAATATGATATTATTATGAAATATTATTAAAAAAAAGTATTGAGTGTATGCAAGAAAATAAAATCGATTAACTTTTATTTATTGTTGTTGATATTTCTATACAGTGTCCCGAAATGAAACAGAATCTTAATTTATTACTCTTTTAATTTGGACATACACACCACAGTGTAGCTCCTTTCGTTTTGTGTACGCTTTTGAGAGACTAATGACTGATCATACAGCTTGCATTGTGATGAGACGCTATCTTAATCAGCGCCTAATCAGGATCCAAACTGTTAGCAAATACCAGTTAGGTTGCACTTAGCAGGCAAAGGGATTAAAGAATTATTAATTCTTTATTTAAGTTGTACAAAAAATTTCTTAGTTTGTACTTTCTAATGGGGAGTATGACATTTCTTTAGGTTTACATGTCCAAATATTTGGAGTAAATACAATACATACAAGAGTTCCAATTGGTCTACACAGCCTTCTACCAATTTATTTTCATCATATAATTTATTAAATTTTACTTATATGTTATTGTTTTTACAAAATAATATATTTTTTATATCGAGGGGCAGTCAGCCTATGGGGCAATAATCCTATAGGGTTATTATCCTAAGGGGCAATGGCCCAAAGGGCAATCATCCTATGGGGGAGTCACCCTATGGGTCAATCACCCTACACTCATTACAGTAGACGAAATGGGAATAAACCCTACAAGAGCTTTCAGATCTAGGTTTACTCTGTTTGCAAAGACGTTAAAGTATTTATATATCCATGTGTATGTAATGGGATAAGCAAACGGTGCAGACCCAAAGATCAAACGGGTTCCACGTGAGCAATCTGATCTGAGTATTCTGTTTACAAATGTGTTTTCATCATTATGAGGTAGATCTAAAGCGTTTTAAACAAATAAGCATATTGTAGGCACACATATAACTATGAAAACGTTCTTATTATTTTGTTACTTTGTGAAGATTAAACTTTTGTATGCCGAGATTTAAAAGTGGAATGGCCCATTCTTGTTTAACTGTGTTATCAGGCTTAAATTTGCTAGATGATTTTTAAATAGGCCTATAAAATACTAGTGAAGACCCTGATCAAAACCCTGATTTTTTAGCTATAGTATATCTGTGTTTACATTGCTTTTAAATGTCAGTACTTTTGTTCCCCGCATTCAAATATTTAAAATGTACAGTCCAAATTAGATCTTATGGCACACCAACATAACCTACTTAAAATGTAAACAAAACACCTGTAACGGTGGTCTCGAGAAAAAAAATGTATACGCCCATCAAAACATATGAAGCATTATGTGATGCTGGCACATTAAGCTGTATAAGTGCACAATGGCGATGGTAGTGACTGCATGAAAGTGCATTGGCGTCCATCACCGTTCTGCACATTAGGCAGCAACGGTGTATTTTGCACCAGTATTCGAACCGATAGGCAGTATCTGTGAAAATATACGACTTAAAATGCTCACTATGAACATATCTGTGAATTGTGTTTTATTTTTGTAAAATAGTCTCTTATAATTCAGTAATGAATGGCATGGTTTATATATATATATATATATATATATATGTAAAAATAAGTAGGTAAATTACCTTACATGCCTTTAAATATCTATATGTATGTATAATATGATGTTGTTTGTAAACTATGTAACCATGAAGAGACTCAAGATTATATATATGAAAGAACAAAACTACCCATTCCAAAAATAAAAAAAACAGATTCGAGCCAAACTATTACAGCGGCCACCTGGGCATTATACAGTGTTTATACCTGTAGTGTTTGTAAACATTGATAACAAAAGGTGTGCCATAATCTCTAATCTCTGTACTAACTATTTAATTGTTTTGAATGCATGAAAATAAATTGTCTTAGTTGAAGACTTTATTGTTTACCCAGCCTAAATATACGATCAAAGGTGCCAGGTGGTCAGTAAATACCCTAGCTATTTTCTCAGTAGGGGACAATGGTCAGTGTTGACAGCTGACAGAGATGACACCACTACCATCCTTCTTATCAACAAATTTACGAATTATTACGTAACAGGTGTATTTTTAAGCACAAATAATGTGCCCGATTATCTACATTATGAGTTGTTAGCTTCTCCAAAAATAGAAGAAAATTGTGTTTTGACTAATTATAGATCTATGGCTCAGCACAAAGTTAAATCCAAACGTTTTAGACAAATTTAAAATTTAGATTATTATGAATTCTAGTTTTAAAGATAGTTTAAATTGATATGATCTAAATCTATTCTAAAATACTTCTACTATATCTGCTACGGTACTGTACATACAGTAGCATAAAATATATTTTACAGCACATAGATGAACACCATGGGACTGTATATCTATATTTTGATATAGATCTAGATCTAGCTATATCTTATGGAAATGAAACGAGAATTAAAATTTTGAATACTGTTGATCTTAATTTTATATATCAGACGTGTCCAACAGGTAAATGAGAAAGGCCATATCAAGGATTACCCCCCTTTCGTCCATGATTACTCTCCTTTCATCCGGGCTCTTAAACGGTCAGGAAACGCGTTAAGAAACGCGTAAATAAACGGTTAGAAACCCGTTTAACGAAACGGATAAGAAACGCGTTAAGTTGGTAGGAATAGCGTATTTACCACTGTAGCATGCGAAGTGATAGTCTTTACGTCCAACGCGTTTGAAAATGCCTTAGTTTGCGTGTGTAGGCTACTGAAAAGAAATACATCGCAAGATCTCCGAAGAAGACAAAACTTTCATATGTGTTTGATATCGAAAACAACGATGTTATTCGGATCGGAAGTCTTCGAATAGGTCGATAAAAATCGCATGGGGTACGGACAAAACCCCACTAGGACGTAACCCCATAGGACACAACCCCACTGCCAAATGTGTCAAGGCGGACAAAAACCCATATGTTAACTTAATTTGGTTATAAATCAACTTTTAGATAATTTGAAGAAGAAACACTCAATCAGAATATAAATTCAAAGCAAGATTTTTACATTTTCAAATTTAAAGTTACAATCTGCAAATAAAAATAGAAGTTAAAGCATATTTAAAATTAGGTCAATATTATGAATAAATGAAGAATGCATTCATAGTCAAATGAGATTTAGTTTACTTTTAATTTTACTTTTTAATTTAATTGTTGTTTTTAGCGGTATCAATGTTCAATAGTCATAGCAAATATTGTTGAGCCAGATCATAAAACTTTGAAAATGATTTGGGTCTATCCTGTTTGTAAGTTAAGAAAAGGAAACAGTTAATTGTGGTTATATTATAATAGTTTATATGCATTATGTGCTAATATTACATTATCCCTATATATTGAATCTATAGTATTTGTACCAAAGCAAATATTGTTGAGCCACATCATAAAACTTTGAAAATGATTTGGTCTACACTGTTTGTAAGTTAAGAAAATGAATCAGTTAATTGTGGTTATATTATATAACAGTTTATATGCAATATGTGCTAATATTACAGTATCCATATCTAATGAATCTATATTATTTGTACCAAAGCAAACATTGTTGAACCACATCATAAAACTTTGAAAATGATTTGGGTCTACCCTGTTTGTAAGTTAAGAAAAGGAATCAGTTAATTGTGGTTATATTATAATAGTTTATATGCAATATGTGCTAATATTACATTATCCATATCCATTGAATCTATATTAAGTGTACCAAAGCAAACATGGTTCGGCCAGATCATAAAATTGTTAAAATGATTTGGGTCTACCCTGTTTGGTCGTTAAGAAAAGGAATTAGTTAATTGTGGTTATACCATGTATGCCTTTTTAGCTCACCAGAGCACAAAGTGCTCAGGGTGAGCTTTTGTGATCGCCTGATGTCCGTCGTCCGTCGTTCGTCGTCAACAATTTGAACCTTTAAAGTTCTTCTCCTCTGAATCTACAGGGGTCTCAGTTTTCATCTTTGGCACATAGCATCATATGTAGGTCCTCTACAAAAGTTATATAAATTATACCCCTGGGGTCAAAATTGGCCCTGCCCCAGGGGTTTTCAGTTTTCAATAGAAACATATAGCGAAAATTTTGAACATCGTCTCCTCTAAAACTAGAAGGTCCTCAGCTTTCATATTTGGCACATAGCTTCAACTTCAGGACTTCTACAAAAGTTATATAAATTATGCCCCTAGGGTCAAAATTGGTCCCACCCCAGGGATTTCCAGTTTTTAATAGCTGACTGCGTAAAAAGCTATGGGATCACCAGTTATGCATAGGAAAAACCTTTTTAAAAATATTCTTGTCAGAAACTACATGTCCCAGAGCTTAGATAGTTGGTGTATAGATTTACTTAGCATAACTTTATGAGTTTTATAAGTATCATAGTTCTGGGGTTAAAATTGGCCCTGCCCTGTGTGTATATACTTCTTTACACCAGAAATTACATTCTAAAGGTTTCTCCTTTATATCACTCTTAGCTGAGACCAGTCAGTGGGTCAGTTCTTATATAATCACCCTTAGCCTGATCAGTAGAGTAGAAATTGTGTTTAGACAAATAACACGCACTCATTTAAGATTGAGAAAACTGTGGATAATTCTCAAAATGCAGAATACTCTTAAAGCTTTTTTTTCATACCTATGCCCTGCATTAAGCTACCAGCTATCAATATAGAGCATATCTGTTGTGAATTTCAGCTTAACTCTTTGCATGCTGGGTAATTTTGTCATCTGCTAAATTGTTGTCTGCAGCATATTCACAAGTTATCCTAACTACACACTTTCTTTCTGAGTTTTTCAGAAGTTCAGTCTCATTGACAAACAGTTCGGATATCAGATCAGGCACCACATTATGTTGGCCCTGATCTGGATCCAAACTGTTTGCATAGGTCATTAGTGGCGGGAGAATCCCACTACACACAGAAGTTCAGTCTCATTTACAAACAATTTGGATATCAGATCAGGCCCCACATCATGTGGGGCCTGATCTGGATCCAAACTGTTTGCATAGGTCATTAGTGGTGGGAGAATCCGCCTCTAGCATCCAAAGAATACAAGTTCCAGTGGTCTAATGCTCTATCCATTCTTTCACTACATTCTTTTAGCATCGTGTTCAGGTCCTCTACAAAAGTTATATAAATTGTGTCCCTGGGGTCAAAATTGGCACCGCCCCTGGGGTGTTAAGTTTTCAATAGAAACATATAGTGAAAACTTTGAAAATCTTCTCCTCTTATTGTCTGGTGAGCGATGTCAGGGCCATTCTGGCCCTCTTGTTTGTATAAAATGTGGTTCACCTAATAAATATTCATTAATTGTCAGTGAGAAAATAGGTTAGAACCTGATCATATGGCTTTGTTTTAGAATCTGTATGATCTGGATCTATTCTGTTTGTAAAAAGATATAAAAAAGATCCTCCTTGTGATAATACAACTTATGCTTTTAGTGAAAATCAGGTTATTACCATATGCATAAAAACATAGTTACTTATTACTTTTATTCCCATTGAAATTAAATATTTATACTTATTTCTTTTCTCGTATGTTTTATTCTCCCTTTCTATTGCTATGAAGTGCCATTTGTATATATAATTCCTTAATTAAATACATAATTATGTTTAACATGGGTTTTGTCCACATGGGGTATTGTCCTACTGGGGTTTGGTCCTAGTGGGATATTGTCCTATGGGGTTACGTCCTAGTGGGGTTACGTCCTAGTGGGGTTTTGCCCTACACCCAAATCGCATGTATCGACGAAAATGGTTTATTTTATGTTAAAGGGTTATTTTTCAAAATATACGTTGATAGTGACATTTTTCATACGATCAACATCATGTTTTTCTTAATTTATTGAACATATGCTTTATTTAACAGACTACATATGTGTCAATTTGATCGCGGGACATGCATGCACTTTTATTTGTAAATAGTGTAGATCAAGATTTGGGAACCCCTACATGGTTCCTCTTATCAGGATCTGCACTGTTTTTCATTCAAATTCATATATGAACAAGTTCAGCCTTTCATACTTAGTGGGATCTATTGTTAACCCGTTTTCCCATATAAACGCCTTTATGTGCATTTTCAAACAGAGTAGTGCCAGATCGGACGGCTACTATAGGAGGTATCTGATCAGGATCTGCTCTGTTTGCTTACGATATGATATAGATCTGATTCAATAGTTTTTACCTGAACCAAAATGTCTTTCGTTCATATGCCATTCACTCGTTGATCGAGATTTTTTTTATTGATTTTCATCGTTTCATCATAATTTTCGTCATTGGCGCTATATGACCTATTTAGTGTCGCGGTGCCGTAAAACCCAACTCACTCACTCACTCATATGCCATTATAAAAAATCATCTGAATAATATTCATAGTGTCAGTATTTCTTACATAAATATGTAACAGAGAAAGGGTTAAAACTGATGGGCTTTCCTGTCCGATAATTCAGCGTTGATAAGGTTAAAGTACAGCTATGACGACCATCGATACGTCTATCAATATAGAGCACGACTGGCTGTTCCACTCTGCACGTGGAAAACATGTTTGTAGGACAAGTACGCACACCCAAAATGTATTTTATCACCCGTCTGCACGCGCATTTGTGTCCGCATTTCTGATAAAGATATTTAAATGCCAATTAGTAAGTCTAATAAATCATGCTCATGCCAGACAAAGTCAAATATTCTTTTCTATGGTTGTCAGCTTTTCGGTTGTAAATGCAGTATGTGTTCAAATGAAACAAAGCTAGGTCTACAGTTCCTTTTCACTAGTGTTGAATGTTGATATAGAATTAACCCTTCACTTGCTGAATTTCAAAATACATTTCTCCTTTACCCATGCCCTGTTGTATAATTACATATATCTTCACTGTGTACACGTAGTTCGCTGTGCAATCAGTGCTGTGGAGTGCACTTGTTGCACAATCAACTTGTAAATAGTGCAGACCCTGATGAGACAGCTCCTGCAGGAGCTGTCTCATCTGGGTCTTCACTATTTACAGGTAGGTATATTGACGTGAATAGCAAGCGAAGAATTAAGATAAAATGGAGTACAGTTATACATAGCTCATCCGAACTCAAAAACAATGGAGAACTGTTTAGGCAGGTGGCTGCTTAATACAGGGCGACAATCATACAGAAAGCTCTCAGGGGAGCTTAATTTAAGGTGAATGTCATACAGAATGCTCCGCATTAAGCTACCACCTGCCTTAACCCTTTCCCTGATGAATATTCATATAGGAAATAATGACATCATGAATATATATAAGATTATTTGTTATAATGACGTATGAACACATGACATCTTAGCTCAGGAAGAAGATGTAGAATCAGATCAATATAACACCATAAGCAACCAGAGCAGACCCTGATCAGTCTGATCTGGGTCTACTCTGTTTTCAGATGCGTCAAAATGCGCTTACATAAGGGAAAGGGTAAACAGACCGGTAATGATAGGACTGTGAGTGTTGGAAGTGTCGCGGGTTGACTGTAGTTGATAAATGATACCTGTATGATCTGATTCGACATTTATGTCAACCCAAAGCAAATATTTCACAGGAACCATTTCATGCCGTCCCAGTTGTCCTATATATAAGGAGTGCAAAGCAAAAAAAGAATATTAAAAACGTACGGAGATTAATGTAACATGACTACATAGCGGCAACATGATGGGTCTGTCTGTAACTAGATCTGCGTTTCATACTGTGCTGATGTTGCTGTTTGTGGAAACATACACCGAGGTATGGACTGAAAGTCTTTCTCTCATTTAAACGCCTTTTTTCACGCATTTGCGAACAGAGTAGACCCAGAACAGACGGTTCCTACAGGAGCCGTCTGATCAGCGTCTGCTCTGTTTGCATTTGACATGATATATATCTGCCTAACTCGTTAAGTTTTTGTCAAAAGCAAAAAGTTCTCTTGAAAAGTTTACATTATAAAAATGCAGCTAATAGATAATCGTATCAATGTTTCTTGCATGAATATGGAAGAAAAGGGTTAACCCTTTCCCTGTTCTATGTTTATTCCAAATTTCAGTACCTACTGAATAACCATGATCAAAATAATTATAATGAAATGTGGAAGGTGGAACATTGTAGCCATTTTAGAAAGTAAATACACAGATCTGTCCACCCCCATTAGCAGACAGAGCAGGCCCTGATTAGACGGCTCCTATAGGTCTGGGTCTACTCTGTATGCAAATGCGTGAAAACATGTTTATATCAAGGAAAGGGAAACTCTGTATCTGGTGAATATAAATGTAAGAAATGACAACTGTATAAATATGTATAACTGAATTTGTAGAAATACGTATGGACACAACGTATTTGGCTATGGCAGAAACCATATCTATATTATGTCATTAACAAACAGAGCAGAACCTGGCCAGACGGTCCATATAGGGGCCGTTTGATATGGATCTACTCTGTTTGCAAAATCATAGAAAGGCGTATACATGGAGTAAATGCTTAACTTGTAATAGTTGATGGTGATATTTGTATCTGTACAGATAACCGACGATTTTGAAATTTCCGTAACAAGATAAACTTTCCATTTATCAAATTGAGTCCCGATATACTAAATTAAAACGTTCACTCTTTTATTCTTTATTGCTGTAAAACATTGTAGATCCTGATCAAAGGTCATGTATCATGGCTGACAAAATTCTACGTAGTTTAAATTGTATAAACTAGATTTACGCGTATCGGATCTTGTTCAAACCTAATATTAACCAGATAAGACCCAGATGAGACGCCAATTTACTGTTTAGAATGTAACCTAGAATCCTCCAGAGTGGAAGCTTATTGTTTTTCTTCTTCAGGGTCTGCAAACAGGGCCAGTCTTGACGGTGACACAAAGAATGGCAATATTTGGAACGAACAGCTCCGTGAAATGTAAGAGTCCACACTGAAACCTGCCTTATCCGACATCAGATTATTCACATATAAGTATTTCATACACACGCGTTTACAGAAGAACCTATCATAAGCGACCATTCACTTAACCCATTACATCATGGGCTATTTTTAGATACAATCACTTTGTATAAATCTAGAGAAAAGGATTTTTTTTAGAATATTGTAGTTTGAAACCATTGTGATAAATAGAGCATTTGCATTTGCTCCTATGGGAGCAAATGCTCTATTTATCACAATGGTTTCAGAAAGTGACTTTTACAGAGTCGTCAATATGAAGGAATGGGTTAAAAAGCAGGTAACTGCTTAATACTGGGCAAATGTAATGCAGAAAGCTCCTATATGAGCTTTCTGTATCACTTTTGACCTGCATTAAACTACCACTTGTGCCTACAGTTCCATATTTAGACCTCTTTTTGAATGCCGCTTAAGACAGGTTATAATGTGTAAGCCGTATGTACCCTCTCATATCAACCGTTGCGTGGCTAACATTTGCGGCTGGTCTGGTTCGACATTGTCAATATTTACCCCCACATGTTTGATATTGTTCAGTGGGTATTAGCTGCATTAACCCTTCTCATGCTGAATATTCATGTGTGAACTCATCCACTATCAATATTAACTGATGAAAACAAATATGCATGTATATGATTCAATGTCCACCTACAAGCAGCCAAGACCCTGATTAGACACCACGCCCAATTACTCCTATCTGGATTCAAGGGTTTGGTAAGTAATATCCAGGTGGCGCTTGGCATGATCATGATCAACTCATTCTCGCCTAGACTATTTGTAGACACAAACTCGTTGAATAAATATATCGTAAAGGAGCATTTACTAGAGAAAAGGAAACTTTTAGAAGTATGTAGTTTTGAAGCCATTGTGATAAATAGAGCACTTGCTCTATTTGTAAATGCTCTATTTATAACAATAGCTTTAAAATGACTTTTACAGAGGCGTATTAAGGCGTCAGTAGCAGAGAATGGGTTATCTCTTTCGCTGCCAAATTTTGTCGTCTGTTACAATTTTTCATCTTTATTATTCTTCATATTTGTTTCAAGAAACAAATATTTACAGTAAGTCACAGTAACAAACAGTTTGGATCCTAATGAGACGCCGACTTATTCGGCGTCTCATCTGGATCCAAACTGTTTGCATAAGTAATCACAGATGTGACATTGGCAGCGAAAGAGTTAATGCAGTTGGAAAGTAATCTATTAGATTGCCTGTATGACGATAGTCCTGTGTTATACCGTTCAACATTTAACGCTCATGCTCTGTCGTATGCATACAGTGTAGATCCAGATTAGAGGGACCCTCTACCTCTGATCGGGGTTTGCATTGTTTGCCAGTCAAAATCTTCAAGCAAGTTACACACGCTGAGTTACATTATCCAGGTTGTTTGCAAATGATAGTCAGGTGTTTTAGCAATGATATGCGTTAACTGTTTACTCCATGAATATTCATGTAGGAAATAAAAGACATCATGAATATTAATTAGTTATCAATTATTTATAATGGTTCAAGAACACATTAATGTTTTACCATTTCAGAGACAATTGAATCCTATCTCTATCATTTAATACGCAAATTGAGCAGACAGTAATCAGATGGCTTCTATAGGAGCAGTCTGATCTGGGTCTACTCTGTTTGCAAATGAGTAGAGATGGAGGAAAGGGTTAAGACGTTTCACTGCAGAGGCTTGTTATGTTTTAGTACCTCCAATAGAGTATGTGAATCTGGAGAGACTGAATTCCACGAACCCTCGACCTCTACGCAAGCGACCAGCAAATCTTCTCCGATACAGGCTGGCACTCAATGGAGAAAAGATTGACTTCACTCTGCGACAAAACAAAGACTTGCTTACCCCAGGTACAGTACAAAACAAAGACTTGCTTATCCCAGGTACAGCACAAAACAAAGACTTGCTTATCCCAGTACAGTACAAAACAAGGACTTGCTTACCCCAGGTACAGTACAAAACAAAGACTTGCTTACCCCAGGTACAGTACAAAACAAAGACTTGCTTACCCCAGGTGCAGTAAAACAACACTAAAGCGGAATTCCAGTAGGGAAGGCAGGTGACTGCTAAATGCAGGATGACAGTCATACAGAAAGCTCCCAGAGGAGCTTTCTGTATGACTTTCATCCAGCATTAAGCTGCCACCTGGCTCCAAAACCGATACTGATACAAAATTGAACGTCCAGTTTAGAGAGGTTTTACTGTACCGTATTTTACAATCTCAGCTAACGGTATCTTTCATTTTAAAAAATATTGATTGCTTCAATTTTCAAAGTGTTTATTTCTACCGTTTTAGTGTTACGATTTTAAGCAGTTTCTGTCATATTGACACGCCGATTATTTTTCATTCTTTTGTACTTTTCCCTAAAATAAATGCATATTTTCAATAACACCATAAATCTTGGCATTTGTTATGTACAATCATTATTAATGAAGATTGCCAATTTGAACTTAATGGCGAAAAATGCACTTGCGATACAAACAAAAGGTCTTGTCAATGCTTGTAATATTGTTTTGTACGACAGAATATTATCGGCTGATCTCGATCAGCTACAATAATAAAACGCAACCCGAATAGATACTTGTACATTGATGAATATCATCGAGTCTTCAATATCAAATATATGAAAGTAGTGTCTTCAGCTCTCGATCGGTTCATTTTCTTGCAATGAACGCTCGTACTTCTTTTCAGCATATAAACAAATGATCTATGTAAGTTTTAGGCAGGTTTAAAGTGCATTGAAAGTAGAGAATATCACTTTAAGATATACGAGTATAAGTTGAAATTAGGATTATGAGCAAGGAATACTATTTCCGACTTATTTGTAAACCCTCTCTAAACCGGAATTCTAGTAGAAAATACTTTAAATATTTTTCTACAGGTGGCTTTTTAATGCAGGGTGGCTGTTTAATGAACGGAGCTTTCTGCATGACTTTCACCCTGCATTAAGCTGCCGCCTGTCTCAAAGACTGATGTTGATACTAAATGGAACGTCCTGTTTGACGGGGTTTCACTGTATCTATAATAGGATGTCTCGTACATCATCACCAGAAGAACGGACAAACGATCCTGTATCCCTGTGCCCGAAGCTTGGCCCGGTGTTTCTACAAAGGCAGGAGTGATAAACACAGGAACGCATGGGCGGCAGTCAACACGTGTGGCGGACTGGTACGTGATGAATAGACCACCTTATTGTTGAATAATACACGTTGTCAGTGAATGATTGTATTGGGATTCGCTGCAATGCGGAAGCTAAAAAGATGAATGCCATTGGTGGTGATGACAAATGATGATGGTGATGATGATGGTGATGACGATGATGGTTATTGTTATGATTATTATTACTATTACTATTATTATCATTACTATTATTATTACTATTATTATTATTATTATTATTATTATTATTATTATTATTATCATTATTATTTGTCTCAACATGTAACTAAACAGCTTCTTGTGTTAGAGGTCAGTTTTCTATGAAATGGATCTAAACTGTTAATAAACACCAGTTGTCGCGGGAGAGTGATGAGCTCTTGATTGGTATAGTATTGTCTCTCTAAACGGCCTTTCAAAAGAAGTCTTATGCTGAATTGTAATACAATGGATAGCTTAATACAGGACAATTGTTATGCAGCACATTCTTCCTGAATTACCTTTCCCATGTACATGTAGTAACCTTTTGCTCCGTAGAAATGCCTTGTGATGCCTTTGAAAACAGGGTAGACCCGGGTCAGACGCTTCCTGATCAGAGTCTACTGTGTTTGCTTGCGATATAACATATACTTATTTCTACAATTTCTGCCATGGTCAAAATTCCATAGTTCATGGGGAATGTGTAGACCCTTTCCTTCATATAAATGTATTTGCACACATTTACAAACAGAGTAGACCCAGATCAGACTTTCTATCATGATTATTCACGGAATAAAGGGTTAAACTACTGCCTGTTTTTACAGACTCCTATTGTAATGTATTCTGTGTGTTACTGGGACTCTTACTGGTGGCTTTATTTTTTTCCTATGTTTATTCCAAATTTCAAAAAGCTACTTAATATTCATAGATAAAATAGTTCTAATCAAGTATGGAAGGTGAAACGTTGCAACCATTTTAGAAATAAAAGAAATAGATCTATTAAATTGCATTAACAAACAGAGCGGACCCCGATCAGACGGCTCCTATAGGAAGTTGGACAACGCAGAAACTATAGAATCAGCCGGATCAGAGGTCTCCTATAGGAGTCCTCTGATCTGGGTCTACTCTGTTTACGAAGCCGTATTTGTGAAGTAAAGTGTTAAATCTTTATTTCAGAAAGGCGTCATTAGCATGAAGAATTCGAGTTACATCATTGCTCCCCTACATGGTAAATCAATCAGTAAACATGGTTTCGTCAACGAAACCCACGTGATCTATCGCTACACCAGTGACAAGACCGTATGCATGGCCACGGGTGAGCAAAACACTCTATCACTTATTAGCTCACCAGAGCACAAAGTGCTCAGGGTGAGCTTTTGTGATTGCCTGATGTCCGTCGTCCGTCTGCGTGCGTCGAGCGTCGTCCCGCGTCAACAATTTGAACCTTTAAAAGTATTCTCCTCTGAATCTACAGGGTTCTCAACTTTCATCTTTGGTACATAGCATCACCTATAGGGCCTCTACAAAAGTTATATAAATTATGCCCCTGGGGTCAAAATTGGCCCCGCCCCATGGGTGGGAAGTTTTCAATAGAAACATATAGTAAACTTTTGAAAATCTTCTCCTCTGAAACCAGAAGGTTCTCAGCTTTCATATTTGGCACATAGCATCATGTTCAGGTCCTCTACAAAAATTATATAAATTATGCCCCTGGGGTCAAAATTGGCCCCGCCCCAGGGGTGGGCAGTTTTTAAGAGAAACAAATAGTGAAATCTTTGAAAATCTTCTCCTCTGAAACTGGAAGGCTTTCAGCTTTCATATTTGGCAAAGAGCATAATGTTCAGTTCCTCTACAAAAGTTATATAAATTATTGCCCTGGGGTCAAAATTGGCCCCGCCCTAGGGGTGGGCAGTTTTCAATAGAAACAAATTGTGAAAACTTTGAAAATCTTCTCCTCTGAAACTGGAATGCGCTCAGCTTTCATATTTGGCACAGAGCATCATGTTCAGGTCCTCTACAAAAGTTATATAAATTATGGCCCTGGGGTTAAAATTGGTCCCGCCCCAGGGGTGGGCAGTTTTCAATAGAAACAAATAGTGAAAACTTTGAAAATCTTCTCCTCTGAAACTGGAATGCGCTCAGCTTTCATATTTGGCACAGAGCATCATGTTCAGGTCCTCTACAAAAGTTATATAAATTATGACCCTGGGGTTAAAATTGGCCTCGCCCCAGGGGTGGGAAGTTTTCAATAGAAACATATAGTAAACCTTTGAAAATCTTCTCCTTTGAAACCAGAAGGTTCTCAGCTTTCATATTTGGCACATAGCATCATGTTCAGGTCCTCTACAAAAGTTATATAAATTATGCCCCTGGGGTCAAAATTGGCCCCGCCCCAGGGATGGGCAGTTTTCAATAGAAACAAATAGTGAAATCTTTGAAAATCTTCTCCTCTGAAATTGGAAGGCGCCAAGCTTTCATATTTGGCACAGAGCATCATGTTCAGGTCCTCTACAAAAGTTATATTAATTATGGCCCTGGGGTCAAAATTGGCCCCGCCCCAGGGGTGGGCAGTTTTCAATAGAAACAAATAGTGAAAACTTTGAAAATCTTCTTCTCTGAATCTGGAATGTTCTCAGCTTTCATATTTGGCGCATAGCATCATGTATAGGTCTTCTACAAAAGTTATATGAATTATGGCCCTGGAGTCAAAATTGGCCCCGCCCCAGGGATGGGTAGTTTTCAATAGAAACATATAGAGAAAATTTTGAAAATCTTCTCCTTTGAAACTGAAAGGTTCTCAGCTTTCATATTTGGCTCATAGCATCATGTTCAAGTCCTCTACAAAAATTATATAAATTATGCCCCTGGGGTCAAAATTGGCCCGCCCCAGGGCCGGCTAGTTTTCTATAGAAACATATACATGTAGTGAAAACTTTGAAAATCTTCTCCTCTGATTGTCTGGTGAGCGCTTCAGGGCCATTCTGGTCCTCTTGTTTCCTATGTATGATCACATTAACCAGAGCTACAGATATAGGCTCATACTCAAGGACACTTTTCTGAACATTTTGGTACCCATGAAAAAAAGTCTAGGGGGGGGGGTGCACGGTAGGCACTACTGGCTCCCTGAGTATATGTGCCAAAGATGAAAGCTGAGACCCTTGTAGATTCAGAGGATAAGAACTTTAAAGGTTCAAATTGTTGACGACGCACGCCGACGGACGACGGACATTAGGCGATCACAAAAGCTCACCCTGAGCACTTTGTGCTCCGGTGAGCTAAAAATCTGGGTGCAACATTGAAATGTTGTGTTAAAATGTACAAACGACCGATGGAAGACAATTTTTAGAAGCTTAATTTTTTTCTTGCATTCCAAATTATATCACAAGGGTTAAATGGAAAAGTAAAGTCAAGCAGGCAAAGCCACATACAAGACGCAACCACCACCAAAACACCGATGGACAGCATGACACAAACACATACATACACTCACACACGAGATGAACACAGAAAACACAGACACACAAGAACCAGAGCCAAACACTCCATACATGAACAAAATCACAAGCACAAAGACACAAGGCAAACAAAGGGAAAGGTGTAGTAACCCTTATTATTTCGGGTTCAAAGTAAGGAAAAAGAATTTATAAACACTTTCATCACTTCAGAATTTTATTTGGATTATAATTCACAGATGTTGTGTCCAGAAAAAGAATAAAATGAGAAATATACATGTAGTAATCCAATTCGGCGTGATGAGGTCGTATTGGCCAGAATAAGAAATGGACATTCTTTTTTAACTCACTCATTTTTACTGAAAGGTGAAGTTCAACCTGAATGTTTATATTGTTTTGAGCCTTATACATTTCAGCACATTCTCATTGAATGTTCTGATTTAATCTTAATCAGAAATAGGTTCTTTCAAGCAGATTCCCTGAGGGAACTGTTTGAACGGGTAGAAATACCAAATATATTCGTTTTTTAAAAGCCATTAATATATATTCTAAACTTTAAAGATTTATTTTTAGAATGTCAATTATGTCTTGTCCTTATTTTGTTTACAATCGTGTTGATCGGGACTGACATTTACATAATCTAGTGAGATTGTCTTCATTTGATTTCATCTTATAGTTTTATTTTCATTTATTTATTCGGCTCTAAATGACCATCAGTGTCGATGGGTCGTAACACCATTCATTTATTCAAATATTAATATTGTCATTTCTCCACCAAACCCTATGTTGTAATCACTCTTTAGAATCGTCTCTTGGAGACGATTCTAAAGAGTGGTCACAACATAGGGTTGTCTCATCGAGACGATTCTAAAGAGTGGTCACAACATAGGGTTTGGTGGAGTAATAAAAAGTTATTTTTGAAAATGTTTTAATTTACGCATCGTATCTGGACCTCTGTCGTTTACCATTAGCATGTTGTAAATAAACATGCCCGATACTCCCTGATCTCCTGTAAGGTTTCTTCCCTCCCTTGTATTAAAGACTTTCAGTTGGGCCTCCTGTATAATGTGGCATAGCCGGCTAATACTCTGAAGTGAGGACCTGCCTATTACTATTCTGTATAATATGTTCGCTTAGAATAAACTGTTGTATCGTCATTTAAACTTGACACACAGTTTACTCCCTCAATGAAGTGTCTGACTAGACGTATGGACGCATGGTATTTCGTTGACACAGCTTTGAAATGCTACAGTACACAGGGACATCTTTAACTAGAATCCGAGTGGTCCCAATGAGACTGCGAGTTCCTGTGCACCTCATCTGGATCCAAACTGTTTACAAATGACAGTGTTGTCGCGATGAACAGATCCGGGGTTATAAAACACTTTGAATGAGTCTGAGATCATTATCGAGCATCTGATTGGCAGAATTCTGAGCTTGCTCACAATCTGACCAATCAGAGACTTGAGAATGAACTCAGACTCAAACTTAGAAGTGTTATAACTTTGGACCCTGGATGTACCTCAATATTGTTGTTAATTGATTTTGTTAGGGTCGGCGAGGACCGACTCGCTTCAAATCCTGCGACGGAACAAACGTGACAAAAGCCCGGTGGAATATATCGAAACCAGGGTGGCCGTGGACCCCTCAGTGCACGAATTCCATGGAAACGAATCTGAGGAATATGTACAGACTGTCTTTAACATTGTAAGTTATGAAACCCATGTGACATTGTAAATGATGAATGACATGTGTCATCTGGCATCTTCAACTAAACAACCGTAGAATCATATCTATATTATTCATTTAGCAAACAGAGTAGACCCAGATTATACGTCTCCTACAGGGACTGTCTAATCAGGGTCTACTTTATTTGGAATGGTGTTAAGAGGCATATATATGGGGTAAAGGTTAAAATATAGTAGTGTTTAGTGGTGGAGTATTATTGTATCGAACCAGTAAATATTACATGTATGTACTTTGATCAGACGCTGGACCGTTGTGTCCCAGTGTCTCATCTGGCTGTATGCTTTTTACAGAACATCTACTCGTTCAAATTTCTTGGCGTTACTCCGTTATAAAGCCTGACACAAAATATGGGCGTGACAATACTATTTCCTTAAACTGTAAGACTCGCATCTTCTCTTGCAGGCCAGTCGGCTGTTTGCAGAGCAAAGCAATGGCACGGAAATCAAGCTCAGTTTCTCTGAACTACACACTTTCTCTTGCAGGCCAGTCGGCTGTTTGAAGAACAGAGCATTGGTACGGAAATCAAACTCAGTTTCTCTGAAATACATAATTTCTCTTGCAGGCCAGTCGGCTGTTTGAAGAACAGAGCATTGGTACGGAAATCAAGCTCAGTTTCTCTGAAATACACACTTTCTCTTGCAGGCCAGTCGGCTGTTTGAAGAACAGAGCATTGGTACGGAAATCAAGCTCAGTTTCTCTGAAATACATAATTTCTCTTGCAGGCCAGTCGGCTGTTTGAAGAGCAAAGCATTGGTACGGAAATCAAGCTCAGTTTCTCTGAAATACACACTTTCTCTTGCAGGCCAGTCGGCTGTTTGAAGAACAGAGTATTGGTACGGAAATCAAGCTCAGTTTCTCTGAAATACACACTTTCTCTTGCAGGCCAGTCGGCTGTTTGAAGAACAGAGCATTGGTACGGAAATCAAGCTCAGTCTCTCTGAAATACACACTTTCTCTTGCAGGCCAGTCGGCTGTTTGAAGAACAGAGCATTGGTACGGAAATCAAGCTCAGTCTCTCTGAAATACATATCTACGAGACGTATGATGTGAGTTCCTTTGAATAACTTTGAATATATGAGATTATTATTTTCAAAATGAAACATACGTATAAGCATTGTTTGCGTTCTTCTTTGTTATTATTGTTGTAGATAAATGATGTGTTTTGCTGTATTTATGTCTGTTTAATAGCATGTTTTGTATTGATGTATTGATTAAAAAAACAACAACAAAAACAATCATTAATTTAACAATTATTTATTTATTTATTTGTTTTTTAGGGTTGTTTGTATTTTTGTTTTGTATTTTTGTTTGTTGTTGTTTGTTTGTTTTTGTTTTGTTTTTGTTTGTTTTTTGTTTGTTTTTTGTTGGGGGGGGGTGTATTTGTGTTTGCTAAAGGAAGAAGGAAATAGTAAGCCATAAAGCCGTACAATATCCACGGTATAAATGTCCAGTTGTATGTCACAGTCATGCGTGGAATCATTGACTGTACATGTAAGAAATAACGACATCATCAATATTAATCAGACGATTTTCATGTCAAGTTATGGGTTAACTCACCAGGAAGCCGCTATATAGCAAGATACCATCTTGTTTTATGATTATTATTTTTCAGCAAATTGGAGTGCGGATCACGAGAGATGCAGAGAAGACATTGAATGATTACTGTCAATGGCAGGCACAAAATACCACATCCACCCCTGACTGTACTGTCTTTCTCACGAGGTACAACTCTTAGAACTTGTTTTGAAACGACAAATTCTTAACGCTCAAGCAGTTAACGTCCATGTTTGTCAGTGCATCAAATAAATCTGTTCGTTCTCTTACCATTTAAATAAAAAGCTAGCCGTGTCTACTGACTATATATGCGTCTGTAAAACAGTGAAAATAATAATAATACTATTTGGTCTACTCTGTTTGCAAAGGCGTGAAAAAAGCGTTGATATGAAGGAAATAGTTAAATATAGATCAGACAGTATATCATATAAAATTATGCTTGTGAAAATGTGAGCTATGTAACTTTATGCCAGATCATTTACCTTTTTTGTTCTTATAGGCTAAATATCCAATATAAAGGATTTGACACAACCGTGGGTCTTGCCAACGAGGGTATGTGCCAACGGGGCCGGAACTGTGCCATAGTGCAGGATGTCGGGGTCGCCTCAGGGGCTGTAATGGCGCATGAAGTGGGGCATCTGTGAGTTAGATACCTTTAAACCTGTCTTTAGGGACCACTACAAGGTATCCATTTTGAGGTTTGCGAGACAGGGGTTAGCTTAATGCAGAATAGCAACTCTGTACTCCATAGATATGCATTTTACACGTTTGCAAACAGAGTAGACCCAGATCAGACGGCTCTGTAGGAGTCATCTGATCAGGGTCTGCTGTGTTTGCTGATGATATAATAGTGATAGGATTATACAGTATCTGCCATTGGCAAAACTCCTACGTCAGTGTAAGAGTAGTCAGATTTCGATTATTCGAACACTACAATTCGTATAGTTATTGATCTTTAAAACAGGCGGCAGCTTAATGCATGGTGAAAGTCATGCAGATAGCTCCTCTATAGGAGCTTTCTAAAGGATCTAAATTATTCTATACAGAAAATTTGAATAATCGGGATTTTATTGGGTGGGGGGGGGGGGGGGGGGTGGGGGGGGGGTTCAGGATAAAAAAATGTTTGACTCTCGGTTAAGTGTTTCTCAAAGGTTTGGTCGAGTTGGAAGTAATCAAAAATGCACTAAACACGAATTTGAGCAGACATTGTTTTATTTCTCAGCGGTGTTAGGTTTGATATTTAACATACAATATAATATGAAAACCTGTTCACATCTCAATTTACCTTTTAGCCTGTTGTGAGAAGATCTATGATAATAATTGCAAACCCGGTGTCTCATCAGAATCCAACTGTTTGATATGCCGATGATTAAACTGGGGGAAAATGTTGAAAACTAAAAATCGCAAGCAGGCTAAGGGTTGGTGATAAGCTTGCGATTTTTTATTAGGATCCAGTCTGTTTGCAAATTAATATCAATACTGCATACGCAAACAGAGCAGAGTCAGCAGACCCATATCAGACGGTTTCAATAGGAACCGTTTGATCTGGGTCTACTCTGTCTGCAAATACGTGACTAGGCGTTTATATGAAAGAAACGAATAGCGCCCAGGTATGGATCTCGTTTGAATTGTACATGTGTAGCTATAGAGAGGTGCTGCTGTACTTCACTCGGTAGCTGTAGAGAGGTTCTGCTGTACTTCACTCGGTAGCTATAGAGAGGTGCTGCTGTACTTCACTCGGTATCTATAGAGAGGTGCTGCTGTACTTCACTCGGTAGCTAGAGAGAGGTGCTGCTGTACTTCACTCAGTAGCTATAGAGAGGTTCTGCTGTACTTCACTCGGTAGCTATAGAGAGGTGCTGCTGTACTTCACTCGGTGGCTATAGAGAGGTGCTGCTGTACTTCACTCGGTAGCTATAGAGAGGTTCTGCTGTACTTCACTCGGTAGCTATAGAGAGGTGCTGCTGTACTTCACTCGGTAGCTATAGAGAGGTTCTGCTGTACTTCACTCGGTAGCTATAGAGAGGTTCTGCTGTACTTCACTCAGTAGCTATAGAGAGGTTCTGCTGTACTTCACTCGGTAGCTATAGAGAGGTTCTGCTGTACTTCACTCGGTAGCTATAGAGAGGTTCTGCTGTACTTCACTCAGTAGCTATAGAGAGGTTCTGCTGTACTTCACTCGGTAGCTATAGAGAGGTTCTGCTGTACTTCACTCTGTAGCTATAGAGAGGTTCTGCTGTACTTCACTCAGTAGCTATAGAGAGGTTCTGGTGTACTTCACTCAGTAGCTATAGAGAGGTTCTGCTGTACTTCACTCGATAGCTATAGAGAGGTGCTGCTGTAGGTAGCTGTAGAGAGGTTCTGCTGTACTTCACTCGGTAGCTATAGAGAGGTGCTGCTGTACTTCACTCGGTAGCTATAGAGAGGTGCTGCTGTACTTCACTCGGTAGCTATAGAGAGGTTCTGCTGTACTTCATTCAGTAGCTATAGAGAGGTGCTGCTGTACTTCACTCAGTAGCTATAGAGACGTGCTGCTGTACTTCACTCAGTAGCTATAGAGAGGTTCTGCTGTACTTCACTCGGTAGCTATAGAGAGGTGCTGCTGTACTTCACTCAGTAGCTATAGAGAGGTTCTGCTGTACTTCACTCGGTAGCTATAGAGAGGTGCTGCTGTACTTCACTCGGTAGCTATAGAGAGTACTTCACTCGGTAGCCATAGAGAGGTTCTGCTGTACTTCATTCGGTAGCTGTAGAGAGGTGTTGCTGTACTTCACTCAGTAACTATAGAGAGGTGCTGCTGTATTTCACTCGGTGGCTATAGAGAGGTGCTGCTGTACTTCACTCGGTAGCTATAGAGAGGTGCTGCTGTACTTCACTCAGTAGCTATAGAGAGGTTCTGCTGTACTTCACTCGGTAGCTATAGAGAGGTTCTGCTGTACTTCACTCGGTAGCTATAGAGAGGTGCTGTTGTAATTCACTCGGTAGCTATAGAGAGGTGCTGTTGTAATTCACTCGGTAGCTATAGAGAGGTTCTGCTGTACTTCACTCGGTAGCTATAGAGAGGTGCTGTTGTAATTCACTCGGTAGCTTGCTGAATAAATTGTAGATCTGCTATACACTTTACCCCATTCCTATGCGTTAAAACCTTGGCGAATCTATTGGCCGGTTGTCAAAACCTTGGATCCTGATGAGATCTAAGCAAATTGTCACACTTAGCTGGCAAAAGGCTTAATGCAGATCAAGATAGCATTTCTACCGATGACAATTTATTCAGAAATACTGAAGTAGAGCTATATGGTTAAACTTCTCTATAACTACCATTCAAATATTGGGCATTTTTCTTTTCCTTCATATCTAAACGTTTTCAGGCATTTGGCATTTGCAAACAAAGTAGACCCAGATCAGACTGTTCCTGTAGGAGCTGTTTGATCAGGGTCTGCTAGTTACTTATGAATTTATAATAAGTTCTACCAATACAAAACCAATGCATAAGTTATTTTAAAAAATAGCTAGATCTAATAAATATTCATGATGTCAACTAATTTCTTACATGAATATTCAACAGGGAAAGTGTTAACACAGGTGTTAAGTTAACCATATCCCTAACGACCATATATCTATACACATGGGTCTATAGCAAAGATAGTATTACACTGACCAGAAGCTCCTTCAAGTACTGCTGGATCTTGTTCCACTCTGTGACGAAAATGGCTAAAGCAAGACAAAGTGTAGGCTACCCAGAAACCTTCTTTTAGGATATGTCTGCATATTTTCGTTTTACTCCACAATTACGCCTAAAGTTCTATGCCTTTGTAAACAGAGTAGCCTAGGCCCAGACAAGATGGCTCCTGTAGGAGCAGTCTGATCAGGACCTGATCTATCAGCTTGGAATATAATAGGCCTATAGTCTAGATATGATTGTACAGTTTCTGCCATGGTCAAATATTCATCTGTTTATACCGACATTATTTAACCTTTAGCCTGCTGAGCAAATAAGTTTAGGCCTACCTAATTTTTCACCTACCGAATATTTTCAACATTCATGCTATTTGATAATTTGTCTAACAAAATGCAATCATGGTGTCAGTTTGGATCCGGATGAGACACTGAGTACTCGGATTTATCAATCATCCGCCCACAGCAGGCTAAAGGTTAAATAATATGTCATTATCTCTGACGTCATTATTCATGAAGTAAAGCGTTAAAACATTGACATACATGTTATCTAGTGTATACATGCTTGTTAGAAGTTCCACAAGTTATCACATTGCAGACTGTATATGATACATGACGAGGACACTACTTGCAAAGGTCATGCGGGTATTATGGGCACGGGCTCGACGGGCACCAACGCATTCAGATGGTCATCGTGTAGTGCAGCTGAACTGAAACAATTCCTCAGGTAGATTATTCTAATTATTCTATCATTATCTAAATGATTATTCTGCACTACAGACAAATCCATTAGTTGTAATTTTAAAATACAACTCATAGATTTGTCTACAGTGCAGAACAAGATAAGTGGACCAATTTAACCCTGATCAGGCGGCTCCTGTAGGACCAGCCAGATCTGGGTCTAGATCTACTCTGTTGGCAAATGCGTAGAAAGGTGATATAAATGGGATAGTCTAGATCTAAAGGCTAATATCTAAAGCCCGGGGTCTGTCTCTGATCAGGTTTGGTCACACATGTTAGCCATACAGGATAGACTGTCTGGTGGCTGGCAATCAATGTAGAAAGTAGAAGAAATCTTATAAGTAAGCAGAAGCCGCTATTTGCCAAAGTTATTTGTGACACCCCGTTGAGAAATGTGTTAGCTTTTTCCGCTGCAAATGTGACCGAGGACAATTAGGGATCTCTACATAGTGTAGATCTATGCTTTTTTTATACACTCCTTATTTTTTATTTTGCTTTATTTATTGGCGAATAGAACGTAGATTTCTTATCTAGATCTAATCAATAGCGCATAGATCCGTTATTCCTTTCATCAGATACACTCAAGGCATGGTCGGTTTGCCGGAATAATACGAGGATCTCCGAGTTGTAAACATATTGACCATTTCCCCATTAATACGCATTTCTACGCTTCTGCAAACTGAGCAGACCCAGGTCTGACCACTCCAATAGCAGCCGTCTCATCTGGATTTGCTCTGTTTGTTTAGGGAACATTATAGATCTGGTTTAACAGTTTCTTCTTTGGCAAAAAATCATGTTTTAACCCATTCTCAGATATTGACGACTTTTGACGACTCTGTAAAAGTCACTTTAAGAAACCATTGTGATAAAAAGAGCATTTGCTCCTATAGGAGCAAATGCTCTATTTATCACAATTGTTTCAAACAACAAAATTCTAAAATTTTCATTTTCTCTAGTTAATGCTCTTTTTCGGTAGCTTTATTCAAAAAAGAGATATCTAAAAATAGTCTATGGGGTAATGGGTTACGGGGAAGGGGTGTGTGTGTGTGTGTGTGTGTGGGGGGGGGGTTACATAGGATATTTCATGTACAGCAGCAGAAGCGGCCACCAAAATGATGTCCCATTATGGATCTGTAAGACAGGTGGTAGCTTTATGCAGGGCAAAAGTGATGCAGAAAGATCATATAGGAGCTTTCTGCATTACTTTAGTCATTCATTAAGCAACATTCTGCTTTATGAGACTATTATCTTCAATAAATGAATGGCCACTTAAGAATGGTTCTACTGTACATATTCAAAGTATAAATGTGTATCCTGGATCTATAACCCTTCGCTTGCTATTCACGTCAATATACCTACCTGTAAATAGTGAAGACCCAGATGAGACAGCTTCTGCTGGAGCTACATGTCTCATCAGGGTCTGCACCATTTACAAGTTGATTGTGCAACCAGTGCACTCCACAGCAGTGATTGCATAGTGAAATACTTGTACACAGTGAAGATATATGTAATTATACAACAGGACATGGGTAAAGAAGGAAACATGTATTTAAAATTCAGCAAGCGGAGGGTTAATAACATTATTATGTAAGTGACTTTGTGGGTTAAAATGACGAAACGGTGACATCACTTTATAAACATTATGTCGCGGTGAAAGCCAACTTTCGCTGACATTTTGATCTAGATTTAGTGCAATTTTGAATATTTCTAAATCGAACGAACTGCTTGGATCCTGATGATATTCCGGCTTACTAGTCGTCTGATCTGGATCCAAGCCGTTGGTAAATGCGAGTCAAGTTAGGGTTAAGATGAGAACTAGATCTACTAGATTCTACCGAAATTTGGCAGAACAAACTGAATAATTCATTGACATAATACCATATGTATGTGTTAACCCATTACCTCATAGGCTATTTTAAGACCCAACCCCTTTGAATGAATCTAAAAAGAAGCATTTACTGCCTATGATGTAATGGGTTAAGCGGACATCATTTTACAATCAGATTGGGGCCAAGGATATAAGGTTATGTTTCGTTTGTGTCTATCTCCACAGTACTAATCAGTCTATGTGTTTGGCCAACAAGCCTGACGGTCTAGAGTTGTCCATCGGCTACAACAGAAGTTATCCGCAACCTGGTACCCTGTATACCAGAGACAAGCAGTGCCAATTGCTTCTCGGGAACCAGGCTTCATACTGTAGGGACCAGTCTGTGGTAAATTCCCATGCCAAGTTTCATATTAAAACCCGACTTTATCAATACAGTAAAACCTCTCTAAACTGGAAGTATAGTAGACAAAAAGTTAGATACTTTTAAGCAGGTGCTTAATGCAGGATTGAAGTCATGCAGAAAGACTTTCACCCTGCATTAAGCTGCCGCCTGTCTCCAATACCGACATTTATGCTAATTTTAACGTCCGGTTTAGAGGGGTTTTACTGTACTGTGATCATTCTATTACAACTACATTTAACGAGTTACTAGGCGACTCGGCGTCTCTTCAGAATCCAACGACTTGCCACTCTGATTGAGTCCCTGTAAAGAAATTGAAGAGCATATGTCTTATGGAGTACAATAGGCAATGATGTTGATACCTGAAATATTCTTATGACTGAAAATATTAACCATAGCCAACGGCATTATTTGCCGATGAAAGGTACATGTAATTGGCGCCAAAAATAATAATGCAGTATGACTAGTTATACGACCCGATCTCTTGTTTTGCAGGGTATTTGCGACAAACTATCCTGTAGAAAGACGCCCAAGTCTCCCTGTGTCACATATGATTCCATCGTGATCGACGGCACGGACTGCAACAACACCCATACCGTATGTACACCCAGACACTCTGCCAAGTCATTAATATTCATGTAAGAATTAACACGTATCCGTGCCCCGAGTCACACCGTCACGTGCAACCAAACCTGACCCCTGATAACCCGGCGTCTCAGTATGGACAACCTATTTTAGGCACAACCTCTTTAAACAAATCTACCGAAAAGAGCATCTGTTTAGTTTTGAAACTGATAAGTATAGTATTTGCTCCAACGATACAAATGCTCTATTGATCACAATGGTTTCAAAACATTGACTTTTACAGAGGCGTAAAATGGCGTCAAATTAGAGCAGGCTTGTTTTTAGTCCCCCGCCGGTTACCGGTTGGGGGACTATAGGTTTGCTCGATTCCGTCCGTCTGTCCGTCCGTCCGTCTGTCACGCTTCGTGTTCGGGCCATATCTCCTACAAAGTTATGCCAAATTCATTATAACTTCACACATTGAAGAAGCATGATGAGGGCTAGTGTCATGCACAAGGGCCATAACTCTAGCATCAATATTTTTGGGGTTATTTCCCTTTTACATATTTTTTTTGTCCGGACAATAACTCTTTATCTACTGGTTCAATTGATTTGAAACTTCACATATGGAACAATCATGATGAGGGGTAGTGTCATACTAAAGGGCCATAACTCTAGCATCAATATTTTTGGAGTTATTCCCCTTTTTCATATTTTCTTGTCAGTCCGTCTGCCACGCTTCGTGTCCGGGCAATATCTCCTTCAAAGTTAGGCCAAATTCATTATAACTTCACACATTGAATAAGCATGATGAGGAGTAGTGTCATGCACAAGGGCCATAACTCTAGCATCAATATTTTTGGAGTTATTCCCCTTTTTCATATTTTTTGTCCGGACAATAACTCTTTATCTACTGGTTCAATTGATTTGAAACTTCATATGGAACACGCATGATGAGGGGGTAGTGTCATGCACAAGGGCCATAACTCTAGCATCTATATTTTTGGAGTTATTCCCCATTTCATAATTTCCTTCAATTTATATGAAACTTCTCATATGGAACAAGCATGATGAGGTGTAGTGTCATGCACAAGGGTAATAACTCTAGCATTAATATTTTTGGAGTTACTCCCCGTTTTCATATTTTCTTGTCGGGACAATAACTTTTTATTTACTGGTTCAATGTATGAAAGTAGGTACTAATACCATTCAGGTGGTCATGTATATACCATGGTCAACCACACCATTGGTGGGTGGGGTGGGGAGAGTGGAGTTTTTTTCAGTCCGGTGGGGGACTCATGTCTTGCATAGCAATACAACATGCCCTTGTTTACTCTAACCCTTTCGGCGCCAACTTTCTAAATATCGTCTGCAATCCAATTTGTGTTAAATCATTCGGTACAATAAGGAAATGAGACAAATAAATGCAAATTTCAAAGGAATATAGCACAGATATAGAAATAGAGTTTGTGACAAGGCGTCTGATCTGGGACTGTACTATATGTCTATGGTGCACTTATGCGACATTGGCGGTTTATTTAAGCGGTCATTCATTTATTGAACACAAGCGTCTTAAAAGACAGGTGGTTGTTAATGCAAGGCAAAAATAATGCCGAAATATCCTATTATAACTTTCTGCATTACTTTTGACCTGCGGTAAGTAGGTATCTAAGCATTCAGTTATTGAATTTAGGCGTCGTAAAAGGCAGGTGGTTGCTTAATGAATGGCAAAATTAATACAGAAAGCTGCTATAGGAGATTACTGGATTAATTGTGATCTGCATTAAGGAGGTACCTAAGTATGTAGTGATAATAAGCATGCAGTGATACTGTATTCAAAATGATTTCTGGTGTCTTGCTATCTGCTGTAGTGGTGTATGTCCGGACTATGCGTCGCAATGGATAATGATAGCTTTACGCCTCCGGTAGATGGCGCTTGGACAGACTGGGACTCGCATTATTCACCATGTACAAGAACTTGCGGAGGTGGAGTAAAGGTCAAGAGAAGACGATGTATCAGTCCAACGTAAGTTTAAGTTTGATTGTAACCAACTTTATTAAGAGTTAAACGTTGTAAAATAGCCTAGAGCTAATCTGTCAAAAGGATTTTGCAAACAGTTTTGATCTTGAAGTGTTGCTGTGTGACTCGACGTCGCTTCTCGAGTTAAAGTGTTTGAAACTCTGAAATTATTTCGCAAATAGCTTTGGTCTAGATGAGACTCCGAGTCAATTGGCGTCTCATCATTGTCTCAGCTATTTTGTATCTCTCACTGGAAATAAGTAAACAGTGCAGCACTTCTGACTTTTGCGGAAGAGTAAATGTTAATATTTATCAGTTCTTTGTTATTATCAAACATTTATTATACGTGGACACCTCTAGTAAATACTACATTCTGTATAGGAGCATCATTCTCTGTATTATATGATGACAATGTAGATTCATATCTGAGCACCCTGTAGGAGCCATGCAGGATCTGAAGTGCCTGACATTCAACGAAACTTTAACAGCAAAACTTGCATTTCATACTAAATAACGACTACTATTACATTTCTCTATTAAACCTCAGTATTCAAAGAGTTGACTCTTTCCTCTACAATGACTATTTATGTACGAAATAATGACACCATGAATATTAATTAGATTAATTATTATAACATGACGTGAAAATAGGAACATTTGGTATTGGCAGAAAATGCAGTCATATCTTTATTATATAATTTATAAGCTAAGAGAGTAGACCCTGATCAGACGGCTCCTACATGAGCCGTCTGATCTTGGTCTTCTCTGTTTGCAAGGGCGTAGAAAGGCGCATTTATGGAGGATACGGTTAATCAACCTTTAACCATTCCCATGTTCAATATTCATGAAAGAAATAGTGACATCATGAATATTAATTAGATTACATGAAAGACATTTTGGCTCGGACAGAAACTATTGAATCAGATATATTATAATATCATTAGCAAACCGTGTAGATCTGGACTCCGTGTCTAAATTATTTTGCAAAAACATGAAAAAAGTTTATATGAAGGATAGAGTTAACTTTCTTTTGCATGTCAGGTCTGAGATTGTGATGATTTTGTATTGTCTGACCTGCTGACTTTGCACTTTCAGACCCCAGTACGGTGGGAAAGCCTGTTCCGGCATCAGCTTGGTAGCCAGTATGTGTAATATTCAGGTAAAGTATAGTATCCATATCATAACTATCTACTATATAAATATTACGCGTAGTGCGTCAGGATTCCCTTTGTAAGTAGGGCAGAAGACAGCAAAGTTTCAGTAGATCAGACTTTGAGCAGATATTATCTTACTACAGCATGTTCAAAATTCAAAGCTTCAATTTTTCTCCCACTCTCAATTCGGAATACTCGGCGAATTTCGGCATACGGGCCATGTAAGAAAGCTCTCACATGTATATTTCATGTCACATGACTATAACAATGACGTCAGCAATGAGGTCAGAATATACTTACAGTAGTACATTAACATTTTATAGTACTGTTTCACTTTTAATTACTAATCATGAACAGACTCAATAAAACCGAATCTGCGATTTTCTCTTTTTGCATTTCTACCTTTGCATTCGAAGGATCTCCCATTTTCAGAATTTATGCTGTGTAGTTTCATGCAGAAAATAACGCCGAAAATAAATGAAGTTATAACCGTTGTTTTGTGTTGTCTCAATAATTTGAGCCATTTATTTATAGATTCAAGAAAAATAATGAAATAACCGTCTCGTCCGATAAAGTTGAGCTGTTTTAACATTTGTTTTTCCGCTCAAGATAAACAGCGACCCAATTAATTAAGTTCTAGGGTTAAATTGTATTCACAAGTTGATGGACGCTCGGTAAATTTAGCATTCTATTTTGAGGTAACGGAATTCCTCTGACTGACATACTTTCATTCTCTTCGGTACATAGACCTACCGAGCTTGATGGAGATGAGAATGTTTTAACATCCAAAAAACCGGCGAGAAAAATTAAATCGAAATGGAGGGTACTTACGAGGCTATCCAAATCTTTTCGTAGATCTGTACTTGGTGGGAGAACTTTTTTCCACCATTCCATCATTCAAGAATAAAAGCCGAGGCCTTCCTTGAATTTCTGATCCTAAGGGTGAGATATTTATATCATCCATGAATACTCATGGTGGATTCTTATAATCTCTGTTTAGGCTATGAACTCACGCATAAGTATACTGCGTTATGGTTTAGAACAGTAACTCACTAATTCCTTTTTTCCAGTCCTGTCTTCAAGATTACAAGACGACACAATGCTCTGAGAAGGGATCTAATAAAAACACATCGTTGTCTTGGAGACCAATGCTGGCAATGGGTAAGACATAAAAAATAATCTTACTAAAATGAATGTTGAATCTTTGAAAGCAACTGTAATAGCTCTATCACTACAAAAATATAATTGAGTTATTAAAAAGTAATGATAATTAATATAGCTGTATCTCTAGCATGCTATTTATAAACAATGTGGATCCAGATCAGATATAACATCTCACCAGCATCAAAGCTCTTTGGCACTCCATCAATAGTTTCTTAAAAATGTGTTCGATGGAGAAAGTAGTCCACATTACGACAGATCCAAATTTGGATGAACGATATTTTATGACATCGGGGTAAGTGTTACATGTATAGTTGCCAAGTGCTTATTAGCGGACAAACGAGATACAACAAAGGATGTACAGTGAAACCGCTCTAAACCGGAATTCTAATTGATAATAATCTAGATACATGTAGTTCTAAGCAGGTGGCTGCTTAATGCAGGCTGAACGTCATGCAAAAAGCACCAATCATTTAGCTGCCACCTGTCTCCGAGACCGATATGTATACTAAATTGCACACGTGCAGTTTAGAGAGGTTTTACTGTATTAACAGTTTGCCTGTTCTATATTAAGTCACACTTGCAATGCCTAACGGAATACTCATGGTCATTATAATGAAATGTGGAATATTGTGGCCATTTTTTAATCTAAGGAAAGCTGTAGAAATATACGTATATTATTATTTCGTGTAGGATACAGGGCATGCACTGATCAGACGGACCATACAATAGCCACCTGACTTGGGTTTATTTAACATGTACTTGCAAATGCGTTAAAAGGTCTTTATATCGAGTTGAAAACGATCCTGTTACTGCATAAAGTGTTATGTTCTTATTATTCTTCTTGTTCTGGCTCTCCATTATGCGTGGTGTACATTTACCCAAATATGTGTAATTTAGTGAAGTACTAAAATGCTGTCCACTGGTATTGCTCTCTTTCCAATCACGTGACAGGTGACGAGAGTTGCCTAATTTGGTGCGAGACTACAGACGGAAGGCAGGAAATCAAGGCGACAGATTCGAACCACACCACAAAGGACCCGTACTACAAGGACGGTACGGAATGTGACATTGAGAGAGGGGCTCCTTATGGCCGGTGTATTGACGGCAGATGTCGGGTATGTTAAACATACAGTGAAACCCCTCTTAATCGGACGTTAAATTTAGTATAAAAATCCGTCTTGGGGATAGGTGGCAACATAATACAGGGTAAAAGTCATGCAGGGTTCCCCTAGAGGAACTTTTTTGCATGAGTGTCACCCTGCATTAAGCAGCCATCTGCTTAAAAGTATACTAGCATTCAGGTTAAGAGGGGTTTACTGTAGCCACTCCAAGCATAATGCTCCTATAAATGATTGTACTGATTTGTCAAATTTGCCCAAACGGAGGTGCATGGTACCATTCAGGCTGTTCAGCAGTAATGATAACAAAACCGTTTTTCTATGGTTACTGACTTGCCGTTAATCACACATTAACTCTATTCCTGTTCAGTATTCATGTATGAAGTAATGACAGCCTAAATATTTATTTTCTCAATGTTTATAATGTAAACATTTTAATGTATTTTTTCCTTGTCGACATCTACAATCAAGTCTATATCATATCAAAAGCAAACAGAGGGGATCCCGATGAGATAGCTCCTGTAGGTGTACTCTGTCTACACATGCGTGAAAATGCATTTATATGAGGTGAAGGATTGCCATATTTTACCTAGCATTATCACTGACATCTCATACTTTTGAAGATAGGGAAATGATTTCACCATACAGTAAAACCCCTCCAATGCGAACACCTAAAAGAGGTATAATTCTGGTTGGTAGAGACAGCCGGTAGCTTAATGCAGGACACAAGTAATGCAGAAAGCTCTTTCTGCATTACTTTTTCCTGCATTAAGCAGCCACCTGCTTATAACGACATCTATGTTTATTCATTAAGTGATCGCATTAGAGGGATTCTACTGTACTAACATGGATCTACATAGAATAATTATGCCAATGTTCTTAAATGTTTCTTAAATCTGGGAACTACATTTTCGGTGTATGGATTGATGTTGTAGGACACGTATTGTGTAATACAGTATGAAGGTGATATATCTATAAATAGATGTATTTATATATCCGATATATGGTACTATGAACCGCATATGTGGATTATCTAACTCTTGATGACGCATAATGATCAATTATCACATGAAGGCAAATCATATTCCGTTAATATTTTACCATATGAATATTCAACTAAGAAATAATGGACATGAATACTTATAAGCAGCGGTGTA
Organism: Azorinus chamasolen; assembly: GCA_963576725.1. Lineage (NCBI taxonomy): Eukaryota > Metazoa > Mollusca > Bivalvia > Cardiida > Solecurtidae > Azorinus > Azorinus chamasolen. Next base: position 40,265,091 of record OY755241.1, on the reverse strand, counting down.
GCTCAAGCGTCCTATTGTGTAATTCTGAGTTCTGTGTAATTTTCGACATATCTGTGTCCAGTTTGCAGTACTTTCTAAACATGCCCATGTCGGGCTTGCCAGAACTGCAGTCTGAAGTAGGCAGCGCTGGACCTGAGGGGTTGTTCCATCTTCTATAGCTTGACAAACTATTAAATAGATATGTACATACCCGAAATCTCTAAATCGCTGCACGGCCATCGTGCAGTCGCTGTGAGGTTGCCACAGGATGTTCGTACGATGTACGTACGATTTCACGGGTATTGCAAGGACACCGAGCGACAACCATGCGATGACCGTATAACCGCCATACGATTTTTCGGCTCCATATCCAGAAAACATCATGAGTTTGGCGCACGATCCTCTCGCGGCCTCCAAGCGATGGCCATGTGGAGATCGTACGATACCCGTAACCACGTGTTTATGGGATGCGGGCGTGCGATTTTGGAAGTTTGTATAACGTTTAATGACAAATCGAAGCGACTGCGGCGCCAGAGAATCCGTACGAAAATCGTACGGCGACCGTCTGCCTCCGTACGGAGGACCAAGCAGGAATGACCTCATTTTTACGATGAGTCTATGGGCGTCGTAATCTCATCGCAGGGCAAATATTTTATAATGGAGTATGAACTCCGGATAGTGTTTGATAGCAGCTATTTTATTATGCAGTATAAACACATGAATCTTCGCCATAACAGAACAAGCAGTATCAGATCTATAAAATGTTATAAGCAGGATAACAGGCCCTGGTCAGACGATTCCTCCACGATACGTCTAACCTTGGCCTACTAGTTTTGCAAAAGAAGCGTCTCCCTTAGGTAATGTGTTAAACAACATGTGAGAAAACAACTACACACGTTTTATTCAGTTATTACTTATTTGTGCATTCTGTAGATGTTTGGCTGTGATGGCATCATGGACTCTGGTAAGGTTTACGACAACTGCGGGGTGTGTAATGGAACCGGGACCGACTGCAGACGGGTTTCCGGCAGCTACAACAAAAACGGGGTTGTCGGAAGTGAGTATTTGTAAAACAACAATTGTCGTTAAATCCTCGTAAGCTATTGTCAATCTATGCAGTGTAGGGTAACACGGCGTCTCGGCCTAGCTTCGACTATTAATACACAACATTGTGGATACGATAAAGCTAAGCAAACAGTAAAAGGCAGCCAAGGACAAACATGTTATTTACACAGTGTTTGCCATATTGTTTTGACTGAATAGACTCACTTTGCAATCTAAGATGTAAAACAGAATTTACCCTTATCAGACATAGAGATTGGTCTTGATAGATAATGATTGCAAACCTACAACCCATATTTTGACATTTTACCCATACTCAAATAAGCCCGCCATATTAGAATTGTGTCGTGGTTTTTAATCAATGATCGATGGTGTACATTAGCTGATGATCGAGTAAAAATGTTTGGGTCCGATTCCCAACACTACTATTTTGTGTTTTAGTACATTTAACACTTTCCTAATTCCATGTTTTTTCCCAAATTTCAATACCTACTGAATAATAAATGGACAATATATAATGATATATAGAAGATAGAACATTTTAGCCATTGTAGAAAGTAAATAATCAGATCTCTCACATTCCATTAGCAAACAGAACAGACCCTAATAAAACGGTGCCTATAGGAGCCGTCTGATCTTGATCTACTCTGTTTGCAAATGTGTGAAAACACGTTTATATGAAGGAAAGGTTTAAGCAGACAAAAGCTACTGAGAATTTCACAAGTGTAGCGAAGATGTTGCGTCTGATCGACATGTGCACTGTGCACGGTTTTGTTGAATTCACCTACAAACTATGCAGACCTGGATCTAATCAGACGGTTCAACGTCTGTTGTATTTCTGCATTATCTGCTCGTGTTACAGTTTTACCGCAAATATTAGCTAGTTGCAGTATTTGTATCGGCATTACCCTTCTGTCGATTGACATGACAATGCCGTTGGTTAATATTAACAGTAGAACCAGCCCTGTTCTGCGCCGCATTCATTTATTGAACACAGGAACGTTACAAACCAGGTGGTTGCTTAATGCAGGGCAAACGTAATATAGAAAGCTTCTATAATAGTTTTCTGCATTCTTTTTACCTGCATTAAGCTACCATCTAATCGTACAAGCCCATCATTAGATATCCTTTTTGATGTCCGCTTATAATATGTTCCACTGTATAATATTTAAACGCATCTAAAGTGACAATTAAATTGTTGCTCTTAAAGATTAATAGTGACCTAATGTAGGACGATCGTTACGCAGAAAGCTCCCATAGAAACCAGTTTAATTCATTTAGTGACTGCTATTGAAAGGGCCTTCTGTGCATTGTATTTTAAGTCATACACTGCCAATAACAACTTTGTATACAACTTAGACATAGATAAAACATCGAGTAAGATCAGGGTCTGTCCTGTTTCCTTATGGAGTAATATAGATTTCATACTACAGCTATAATCAAACATTCCAATATTTATATTTCTTTTACGAAAATTCATATAATTCGCATGCACTATGTCATTCTTACATGCATTTTCATGGTTCTAATATTGACTTTCAGACTTTACTACAGCGGTGATGATACCACAAGATAGCTACGGGGTAAAAGTCTGGCAGAAGAACATGTATTGCTTTCTAAGTAAGTAAGGAGAATATTAAATGTTTAAGGATCATTTATGTAACATCGATTAACTCCTTCCGTCGTTGACATTTAGACCCAACCTCTTTGAACCAATCTACCGACTAAGACTAAATGTTGGTTTTGATGACATGTGGTAGCTTGATGCAGGGTGATGAAAGTTATACAGACAACTTCTGTTGGAATGTTTTGCATTTACATCATGCATTAAGCTACCACGTGTCTAACATGACCTAGTACTGCTTCACAAATGAATTAATTTTAAGGAATTACACTGTTCGTGCTATCCATACTTAACAGTGATCAGAAGATGTTGGTGTATATGTTACAGTAGAAATTGCGATTTAGGACAATTGCCGATTCCCCTAGGGCAGATTGCGATCACAATCTCTCCTAGGACAGACTCTGATCCTAATCTATCTTAGGATAATTGGCAATTCTGCTAGTTAGTTCATTATGTATAAGCATATATTTGCCCATTCCATGACAGACACCCATGAAAGAAGTTATAACATTGTGAATACTCAATTACGGAAGACAAAGGCAGCACGATACAGGATACATAGAAAACATTGAAGCTATTGAGCCTAAACATTCTGGATCCAAACTGCTTAATCAGATCAGAGTCTGTCCTAGGAGAGATTGTGATTTCTACTGTGACATATACATGTATTTAAATGCCTATATTCAGAGCAACATATAAATGTGCGTACTCAGATACTAAAACCGCCATTTATAAACTAAACCCAATGTTGCGACCACTCATGAGAATCGTCTCGAAGAGATGATTCCACAGAGTGGTCACAACATAGGGCTTGGTGGAGAAATAAAGGAGTTATTCTTGAAAATATTTTGATTTACGCATCTTATCTGGACCTGTGTCTATATAAATACGTGTTTCCAAAATAAATTCACCATGTTCAAGATTTATCGGTTTGATATGAAGCATTTTATTTTCAGCGATTTGAAATAAAATAACAAGAAATGAACCATGTCAATAGAGAAAAACATCATTTGGGATGGAGTCGTTGTGGTCCTGCCGCGGCGTCAGAGAATAAACCGAAGACATCCAAATGTTTCTTTGTTTACAGGTACTTTTGTTAATGGGAAGAGGGTGTTTAATAAGGACAGGCATCATCGTTTATCCGGAACCTATCACGTGGAACATATCCGAATGAGATATACACAGACACCAGAGAAACTTGAAATAGATGGACCACTTACAACAGCTGTTAAAATTCAGGTCAGTCGTAAGCGATCTTATACGTGTAAAGGCATTGTGAACCATTATAATAACAGTAGAACGTGGGAAGTCCCTACAATGAATGCATATTTTCAATAATATCATAAAACTTGGTATTTGTTATGCTCAATAATTATTATGAACATTGTCAATTTTAACTTATATCGAAAAATGCGATTGAGATACAAAATAAACCGATTTCATCAATGCTTCTATTTTTGTTCTACAACAAAGTATTATCTGCCTTTTTCGTTTAAATTTTCCGTGTTTTGCGGATCCTCCATTATTTGCCGTACAGCTTTTCTCGGAATGGTCGGAATTAGCGCGAACAGATACGAAACTAAAACTCAACCCAAATAAAACCGAAATATCGGGGGGGGGGGGGGGGGGAGATCGGGATCGTCGATATAAAACACATGGTTGTTTTGTCATTTTCAACGTTTAATGGATAGATTGCCATATACTACGTTACAGCATAGAAACAAATGAATTTTGTATATTTCAGATATTTTTGAAACGCGCCGAATGTGGGGACTTCCCCTTTAATCGATCATCAAAGGTATATTTAATTACGTGTCTGTAAGGCATGTGGCAGCCTAATGCAGGACAAAAGTAATGCAGAAAGATCATATAGAGCTTTCTGCATTACCTGATTTTAACACTCCTCTGTTCAATACATAAATGGCAATTGAAGACATTACATGTCAGGTTAGTTGATCAGATATGCAGGTTTTTACGTGTATAATATAAACAGAATATCATAATTTGTTCTCATTAAACTGTATGTAAATAAACTATTAGAATTAAGCAGACAAAAGTTAAATGGGTAAATGATTATCAGAACTGCAAGATAGCATATGTATGTTTTTAAAATATGATTACAGGTATACCAAATATATGATGGAAACGGCTATGTAGGCGTCACACCGGATATTACATATGAATACTATCACCGAGTGACGTCACACACATCGCCTTACCATTGGTCAAGACAATATACTCCTTGTTCAAAGACATGCGGCACAGGTAAGCCCTAATCCGGGTGTTCTGAGATGCCGAGTTACTCGGCTTGTTATCAGGTTCCAAGCTGTATGTAAAAATTCTAGCTTCTCAAAAACACGTACCAGATCTAGAATTCAATTTTCATTAATATATGCTTATATGCTTGTGTTGTGTCCACTGTCCATTGCCACAGACATGTTGTATACACATGTGGAAAAGCCTTGTGACCTCAGCGGAACAGTCACGTTCCATTTGGAGAAATTGAAAAAAAAGAACATCCAAATATGTAAATAAATCTAATGTTGTTTTTTTTATCAAAATTGCTTAAACCATAGATTTGTTCAGCAAAGCAGAGTTCGGTTAACCCTTTATATCACATTAACGCATTTCCACGTCTTTTTAAAAAGAGTTGAACCATATTAGACGACTCAGGTAGTAGCCGTCTGACAGGGGTCTGCTCTGTTTGCTTAAGGAATCATACAATCTGAGTCTACTGTTTTCTGCCTTGGCTATTACAATTCACTAAGTTATCACTTCTTATATACATATTCACGTGGTAAAGGATTAAGCAAAGCCTTGTTGCATATCCATGTAAGAAATAATGACATGAATGTTAAAAATATTATGACCCTGATCAGACGGCTCATAAAGGAGCCGTCTGATCTAGGTTTACTCTGTTTGCAGATACATCAAAACGCGCTTACATTAGAGAAACGGTTAAGCAAAGCTATCTGAAATAAATTATCTTCGCAGATTGGGCCTGGCATGAGAAAACACAAATAGGGTCTTTAGGGAATGTTGAAGAAACAGTATCAATTTATCAGAAGTTACATGAATGTATCTTATTATAGTCGAGGCTTGCTGTCCTTAACCTTTTACTCCATAAATAGTTAAATACGCATTTCCTCGTCTTTGCAAACTGACTAGAGTTAGATTAGACGGCTCCAATAAGGAGCCGTCTGATCAGGATCGGTTCAGTGTGCTGATGGAATAATATAGATTTGATCCTACAGTTTCTGCATTGGCAAAGCAATTGGCACAAAGTGAAGGAGATAGAATAGTTTTGCACCAAGCCCTCGAAATACAGTCTTCTCAACTATGGGTTTGTTCAATTATGACTACTTCCAATTCTACCAAGTATTTGAAAAATATTGACCAAGTGCCACGATGCAAGCTTTATCTAGGGAAATTGTTGATCAGGTGTTGACCAAGTGCCACGATTCAAGCTTTATCTAGGGAAATTGTTGATCAGGTGTTGACCAGGTGCCACGATTCAAGCTTTATCTAGGGAAATTGTTGATCAGGTGTTGACCAAGTGCCACGATTCAAGCTTTATCTAGGGAAATTGTTGATCAGGTGTTGACCAAGTGCCACGATTCAAGCTTTATCTAGGGAAATTGTTGATCAGGTGTTGACCAGGTGCCACGATTGATCAGGTGTTGACCAGGTGCCACGATTCAAGCTTTATCTAGGGAAATTGTTGATCAGGTGTTGACCAAGTGCCACGATTCAAGCTTTATCTAGGGAAATTGTTGATCAGGTGTTGACCAAGTGCCACGATTCAAGCTTTATCTAGGGAAATTGTTGATCAGGTGTTGACCAGGTGCCACGATTCAAGCTTTATCTAGGGAAATTGTTGATCAGGTGTTGACCAAGTGCCACGATTCAAGCTTTATCTAGGGAAATTGTTGATCAGGTGTTGACCAAGTGCCACGATTCAAGCTTTATCTAGGGAAATTGTTGATCAGGTGTTGACCAAGTGCCACGATTCAAGCTTTATCTAGGGAAATTGTTGATCAGGTGTTGACCAAGTGCCACAATTCAAGCTTTATCTAGGGAAATTGTTGATCAGGTGTTGACCAAGTGCCACGATTCAAGCTTTATCTAGGGAAATTGTTGATCAGGTGTTGACCAAGTGCCACGATGCAAGCTTTATCTAGGGAAATTGTTGATCACGTGTCAAACAGCTTGGGTCCCGGTAAGATACCGAGTTACTAATCTGGATCCAAGTTGTTTGCGAATGCGGCCGTTTATCTACGTCGTTATCGGCACGTGTTTAACTATTTCCTTCATATAAATGCCCTTTCACGCACTTGCAAACAGAATAGATATAGATCTCCCATAGGAGCCGTCTAATCAAGGTCTTCTCTGTTTGCTTATAGAATTTTATAGATTTGATTCTACAGTTTCTGCCGTAATAAACATTACGGTGACAACTTATTTTTTCATCTTAAAAAATCAGCATATATACGTATATGGTTGATGGCATTATTTCTTACATGAATATTGAGCAGGGAACGGGATGATATCGTATGAGTCACTCTGGCAAACAATGGAGACTACGATCGGTAGCTGAAGTGCGAACATAATATCAGGGGCATTCCTAAACTTCTACACAAAGCCTGATGGGTTCCGTTTTTGTGGCTCTGCATTATAGATTCGTCTTACGAAAGATCGTACGACCAGACTTTTTTTAAGGCCAATTGGAGAACCGAATTAGCATACTTTCTAATGTAAAGCGATTAATACTAATTTCGAAAAAAATATCGCAAAGTCTTACAAACGGATGATCGCAACCTCCAGATGTTAGAACGTGTGGTAACATAAGTCGGGTTCTAATAAGAGCATGGTCTCTAGTACAACCAGTAGAACCTGTCCTAAGCGACCATTCACGTATTGAACTCGTGAGTCTTATTAAAAAAAAGCAGGTGTTTTCTAATACCGGACGAAGGTTGTGCAGATAGAGCTTCTATGAGAGCTTTCTGCATCACTATTGACCTGCATTAGCAACCACCTGCCTTATATATCGTTTTGCTGACCGCTTATGGCAGGTTCCACTCTATTCCATATATATTATAATGTATCAACCACCTGCCTTAAATGGATAATTTGTCTGTTTTTACCAAGTGAGAGAATCAGTGATGACATCCTGTTCAATTATTGTCATTAGGTCATATGACTCCGAGTGTGCGTTGTGTGCATTTGTCCCAGGGATTTGTGGAGGATTCCTGGTGCGATATTGCCAACAAGCCGAATGAATTTCGACAGCTATGTAACACCCATTTCTGTCCACCTAGGTAAGGGCAATGTTACACACCACCCTTTCCCTGTTCTATGTTTATTACAAATTTCAGTACCTACTGAATATTCATAGACAAAAAGCTGAAATGAAATATGGAAGGTGGAACATTTTAACCATTTTAGAAAGTAAAGAAACAGATGTTTCAAATCACATTAGCAAACAGAGTAGACCCTGGTCAGACGGCTCATATAAAAGCCGTTTGATCTGGGTCTTCTCTGTTTGCAGATGCGTGAAACACGTTTATACGAGGGAAAGGGTTAAGGTATATTCATGTTAAATTAATTGCATCATGAATTTCAATTAGATGATTTTTGTACGATGGCATATAGATACAGGGTGTATTGGCCACGACAGAAACTGTACCGGACAAGTATTGTAGGAACTGTCCGATCTGGGTCTGCTTTGTTTGCAAAGGTGCGAAAAGGCGATTCTATATAGTTAAGGGTTCATTTGAAAATAAATTTAGACAGAATAAGTTTATGGCCCAGCTTAGGGCCTTTATTCTTTACACGTTGTAGCAAATGATCTTGAAATAAAATGAATGGTATAGTGCGGTTGCTGGGTAACCGGACAATAAACGTGCGTAAAATGTACTTAACTCGTCATTTTTTCCACCGAACACTACGCCGTGACCACAACATAGAGTTTGATGGAGAAATAAGTATCACGTGAATAGAGGATCTTACATGAGTGTTCGTTACAAATTGTTTGTATGAAACCAGTTTACCGCGAGCTTTAGCGATGGCTATTAGATATACCCCACACCGAATACAAATCACACGATATGGATATAGTAAAGTGTATAGTGAATAAATATATATACTACAAAACCCTTCTAAACCGGAAATCCAGCAGAGAAGAATACAGTAAAACCCTTCTAATGCAACCACCTAAAAGATGTATAGATCTAATTATGGGTGCTAGATGCAGGTGGTAGCTTAATGCAGGGCAAAAGTAAAGCAGAAAGCTCCTCTATGAGCTTTCTGCATTATTTTTGTCCTGCATTAAGTAACCACCTGCTCATAAGGACGCCCATGTTTATTCATTAAGTGGTCAAATTTGAATGGGTTTTACTATAATGCAATAACGTTGATAAACAATTAAAGTGTACTATGTTATCTTATCTATCACTAATTAAGGGTGAAACGATTAATCGCGATGTGAATTGAACCGCGATCTTTTGCCCTCGATTCGGTTCGGTTCAATTCGGTTAAGCAGATCTCATTTTCGATTCGATTTTTATTATAAAAGGCTAGCTTCTTAATGATTGGTAGCGAAATGAAACTAACCTGTGAAAATTCGCCGTGAAAAGTCGAAATACTTGTTTTTCCCGCATTAGAGCTGTCAAAACAAACATACTCATCGAATTCTGATAGACTCAAATCGATTGGATGAAGGCCGACTATTTTAGCCAATCAAATAACCCGTTGCAATCGTTGCACTTAATCTGACCGTCTGGGCGCTTTATTCAAGCGTCTTTGCGTTCTCTCAAAATGTCGGATGCTGAAGCTGTCAATCTACGTGCTACCCCGAAAAACTATTGCTCCAAATGTGGAGATTTCAGATTTCGCGAGAGCAACAACACAAATAAACCAACATGTAAGATTATTCGCAGCAATGTCTAGTGCTTTTTGCTCAGAGACAGGGAGATGTCATATCTCTCTTCAACTGATAGCTATCTGTATCAGTTGAAGAGAGACATGACATCTCCTCCAAGTGCTCAAATTCTTTTTTCAGAATAACCTACATGTTCTACAGAGTTAGGCTGTTTAGTCAATTAGACAAGACTGATTATGTTAGTGTTACCATTTTACTTGGTTTTAGTGACCAGTTATAAAAAAGAACCTCCAAAAGCAAACTGCAGAAAGGTTTGACTGTTAAAATCAGATATATATCTGTGACTAGGGTATTATGATTTTTTCACCTGTATATGTCCAAGCATTCTGTTTTCAGAGCTGTTAATACACAGTATTTATTCTACATAGTGCATTCTTTTTATTACAATCTTAAATCGAATCGAATCGAAAATAATCGAATCGTGTTGTAAAAAATCGAAATCGAATCGAATCGAATTTTTTTGAATCGTTTCACCCCTATCACTAATACAGTTGTACTTCGATCTCTCAAACGTCAAGGGACCATTCAAATTACTTCGAGATAACAAAAGTTCGAATCGTCCGAGTTATAATCTGAACTATTTCTCAAATTATTTCTCAAGTATGCAGGTCTAAAGTAAAACTGAAAGCTCCTGTAATTTTCAGCATTACTTTAGACCTGCATTAAGCTGTCACATGTGTTTCTAGATATGCATATAGTGATAAATTTTAGAACAATTCTATATTGTAAGCTTTAGTGCGAGTTATTTCGAAGTTTGAGTTATCCGACAAAGTTCAACTGAATTTATGAGTATATAATAAAATATATTACTGCAGAATTTAGAGGCCAATAATTTCCTTCAGTTGGCGGGTCTCAGAATTCGGTGTGTGTTCCAAGACATGTGGGCCCGGGGGTAGACGACTAAGACGCGTCGTGTGTACGACTGAAAACAACGATACGTTCAAGGTATGTACGCCTGTTATCTTTATTTCATAATTCATCATCTTTACGTCTTTACAAACACGGTATACCCAACTCAGAAAATTCCTGTAGGAACAGGGTATGCTCGGATTGCACAGATGTTACCGATCTGCACTTGAACTTCGATATCTCGATCTTGAAGGGACTATACATACTAGTTCGAGATAACAGAAGTTCGAGTTACATGTATCTGCTCTCCAATCTGAACAATATCTCAAGATCATGGCTTAATATATTTCAAACATAATGCTGAAATGTTCTGTAGGAGCTTTCAGCATTACTTTAAAGCTGCATGAAGCTGTTACATGTATTTCTAGATATATGTAGCGATACAATTTAGAGCAATGCTGTATTATAATTTTTACAAGGACCGAAATTTTAGTTCCAGTTATCCGAGATCGATATTACGAAGTTCAAATGTAATTCAAATAAAGACTTTTACAGATGCGTCAAAAGGTGCCAATATGAGGGAATGGGTTAAAGGACATGACGGGATGGTTTCGTGTCGGTCCAACCAGTTATTAGGCATGGTATGCATGTACATGTATATGGTAGACATACTGCATGTACTTTATGCGCAAGTGCAACGTACTGTGAATGTCGTATGATCCTACTGGATTTATCTGATCTAGGTCTACCCTGTTTGTAGATGGGTTAAACCTTTCGACACCAAATTTCTAATTGTAGTCTGAAAATCAATTTTGTTAAATCGTTCGGTAAAATATAAAATGAGATAATTAGACGCAAATGTCAAAGGAATAAAGCACAGATAAAGAAATAGAGTTTGGGACAAAACGTGAAGTCCATGATCAGACGCCGTCTTGAAATGGCGGCGTCTGATCTGAGACTGCACCATTGGTCGTGGTGCATCTTTCCGGTATTGGCGGTGAAAGGGTTCAACAGCCTCCCTGGTGAGTAAAATATCAAATGGATAATAAATGTACTTGTATTATCTATAACAGTTGTTTACTGATTAATCGTTTCAGATTGTTCACGAGTCCCGTTGTGACGTCACTAGCAGACCTGCCAGCGAGGTTAATTGCACAAACAACCCATGTCCCGCTGTGTGGAAAGTTGGACCCTGGTCACAGGTAGGCGATGCATTAAAACATTCGAAGTCAAACAAGAGGGCCAGAATGGCCCTGGCATCGCTCACCAGACAATCAGAGAAGATTTTCAAAGTTTTCACTATATGTTTCTATAGAAAACTAGCTGGTCCTGGGGCAGGACATATTTTGACCCCAGGGGGCATAATATATGTATAACATGATGTTATGTACAAAATGTGAAAGTTGAGAACCTTCCAGTTTCAGAAGAGAAGCTTTGTGAAGTTTTCACTATATGTTTCTATTGAAAATGGACTACCCCTGGGGCGGGGCCAATTTTGACCCCAGGGGCATAATTTATATAACTTTTGTAGAGGATCTGAACATGATGCTATGTGTCAAATATGAGAGCTGAGAACCCTGTAAATTCAGAGGACAGGATTTTCAGTTTCTATCGAAAACTGGCTACCCCTGGGGCGGGGCCAATTTTGACCCCGGGGGCATAATTTATTCAACTTTTGTAGAGGACCTCAACATGATGCTATGTGCCAAATATGAAAGTTGAGAACCTTCTAATTTCAGAGGAGAAGATTTTCAAATTTTACTATATGTTTCTATACTTTTCTATTCTCTACTTTTGTAGAGGACCTGAACATGATGATATGTGTAAAATATGAAAGCTGAGAACTCTGTAAATTCAGAGAAGATTTTCACTATACATTTCTATGGAAAACTGGCCATCCCTAGGGCGAGGCCAATTTTGACCCTAGGGCCATAATTTATATAACTTTTGTAGTGGACCTGAACATGATGTTATGTGCCAAATATGAAGCTGAGGGCCTTCCCGTTTCAGAGAAGTAGATTTTCAAAATTTTACTATATGATTCTATTAATTAAAAACTGGCCACCACTGGGGCGGGGCCAATTTTGACCCCAGGGGCATAATTTATATACTTTTTGTAGAGGAACTATGGATGATGCTATGTGCCAAATATGAAAGCTGAAAACCCTGTAGATTCAGAGGAGAAGATTTTTAAATGTTTCAATTGTTGACGACTGACGACAGACGACGCACACCGCACGACGCACACCAGGTGATCCCAAAAGCTCACACTGAGCACAAAAGTGTTCTGGTGAGCTAACATTATTCATAGTGATGCAGCTGACGTAATGAATAACATTCTATGGGTTGAATTGGCATATTTCGAAAACAAATTTAAGACTTTACATCGAGATTCAGTTCTAAGTCAAATTACCAATTATGCAAATTTCATTTCAAATTAATTCAAATTAAGTTCGTTGTAGTTTATGTTCCTTTGCAAATGCCATACAAGCCAATATAATCGAGTGGTTTCTACGAACACATGTACTTTAACTATTTTAAGCCCATAGAATACGAGTCACGAGGCTTGCCGCAATGAGAAAACTTATTCTTATAGCGAGTAATTTGGCGTCTCATCAGCATACAAACTATTGGACACTGCACTTACGTTTTAGAGATGAAATTGACGTCAACTAAGTTCAATACAAATCAACTTACATTTTTTAACTTTTTGACGTCAACTAAGTTCCATCTGTTAAGATTGCCGTCAGCTTCAGATTTTTCAAAATGGCGTTTCTTCAATTCCTTAGCAGAAACATAAACAGTGTCAAACAGTCTGGCAGCTGAAGATACTGTTAGTTACTCGGCGTCTCCTACTGTTAGTTACTCGGCGTCTCCTACTGTTAGTAACTCGGCGTCTCCTACTGTTAGTTACTCGGCGTCTCCTACTGTTAGTTACTCGGCGTCTCCTACTGTTAGTTACTCGGCGTCTGCTATTGTTAGTTACTCGGCGTATCCTACTGTTAGTTACTCGGCGTCTGCTATTGTTAGTTACTCGGCGTCTCCTACTGTTAGTTACTCGGCGTCTCCTACTGTTAGTTACTCGGCGTCTGCTATTGTTAGTTACTCGGCGTCTGCTCTTTATCAAACTGTTGGCAAAGATAATAACAGATTTGCCAATGGTGGCGAAGGAGTTAACCCTTCAGCTCATGAATATTCATGTAGGAAATAATAACATCATGAATATATATTAGCTTAAAATTAATAATGGAATATATTTTGACAGACACTGTACATTCAGACCTATATACAGTAAAACCCCGCTAATGCGACCACCAAAAAGGGGCATACTTCTGGCTGACTGAGGCAGGTGGTAGCTTAATCCTATAGGAGCTTTCTGCATAACTTTCGTCCTGCATTAAGCAACCACCTGCTTTAAACGGCGCCAGTGGCTGTTTATTAAGTGGTCGCATTAGCGGGGTTTCACTGTACTTCCATAATGAAGCAGAGTAGACCCTGATCGGACGACTACTACAGGAGCTGACCGATCTGGATCTTCACCGTCTGCAAGGACAACATGTGTTTCTATCAAGTTCTTCTTAATTTCAAGTGTTCAAAGACGTGCAGCGAGGGGATACGTTTACGTAGGACGCGGTGCTTCAGACCAAATGGAACTTTGACAGCTGATCAGAATTGTGGTAAAGACAGCAAACCCGCCACAATGCAAGTCTGCACGAACGGAGCCTGTCCACAGAGATGTAAGATCGCCGGCTTGTTTTAAATCAGATGCCGAGAATACCATTGCAAATACAGTAAAACCCCGAGTAATTGAGCACTCAAATGCGTACCATTATTGATCTTTAAAACAGGTGACAGCTTGATGCAGGGTAAAAGTCATATAGGATATTTCGACAATGACGGGTTGTATCACATTCGTGGTAGTTTGTCCGTGGTATTCTCACGAGCTTTATGCATTTCTTTCATCATTAAGCACTCAAATGATTTTAAAGATACTCATGTTTATTTATTGTGATTTCGTTTAAGAAAAGTTCGACTGTGCACACTTTTGGTTTTTAGATGGAACAGCATGTAAAGATGTGAAGCCCAACTGTAAACTCACTTACGGGAGTGACGTCTGCTATGGTAACTACAGCAAATGGGCGGAGCTTAACTGCGCCAAAGACTGCGGTGTGTGCTGTAAGTAATCAAACAAGATGTCACTCGGCAGAACGCCGAGAGTTGAAATATGTTTGTTTGTTTGTGTTGATTAAGTCCGTTTCAGCTATATGGCTAATTTGACGCCCCAGAGATAGAGGGGAGAGGATACAGAGAAACCCGGGCGCAGTGCCCTACTCTTATTATCGACTGAGTTTCTTTGGTTCTTTTAGATGCCCAGTGTAAAGCACTGATACATCGGACCTCGGTTTATAGTCTCGTCCGAAGGACTTGGGACTCGTCTTACGAAAGACCGTACGACTACAATTGTCACAAGACGTATTTTTACAACAATTGATAAACACTGCATGGTCGAATTTATTGCACATTCTACCGTGCAAAATGTTAACAATTTACTCCATGAAAACGCCCTTTCACGCATTTGCAAACAGAGAAGACCCAGATCAGGTGATTTATAATAGTGAATACAGGAGTTTTAGGATGTTTAGGAGTTTTAGTTTCAGTTTCAGATGCATACGGGAACCCACTGATCTGGGTCTACTCTGTTTCCAAAACGTGAAAAGATGTTTATGTAAAGAAAAGTGATGAGCAATTTAAATCTTAACAGTCTAACTACTTACTTCATTTATACGCATTTTAACGCCTTTTTACAAACAGCAGACCCAGACTAGACCTCTTAGTTTCACTTGCTTATATCTAATATACAGTTGAACTTCGATATCTCGAACTCTGATAACTCGAACTAAAAGCTGGGCCAGAATTTACTATACAGAATTGACCTAAAATGTATCCCTACCCTTATCTTCATACACATGTCTTTCAGCATTACTTCGGATTTGCATTCAGCTGTGATTTTAGAAATTGTCCAGATTAGAAATCGGATGACTCGAACTTGTTTTGTTCCCAAGAAGTTCGAGATATCGAAGTTCTACTGTATATCCGATTTTAAATGTTTCTGTCCCGACATAATATTCTTTCCATTTGCCATTATCAAAACTCTTTCATTAATATTCAGGAAAACATTATTTCATACATGCATATTCATGAGATAAAGAACATCTTATTCTATACAGCACCAAAAGATGATCCATTATGCCAGACGCTTGCAGCTAAAGGAACAAACATCTGCGTGGTGAGGCCAATCTGGGGAAACCTACACTGTCCACAGATGTGTGCAAATGCAGGTAGCCTAACATTCGAAGTTATATTCTCAATAATTATAATAATAATAATTAATACTACTAGTACTGCCACTACTTCTACTATTATTATTACTACTACTACAACTACTACTGCTACTACTACTACTACTGCTGCTAATACTTTTAGGCAGACGGTAGTTAAATTCAATACAAAGGCTATTAAGAAAGCTCCAGTAGGATCTCATTCTAAATTAAAACATCCCCTAAATTTATGGACATATCATTAAAACATTACCTCATAGGCGATTTACGCCTTTTCAAACATGAAACTTAAAATTAGCCGGCTCCTGTAGGAACCGTCCAATCAGGATCTGCCCTGTTACAGTCCAATCAGGATCTGCCCTGTTTGCTTTTATAATTCTACAGTTTCTGCCAAAGCCAAACAATCCTATTTCCACATACTATCGTGAAACTCTATTAGCTGGTTTTGTATAATGGTATATGAAGAGGTCCAGACAAGATGCGTCATTTAATTGTGACCACTGTTTAAAATCGTCTCGAAACGGTGACAACACGAAGTTTTTAGTACCCGAGTACGTACATGTATCTGTACCTCTGTAATATATGAGCTGAAAGAGTGAACAACGAAGGCTAACTTCGTACAACAGAAGTTATTTTAACTCGTACTGTGCGGACACGATTCTTTAATGTCCTTTGCACACAGTGCAGACCTAGAGGACACTCTCATCAGGGTCTACACTGTCATGTTACACTTTTCTTTGGAAAAAAAATATTCACAATAAGATGACCTGTTTGAATTTTGGAATAGCGCATTTTAACATTCAGCATTTAAATAAAGCTTTAACGCACGAGCACGAACTACCAGTTCAAGTCACAAGCTTTTCCAACATGGTCAATTGATTTACAGCAAGCATTTTTATATTCTTTTATTGTCGTATGAAGTCATGAATATGCTCTACAGTCAAACACCTCTAACCCGGGGTTCTTTAATAGACTAAGACGCGTAAAATAAGCAGGTGGCTGCTCGATGCAGGGTGAAAGTCACACAGAAAGCAGAAAGGTCTCCAAGACCGACATTTATACTAAATTGAAAGGGGCAGTACTGTTTATTGATAATCTCACAACTCTTCTGTTTATTGATAATCTCACAACTCTTCATTCCTCAGCCTGCAATCATACAGACGACCCTCAGTGCGCTGGATTCTCCGTTTCTGGTGTAGATGTATGTAACAACGTTCAGTTTGCGAAGAATAGATGTCCACACCTGTGTGGAATGTGCGGTAAGGTATACGTCAAACATTGCCTGTGTGGTAAGCCATACATAAAACTTTGACTATGTTGTAATCTATACATAAAACATTGCCTGGGTGGTAAACTGTACATAAAACCTTGCCTGTGTGGTAAGCCATACATACAACCTTGCCTGTATGGTAAGCCATACATAAACACATCCTTTACCTGGCTGATACGCATTTGCGAGATCTCCAGACAAGATGTGTAACTTAATACATTTTCAAGAATAACTTTATTTCTCCACCAAACCCTCTGTTGTGACCACTCTTTAGAATCGTCTCTTCGAGGCGATTCTAAAGAGTGGTCACAACAGAGGGTTTGGTGGAGAAAAGACGATTTTAGAAATCGAACACGCACCTTTATCTGTTGCCCTGTTTGCACGCATTTAAAACACAGCACACCCACAACCCAGATCACACCCACATGTAGGAGCTGTCTGATCATGATCTGCCATGTTTGTTTATATAATAATAGAGTTTCCGCCATGGTCAAACGTACATGCCTGTATTCATAAACCATTATACAAAATCATCTAATAGATATTCATGATGTCATAATTTCTTTCATAACACATATGTTAAACAAGAGGGCCAAGATGGCCCTTAATCGCTCACCTGTTCGTAACAGATTAATGATTTGAATGACAGATTGCATAATTTGAAAAATCTTGGTAGAAAACCATCAGATGATGCTACATACTAAATATAAAGAGTCTAGACCTTAAAGATTTTCCTATGAAACACTGTTAAGCCCCAGGGCGGGGTCAATTTTGATCCGGGGTTCATAAGTTGAAAATCTTGGTAGAGGACTATTAGATAATGCAACATACCAAAATTCTAAGGTCTATGCCTTACAAGTTCAGAGAAGACTTTTAAAGATTTTTAAGAGAAGATTTTTTAAAAACTTTCCTATAAAAAACTGATATGCCCCTGGGCGGGGAAGTTTTCAACCCAGGGGACATAATTTGAACAATCTTGGTAGAAAACTATTAGATAGCGCTACATACCAAATATTAAAGGTCTCTGCCTTACAGTTTTGGAGAAGAAGATTCTTAAAGCTTTTCATATGAAAAACTGATAAGCCCCAGGGCGGGTCCATTTTTGACCCAGGGGTAATAATTTGAATAATCTTGGTAGAAAACCATTAGATAATGCTACATACCAATATCAAGGGCCTAGATCTTACAGTTCTGGAGGAGAAGATTTTTAAAGATTTTCCTATGAAAAACTTATAAGCCCTTGGGCGGGGCCATTTTTGGTCCGGGGGTCATATTTTGATTAATCTTAGTAGAGGACGATTAAATAATGCTACATACCAAATATCAAAGGTCTATACCTTATAATTTTAGAGACGAATATATTTAAAGATTTTCCTATGAAAAACTGATAAGCCCCGGGGCGGGGCCATATTTGGCCCATATTTTGAACAAACTTAGTAGAGGACCATTAGATCATGCTACATACCAAATATCAAAGGTCTATGCCTTACAGTTTCAGAGAAGATGATTTTTAAAGATTTTCCTATAAAAAACTGATAAGCCCTGGGGCGGGGACATTTTTGGCCCAGGGGTCATAATTTGAACAATCTTAGTAGAGGACCATTAGATGATGCTACATACCAAATGTCTTTGCCTGACAGTTTCAGAGAAGAAGATTTTTAAAGCTTTTTCCTATGAAAAACTGATAAGCCCCGGGGCATTTTTTGTAGTTCCAGAGAAGAAGATGTTCTAAGTAAATTGTTGACGCCAGCACGTACGCACGACGCACATACGCACGACGACGGACGCCGGATCATCCCAATAGCTCACCTTGGCACTTTGTGCCAGGTGAGCTAAAAACGTGATGTTGTGCTTGGCATGAATTATTGTTTTTCGCCCTGTACTCTATGAATATTCATATCAGAAAAATGACATAATGAATATATATTAGAACCATTTTAATAATGGCCATTAAAGGATTTGCTGTACAATCAGATTTATATTGTTCCATGAGCAGACAGAGTAGACCCTGGTGAGACAACTGCTCAACAGCAGACGTCTGATCTGGGTCTTCTCCGTTTACAAAGGAATGTAAGGGTGTCTTTGTGGAGTAACTGTTTGGCCCGTCCCTCACATACACGCCTTTTTTACGCATTTGCAAAACAGTAGACCCAGATCAGACGGATCCTATAGGAGCCGTGAGATCAGGGTCTGCTCCGTTTGCTAATACAGTTTGAAATATCTATTTCTTTAGGTTCCAACATGACTGTAAACTCCATCTTCATTGGGTTTTAACTATTGGTTAGATAATCTATAAGGGCACATTTACAATGGATAGTTAATCTTGGTGGAAAGTGTTGGATGAAATATATAACGTAGCATCAGCATTTGCAAATGGCAGTACATGCGGGCCAGCTTTCAAAGAGACATCCTTTTCCCATAATATATTGACGCCTTTTCCTGCCTCTGTAAAAGTCACCTTTTGAAACCAATTTAATAAACAAGATCCGCTTACGGCGCCAACGCTCGTCTGATTTGGTACGTGTACCACTAAATTATTATTTTTTAATTGACAAAGGGCCATAACTCCAAAATTTTGAAATCAAAAGTTATGGTTCTTATGCACGGGCCTTCCTCTTAATGAGATCTACTAACCTATTAAGTTTCATGCTGATACCTCTTATACCTTTTGAGTTATGAGCTACATTAAAGTTTTTGCATGCCGCCGACGACGACTACGAAAGTAGTGATCACAAGCGCTCGACTTTTCTTCGAAACAGACGAGCTAACAAGAGCATTCGATCCTATGAAGCAATGCTCTGTCAATTACACAATTTCATTTGTCTTAATTTTGCTTCGATTTAGTAGATATATTCGAATAGGCTGGGTCTAAAATAGCCTATGAGATAATCGGTTAAATGCACGGTAATGAATCGACAATTAGGAGAAGTAAAACTTACCAACCTGGTTTGATTTCATTGACTTATTCTCTTTCTGACGTGGGTGAAGGTAGCATATTCCACTGTGTTTCCACGTATTACAGAAAGTTTGATATAACCACCTGTGGTATGACTATTACATATACATGTACGTTCTTTATCATTTCAGGCCAATGTAAGGACACGCAGAAAAATTGTTCCCAGTACAATAAGGCGTATTGTTTGGATGTCAATTATGGGGCGTACTTGAAAGCTCACTGTGCTAAGTACTGTGGTTTCTGTTGATACCGTACACTATATACTTACTGAACCCTTTACTTCATGAATATTCATGTAAGAAATAATGACTATGACTGCTTACTAAACTGTTATACGTGTACAGTTTTAGTGGAATAGTAATGAATAGAATGTATATGTATAAATCTCATTATAGGTCTGTAGCCATGTACTTCATAAATACGCTTGTCTACGCATTTGCAAACACGGTAGACCAAGAACAGACAGCTCAGGGTCTGCTGTTTGCTTATGAAATATTATACATCTGATTTTACAGATTTCACCATTTATTCCATAAATAATAATGAGGTGATACAATCGTGAAAATGATACACAGGGAAAGGCATGTGGCAGTATACGAGTCATGCAGAAAGTTCACCTGGGAGCTTTGTTTACTAACGTTAGATCTTTCGTGTATTTTCGGTCAAAGCTCGACTCCTAATCTAGTGCTAAGTGACTCAAACTGACTTGGAGACTCCTAATCTAGTGCTAAGAGACTCAATCTGACTTGGAAAAGAACATCTGTATTCGTAATTATAGTTACAACTGGTGTATAAAAGGTATCATCCATGGATATTGATTAAATATTGATTACAGCGTGAATATTTATGTACAATGACCCATTAAAGGGGAAATGTATGGCTTTCGCAGAAACTGTAGAACCAGATCTATATCATTCAATAAGCAATCAAAGCAGAACCGGACCAGACATCATCAGGTCGTATTCGAGCTGACAGATCTGTTTCACTCTGTTTACGAAGGTGTCAAAAGTCTATATGCGGGACAGGATATCATTTCCAGTCATCATAAATTCTGGGAATGCGATTGGCCGAGACCCCCGTTTGATCCGAGGTGTATGGGAATCAAGTTTGTCACGTGACTGATCGGTTTTATATCAACATAAATTCGCGTAAACAAACTCAATTTCTATTTTTATAAAGTGGTTCGTTTCCTATGAAATAAACGGAATTAATTCAGAAAAACTGTCTAGCATCTACATAAATGGATAAAAACAACATATGTATCAATTACATGTATGTATCTTGCTTGTTTTGTTTTTTCCCCCAATTACCCCAAAACTTGTTTACTTACAGCGCGTGAAAATCAGCCCGCGAGTTATGACGCCAGATATAAGTAAACAACGAGCAGCGAACCAAAAAAATCAGCGCAGTCCACTTTTTGGGGGAATCGGCATAAAAACCTGCACGAGAAAATCAAGATTGACTGTCGCATGTAAACTACATATCGTAGTTAGATGAACTGCAGCAATGCAGACACCCCTAAATCGTGGAACGTTATGATCTTTTAAAATTTCTTAACTTTTTAAAATTTCAAAATAAACTTTCTGTTCAGTGGGTTTAACACCTCGATCTGATCTTTCCAACAATAGTCCTGGTTTTCTGCACTGATTGTCTTTCAAAATCCTTTAGCAACTCTGATCCTTTCACACTTAATGGCTCCTACTGTTAAACAGTGCTGAACTTCACTATGAGTTGAGGAAATCAAACCTGTCACTACAATCTGCCTCTGGCAGTAGCCTAAATGTACTAGGTACAGCTAAAATTTCATTCAAGGTCAATAAGCTAATTTTAGATCATGTTTTCGCCATAGTAAATAATCTTAACCGGTCATGTATACTTGGTAAGGACTTTTTGGCAAAATATAGTTATAGAATTTATTTTGACCTAAACTGTATTAGGATAAAAGACACTTATGTAGCTTTACAAGATGACAATTGTATCGCTTCTATCATTAGGCTAACGAAAACCACTAAATTAAAACCGCGCACTGTTGATCAGGTTCAAGGTAAACTGAAGCAAAACCCGTCTCTTTAAGTAAACCAACAATATGAAGTCTGTTCTGTTGACCGAGGCTACATTTATCAGGAACCCTTACTCCAAGTATCTGATGCATTAGTCACACTCACATCTGAGCGTAAAATTCCTGTATTAATTACCAACGGATCTAACAAAACTTTAACACTTTATAGAGGATCTGTTATCGGTCGTTTAGATCAGTTAACGAATGTCGAGTCTAGTTGTGTAGAAGTTATGTCGGTCGAACCGCGAGTTGCGACAAATGACCGCCAAATACCTCTTGCAACAACTCCACAAGCTAGCTTCGATGTAAATGAGATAAACGCACCGCCAGAACATGTTAATACGTTGAAAACGCTTATTGAGGAATATTCTGACATATTCTCACGGTCGGAATACGATTTAGGTTGTTACCCACACAGTCAGGTCGAGCTACCTACCTCCGAACAGTTGTTTAAACAAAGACCCTATAGAGTACCCTTTTCCGACAGGAAAACGTTAAGAGAAAAAATGGACGGTTTACTTAAAGCAGACGTCATACGACCGAGTATGTCGCCGTATGCTTCTCCCTGCTTATAAGTCAATAAAAAGGACGGGTCTAAACGTTTGGTAATAGACTTTCGCAAACTTAAAAATGTGCAATAATTTTAAGGCTGGTCCTAACATAAAACAACATAAACTGTCTTCTTTGTACTGGATTCCGAAACTACATAAAAACCCTTATAAGGCGCGTTTTATTGCCAACTCTAGCTGTTGTACCACTACTAAACTAGAGGTTTTTGTCACAAAAACGGATGTCTCCCCTCTAATAAAAACAATATGTAAAGGGAAAACACTAAAAATGTTATGGTCTTGATGAATGATACTTCCCCTCATTATGCGCTTTCCACACTACATTTTTCGAGAAGAAAATGATAACAGCTAATAACTCCAAAAATACTGATACCAGATTTATGGCCCTTGTGCATGACACTTACTTTCATCATGCTCTTTCCAAAAATAAAATGGTCATTCCAATAGCATCCGTCGAACAGGAGTTATTGATCGGCCAAAAATGTAACAAAGGGCAATAACTCAAAAAGTATTGAAGCCAGAATTATGGCCCTTGTTCATGACACTTTCTCTCATCATGCTCTTTCCATGTATGAAGTTTCAATACGATGTCAAGAGCCATGTAGGAGTTATCGTCCGGACAAGAAAGAATTAAACAAATGTACAAGGGGCAATAACTCTAAATTTATTGAAGCTCGAGTTAAGGATCTTATACATGACACTTTCTCTGTATGAAGTTTCACTCCAATGGCATGTGTCACATAGGAGTAATCATCCGGACAAAAAAATTGTGATTTTTTTTTTACAAAGGACAATAACTCCACTATTAGTGAAGCCAGAGTTATGGACCTTATGCATGACACTTCCTCTCGTTATGATCTTTCCATATATGAAGTTTCAATCCAATGGCATGAGCCATATAGAAGTTATCTTCCTGACAAAAAAGTGTGATTTTTTTTACAAAGGGCAATAACTCCTATATTAGTGAAGCCAGAGTTATGTACCTTCTGCATGACACTTCCTCTCATTATGCTCTTTCCATATATGAAGTTTCAATCAACTGGCATCAGGCATATTGAAGTTATTGTCGGACAAAAAATTGTGATATTTTTTACAAAGGGCAATAACTCCAATATTAGTGAAGCCAGAGTTATGGACTTTGTGCATGACACTTCCTCTCGTCATGATCTTTCCATATATGAAGTTTCAATCCAATGGCAAGAGCCATATAGGAGTTATCGTCCGGACAAAAAAGTGTGAATATTTTTTTTACAAGGGGCAATAACTCCTATATTAGTGAAGCCAGAGTTATGGACCTTGTGCATGACACTTCCTCTCATTATGCTCTTTCCATATATGAAGTTTCAATCAACTGGCATCAGGCATTTTGAAGTTATCGTCCGGACAAAAAGTGTGACGGACAGACAGACAGACAACTCTCACGAAAACAATATGTCTCCCCCATATAAATATGGGGGGAGACATAATTATCTATACTTTTGACGTCCTGTCTTACTACGATCAAAGAACATGTTAAACGCTACTGTGATAAAATATATGAAAATTCTGGTATTAATGTTTTTTGGTCCATAAAAAATTCAAATGATGTTTTAACAAAACTTGAAAATGAACAGTATAACATTTCTTTACTGAGCTCTTATGATTTCTCTACACTTTATACTGGATCTACTCTACCTCACCATCTTATAAAGGATAAACTTATTAAATTAATAGAAAAACCCTTTGCCAGAGAAAACAAAATGTTCATTGCTTGTAATGTTCAACGTTCATTCTTTTCGAATTCAGAAGTTGAACATTACACAATGTGGACTTGCCTTGATGTTTGTAGATCTCTTACCTTTCTTTTAGATAATATATTTGTGCGTTATGGGGATACCATATATCGCGTTATGGGGATACCATATATCGTCAAGTTGTTGGTATACCCATGGGTACAAATTGTGCCCCTCTTGTTGCAGATTTGTTTTTGTATTGCTACGAGAGGGAGTTTATGCTTAGCTTAAAACCTGATACACAGACCGATATTGTTAATGCTTTTAATAAAACTTCAAGGTATTTAGACGATATTTGAATTTAGATAATCCTTATTTTGATACTATGGTTTCTTCAATTTACCCAAAAGAACTGTCTTTAAACAAAACTAATCAATCTGACATTAATGCTTCATTTTTAGATTTGAATCTTTCAATTACAAATGATAAAGTTTCGTCCAAAGTATATTTTATGGGGATGTTATCTACAAACTTGGGAAAATTCGGGGTCATATCCATTTTCATGATTTGTTTATAAAACGCATAAAAACATTCATAAAGAAAGGTTAAGATCCTAAAATCTGTTAAACAGTCTATAAGATCTTAATTACTAGCACCACCCCAGGGGGTGACCTGTCCAAGAACCTAGCTTTTTGAGTGGTTGAAATTTTGCACACGGCACTATATGGCCTACGTAACTAAAAGTGACCACAATTTGCACGCGGCTGTAGGCCATATCAACACCACGAGGCTTACTGGCACATGGTTTTTAGTGAGCGAGTTCGGTTTTACGGCACCGCGACTCTAAATAGGTCATATAGCGCCAATGATGAATATTATGATGAAACGATGAAAAACAATAAAATATCTCGATCAACGAGTCTGTAAATCATTAAAATATACGAAGATGAAAATGTAGAAAGGAATACAGAAATAATATAATAGAACGGGTTAAATAGATTTATATTTTAGAATAAAGACCAGTCTTTTTCAAAAACGAAATTATATTCCGTAGGGAACTGTATTAAATATCTGATGCATAGAATCAACAGAAAAGTATTTAAGTATTATTATAGAAAGGTCAATACATTCAATCAAAATATGTTTAACTGTGTATGGCTCTTGACAGAAGACACATTCTGGTTGAATTTCGCCCTTTAGTAAATAGGAATGAGTAATATGAGTGTTCGATGCGACAGCGAGCTAGGACCACCTCATCTCTTCGTACAGCTCTATAATTTAAAAGAGAATCACCAATGGTTGGTTGATGGCATGAAGCGAGTCTGAAAAAATATGTATTTGTTCATATTGTGCACCGATATGAATCGAAGGGCAAGGTCAATTGCTTGGACTTCAGCTGTAAATATGGAAGATTTGTCAGATAGTTTTACTTTAGAGGTATGAAATTTACTGACAGATGCACAACCGACTTTATTTTCATCTTTAGAACCATCAGTATATATGGAAATATGGTCAAGATACTGTGACCCAAGTTCTTCAAATTCGGATTGAAATTCTAGTGCATTTGTAGAAGACTTTATTTGAAGCCAGAGTGAGTGAGTGAGTTGGGTTTTACGGCACCGCGACACTAAGTAGGTCAAACAGCCTCGTTAATTGCCGATCTGAGACGGAGACCGATAGGTTTTATAGCATTAGGTTTCCTTTCATAAAGCATTTCATATTTGGGTTCAACAATTATTTCATTAGCAGGATTGGTAGGATTTGCCTTCACTTTAGTGACATAATTAAGAGCTAATTGCTCTCTTCGAATGTATAAAGGTGGTTCATTTGCTTCTACTAAAAGACATTCGATTGGTGCGGTTTTAAAAGCACCAAGGGAAAGCCGAAGTCCTTGATGAGGAATGGGGTCAAGAATCTTCAGGTAAGACTCTCTAGCTGATCCATATACAATGCTTCCATAGTCCAGTTTAGAACGAATTAATGATCGGTTAGGGCGCAGCAGCACTTTCTGATCAGCTCCCTACGAGCTAAAACTCGAAGAAGATTAAGAGATTTAAGACATTTTGTTTTCAAATGCTTAATATAAAGTGTAAATGTTAACTTTTTGTCAAATATAAGTCCTAAAATTTGGCTTGATAAACCACACGGATTTGAATATTATTAAGATTTGACAATTTCTAAATTGACAGAAATGAACACATTGCGTTTTTGACGTTGACTATTTAAAGCTATTCTCATTTTTCCATGTTTCAAGTTTGTTGAGACATTGTTGAAGTTGTCTTTCAATTGTATGCATATTTTTTGAACGATAACATATTAAACAAGATGTGTTTGTGAAACACTATGCCCCTCATATATCTGACCTTTGACCTTGACATGTCACCCCTCAAAATGTGCAGCCTCATGAGACACACAAGCATGCCAAATATCAAGTCTCTATCTCTAATGGTCCAAAAGTTATGGCCAATGTTAAAGTCGGCGATTTGACCCATATATTTGACCTCTGACCTTGACACGTCACCCCTCAAAATGTGCGGCTTTATGAGATACATATGTATGCGAAATATCAAGTCTATCTATACTGGCTCAAAAGTTATGACCAATGTTAAAGTTGCTGACAGACAGACAAACGGACAAACAGACAGGGCAAAAACAATATGTCCCCGACTATCGTCAATCGGGGCATAAAAATCATCTACATACAAAGAAAAGTCAACACCTGAATTTAAACATTTGACAATATTAATAATTTTTAACCCAAATAAAGTTACTGATAAAATGCTTCCTTGAGGGACGCCCTCCTCCTGCTGTTGCGTTTCGGAGAGTGTCGACCCAACTTGCACTTTAAAATTTCTGTCAGAAAGTGAATCCGCAATAAAAGTAGGTAGTCTACCTTTCAGACCTAGATCTTTCATAATTCCATGTTGTATCATAGGCTTTCTCCATATCAAAAAATACTGCAACAAGATGTTCTTTTTAATGAAAGCATCACGAATAAATAAATGATTCTAAACGGACAAGATGATCGTTTGTACTGCGTTGATTTTTAAAACCACTTTGAAAGTTGGTTATAAGATTGTTGGATTCCAGAAACCAAACAAGACGTGCATTAATCATTTTTTCATGTGTCTTGACACAACTAGTAAGAGCGATAGGGCGATAATTAGTAGGATTAGATGCATCCTTACCTTGCGTGTTAGGCACTTTAAAAACAGCATTCAAAAATAGCTTGGCTAGAGTTCAACAGCAATTTCAATACAAGTTTGATACTATTAACAATATTGTTAGTACTATAGACACTGTGCAGACATGGACTGATGAGAAAAGGACTAACCTCACGGACAGAGTTCAGTTGAACGCCAATACAATTAATGACAATGAGAAGGCTATAGAACAATTGCAAACATCAATTGGTGACAAAACTAGTGATGCAATAACAAGCAATACAGCTGACATTAACAAACTGAAACAAGACATATACAAGTTGCAACAGCTTCCTGATGAATTTGTTGGATGGACTAACGGCAATATACTTCAACAAATTGTGGGACTGTACAGGACATTGGAAACCAAAAATAATGCATTACAAGACGGACAACTAATATCAGGATTGACTACAACTTACACGACTGGTTTGACTCCAAACTTCATTTAATTCCAGGTTTGAACAATTTACCAGAAAAGCAAACAGATCAGACCCAGACCAAGTAGATCCTAAAGGACCTGTCTGATCTAGGCCTAAAGTGTTTGCAAATACATACATGTACGCCTTTGCCATTATTTGCAGTTTAGGGGTTAAATATAATGTCCAGTATTTTTCTTACCATATACTGAAAACATACCTTAAATATTCAGGATAAAAGATCATATTGTGACATCAAAGAATGAATGAATGAATGGTGTTTTACGGTCCATCGACACTGATGGTCATATAGAGCCGAATAAATAATGTAAATAAATCTATATGATGGAATCAAATAAAGGCAATCTCACTTTTTCACAAGAAATACTCGAAATACATCAAAGAATGGCAAAGTGTACCTGGATGAGATTCAGTATAAACTTTACAGTCAATACAGCTCGAAACCAATAGCTCGTGCCATGAACAGGGAATTTAAGGGACTAAAGGTCAAAGCAACCACGAGTAAAATGTCAGGATGGGAGAAACTCACCAGAGTCTATGTGGGAGTGAACTGGAAAAACAGGACTCCAGTAAATGAAATTCCATGTCCCAAAACTGACACAGCCCCTGATGTCGAAAATGACAAAATACAACAGGACCATTCATATATGCAAACACTTCCACCAGGTAGTGTTTCTACACAGGAAACAGCAAGTGAACCACATTGCATTATAAGCCAAGACCATTCATACATTAAATTGGTGCAGACAGATCACGAAGATATGTCCATTCTCTTCAGTGAAATGACAACATCTGAAGTGCTAGATCAGTATAATGTATCAGACAGACTAAAATTACTTCTACAAGCTCAACTTGAAATGAGAAAAACAAACGGTCGTAGGTGGAACCCAGAAATCATAAGGCTTTGTCTTACATTATACTGCAGATCACCTAAAAATTATGAATTTCTTTCCAAAAGTGGTTATCTAGTTTTGCAATCCAGCAAACAAATTCATAAATATAAAAATGTAATAGACCAAGAAGCTGGTCTGAATAATTCTGTGTTAGAGTGGATGAAAAAAATGAAGCAGTGTTGCAGAAAGTGCCACCAGAAGGTTATGAGGGGGGTCTGCTCCTAGATGAAATGTCTATTCAAGAGGACCTTCAACTGAAAAAGTTGGAACAGAACTCCAGCTAATTGGTTTTGGAGAATACTGTACTGAATCTGAGAGCAGACTTTCTGGAAAGAGTAGCATGCAGTTGGCTTCTCATGTGTTGCAGCTGCTGTTTGTAGGACATAGTGGATACCGTTTTCCTGTGGTACATTTTACAACACCAGACAAGTGCTTCTGAACTATTATATCTTATTACATGGAAAGCTGTCAAACTGCTCAAATGTTATGGTTTCAGTGTAGCTTACATTAGTCTAGATGGGGCACAGACAAACCGGGATTTAATTAAGATGTTTGGTGAAGAGGTAGGGGTGTAACGATACAGCAATATATTGTTATACTACAGGTATACGCTTCTTAGCAGTACATGGTACAACCAGAAATGGTGTCAAAGCCACCTGATGCTCGCCTGTTTAAAAGTTAAGTCTAAAACGTGTCATATTGAATACAAAAAAAATCAATTTTCAATTTAAACTGAACTGCATCAATATCACAACCAAAGGCAACCAAATACCAGTTTTCATATATTTAAGAAGATTATTAAACAAAAAAGATACATACCAAATATGGAAGCCCTAGGTCTATTCAGGTTCCAATGTAATAGGCAGTTAAAGATTTTTGCAAAAGTAGGTCAAAGGTGAAGGTCAGAAGGGTAAAAATGTTGGCATGGTCATACCAAGTATATAAGTCCTATGTCCATCGCATCCAATAGGATAGGCATTTAAAGAGTTTTGCAAAAGAAGGTCAAAGTCAAGGTCACATGGTAAAAAACATTGGTATGGTTGGAAAGTCTTAAGACAGGAAATATACATCCAAAGTATGGAAGCCCTAGGTCTATTGGTTCCAATGTTATATGCATTTAAAGACTTTTGCAAAAGTAGGTCAAATGTTAAGGTCAATGTCAGAAGGGCAAATATGTTTGCATGGTCATACAAAGTATGGAAGTCCTAGGTATACTGGCTCCAAGTTATAGGCACTTGCAGATTTTTGCAAAAAAAACTGAAATATCAAAAATCTGCAAAAAAAAAGTGAAATATCAAGGTCATATGGTAAAAAACATTGGTGTGTTTGAAAAAGTCTTCAGACAGAAAAGATACAAATCAAGTATGGAAGTATATGCATTTAAAAACTTTTGCAAAAGTAGGTCAAAGGTCAAGGTCAGAAAAGCAAACATGTTGGCATGGTCATACCAGGTATGGAAGCCCTAGGCCTATTTGTTGCAATGCTATAGGCATTTAAAGACTTTTGCAAACGTAAGTCAAAGGTCAAGGTCACATGGTAAAAACAATGGTATGGTTGGAAAAGTCTTAAGACAACAAGATGTGTTTGTGAAACACTATGCCCCCCTCATATATTTGACCTCTGACCTTGACCTTGACATGTTACCCCTCAACATGTGCAGCCTCATGAGATACACAAGCATGCCAAATATCAAGTCTCTATCTCTACTGGTCCAAAAGTTATGGCCAATGTTAAAGTCGGCGATTTGACCCATATATTTGACCTCTGACCTTGAAGGATGGCCTTGACCTTGACACGTTACCCCTCAATATGTGCGGCTTCATGAGATACATATGTATGCCAAATATCAAGTCTCTATCTATACTGGCTCAAAAGTTATGACCAATGTTAAAGTTGCTGACAAACAAACAGACAGACAGACAGGGCAAAAACAATATGCCCCCCGACTATCGTCTATGGGGGCATAAAAAAGTTGCATACCAAGTATGGAAGCCCTTGGCCTACCAGTTCAAATGTTATAGGCATTTAAAGAAGTTTGCAAAAGTAGGTCAAAGGTCAAAGTAACATGGCAAAAACAATATTGTTGGAAAGGTCTTAACACAAGTTGCATACCAAGCATGGAAGCCTTTGCCCATTGGTTTAAATGTTATAGGCATTTAAAGATTTTTGCAAAAGTAGGTCAAAGGTCAAGGTCAGGAGGGCAAAAAAGTTGGCATGATCACACCAAATATGGAAGTCCTAGGCCTATTTGTTCCAATTATATAGGCATTTAAAGATTTTTTCAAAAGTATGTCGAAGGTCAAAAGGCAAAACAACAATATTGTTGGATGTTATAGGCATTTAAAGATTTTTGCAAAATTAGGTCAAATGCCAAGGTCAGGAGGGCAAAAAAGTTGACATGATCATACCAAATATGGAAGCCCTATGCCCATTGGTTCAAATACTATAGGCATTTAAAGATTTTTGCAAAAGTAGGTCAAAGGTCAAGAGGGCAAAAAAGTGGGCATGCTCATACCAAGTATTGAAGTCCTAAGCCTATTGGTTCCAATAATATAGGCATTTAAAGATTTTTTCAAATGTAGGTCAAAGGTCAAGGTCAGACAATAATACTGTTGCAAAAAGCTTAACACAAGAAAGTTACATACCAAGTATGGAAACCCTAGGTCTATTGGTTCAAATACTATAGGCATTTAAAGATTTTTGAAAAAGTAGGTCAAGGTCAAGGCCAGAAGGGCAAAAATATTGGCATGGTCATACCAAGTATGGAAGCCCTAGGCCAAATGGCTCCAATAATATAGGTATTTAAAGATTTTGCAAAAGTAGGTCAAAGGTCAAGGTCAGAAGGGCAAAAATATTGGCATGGTCGGAAGGGTCACGACAATATGAATGAATGAATGATGTTTTACGGTCCATCGACACTGATGGTCATATAGAGCCGAATAAATAATGTAAATAAAACTATATGATGAAATCAAATGAAGACAATCTCACTAGATTATGTAAATGTCAGTCCCGATCAACAGGATTGTAAATAAAGTAAGGACAAAACATAATCGACATTCTAAAAATATACCTTTTAAATTTTAGAATATATATTAATGGCTTTTAAAAAATCAAATATTTTTGGTATTTCTACCAGCTCAAACAGTTCCCTCAGGGAATCTGCTTGAAAGAACCTATCTCTGATTAAGATTAAATCAGGACATTCAATGAGAATGTGCTGAATTGTATAAGGCTCAAAACAAAATAACAGAGCTTTAATTTATTATTAATTGCCAAAGAACATCCTCCTGAGGCCCTGCCCAAATTATTGTTAATAAAATTGTAAAGGGCGTACCGTTTAAGCTGTTTTAACATATGTTTCTTGAAGGCTAAGAACTGCTGGTTTATAAGATAAAGGCAAAAGAATTTCATTAGAATTTACCTTAAGACCTCGACAGTTCCACTGAATAATTTTGCTATCCATATTTCACACAGGGGTCTGGACCGCTTCATGGGGGTCTCTATGTACTATATAATAACAAGGGTTCCAACAAGCAGAACGGATATCCGTGTACCTTGAGTACAAATATGACTAACTCTTGCAATTTCAATGATAATTTTGTATTTCTTTCGGCTATTGAAAGCCAATATATTTTACTATCAAATACATATAATCTTCTGACGGTAACTTATGCACAATTATCAATCCAACAATGATTTTCTCAAAATTTCACGTGTTTTCTGGGTCATTGACAAACGTTCCTTCACCCCGGTTTCATTATATCACAGCCATAACCTGGCGATTTTCAGTTCAAAAGATTGCGTGGTTCGATAAAACAACCCAATTATATCACCAATCTCCATTTGTTGTGTCCTCTAAATAAGTAAGCAACTAGCAACAGCGGCCTTTCCTTCTGTCATTATGTTTCTATTTCGGATGTTGCCATTTTGTAACAAATTTGAATGGAGCCATTTCATTAGATGAGCGGAGGAAAAGTTGGGAAATCCGTGACGTCACGTACAATGGCTCCTTCCTCGACGATTTGAAGCAAACCCGACAAAACTCGCTAGTTTTACATCATTCTTTTAATGCTTGGGACTACAAATTGGAGGTGGGTGATAGAATTGATTCGTTTTATTGAACCACGCCATTTTTGAAACTGCAAATTTCCAGGTTATTTCTGTGATATAGTGAAACCGGGGTGAACGAACGTTTGTCAATGACCCAGACAACACGTGAAATTTTGAGAAAATCGTTGTTGGATTGATGCTTGTTCATAAGTTACCGTTATAAGATTATATGCATTTGATAGAAAAATATATTTTGCTTCCAATAGCCGAAAGAATTACGAAATTATCATTTAAATTGTAAGAGTTACAGTCATCTTTGTACTCATGGTACACGGATATTCGTTCTGCTAGTTGGAACCCTTGTTATTATATAGTACATATAGACCCCATGAAGCGGTCTAGACCCCTGTGATATTTCATACATATACAACATTTAATTATATCTAAGTATTTGGAGGACCTTCCCTATCAGACTCAGATGTTGCGAAACCGAGTATGCCTAAAAGACGAAAGGGTGACTTTGGGCGAGAGGAGGATTAAAAATTAATAACGGCTATTTATTAGTTATATAGAAATTATGATATGTCCATAATTTCTATATTTTAAATTTATTTGGCATTAATATACTGATAGAAGCCTGAATATATGAACACATCATGAATATATTGATGACATTTACAGGGAAAACGGATTACTTATTCCTTTCGCCACAGTAAATCCCTCGAAAGGAGTGTAATTGAGTGAAGAATTGCGGGTTACTAATATGTAATAATTAGTGTTTTTAATTAATATATACACATATTTTATGCTAGAGCATGATTTAAGACCCAGACACAACATTTTACTTCAAAGATACATCTTTACAAGCCCGTTCGATTCACTGTCCCGAAACATGCATCAATCGAACGCAATAGAACAGGAAGTTAAAAAATCAAAATGGCGTTAAATAAATTCGTGGGTGCAATTGCTTTGATCATGGAAGATGACGACGACGGTGTTAGTGGTGAAGATGCTTTTGTCACGGCCTTGATGGCACAAAAGTCAGAACAGTAAGTTTGTCATTGTTTTAATGAGAAATAATGGTATATTAATCAAGTTTTTTCCCTTCTTTAGACTGTTGCCGCCGGTAATAAACCAGTAACCCAAACCTGTTGTTTTCTTCCGACCCTGGCCAGCGAATAGTAAATCCAAGAGCAGCATTAGATAAATGTCTCTAGCTAAACTTCTTAAAAAATGAATGAATGGTGTTTTAATTAGTAATTATACTGAAGAACGTTTATACACCAGTCAAATTGTAGCGGTTATAATAATGTAGTCACTTCGCATGTGGTGTCGGCTAAGAAATTGCACTTTCTGCTTTTTATTTTCCGTCTAAATAGTAATTAGATCTAGAATCTAGTTGCTGTATCTTTGTTCATAAATAATTAAATATGTATATATTTTCAGACTTGTAAAGTTGCCACAGCCTAGAACAAGAATACATCGTTATGTTGAGGATGTTCCAAATTATAATCACGAAGAATTTAGACGAATTTTTAGAATGTTTCGAGCGACATTCAATGTAATTGCACAGCTTCTTGATCAATGTCCAGAGTTTGGCGTAGAAGGTAATGGAGGACGAGAACCAATCTCAACAGAAAAGCAATTCTATATGACATTGTGGTATCTTGGTGGAACTGATAGCATTACCAGAGTTTCTGATCGGTTTGGAATATCGGAGTCATCAGTTATTCTTTCAAGAAAAAGAATTATTGGCAGTATTTTGAACAATCTTAAAACAATTTTCATCACTTGGCCAGAAAATTAAGCTATTCAAAAAACTGTTGAAAACTTTCAAAGACGAAATGGTTTTCCTGGAATTGTGGGAGCCTTGGATGGGACACACATTAAGATAAAAGCTCCAAGAATCAGCCCCCAGTCCTATGTAAACAGAAAAAAATATCATTCGTTGCAACTACAAGCAGTTTGTAATTTAGACATGGTATTTTTGGATTGTTTTGCTGGATTTCCAGGCAGCTGTCATGATGCTCGTGTATTGAGAAATTCTAGATTGTGGGAAAGTGGATTACAGATGTGTAATGGTAATCACATCATTGCTGATGGTGCCTATCCATTACGTCGATGGTTAATCACTCCATACAGGGATAATGGTCATTTGAATGGTGAACAAAAGAATTTCAACTACAAGTTGTCAGCAAACAGAGTGGTTATTGAGCGAGCATTTGCTTTGCTTAAGGGTAGATTCCGGCGCTTATATCATCTTGACACCCAACACATCCAGACTGCAGTAGAGATCATAATCGCAGCATGCATACTACACAACATTTGTCTAATGCACCATGAGGACATTGAGTTCATAGATATGAATGTTGATGATGCAGCTATGCAAGGAAACAATGTACATGAAAATGAGGCTGAGGGTGTATTGAAAAGAAACATGTTGGCGAGAACACTGAACAGACTTTAGTTCCTACCATTTTATTGACCTGTTGTCAAGTGTCAATCAGATCTCTTGTTATCCAATCAAAGTACAATGTAGTTCAATCATAATAGATCAAAACCTCCAGCCAAATGCCCATGGTTTATTTAAAAATTAAAATGTGTTTAAGCGGTGACTCAAAAGAAGACAAATTGGAAAGGCTGTAATACAGGCGGCTACTGCATGTACGACAAAAGGGAGTGTTCTGCATTACATTTGTCCTTCATTAAGTAGCCATCTGGTCATTTAAATCTCCATGCATGTTTTCATCGAATGACCGCTAAACATAGTTTTGTTGTAATGGTAAAAACTTTGACAGAGGGTCAAACTAATTACAATATCTTTAAATTTTAGTGTTATTCAAAATATGACAATATGGGTGTGACTGAAAGTACTTGGTAACAGCTAAATTAGCACAAAATATTTATCAGCTAAATTAGCACAAAATATTTATCAGCTAGACTGTCTTCTGACTTAACTCTTGTCCACACCAGTGTGTAAATTCTTGAATAACATTATTATGATGGGTTCAGTCTCAACAGAAAACAACAAACATAATTTCAGTAAGATAATGTTTACTTGAAACTACTCAGATAATGTTGAATACCTTTCAACTACAATGCCAAAGGCTTGTGTCTACTTAACAGTATAGTAAAACCTCTTTAAAGTACCCAATCATTGTCTTTATTAACCCATTACGCACAGTATATTCTAGTTTTGAAGATAGGTGATCACTTAAAGCAGGCTGAAAGTAAAGCAGAATGTGCCTTAAGACACATTCTGCTTTACTGTCAAGTCTGCTGTTAGCCAACACCTGCTACAGTGGAGAAGACGTAATTCTTTCCCGTTTAAACGCAAACGCTATGCAATAAAATGCAGAAAAAGGAAGTTTTGTTTTAGATATTGACGACATATTTTACCCTGAGATCCAAAACTTAGCAGGTCAGTAAAGGACAGGGTTTGTTGTGCCTCATAGTGCAATTTCTTAAATTGGGGAAAATAGTCAAACTACAATAAAGAATATTAATTATTTTTATGTTAGTTTGAAGTTGATGATTTGACCAATTTCCATGAGTTTATGGCCAAAAACAATCTTACTTTTTCTTTTACATTGATTTTCATCCAGCGGGTACTACATTCTAATAGTGATGTCTAAGATACATTGACCAATTCTATATCAAATCTTTCATGGTAGTTTCTGCAGTTATTTCTTGTTAAATTGTTAACAGATACAATACCGTCTGAAACTCTTTTTTTATCAAATTGGACAGGTAAAAGGGATTTTCATGTTACTATATAGATATTTTGATTAGTCATCGTATGACATAATTGGTCATAACTTTTGTCTCACTAGAAGAAAAAAAATATTGATAACATGAAAGTTGGATGTAATTCCTTACACTGTTTGTTTTCATTTGAGTGGCTACTCCCTTTCAGTGCCTCAACAAGACTCGTCATGACTGTCATCCTCTCCCTATGCATAGTTTCCCTTCTTTCCCATTCTGTCTTCTGATCCTGGACAAATTGTTTGAAAACATTTACAACCTCATTTGGCCCAGAAGATGTGCGTTTTCGTTTCCTTGATTGCCCTTCAATACTGCTAGAGCCACTTTCACTCTGATTATCTTCATCTGGACATGGACAGCTTGAAGTGCTTGCTTCAGATGTGTCACAAGCCGACTGTGAAGCAATGGTGTGTTTTGGATTTATGCCAGGGTTACTTGAAAGTATCTCATCTAATTCATCCTCATATTCATAAGTTTTTACACTGTTACCACTCTTCTTGTTGTGGTCTTTAGTGGTTTTATATGCTCTTAGCAGTGACTTCCACCTTCCAGCAACCTGTTCAGATGTCAAAGTGTACCCATGGACAGAAAGTTCTGACGAAATATTGTCCCATAATGTCTTTTTCTTCATTCTCCCAGAATTTACTTTGTCTTCAAAC
The DNA here is from genome assembly GCA_963576725.1 of Azorinus chamasolen. Taxonomy (NCBI): domain Eukaryota; kingdom Metazoa; phylum Mollusca; class Bivalvia; order Cardiida; family Solecurtidae; genus Azorinus; species Azorinus chamasolen. The sequence continues at coordinate 40,227,719 of OY755241.1, read as the reverse complement.
TGCTTGTACAAGTCTATTAGCAGAAGTGTAGCTTTCCTATTCCACAAAAAAATACCTTTTTCCTGTGGCTGAAGCACTTGTGGTGGTTGAACTGGTTGGGCACTGGAGGCACAACAGTTGTGCTGCTTAAATACTTCCATGCTATCAAAATAATTTAAGCAGGTTTCACACTGGAACAAAGTCTTATTTCTTGCTTCAGTCCTGTCAAATTCATGTGGAACTGGTGTGCCTGCAAACAAAATTGAATGTATAAGTGACTGATTGAATGAATTAATCCATAGATGCACACTTTTAAGCATTTAATTTATTCCTCCACAGAAGAAAACAGTCCCATTTTATACAGTCATGAATACGTATCATTGGAAATATTTTTCGCCTTACACCACTTGCCCGAAGCACGGGCAAGTGGTTTCTGAATCGGGCAAGTGATATTTGCATCAGAATTTGGCATATTACAGTTAAAAAAAGTTTTTGTCAGGTTTGGGCAATTGGTCTGAAAAAATTAATAACTTAAGGTAAATAAAGTAAAGCAGAAAGTGCCTATGTGCATTCTACTTTACTTTCAACCTGCTTTAAGTGGTCATCTATCTTCTATACTCGAAACGGGTTATGGAGTAAATGGGTTAAGAACCAGAAATAAGTCTGTAGGGTTTTCCACTCCACATTTTTGTCACAAAAAGAAAAACTGTGCATTGCATAGTCCCAGTATGCTGTATTGCTTAACAGGCAAGTCTAAGCTGTTGCTGCAAAACTCACACACTTTGCACAAACACGCTAGGCTTTATAAAAAAAATATTGAAAACTTCACATTATTCTCCCCGTCCGTTTTCCAAAGAATACAGTAAGTGCACTCATTTTATAGCAAACAAACATCACGTAGATCTAGTAGTAAGTAGATGTGGTCATCACAGTTCAATGAAGCATATTATATGAACTGGTATTTCAACAGAGAGCGTAAACTACCTCAACGAGACAAGGCGCGGTGGCGGTAAACATTGTCTCAAATTTGAAACAAATAAATATCACACGAATCGTTTTATTTGAGAAAAAAATCGTTTAAAACTAAAACAGAATGACAATATCTAACCTGATTGTGCACATTGGTGCTTAAATGCTGCTTCTTGGGTGGCGAAATACACACCACAGCAGCACTTATAAAATCCCGGGTCTCCAGTTGTCGCCATGTTTATTACGTCACTGTGCCGACCACACCACCTCGAAAAACAGAACTGCAGGAACATGTTCCGAACACTGTTCAACTGTATTCGATTGATGTTCCGTTTGCCCGGAACAATCTGGACAGTGAATCGAACGGGCCCCCCTTGAGTGGACTCAAAAATTATGGTCCCGGGTCGTTTCGGCCACGATTGGGACCGAAACGACCAAGGAATACGTGGAATAAATCAGTAACAGACATCAAATTTTATTTAAGCAAAATATGTTCTCTGTCGGAAAATGGACCCTTGACAAGAAATAAAGAACGCGAAGAGAAATACAGTCAGATTTGACAGTTCCTAAATGTCAACTATTGCACTTAGTTATTTCCTCAACAGTCCCATCTGTTTCCACTCTATATGATGAAAATAAACCCATGAGAATAAAGTATTTGATGTTTGCTTAAATATGCTGCAAATATTGATAATTGCTTAAATTTGTAATTATATTAATGATTTTGTAAACTGTTAGTCAAAGATTTTACAGAATCAACGATATAGACAGTGGATAATGGTTTAATTTTAATTAAAATATAACCTTTACAAGTATCAAACAAACAAAACCAACCGCTGTTTGAATTATGTTGTAATGCAAATTACTGTTAATCGTGGTACCTGTTTGCACTAGTGTCATCAGAGATGTTTATAGCCGCGACAGTTTGTACTAAATATTTAATTGGTCATTTCTTTGATGATGTATCACTCAATTTAACGGCATGTATGATCGGATTAATTTTAATTATGGGTGCACATTTTTGGTTGAAAGTTATTTTTTTACACAAATTTTCACCCGCTATATGCAAGTAAGGTGCCAAACATGCAGTTTGGATCTTGATAAGAAACTGAGTTACTCAACATATCATCTGGACCCAAAGTGTTTGCAAAAATAATCATTCATCCGCCAGCAACAGGCTTAATGCTGACATCTAACAACAACATATGTCCTTATTTTTTATTGGATTCATTTCTGCATATATCATATCACAATTGCCATTGATATATGGCTCCTACTGAATCTTCTGTTTACTTATGAAATAATATAGACACTCGTTGGCTTTTCATTTAGACATACAGTTGAACTTTGCTATCTCGAATTGGATAATATACAGTATAAAATGAATACTATTATGTCTAAAAACCTACAGGAGTTGTCAGCATTATTTTAGACCTGCAATAAGCCGTGAGCTTAAGAAATTGTTCAGATTAGAAATTAAATATTTGTGTGTTCATGCCATTATAAAAGGCGGGATAATAAATATTCATGGTGTCATTATTTAGCCTGAAAAGTAATAAGGGGTCCAGTGTGAGACTGAAAGGGTATAACTAGGGTCACCCGACTGAAATGGCTGCCGATTCAAGGGCCCTTTGTGATGAAACTGATGATTTTTTTAAAATCAAGTTACTAAGGCCATATGAGTAGTCTAAAACATTTAGACATTTTTTGACATTATCGTCGATGGCCCTGTTTCGGTGCACTTTACTTGAGAACGATGCATGCCCTATTTCGGTGCACTTTACTTGGGAAACGATATCTTCTTTAAGAAGAGCTGAATTACGTCATCACTTCTTGCAATCCACAAAATAAACAAATACCTGTCATCGCTGTAAAAAAAATCTAAAATATACTGCAAACAGTTAAAGTTACTTACTATATTTGATAACGCGTAGCAATTTCAGCCATTTTCCTTATGTCTGTTTTCACTTAGATAATGTTTGTTCCAAAAATACCGTCTTGAAATCGTTTCTCTCAATTTTGAAGGGATACACATTTATTGTCATATGTGTATTGTCATATGCTGCAGCAAAGTCACACGACTTCGATGTCTCTGCTCCTTTTTTTCAAGTACAGGCTTTGTCCAAAAGTATGTCCTTCACTATATACTATATTTTTCACATAGGAGAGAGACCTTACAGAGCAGTGAGTGAGTGAGTTGGGTTTAACGTCCGACCAACAGTATTTCAGTTATTTGCAGACGGCACCCGCACACCTTACAGAGCAGAGATATACTTTAGTTTATTCATATGTGGGATAGAGACCTAATTTTATTAATGCCGGAAAGATACCTACTAGATTTAAATCCAATAATATTTTACTGGAAAAAACGTCTTACTAGAGTTGTTTTTAGTCAAAATGCACAAATTCGAGGGGAAAAATGAGTTTAAACAAGGTAAGAATATTGACAATAAATGGTTCTTGTTATAAAAATACTTTAAACTCGTTACAACATGCATAATTTGTTTGATATGCATTTCATTTTGTTTTAACAGTTCAAAGTTAAAATATAAGTTACAGACCTACTACTTTCAATTTACAAATGTAGTCATACACTTTTGTTGAACACTGTATTTGGATAAACAAAACAAGATGTGTTTGTGAAACACTATGCCCCCTCATATATTTGACATCTGACCTTGACATGTCATCCCTCAAAATGTGCAGCCTCATGAGATACACAAGCATGCCAAATATCAAGTCTCTATCTCTACTGGTCCAAAAGTTATGGCCAATGTTAAAGTCGGCGATTTGACCTCTGACCTTGACACCTCACCCCTCAAAATGTGCGGCTTCACGAGATACATATGTATGCCAAATATCAAGTCTCTATCTATACTGGCTCAAAAGTTATGACCAATGTTAAAGTTGCTGCCAAACAAACAGACAAACAAACAGACAGGGCAAAAACAATATGCCCCCGACTATCGTCTATGGGGGCATAAAAAGCCGCACCGAAATAGGGCAGATAAACGCAAAATAACACAAAATGGCTACGTCATTAAAACGGTTTCAACCGCGATAAATATGGAATATTTTGGGAATTAATTTACACTGATTTAACTTAGAAGACCTATTACAAAGGTACTATTAGTTTTTTTTATACAATTTCAAGATTTGTGATCACCGTGATCAGTTTGATTGCTAAGTGCACCGAAACTGGTACATCCACGATACTTAAATATTATATTAAAAAAGTATGACGTCACTTCCACTTTATGTCCTGATGAAGATGTAAATCGAATCATGTATGCAGTAAAATAAAAAAAAATGTTGGTTGTTACTTTACCCCATATTTAAAAATTGTATAAAATAGGTTTGATTATTATTCAGTATTACGCGCCTTTTTATAAAATTTGTTTGATTATTATTCAGTATTACGCGCCTTTTGATGCTTCGCATCAATGATATGGTGAATGTTCATGACTGTACATAATATGTTATTACCAACGTGCGACAAAAGCGAAAATGTCGGTGTAGAAATTTACGACCCAATTGTATTGGTTTTTGACACTGAGGGGTGTTTGTTAGAAACTGGTTGTTATGCTATGTTCTGATGATTTGACCATATTCATGCGTGTTTTAAGTCTCTTTTATTGATGTAGTTCAGTTAAAGTAGAAAATATTTTGGACTTCATCTTTGTAGACAAGGTCTACTACAATATGCCAGCTGTCAATATGCCAGCTGTACAATATGTCCTGCGACCGTCTAGAGTTTTGGGGTTGTAGAGGGTAGGGTGGTTTAGCATAGTTGAAGGAAAAATAAACTAGATCTGCTGACCAGTTTATAAAGCATATTTCGTTTTTAAAGCTATGAAGCGTTGTTTACAGACAAATCAACGGTACTCATGATTTTATGACGTAGTGTGCACTTGTGCATGCGTGAAACACAAAAAATGTTCGATATATCCCCATATTGCGGTCCCATCCCTATCCTAAAAGACTGTAAATAGACGTATCCCCTCTCCGACTAAACTACAACAACCGCGATGGCAAATACAGTGGTATTATCCTCCCAATTTGACATGAGACTCGATTAAATTTCGGTTTGTTTATCGGGATTGTTCGTAATACTCCGTGACAAAAAAAAGCAAACCAAAAGCTTATAATAATCATGTTCCTCGAGGATTGTACGGTAAAACCCCTCTATGCGAACACGTATTGAATAAAAGTGGCTGTCTTTATAAGCAGGTGGTTGCCTAATGCATAGCTTTCGTCCTGTATTAAGCTACCACCTGCGTTTGCCATTGCGATTAATGCCCTGTTTTGCTGGTCGCAATAGAAGGGGTTTACTGTATTCTTGTAGCGCATTCTTACACCTTCGGAAATTTATTCGAAGATTACCGACGATAATACACGGAATATGCACGAGTCTCAGGTCAAATTGGTAGGATAATATAGTGCATGTGATGTTGTGTGTCATGCTGTCTATCGGTGGGTGTGTTGGTGGTGGTTGCGTCTTGTATGTGGCTTTGCCTGCTTGACTTTACTACTTTTCCATAATATTTAAGTGAAACAACTGTATCCATATATCGCTAGTGATGGGGCATATTAAATATTCCAGACATTATTTTGTTGGGACAAATTCTATATGACTAGATACGAGTTTGTATAATTGTTACCACAGGGCACGGTCACAATGAATTAGGAACCTTGACAGAAAACAATGTATGAACACTAGATATATAGACGAGGGGTCGAACTTCCTACTTACGAATTTCACCCCTCTCCCAAGTCATGCATCTGTTGACGTTCAATCAAATATAAATCTTATTAATCCGTTCTATTATATTATTTCTGTATTCCTTTCTACATTTTCATCTTCGTATATTTTAATGATTTACAGACTCGTTGATCGAGATTTTTAGCTCACCAGAGCACAAAGTGCTCAATGTGAGCTATTGTGATACCCCCCTGTCCGTCTGTCTGTCGTACAACAATTTCAAACGACTTCTCTGAAACCGACTGCCCAATTGTAACCAAACTTGGTCAGATACATACTGTGGGTGTGTGCTTCAAACGTTGTTAAAAGATAGTGGGCGGGGCCATCGGTCTTGTTGCCATGGCAACTGTACGCAATATCTAGAAAAATCTTCTCCATAATGACTTGTCCGATTTGAATATAGTTTTCACCAAAATGTTTCTCAGTTGATAGACTTTAAAAGTTTTTAAAAGAATTATGATTCGGCAAAAAACATGGCCGTCAGAGGGCGTGGTCATTTTTTCCATATATGGTAATATATGAAAATCTTTAAAAATCATCTTCTCTGAAACCATATGTCCTAGACAATTGACATTTGGTATGTAGCATGATGTTATGGTCCTCTACAAAGATTTTCAAATTATGACCCCGGGCCAAAAATGGCCCCGCCCAAGGGCTTATCAGTTTTTAGCTCACCAGAGCACAAAGTGCTCAATGTGAGCTATTGTGATACCCCTGTGTCCGTCGTCCGGCTGTCATTCTGTCCGTCTGTCTCTGTCAACAATTTCAAACGACTTCTTCAAACTTGCTGTGGTGGTTTGTCATGACCACTAGATGTCTCCTTATGTTTTGTAGGTCACTAGATCAAGGTCATCATGACATTAACATGTGAAATGTTTTCCAATCAATAACTGCTCAATGGTTTGGTTGGGGATCTTCAAACTTGCTGTTATGATTGGTCGTAACCACTAGATGACCCCTATAGTTGTTGAGGTCACTAGGTCAAAGGTCAAGGTCACCATTACCTTAACTTGTGAAGTGTTTTCAGATCAATAAATGATTAGTGGTTTGGCTTAGGATCGTCAAAGTTGCTGTGGTGATTAGTCATGACCAGTAGATGACCTCTATAGTTGAGGTCACTAGATCAAAGGTTGGGGGGGGGGGGGGGTCTGGGGGTATACATGCTTTACAAATATCTCTTTTTATGCTTCAATGAATTTCTAGATGGACCTTTTTAATATGTGGAGTCATAATGAGGACCTCATTACATGCAATTGGAATGTTTAACTATTCATTAAGCCTTCATCATCTGCTGATGCAGAAATGTATAATGATTGACTGTTCATCTATATCACTTTAATCGGAAATCCGGCCATACCGACATTGGCGGTTTCTTGTAAACTTAGAATTTTTGGCAAAGGCTTTGTTAAAGTCCTTTTATTTACAAAACCCTTTGAGATAAAGCACTTGTTCGCCATCACAAGCTTCACCTGTAGGCAAGAGTACATAACATTTGTTCACCATCAGAAGCTTCCTCTTCATCTCATCATTTAGACACAATTATGGCACTTTTTTATTAAGAATTTTTGGTTAAGGTTTTTTGTTAAAGTATGCCTATTTACAAAGTTGAAACTTTGTCGCAAAATTGGACTTAAAATTTGAATTAAGCAAATACGCTAACCCCAGTTTACGTTGAACAAAACCTCGACGGGCGTATATTATGCTCACTGGCACTCTTGTTACTCTAATACAAAATGCACATTGAAATATTAGATCTAAATCGAAAATAACATTTACTGTTGAAATATCGGGGGGGGAGGTGTTAAAACATATTTCTTCATGAGTCTGATATATGATAACTGTTCTTCTAAAGGCTTTCACTACACAAAATTGCAGAACCCTCATGCCTCCTCTGTCCCCGGGGTGGACGAGGTCCTGGCTGTAGTGTCGTGGATACTTTAACGTTTTAGCGATGATCACGGAGTCCTCGCCTAGTTTGTTTAAAGTTTCCTATTGACTGCATCTTATTTTGTTGAAAGTCTCACAGGTCAGGCCTCCCACGTTAGACAATCCCTGCCACTAATACACGTTCTACTCCGGCCGTGTACAACGAATACACGTTCTACTCCGTCCAAAATGTCATTGTACACCACACTGGGCGTTAAATTTGAGTTTATGTCGTTGCCGCCAAGAATCATGATGCAAATAGAAACCTGAAAGATACATAAATGCTAAATACAAATGAACCTTACACTATGGACTATCCAAACCAACATTTTCTTATGTTATTTCGCAAAAACAATATAAACTAGATATACGCATATTTATCTCTCTCCTCTGTTACTTTTTACTCTTAATACAAAATGCACATTGAAATATTAGATCTAAATCGAAAATAACATTTACTGTTGAAATATCGGGAGGGGGGAGGTGTTAAAACATATTTCTTCATGAGTCTGATATATGATAACTGTTCTCCTAAAGGCATTCACTACACAAAATTGCAGAACCCTCATGCCTCCTCTGTCCCCAGGGTGGACGAGGTCCTTGCTGTAGTGTCGTGGATACTTTAACGTTTTTAGCGATGTCCAAGAAGTCCTAGCCTAGTTTGTTTAAAGTTTCCTATTGACTGCGCATCTTATTTTGTTGAAAGTCTCACAGGTCAGGCCTCCCACGTTCGACGATCCCTGCCACTAATACACGTTCTACTCCGGCCGTGTACAACGGATACACGTTCTACTCCGGCCGTGCACAATTTATCCAAAATGTCATTGTACACCACACTGGGCGTTAAATTTGAGTTTATGTCGTTGCCGCCAAGAATCATGATGCAAATAGAAACCTGAAAGATATATAAATGCTAAATACAAATGAACCTGCCTTAACGACCATAACAAGCAGACTGCTTAACATGCTTGGCAAAAACAATGCAGATAGATTCAATAGGGGTTTCGTGCATAACCTTTGACCTGCATTTAGCTACCACTCGCCTTGTAGATCCATAAAATTGTTTTAACATACTGAAGTTCAAGTGAACATGACTATAACTGCTAACAGTGTTTTAGTTTCATCATAATTTTCGTCATTGGCGCTATATGACCTATTTAGTGTCGCGGTGCCGTAAAACCCAACTCACTCACTCGCTCACTTTCCAGATAAACCTCAAAAAGTGCATGACTCTTAACTCTTTGCACGCTAGTGGTGAAACTGATTACCTATGCAAACAGTGGATCCAGATGAGAGGCCGCATAATGTGGCGTCTCATCAGGATCCAAACTGATCGTCAAAAAATTTTTGAAAATATTTTGAGAATTGAAGCAGATGACAATAACTTTTTGTTGCAGACGAAAAATTAAAGGCATTTTGAAAGGAATGTTGACCCATTAACCCCACAGTGTGTAGTGTGAGTGATTTGTGGTGCTACACAGCTAGATTTTATCATAGGTCTTTGCACAATTTTGCGTTTGTTTCTGCAGTTTGTGATTGGGAAGAAAAAATAGTTTCATTATGATCATGTATTTTGATCAATTTTATTATGCGAGTCTTCATTAATTGCATTTAGTTGAAATTTAGGTGTTTAATAAAGTCTTTTCTCCTTGCTACTAATTGTATTTATTTTAATTTGATTTTTAAAATAATGTCTTCAGTTAATCAAAATTATTGTCAATCAATAATTAATGTTACTCAAAAAATTAGTAACTCTTCTCAATTTCATTTATTTAAAAAACAAACAATGACCCGTTTAATTGAATTATCATCAGATATTCACACCTAGAGCTAGAATGATGTCTAAACACATATTAACCCTTTACCTGTTTGCTTTGACAAAAATTGATCTGGGTCTACTCTGCTAATGCGTAAAAATATGTTATTTCCATAAAGAGAAGTTAGAGCTTAATGTAAAATCAAATCTATATATTGCCAAATGCAAACGGAGCAGACTCTGATCTGGGTCTAAACAGGTTTATATGAGGGAAAGGGTTAAACGATTTTTAAATAAATAATTGCATAGCTTTATTTACGTCATTTGAATTTCTCAAAGACCAGTTTGAGACATTTTGATCTAAGGCAAAATTGGCACAAGTTGTGAACAGTTTAGGTCTTGGTCAACCAGTCACTTGGTATTAGATATGAATCCAGTTCAAGTTCATCTGCTAGAAATGTTGTCCACTGAAAAATTAACATTGTCAATATATTACTGTAACTCAGATGAGCGATATAGGGCCAAAATATGAGTCCAATAATTTTTCGAAGTTTGTAAATGACATCACCGTAAAACTCCGGATGTGCAATTCCTAACATTAGAAAAGTACGTTAATTACAATTGTATTTGCTGATGAGTAGAACATTTCGGTGGTAAAATTTTGAAAATGTTTTACGAAGTCTGTATCCCTGTTGAACATTTCGGTGGTAAAATTTTGAAAATGTTTTACGAAGTCTGTATCCCTGTTTTAGTAGTTTTTCAGTGATAAGGTTACGATTGTTAAATTTATCAACAGAAAAACGAATAAGCTGATAAATGTATACAACGGAACATGTAGCACGGGGAACATCCCCATCCAAATGAGGATAATTAACTATTTATACCCCCCCCCCCCACAACGAAGTTAAGGGCGGGGGGATATACCGGAATTAGGATGTCCGTCTGTCTGTTTGTCCGTCCGTCCGTGGACACAATTTTGTCCGGCCTTCTACAGTTTTGCTTCAATTTTGTTAAAACTTCATGTATAGCCATATGACCATATAAACCTGTGCACCGCATATTCCATCCATTATTATCGGACCATTACTTCAGGAGTTATCTCCCGCTTTTAGTCCCCTACCAATGTTTTTCGGTTTTCTGGATTTTTAATGGAAGTGACTGGAGATATCAACTCTATATTTAGTACAAATCTAAATCTAGATCAGTTACAGCTTATGTTCCAGTCTCAGTCCGGTTGAATAATTATTCCAGAGTTATTGCCCTTGAACTTTCCATATTTTTTTGGAAGTGGTTTGAGATGTTAACTTTATTTTTAGCATAAAGCTAAATCTAGATGATTTACAGCTTAATTCCCAATCTCAGTCAGGTTGAATAAATTTTACCAGAGTAATGGCCACTGAACTTGATTTTTTTATCAAATGTTTAATTTTCCGCTCTTTCTTTGGAAGTGGTTGGAGATATTAACTTTATATTTGACATAAATCTAAACGAGTAGCTTAAGTTTGAATATCGGTCTGGTTTAATTTTTTTTTTCCAGAGTTATGGTCCTTGAACTTAAGGTTTTTCTGAAAAGGTACCTATTTGTTTAGAACTTTGGAGTTGACACTTCACAAAAATAAACAAATCTGCTTAAACTTATTAGATGACATTGTCTGCCAGCAGCCACAACACTTCTTTGAATTTTAACAACAGACTTATCTCTATTTTTTAGACTTGACAATGTTTGGTAAAAGTTGCTTTATTTATGTTTGTGATTGATCTTGGATTGAATATTACATTTCTCTTTATTGCTGAACATCTTGTCATTTTTAGCTCACCTGAGCAAAGCTCAGGGTGAGCTTTTGGGAGACTTGAATGTCCGTCGTGTCGTCAACAATTTGCTTGAACACTAGTGGTCACAATTGTAGTCTAATCTTCATGAAACTTTGTCAGAATGAATGTCTTGATAAAATCTCGGACGAGTTCGAAAGTGGGTCAAGTTGGGTTAAAAACTAGGTCACTAGGTCAAATAGGAAAACCTTATGAACCCTCTACAGGTCACATTTTTAGCCCAATTTTCATGAAACTTAGAATGATTGTCTTGATAAAATCTAGGAGGAGTTTGAAAAACGGGTTATGTGGGGTAAAAAACTAGGTCACTAGGTCAAACAGTAGAAAAACCTTGTGAACACTCTAGTGGTTACAATTTTAGTCCAATCTTCATGAAACTTGGTCAGAATGGATGTCTTGATAAAATCTCGGACGAGTTCGAAAGTGGGTCAAGTGGAGTTAAAAACTAGGTCACTAGGTCAACAGTAGAAAAACCTTGTGAGCCCTCTAGTGGTCACAATTTTAGTCCAATCTTCATGAAACTAAGTCATAATGATTGTCTTGATAAAATCTCAAATGAGTTTGAAAGTGGATTATGTGGGGTTAAAAACTAGGTCACTAGGTCAAATAGTACGAAAACCTTGTGAACACTCTAGAGGTCACATTTATAGCCAAATCTTCATGCAAATTGGTCAGAATGATTGTCCTAATAAAATCTTGGACAAGTTTGAAAGTGGGTTATGTGAGGTCAAAAAGTAGGTCACTGGGTCATATCTTAGAAAAATCTAGTTTACACTCCAGTGGCCACATTTTTAGCCAAGTCTTCCTCAAACTTGCTCAGAGTGTTTGTCTTGGTGATATCAAGGTTGAGTGTAATCATGGGTTGGGTGGGAATAAAAAGTAGGTCACTAGGTCAAATCTTAGAAAAATTACTTTAGAGAGCACATTTTTAGCCCAATCTTCATTGGTCAGAATCATTGTCTTGATAAAATCAATATACTAAATCTTTGAAAATCTTGTTCTGCAGAACCACTGCTAATCTATGGTAATCAGGTGAGCGATTAAGGGCCATCTTGGCCCTCTTGTTGTTACATAAAATGGGTTTTATAAATCTCTTCATCTTTCTAAATATATGTTCAGATTGATGATAGGTGTTCTGACAAGCAGCCAGGTAGGGGTATTCGTAAGCCTGTGGCTTACAGTTCTAGTTTAAAAATTAAAGTATTCCATAATTGTTCCATTGTATTTAAATCTTAAAAGGCTGCAGATATATCAGAACTGTTTGCTTTATTTAACTTGAGCTCTCTAAGGTAAATTGAGAGAGGTTATTACAATCAAAATATGGGTTACCATTATTACATATGTCGCCTATTTAAATAACGTGCTGTATTGTTAAAAGTATTGATGACATCCGCCTGTGAATCGTTTATAAGGTTAAGCATAAAATCCCGTTCATAACAATACAAAAACCATAGGGGCCCGAAGTTTGACCCCCGACACTCTAACACTAATAATATAAACAAGGGAGTTTACTTCTATATAGCCCGTCACTCACCCCTCTTACAGAAAACTCTCTAACTTTTCTAAATTTATCGTTATTCCACTGATTATTTCTGCAACAGAGGGCTAAAAACATTTATTCACAAGGTAAACACAACTTTTGTTCAATAACGAAAGCTATCTAGATGCCAGAGAGTCGTTAACTTCAAAATTCGCTGAAATTCTGCGCCATTGACATGGGTTTGCACACCCCGCTCTCAAGACTAAACTGGCATTTTCAGCCGAAGAAACACAACATTAACGCCGCATGCATATAACACAAACTAAAACATATTACTGACCTGTTGTTTTTATCTTGAAAACGGCAAATCATATCTGAAATCAATGATTTTTTTTTTTTGCGAATTTTGACTGAAGGCCGACATGTTGAAAGACGATGTGACGATATGTAAGAAGCCATTTGATTGGACGAGCGATTATAACATTAATGGATCAGTCTGTGCATCGACCAATGAAATTTCTCGTTACAAACAGCGCCTCGCGGGATATATCCCGATAAACATGTAGACTTTCTAAAAAAAAAAATCGTCCGGACTCCAAAATCAACGATTTCAGACGCGATTTGACGTTTTTGAAGATAAACATTTCGGTCAGTAATCTGTTAGTTTGTGTTATAAAATTATGCATGCGGCGTTAATGTTGTGTTTCTTTGGCTGAAAAGACCAGTTTAGTCTTGAGAGCGGGGTGTGCAAACCCTTGTCAATGGCGCAGAATTTCTGCGAATTTTGAAGTTAACGACTCTGGCATCTAGATAACTTTCGTTATTGAACAAAAGTTGTGTTTACCTTGTGAATAATTGTTTTAGCCCTCTGTTGAAGAAATAATCAGTGGAATAACGATAAATTTAGAAAAGTTAAGAGTTTTCTGTAAGAGGGGTGAGTGACGGGCTATATAGAAGTAAAATCCCTTGTTTATATTATTAGTGTTAGAGTGTCGGAGGTCAAACTTCGGGCCCCTATGACAAAAACCAAGTCTTCAATCAAAGGAGCACAGTTGGTTCCCATGGGAATACCATAAATTATTCAAAGTGGGTGGAGTTTTAATCAATATTCACGAGGAAAATAGTTAAATGTCTCTTCAGTGTAACATTCGGTTTCATGAAAATGATGCAGACAGATTTTTATGTGGCAAATTGACACGGAGAGAACTTAACAGTGAACAGCAACTGCAAATTATTACGATCAGGATAGTGAAAGAGGATCCCTCCAAATTGTTTGTCACTGAAATTTATAAACAAGGGTTATCACTTACAAATGACAAAATACTAGTGGTGGAAAGGGTGGTTTGTAGATTCTGCATTAAGCAATCATTTGCCTTTAGGCAATAAATCTATTATTCTAGATCGATTGACGCTTCCAAAACAATTGATTATCGATTTATCGGCACATCACTAATAATCGATCACCAATTACTGAGTAAAACAAGAATGATCGAGATAGTTTGGGTTGCTAACTGCCTATACAGGATTACAACACTGGAACCATCCTGATTTAGAACTAATTGCAGAACCATCCTGATTTAGAACTAATTGCAGTAACACGATGAATGTGGTCTGCCATTCACTAACTCGTCTTTGCGTTTTTGTTTCACTTGTCTACAGAAAGTCTTCCAATGATACCCAAACATCTTCTATGGGATTGACGTCTGGAGAGACGATCAGCTTGACCAACACACCATTTGCGTCCATCCATTTCAGCGTGGACTTGCTCCGACGCTTGCTGTCATTGTCCTGAAAATAATGTTAAAAGGACCATGACAGCCCTGAATACAACATTTACAAATGTTTCATATGTTAACAGTTTTATGCGATTTGGCTACTATATAGAATATTTACAAGAGCTCATGTCAAGTGGAAAACACCATTCACAGCGGAGACCGAAGTTTCACTGTAGTTTGCTTTGTTCAATGGTTCTTAATAAACTCACATTTGGTTTCAAACTATTAGACACTGAACAGTCGTAGTTAATAAGCGTTTGGTTGAATGAGACTTTTTTAAAACACTCAAACATCAATTAACTGTTAAGCATTCTGTAAACAAAAACACATGTGCATGCATATAATATATGAATATATTGATTGTATATATTTGATACGTTGATTTAGGGATTTTATGGATGATATGAGGGTAGTGGTAATCTGAGCATTTTTTTTTAGCTCACCAGAGCACAAAGTGCTCAGGGTGAGCTTTTGTGATCGCCTGATGTCCGTCGTCTGTCGGCGTTTGTCGTGCGTCGTCAACAATTTGAACTTTAAAAGTCTTCTCCTCTGAATCTACAGGGTTCTCAACTTTCATCTTTGGCACATAGCATCACCTATAGGTCCTCTACAAAAGTTATATAAATTATGTCCCTGGAGTCAAAATTGGCCCCGCCACGGTCCTAGGGGTGGCCAGTTTTTTCTAGCTGACTGTTGTTTTCTGTACAAGTAGCAGAATGCTGGGCTCACTTAGGTTAGGCATTGGGAAAACTTCAAAAATCTTCTTGTCAAAAACTACATGTCACAGTGCTTAGATATTTGGTGTATAGATTTACTTAGTATACCTTATTGACATTGGTAAATATCATAGTTCTGAGGTTAAAATTGGCCCTGCCCTGTTGGTTATACTTTAAAATATTATTTTACACTATAAAGGTTCCTCTGAACTAGAGGGATTGAGGTCACTCCATCTGTGTTGCATAATCACTGAATAGGTCAAGTTCCTGGTCAAAATTCTATCATGTTGTCTGCTTCAGAATTAGTCTCTGTTTGTTCACACTGTTTCAACCCATTCCCTCATAGGATATTTCAGAATCTGCCTCTTGAAAAATTTCAGAAATGTGTAGATTTGAAACCATTGTGATAAATAGAGCATTTACTCCTATGGAGAAAATGCTCTATTTATCACAATGGTTTCATAAAGTGACTATTATACCTCTTTGAATAAATCTACTGATAAGGAGCATTAATTAGAGAAAAGGAAAATTTCAGAATTGTGTAGATTTGAAACCATGGTGATAAATAGAGCATTTAAGCCTATGGAGCAAATGTTCTATTTATCACAAAGGCTTTTTTCAGATCCTACCTCTTTGAATAAATCTACTGATAAGGAGCATTAATTATAGAAAAGGAAAATTTCAGAATTGTGTAGATTTGACACCATTGTGAAAAATAGAACATTTACTCCTATGGAGCTTTTGCTCTATTTATCACAATGGTTAGCAAATGCTCTATTTATCACAAAGGCTTTTTTCAGATCCTACCTCTTTGAATAAATCTACTGATAAGGAAAATTTCAGAATTGTATAGATTTCAAACCATTGTGATAAATAGAGCATTTGCTCTACAGGAGTAAATTAACTCATACAAACCACATATAAAGTTACATACCGGTCTGTGTCAGATCAGAATCCAAACTGTGTGCTAATTTTGGTCAAGTCATGCTAAGCAGTGATAGGGTTGTCATCTGTTAGAAATGTTGTCTGCTTATTCAAAGAGGTAAATCTGGGTCTACTCTATTTTGCAAATGCGTGAAAACATGTTTATACGAGGAAAAGGGTTAGAGAAAAGGAAAATTTCAGAATTGTTCAGATTTGAAACCATTGTGATAAATAGTGCATTTACTCCTATGGAGCAAATGCTCTATTTATCACAAAGGCAAATGCTCTATTTATCACAATGGTTTCATAAAGTGACTATTATACCTCTTTGAATAAATCTACTGATAAGGAGCATTAATTAGAGAAAAGGAAAATTTCAGAATTGTGTAGATTTGAAACCATTGTGATAAATAGAGCATTTACTCCTATGGAGCAAATGCTCTATTAATCACAAAGGCTTTTTTCAGATCCTACCGCTTTGAATAAATCTACTGATAAGGAGCATTAATTATAGAAAAGGAAAATTTCAGAATTGTGTAGATTTGAAACCTTTATGATAAATAGAACATTTACTCCTATGGAGCTTTTGCTCTATTTATCACAATGGTTAGCAAATGCTCTATTTATCACAAAGGCCTTTTTCAGATCCTGCCTCTTTGAATAAATCTACTGATAAGGAGCATTAATTAGAGAAGATGAAAATTTCAGAATTGTGTAGATTTAAAACCATTGTGATAAATAGAGCATTTGCTCCATAGGAGTAAATTAACTCATGTACAAACTACATATAAAGTTACATACCGGTCTGTGTCAGATCTGAGTTCAAACTGTGTGCTAATTTTGGTTAAGTCCTGCTAAGCTGTGATAGGGTTGTCATCTGTTAGAAATGTTGTCTGCTTATTCAAAGAGGTAAATCTGGGTCTAATGCGTGAAAACATGTTTATATGAGGAAAAGGGTTAATTAGAGAAAAGGAAAATTTCAGAATTGTGTAGATTTGAAACCATTGTGATAAATAGTGCATTTACTCTTATGGAGCAAATGCTCTATTTATCACTAAGGCAAATGCTGTATTTATCACAATGGTTATTATCACCAGTTATTGTTAACAAGTTTTACTTTTCCATTTCCATAACAATTCCGTTTGTATAAATTGTTGAAATCGCGATTTTTATACAATTTCTGCTTTGAAACAATCATCAGTACTCTAATTCTGAAGAGGTTCGAAACGTTCAGGTGTGAACTGGTTTTGTTACGAAACGTGCTCTACAAGAGTTGTCGTTCGTTTCTAAATACGCAATATATCAAGGAGTTGTTAGGTTATGCGTAGTAATATGTAATGGAAAATGAAACTTTTCCACATATTTTTTGTGCGATATATTATGCTTTCCAAGTTAACGGTCGGTAAACGTTCGGTATTGGACTTAGAAAATATTTATAATAAAGCAAATCATCCCAGAAAGCTTGCCATTATAATTAAACAGAGAAAGGGTCAAATAACACCCCACAAAACAGGTGTCCAGTTTTGTTTAGAAACATACATGTAGTTGAAACTTTAAAAATCTTTCCCTCTGGTGAGCGATTTCAGGGCCATCATGGCCCTCTTGTTTCAGTTCCCGATGGTCCTCGATTTATCGCTATTTTACTGTATTGGTATTTGCTGCAAATAATTTTCAACCAACCACATAAATTTCAAACCAAAACTTGTTTATTTACCAGACCATTTGGCTGCTATTGAAGTATTATAAGCATCTGGGCAGCAGTTATGGAGGTGTTGTTTTTAAGAAGTTCTTTATTGTATTTTCTCTTGCCATGGCAACCAGACAGATCACAAAACCAAAATTATGTTCTGTATCATTTGTTCCTCATACCCCAAGGATACTTCTGTAAAAGTTTCATCAAAATCTGGGTAATAAATTTTTGGGAGAGATGTTCTTTAAAGGAAACATCAATCACACACGACAGACACAGCACTATTCCAAAGACTATACTTGACAATATGTGCCAGGTGAGCTGAAATAGTGGTGGAAAAATCATACGGCAAAATCTGGATGAAAGATTGACATATGCAGAAGTTGTGACCATGGCACTCTTAGGAGAAGTAATGAATATTTGTGGAAAGTTTCATTGATCCTGCTATTGATCTAAGTGCGTGAGAGTCCCAAGATTGTATTTGTGGAAAATTTCGCTGATTCCATGTACATGTATATTGTATACGGCGGACTAGTGCATGAGAGTATGTGAAATCTTAAAATTGCTGTTGCTGTCATGGAAAATAGGGGGGCCAACTGTGTATGTGAATTCTTAACTAGAAAATTGTGTCTGTAAGACACAGTGATGCCCCCGTGGGGGTGCCAGCCTAGCTGTACGTAAAGTTCCTAAGTCATTTGACATTGGCCTTGCGGGCAGCATGGGCCGGGTACGTAATGAAAGTATGGATGGTGTTGAATGTGTATATGCAATTCCTGCAAATAGCTATAGCGGTTAGTGAGATATGACAATGAAAAAACTGCACGTAAAATTTCCAAGTCATTTGACCTCGACCTTGGGCTTGCCGGCAGCATGGGTGGGGTGTCAAATGATAGCACAGATGGCAATTGATGTGTATGTGAAGTTTTATGTGTATAAGTGTAGAAATTACTGACTTATAGCACATGAAAAACTGTTACATCCAACTGCACCTAAAAGCTTGACAGACAGACGGACGGATATGTGCAAAACATAATGCCCCCTGACTATCGTCAACGGGGGCATAAAATGATGTTGCTGTCATGGAAAATAGGGGGACAACTGCAACTTTTACTGAGTTTATACATTAACACAATACCTCATACTGTCAAACTTGGCCTAAAATTAACACAATACCTCATACTGTCAAACGTGGCCAAATTTTTTATTTTATTTTTAATAATTTCAGGACGAAATATATATGACCATCAGTGTCGATGGGCCGTAAAACACCACTCATTCATTCAGGACGAATTTAGCCGTTTGCGAGTCCATAGGATGTACATCTACATGCAAATGAGAGTCTACTGGCAATTTGTATTTTGTATTGGTCACTTGTAGAAAAAAGATCATACTGCAATTAAATGTACTGTATGTGCATAAAATTGAAGTAACATTTGCCAGAATATGCAATTTTGTACATAATAGTTTGATTCTGATTTCACTGTGTTCTGTTTGTAAATTAATTTATGTGTAGGAAAACATTTACCTGCAGTATACTTCTGCCTGTAGTGGAAAGGGAAGTCATTTTCCCATGTGTTTGGGACGAGGTCTGTTATTTCAATATAGTCCCCCGGATGTATGCCTGTCTCCGACAAATCTCGCCAGTTATTTTGGCTGTTGCAGAGTTATCCTGTATCTGGATAGTTTGATGAGCACATCTGTGCCTTTTACCTAACAGTGCGTGGTTCACCCTCCTGAAGTTTAAATTTCAGCAGCATAGAAGGAATTTGTGTATTTAATTTTGTGAATTAAAATATGTCATATGGAACTTTAACCCTTACAATGCTGGAACGGAGTATCTATTACCTTTGCAAACAGTGAACACCCACATCAGAGGGCTTTGAAGGAGTCCTCCGATCGGGGTAGAGGTGTTTGCAATATTATAAATTTTGTGTAAAACACCAATTTCTTTCCTTTACGATTCACATTTTACTGAGTATGCAAACGGCAGTGCTGGGTGAGGCAGCTCCTATTGCAGCTGTCGGTGATTTATATGACTCATTTTTGTACTTTTATTTGTCGCAAATTTAGTTTTACATGCGACGCGTTATCCCTATTCTAATGAAACCATAGATTCAGATGGTAAAAAACAAACAATACTTTAAGTCCATCGATATTTTCTCTCTGTCGTCAAAACATGACGTCACGAAACACCGCATTACGCATATAGAAAATAGTTCTCTCGGAACCAGGCAATTGTGCTTATATTTAACATACCAATAACTGGTGTTTTCACTTGATACTTTGATTTTCACAAATGAAAATCGTTAAGTCATTGTCCTTTTGAATTTCTGACAATAGGTCCCTTTCAAAACTACCGAAGATGAATCAAATTTGACCTCGACATTGCTGCTGTGTAAATATAATAAACTTCCATTATACCTGTGCACATGGACAACGGAATTATTTATTTTAAATTGTTTGCAATATGGAACTGACGGCATATTCAAGATACTTTGGCTGATTGGTGTATGTAACGGCAATGCCCATCTTGCAATATTGCCGGGGCACGCAACGGATATAACGCAGAACGCAAAGTTTGGCCACTAGTTCAACTGATGGTTTATTGATGGTCAAGAAACATTCACAGATCTATATTGTAATTTGTACACTGAATATGTACTCACCAGTTAGCTGAGGAGAGCGGTCGATCCGGTGCGCATGCGCCCACTATCAGCTCCCTGCGCATGCGCCACCTGCTCCCGATGCAGTCCATTCGGCCCCAGCAGAACCGTACTCAAAGGATAACCCACTTTAACTACATTTCTCCCCTTCTTATAGAAGGGAGGCGTACTTGGGTATATCCGGACAAGCTTCACTGAATTGCTTCAGGAAAATGAATGCCCTGAGATGGGAACCCGGAAAGCTTAGTCAAAGTAGGGCTAAAAGGGTATCCCTTGTGATGTTACCACAGCACATTCTGGATGCGTATGACTAATGTTACAAATAAATAGAAATATTAGGAACTGCTGGAAATGGGTTGCTAAAAACACAACTAGACTGAACAGGCCTAAACGTCATGTAATATGTAAATATACTAGAAAAATAACTAGAAACCATACAATGTTTTGGTGGGAAAACAATGCTGACAAACCGATCTCCGGCTTGCTCGACACATGGCAACCAACGTCCCCAAGGACTTTGGGCGTATTAACCCGAAGCCTCCTAACAGGGGACAAATAGGGAGAATCAGTTTCCAACAAGATCCTAATCAAAGGGGTCTGCTCTTAACCCAGATATCTGCTTGGATGAGAATTGCTGGACTGACGCTGTAAACCCAAAATGACACTTAGGAAAATGTTGGGATCAGACCAAGACATCCTCTGCTGAACCCCCAAAACAGTGTAAATGAATGGGTTGAAGGCTACCACAATACTGAGTAATCAGACCAAAAACAGTGCAATAAGGGTTAATAACCTTGGGAGAACCTCTAATGTGCATAACCAGAGTTTTAGAAACACTGCAGTAGGATAAAAACCCTTTTCAAAACATCTAGCTGCAGCTGCCAGGTGTTTTCCGGCTCAGTAAGATCATAACCAACTTCCCCAATAGCATTCACACCAGGATGATGAATCGGAGAAACAAACTGTTGTTCTTTTTGCATATTAAACATATTCACCTTATTGGGATGCAGCCTAACTGCCATCCTCAGATGATTATCTAAAGGCAAGACAGACGGGTACCTCCACCACCACGTTAACAAGAACTGATCTACCTACTTAGTGTCGCGGTGCCGTAAAACCCAACTGACTCACTCACTCATTGGCGTATAGTGGCACCCCTATCCTTGCTTTTTCGATTGCAGTTTTTAATGTGTTAAGTAATGGAGCGTGATTTTCGATATCAAACCCTAATATTTCTTGCGCTTGTTTGATGGATGCGATTACATCGTCACTGCACAACTCAGCAACTTCATAGAAGTGGGTTATGCAGTGACGTACATTTCCTATATAAAACATATTAAGTTGCAGGTGCATTCGTCATTAATAGAATCCCATATAAGAATTTTAATGTGTCGAATGCACCTGCGCTCAAACCATTAAAAAAAAGATATACTAAGAGGTCATTTTCTGGGAAGTAATCCTCATCCTCGTCATCACCATTCATTCATTCATTCATTCGTCATCATCGTATTCAAAACTCAACCAAGATAAATCCATGACTCCGGAATAGTTTTCGTTTCGATCTATTAAGCTATCAACTGACACTCTCACATTTACATCATCATCCATCTCAACCATATCATCCTCTCCACCACTCACAGATGAAGCCCTGAATCTTAGAACGGGCCCCTCTTCTCCGCTATCCTCCCTTCCTTCGCTAACTTCTCCAAGTCCGTTAATGCCTTGGTTAATTTGGTTGATCTTCACCGGCGCGAAAAAAAACATTTGCAGGTCTCGGGGATGGCATAGGTCCATTATCTGCACCATTGTCATCCTCGACATATGCATCATAATTTATGAGATGGATTTCAATAGCTGATGATTCGTATTCGCCCTCCTCATCATCGCTATCGAAATCGGTATCAAACAAATACACGTTTGCTTCGTCCCTCGGTGGTGGAATGTGGGTGGCATCCATTAATGGCATGAAACGTTGCTCCTCTCCATCGTTTACCTCCTCGAGCTGTTGCGTCAGTTCTGCCTCCGCCTCAATATCGGATTCTGATCGCTCATTGGAGGAGGTTTTTATCACCGTGTCATTGTTTTCGTCATCGGATAGCACTATGTATTGTACCTCGGCGACGAACCTCTTACTAGGCTATTCGGTCTCGCTCTCACTTGCGCTTCTACTTCTCTTTCCGCCAAAAAAACCCATCTTGTTAATGAGAAGTAGTAAGTGCTGTTGTAGTTGTTTGGGATTGTTGTGTCGTTTGGCTTAGTTCTATCTTCAACGAGAAAAATCAGACAACTAATGAATTCTGAAGGGTGGTGATCCCCCGAAAGCAAAAATTTCAACACAAAAAGAGAAAATTGCAGACTCGGTTTTATTGAATCTGTTCATGAGCAGTAATTGAAGGTTCAACGGTTATACTATATCGAAATCGCTCACCATTGGTCGAGTTAAAGGACCAATCGGAGAAAGATACGCTAAGCAAACACCAATCAAATAATTACAGTCATAGAGCACCGATCAAAAGTGCCTTATCAAATAGATCAATGGCAGAGATGCGCACAACAGAGGTATTAACCCGTTAATAGCGCTTAAGTACAGTAATCGGCGATTAATCAAAGAACGATTACGACCGTAAGTAGCATAACATTCATTGCACAATATAGTCACGCCGCAATCTTGGCAGGTAATGTAATCGAAATGTAATCCAAAGCCCAATTTAAGCTGATCGTTTCGATAATAGTTCCATACGTAATCACCACAAACGTGGGGGATAGAATGGCATCCGGAGTTACAATTAATATCCATGGTATCAGAATAAAATTGCCTTATACGCTGGATAATAACGATCTTGGGGAATGAAGTCCTCGGCGTAGAATGAAAATATACAATGATAACGAGATTTATATAAGTGCGCATCTTAGACATCCGATAAACGTAAACATCCCTATTATAAATGACTTACGATAACGATAATAAACAAGTACTAACAACCAGCGAAGAAAAGAATTAATGAAAGAAAATTATTAATCGCGTCAAAGACGTAGTTAATCCCCTGGATGGGATAATACAAGGGGGGTCAGATAAAAATAGGATAAGAGGGGGGGGGTAATTACGCGAAACGGTCACAACGACTTATCTGAATAAGACGACTAAAGCCAAATTAAAACAATTATCGCACAACAGTGTTGCGGAATGGGATGTCAGATCGAGGGGAAAAATTATTATATGTCGAATGCGTATCAGTCTAGCCAATACTACTCTCCGGGGTCAGATTTACGCCTCCTCCTCTGACCCGGAATCGTTTAAAGTCTCTAATTGCTCCCCACCTTGGACCTGTGACACTCCTAGGCTTGTTACGCTTCGGGCACTCCCGAGCAAAATGTCCCGAATCACCACAATGGAAACAACCACTCTTGGCTTTTGTACCATCACCTGGGATACGGACTGATTTGGGGTTTGGAGTTGCAAAATTGCGCATTATTGAAATCAAAGTTTCAATTTTTTTTATCAAGGGACTCCCAATTTCTCTGACAAAGGTGAACAAATTTCATTGCGGTTGACTGAATCTTTCAGCACCAGCTGGTCTCTGAGGCCGTTGAGAGGCAGTTGTAACAGTCTGCACAAGGGAAGTGTGCTCCACCTCCACAGACTTTACAGAGCGCGCCTCTTTCTTGCCGTCAAAAACCACCTGATGGTTCATTCTATACCATTTCACAGCATTCACTGCACCATACACGGACATAGGGCGATTAGGGCCAGCAATTACAGCAAGCCCTGCACTCTTGTCTATGCAACCTTGGCAGAAGCGAGTAGCTGCCAAACTTTCTAAATGGTTTGCATTTAGCTCTGGATATGCTCTGAAACCTAAATCTAAAATGCGATCTGCCCAATCCTGTCTAACTCCTCCCCTTCTTTCTGAATCTCAGTCATAAATTGAGATATAAGATCTTGCGGAATGTCCCTGTGACCAAAACGTTTCTCTAACGACTCCAAAACTTGCGGAAAAGTCAGATGCTGTATATTTTTAGAATGTCGATTATGTTTTGTCCTTATTTTATTTACAATCCTGTTGATCGGGACTGACATTTACATAATCTAGTGAGATTGTCTTTATTTGATTTCATAATATAGTTTTATTTACATTATTTATTCGGCTCTATATGACCATCAGTGTCGATGGGCCGTAAAACACCATTCATTCATTCATTCCCATGAGCTCCCTGACCGACCGTATGCCAGAACCACTACCCCTCATAGAGGCACATGCCCGATCCAAGTGCATATGGCTGTCAATGACCTCAAAGGGAACAGGGCAGCGGGAGACACAACCGCATTAACAAGGGGCGTGCTAACGGGGTGTGGGACGACGACGTGCGGAACCAAATGGACAGAAGCTACCTTAGCTGGAATCTCCACCGGCGAAGGACTTGGACTAGGAAACAACTGTTGGGAAGATGATGATGATTTCGATTTCTTTTTGTATCTACGTAAACCCCTAGCTCTTCTCCGAAACTGACTCAATTGCAGATCAGAAAGCAGATTACACAAACTCACAAGGCACCTCCAATGAATCAGACAAGCCGTAGAGTAATAGGGTGTAAAGTGAACCTACCAGGAACGGTCCAACCCTCTTGCTTACAAAGCGCCAACATCTCCTTCCTCATCGTCTCAGTGATGGAAGCCTTGGACAAACCCCCTTTTCCCCCAACCAAAGTAATTAAGGTATCTAAAGGTTTCTCTGCCATTAATATATATTCTAAAATTTAAAAGGTATATTTTTAGAATGTCGATTATGTTTTGTCCTTATTTTATTTACAATCCCGTTGATCGGGACTGACATTTACATAATCTAGTGAGATTGTCTTTATTTGATTTCATCATGTAGATTTATTTGCATTATTTATTCGGCTCTATATGACCATCAGTGTCGATGGGCCGTAAAACACCATTCATTCATTCATTCATTCTCTGCCCCCCTAACCAATATCCCAAAAGCCTTAACAACACCGCCCTAGACTCATGAAATCTTGAGGACCCTAACTCTTTCTCCGACAAAGTAGACCAAAATAAGATTGGAAGATGTTTCTGAAACATGTGCTGTCTAAGGTTTCGACTGACGGCCGTACAGCCCTTAAAATTACAAATATTAACATGGGCAGGTCTGATTACCCCTTCTGACTTAAAAGGTAAAACACAAGGTTCCTCAAGTTCTATACACTCCTCCTCCATTGGTGGAAAAACTTCATTAACAATCTCCGACCAAGAAACAGAAAGACTTTCCTCCTGTGAATCCCTTGCTCCCAAAACTGTTGGATCCGCCTCGAGAAACAGAAACATTCCCTGCAGAGCTCTCAGAAGGGGCAACAGCATGAGTTTTGGGACACTCCAGAGACACAGACTCGCCGGTAACGGACGGACCGGACAGCATCAACTGACATAGGAGCATTACCAAAATCGGTCTTGACGACTTCCAGACCAGGATTACTTTTCAGACGAATATCTTTACAAACATTACCAGGCTCATATTCTTGGACATTTGTATTAGGGAGACGCACTTTGTTCATTTGTGGATTTACATGCGGAATATTATCGAGAATCCATTTAGAGGAAAAGAAAAATTCTGATTCGAGCTGCATAATCTAGTGAGATTGTCTTTCTTTATTTACATTATTTATTCGGCTTTATATGACCATCAGTGTCGATGGGCCGTAAAACACCATTCATTCATTCAGAATTGAGATTCATAGCCATACCAAAAGTTTGCTTGAATAGCTGTGACGGCTTCATCAAGCAACCAGAATCAAGCTTCTTTTGGACCTGCTGGATGGCGACCTGGGCATTCATGATTAACTGCAAAATTAACAAAGGAGGGATTAAGCACCAAAGCAGAACGAACAAAAATACTCATTAATATTCAGTGCGTCACTCTGAGTAATATTCACACATCTGCCATGAAGCCTCCTCCGCACAGCTGTCACTGAATCATGGATTCATTCTGATAAGGACCTCTACACGAACAGTAGAGATCTTGTCTGCTGTCGTCCATAGGCTTGGCTACAAGAGAGCTTATCATGATGGCAAGTGACAATAGTGTTCCTCAATTTAATCCGAAACAAAGAAGGACTGAACTTAACTACTATAATGCCTGGACCCTTCCATTGTTGCAAGAGTTTCATGCCCTTCCCCTTGTTCTGACTAGGAGAGTCGCCAACCTGGAAGGTGTGCTCCAAAACACGCAAGTCGTAGTCCCGCTTCTGATTAATTTTAAGATTGTCACGAGCCGCCTTATGGACCAAAGAGATAGCTGACTCAAGCTTCGCCAGATATTCCTCCGCACCATCATAAGTTTAAGAGTGCCTAGTGTTAAAAATCAGATCGGTTACCTGGTTCGTCTCCCGACCCAACATGAGCCGATTCGGTGTAAAACCTGTTTGACGATTGACCGAAGACCTCAGCGCACCGGCAATTTGCAGAAGGAAAATATCCCAGGGATTCGGGGATCTCTGAATGAGGCATCGAACAGCATCCATTAAAGTCCTATTAAAGCGTTCAACTTGACCATTGCCAGAGGGTCTATAGGGCGTGGTTCGTGCCTTATGAATTTTCATAATCTCGCAGTTTAGTAAACAAGTGACTTTGAAAGTTGCTACCTTGATCACTGAAAACTTCAAAAGGGTATCCAAACCTACTGAAGAATTCATTAACCAAAGCTGTAGCAGTAGTTTCCGCGTTCTGGGAAGGCAATGGAATACACTCCACCCATTTGGTGAATTGATCAACGATCATTAAAATATATTCATTACCCTTCTCAGTGCGAGGTAAAGGACCGAGGAAATCAATGTGCACTCGCTCCAAAAATATTTGCTCTTCATTCGGAGCCCTTCATTCGGAGCCGAGTCCTATCAACACCTTGATGGCCAGTAGAAGGAAGATCGTGGTTCATTCTCAAAGCCTCTGCTCGTACGGCTTCCGGAACGACCAACACACGGTCTTCACCTTCGTGTTCATTTTTAGATTTCCAAATTAGACCATCCTCCAAAAAGAATAAATCTCTGTAAAACTTCAATAAAAATTCTCAGCTGGAGAGGCCAATATTAACACAGAGCGCGAAGGTTCTGCATCATTGACTAACCAGTCAAACAAAAGTCCTAGATCTTTATCTTTGCGAACCTGATCCACAAGAACATGTCTGTCTAGACCCCAATAACTCTGTGATCCCCCGTCCCCACCCACCGAGTAAATAGTCACTGCTTCTGGCACAGGGGAGCTGTTAGAGTAATGAACTATCACCTCAAAATGGCTAGTCAAAGGATCACCGAGTTCGGCACAACGGTCAAGAGAATCCGTATCATTATCATGGAAAGCTAGGATCTTGGCAACTGATGCAGATTCCTTATTTAAAGGAATTGTTACTTGACATACCTGGAAACCGGATGACAAAGGTTGGACATCATCAACATCATGGGAGAACTGGTGCCAGTTCTTGTGCGCCCGTAGACAATATGCTTAATCTCCACATGGTAACTGCTCCAGGCTGAAACATAGCTTATAATTCTCACACCGACAAGGTCTAGGTAACCGAGATAAAGCGTCAGCGTTGCCATGTTTCGTAGCTGCTCCAGGCTGAAACCTAGCTTATAATTCTCACACTGACAAGGTTTAGGTAACCGAGATAAAGCGTCAGCGTTGCCATGTTTGGAACCAGCTCGATGTTGGACCGTCATGTTATACTGACTTAACTCCTCCATCCATCGAGCGAGCTGCCCTTGAGGGTGTTTAAAACTCAAAAGCCACCTAAGACTGCTATGGTCTGTCCTAATAAGGAAATTCTGACCAAGCAGGTAATGTCGAAACTGTCTGGTAACGCGGATAATTGCAAGCAACTCCTTACGAGTTGTGCAATATCGTCTTTCTCAGACGACAGCGCGAAACTGCCATAGGCGATGACCTTCTCCACTCCATTTTGGATTTGAGAAAGCTCCACACCTATTGCATGATCAGACGCGTCGGTGTCCAGAATAAACATACCATCAGGAGTTGGTAAGGATAATACCAGAATTGTAATGAAAGCCGTTTTCAAAGCTAAAAAGGATTCATTTTGCTCATCCCCCCATTTGAAATGATCTTTACCCCTGTACCTGATACAAATGGGTTGACAGCTTGGCAAAATCCTTAACAAAGCTCCTATGGTAGTTGGCAAATCCCATAAACCTCTCGACATCTTTGCCAGACTTGGGAACCGGCCAATCCTGAACAGATTTCACTGTAGCTTCTCCCATTTCTAGGCCCTGTTCAGACACTATTCTACCAAGAAATTCTACTTTATACTGAAACATCAAACATTTCCTATGCTTTAATTTCAAGTGATACCGGTTAAGCCGGGAAAACACTTCTTCCAATTTTTTCAAATGATCCTCAAAACTCTTCCCTAAGACCAAAATATCATCCCAAAACGCAAGCACAATATTCCAGGTCAAACACCTTAAAACTAAGCTCATTGCCCTTGAAAATGTACTGGGAGCGTTACATAATCCGAATGTAATTTGGTGAATTCGAAAAGCCCATATTTTGTGGGCATCCAATTTAGAAACCAGACATTTCCTAATAATGTATCTCAATATTCCTCAATTATTAGCAATGGGAAAACATCTTTTTGTGACATTGTTCAGTGCGCGAAGACACCAACGTACTGTTCCGTCACGCTTATCAAAACAGGAAGAGCGGCCTAATTACCTTTGCATCCAACATCTTCAGATGCGCTTCCTCCTTCACAAAAAAGCAGGAGTCCGACGCATATTCTGCTTGATGGTTTTGGCATCACTGGTGTCAAAGTGATGCTTTATTTCTGTAAAACTGCCTAAATCAAAATCAGATTGAGCAAAAACATTCTGAAACTTAATGAGCAATTTTTTGAAGTCCGATTTATCTGAAGAAGACAAATTACATGATGATTTTTCTGTTGCTGAACAGGCCCTACCTGTGGACTCCAGAAATTCATCCGGAACAGGGCGAACCTCTTGCACAACAGATGCCTGGGCAACTACTCTGTTTCCTTTTAGAGTGACCTACTTATCAGAAAGATTAAGTACACAGACTTGCGGTTATTGGTCACCTGACTGATGCACAGACTTTGAAACCATCACCCTTAATTCTGTGGATTGTTTCACCACATGTTGCTCTATGGGAGAGTCAATACGGCATTGAACATGGGCCATGGAGTTTGGTGGAATAACCCTACGTTTAAGGACACTGGCTTTGGCTACTGTTGGAGCTTTAGATGATTTGCTACTAGACAAAGGTAGAGTTTCATTTCCAAAAACTAGAGTAGAATTCTCCAAATCTATTTTGATCATATTTTTCATCAAGAAATTAATACGTAGAAGTAAATCACTTTCAATAGGTGCTACGTACACCAATTCTGAAGACACTTGAGTACCTAGACCTAAATAAACTGGCCCAACAATAAACCCAACCATATCCAAATCCCTATCCGCAGTATGCAATTTAACATGTTTTATGAGTTTCGGATTTGGATCTAATTGTCTATATATACCATCAGATATGATAGTAACTTCAACAGCAGTCAATTCAATTCAATTCAATCCCATTCAAGACTCTTGCATACCAAATATCAAGGGTCTAGACCTTACAGATTAAAACCCTTAACATAGAACTTATGATGGAATCTGTAGTGGGAGGTTTGATCTCAGTTTCCTTACCGTTCAATTGACTGTTTGTATCAGGATCTTTGTAATAATCGTATCGATTCATGCGAGCGCACGAATATTGGTGTTGGTATATGACAAACAATAGTTTTACAAAGAAGTCAACATTTGGCGCGAACATAATTTGGAGATCTTTTTTTTTAAAATTTACCATTTCAGCATTCTATTAACTAAATCCAAATTTATGTATTTTAAATGCCCAATGGGCCGTTCTAAAAGTTGTTTCCTGGTTACAAGAATAGATGTACTCCTGCTGCTCATTGTTCCTGCTGCGCTATATGACCTACTTAGTGTCGCGGTGCCGTAAAACCCAACTGACTCTCTCACTCATTGGCGTATAGTGGCACCCCTATCCTTGCTTTTTCGATTGCAGTTTTTAATGCGTTAAGTAATGGAGCGTGATTTTCGATATCAAACCCTAATATTTCTTGCGCTTGTTTGATGGATGCGATTACATCGTCACTGCACAACTCGGCAACTTCATAGAAGTGGGTTATGCAGTGACGTATATTTCCTATATAAAACATATTACTTAAGTTGCAGGTGCATTCGTCATTAATAGAATCCCATATAAGAATTTTAATGTGTCGAATGCACCTGCGCTCAAACCATTAAAAAAAAAGATATACTAAGAGGTCATTTTCTGGGAAGTAATCCTCATCCTCGTCAACACCATTCATTCATTCATTCGTCATCATCGTATTCAAAACTCAACCAAGATAAATCCATGACTTCGGAATAGTTTTCGTTTCGATTAAGCTATCAACTGACACTCACATTTACATCATCATCCATCTCAACCATATCATCCTCTCCACCACTCGCAGATAAAGCCCTGAATCTTAGAACGGGCCCCTCTTCTCCGCTATCCTCCCCTCCTTCACTTCCTTCGCTAACTTCTCCAAGTCCGTTAATGCCTATAACAGGCCCGTGCGGTACAATTATGTAATCATCAACGGGAAGCATGGGCGAATAATTTGGTTGATCTTCACCGGCGCGAAAAAAAACATTTGCAGGTCTCGGGGATGGCATAGGTCCATTATCTGCACCATTGTCATCCTCGACATCTTCGTCATAATTTATGAGATTGATTTCAATAGCTGATGATTCGTATTCGCCCTCCTCATCATCGGTATCAAACAAATACACGTTTGCTTCGTCCCTCGGTGGTGGAATGTGGGTGGCATCCATTAATGGCATGAAACGTTGCTCCTCTCCATCGTTTACCTCCTCCTCGAGCTGTTGAGTCAGTTCTGCCTCCGCCTCAATATCGGATTCTGATCGCTCATTGGAGGAAGTTTTTATCACCGTGTCATTGTTTTCGTCATCGGATAGCACTAAGTATTGTACCTCGGCGACGAACCTCTTACTAGGCGATTCGGTCTCGCTCTCACTTGCGCTTCTACTTCTCTTTCCGCCAAAAAAACCCATCTTGTTAATGAGAAGTAGTAAGTGCTGTTGTAGTTGTTTGGGATTGTTGTGTCGTTTGGCTTAGTTCTATCTTCAACGAGAAAAATCAGACAACTAATGAATTCTGAAGGGTGGTGATCCCCCGAAAGCAAATATTTCAACACAAAAAGAGAAAATTGCAGACTCGGTTTTATTGAGTCTGTTCATGAGCAGTAATTGAAAGTTCAACGGTTATACTATATAGAAATCGCTCACCATTGGTCGAGTTAAAGGACCAATCGGAGAAAGATACGCTAAGCAAACACCAATCAAATAATTACAGTCATAGAGCACCGATCAAAAGTGCCTTATCAAATAGATCAATGGCAGAGATGCGCACAACAGAGGTATTAACCCATTAATAGCGCTTAAGTACAGTAATCGGCGATTACTCAAAGAACGATTACGACCGTAAGTAGCATAACATTCATTGCACAATATAGTCACGCCGCAATCTTGGCAGGTAATGTAATCGAAATGTAATCCAAAGCCCAATTTAAGCTGATCGTTTCGATAATAGTTCCATACGTAATCACCACAAACGTGGGGGATAGAATGGCATCCGGAGTTACAATTAATATCCATGGTATCAGAATAAAATTGCCTTATACGCTGGATAATAACGATCTTGGGGAATGAAGTCCTCAGCGTAGAATGAAAATATACAATGATAACGAGATTTATATAAGTGCGCATTTTAGACATCCGATAAACGTAAACATCCCTATTATAAATGACTTACGGTAAACGTATAAAGAAACGATAACGATAATAAACAAGTACTAACAACCAGCGAAGAAAAGAATTAATGAAAGAAAATTATTAATCGCGTCAAAGACGTAGTTAATCCCCTGGATGGGATAATACAAGGGGGGTCAGATAAAAATAGGATGGGGGGGGGGGGGGGTAATTACGCGAAACAGTCACAACGACCTATCTAAATAAGACGACTAAAGCCAAATTAAAACAATTATCGCACAACAGTGTTGCGGAATGGGATGTCAGATCGAGGGGAAAAATTATTATATGTCGAATGCGTATCAGTCTAGCCAATACTACTCTCCGGGGTCAGATTTACGCCTCCTCCTCTGACCCGGAATCGTTTAAAGTCTCTAATTGCTCCCCACCTTTGACCTGTGACACTCCTAGGCTTGTTACGCTTCGGGCACTCCCGAGCAAAATGTCCCGAATCACCACAATGGAAACAACCACTCTTGGCTTTTGTACCATCACCTGGGATACGGACTGATTTGGGGTTTGGAGTTGCAAAATTGCGCATTATTGAAATCAAAGTTTCCATTTTTTTTATCAAGGGACTCCCAATTTCTCTGACAAAGGTGAAAAATTTCCTTGCGGTTGACTGAATCTTTCAGCACCAGCTGGTCTCTGAGGCCGTTGAGAGGCAGTTGTAACAGTCTGCACAAGGGAAGTGTGCTCCACCTCCACAGACTTTACAGAGCGCGCCTCTTTCTTGCCGTCAAAAACCACCTGGTGGTTCATTCTATACCATTTCACAGCATTCACTGCACCATACACGGACATAGGGCGATTAGGGCCAGCAATTACAGCAAGCCCTGCACTCTTGTCTATGCAACCTTGGCAGAAGCGAGTAGCTGCCAAACTTTCTAAATGGTTTGCATTTAGCTCTGGATATGCTCTGAAACCTAAATCTAAAATGCGATCTGCCCAATCCTGTCTAACTCCTCCCCTTCTTTCTGAATCTCAGTCATAAATTGAGATATAAGATCTTGCGGAATGTCCCTGTGACCAAAACGTTTCTCTAACGACTCCAAAACTTGCGGAAAAGTCAGATGCGGTATATTTTTAGAATGTCGATTATGTTTTGTCCTTATTTTATTTACAATCCTGTTAATCGGGACTGACATTTACATAATCTAGTGAGATTGTCTTTATTTGATTTCATCATATAGTTTTATTTACATTATTTATTCGGCTCTATATGACCATCAGTGTCGATGGGCCGTAAAACACCATTCATTCATTCATTCCCATGAGCTCCCTGACCGACCGTATGCCAGAACCACTACCCCTCATAGAGGCACATGCCCGATCCAAGTGCATATGGCTGTCAATGACCTCAAAGGGAACAGGGCAGCGGGAGACACAACCGCATTAACAAGGGGCGTGCTAACGGGGTGTGGGACGACGACGTGCGGAACCAAATGGACAGAAGCTACCTTAGCTGGAATCTCCACCGGCGAAGGACTTGGACTAGGAAACAACTGTTGGGAAGATGATGATGATTTCGATTTCTTTTTGTATCTACGTAAACCCCTAGCTCTTCTCCGAAACTGACTCAATTGCAGATCAGAAAGCAGATTACACAAACGCACAAGGCACCTCCAATGAATCAGACAAGCCGTAGAGTAATAGGGTGTAAAGTGAACCTACCAGGAACGGTCCAACCCTCTTGCTTACAAAGCGCCAACATCTCCTTCCTCATCGTCTCAGTGATGGAAGCCTTGGACAAACCCCCTTTTCCCCCAACCAAAGTAATTAAGGTATCTAAAGGTTTCTCTGCCATTAATATATATTCTAAAATTTAAAAGGTATATTTTTAGAATGTCGATTATGTTTTGTCCTTATTTTATTTACAATCCCGTTGATCGGGACTGACATTTTATTTACAATCCCGTTGATCGGGACTGACATTTACATAATCTAGTGAGATTGTCTTTATTTGATTTCATCATGTAGATTTATTTGCATTATTTATTCGGCTCTATATGACCATCAGTGTCGATGGGCCGTAAAACACCATTCATTCATTCATTCATTCTCTGCCCCCCTAACCAATATCCCAAAAGCCTTAACAACACCGCCCTAGACTCATGAAATCTTGAGGACCCTAACTCTTTCTCCGACAAAGTAGACCAAAATAAGATTGGAAGATGTTTCTGAAACATGTGCTGTCTAAGGTTTCGACTGACGGCCGTACAGCCCTTAAAATTACAAATATTAACATGGGCAGGTCTGATTACCCCCTTCTGACTTAAAAGGTAAAACACAAGGTTCCTCAAGTTCTATACACTCCTCCTCCATTGGTGGAAAAACTTCATTAACAATCTCCGACCAAGAAACAGAAAGACTTTCCTCCTGTGAATCCCTTGCTCCCAAAACTGTTGGATCCGCCTCGAGAAACAGAAACATTCCCTGCAGAGCTCTCAGAAGGGGCAACAGCATGAGTTTTGGGACACTCCAGAGACACAGACTCGCCGGTAACGGACGGACCGGACAGCATCAACTGACATAGGAGCATTACCAAAATCGGTCTTGACGACTTCCAGACCAGGATTACTTTTCAGACGAATATCTTTACAAACATTACCAGGCTCATATTCTTGGACATTTGTATTAGGGAGACGCACTTTGTTCATTTGTGGATTTACATGCGGAATATTATCGAGAATCCATTTAGAGGAAAAGAAAAATTCTGATTCGAGCTGCATAATCTAGTGAGATTGTCTTTCTTTATTTACATTATTTATTCGGCTTTATATGACCATCAGTGTCGATGGGCCGTAAAACACCATTCATTCATTCAGAATTGAGATTCATAGCCATACCAAAAGTTTGCTTGAATAGCTGTGACGGCTTCATCAAGCAACCAGAATCAAGCTTCTTTTGGACCTGCTGGATGGCGACCTGGGCATTCATGATTAACTGCAAAATTAACAAAGGAGGGATTAAGCACCAAAGCAGAACGAACAAAAATACTCATTAATATTCAGTGCGTCACTCTGAGTAATATTCACACATCTGCCATGAAGCCTCCTCCGCACAGCTGTCACTGAATCATGGATTCATTCTGATAAGGACCTCTACACGAACAGTAGAGATCTTGTCTGCTGTCGTCCATAGGCTTGGCTACAAGAGAGCTTATCATGATGGCAAGTGACAATAGTGTTCCTCAATTTAATCCGAAACAAAGAAGGACTGAACTTAACTACTATAATGCCTGGACCCTTCCATTGTTGCAAGAGTTTCATGCCCTTCCCCTTGTTCTGACTAGGAGAGTCGCCAACCTGGAAGGTGTGCTCCAAAACACGCAAGTCGTAGTCCCGCTTCTGATTAATTTTAAGATTGTCACGAGCCGCCTTATGGACCAAAGAGATAGCTGACTCAAGCTTCGCCAGATATTCCTCCGCACCATCATAAGTTTAAGAGTGCCTAGTGTTAAAAATCAGATCGGTTACCTGGTTCGTCTCCCGACCCAACATGAGCCGATTCGGTGTAAAACCTGTTTGACGATTGACCGAAGACCTCAGCGCACCGGCAATTTGCAGAAGGAAAATATCCCAGGGATTCGGGGATCTCTGAATGAGGCATCGAACAGCATCCATTAAAGTCCTATTAAAGCGTTCAACTTGACCATTGCCAGAGGGTCTATAGGGCGTGGTTCGTGCCTTATGAATTTTCATAATCTCGCAGTTTAGTAAACAAGTGACTTTGAAAGTTGCTACCTTGATCACTGAAAACTTCAAAAGGGTATCCAAACCTACTGAAGAATTCATTAACCAAAGCTGTAGCAGTAGTTTCCGCGTTCTGGGAAGGCAATGGAATACACTCCACCCATTTGGTGAATTGATCAACGATCATTAAAATATATTCATTACCCTTCTCAGTGCGAGGTAAAGGACCGAGGAAATCAATGTGCACTCGCTCCAAAAATATTTGCTCTTCATTCGGAGCCCTTCATTCGGAGCCGAGTCCTATCAACACCTTGATGGCCAGTAGAAGGAAGATCGTGGTTCATTCTCAAAGCCTCTGCTCGTACGGCTTCCGGAACGACCAACACACGGTCTTCACCTTCGTGTTCATTATTAGATTTCCAAATTAGACCATCCTCCAAAAAGAATAAATCTCTGTAAAACTTCAATAAAAATTCTCAGCTGGAGAGGCCAATATTAACACAGAGCGCGAAGGTTCTGCATCATTGACTAACCAGTCAAACAAAAGTCCTAGATCTTTATCTTTGCGAACCTGATCCACAAGAACATGTCTGTCTAGACCCCAATAACTCTGTGATCCCCCGTCCCCACCCACCGAGTAAATAGTCACTGCTTCTGGCACAGGGGAGCTGTTAGAGTAATGAACTATCACCTCAAAATGGCTAGTCAAAGGATCACCGAGTTCGGCACAACGGTCAAGAGAATCCGTATCATTATCATGGAAAGCTAGGATCTTGGCAACTGATGCAGATTCCTTATTTAAAGGAATTGTTACTTGACATACCTGGAAACCGGATGACAAAGGTTGGACATCATCAACATCATGGGAGAACTGGTGCCAGTTCTTGTGCGCCCGTAGACAATATGCTTAATCTCCACATGGTAACTGCTCCAGGCTGAAACATAGCTTATAATTCTCACACCGACAAGGTCTAGGTAACCGAGATAAAGCGTCAGCGTTGCCATGTTTCGTAGCTGCTCCAGGCTGAAACCTAGCTTATAATTCTCACACTGACAAGGTTTAGGTAACCGAGATAAAGCGTCAGCGTTGCCATGTTTGGAACCAGCTCGATGTTGGACCGTCATGTTATACTGACTTAACTCCTCCATCCATCGAGCGAGCTGCCCTTGAGGGTGTTTAAAACTCAAAAGCCACCTAAGACTGCTATGGTCTGTCCTAATAAGGAAATTCTGACCAAGCAGGTAATGTCGAAACTGTCTGGTAACGCGGATAATTGCAAGCAACTCCTTACGAGTTGTGCAATATCGTCTTTGCTCAGACGACAGCGCGAAACTGCCATAGGCGATGACCTTCTCCACTCCATTTTGGATTTGAGAAAGCTCCACACCTATTGCATGATCAGACGCGTCGGTGTCCAGAATAAACATACCATCAGGAGTTGGTAAGGATAATACCAGAATTGTAATGAAAGCCGTTTTCAAAGCTAAAAAGGATTCATTTTGCTCATCCCCCCATTTGAAATGATCTTTACCCCTGTACCTGATACAAATGGGTTGACAGCTTGGCAAAATCCTTAACAAAGCTCCTATGGTAGTTGGCAAATCCCATAAACCTCTCGACATCTTTGCCAGACTTGGGAACCGGCCAATCCTGAACAGATTTCACTGTAGCTTCTCCCATTTCTAGGCCCTGTTCAGACACTATTCTACCAAGAAATTCTACTTTATACTGAAACATCAAACATTTCCTATGCTTTAATTTCAAGTGATACCGGTTAAGCCGGGAAAACACTTCTTCCAATTTTTTCAAATGATCCTCAAAACTCTTCCCTAAGACCAAAATATCATCCCAAAACGCAAGCACAATATTCCAGGTCAAACACCTTAAAACTAAGCTCATTGCCCTTGAAAATGTACTGGGAGCGTTACATAATCCGAATGTAATTTGGTGAATTCGAAAAGCCCATATTTTGTGGGCATCCAATTTAGAAACCAGACATTTCCTAATAATGTATCTCAATATTCCTCAATTATTAGCAATGGGAAAACATCTTTTTGTGACATTGTTCAGTGCGCGAAGACACCAACGTACTGTTCCGTCACGCTTATCAAAACAGGAAGAGCGGCCTAATTACCTTTGCATCCAACATCTTCAGATGCGCTTCCTCCTTCACAAAAAAGCAGGAGTCCGACGCATATTCTGCTTGATGGTTTTGGCATCACTGGTGTCAAAGTGATGCTTTATTTCTGTAAAACTGCCTAAATCAAAATCAGATTGAGCAAAAACATTCTGAAACTTAATGAGCAATTTTTTGAAGTCCGATTTATCTGAAGAAGACAAATTACATGATGATTTTTCTGTTGCTGAACAGGCCCTACCTGTGGACTCCAGAAATTCATCCGGAACAGGGCGAACCTCTTGCACAACAGATGCCTGGGCAACTACTCTGTTTCCTTTTAGAGTGACCTACTTATCAGAAAGATTAAGTACACAGACTTGCGGTTATTGGTCACCTGACTGATGCACAGACTTTGAAACCATCACCCTTAATTCTGTGGATTGTTTCACCACATGTTGCTCTATGGGAGAGTCAATACGGCATTGAACATGGGCCATGGAGTTTGGTGGAATAACCCTACGTTTAAGGACACTGGCTTTGGCTACTGTTGGAGCTTTAGATGATTTGCTACTAGACAAAGGTAGAGTTTCATTTCCAAAAACTAGAGTAGAATTCTCCAAATCTATTTTGATCATATTTTTCATCAAGAAATTAATACGTAGAAGTAAATCACTTTCAATAGGTGCTACGTACACCAATTCTGAAGACACTTGAGTACCTAGACCTAAATAAACTGGCCCAACAATAAACCCAACCATATCCAAATCCCTATCCGCAGTATGCAATTTAACATGTTTTATGAGTTTCGGATTTGGATCTAATTGTCTATATATACCATCAGATATGATAGTAACTTCAACAGCAGTCAATTCAATTCAATTCAATCCCATTCAAGACTCTTGCATACCAAATATCAAGGGTCTAGACCTTACAGATTAAAACCCTTAACATAGAACTTATGATGGAATCTGTAGTGGGAGGTTTGATCTCAGTTTCCTTACCGTTCAATTGACTGTTTGTATCAGGATCTTTGTAATAATCGTATCGATTCATGCGAGCGCACGAATATTGGTGTTGGTATATGACAAACAATAGTTTTACAAAGAAGTCAACATTTGGCGCGAACATAATTTGGAGATCTTTTTTTTTAAAATTTACCATTTCAGCATTCTATTAACTAAATCCAAATTTATGTATTTTAAATGCCCAATGGGCCGTTCTAAAAGTTGTTTCCTGGTTACAAGAATAGATGTACTCCTGCTGCTCATTGTTCCTGCTGCGCTATATGACCTACTTAGTGTCGCGGTGCCGTAAAACCCAACTGACTCTCTCACTCATTGGCGTATAGTGGCACCCCTATCCTTGCTTTTTCGATTGCAGTTTTTAATGCGTTAAGTAATGGAGCGTGATTTTCGATATCAAACCCTAATATTTCTTGCGCTTGTTTGATGGATGCGATTACATCGTCACTGCACAACTCGGCAACTTCATAGAAGTGGGTTATGCAGTGACGTATATTTCCTATATAAAACATATTACTTAAGTTGCAGGTGCATTCGTCATTAATAGAATCCCATATAAGAATTTTAATGTGTCGAATGCACCTGCGCTCAAACCATTAAAAAAAAAGATATACTAAGAGGTCATTTTCTGGGAAGTAATCCTCATCCTCGTCAACACCATTCATTCATTCATTCGTCATCATCGTATTCAAAACTCAACCAAGATAAATCCATGACTTCGGAATAGTTTTCGTTTCGATTAAGCTATCAACTGACACTCACATTTACATCATCATCCATCTCAACCATATCATCCTCTCCACCACTCGCAGATAAAGCCCTGAATCTTAGAACGGGCCCCTCTTCTCCGCTATCCTCCCCTCCTTCACTTCCTTCGCTAACTTCTCCAAGTCCGTTAATGCCTATAACAGGCCCGTGCGGTACAATTATGTAATCATCAACGGGAAGCATGGGCGAATAATTTGGTTGATCTTCACCGGCGCGAAAAAAAACATTTGCAGGTCTCGGGGATGGCATAGGTCCATTATCTGCACCATTGTCATCCTCGACATCTTCGTCATAATTTATGAGATTGATTTCAATAGCTGATGATTCGTATTCGCCCTCCTCATCATCGGTATCAAACAAATACACGTTTGCTTCGTCCCTCGGTGGTGGAATGTGGGTGGCATCCATTAATGGCATGAAACGTTGCTCCTCTCCATCGTTTACCTCCTCCTCGAGCTGTTGAGTCAGTTCTGCCTCCGCCTCAATATCGGATTCTGATCGCTCATTGGAGGAGGTTTTTATCACCGTGTCATTGTTTTCGTCATCGGATAGCACTAAGTATTGTACCTCGGCGACGAACCTCTTACTAGGCGATTCGGTCTCGCTCTCACTTGCGCTTCTACTTCTCTTTCCGCCAAAAAAACCCATCTTGTTAATGAGAAGTAGTAAGTGCTGTTGTAGTTGTTTGGGATTGTTGTGTCGTTTGGCTTAGTTCTATCTTCAACGAGAAAAATCAGACAACTAATGAATTCTGAAGGGTGGTGATCCCCCGAAAGCAAATATTTCAACACAAAAAGAGAAAATTGCAGACTCGGTTTTATTGAGTCTGTTCATGAGCAGTAATTGAAAGTTCAACGGTTATACTATATAGAAATCGCTCACCATTGGTCGAGTTAAAGGACCAATCGGAGAAAGATACGCTAAGCAAACACCAATCAAATAATTACAGTCATAGAGCACCGATCAAAAGTGCCTTATCAAATAGATCAATGGCAGAGATGCGCACAACAGAGGTATTAACCCATTAATAGCGCTTAAGTACAGTAATCGGCGATTACTCAAAGAACGATTACGACCGTAAGTAGCATAACATTCATTGCACAATATAGTCACGCCGCAATCTTGGCAGGTAATGTAATCGAAATGTAATCCAAAGCCCAATTTAAGCTGATCGTTTCGATAATAGTTCCATACGTAATCACCACAAACGTGGGGGATAGAATGGCATCCGGAGTTACAATTAATATCCATGGTATCAGAATAAAATTGCCTTATACGCTGGATAATAACGATCTTGGGGAATGAAGTCCTCAGCGTAGAATGAAAATATACAATGATAACGAGATTTATATAAGTGCGCATTTTAGACATCCGATAAACGTAAACATCCCTATTATAAATGACTTACGGTAAACGTATAAAGAAACGATAACGATAATAAACAAGTACTAACAACCAGCGAAGAAAAGAATTAATGAAAGAAAATTATTAATCGCGTCAAAGACGTAGTTAATCCCCTGGATGGGATAATACAAGGGGGGTCAGATAAAAATAGGATGGGGGGGGGGTAATTACGCGAAACAGTCACAACGACCTATCTAAATAAGACGACTAAAGCCAAATTAAAACAATTATCGCACAACAGTGTTGCGGAATGGGATGTCAGATCGAGGGGAAAAATTATTATATGTCGAATGCGTATCAGTCTAGCCAATACTACTCTCCGGGGTCAGATTTACGCCTCCTCCTCTGACCCGGAATCGTTTAAAGTCTCTAATTGCTCCCCACCTTTGACCTGTGACACTCCTAGGCTTGTTACGCTTCGGGCACTCCCGAGCAAAATGTCCCGAATCACCACAATGGAAACAACCACTCTTGGCTTTTGTACCATCACCTGGGATACGGACTGATTTGGGGTTTGGAGTTGCAAAATTGCGCATTATTGAAATCAAAGTTTCCATTTTTTTTATCAAGGGACTCCCAATTTCTCTGACAAAGGTGAAAAATTTCCTTGCGGTTGACTGAATCTTTCAGCACCAGCTGGTCTCTGAGGCCGTTGAGAGGCAGTTGTAACAGTCTGCACAAGGGAAGTGTGCTCCACCTCCACAGACTTTACAGAGCGCGCCTCTTTCTTGCCGTCAAAAACCACCTGGTGGTTCATTCTATACCATTTCACAGCATTCACTGCACCATACACGGACATAGGGCGATTAGGGCCAGCAATTACAGCAAGCCCTGCACTCTTGTCTATGCAACCTTGGCAGAAGCGAGTAGCTGCCAAACTTTCTAAATGGTTTGCATTTAGCTCTGGATATGCTCTGAAACCTAAATCTAAAATGCGATCTGCCCAATCCTGTCTAACTCCTCCCCTTCTTTCTGAATCTCAGTCATAAATTGAGATATAAGATCTTGCGGAATGTCCCTGTGACCAAAACGTTTCTCTAACGACTCCAAAACTTGCGGAAAAGTCAGATGCGGTATATTTTTAGAATGTCGATTATGTTTTGTCCTTATTTTATTTACAATCCTGTTAATCG
Source organism: Azorinus chamasolen (assembly GCA_963576725.1). NCBI lineage: Eukaryota > Metazoa > Mollusca > Bivalvia > Cardiida > Solecurtidae > Azorinus > Azorinus chamasolen. The sequence continues at coordinate 40,185,203 of OY755241.1, read as the reverse complement.
GGACTGACATTTACATAATCTAGTGAGATTGTCTTTATTTGATTTCATCATATAGTTTTATTTACATTATTTATTCGGCTCTATATGACCATCAGTGTCGATGGGCCGTAAAACACCATTCATTCATTCACACATTGCGTCATGGACGCTGAAGTCCAAGCAATTGACCTTGCCCTTCGATTCATATCGGTGCACAATATGAACAAATACATAATTTTTTCAGACTCGCTCTCTGTTCTTCAAGCGTTGAACAACAGAAATATGAATAACCCGTTAATTCAACAAATTTTTCTGAAACACCATAAATTATCTCTGTCAAACAATATTATTTTCTGTTGGCTACCTAGTCATGTTGGAATTCGGGGAAATGAAGAGGCAGATAAAACGGCCAAGTCATCCCTGAATCTGAATGAGGCAGTTTTCAAAATACCATATACAATTTTAAATCATTGATTAAACAGCATATATGTTCCAAATGTCAGCAATATTGGCAGTGGGACAGCAATATTAACAATAAATTCTGAAGGGTGGTGATGCTTCATGCCATCAAACCAACCATTGGTGATTCCCTTTTAAATTATAGAGCTATACGAAGAGATGAGGTGGTCCTAGCTCGGTGTCGCATAGGACGCTCTCATATTACTCATTCCTATTTACTAAAGCGCGAAATTCAACCAGAATGTGTCTTCTGTCAAGAGCCATATACAGTAAAACATTTTTTGATTAACCGTATTGACCCTTCTATAATAAGACGTGAATACTTTAGTGTTGATTCTATGCACCAGTCATTTAATACAGTTCCCTACGATAATATAATTTCGTTTTTGAAAGAGACTGGTCTTTATTCTAAAATATAAATCTTTTTGTAACCGCAATAGTACTGTGTGCAATATACCTAGACAAAATGGCGACGCCGAGTCGTCAACATGTTGTCTCAGCCATGTTGTCACTATTGTGACAAGCCTCTTAGTATGTAAGTATATTTCAATGGCTAGCGACAGTGGTTCCCTGAAGTTCATTTGTGGCTTAATGCCGGGCAATATAATTCAACAGCAAATCATGGGTGCATTTGTAAATGTCTAGGAGAAGAAATTTCCTAGACAGTTTATTTTGAAATATTTTGCATAGCAATATAAAAAGGATTAAGCAACAAAATTGGCCCCTAGAATAAGGCATATACATGAATAAAATACACAGTGGAATTAAATATAAGAGACTAGAGGGATTGTTCTGAAAGACATCCAATCTACATTTAGTGGAATAAATCCAGAACAGGATCAAGGACGCCCTAAATTGGTTGGAGGCGGGGAGGTGGACTGTCAAAAGAAAACAAATAAACTGACCTGTTAACTATAAAGTCCGCCAAACACTGATGATAGAGAAATGTAGAGCGCGTCCAAGTCAAGGGCAAGCCCGACTCTGATTGGTCAATATTAAAGATCACGCATCATACTTCTATATTTGGCGGAACGACCCTACATCTATTGGTCAGTAATATTAGACCGTGCGATAGTTGCTGGTTACCACTCCGAAAGGATGGTTCCTTGCTCCCATCATGCGATCAAAGCATGAGAGGTCTGGTAGACAGTGTTACCTAATCGTTATATAATATCCCGCTGTTGTGAGAGTAGCGTGCTTTATCCTAACCAGATTGCAGCCTATACATGTTACATAATGTTTCGCTGCAGAAAGCAGAGGGCTTGACCTTTATCCAGTCTCTTGCGGTGACAAATTAATTTTTCTGGCCAGCCAGAAAAATGTTTATTTTGTAACCGCAATAATACTGTGTGTAATATACCTGGACCAAATGGCGACGCCGAGTCGTCACCATGTTGTCTCGGCCATGTTGTCACTATTGTGACAAGCCTCTTAGTATATAAGTATATATCAATGGCTAGCGACAGTGGTTCCCTGAAGTTCATTTGTGGCTTAATGCCGGGCAATATAATTCAACACCAAATCATGGGTGCATTTGTAAATGTCTAGGAGAAGAAATTTCCTAGACAGTTTATTTTGAAATATTTTGCATAGCAATATAAAAAGGATTAAGCAACAAAATTGGCCCCTAGAATAAGGCAAAAAATTGGGCCAATCGAAGGGAACCAGGGTCGCTAGGATTATGTAAACATTAAACAAATAACAAACAGCGCATTTATTAAAATGCAATATGCAGGAGGAATACAGAACCTCATGTGTTCTGAATGAAATTGCTGACTAGAAATCTGTGTGAAACTATTTATGGCAATTTATAGGAAATATCAAAAACAAACACACTTGTGCTATGCAATATCTTGCAGAACAGTGTTGGTTGGCATGTATACCGCCTTATGCATACATTCTCTAAGAATTTAAAGAAGGATATATGACAATGTAAACACATGCAGTGCTAGACATATTTGTGAGAATAATGAGACAGTACCACATCTGTCACTTTAATGGTTATGCCAATGGAAAAAAGGCAGTGTTGTTGATATAGTTAGTACCACATCTAATACTTAACCGAGACAATAAGAGTATAGGGGTACAAATATGACTAGCAGCAAATAACATTCTAATGTGTAAAGCTTACATTAGCAGAATGAACCACAATCAATTTGCCATTTGGACCCATGTTCCTATGAAAATGCAAATAACATTAAGTGACCGACATTGGAAGGAACTTGGTTAAGTTCAAACCAACTGGACGAAGTGTATCGGTAGAAGTGGCCTTGAGTAGTCCTGAGAAGCACAAGACCGGTATGAAACTGGCAATTTGTTTGTGGCATATCCTGAGTAATACGAATTTCAATAGCCCGTGTATGGACTTGAGGTCTCAACTTACTAGGATGTTATAGTGACAGTACCGCATCTGCCACCTTATGCTTTCCAAAATGTAGGCAATGTTTGCATTGTTGATAGTACCACAGCTATCAACTAACAGATCCATTGATCATAGTAAGCATCCACTACATGCATTCGCAAGCAACCCTTTACAGTTACCGAGATTTTCTATAACAATTTTGCCTGTGCAGATTCTGATTGTTTGTCACACACCTGGGTCTAGGCATCTTAGATTAAAATGCAGCGATTGGAAATTATTAATTAGAACTGGGGCATGGTTCAAGATTTTGGCACCGAGTCCTCAGAGGGGATGTGTGGAAGACGAAATTGTGATCTTGCTCTGGCAAAACTGCGATAGTACAAAACTGACATGGTAAATCAAACTTGTTGAGCACCTAGTATAGTGGCTGTCCTGGGATGGCAAAGCTATGGACAATAAAAACGTTATGGGCAGAATTGATGAAAATATGCCTTCAATGAATACTTCAGTACATATTAATTGGGCTTTGCAATCCCAGTTTACATGGTAGCCAAACAACAAATATCATGAAGAGTGAGCATGCATTAAAAGGTATACTAACACAGGTAAACCGACCTCTTGTTTAGAAAGTTAATGTAAAATACCATAATTAAGTGAATAAAGAATACTGAAGTATAACTCAGTAACGCTGATGTTGGTGTTGTTGTTTCAAAAAAGGTAAGAGTAACCTAGACATGGTCATACCACAATAACAGATCTAGGTTAAGTTTGGTCGAATGTATTTTTTGTAAGCATTGGACTTCCAACGGCCGAGAGATTTGATTGTCGCATCGGGTAATTTCGATAGGCTGGCTTGAGTGCAAGCCCCTATGCGGAATGAGTGTCCTTTGTAAAGGGAGCAGGGCATGTCAAGAAAATTCAGCACTCGTTTTAGGTATGTATTGAACATAGTGTGAATAATTGGTTTCAAACTGGATGAAATGGACCTGGGCTGGCACCTCGAAGCTTAAGGTATTTACGGAGCCATCGAAGAGGACATGATATAGAGGAGATAGGGCGAAGTTTGATAAGGTCTGGTTGGGATGAAAGTTTTGTTTTGTGATGGTTCAACTGTAAACATAAGGTGACGTGTAAGCTGGACATGGTTGAATTGAATGACGTGTTGAGAGGTTGTTAATGATGAGGGTAGTAATTCACCAATACGAAAAAATCCATAAAATGCAACTGAAAATATGCAGCTGTAAAGCGTGGACTCATATAAATTTGATTTTTGAGCATGAGTCGATCATTTTTTCCAGATCCGAAAGTAGAATGGGACGTCTCGCGTCTGGGACTGTACCTGATTTTTTGCATCCTAATAGAACTCTTTTAGGGAGAAATTTTTGTGTAGGATCTGGGACAGGCGAGAGTTTATGTATTAGCGCTACTGCCGATAAATGACTTGCTATTGTGGAAGGGGCATAACCTGTGGTGTGAAGGTGAGCTATAAATATTGGTTATTGTTTCAGCTGTAGCAGGGAGGTATGAAAGCGGTTGTGCAAATGATAAACAGAAAAGTGAACCTTTCAAGGTATCGTTCATACATTTGCCTGGTCCGTTTTGCAAGGGAGGCTGTCAAAAGTGTAGCAACTATAACAGTAAGGCCTCCGGACTGTATTGGGAGGGGATTTGGCATGGTTCGTCTTGAAGTTGGATGGCGAGAGCCTTCGCGTCTGTAATCTGGAAGCTAGAGAGTTTATCGCAGATTACATTGTGTTTCCCCGGAATATGTTTTGATGCAAAGACAAAATTGAATTTGAGACTTGTGAGAACAATTTTACGCAAAAGTTTCATGATGAACGGATCTTTTGAAGATTGCTTATTAAGGCAGTGGACTATGGAGAGGTTATCGCAGAGAAAAAGGATATTTTTATTTGACCAATAATGGCCAAAGAGAAGAACGGCAAGAGTTATTGGATACAATTCAAGGATATTTATGTGAAATTTTCGTACGTCAGGTGAAAATGGTTCAAAGGACCAGTACTGTTTGTACATGCAGGCAAAACCTTTGGACTGGGCAGCATCAGTGTAAAGCTGGAGTGTATTTGAGGAAGTAAATTGTAAAGGTAGAAGTATGGAAGTACCGTTATGCTCTGATAGAAAGTCAAACCAAATGGACAGGTCTGCACGTGCAGCTTTTGTTAACTTTATGGAGTGGTTTGGGTTAGAGACGCCGCAGGTTAGATCATAGGCTACGTAGAAAGCAGCGGTCTGGTTTGATTGCCTTACATGCGAAGTTAAGGTGGCCTAATAAGGACTGTAGATCCTTCAGTTTGATTTTCTTTCGACATTTGGTTGACTCTAGAATGTGGCGGAGATGGATGAGTTTGTCGTGCGGAAGCCTAGCCTCCATGGAGACCGTGTCCAATTCAATACCATGTACTTGAGTACAGGTCGATGGGAGACAGTTTTTTCATTTTTGATAGGAACCCCCATTTCACAGCAGAGGATATGAAATATGATATCTAGAGCAGACTTGCAGGCATTAGTACCAGATGGGCCTACAAAAATGAAATCGTCTAGTATATGAGAAACATGTTGAATTTGTGTATTAGGATCCATTGTAAGGCGGATGAGAAGGATTCAAATATTTGTACCGAAGAAGAAGCGCCCATGGGCAGAACCCTGTCGAAGTAGAATTTGTTTTGGAAAAAGAACCCCAATTTGTGGTAATCTAGAGGGGAGATAGGAATTATTCGGAAAGCCTCCTCTATGTCAGCTTTTGCTATTAGGCTGTTAGGCCCACACTGTAAAACTAAGTTACAAACGTCATCAAAGGTTTCCAGGGAAACAGTATAGTTTTCTAGAGGGATATGGTCATTTATGGAAATTTCTGATGGATATGAGAGGTCATGAATGAGACGGAGTGAGTTGCAGTCGCGTTTTGGCACTACACCCAATGGACTGACAATCAAGTTGTGCATAGGAGGGTTGGAGAATGGACCCTTAACCCTTCCAGCAGAAATTTCTTTTTCAAGTTTGGATTCTACAAATGATTTGTGTGCAGATACTGAGGCATGGTTACGAGAAGATGATTGTGGTAAAGAGCCGATCGCTCCAAGGCTGAAGCCATTAGAGAAGCCATCAACTAATTTTCTTCTTGCAGTCTGATTATAGCCAACAAGATAATGGTTAAGTATTGATGGTAAAACTGGTGTTGGAAGGGTCAGCTTTGATTTATATTTGAAATTATTGATTAGCTGGGTGGGTCTTTGGATGCGAGTTTGTTGTGTATTTGTTTTTATGCTGGTTTGCAGTCTGGGTGTTAGGCCCGGTTGGTTTAGATTGGTTACCGTATGAGTGGCAGCTGGTTGCTGCATGTTTTTGATTACAGAAGGAGCATTTGTGTATGTGGGGGCAGACAAATTTGGAGCATTTTGCTGAGCGTTGAAATTCCCAGCAATAGCCCTCTCGAAAGGGCTGATTAGACTGGAAAGTCGAAGGAATTGTTTATGGCTGTGGTTGTAGAAGATAGAGACACTGAGAGGTAGGTCTCAGTATGGATCTTGTGCCATGGCAGGTCACAAGATGCACGCAAAGATCTAAATTTTGTGTCATATGACATCCAATTTGTGATTTTAAGGGCCATTGACTGTATGAGGGACATGTATTGGAAGATAGCTGGAGATTCTTCCGGGTATTTCTGGCAGTAGATGGAGGCATATAGTTGAAAGGCGCGAGACCAGGTCATTACCGAATTTATTTGTTTTACGGGGGTTTCTGTACCGATGTTACAGTATTAGCCTTTGACTGAACAGTAGTTGTAATTTTGTCTGATTTGGAGCCAAAATACAGTTTTGCCAGGTCAATAAAGTCTCTTGCCCAGATTTTGGTTTTAATTTTTAGCTCACCAGAGCACAAAGTGCTCAGGGTGAGCTTTTGTGATCACCCGTCGTCCGTCGGCGTGCGTCGTCCGTCGTCAACAATTTGAACCTTTAAAACTCTTCTCCTCTGAATCTACAGGGATCTCAACTTTCATCTTTGGCACATAGCATCATATTCAGGTCCTCTACAAAAGTTATATAAATTATGCCCCTGGGGTCAAAATTGGCCCCGCTCCAGGGGTGCCTTGTTTTCAATAGAAACATATAGTAAAACTTTGAAAATCTTCTCCTCTGAAACCAGAAGCTTCATAGAACCCAACTCACTCACTCACTCACTCATAGCTTTCAAATCTTCTCTGAAACTGGAAGGCTCTCAGCTTTCATATTTGGCACATAGCATCATGTTCAGGTCCTCTACAAAAGTTATATAAATTATGGCCCCAGGGTCAAAATTGGCCCCGCCCCAGGGGTGGGCAGTTTTCAATAGAAACAAATAGTGAAATCTTTGAAAATCGTCTCCTCTGAAACTGGAAGGCTCTCAGCTTTCATATTTGGCACAGAGCATCATGTTCAGGTCCTCTACAAAAGTTATAGAAATTATGGCCCCGGGGTCAAAATTGGCCCCGCCCCAGGGGTGGGCAGGTTTCAAAGAAACAAATAGTGAAATCTTTGAAAATCTTCTCCTCTGAAACTGGAAGGTTCTCAGCTTTCATATTTGGCACATAGCATCATGTTCAGGTCCTCTACAAAAGTTATATTATTTATGGCCCCGGGGTCAAAATTGGCCCGCCCCAGGGGTGGGCCGTTTCAATAGAAACAAATAGTGAAATCTTTGAAAATCTTCTCTGAAACTGGAAGGCTCTCAGCTTTCATATTTGGCACAGAGCATCATGTTCAGGTCCCCTACAAAAGTTATATAAATTATGGCCCCTGGGGTCAAAATTGGCCCCGCCCCAGGGGTGGGCAGTTTTCAATAGAAACAAATAGTGAAATCTTTGAAAATCTTCTTCTCTGAAACTGGAAGGCTCTCAGCTTTCATATTTGGCACATAGCATCATGTTCAGGTCCTCTACAAAAGTTATATAAATAATGGGGCCCTGGGGTCAAAATTGGCCCCGCCCCAAGGGTGGGCAGTTTTCAATAGAAACTGGAAGGTTAATCTCAGCTTTCATATTTGGCTCATAGCATCATGTTCAGGTCCCCTACAAGTTTTTCTAAATTATTCCCCTGGGGTCAAAATTTGCCCGCCCCCAGGGCCGGCTAGTTCTCTATAGAAACATATAGTGAAAACTTTGAAAATATTCTCCTCTGATTGTCTGGTGAGCGCTTCAGGGCCATTCTGGCCCTCTTGTTTGAGAAACTTCCAACTCTGCTTGATTAAAGAAGGAGAGGTCAGTGTTACCTGAGTGTTCGTCCTCCAAGTTGTTGCTTTCACTGTCCGAGACGATGGATGATTGCCGGTCGGATTCCGAAGAAGGCGATGGAAGTTTGCGACGCTGGCGACGGGCAGGTGGAGTGAGCGGTCGAGATCTCTTTCGAGAAGGACGTGACGTAGAAGTCTGGGATTCAGGTGGTTGTGAAACAGCATCACATCTATTGGTTGTGTCAAGCGGTGAAGGGTCTGGTTGGGGTAGGTTGAAGATAGGTGGGTACGTAGTCTATCGGCCATGGTTGTCCCCCTGCTGGCGGGGGTTAGAATTCGCCAGCTGCATCTCCTGCAGAGGGGTAAGATCCCCCCGAATAGGAGCAACCTGTTTGCCGTGGGTTGCGACTCGAATCGTCCAGGTGATGGGATCCTGGTAGTTGAGCAAAAGAGGTCTCTGAGCGTATGACCTCTGATGCAACACACTGCTTTGACCCTTAACCTGGGCGCAGACGAGCGGTCAGGCCTGGCCCAGTCTGATCAATCGGCTTACCATGTCATGCCCAAAAATACTTCATAACTTGAGAGTTCGTCATTTCTTATTTTCTCTATTTTGATACATTTCATTAGTTTTGCTAATATTAACTATATGCTGAAGTGTCTTTGAAGGCGATGGTTTAGGGCTAATCAGGTAGATTTTGTGTATGGTTGACCAGCGATTCCTGCGTCGATTAACCTATTGGCCAGAAGGTGTTCTATTTAGCGGTAGCGCATTGGAGGTACGGCGTTGGCTCGACTTTGCTATTTATCTGAGTATATCACCTATGTAACCCCGGTGTCTTTCGCTGGAGATATCCCGAAGGCATCCCCTTGTTGGGCTCCGAGGTGGGTGGGGAGCATGGGTGATGAACTATAATTAAGCGCTATGGCAACCCCCGCCAAAAAACGCTCAAATTCAAACAAATCTAACACTTTCAAAAGGTCACGGAAGGATTATGAGTCATCGGAATCTGACCGTGAAACAACTACTTCACTGACCGTGAAACAACTACTTCACAGAATCAAACAACCAATTATTGGCCAAGATTCTTGGTACTTTGTCCGGTAAACGATGACCAATCTCTGGGAAAGTTGTCACCCTTTGCAGTTACGAAAGCACTGCAGGGTTTGGCAGGTGAGCCAAAGGATGTCAAAGTTTTACGATCAGGGAAAATTTTAGTAGAATGTAATAAAAAACAACAATCTGATAACCTACTCAAGAGTAAAGTGTTTGCTGGCATCTCTATACAGGGGTCTCCTCATCAGTCCTTGAATTTCAGTAAAGGAGTTGTGCGAAGCCGTGATCTTCAGCACACCAATGAGGAAGTAATGCTAGCAGAACTTAGTAATCAGAATGTTACGGAGGTTAAACGAATTAAGTTTGTTAGAGACGGAAGAGAAATAGTAACCAATACTTTCATACTTAAGTTTAACGTCCCGTTTGTTCCACCGAGACTCAAATGTGGCTACTTAAGCATTGATGTTGACCCTTTCATTCCAAATCCTCTTCGGTGTTTTAACTGTCAGAGGTTTGGTGATCACAAGGACAAGTGTACCAAGAAGCCAGTATGTGTCCATTGTGGTCAGTAAGATCATGATTCCTCGACCTGTGAAAACCCTGTGCAGTGTTTTAACTGCAAAGGGGATCACCTTGTTCACTCGAAAGAGTGTGCAAAGTGGAAGCAGGAAAAGGAAATTCAGAGAATTAGAGTTCTACAGAATGTAATGATGAATGTAAGGAGGCTATTAGAAAGCGTAAAGCAGCTCTTAGAAATTTTAAAGTCAGTCCTACTCAGGAAAATTTAAATTATTTTAGAGTATTTAGGGCTAAAGCTCGTCGTACTATCAAGACTGTTAAATTACAGTCTTGGAAGAAATATGTTTCTAAATTAAATTGTCGTTCATCAGTAAAGAAGGTATGGGATATGGTGCGTAAAATAAGTGGTCAAGGTAAATCCTCTTTTGGACATTTAAATGCAGATGATAGAAAAATAACAGATGTAAAAGATATAGCCAATTCCTTAGCTGATGCTTTTGCTAAAAACTCTTCATCAGCTAAGTCGACTCCTGAATTTAGAAACATTAAAATGAGTAAAGAAAAGGAAAAACTTAATTTTACCTCTCATAACACTGAAAGCTACAATTTACAATTTACCTTTTACTGAGAGAGAATTGTTTGATTCTCTTAATAAATCGCACGATACAGCTGTTGGACCTGATGACATTCATTATCAATTTCTTAAGCACTTGCCCTCAAATTGTATGCATGTTCTTTTAGATATGTTTAACCATATATGGTCAAGTGGTAAATTGCCCAAGTTTTGGAATCGGGCAACAGTTATTCCTGTTCCAAAACCAGGGAACGATAACACAGATCCAAATAATTATCGTCCCATAGCCTTGACGAGCTGCGTATGTAAAACTTTAGAGCGCATGATTAACGCAAAACTTGTTTGGTATCTTGAATCCAACAACCTCATTACGGAGTATCAAAGTGGATTCAGGAGCCAAAGAAGTACAAATGATCATTTAGTTAGGTTGGAAACATTTATTCGCGAAGCTTTCATCAAGAAGGAGTTGCTGTCTTCCTTAGATTCAATGATCAGATAGGCATCAAAAGTATTTGCCGATTCGTCATCAGATCCTGAGTCAGGTTCCTGCGCCGCTTTTTTTAAGTGAGTTTGCCATGATTGTGATCACGAGGATTCACCATCTGTGCTCCTCACCCACCTCGGAGCCCAACAAGGGGACGCTTATATGGAGCGGTATTCCAACTCCAAGCGCCAAGAATACACAGACAGTATACTCGAACCCAGTAAATGGATAAGATTGACCCGTCTTGCCACCGCACTAGGTATATAAAGATAATAGAAAGAATAAAAGATTGACACACGGTTTAAACCAGACCACTGATTCAATGAAAAGAAAAAGACAGAATGAATGAATGGTGTTTTACGGCCCATCGACACTGATGGTCATATAGAGCCGAATAAATAATGAATGAATGGTGTTTTACGGCCCATCGACACTGATGGTCATATAGAGCCGAATAAATAATGTAAATAAAACTATATGATGAAATCAAATAAAGACAATCTCACTAGATTATGCAAATGTCAGTCCCGATCAACAGGATTGTAAACAAAATAAGGACAAAACATAATCGACATTTAAAACCATCCTTTTTAAATTTTAGAATATATATTAATGGCTTTTAAAAAATCAAATATTTTTGGGGATTTCTACCAGCTCAAACAGTTCCCTCAGGGAATCTGCTTGAAAGAACCTATCTCTGATTAAGATTAAATCAGGACATTCAATGAGAATGTGCTGAATTGTATAAGGCTCAAAACAAAATAAACATTCAGGTTGAACTTCACCTTTCAGTAAAAATGAATGAGTTAAAAAAGAATCTCCAATTCTTATTCTGGCCAATACGACCTCATCACGCCGAATTGGCAAGCATGAACAAAAATGTTCACCTAAAATAGGTTTAACAGCATGGAGCTTGTTATGAGTGAGTGAGTGAGTTGGGTTTTACGGCACCGCGACACTAAGTAGGTCATATAGCGCCAATGACGAAAATTATGATGAAAAGTTATGAATTTCCTCATTCCAAGACTCCTGCCATTTATATAAAATATGTCTAGTAATTTGTGGTTTGAAATCCGAATACGGTATTCTCATATCAGATTCAGGCGATTCAAGGGCAGACTTCGCTGCAAGGTCCGCCCTCTCGTTGTCCTGTATTCCACAATGACTAGGTATCCAACAAAATATTACATCTTTTGAATTAGACATTTCATGGTATTTTAAAACAAGTTTTTTAATAAGAACATTTTTTGAAGAACATTTACTCAGAGATTGTAAAACAGAAAGAGTGAGTGAGTGAGTTGGGTTTTACGGCACCGCGACACTAAGTAGGTCATATAGCGCCAATGACGAAAATTATGATGAAACAATGAAAATAAAAAAAAAAACTCGATCAACGAGTATGTAAATCATTAAAATATACGAAGATGAAAATGTAGATAGGAATACAGAAATAAAATAATAATAATAGAACTGGTTAAACAGATTTAAACAGAAAGATCAAGAATGTTCTCATTAATATTCATGAGTATGCAAATAAGGTAATTTAAAAAAAACCAACTGGGATTAAAAGCACAATGTCCTATCTCCAATTTGGTACCAGTTTTATGGGTTTTGGACAAAAACTGGCTGTGATATGGACGATTTTGCAGGTACGGACCATCATTACGAAAACTAGGGTGTTGCCATGGAAACGGTGAAAATGGTGCTTAAAATTAATGCTATGGTCCTCAAATTGGATATTTTGGTTTCCTGAGGGTTTGTTCATCATGTTAAACTGCATTTAAATTATTTTCTGATATTTGTAGGATAAGAAATGAAAGCTTTACGTTATTTCTATACATTTTTTACTAATTTTAATGGTCTCATTAATATTCATGAGTATGCAAATAAGGTAATTTTAAAAAACAATTTAAAAATAAAAGCACAATGTCTTATCTTCCATTTGGTACCAGTTTTATAGTTTTAGGATAAAAACTGTCTGTGATATTGGCGAATTTGTAGGTATGGGTCATCATTACGAAAACTTGGGGGTTGCCATGGAAACGGTTAAAATACACATAGCCTAAAAGAATTTAAGTTTGAGTACATTCGCTATTCTGATTCAGGACACTTTTCTGAACATTTTGGTACCCATGAAAAAAGTCTAAGGGGGGGGGGGGGGGGGGGCATGGTAGGCACTACTGGCTCCCTGAGTATAGGTGGTTTTGATCCCATGCGCTGCTTTGCAGGGCAGTGAATGAGATTACCCGAAATCATCTCATCATTCATCTGAATATATGACCTATTCAGTGTCGCAGTGTCGTATAACTCAACTCACTCACTCACTCAGCAGTCTGATCAGCGTCTGCTCTGTTTGCTCATGATATACTTATTGATACGATTCTACAGGTTCTTCCAGTGTGCGTTTACATCATTTCAATTAATATACCTGACGTCATTATTTCTTACATGGATATTCATTGAGGAAAGGGTTAAGTTTTTTCATCAATAGATAGTGATTTCGAATAAATGAATATTCTTGCGTAACCCTTTCCTTCATCGATAATGTTGCATAGTTGCAAACAAAGTAGACCCAGATCAGATCGTTCCTGTAGGATATGCCTCATCTCGATCCGCTGTTTGCTTATGAAATAGTAAAGATATGGTTCTGAAGTTTCTGTCACAGCCAGTGTAAATAATCAGTCACGAACCTTCATGAAGTAATGCATTATTTATATAAGAATAAAGGGTGGTATCTTGAATATGATCTTATGGCATATATCGTAAATGGACAGTTTTAAAACCATTGCAAAGCGGGAAACGGACGTATCGGCATTTACAAACTGTGTAGACCTGGATCAGGACCCTCTGATCAGGATCTACACTGTATGTCTTGAATTCTTCTAGCATACTATACCATATCATAATAAATTATATCCGTTAACCTTTAGCCTGCAGTGGGCGGGTGGATGAATACCTAGGAAAACAGTTTGGATCCAGATGAGACGTCGAGTAACTCGGCATCTCATCAGGAGCCAAACTGTTAAGTATAGTTTGAATTTTTGAAAATGTAGTAGGTAAAAAATTCTGTAAAAATAATTTACTAAGCATTCTAAAGGCTAAGCACTAACTGATCATTCCATTATGAAAATAAGCATTCAAAAGCTTAATGCTGGGTTGGAAGCTATGTCTAAAACAATAGATCATTGAAAGTACATAGAGCGTGGTGAAATGTTATACGATACACATACAGATATATCGGTTAACCGTCCCAACGCTGAATTATCCGAGTGGATTGGCCCATACGTGTTTAACTGTCGAGTCCACGCAGTATGGAAGACATACACTCACTAGATGAGCTTGAATGATAAACCATGGCGACCCTGATATCAGTGGACTCATCTAGACTAACTCTGGTCATGGTCTATACTTAGTTTTCAAATGGACTATTCCAACAATTCAAACAGGTCAAGCTTATGGTGAATAGTTTGGGAGTTTTCTAAAGAAATGGGTAACATGACGAACAGTGCAGACCCTGATGAGAGGGCTCCTCTAGGAGCCCTCTCATCTGGGTATACACTGTTTGCAAAGGACATTAGCGAATCATGTCCCGCACTGTAAGGGTTAGTATATGAAGTAAAACACGTCGGTAAAAATATATAGCGAATGCCATTGATATGGTAGCCATTTCTTATTTGGATACACCATATAACCAAAACAGTTAGGTATGTATATGATCTTCTAACGATTAATCTTAATTGTATTGTGTGAAATTAATTACACTAAATATCGGATTAATATTCATATAAGAAATAATTACCGGTACATCATGAACATTCATTGGATTGTTTTATAATGGCACATAGACACGGGAATTTTTTTGACTGGAAGAAAATCTAGAATTAGACCTATATATACAATAATCAAACCACACTGATCTTGATAAAAAAAAGTATACACGAACTGTCTGAGCTGGATCTACTATGTTAATGTGTTAAATATTCACCCCATGTAAATGTCTTTCTGTGCCATCGCTAACAGAGTAGAACCTGATCTGCAGGAGTTGTCTGATCAGGGTCTTCTCTGTTTGATTATAATGCAGATCTGATTCTACAGTTTCCGCACTAACCAAATTGTTCTATGTTCGTGTGCTATGATAAGAAAAATATTTCAGTCATATCCATGGTGACATTATTTCTTTCGTGGGTATTCATTCATAAAGGGTTAAAATCGTTAAAGTTACAGTTAAATAGTCATAAAAACGCTTGTAGTAAAATCTCGATTATTCGAATTTCACGTATAGAAAAAAGTAGACCCTTTTAGGCAGGTGGCTGTTAATGCATGGTGAAAGTCAAACAGAAAGCTCCTCCTTAAAGATGTTAATCGAGATTTTACTGTATTTGTATTTAACATTTTCAGCAAGAAACAATTATGCATGAATTGGGTACTTCATGAATTCTCAATAACTTTATTGTTTATAATGTACACTTTTTAAAAGAACCTTATGATCAGATTTACAAGCAAACACAGAGGACCCTGATCAGACGGCTCCTATAGGAGCGTGAAGCTTTTATATGAGGGAAAGGGCTAAGATAGACATTTGACAGCCCAATGCGGGACGATAGTGCATGTAATGCAGAAAGGCAGGTTTTGTTTGCGTTACAGTCATTTCTTTCATTAATCCTTTACTCCATAGATACGGTTTTATACGCCTTTGCAAACAGAGGAGATCAAGTTCAGACGGCTGCTGTAGGAGCCATCTGATCAGTGTCTATTCTGTTTGCATTGTGAAATAATATAGATCTAATGCTACAGCGTTTAGAATCCAAACTACTTGTTGCTGTTGTAATGGGTTTTGAAAGAAAAACAGAGAAAATGAAGCACAAAATTTGCAGACGACAATATTTGTCAGCGAAAGAGTTAATTATGACTTCCTTTTGTCTGTTTCCAAGTTTTATATTAATTCTCAGTATGCATAATTACATAAACAAGAGAATACATTCTATATATTTTTATCAAATTGCATTTCCAATTACTAAACCTGTCTTAAGCGATCGTTAAAAATTTCTACTTCCGGGGCTTTAAAGTAGGCAGAAGCTTGATACAGATCAACAATACAAAACCTACAGTCAGCTCAAATTGTGTCGGGGTTTTTTCCTACAGGAGCCATGTGATGAGGATCTGCTCTGTTTCTACAGTATCTACGAAAATCCCAAAGTTCATATGTAATTATATAAATTAATCTAATTAATAGTCGGGATAATTCATGTCGTGAATATAGTTTTGCCACTCTAATGTCTGCCGTTAACAGAATTAACCTTTCCCTTATTTTTATGCATCTGCAATCAGAGTAGACCCCGATTAGACGGTTCCTATAGGAGCCGTCTGGTGTGGGTTTGCTTATGATGTAATATAGATCTGATTCTACAGCTTCTGCCTGAGTCAAAATGTCCTGTGTTTATATTCCATTATTAAAAATAATCTAATTAATATTCATGACGTCATTATTTCTTACATGAATATACAACGGGAAAAGGGTTAACCTTCAGTCTGCTGGGCAAATTATGTTCACATGAGGTTTTTACAGTCTTAATTTTCAAATTTCAAGCTATAATCAATGTGTCTACCTAATGCAATCAGGATGTCAAACATTTTAGATCCCGATGAGTCGCCGAGTTACTCGGCGTCTCATCTGGATCCAAACTGTTTGCATATGTATTCACTATTCCGCCCATAGCAGGCTCAAGGTTAATGGCGCATGAACAAAATCGACTAAATGCGAAGTAAAACGCATGCATGCACAAGTGAGAAAGTGCGAAATCAAAATGATATTACTGCTTGGTGTTGTGTTATGTTTATTGTACTAAGTCATGTACTCCACCAATATTTATGTATGAAATCATAAAATCATGAATATTATTTAGATAAATTGTTATAATAGAATATAGGCACAGGAATGTTTGGCCATGGCAGAAACTGTAAAATCATATCTATATAAATCATTATCGTATATTATATAATAAGCAAACAGAGCAGATCCTGATCAGAAGGCTCCTATAGGAGCCGTCTGATCTGGATCTTCTCTGTTTGCAAAGGCGTAGACATGCGTATTTCTGGAGTAAAGGGTTAGCTTCATTTCAGATGTTTTGTGACCAGTACGGCTGACAATATGGTGTATCGCATCTATGCAATGGGCCGATGGAGCGTTGCCATCGCAGTTCTACTTCTACCATCCCTTGTTGCAGGACAGTTCGGTCAGATGACAGGTATAAATACATGTCTGTTGGTTGGGTTGTTGCTTTTTAACTCACCAGAGCACAAAATGCGATTTTGTGATCGCCTGATGTCTTCGTCAACAATTTAAACCTTTAAAAATATTCTCCTGAATATACAGGGTTCTCAGCTTTCATCTTTGGCACATAGCATCATTTGTAAGACCTCTACAAAATCTATATACATTATGCCCCTTGGGTCAAAATTGGCCCTGTCCCAGAGGTGGCCAGTTTTCAATAGAAACATATAGTTCATGTCCTCTACAAAAGTTATATAAATTATGGCCCTGGGGTCAAAATTGGCCCGCCACAGGGGTTGCCAGTTTTCAATAGAAACATAGTGAACACTGGAAGGTTCTCAGCTTTCATATTTGGCACATAGTATCATGTTCAGGTCCGCTACAAAAGTTATATAAATTATGCCATTGGGGCCAAAAATGGCCCCGCCTCAGGGATGGGCAGTTTCCAATAGAAGCATATAGTGAACACTTTTAATTCCTTCTCCTGAAACTGGAAGGTTCTCAACTTTCATATTTGGCACATAGCATCATGTTCAGGTCATCTACAGAAGTTATACAAATTATGCCCCTGGGGTCAAAATTGGCCGTGTCCAGGGGTGGCCAGTTTTCAATAGAAACATAGTGAACACTGGAAGGTTCTCAGCTTTCATATTTGGCAGAAAGTCATCATGTTCAGGTCTTCTACAAAAGTTATACAAATTATGCCCCTGGGGTCAAAATTGGCCCCGCCCCAGGGATGGCCAGTTTCCAATAGAAGCATATAGTGAACACTTTTAATTCCTTCTCCTTAAACTGGAAGGTTCTCAACTTTCATATTTGGCACATAGCATCATGTTCAGGTCCTTTACAAAATGTATACAAATTATGCCCCTGGGGTAAAAATTAGCCCCACCACAGGGATGGGCAGTTTTCAGTAGAAACATATAGTGAAAACTTTGAAAAGCTTCGCCTCTGAAACTGGAAGGTTCTCAACTTTCATATTTGGTACATAGCATCATGTTTAGTTCTACAACAGTTGTATAAATTATGCCCCTGGGGTAAAAATTAGCCCCGCCCCAGGGGTGGCATGTTTTCAATAGAAACATATAGTGAAAACTTTGAAAATCGTCTCCTCTGATTGTCTGGTGAGCGATATCATGACCATTATGGCCCTCTTGTTCTTATGCCCCCGTTGACGATAGTGATAGCTCCACACAGGTCAAAAGTAATACAGAAAGCTCCTACAGGAGCTTTCTGTATTACTTTTGTCCTGCATTACGTAATTCAATAAACGAATGGCCGCTTAGGACAGGTCCTACTGTATACATTTGGTCCAGTACCACAGTTAACCATTGATCTGTTCAATATTCATGAAGAAATAATGTCATCATGTATATTTATTAGCTGACTTGTTATAATGGTGCATGGATATCGGATGTTTTTATCTGTCAAAACCTGGACCGTGTCGGGAGTAGTCCAAATAGTATCAGAATCAAACTTCAGCAGACATTATTTTACACATAGAGAACTACTATTTTAAGTTTATGCTGTCTAACGTGTTGTGTTTGTTTTCAGCATGTGGAGAGGGGAGATTTAGGTATACTCTAGATGGTAGCTGTACGGACACGGTCTGTCCGGGGGACTGTTTTGGGAACATCTGCTGTGTCCGTAAGTAAACTGTGTCTTAACACATTATTGCCCAATATTGCTACCTTGGTCGACACTGTAGAATCACATGAAGCAAATAGAGCAGGCCCAGATGAGACGCATCTTATATGCTCATCAGGTCTGGGTCTATTCTGTTAAGTATCACATAGTGGGTTAACCCATTCCCTCGTATTTACGCCTTTGTAAAAGTCATTTTTAGCTCGTCCATTTCAAAGAAATCACGAGCTATTGTCGTAACTCCTGCGTCCGCGTCGTCGTCCGCAATCTTAACATTGACCATAACTTCATCAATTTTCATTTGCAACCTTCAATTTTGGTATGCATGTTCATCTTGACAAGGCCTATCCACCCATACCAACATGATAACAGACGAGCGTTCGCACCCGCTTGCGGTGCTCTTGTTAACCCATTTATTTATCACAATGGTTTCAAAACTACAGAATTCTAAATGTTTCCTTTTCTCTAAAAAATGCTCATTTCGGTAGATGTATTCAAAGAGGTTTTGTCTACGAACAAATGTGTTAATGCAGAGTGATTGTTTGTTTTGTCGGGTCGTATGTGGCAGTCATATCACACCGACCAACATGAGAAGGAAGACCCCCATCGGTTATTTTGTGCACGGAACAAATTGCGGGTAGACCAGGTTGTAGTTTATATAGTTATGTTTTAGTTTTACAAACATAATGGTTATATAGTCTTTTAATATTACACGTGACACAAATAAAATGAATAAATTAACCATTTACGTCAAGAAACAATAACATCGTGAATATTAATGAGATTAATCTATATAAAAGCACATGAACACGGGACATACTGGCCACGACAGAAGCTGTAGAACTAGCTATACATTATTTCATAAGTAAAAACCGACCATGAGCAGACAGCTAAAAAAGTAATTGCATTATCTGGATCTACATTGTACTTTGTAAAGGCGTTAGTATTCGTATCAGTGAATCAAATAGTTGATGTTATTGATATGTTTGTTTATTTAATATTATTCTTCAGCGCAATGTTTCGACTTTAACAATGCAAAGGAAATGCAAACCCACTGCATGAGCAACGGATCAACAAGCTGCAGGTAACGATTATAACACAGATTATAGTAAAACCCAATTGAATCAGGACTTTTAGTGAAGAAGAAGGCATGTGACTGCTTACTACAGGGGGGGGGGGGGGGAGCCCTGCAGAAAGTTCCCAGATGAGCTTTCTCCATGACTTTCACCCAGTAATAACTTGCCATCTCATGACTCTTACCCAGCAGAAAGCTGCAATGACTTTCACCCATCAAAAAGCTGCCTTGACTTTCACTCAGCAGTAAGCTGCCATAACTTTCACCCAGCAGTAAACTGGTATGACTTTCACCCAGCAGTAAACTACCATGACTTTCACCCAGTAGTAAACTGCCATGACTTTCACCCAGCATTAAACTGCAATAACTTTCACCCACCAGTAAACTG
The DNA here is from genome assembly GCA_963576725.1 of Azorinus chamasolen. Lineage (NCBI taxonomy): Eukaryota > Metazoa > Mollusca > Bivalvia > Cardiida > Solecurtidae > Azorinus > Azorinus chamasolen. The sequence goes on along the minus strand of OY755241.1, from coordinate 40,165,165 downwards.
CCATGACATTAACCCAGCAGCGGTAAGCTGCCATGGCTTTCAACCAGCAATAAACTGCCATGACTTTCACCCAACATAAAACTGTACTCAGCGTCTCATCAGGATCCAAGCTATTTGTATTTGCAGATGGCTAAATGTTAAGGATTTATTCTTCATCACGAGTCGTGTAGATCCTAATCAGACATCGAAACACAAGCACGATGGCTGCTCTTGAACGGTATTGTTTAAAGCGCTCAAGTGTCATTTATCTCGTGGTTCCCATTGTACATATATGTGAACTCATACAGGACAAGTAGTTAACCCATTCCCTCCTTCTGACGCTTTTCAACTCCTCTGTAAAAGTCCTTTTTGAAACCATTGTGATAAATAGTTATAAACCATTGTGATAAAAGGAGCACATGGTTTAAAAACTACAAAATTCTAAACTATTTCATTTGTCTAGAAAATGCTCCTTTTCGGTAGATTTATTGATAGAGATTTGGTCTAAACAGTCTAGGAGGGACGGGGTTAAGGTCGGTACCCTGTAATACTTATGCTGAACAATACTTGTATTATGTCCGCCTAAACTATGGTCTGCTGCATTTTGTTTACATTGTGGTTCGTTCATGCTTTTGGTTGTGAAATACATTAGAACCTGATGAGACACCTTGTTGCTCCACATCTCACCTGCACCCAGGCTATTTGCAAACACAGGTCATGTCGAGCTTGACAAGATAAGGCTTAATATCACAATTTTTAACTACAGAAGAAACATAACTAGACCTTACAATATAGTCCGTAAATGTAAGTACAGTAAAACCTCTCTAATGCGGAATTCTAGTAGAGAAGAATTAAGATACTTTTAGGCAGGTGGCTGCTTAATGTAGGGTGAAAGTCGTGCGGAGGAGCTTTCTGCATGACTTTCACACTACATTAGGCTGTCACCTGTCTCCAATACCGATATATCCTGTTTAGAGAAGTTTAACTTCGTTACATCATCAGGGATCAATATAGGATTGTTCAATAAATGCACCCTATACCTGATAAATACGCTTTTAAACGCCTTGCAAACAGAGTAGACACAGATAACACGGCTCCTATAAGAGCCATCGGATCAGGGTCTGCTCTTAAGATCTAAGTCGACTGTTTTTCACATAATTGTGTCTATATGCCATTATAAACAGTAGCTAATTAGTATTAATACTGTTATTATTTATTTCATGAATATTTATCACGTGAAGGGTTAACCCATCGTCAAAACAAAGAAATATTAGTCTAATGTTGCCATTTTGCAGTGGATTTGAAGAAGAGATGCAGTGTGTCGCTGACTTGTACAATACCACAAAAAACATCTGTCAGCAACAAGCATGGTTGCTCAGTGAGAACAGTTTCCTTATAGGCCTCTTTGATCCCAGAAATTGTAAGCGAAAAGACCTTTTAACCCTTTCTCTTTTGTAAGCGCATTTCGACGTATTTGCAAACAGAGTAGACCCAGATTAGACGGCTCCTATAGGAGCCGTCTGATCAGGATCTGCTCTGTTTGCTTATGGTGTAACATAGATCTAATTCCACATCTTCTTCCTGAGCCAAAATGTCAAGTGCTCATAAACCATTATAAAAACAATCTTGTTAATATTCATGACGTCATAATATCTTACATGAATATACAACAGGGAATGGGTTAAGATCTCATTTTTCAAGATCATATTCTTGTCAAGGCTATGTGCTGTTTGATCCCATTCTTCTGAAAACGTCGATTTGAGAAGAAACGTGATTTAATGTGACTCACCGTGACTCTCTGTGTCTTGCCACTAGAAACAAGGACCACAATGGAAATAAGGGAAATATTTTCCTTTTTTGTGTAATCCTTGGTTTCTAGTGTGCATTACATGGCTTTTTATATGCTGTCTTAGTTATGTTTTGCCATGTTTTGTACACTTTTTACCGAAATAAATCCATCTATCTATCTATCTATCTATGTCCCGTGAAAAAAATCAACCCTGAAGCGATCCATTAAAACTTTTACTCCATGAATATTAAATTATGAATATTAATTAATTTAATTGTTGTGTGGACCGGCAAAGTGTTTGTACATGGCGGAAACTGTAGAATCATATCTATATTACATTATAAGCAAACATAGCAAACCCTGGGTCTTCTCTGTTTGCAAATACGAAGAAATACATATTTATGGAGTAAATGCTTAAATAATGACCTATTTCACAATTTACTACATACGTTTTTCAACGTGTTCATAAACAGGAGTATGGGCGTTGTAGCATCTCGTTTATCCAAGATAATACTCGGTTTCATCACATTCCTCTAAAAATGTTGATATAGACCAAAGTACTGACAGTATTGAAGGTTTCGGACATAATATATATTGTAAAGAATTGTCACACACAGGGCGATTCCAATAGCTCAACTTGCCACTTTGTGCCAATAGAGCCAAAATTGATAGTTTAATGTAGTAAAAAGCCATCACTCCATTATTTGAAAGTAAGGGTCGTACTTCTGCTACTATCTGGTGGATCATAACAATAATTATTATGCTTCATTCACTTATTCATATATACACTTCCACCAATTTTAGACATATTCCTTATGATTCTAAACACCCTACAAATAATTGCAAAATATACTGTGGGGTGATATTAACAATATGACAAATTGAGGATGGCAAAGTGGATTCTCTGTTTGGATTCAGAACTGTCTGACCAAAATCTAAACTGTTTACAACGTGTGACAATTTTGCCGTAGGCCAAAGTGCCTAAAACTGATCTTTTAGAAATTCAAATGATGACAAACCTGACGCAGACGATATTACAGATCTCTACAGCTTGCTTAATCCTTACAATGCTGGGTAATTTTTCGTCTGCAACAATTGCCGGATGTTCAATTCTTAAATAAACTTTCTTTCATTTTATGCAAAAATATGGTCAAGATGACAAACAGTTTGGATCCTGATGAGACGCAGAATTATGCGGCCTCTCATCTGCATCCAAACTGTTTGCATAGGTAATCACAGTTTCGCCGCTAGCGTGTGCAAAGAGTTAAGCGTATGGCCTCGAGAGATTTTAGCATGATGTAACAGTTGCCTTGCACTACTGACCACCAGTGCTGTAACCTTTATACTGTATTTCTGATGTGAAGAAGTCTATTACCCTTAATTTCCCTCATATAAACTTGTTTTCATGCATCTGCAAAAAGAATAGACCCAGATGAGAAAGTTCCCATAGGATTAGGATCTGCTCTGTTTGCTAATGGACCCACCTTCCATATTTCATTATAAATAGTTTGTAAGATTCCGGAACCGGATTGTAAGCCAAGCACTGCACATGCGCGTATTCTCTTAGGGGGATCCCCGCTAGGTAGAGCTCGTGCACTAGGGGTTTTCCAGGAAGTTTGAGTCGCAATCCATTTAATAAGGGTTTCGGTAAAGCCGAAACCCTAAAAAAGCGCGATTCCATGTCCAATGATAAAAGCGGCATCGATCATATTCTTCCCAGACTGAGAAATCTTCGATTGGTTTGCGAGGTCACCAATTTCTTAGGTGAGACGAAAATGAGGTCACACTTAACCTGTCAAAACACAATACAGTTGAATTTCGATATCTCGAACTTCAAGGGACCATACAAATTAGTTCGAGATAACAGAAGCTCGAGTTATCCGATTTCTGATCTGGACAATATCTTAACTTCATAGCTTAATGCAGGTCTCCTGTAGAAGCTTTCAGCATTACTTTAGACCTGTTTTAAGCTGTCATGTGTGTTTCTAGATATACGTAGTTATACATTTTAGAGCAAATCTGTAGTGTAGGTTTTGGAAGAACTGAACTATTAGTTTGAGTTATCTCGAAGTAGAGTTATCCAAGTTCGAGATATCGAAGTTCAACTGTATTTGGTTTTCAGTAATTTGGTAAAATTTCTCCATAGCGATTCCTTACCCCGTTACTCCAAAATTATTAATGTAAGAAATAATAATATCATGAATATTAATGAGATTAATTGTAATAATATCACATGCGCACGTGCAAATCATATTTATATTATATCATAAGCAAATAGAGCAGACCCTTGGTCTACGTTGAAAAGGCGTAGAAAGGGGGGTTTACGGAGCAATGGGTTATGTTATACGCATGGTAGTTCTGAAAAACTAGATGAATGCTGAAATATTTACTCCATAAATATGCATTTCTACTCCATCACAAACAGCGTAGATCCAGATTAGACGGCTCCCGTAGGAAATGTCTGATCCGGGTCTTTTCTGTTTGCTCATGATGTAATATAGGTATGATTCAGTCAGAAAATTCTATAGTGTTTGCCATGGTTTGTGTTCGTCTGCTGTTGTAACAACTAATCTAATATATATCTATAAAGTCATTATTTCATACATGTAAATGAATGGAGTAAATGGTTTGTCAATGACTGAACTGTAGAAAGCTCCTACTCCAGCGTCCTGCATAAATTTTATCCTACATTAACTCGCTCGTTGTTAATGGCACACCTGTGAACACATTCTCTAACAGATTGGCTCCAGGCGAGACACTGAGTAACGCGGTTTCTCGTCAGGACTCAAACTAATGAGATTATGTTTATTCATAGAATGGTGATACTATTAAAGGCATTTCAAAATGAATGTTGACCCGTTAACCACATGGATGCTGAGTCTCTGGTATTTGATACACAAAGTGATCAGGCTGGCTACTATCACAGAGGATCAGGGTATAATTGCATAACTTTATCCCTTCTGGTCACTTATGAAGGAACTTTGAGATACCTTTAAGCTGTTTCCAATTGCAAGAGACGTCATAACTTTTACAGATGGCAATACATAGCAGTTGTCGTCCTTTTCCTTTCGACATATGAAAGAAAAGGGACGACAACTGCACTTTAAATATCATGCAGAGGACAGCGTGTGTCAACGATTTTAAAACACGCGTGTATATACGTTTAATGAGTGATCGTTATACATAGTGAAATATCTCTATAGTGATAACATAGTGATAACTAAATGAATAACTATAGGGGTCTTAACCCTTTCCTCCATGAATATTCATGAAAGAAATAATGACTTCATGAATATTAATTAAATTTATTTACAATAGCACAAGGACACTGAAAGTTTCGGCCATGACAGAAACTCTAGATTCATATCTATATTACATCATAAGCAAACAGAGCAGGTCCTATAGGAGCATTCGGGTCTGGGTTTACTCTGTTTGCAAAGGCATAGAAATGCGTTTTTATGGAATAAAGGGTTAACACATGTGACTGCTTAATACGGGGCGCGAGTAATGCAAAAACCATAACTATCAACATGGATTAAGCTACCACCTGTATATAAAAAACCCTCTAATTTAGACTTCTCGTAAATATTTACTCCATAGCTACGCCTTTCTCTGTTCTTTTCTACTCCTCTCTGTTGCTTTCCGTGCCGTTTGGTTCCGTTCCAGTCATGCCCTATTTTGGTCTGCCGGTATCATTTGTTATTCTATTCTTTTCCGTTCCTTTTCAATTCTGTTTCAATCAATTAGTTTCTCTTTTATCATAATATACGAGTAATATATTATATCTTTACATCATATTATCATGCCATAGTATACTGTATATTATATAATTAAATTATATTGTATAATATTGATGTTTGATAATCCATGCCTGTGAAGGTTGTTTATCAAGACTCGCAATGCTTTGTCTCTACTTCCAGGCCCCTGTGACGACGGGTACGTGAAGATGGCTGGGGACAATCCAGCCTTAGTGGACATATGCAACACGGGAAATCTGTGTTACAACGTCACCGACAGCACCATAAACACCACAGTTATATGTCTCAACGCCTCCATAGCACCAGATCGTGCGTAAACATATATACATACGTGTATACAGTAAACTCTCTCTAAAGCGAAATTCTGGAAGAGACAACATTAGATATGTTTAAACAGGTGACTGCTTAATGCAGGGCGAAGTTCATGTAGAAATATCCTTTAGGAGCTTTCTGCATAATTGTTCCCCCTGCATTAAGCTGCCACCAAGACTGTTATTTATACTAAATTGATGGTAGTTTAGAGAGGATTTACAGTATACCTTTTCAGTTTCTTGATAGTATGGTGAAAATAGTTAATTATCACAGAACTTCCATCACAAACATAGTGTATCACCTTCGAAATTGTAGTAGACGAGAATTTAGACCTTTTTAGGCAATTGGCTGCTTAATACAGAGGGGAAGAACGTAGCATTAAGCATTAAGCTCCCATCCGTCTTATAACGTGATGATTGTGTATATTGCTAACTCCAAAGTACATTGAACATACATTAAACTCTCGATACTACGAAATCTTAGTAATTATTTTTGTCTTTGTACATGTAGGCAGGTGGCTGCTTAATGCAGGATGAAAGCCATACGAGAATCTCCTATAGGGGCTGTCGACAATTTTTTCATCCTGCATTAAGCTTCCTCCTATGTTAAAGAATAATAATGGTACATATTGGAGTGTTCTATTCATTGTACCTTCATTTATCCGCACACATGTTATCTGGGAGAGTTCGAGTCCACCGAGTTTACCATTGACTAGCACATTAAAACGGTGTGCTACATGTATCACCTTATTATCGTTTCTATAGTGAATCACCTTGTTAATGTTTCTTTCACTGCCAATCATATAGGTGCTTTTTGCATTACATTTGTCCTATGTTAAATAACCACCTGCGTTATAACACCACTGTGTCCAGTTCATATAACATTATTATTCCTCAATTTCATTTACAATGTTAATCTACCATAGGCCATCATGACATAGAAATACTGTCAAACCCAGCGGGAAAAAATACTGTCGGAAAAATACTGTCTTCCGCTACCATAGGCACGGAACATCTAGATCAGTAAGCGTATATTAAATTATGTGCGTGACGTCATCCGATTGACGTCATCGACTGACGCTTGCAACTTGATTAACAAACGTCATTTTGACAATTGTTTTGTTTAAATGTTTGAGAAATGTCGTGTTATGCGACCATTTCGGAGGAAGATCTGTCAAGATTTGACAGTGAAAAGAACTCCGCCACTACTTATAACGTGTGATGAATAGACATGTGATGCTGTTCCGAGATTTTTAAGCACCGAATACTTCTATACATTTTGTTTCGAACTGTTTGGTGTTGTCATTGAATAAATATTTGTTGTGGAAAATGATTGTGCTGTTCGGTATAATAAAATAAATATCACATCCTATGGAAAGCGTTAGCGCGTATTTTCACCCCGAGATACAGTAATGTCCACCTCGGCTAACATAACCAACCCTGGTTTAACAATACGTGCTGTCGCTCTCCATAGGATGTAGTATTTATATACTGTATAGATATAATTCTACAGTGCCTGCATCCACGTGTCATTGTAGAAATCAAACTAATTAATATTCATGATATAAATATTTCTTGCATTGATATTCATTGAATGAAGGGTTAAGTCGGGCGGTAGTATAATGCAAGACGAAAGGTATGCAGAAGGTCCCCTATACAGTTACTGAACTGTTTTTGTATACAGTATTTATTGCGCTAAATGAAATATTCGTTCCTCTGCAATTATGCTAGGTACATAGTACGTATATAATATATACTAAGTACAGTAACAGTACAGTACATTCGATTATCCAATTTTTTTGTATAGAGGCATTTAGACCCTTTTAGGCAGGTGGCTTCTTAATGCATGGTGAAAGTCATGCAGCAAGCTCTTCTAGGAGCTTTCTGCATTACTTTCACCGTGTATTAAGCTGTCACCTGTCTTAAAGATCGATAATGATACGTATTTTAGTGTTCGAATAATAGAAATTATACTGTACGTTAAATGTTACAGTGAAATGTGTTACGTAGTTTATGCAATATTTGCAACAATACTAGCTTCACACCTCGGGCCCATATGTCACATTTTCTCGTGTTATTGTAAGAATTATCCAACATATACATATAATACGAAATATAAATCAATAGTATGGTAAATGACTCTATATTCACCATTATCAAGAATTCTCAGCAAAACATATTAAATTATGCTTTCTTTACCACAATTAAACATGTTTTTAACTCATTCCCTCCTACTGGGGACTTCTGACGCCTCTGTAGGCCTAGACGAAGTGTTTTTGAAGCACTGTGATAAATAGAACATTTGCTTCATAGGAGAAGCTAATGCTCTATTTATCACAATGGTTTCAAACCTACACAGTTCTGAAAGTTTCGTTTTGTCCCATAACTTCCCGTTTTCGGTAGATTAATTCAAAGAGAGCGGGTCTTAAAATAGCCTAGGAGGAATTCGTTAGTGACATTGATAAAGGCGTCTAATCTGGATCGTTAAGTCCGGTGGTATACATTCCCATATAATGCCAAATGTGATCATTATGCCCAAGCGATTTCGAAAAATTCTGCTTTTTCTTCAGCCGGCGCATGCGCAGAGTACGAACAGTTATTGGCCTCGGTTGTAACGCTAACATTTCAGCAGTGTGTGGATGCCTGTCCTGGGACCTGTCGAAACAACGTGACAGGCGAACTTCCGTCATGCTGTTTGAAGAAGACAAGTGTGTACAGTAACAGTATTCTTTCACTTTATGAATATTTACATAGGAGATAATGACATCATACATATTAACTAGCTAATGTTTTATAAGGTAGAAGGCAGAAATTACGGAACCAGATAATTATTATTCCATAAGCAAACAAGGCAGACCCTTGATCAGACCACCCCTGTTGATCTAGTTGTACTCTATTAACCCTTCTCTTGCTATTCACGTCAATATACCTACCTGTAAATAGTGAAGACCCAGATGGGACAGCTCCTGTAGGAGCTGTCTCATCAGGGTCTGCACTAATTACAAGTTGATTGTACAACCAGTGCACTCCACAGCAGTGATTACACAGCAAAATACTTGTACACAGTGAAGATATATGTTATTATACAACAGGGCATGGGTAAAAAAGGAGAAATGTATTTTAAAATTTAGCAAGAGAAGGGTTAAAAGGCGTATTCATGCGATAACTAGCTAACTGTGTTTCGTTGACAATCTTTAAACGATATTGGCATGCGCATGTATGCCGCTCAACACTCTTGTATACACGTCCACCTGATTGCCTTTAAAAGCTGATGGTACAGTAAAACCCCTCTAAACTGCACGTTAAAGTTTGTATAAATATCGGTATTGGAGAGAGGCAGCAGCTTAATGCAGGATGAAAGCCATGCAGAAAGCTCCTCTAAGAGCTTTCTGCATGACTTGTATCCTGCATTAAGCAGCCAACTGCCTAAATGTATCTAATTTCTTCTCTACTAGAGATCCGGTTTAGAGGGAGTCCTGTACATTGAGATTAATTCTTCTCTGGTTTAGAGGGAGTCCTGTACATTGAGATTAATTCTTCTCTGGTTTAGAGGGAGTCCTGTACATTGAGATTAATTCTTCTCTGGTTTAGAGGGAGTCCTGTACATTGAGATTAATTCTTCTCTGGTTTAGAGGGAGTCCTGTACATTGAGATTAATTCTTCTCTGGTTTAGAGGGAGTCCTGTACATTGAGATTAATTCTTCTCTGGTTTAGAGGGAGTCCTGTACATTGAGATTAATTCTTCTCTGGTTTAGAGGAAGTCCTGTACATTGAGATTAATTCAGGGCGACATAAGGACATAAACTCCCACTAAGAGTAAATGCCGATCATATAAATGTGTAAGCATTTAAAACCATGTCTACGTTATAAAGGGAACTGTCCGCATTCGGAATTATAGCCGGGGACAACTTATAACCCCCTTACTAATTCACCTCACCCTCGCAACGAGACAAATAGTATTTATTCAAGTATTGTCGATCGTTGTTTCAGACGTTTACTTGATGAATATTCAAGTAAGAGTCCGTTCATTATGAATATAAACCAATTATTGTATTGACATATGAATATACTTCAATGTTTGGTTGTGGAGGTACAACATCAGATCTGTAACATACAAGCAAAGAGAGCAGGTTCTAATACGACATACTCACGAGTAGCTCTTTCATCTGGGTTTAATCTGTTTATCAATTAAAACGTCAAGGGTCTAACTGTTTGGCATTCTTATTTATGAAGCACATGAATCAGAAATTGAAAAGGTATTACCAACCTGATAGATGGTTAAGACTGATATTTAAAGCACAAGCTGCTTTGTGAATATTGTCTATTATTAATTAGCTCATGCAGAATGTCTCTCTTCTCAATATTATTAAAATAAAATTAAGTGAACCAAACCATGAAGTCAATTTTCAGTTTTGATCAAGAGGCAGAATAATTCTGTATATCACCTGTATCCAAACTGTTTGATAACTCTTTATTGTGTCTATGAAAAAGAAATGCTCTACATAGTAATCTGGAAGACAAAACGTTCTGTGGAATATAATGTCCTCATCATGGCAAATGTGACTCTATGTTATATAGTCAGATTTGTCCGAGGAATAGATAAGACGACTAACGTCAAACATTTTAAACCATTAATTCCCAAATTATTTAAGGAAAGCCCGTCCAATGTCTATGCTGGAACCCACCCATTTTACTTGTTGAGGGAGCACGGCACAAACCATAATTGGTAGTATAAGCCATTAACATCGATAGGTTCAGCAAACAGTGCAGACCCTTGAAGGAGCCCTCTGATCTGGATCTACACTGTTTGCCTATATCTTTTTCAAGGGGACACGGGACATAAATGGGTTAAAATACTCCTTTTACGACGGTTCTAAAGAGTGGCAACAACAAGGGGTTTGGTGAAGACATTACGGTTGTAGTAATTAAATACGTACCTTTATCTAATTGTTTGATGGTATTAACCCATTAGAATCAATGGCCCAACAAAGGAGCCCTCTGATCAGGGTCTGCACTGTTTGCTGAATTCATCAATGTCAATGTCTTATTCCACCAACTAGTTTGTTTGCTGTACCCCGTCCACATAAAAATGGATGAAATAATATAGGAATTAATTCACCATATAATCTATCTATATGTGAGTCCGTGATAGTGTGGCTCCAGACGAGACACACTGCGTTCCACAAGAATCAAACAGTTTTTGAAAAGAGTAAGAAACTTCTCCATGAAACCCGAAGCAGGCATTAACCGCCTTTATTTGGTTGTTAGGATCGAGATGAGACGCCGAGTGACTGGGAGTCTCATAAGGATCCCAGCTGTTTCACACTGGATCTTTTGTTTTTCAAAAGCTTTTACTATAGCATTTGGTCAATATTTGTCTCTAATGCTTGATCCCCCTAACTTTTAGGCAGGTGACTACTCAATGCAGGATGATAGTCATACAGAAAGCTCGAGGAGCTTTCTGCATTATTCACCCTGCGTTAAGCTGTCACCTGTCTCCAATACTATATTAAGTAACTGTACTTTATTCTTTCCAAAGCGGTCATCCCGCGGACACCAGGAGACGGCGGTGGTGACATGCTACATGTGGGTTATGTGGTTCTGATTGTCGTCGTTGTCATCATCCTTATCACCTTCCTCTTGTTTGGCGTTGTAAGTGACTTTGATTTGTTCCCTATTAGATGAAATTGACGTTATTAAAAACGCAGTGTTTAAAACACATTGGTTAAGAACACGAAAAATACAACAATCAGTATAAGACGTGATTTCTTGTGTCTTTCTGTTTTGAACAAGATTGCCATAAGCTAGGACTACTTGTAACTTTAAGTATTTCAGTCACATCACGACGTCCAGCTAAATAAAGGTGGAGGAAAACCCCAGATGCTCTTATGTGCAGGGGACGAATTGCATTGTTTCGTGCACAGAAGAGCATCCAGGTAGAACCACCGACCTACCGCAAGCCAGCTGGAAGACTTCCTCACATGAAAACATTTCAAAACATACGTGAGCTAAAGTGTATAGCAAGGTGTGAATGATGTGTTTGCTACGCCCGTATATGGTGTTATTATTTTTGCCTGAATATTCAACAGGTAAATGGTGAAAGGGTGAAATAATGAAGATATTATGGTTTGATGTTGATTTGTCGACTTGCTGTGGTAACACAGCTCTATACAATCACCACAATACTTCTTATTGGACACTCTGCTTTCAGATACATCACTTTCTTACACCCTGTTACATTACATATATCTCTATAGTTGGATCAGAAAGTAGTCCGAAATGAAACTAACCACACCGTCCAATCACCTTTTAAATCGACTCTCGCTGCGCGAGGTAACCACAGCTTTATCGATGGGGTAACCATAATCGATTGGACGGTGTGCTAACTCCAGTACAAAAAAAAAAGTAAAGTGTTTTGTGTGTATCATTGACAGTTCAACGGAAGAAAAGCCAAATGCGGGGCTTTCCCAATAAGTTGTGTGCCTTTGGGGTCATAGCAGAATTTCAGTGCCCTTATAAGAAGTTCAGAATCTAGTGTTTGTAGAAACTGTTTTCGAAATATTGAGCAAACATCATTGCATTTTGTTTGTTAAATACATTTGTGCAATAATCGAAGCGTGACGTGGCATGAAAGTAAGTCATCAAATATTCTCTGAATATAAACTGTATTACCAGTTTTATGATATGATAAAAGCTATTTATTCTTGATTCAGGCTGCTTCATCAAACTATCGACTCAGATAACCATGAAATACAAACTATTGGTTTTGCCAAGATTCTTGTCATTGAGCCCATCGCAGAGGTGTATAATGTGAGAGTAACGAACCGCAACCCTGCAAGGAGCTTGCTCATACATATGTATAGATCCCCGTATCGTTTAATTATTTCCTTCATATAAACAACTTCTCACGCCTTTACAAACAGAGAAGACCCAGATCAGACGGTTCTTGTAGGATATGATATAAATTTGATTCTATAGCTCTTGTCAAAGCAAAACAAACCCTTGAGAAGTTTACATTATAAATGTTCATGTAATAAATATTCGTGATGTCATTATTTCTCATGTGAATATTGAAAAGGGAAATATTTAGAACATGTTCGTTAGAGAGTTTTAATTGTATTTTACAGTTGTACTGTGCCAGGTACCGCAAGCTAATGAAGCGAGATCAACAGGTATAGTGTTTATCTATTAACATTTGTTTACAGAATGATGTCCAGATAAGACGCTTACATTTAAACATTTTCAAGAATAGCTCCTTTATTTCTCCACCAAACCCTAGTCTGTGAGCACTCTTAAAAATTGCCGTCTCTTCGAGATGATTCTAAAGAGTCGTCATAGTATAGGGTTAGGTTAAGAAATTACGAGTTCAGTATTTAGGTACGCACCTTTATAAATATGTAGCTCTGTTTAACGCTTGCCGCCAAAATGTTTCATTTACAAACTTTAAGATAGCGAGTATACTTTCCTTTGTTTCGTTTTCTCTACAACGTTACTGATGTGTTACACAGTTTTCTGCATCACTTTTACACTGCATTAAGCAGCTTCCTGCCAAAAAAGTCAAATATTCTTCCCTACCGGAACTCCGGTTTAGAGTTTATTTCTGTATGCTCACCAAATCGCTACTTGCGTGTAAACAGTTATTTGATACTCAAGTCGGCAATAGAATAATTATGTGTTCCTTTATAGATATATTTAGAGGTATTCAACATTGTATGAAAGAAAAAGAGATCAATAAGACAACAAAGGAAGTAATTACACGGTTAGGTACAGGTACACATACTAAACACATTAGAAGTCAATGTGCTATTCGTAAATTTTGTTTTACAATGTTTTCTATTTATTATTCAATATCTCTTCTGTTTCAGCAAAAGCCGAACTTTACAGATATGTCAATACAGAACAGTGTTGTATAAACCACAATCTCGATGGTCGAACTTTACAGATATGTCAATACAGAACAGTGCTGTATAAACCACATTCTTGATGGTCGAACTTTACAGCCATGCCAAATACAGAACACCCCAGAATAATTCAATGAACATTTAGAAGTATACAGAACAGCGCGACATAAAGCACACTATTTACGCGATGTTTAAATGTTAAACCTCTTGTTGTGGTCAGATTAGAGGGATTTTACTGTACGTATATGCATAACAGCGCGATGTAAAGCACAATCTCTTCACGGTGCTTTAGCTTTAGACCTCTTTTTGATGGTCACATTAGTGGAGTTATACTCTATGCCCATAAGGGAACAATCTCTACGTCAGACCTCGTTCTTGTGGTCACATTAGAGGGGTTTTACTGTATGGCTTTACAGAACAGCGCAGTATAAATCACAATACCTACACCATGTTTAAGCTCCTTTTTTGTGGTCACATTAGACGGATATATGTCTATACAGAATAGCGCAATATACAGCACACAATACAGCACAATATACAGCACACTATACAGCGCAATATACAGCACAATTTCTACGCTATGTTTGTTAGCTTCAGCAGACTGAGGGCGAGTATGTGATTTCTTTGCAGTTTGGATCCTGATCAGACGCTGATTTAAATACTTACAGATTTAATACACTCAGTGTGGATTGTGACTACTCTGTAAATATAGTAGTAGTTAACACTTTACCTCATATAAACGTTTTTCACGCCTTTGAAAACAAAGTAGACCCGGATCAAATGGCTCCTATATGAGCCGTCTGGTCAGGGTCTTTCCTGTTTGCTTATGAAATTATATAGATCCCCTTGAACAAAGTACATTTTGAAAATTAAATTAATGATTATTCATGATGTGAACAACTCCCAAATAAATATTCATAAGGGAAAATGTTAGGTCTCACCCTGCCAAAACACAATGTCTGCTCAAATTCTGATGTTTTACTTACTCCCGAATTGTTCATAATTAGATATTATTGACCGAGTGTCCTGGTGAAACTACGAGTTACTTGGCGTCTTATCTTTATTCAAACTATTTGATGGTCAGATGGACAAAAAGCATTTGAAAACACAGAAGACCCGGATCAAACCGCTTCTATAGGAGCCGTCTGTTCAGGACCTGCTCTGTGTGCTAATGAAAGTTGATATGTCTGCCTTCAGTTTCTAAAATGGCTACAATGTTACACCTTCAGTATTTCATTATAACTATTGTGTCCATGAATATTCAGTAGGTATTTAATATTGGAATAAACATAGAACAGAGAAAGGGTTGATGTTAGACATGTTAACTTGGTTGTACAAAGGGTTTTATTTATTTCAAACTGTTGTTACTGTTTTCTGCCACTTAAATAAAAACAAACATTTTACGTGAATGTTTCTCTTCAATTCTCTGACGATCCATTACATATACACGCATTGCATGTTGTTTTGTTGATTAACGTCCTATTCTGCTCGTTATGGCTAATTGGCGCTACAGAGACAGACGGGTTCATAGCTTTTCTTTTATTACCCGGCTCGTTTAGATGCCCAGTGTAAAGCACTTATATATCGCACTTCGGTGTAATAAATATATATTTAAGAAATAAAAATGAAGAAAATAAACAAATATTTCTATATAAAAGAAATGCATACCTCAACTGTAAACGCAAAACAAAACAATTTTCTAAAAAAAGAAGGCTTTAAACTAGCAAATCTGGCAAAAACTGATTCAAAACTATTTTGGAAAACTATAAAGAAAAACTTAAAAAGAAACAAACATAATGTTAATTAAGTAAAATTAAAAGATATGTATACACATTTTAGCAATGTATTAGGATCAAAACCGACACCTACTGCAAATGCAACAAATAACACGCACCAACAAAATAGTATCTTCTTGGATACAGCCTTCACAGAAAGTGAGGTAAAACCTGCTGTGTTATCTATCTATCTATCTAATCTATCTAATCTATCTATCTATCTATCTATCTATCTATCTATCTATCTATCTATCTATCTATCTATCTATCTATCTATCTATCTATCTATCTATATATCTATCTATCTATCTATCTATCTGTCTATCCATCCGTCCATCCATCCATCCATCCATCCATCCATCCATAGTTCTTTCTATCTATCTATCTATCTATCTATCTATCTATCTATCTATCTATCTATCTGTCTATCTATCTATCTTTTTATCTATCTATCTATCGATCCCATCTATTGATCCCATCTATCGATCTATCTTATCTATCTATCTATCTATCTATCTATCTATCTATCTATCTATCTATCTATCTATCTATCTATCTATCTATCTATCTATCTGCTATCTATCTACCTCTCTGTCTATTAATCTATATATCTATCTATCTGTTTATATATCTGTCTATATGTCTATCTAATTATCTATCTATCCATGTATCTATCTATCTCTCTTTCTCTCTCTCTCTTTATCTATTTATCTCTCTATCTATCTATCTATCTATATCTGTGTCTATCTATCTATCTATTTATCTATCATATATCTATATATCTGCTATCTATCTATTTATCTGTATATCTATCCGTGTACATGTGTCTGTATGTAGGTGTACCTGTGCGTTTCTGTATATCATTATATCTATCTCTTTCTTCTTTCTCTTTCTATATCTCTCTCCTCTCCCCCTTTCCATATTTCCGTCACTCTTTGTCGTTCTGTGTATGTCAGTCATTGCCGAACCATGTATGCCTTTACAGTTTCAAAAAATCTATAATATATGAGAAAGTAAGTAAACATTGTCCCGAATCTGGGTGTTTTGCAGCAGAATAAAGGCAAAACCATTGATTGTTTTCAAAGAATGTACGCGTCCGCATAGTTCCATGTATGGCTAAAGGGTTGAGCGTCCATAATTAGCAGCATACAGTGTACGCTGACCGTGCGATTACATGTAGTATGTAACGTTTTTCAAAATTTGATAATGAAAATATGCATTTCTTCAATTTCATTTTAGTGAATGGAAAGAAATACAGTTAACCTCCTTCAAACTGGACATTCAATTTAGTATCAATGTCAGTGTAAGAGACAGATGACAGCTTAATGTAGGCTGAACATTATGCAGGAGCTTTCTGCATGAGCAAGAAACATGTACATATCGGTAATAGAGCAGGTATTCACGTTAAAACGGGATAAGGACAATGCGTTGTAGTGTAAAGCAAATATTAAAAAAAAAACAACCACAAACTCCATAGTTGCATCAAACTTCAGTAAATAAGGGAAACCCACTACAAGATGAATCGAACAGAGTGTACACATATACCGAGATTGCATCTGCCCCGTTATCTTCAATTTTCTGAGCAGAGAGCATACCGTTTTCAGTCTTTAGTCAGCTGATTTAAATGATACGTCTTTCTAAAGATGTGGCTGGTTCGTAATTAAATGTAGAAATTGTATGTCTATTTTCTCACAAACATACACTACGAGTGTCAGTAGTTTAGATTATACCTTGACGTTGCTTAACATATCTTCTGGGTCCAAACTGTTTGCAAAGGTAAATGCCAATCTGCTCGTACCATGTTAAGCATGTGTCTTTGTGCGAGTTTACTTCCTTTATGATTACCAAGCTGTAAGGTATTTACACCTTGTGCATAATTCAGAGAGCCATTTAAAACTGTTGTTTAGTTCGACAATAGCACAATAAATGAATACTTATCGGGCCAAGGTTTAATTCAACTGAACCTACAAGATACATATCAATCAAATTAATAATATGTAGACACATATAGCACGTAAATACAGGAAACCCCCCCCCCCCAACAAAACCAATCGTCCAATAAAGTGTAAATATCGGTCTTGGGGCTGTTGACAGTTTAATGCAGGATGAAAGTCGTGTAAAAAGCTCCTCTAGGAGCTTTCTGCATGACCTTCATCCTGCATTATGCTGTCAACTGCATGAAAGTAGCTAAAGTATTCTCTATTAGAAATCCGGTTTAGTCTAGAGGGGTTTTACTGTATTGGCCTCCCGTCGGGCGAATACGTGTTATCAAATGATTTATATCTTCCCATTATACGCAGGGTTTACAATTCAAAACAACTCAAATTTATGGCACAGATACCCGAAGCACGGTGTATTGTGATGACGGTGTACATATATCTTGTAAATTATGGCGGAAGGGACGGACGAGCACTGTATTGCTGGAAATGAGCCCGTGTATGACTTCTATTGTGAAATATGCAGAGAAAGTGGACAATATCTTGAGGCAGAAGGATTCTGTGTGGACTGTGGCGACTATTTGTGCTCAACGTGTGTAAAATATCATACACGATCTAGGTTGACTATCAACCATGACGTCCTGGATAAACACAATATGCCCAAAGACAAACCATTGGCATATAACAAATGCAGCAGGGTTATTGAAACAAAATGTAAAACACATCGTGGAAAAACAGTGGAATATTACTGCAAGAAACATGATTACCTTGGTTGTGGCACTTGCTTTATAATGAGCCATAGCACTTGTAAAAGTAAATTCTTTATTCCTGAAGTTCCTGAAAATTTTGAGAAAAGTCAGGAATTTCAGTCTTTTGTTGAACACTTGACCACCATTTCGAAAAGGTCCTCCGCCGTCATTCAACTGTCACGTGACAACGCCACAAGAGCTGAACACTGCTGTAAGCACACTGCGAATGAAATAAGACATTTCCGGGAAGAAATTAATAAACGTTTAGACGATCTGGAAAATAATCTTATTAAGCAGGTAGAGGGGATGAAAAAAGAAAATGTTGAGGCAATGAAGTCTATATCAAACAAGGCGATGGTTATCTCAGGAGACTTGGAACAGATTACATCAAAGATTAAGGGTCTTCAAAATGATAGAAAAATATGCCAGTTATACATATCCATGAAAGAATGTTCAACTGAAATCAAACGTATGGAATCAACCCTTGTTGAAACGGAAAACGACTGTGTACGACTGTATGACTTTGAACCGAGTTCGAAGCTGACAGAAATATGCAAAGATGTTGATGCGTTTGGACACATTCATTTCCGGGAAAAGGGTCGTGTATCTCAAGGCGACGTCATTATGGATCCAAAGAATACCACAGCGCTACTGATGTCTGATATTGATCTGACTTCAGACATAAAGTCACCATATTGTCAATTAGTTGGCTCGACTGTTTTAACCAAAGACCAAATGATCGTTACCGACTGGCTACACTGCACGGTTAGTCTCTTAGACACGAAGAAACACGATCTTATCTACGACATGCAATTTTCCAGCAAACCCTGGGATGTATGTGCAATTAGCAAAACCCAAATAGCAATAACTGTTCCGGATGAGAATGAAATCCTTGTACTTCAAGTAACAGATCGTCTAAGCTTGGAACGAAAGATAACCGTGAATGGCCAATGTCGTGGTATTGCGTACAGCCGTAACAGACTGGTGGTTACCTTTGATTATCCTCCAAAGCTTGAAATAATTGATCTTCATGGTAACGTGGTCAAACGAATAGAGAATGACAGACGTAGAGGTAAAATGTTTCATTGGCCATGGTACGTTTGCCTCAGTACTGATGAGGAAACTATCTATATATCTGACACCAAAGCTAACAAAGTGCTGCGTCTGACATTTAACGGTGAAATACTGTCTGAGTATACTGACAGTGAACTGAAGAGTCCTTATAAAGTTTGTGCAGATGAACGAGGAAACATTTATGTTGCCAGCGAAATTACCAAATCTGTTCACATGATAACGCCGGACTGCTCTAAGATCAAGATCCTCCTGACACAGGCGGATGGACTTACAAATTATGTGTATTCCGTGAGTCATTGTCATGAGACAAACAGACTGTTTGTTGGAATGCAACACTACAGCAAGATAAAAGTGTTTCAGTTACAGTGAAGGTTAAAATGCGCGAATCAGTTTTCTAATACACTATCTATTTAGGTTCCATGGGTTGTATTAACCCATACACCGATGTTTAACACGATGCAGGGCTACAGATAAGGGTGTGTACTAATTACTAAAGTCGTCATTTCTCCACCAAAACCTATACATGTATTGTGACCAATCTTTAGAATTGTCTCGAAAAGTATAGGATTTGGAAGATAAACAAAAGGATTATTCTTGAAACTGTTTTAATTTGCGCGTCTTATCTGGAACTCTGAATTAATGTCTGCACATATATATGGATCTGGTGCAAGTTTATATACTTCCGTTTCGATCAAGCTTTTATACGACTAATTAATGGGTGTTAAACAAGTTAGACCCTGATGAGACGCCCGGTTAGTCTGTGTCATATCTGGATAATATTAGTTACTCGGTGTTTCGGCAGGGTGTACGGCTTGAAATACGGAATCCAAAACCGCCATACAACGCGTATACCCTGCGGATACACCACCTAACGAATTTATTTCCAGTCTGGGTCCATTACAAGAAAAAATGCATGCATAACCTAACGAAATCCTGTATATTTAAGTCCTAAAAAACTTGTTTACTTGCAGCGCGTGCGATGTGGGCAATCGGGAAAAACAAAAGAAGTAAGATACAAACACGTAGATGCTAGCCAGTGTTTATGAACTAATTCTGTTTATTTCATAGAAAATAACCGCCTTATAAACTAAGAAATTGAGTTTGTTTATGCGAATCGATGTAGGATGATGAAACAAAACAGATCAGTCACGTGACAAACTTGAGTCCCGTACACCTCGGATCAAACGGTTTGTACGATTTCTTACACTCCGTTCACGTGGGCGGTCTCAGCCAATCACATTCCCAGAATGTTTGATGACTGGACATAATGGGCTGAACTCATACAATGACCTATGAACACAAAAATAGCTGGACAACGCAGAAGCCGTACAATAAACAGAGCAGACTCTGATCAGACAGCTCATAAAGAACCATCTGATCTGGGTCTACTCTGTATGCAAAAGCATGGAAAGGCGTATATATGCAGTAAAGGGTTCAATGATTTTCTGGGACATGGATGTGTTTCATAAACGTCTACCTTTCGGTGGTTTACTTTGTATTCCTATAGTCAATCACAGAATAGTAATGGACACAGTATTTTTATTCTGATCAGCCCTTGGCACATTACGGGTGAATTCGTAATAGTATTAAACAGGTCATTATTAAACATGTTAAGCGTTCAATTCTGGGATGGATATCCATTGTGCTATCAGTAATTGAAGTACATTTTCATTTATTATCTTTCAAAACCTGTGTTAAAATAGAAACCGTTTGGATTATGATGGATTCGGATGGAAAGCAAGCTATATGCCACTATTAAATGTCAGTTATTTTGTATTCATAGTACATGTATCATTATTTCTCACGTGAATATTCATGAAGTAAATGGGTGTTTATGTGATGACCCGGCTAACACACCTTCCATAATCGGGCCTTTCCGCAAGTGTATGTTCCGTATAAGGATCACTACATTGTCATAGTTATAGTCAGCAAATGTTGCTGTAGAAGACATCAATTTAATTGTTATAAATATGAGTGAATGAGTTGGGTTTTACGGTACTGTGACACTGAATCAGTCATATAGCGCCGATGAATGATGAGATGACATGATGAAGAGGAATGATTTCAGAAAAATGTTATAATTGTAGTCAACAAAATTGTAGCAGTTTTCGTCGTTATAAGTAGACAACAATTTTATGTTTTCAACTAGAACCAGTAAGATGTTTAGCAGACATCATTTTCATTGTAACAATCTTAATTACCAAGAGTTTAAGTAGACAATAATTTTACTGAAACAACAGAGCTACAGATAAAGGTGCGTACTCAAGTATTAACATCATCATTTCTCCACCAAACCCTGTGTTGTGACCGCTCTTTAGAACCGTCTCTTTGAGACAGTATAGGGGTTTGTGGAGAAATAAAGTTATCCATGAAAATGTTTAAATTTACGCGCCTTATCTGGATCTCTGTTACCAATAGTTTAAGCAGACAATAATTTCATTGATACAACTGGAGTCAACAAGAGTTTTAGCAGATAATACGTTTATTGCATGATAAAGTATATTTATAAGTATTGGTTATTGAATAACATTTGCAGCGTACATATATTTTGTACATGGGCTTATTATAAAACAGACAGCAGTAATGTTCTCCACATTTAATCCTTTCCCTGATCTACGTTTTTTTCCTAATTTCAATACCTACTGAATATTCATGGTCAAAATAGTTATAATGAAATACGGAAGGTGAAACAATTTAGCTATTTTAGAAAGTAGAGACAGATCTTTTAAATTCTACTAGCAAATAGAGTAGACCCTGATCAGACGGCTCCTCTAGGAGCCGTCTGATCTGGGTCTACTCCGTTTGCAAATGCGTGAAAACACGTTTATATGAGGGAAAGGGTCAACAGAGAAGCTTTAATAAATGATTCACCATGTAATTGTCTTTAAATGTAATTTTGTCTTGCCCGTGTATTATTTTATTTTTTCATAAACACTTATGCCATGAACTGCGTATCAACGATAAATAAAAAACAGTTTGGATCCAGATTAGATGTGCAATTATGATAGAAATTTTGGCATTAGTGTCGTTTTTTTGGAAAGTTTGTAAGAGAACGAAACAACCGGAGCAGACATTTTAAAACAAAGAAAGTTCTCAAAGGAAGTTTAACCCCATAGCCCGCCTGTCACAACTATAGTTGCATTTGCAAACATTGTAGACCCAGATGAGAGAGCTCCTATATGGAAAATTCATGCTTTTGGCTGGAAAAACCATTTCAACATATCCTGTATATTTTGTAAAGAGTTGCCTAACTTGTATTCAAAGAAGACAGGGTGATAAACATGTGGTGGGTTAACGGTTTGTTATAATTGACCGGTTAAATAGAAGTGTAGATGCAGTCCGTACTGCTATATCAGAGTTTCATTTGTCTCCGTCCAATGTTCTATATAGACTTATAGAGCAGTCAAGATAGACCCCTTCAAATAAATGAGTTGCAATAACTATTCACTGGATTTACAACCCTACCTCTATAACTTTAGTGCGAGGTCTATAATTATAAATCCCAATTTTAGACACTCATTGCCGTCAGTCCAATGTCCAGATCAGATGGGCGGCTATTATAAGACACTCATTGCCGTCAGTCCAATGTCCAGATCAGATGGGCGGCTATTATAAGACACTCATTGCCGTCAGTCCAATGTCCAGATCAGATGGGCGGCTATTATAAGACACTCATTGCCGTCAGTCCAATGTCCAGATCAGATGGGCGGCTATTCATAAAGGAGCTTTCTGCTGCTTACCATTCATCCTGCATTACGCGACCACTCGCATTAAACGATCGAAATTCTTTTTTAATTACGGTCCGGTTTAGTGACGATTTACTGTATTTGTGAATTAAGATCTGACATCGTATGAATTTGTCATTGAAACCTACGTCTGATTCAGGAAAAGTATACTATAGTCATTATAAAATACTGCAAGCCGTATTACGAGTAGGACTAATCCTTCCTTAAGCGGACATAAAAAATAAGTCTTAGTATGGGTCGGTAAGGCAGGCAGTAGCTTAATGCGAGTCAAACGTAATACGGAAAGCTATAGGATCTTTCTGCATTACGTTGTTCCTGCATTCAGCAGCCATTTGCTTCTATTGACTCATATGATCAATAAATCAATGGCTGCTTAAAACCGGTTCTACTGTCGGTACGTACTTTAATGCATTTACAGACAGAGTAGACCTAGCTCAGAGGGATACAATAGGGGGCCGTATGACAAGGCTCTGATCTGTTTCTTTATGAAAGTATATAGATCGTATCCTACATTGTCTACCATGACCATAGCTTCTTGTGTTAACCCTTCGCTTGCTGAATTTTAAAATACATTTCCCCTTCTTTACCCATGCCCTGTTGTATAATTACATATATCTTCACTGTGTACAAGTATTTCGCTGTGCAATCACTGCTGTGGAGTGCTCTGATTGCACAATCAACTTGTAAATAGTGCAGACCCTGATGAGACAGCTCCTGCAGGAGCTGTCTCATCTGGGTCTTCACTATTTACAGGTAGGTATATTGACGTGAATAGCAAGCGAAGGGTTAATATGCCATTTGAAAGATTAATCAAATTAGTATCATTATTTCTTAAATAAATAAGCGTAAGGTAAAGAGTAACAAATACTCCATGTAATGTAAACACCCAACATATTGAACACATTCCCATATAGGCTATTTTTACACTTAGCCTCTTTGAATAAATCTACCGAAAATGAGCATTTACTAGAGGAAAGGAACATTAAAGAAATGTGTAGTTTCGAAACCATTGTTTCCAATGGAGCAAATGCTCTATTTATCACAATGATTTCAGAAAGTGACTTTTACAGAGGCATCAATATAATCGAATGGGTTAAGCCCCATTCACTAAGTGTACTGGCCCACATCTGCAAACAGTTGTTTCTGCAAGACGCCTTCTTTACAAAATGCGTTGTTGAGTACACTGTCGAAACCTCTGATCTGATTAGCTGTATTTATACTGGTTGTATAAGCGGTTTTGGGGACACTAGGTATTAATTGATCGAACACGCTGAACCATTTTTCTTTTAACGGGGTTGCAAACAGAGTAGATCCAGATAAAAACAACACCCGTATGGTCTGGTCTGTTTGCTTATCTGATTTTACAGTTTCTGCTTATGTGATTATATAGATATGATTCTACAATTTTTCTCATGTTTGAATTCAGATAATATATGTTCATGATGTCGGCGTCTCATCTGGATCCAAACTGTTTGCATAGGCATTGGCAGCGAAAGGGTTAAGTTATGCAGGTGGAGTTTGTCAGCTAGTGTAAATATTACATTAAACACAATTAAGAGTGTATCGAAGAGATAAGACTTATTACGTCCGGTGCGCTAGTTAGAGTCGATAAGTTATACTTCCGTTTATCCTTGTTTTATATTTTTGCATCGACCTTGGTCTATTCAGAACGAGCAATACCAAGGTCAAACTGGACTACTGAACAGAACAGTAAATGAGTCATGTCGTGACAATGGTAAGTGGTTAACCTCGACCAAACATACAAATCACATGTCTAGCAATACACAATAGGGAACGATTATCACGTGATCGCTAAGCTGGTTAGACAGGCTGAATAAATATGTTGATGGCGGTTTATCTGTGAAATTATGACAGAAGGAACGAATAAGAACATCTGTCTTATTTTAGATAGTGATGGATCAGACATCGTGTATGACTTTTACTGTGAAGTATGCATGGAGGGTGGACAACATCTGGAGGCAGAAGGATTCTGTATGGACTGCGGCGATTACTTGTGCTCAACGTGTGTAAAATATCACAAGCGAACAAGATTTACTATCAGCCATGACGTCCTGGATAAACAGAATATGCCGAAGGACAACCCTTTGCCATACGTTAAATACAGCAGGGTAATTGAAACGAAATGTAAAATACATCAAGGAAAAACCGTAGAATATTACTGCAAAGAACATGATTTCCTCGGCTGTGGAACGTGCTTCATAATGGACCACAACACATGCAATAGTAAATACTGTATTCCTGAAGTGAAAGAAGGCTTCGAGCAAAGCCAGGAATATCAATCTTTTATGGATAACTTGAAACAAATTTCAGTTCGATCGTTTGACGTTATGCAACAGTCACTTGACAACATAACAAGAGCTGAACATTGCTGTGAGAAAACTGTGAGTAGAATAAAACAACTGCGAGCAGAAATTAACGAGCGATTGGATAAGCTGGAAAAGAAACTCATAAAGAAGGCTATAAGTATAAAAACAGAAAATATTGAATCAATGGAGTTCACATCAAACAGGGCAGAGAAAATATCAGAAGAGCTAAAACAAATGACATCAAGGATAAAGAGTCTAGAAACTGATAGGAAAATATGCCAGTTATACATAGTCATGACAGAGTGTTCACGTGAAATTCGACGTATGTCATCGACTCTTGAAGAAACAGAAAACAACAACTATATACAACTGTATGACTTTGAGTCGAATTGGAAGGTGACAGAAATATTGAAAGATGTCAATGGCTTTGGTACGATTCAGGTACGGCAGAGAGATCTTTTATCTCAAGGTGACGCCATTAGCGATTCAAAAGCTACCAAAGCACTGCCTATGTCAGACATTGATCTTACGTCAGACAAACATTCATTATCTTACAACTTAACAGGCTCGGCTGTCTTGTCCGGAAACCGAATGATCGTTACTGATTACAATAATAAAACTATTAGTCTCTTAGACACGAACAATCGCAAACTCATGCATAGCAAGATCGTTACAAATGGGCCTTGGGATGTTTGTGTGATCAGTGAAAAACAAGCAACAATAACTGTGCCGAGTTCCAAGCTTATACTTGTACTGACAGTAACAGATGTTCTTAGCCTGAAAAGGGAAATAACCGTGAATGGCGTATGTCGTGGTATTGCATACAGCCAAAATAGGTTGGTGGTTACGTTTGGGAATCCTCCTAAGCTTGAGATAATCGATCTCCAGGGTAACGTGATAGAACGAATAGAGAATGGAAGAGACGGGTGTAAACTGTTTAGGTGGCCTGGATACGTGTGCATCAACAACGAGGAAGACACCATCTACGTATCTGACCACAAGGCAAACAAAGTGCAGCGCCTGACATTTAACGGCGTAATTCTATCTGAATATACTGACAATGAACTTAAGGGGCCTCATAAGGTTTGCACAGATGAGCGTGGAAACATATATATTGCCAGCTTTGAAAACAGATCAGTTCACATGGTACAATCCGATTGCTCCAAGATCAAGATCCTATTGACACTGACAGATGGACTTACCAAGTATGTGCGCTTAGTAAGCCATTGTCATCAGACAAATAGACTGTTCGTTGGAATGTTCAACCACAGTAGGATAAAAGTGTTTCAGTTACTGTGACAATTCAGAACTAGTTTGTCAACGTAAGCCGGCCCCTGAAAACGTTATTACATGTGCCTATACAGTAAAACCTGTCTTAAGCGACCATTCATTTAATAACACCTATATGAGCTTTCTGCATTACATTTGACCTGCATTAAGCAACCACCTGCCTTGCCAGATCGTAACTATGTTTTGACGGTCGTTTAAGACAGGTTATACTGTAGTATCCAATCAGATTAGTCATTACCAATGAGTAACACATGTCATCAGAATCCAATCTATCTTGGACTAACATTGTAGTTTTGCTACGCAATGAAGGATACGTAATGACGTGGTTGTGAGAGGGTTAACCCTTTACTCCATGAAAATCTATGCTAGAAGTAATGACATCATGATTATCAATGATATTTATCTTAATTCTAGTGGAAGACCACATGAATGTATGGCCACGGCAGAAACTGTGTTCAATGTACAGTAAAACCTCGATACTAGGAAATTGTACTAGTGAAGATTTTGTCTTTGTAGGCAGGAGGCTGCTTAAAGTAGGGTGAATGTGATATAGAAAGCTCCTCTAGGAGCCTACATTCAGCTGTCGCCTTTGTTAAAGATCAATAATGGTCCCTATTGAGTATTCATAGTGTTGCTAAAGGGTTAACCCAACAGCAAAGCTGTTGGAGATGCCTTACATAGGCCGATCACTACAATCCCCCTCTTAACCTTTAGGAGCCAGGCATATACCCATGCCCTGCAAACCAACATGCCGCTAAGCCTTTTTATGCACTCTCGCATACAAACCGAATTATCCTAGTTGCCAATGAAATCATTCTAATGGAGGAAAAGTTACTGGCCTCTACCAGGATTCAAGCCTCGGACCCCTAGACTACAAGTCCGACACTCTAACCATGTTGCTAAAGGGTCAGCCCAACAGCAAGGCTGATCGCGATGCCTTTCATAGGTCGATCACTAGAAAAGAATCGTGTTTGTACCGTAATCATATCTATATTATGTCATGACTCATACCTAATCAGACGGCACCTACAGGGGCCATCTGATCGGGTTCTACTCTGTTGTCAGAGGGGTGAAAAGACTTGTTCATGGAGTAAAGGCCTGTCGTACGTCTGGTAGAGTATACCACCCACACTTATTTTAACAATCTGCTACTACTGAATGAATGGCTGGTTCACTGAAATCTGTTTGGTATTGTTAGTTTTGATATTTTTACATTTTGACATTAATGGCTTGATCTGCATAGAATTGTTCTGAGCAAACCTTACATGGAAACATTACACAACACTGTCACAGAGTAAATTTACTCTGCAACACAAGGTGTAAGAACAACGTATCTTATTCTTAATGAGCTTACTTGTCCAAGAAGTAAAGCAGACGACAGATTTGATGACACTGGCAAAGTATTTGTTTATGTCATAGAGATAGCCTTTTGGCATGACTTGTCATCAGATATCTAATATAATCAGAAGTTCGAACTATACATTTTTTAAATTTCATTTCAAAGGCATAATCAGAATATGCTATGCTAATCAGAGGCCGAATTACGCGATCACTCTTGCAGTTGTATAAACAGTGTACAGTTGAACTTCGATATCTCGACTCGGATAACTCGAATTAAAAGTTCGGTTCTTCCAAAATTTACAATACAGAACTGTTCTAAAGTGTATCATTACACATACACAGAAACACACGTGACAGCGTAATACATGTCGAAAGTGAGATGTGAACTTGTGATATTGCTCATATTGTAAATATGATGACTCGAACTCTTGTTATCTCGAACTAATTTGTGCGGTCCATTTAAGTTCGAGATATCGAAGTTTAACTGTGATACTTGAAATGTCGTGTTTAAACAATTGTAATGCACACAAACATAACGACTACCCAAACACTGATATGTTAAATATCTGCAGAAAAACCCCCAGACCTATTGTCACAGCTTGGATCCTGACGTGATTCTGAGTAACTCGGTGTCTCATCTATACACGGTTGCACCTAGCAGGGTAAGGACAAAGTACATCTTCCTTTAACGCTTTCGGCACCAAAGGCAAAATCGTGATTCCATATGCAAACAGTTTAGATCCGGAAGAGACACCGAGTTACTCGGCCTCTGTTGTTGCCCTGTTTGTTTGTCAGCAACCTTAACATTGGTCATAACTTTTGAGCCAGTACAGATAGAGACTTGATATATGGCATGCTTATGTATCTGATAAAGCCGCACATTTTGAGGGTAACATGTCAAGGTCAAGGTCATCCTTCAAGGTCAGAGGTCAAATATATGGGTAAAATCACCGACTTTAAAATTGGCCATAACATTTGGACCAGTAGAGATAGAGACTTTATATTTGGCATGCTTGTGTATCTCATGAGGCTGCACATTTTGAGAGGTAACATGCCAAGGTCAAGGTCATCCTTCAAGGTCAGAGGTCAAATATATGAGGGGGCATAGTGTTTCACAAACACATCTTGTTAAAACAGAAACGAAGAAAATCTCTCTTTACCTAATATAGACGACACAAATGTGAAGACAACAATTATTCGGTGCCGAATAAGTCAATATGCTTACAAAATTGTCAGAATGCTTAACCTTATGAAACTCAATGTAGTGTTAGAGTATACAGCCATTGTCTGGCATTTTAAATTACAAGTATATCAAGCCTATTGCTAGGTATAAAGTTCTCTTACACAATGCTCCTTATGTACTGATCGATGCAATCTTTTGTCTAATTGGACAAACTTTGAATAGGAAATGTTTTCTAACTCAGATCAGATTTCGAAACATAATATCTCCCAAGTTCTTGTCAATGTCATATTTTCTTCCGTATTGTTTTCGATGTCATATTGTTTTCCGTATTGTTTTCAATGTCATATTTTCTTCCGTATTGTTTTGTAATGTCATATTTTAGTCCGTATTGTTTTCAATGTCATATTTTCTTCCGTATTGTTTTATGTCATATTTTCTTCTGCATTGTTTTCAATGTCATATTTTCTTCCGTATTGTTTTTCAATGTCATATTTTCTTCCATATCCAGTCAAGGCCAAACTCACATTGTCAGCTCACTGTTGGACACTGGACACTTATTGTCTTGAATGATTCGCTCGTGATGTGCTAACAATTAACACTGTCCTTCATATAAACGCCCTTTCACGCATTTGCAAACAGAATAGACCCCGTATCAGCCGATTTCTATAGGAGCCATCCGATCTGGGTCTGCCATATTTCATTATAACTATTTTGTTCATGAATATTCAGTAGGTATTGACATTTGGAATAAACATAGAACAGGGAAAGGGTTTACCTTAACCCCGCTGTAAGAATGATTGACTTATTGTCTGTATAAAATGCTGATCTGAGTCAGTTTTGTTTTGCTCAGTTCCAACTGGACCAGGTATTTGAGAAGTTGATCGAGTGTCAAACAGCTTGAATCTCGATGAGTTACTCGGCATCTCATCTGGGTCCACGCTGTTTGAAAATGCGATTCAAGACGTGATTAATGGAATGATGGATTAGGTTTAGGTAGCAATTAACCTGGGTATAACCAAGACGAAATTAACGACTGGTCGTATTGTAAAAGTCCTCTTAAGTGACCAAGTAATGAATAAATGTATGCGAGTGCTTAATGCAGGACAAAGTTATGCAGTAAACGCCTTTCTATATTCATGCAGCTTTCTCCATATATCTCGTCAAGTATTAACCTTTATCTGCTGGAAAAAAAATATGTCTGCAAAAACTCTATGTTGCAGTTGAACTTACTTCTGATTCGTACAATTGTTTGAGAAACTGATATCGAGTGGCAAACAGTTTGATGAGATATCGAGTTATTCGGCGTCTCATCTGGATCCAGGCTGTTGGCAGATGCGAGTCTCCTATAGAAGCAGTCTGATCTGGATCTACTCTGTAAAGCCGTAGACAGGCGTGTTTATGGAGTAAAGGGTTAACTGGCCGTTTAGTGTACTAACAAGAACATGATACCAAGTATAACCTTTTGCCTGTTGAACACGGCCGAACTGACATTTTCAAACAGATAAGATCCAGATGAGACGCCTAGTAACCAAGTGTCTGATCAGGATCCAAACTGTGTGACACTCGGTAAGTAGATTCTCAAGGTACAGGTCTAAACGAATCGGAAGTGAAAACTGCATCGGTTGAATATTAAGTAGACGTAATATTTAGCAGGCGACGATTTAGTTTAGCATGTCATGTCGAGCTGTTGACAACTGCAGTATCGAGCCGGAAGGAAAGATGATTCACACTCAGTCTTCTCAAGATACGCTGATTGCTATATAGAAAATAAATAAATGAAGCATATTATGGTATCGCAATATGACTTCCAGCCTTAGGATATTTCAAACGGTGTAGATTCAGTTCAGCTGTCGCATTAAAGATGACACCTGGATTCAGGGTCACAGTGTTTGCAAGACATGTCAGTAAACCAGGTTTGGTTCGATGAGTTTGTAAACAGATTTGAGACAGAAGAGTCTTAGAAGACATGGGTATCTCATAAGAATCAAATCAGTTTGCCTTTAACTAAAAAATGGAAATCGATAAATAAAAACAAATCCTCAACAAAAGAGTTTTTGGGACTACACATTAAGCTGTGCACTTGAGAATTCGTTCATATTAGAAATCGGATGACTCGAGCTGTTATCTCGGAAATACCTTGAAGTTTGATATATCAAAGTTCAACTGTGCTCATAAACAACCTTTACATCCCAAACTGTATGAAAAGATAACCACAGATTTGTTCATTTCAACAGACTCTTGTGTCGCCTTCTGGTGACTTAACCCATTTGCGCCCAGTGGATTCTTCCATGTTTATATATTGGATTAGTCCATTTTTTATCTAAGGGGTGTCTGGCCTAAATTTTCAATTTCGTTTTGTTTTATATTGAAATTCCTGTCAGCATTATTAGGCGTCTGGTCAGAGTCTACACTGTTTGCCTACGTCCCATATATGGGATCGTGGAAACAAATGGGTTAAGTGTTCAAAGTGGTATCTAGCTGAGTTAAATTTCTCCGGCCGAAAACTTTATTACATCCTTGTGTCAAACCACAGGGGGCCATTTCGTGGGTCTACATGGTCTAAAGAGTCAAAAAAATTGATTGGGTCGATTTAGTGTTATATTAAAGAGTCAAAAAAATTGATTGGGTCGATTTAGTGTTATATTAATATAACACTAAATCGACCCAATCAATTATTTTGACTCTTTAGACCATGTAGACCCACGAAATGGCCCCCTGTGTGTCAAACAACTAGTATCCAGATAAAACACCGAGTTACTAGCTGTCTAATCTGGATGCAAACTATTTGGAAAGGTAGTGAACACTTTTCTAGTATTTTGTTAAATGGTTGACTAGTTCAAATCTCTGGTTTTGAATGAATATAATTTGCACGTGTTTCTGCAAAACAGTCTGGTAGGCAGAGTGTAATATGGTTTTATATTTTGTCTTTTAGGGTGGGATGGAATTAGTGTGAGGTTGGGCGCCAAAAACCGGTTTAATACCTCAGTGACATTTGTCACTGACCGTTCCAAGGCGGTACTTCCATATTCCCCCAGTTGTTTGTTTGTTATGTCCGTGCGTCTCTTTGTGTCTTTTATATTTATGTACATTTGCTGTTTGTCGTTGTGGTGCTGTTTGGGCGGTTGTGTTTTTTATGCGGTGTTTCCTGCATGACTTGTACTCTTAAAGGCAAGCAGTGCAATCCCTATTGATACTCCTTCAGGAGACCTAATATATGAGTATTTGATTAGACGGCTGCATTCTTATAATGTCGTTATGGACATGATTATTGGATACATGACATACACGATAGAACTAGATATGATTTCATGAGCAAACAGAGCTAACCATGATCTGACAACCCCTGATCTGAATCTACTCTGTTTGCAAAGGCTTGAAAACGCGCATCTATGAGTGTAAATGGTTATTCAGCTCTCTTGTCTTATCCTCCTAGAAGTGGAAGTTTAGGAATAGATCTAAATCGGTTTGATATATATCACACTGGCTGTCTCTGAATTAAGACAAATCTCCCCAAGATACATAAACGAGTCGAATAGCTATGATCCATTCATATGGACAAAAGCAGTTACAAGGATTATTTACAAGAATTATTTACGAACAATAACAGTGCAACATCTATTTAGTCGTGGGCGATTACCGTTTAACATCCATGCAGCATTCTGCTACCATATTTGTTACAGGTAATGTGTCTATTATAACGCGTTATTGCAAAATAAATATCTCATAGCTATTGAAATAATACTGTGTGGCCTTTAACCCTTTATTCCATAAATATGTTTTTTCTACCCTTTGCAAACAGAGTAAACCCAGATCATAGGCTCCTGTAGGAGCCGTCTGTTCAGGGTCTGTTGAGTTTGTTCATGATATAATACAGAAATAAATCCGCACTTTCTACTGTGGCTAATCAATTCCCGTGTCCACGTGTTATTATGACAGTTAGTCTAATTAATATACACGGTGTAATGAATTCTTACATAAATATTGTACATGGAGTAAAGGGTTAAAGACACAGAATTAGCCATTTAAAGTCTTACTTGTAGCTACCATTGTTACAAGTGGCTGCTTATTAACAATAACACAGGACATCCCTATAGGAAGTTTCTGTATAACCTCGTCCAGCAGTATGCTACCACATGTTTTAACACTTACAATACTGAAATTTCAAATGGACTGTTCCAAAATTCAAACGGGTCAAGCTTACGGTGAATCTTAGGGGTTTTTCTAAAGAACGGTGTTATATTCATTTTACAAAAAGTACAGATCATGATGAGAGGGTTTCTCTGTGTATACACTGTTTACAAAGGATATTAGTGACTCGCTTCCCGCACTGTAAAGGTTATAGGTAATCTGTGCATAATAACGAGTTTTGAAATATGTAATACTCATTCAAATGATATTGTAAAATGGTATTTAGCCCTTTCCCTCCTATACACGTCTTTTCACATCATTGCAAACAATGTAGATCACACGGTTTCTGCAGGAAATTTCATTCTACCGTTTCTGCTATGATATTTGTTTTGTTTAATGGCCATTATAAGTTCTAGTATAAATATTCTTGAGGGAAAATGTTAAAGAAACAGAATTAGACTTATTAACTTCTTACTGTATAACTCCCGTCAAGTAGTATGCCTTAAAGAATTTCCAGAATTATTGATAAGCCTTACTTTGAGTGACTGTTGTCGACAGGCTTTCCTGTATTTCAATAATGTATTTTGGTCTTCTTTTTCCATGTCAGTTTATTATAATTTTCATACTGTAAGGTTCTGTATAATTATCTATCTACGTCAATATCTGTGTATATCTGTCTGTGTGTCTTTGCCTCTATCTCTCTGTTCCTATCTGGCTCTCTTTATCTATATGCCTATGCCTATCTGTCTGCCTGTGTCTCCCTGCATCGTCTCTCTGTCTCTCTCTTTATCTCACTTTCAAAATATTTGTTTTATATTCCATTTCGATCTAATTGATAGTTGCATGCATTTGCAGATCAGACACTAGACCTGTTAACCCTGAGCAGCAGGACCCAGTTAGTTTTTGGACTAAATGTTGAAATTATTGTTTCGTGCCGTGTCGAAAGTGATTCAAACTTTGCTATAAAAATATGCATTTCTTCCTTTTCTTTTTTTTAAAGATAATTTGTCTTTTGTAAGAAAAGAAAAAATGCATTTTTTTTAGAAAAGTAACAGACGATTATTTTTGACTCGACGTTATGCCGAGTTAAAAACATGAAGTGGTAACTCTTATCATGGCTGACAGTGTAGACCCAAACGAGATTCTGAGTAATTTATACATTCAGTCAAACCTTCCCACGAGCATGAATGAGGTGGAGGTTAGAAATTCAGAGCTTTTGCAGGTATCAAACATATAGCAGGATACGAGAGCACACGTAACTCCATAAGTACGCATTTATGTGACTTTGCAATCAGAACAGAAAGAAGTGTACATTTTGAGAAGAGAAATAGACTATTACTTTTAAGTCGAAGATAGATATGTCATGTGTTAAGCATGAAATGAAAAATTAATACTGCTTAAGTCTGTACTAGGGGCGTTAGTAGTATTACACTTTCAATAAACGCTCATGAACAAACTCAATAAAACCTCGTCTGCACTTTTCTGTTTTTACATTGCTACTTTTGCTTTCGAATGATCGCTTATTTCCAGAATTTAACCCTTATCATGTTACCCTGTGTGACAGTGTAAATCCCGAGTAATCTTGATCAACGGTGTTTCACACTCGGTCAATTTTTCGAAAACGTTTGAAGGTAATGGGGGTTGAAAACGCTGCCTATCAGAGCTTTAGCAGACATAAATCATAGAGCAGGATACGGTTCAAGATATATGTAGTAAAACAAACAAATAATAACATCATCAAGCATATACAGAGGGGGTATGTTTATTTACACTGTTTGTCTTTTAGGGTGGGGATGGAATAAGTGTGAAGTTGGGCGCCCTTAAACCGGTTTAACCCCCAGTTACTGTGCAGCCAAGCTCTGGAACTCATTTCCTCAACACTTCAGAGAAGAAACAAATTTTAATCAATATTGGAGCTTGGTAAACACCTGGAACGGGGAGAACTGCCACTGTACTTGCTGTAAGAACAGTTCCTAGTTTACCCATTTGTTTTGTTTTTTGTTCTTCTGCTGCTTTAAAAAATGTATGTGTTTCTAATGTCTGCTTGTGAAATGTATACTTGTGCCTTGTTGCATTGTTATCCTGTACTCAACGTGCTTTTTATGTACTAGGTGCATGCTTGCAGGTTTGTGTTGCTTTGCTACCCAATTTTAAAAGCAGCTTAATATGCCATGTTTCTCTTTTAGGCTTTACTTATGCTTTATTACTGCCTACTACAGGTATAGGATATCATGTGTAATCTTATATATGTGCTTTTAAGCTTTGCTTACTTGTAACCTTTATATATACTTATATATGTGTGTGTATGTGTGATGTCGGTCAATAGCTATCCATAGCTAATGTTTACTGTAATATGACATGCCGACTTTAAATAAAAACATTGTATCTTGTTGTATCTTGTGTCACTGACCGTTCCAAGGCGATACATTTGCTGTTTTCCGTTGTGGTGCTGTTTGGGCGGGTGTGTGTTTTGTATGCGGTGTTTCCTGCATGACTCATACATGTACTTTTACAACACGTAGGCAAATTAGTGAAACCCATTGACGGCTAAATAAAACAATATGCACATATAAACCAATATATATTCGTGTCGTTACCTGCAGCCTTCAGAGCGAATAATGGTTTGTATTGTTGGCCTGTTCAGTTAAATGTATGTCTCAAAATGTGGCTGGTTCGTAATTAGACATTTTAGTCAAAGGTTTGTTTGTTCTCACATACATATACCAAAAGCGTCAAACAATTCAGATTTTGAAGAAATGCCGAGATGCTTGACACTCCACTTAGATCCAACATGTTTGTTCAGGTAAACATAAATCTATCCGTTACAGGCGCGGATTTAGAGGGGAGGAGCCGGCGTAAGCTCCCCCCCCCAAAAAAAAAAAATTAAAAAAAAAATTGCGCAAACAAGCATTTTTAGTAATATTTTAGATCCAGATCTATTAAAATCAATAAAACATTGATTTAATCTGAGTTTTTTTTATTTCCCTCAACCAATTACGCTCTTTTTCAACATGTATTACAAACACACTACACTAAAACCTCTCTATAACGGCCACTAAATTGTGTTCATTAGTTGGTATTAAGGGCAGGTGGCTGCTTAAAATAGGGTGAAAGTAAAACAGAACGCTCCTATAGGAGCGTTCTGTTTTACTTCCACCTTGCTTTATGCAGCCACCTGTCTTTAACACACAATACTTGATGTAATTTAGTGGCCGTTATAGAGAGTTGTTACTGTATTTTATGTCATCAAACATAAAAATCTACGCACCCACTTCCTAAAAAAATTCTACGCCCTCCCCCCCCCCCCCCCCCAAATCTAAAATCCTGGATCCGCACCTGCGTTACATGTTAAATATGTACCTTTGTACTTCCTGTTTGATTACACAGCGGTTAGGTGTAAACACGTTATACATATTTCAGAAAGCTACTATTTCAATGTGCTTAAAACAGTCGTCTATTTCCTCAGACAATATTACCCAAACGGAAATTATCTGAACTGTGGTTTCATTAACTAATTCAACCAGATACTTATTTATAAAATACACTATAAGCAACTATCTCATGTGAAGTGCACCTGGCCTTCCGACAGGCCTATAAAGGTTATCGGATTCACTTACTCGGAGTTTACAATTCAGAGCATGCAAAGCATATGCTGTAGACACAGTGACAGTGTGCATGTATCTATGACATTATGGCGGAAGGGGCGGACGAGCATTGTATTACTGGAAATGAGCCTGTGTATGACTTCTATTGTGAAGTATGCAAAGAAAGTGGACTTAATCTGGAAGCAGAGGGATTCTGCATGGACTGTGATGACTATTTGTGCTCAACGTGTGTAAAATGTCACAAACGAACAAGGTTAACAATCAACCATGACGTCCTGGATAAACATACCATGCCGAAAGACAAACCATTGGCATACGACAAATGCAGCAGGGTTATTGAAGCAAAATGTAAAATGCATCGTGGGAAAACAGTGGAATATTACTGCAAAGAACATGATTACCTCGGTTGTGGTACTTGCTTTATAATGAGCCATAGCTATTGTAAAAGTAAGTTCTTTATACCTGAAGTGTCTGAAGATTTTCAGAAAAGCCAAGAATTTCAGTCTTTTGTGGAACACTTGACCAACATTTCAAAAAGGTCTTCCGCCGTCATTCAACGGTCACTTGACAACGTCACAAGAGCTGAACACTGCTGTGGGCAGACTGTGAATGAAATCAGACATTTCCGGGAAGAAATTAACAGACGATTAGACGAGCTAGAAAACAACCTTATTAAGCAGGTAGAGGATATGAAAAAAGAACATGTTGGGGAAATGAGGTCTATATCAAACAAGGCGATGATTATCTCAGGAGACTTGAAACAATTTACATCAAAGATTAAGAGTCTTCAAAATGATAAAAAAATATGCCAGTTATACATATCCATGAAAGAATTTTCAACTGAAATCCAACGTATGGTATCGACCCTGGATGAAACAGAAAACAACGACTGTGTACAACTGTATGACTTTGTACAGAGCTCGAAGCTGACCGAAATATGCAAAACTGTTGATGCGTTCGGACACATTCATTTCCGGGAAAGGGGTCGTGTATCTGAAGGCGACGTCATTATGGATCCAAAGGATACCACAGCGATACCGATGTCGGATATTGATCTGTGCTCTGAAAAACAATTATCTTACATTTTATCAGGCTCAGATGTTTTATCCAGAAACCAAATGATCGTTACCAATTGGAAAAACTGCAGGGTTAGTCTTTTAGACACGAATAAGCACAAGTTCGTCGACGACATAAACATTTCTAGTATGGTCTGGGATGTGTGTGCAATTAACGAAACCCAGGTAGCAATAACTGTTCCCACTGAAAAGAAAATACATGTACTTAAAGTAACAGATCGTCTAAGCTTGGAGCGGGAGATAACAGTGAACGGTTATTGTCGTGGTATTGCGTACAGGCGTGACAGACTGGTGGTTACGTTTGACAGTCCTCCAAAGCTTGAGATTATTGATCTTCAGGGTAACGTGATCAAAAGTATATATAATGTTAGAGGTAGTAGAGATAACCTGTTTCAAGGGCCGTTGTACGTATGCCTCAGCAGTGATGAAGACACTATCTACATATCTGATCACAATGCCAACAAAGTGCTGCGTCTGACATTTAACGGCGAAATACTATCCGAATATACTGACAGTGAACTACAGAAGCCTTTTAAAGTTTGTGCAGATGAGCGAGGCACCGTTTATGTTGCCAGCAGTAAAAACCAATCTGTTCACATGATAACGGCTGACTGCTCTAAGATCAAGATCCTCCTGACACAGGCGGATGGACTGACTAATGAGGTATGGTCCGTGAGTCTTTGTCGTGAGACAAACAGACTGTTCGTTGGAATGCATAACAACAGCATGATAAAGGTGTTTCAGTTACAGTGAAAATTTAGAATGTAAGTAAAATGGATGAACCAAGTGTCACTTGGATGTCTGCAAAGATGTGTATTGATTATGTTTTATTTAATTATTTCAAAGTCAAAATCCCTGATAACTTTTGCAAACTGTTCAGATCCAGACGCGACGCCAGGTAACTTAGCAGATAATACTTTTTGCTGACGCACTTTATTTTTTGGCGGAAATGGTTAATACACCGAGGCAAGGATCGCTTTCATAGTCGTTTGTTTTATGCCGTTTATCTTTTAGTCAACTACTTTCAAATATTTTTTTAACACTATATCATCAGAATTCGTTTCAACCCGTTACCTGATTAATATGCATGTCAGTAATAATGACATGGTGAATATTTATCAGCTGATTTTGATATCAAACATGTGGAGGCAAGACTGGACTCGTCATTACAAACAGATAAGAAACAAATGAGGTCAAACGTGAATATGCGCCTCATTTGAATCAAATCTGTTTTTCTGTAGGATGTGATTAGGTAAAACGAGTAACCAATCCAGACATTATATGGAAATAAAATATGTTCAAACCACAAAACCCATGCATGACCTATTTAGCAGACAACATATTTCAATGCAGGGCATTTGTGAAATATGAATCGTTGAACTGCTTTGTTCAACGTTTGTCGTGTACAACTATTTGTTATCGACTCCAAAATGCACATAAACCGAGTCTAATTTTACACCGGTAACATTAGATCTTAATATACACCCCTCTAAATTATACTGTATATGCCATGCACATGTTATAAAGTAGCACAAATAAACGATCCAATACGTAATGAGCTTTAAGTGTTCTTTATTCAAAATTACATGGACCGCCTGATCTTTTCTTACTCTAATAACGTAGTAATTGTTTAACGTGTACAGTAAAACCTCTTAAAACCGGACGTCTAATTTAATATACGTAAATATCGGTCTTGGAGACAGAACTTGTAGGCAGCTTAATGCAGGCTGAAATTCATGCAGAAGCCCCATCTAGGAGCATTCTGCATGACTTTCACTCTGCAAGCAGCCACTTGCCTATAGGTATCTAAATTCTTGACTACTAGAATTTTCCGGTTTAGAGAGTTTTTTTTACTGTATTAATACAAATCATTTGGACACTGCTATTGATATAGTATTTTGCGTTCAACGGGCCAATTTGTGATGGCAACTAAAATAGATGAGATGTCGAATCTTTTGACTAATTTACAAATTGAAGACGACATGTTTTAATGACAAAATGTCCCGACAGTGCACTCAATAGGTAAAAGGTGAACTGGTTCATACCTAGTGTCCCCTTATTACCCAGTGTCCCGTAATAGGCAGACTGTTTTGGCGTCATTATTTATTTTGCATATTTTGTTTTCCAACTGTAGCATTAGCAGAGGGATTGTGCAACGGCACCCGTGAATGAAACGTGGAGTGGTTAACCCTTCACTCTATGAGTGTGTCTATAAGAACTACTGTAAGAATGACTATCAATTAGGCTATTATACAGTATAGAGTAATAACAAGAAAAGTTTAACCCTAGTAAAACCTGAACAATAAGAGTTGTATCAGTTCATTAGCAAACAGAGCAGATTCTGATCAGACGGCTCCTGTAGGAGCCGTCTGGCCAGGGTCCTCTCTTATTGCAAAGGTGTAGAAAGGCGTATTTATAGAGTAAAGTGTTAATAATGCAAAAAATTGGAAAGTGCGATCAGAAAATAAAGCTGACAGATGGGTAACTTAAGTTAGCATATAATCCCATACACGTCTACAGAAATGGCCAGATCTACACCTGCTTGATCGGTTATCTCCTTACATAATGATATTTATGGAAGAAATAATGACAGTATGAATAAGGTTAGCTGAAATGTCATAATAACATGAACAACGGATTTTTTGATCATGTCACGAATTAAAGAATCGAATGCCAAAAGTAAACAGGACAGACCTTGATGAGTAGCTCCTACCAGACCATGGTGTTTGCTGCTTGTAAAGGAGTTTACAGGCGTATCTGTGAAGTAAATGTTTAAATTCAAATGCATGCTTTATTCCGTTGTACGCGGCATTCTAAATGTTATTATTCCATTAACCCCATTTATCTTGGTAGGTGAACTCAGGTAAATGAGGTTTTCATTGGTTCATTGTTGTTCTGGCACTAAGTTATCAACCTGTCAAGTTTAGATAGCGTATTTAGCGTTTGCCTGTGAAGCGTAACCTGACTGACATTTGCAGAAAGTGCTTGGATCCTGATGAAATGCAGAGTAACCCAGGATCCAAATTGCTTCAAATCTGACTAACAGTGTAGATTAGACGAGATGCTGAGTAATCTTAATCAAATCTGTTTTACACTCGGTCAAGTTTTCCTAAGAGCTTGAAGGAAATGAAGTGAAACTGCTGCGGTTATCAAATCTATAGCGGGCTAAACCTTTTCTAAACAAATACGTATTTCTATGTCTTTTGCAAGCAGATTAGGAGTCGTCTGACAGGGTCTGCCCTGTTTGATTATGGTATAATAGATATGATTCTACAATTTATACCGTGGTCAAAGCTTCCCGTGTTCATGTGCTATTATAACCATCAATCTAATTAATATCCATGATGTCATTGTTTCTAACATCCATGGAGTAAAAGGTTCAGGGGTGTGTTGTAAAACAAATCATGAATGAAATCACCAAACATAGACATTGTAATTGTACCATGGGCAGGTAAGTTATAAGTTCCATTTAAACATAAGTGAAACAGTAAGTACAGTACATATAAACATAACACATGTGTATAATCGTCTCGTTACCTTCAACTTTCTGGTCTGAATATTTGGATTATTAAGTTAAGTGTCTTACGCAACATGCGCTTTATTACTCATTTTAATT
This sequence comes from Azorinus chamasolen, assembly GCA_963576725.1. Classification (NCBI taxonomy): domain Eukaryota; kingdom Metazoa; phylum Mollusca; class Bivalvia; order Cardiida; family Solecurtidae; genus Azorinus; species Azorinus chamasolen. The sequence goes on along the minus strand of OY755241.1, from coordinate 40,123,580 downwards.
AAATGCCCGTTGTTGAATTCTCCCATACTTCATGCGTGTCAAACAGTTTAGATGTTTTAAAGATATCGCGATGTTTGACATCAAATCTTGATCCAGTGTTTGCACAGGAAAACATTAACACACCCATTTAATGATAAATATACACATATGCTCCTGTTTGATATCTAGCGGTACTTTAAGGTATTTACACGTTGAGCGTATTTCAAAGAGCTATTATTGCACTGTGTAGTTCTTTCAAAATGGAAAGTTAAATAATCGTTTAACGCGATCCTGGTTTCATAACCTTATTCAACAAGACAGATATTTATCAAATAAAACTATAGGCAAATATCATATGTGATGACTGGCCCCTCGTCAGGCGAATGAAGGTTATCGGATGAACCTGTCACTCCAGTATAATCAGAACTTTACAATTTAGAACATATGTATAATACCAGATATGGCTTAGATACGCAAAGCACAGTATATTTGGTGACGGTGGGCATGTATCTATGAAGTTATGGCGGAAGGAACGGATGAGCATTATATTGCTGGAAATGAGCCTGTGTTTGACTTCTATTGTGAAGTATGCAGAGAGAGTGGACAGTATCTTGAGGCAGAAGGATTCTGTGTGGACTGTGGTGACTATCTGTGCCCAACGTGTGTAAAATATCAAACGATCAAGGTTGACTATTAACCATGACGTCCTGGATAAACACAATATGCCTAAGGACAAACCATTGGCATACGACAAATGCAGCAGGGTTATTGAAACAAAATGCGAAACACATCGTGGAAAAAAACGTGGAATATTACTGCAAAGAACATGATTACCTCGGTTGTGGCACGTGCTTTATAATGAGCCATAGCACTTGTAAAAATAAGTTCTTTATTCCTGAAGTGCCTGAAGACTTTGAGAAAAGCCAGGAATTTCAGAGTTTTGTGGAACACTTGACCAACATTTCGAAAAAAAATTCCGCCGTCATTCAACGGTCACATGACAACATCACAAGAGCTGAACACTGTTGTAGGCAGACTGTTACTGATATAAGACATTCCCGGGAAGAAATTAACAAACGTTTAGACGAGCTTGAAAATAACATTATAGAGCAGGTTGAGAGTATGAAAGAAGAAAATATTGAAGCAATGAGATCTATATCAAATAAGGCGATGATCATCTCAGGAGATTTGGATCAAATTTCATCAACGATTGAGAGTCTCCAAAATGGCAGAAAGATCTGCCAGCTATACATATCTATGAAAGAATTTTCAGCTGAAATCAAGCGTATGACATCGACTCTTGATGAAACAGAAAACGAGGACTGTGTACGACTTTATGACTTTGAACTGAATTCGAAGCTGAAAGAAATATGCAAAGGTGTTGATGCGTTTGGAAATATACATTTCCGAGAAATGGATTGTGTATCTAGATGTGACCTCATTAGGGATGCAAAGGCTACCAAAGAACTACCGGTGTCGGAAATTGATCTTACTTCAGGTAAAAGTTCATCGTCATGTCATTTGTCAGGCTCGACCATTTTATCCAGAAACCAGATGACCGTTACCGATTGGGGCAACTGTACGATTTGTCTCATAGACACGATGAAACACAAGCCCACCTATTACACGAAGTTTACCGGCCGTCCCTGGGATGTTTGTGCGATAAGGGAATGTCAAGCTGCAATAACTGTCCCGTACGAAAATAAAATCATGTTATTTAAAGTGACAGATAGTCTAAGCTTGGAAAGAGAGATAACCGTGAGAGGCGAATGTCGCGGTATTGCATACAGCCGTGGCAGACTGGTAGTTACGTTTGAGAATCCTCCAAAACTTAAGTTAATTGATCTTAAAGGTAACGTGATCAAACGAATAGAGAATGGCAGAGATGGAGGAAAACTGTTTAATAGACCACTGTACGTATGCCTCAGCAGTGATGAAGAAACCATTTACATATCTGATAAAGATGCCAACAAAGTGCTGCACTTGACATTTAACGGCGAAATACTCTCTGTGTATACTGACAGTGAACTAGTGACACCTTATAAAGTTTGTGCAGGTGAACGAGGAAATATTTATGTTGCTAGTGGTAACAACAAATCTATTCACATGATAACACCAGACTGTTCTAAGATAAATATCCTTCTGACAAAGACGGATGGATTGACTACTGGTGTATGGTCCGTCAGTCATTGCCATGAAACGCACAGACTGTTCCTTGGAATGTGGAGAAACGGCCACTTAAAGGTGTTTCAATTACAGTAGATTTACAGCTTATATTATATGTATGTAAAGTACATGTAAGGTACGTGGATCACAGTTTCATCTGAATGTTTATAAAGACATATATGTGTATGAATTATTCCTAAAGTAACCCCGTATCTCATCAGTATCCAAACTATTATGACTACGCCTGCTTTGTAAATATACTGCAAAAACACTAATAATGAGAGTGTAAACTTTTGAAATCAAATGTTTTACAAATGTCCTCAGTGTAAGCAGTATACAAATTCAGATTTCTAAGGATAATATCCAAAGCATAAATCTGAGTTTAAAACGTCTGATCCTGATGAGTGTTACTATGACAACTGAATCAAACTTGCGTATATAGGTAACTACTGTTGTGGTTGTATACGTATATAGTAAATCCTTCTAATGAGATCATACAACTCTGAATTTGTGGACAGTTGGTAGCTTGACACAGAACGATTATTATATGGAAAGCTCCTCCAAGAGCTACCTGAATTACTTTAATTATACATTAAACAGCCATCTAGTTTAAATGTTTCCTGTGGTGGCAATCAATCAATTGGTTTGGATATACTATATCGTACATGAATACAGGATATTGTGACAGTTTGGACAAAAGTAACTTTCTTTTGCATAACTTGCATAAATGATGTCTGTTATATTCTAAAAGAACAAGTCCTTCCTTTGTGTTTCAACAGTGTCAGGGTGTCAATCAGTTTCAGTTGTTACATGTAACTAGTTTATGGATGTCAAACAGTTTGGAACCTAGCACAACGCAGCACTACTTGATATAGAAGTATGTACTGCATGCGACAGTTTCGTGATCACCGTGAAATTATCACCAACTATGTTAAAAATTCATTAAAAAGGGATATGATCCTATAGTACTACAACATACTGCATGTTTGGTTGTCAACCCTTTTACAGTTGGCAATCACGCTGGCCTCTTTGCATGTACGCCGCCGACAAGAAAGGTTAAGTACTCTCTGAAGGCGACCACTTAAATTCAGAAACGGAAGGAGAACGTCGGATATCTGTACTATTTCGTTTTTGTCGTACCCGTTTTCACTTTTCTACAGTTACTCTGTTTGCAGCTCAATTATTGATTACACTAGCGATAGGTGGATACAGCTTGTTCACTTAAATGTTTTCGTTATACATGCACTTTACCACTGTATTTTCCGTCGCGGTTGTTGTAGATTAGTCGGAGAGGGGATACGTTTATTTACACTGTTTGTCGTTTAGGGTGGGGATGGAATAAATGTGAGATTGGGCGCCCATAAACCGGTTTAACCCCCCAGTGACCTTTGTCACTGACCGTTCCAAGGCGGTACTTCCATCTTCCCCCTAGTGTATGTTTGTTTTGTCTTTGTGCGTCCCTTAATGTTTTTATAGTTATGTACATTTGCTGTTTCCTTGTGTTGCTGTTCGGGTGACTGTTTGTTCTGTATGTGGTGTTTCCTGCATGACTCATTTTTGTACTTTTATATCTAACTATCTATTACATATGCATAATATAAAGATGGGACTTTGGCACATTGCTGATTATTTACAGATAATCAAATTTCGAGCATGTTCAAAGTTTCTTCGGAGAAAATGTAATCGTATTTAGATATCGAAGCAGACCTTCTTCAGTTTCTTTCTAATGTCGCAAACACGAATCATGAACAGACACTAGTGTACACGGTCTCTCAGTTGAATCTACAGTTTGCAGAGATAATCCCTGAATAGCTGTTAGCGTACTAATGTTGCAATATGGGACACTCAAGTTATGTTTTCATCCCATAGATATTTTGTTTATACATGGTAAATGTATTTTTTCTGCGTTTTACAACGGTTAGTCTTATAAATGTTCTGTTTCATGCTTGATGGTGCATGGGTGCCGTGCGCCTTTTGTTTGTGGCGCTCCCTGCAGGACTGTTTTTCCAACTTTAAATGTATTATTATAAAACTCAGTTAAATTCTTAAGACATCGTTACTTTTGAAATGAATATTTATGGATTTACCCTTTCAGTAGGGGAAATGAGTCACCAATGCCTTTTGTAACAGTGTAGACCAAGAAGAGAGTGTTAAAGGGTGAAGTGTTAAACCTTATCTTGCTGAGACACGATCGGACAGATTGAAAACAGATGAGCCTTAGAGTGAACAGGTGTCTCATTTGGATCAAATCTGATTTCTGCTAGGATACGATATGAAAAATTAGTAACCATATCCCCAGATTATATGAAAATATATGTCGAATCTAAAATCCCTACATGACCTATTTAGCAGACAGCACTTTTTATTGCAGGGCAATTGTTAAATATTGATGACTGAACTGCTTGATTAAACGTTTGCCACGTAAACACACTATGTACACCTATTTATTATCAACTACAAAATGTACTCAACCAATTGATTGTATAAATATGTCATGCATATGTAATAAATAAGCACAAGTAAAAAAATCCTTATATGTTGTTAGCTTTTATTGCGCGGGAGCATGAAGGCCCCGCGCTTTATATGGAACGCTGGTATTGGAATTTCACTGGTAGGAGGGCTAATTTATCAAGCATTGCGAGTGAATTTTAATTTGTCTTTATGATTATAAGAACATTATGTATGGAATAATACAATTTTATATAGTTGGAAACAGGTCGACATACTTTTTTTCAGTGTAGAATTGTTTGTATTTTGGAAATGAAAATATTAGAAAATTGTTTCTCCTAGGGCAGGGCTAATAAAAAATTTATCACCGCAGCGGAAGAGTCATCAGTGATAACAGTCGAGGAAATTACTAAGATGTTGTGGAACTGACAACTTTCGTATTCGGGGCAATACGCTTATGACAAACGTTTAAATCAGGGGCGGGGCTTAATTAGTAAAGATAGTTTGATGGAAACTCAACTAAATTGACAGTTTCTAAAGGCACGGAAATGAAGAGCGTTTGTTGGTTACTATGGCAATCCGACTGAAATTGCTGCTTTTTAATATTAATAATAATAATAATAAAGTATACACAACATGGCAATTTAATACAAAATTATGCAAAACTATATGTACAATACAACTGTGAAATTCGTCCGTCTAAAATGTAAGAGATCCAGGGGTAATATCGTGATGGCCGACTCTGTAATGCAGAAAACGATAACACATTCTTTACGGAAAAGAGTGTCCGAACTTTAGACCTGCAATAAGCTGTAATAAACTTGAGAAAATGTTCAGATTAGAAATAGGATATCTTTGTGCATATGCGATTCTAAAATACCAGCTTATAAATGTTCATGATGTCTTTATTTCTTACATGAATATTTAACAAGGCGGGGTATAAGGTGGCTAGTGTGAGACTGGAAGGGTTATTGTATAACTAGGACGTTTCAATGATCCTTTATGGTGAAATGGAAGAATTTTGTTGTGTTACTAAAGCCATAGGAATAATACAAACATTTTTTTTTATATGAAACACGTTTGATTTTTATTCAATATTCAGTAATCCGCGCCTTTGATGCTTTGCATCGATGGTTTTCTTGTTGTTCTTTGTTCCGTTTCGTTAAATGCTACAAGGTACCAGAATACTTGAGCCGTGTTATAATTACATAAGCTATTATATAATTAACACGTGGCTTTCGGTGTGATAGAGGACATCGCCAGCCCGAGAATTGGTATATTTACCCCGAGGTGCAGCCGAGGGGTAAATATGCCAGTTCAAGGGCTGACAATATCCGTTCAAGGGCTGACAATATCCTCTATCATCCCGACAGCTATGTGTTAATTATTTTATTATACCGAAAAACTTTAGAAGTACAATATTAGTTAATTTTAAGATTAAAAGAAATAATCAATGAAGGTAATACCGGTATTACAAAAAGGGAATTAAGATAATACAGAAATACTGAAATAGCTCTTATCTAATATTCACCACTACGAGCCTTTATCAAAATAAGCATGTCAAAATACACGTCACATTTTTGGTACACGCATTAATTTCAGCCATAAAATCAAAGAGAATATCTTTGGGGAGGAGGATTTCATTCACTATATCGCCACATCTATGTTTCCGTACTTTTATTCAAGTACTCTATTTTTTACGAAAGTCCGGTGATACCAGCGTTGTTTCTTATCCATGAAAGGAAATTTCAAAGTCATCACCAAGTCCTTTTTCAGAGGTTAAGAGATGCCTGTAAGAGCAATTTGAAGAATGTCCCGCTTGCTACAGATATGGAAATAGCAATAGTCAATGCAGCAGAAGCTGAAACAACATTGAAAGTTGTGGGATGTTGGAGACATCTAAAAAAGGATGCGGAAAGGTACATTTATGCCTCTGGTGGACACAAGCAGGAAGCTCTCGAATTTGCAGATTCGATTTATTCAATTCTCAGAGCTGAACCTACCAAAGATCTTGACAGCTTAATAGAAGAAAGCCAGAAGTACTGGACCGAAAGGATGAAAAGTTACTTCGAGAAGAACATTTACCCAAAACTTGACAGGTTTGCATCTTGTTATATTTCTAAGTACACCAAAGTGGACAAATATTCTGGCGTCACAACAAACCAAAGCGAAGGGTTCAACTGGCTTATCAAAGACTTAAACAATTGGAAAGAGGGCCCAATAGATTCAGTAGTATTATCCTTCCGCTTCCTACAACAGTTTTATCTTTCCGAAATAAAAAGGGGACGGGCAGGATTAGGAAACTACACATTAAGAGATGAATTCATAGGAATGAAAATTCCTTTAGAAGAAATCAATTATTGCACCTCGTCTGTCAGTAGCTTTAAAAACATCGTGACTGCCATCAAAACAGGAGATTTTATGACAGGTAAGTCAGATGAATTAAAAGAATCTGGAGAAAAGACAGACGGACAAATCACGGAAATCATGTCTGGTTCTTTACGGACAAGTGGAGAGTGGCAGATAGTCATAGATAAATGTGGACGATATGTTAAAAAATATAGAAAATATAATGTACCTGATGTACCTCCATTTAGGAACGCGAGCCTTCAGGCTCTTATGCAATGATCCGTGATTTCCGTGAAAATCCGTGATTTGTCAACGGCGTATCAATTTCAAAAGGCAGCTGATTCCATAACCTGATACAATGGGGGTAAAAGGAGAACTTATGGTAATCTGATCTTACTTGGATGAGCCTGAGGGAAAGTGGATACATGTGTCGGGTAATGCGTGTAGGTGTGTGAATGTATGGCGGGAGTGTGATTGCTACAATTGTTATGATAAATTTATAAAACATTATAAGGCGAAAGTCTATTCTCCGGTGTTCTAGTGATCTCCAGTTCGATTCTTTAAGCATGGCTGTCACACTCGAAAGAGTAGAAAAGTCATTTTTACCCATCTGATGGTACGTCTCTGGACCTGTTCAATTTTATTCTCTCTCTCTCTCTTTCTCTCTCTCTCTCACCATAAGACCGTTCTGTTTGAATTATCCGCAAAATCGACTTTTACATAAATATATTGGCTTATTTAGAAATGAATGTAACATGTTTATAAGTCCAAACACAGAGAACCAAGTTCGGCTACTCAGTCCCGCAACTGTCCGTAAAGTCCGTATAGGAATTTTCGACGTCATATTTACATTGTTTTATGCATAACCTTTCTATTAATGGCGGCGCCCATGAAACGTTTTTTGTCCGACAGAATAACACGGATAATTTGAAAATGGGTAAAAATGACAATATTTATTGTTTGAAATGTGCTTCGAAACGCATTTTCAGTTGACATGTACACAGATAATGTGAAAAATAGGTTTTCAGAACGAATTCAAACAAATTAATCCGACATGTCCAGTGTTACTAAAATGCTAAATTCTTTGCAGTGGACCTCCGGCGCATCGACCAGCGCTTGACTATGTTCCATAACATTTTGGATGGTCAAGTTGCCATTTGATGTCCAGGCTATCTTGTTCCAAACAAAAGGACTTCCAGAACTTATTCCCAGGCATTCCAGCACATCCAAACAAAAACTGACTACCATAAATATTCATTTTTCCCGAGAACTATCATCCATTGGAATGCCTTGCCTCCAGACCTTATTGCACTACCCGGACCAGAGTTCAGTCTGGCTGTGAGCCAGATTGAACACATGTCCCCCAAGATATACCTGCCCTGATTTTAAACCTGTTTTAACCCATCTATTTCTCATGCTTTTAACTCGTCTAACTAACGTCTTGTCAGTTGACGCGCGGCAGTCTAGGTCCCCAGCAGGTGTTTGACTTATTGGAAGATAGATAGATAGACAAGAATCAACAACTTTGCAGCTGATGTTTATTGTTATATCATAGACTCACCTTCTATCGAACCTCACCTGTTTATCGAACCTTTCATTTTTTGTGTTTTTACGCATGCACAAGTGCATACTACATCATAAAATCTGATATCATGAGTACCGTTGCTTTGTCTGTAAACAATGCCTCGTAGCTTTAAAACTGAAATATACTTCATAAACAGGTCAATACAGTTTATTTTTCTTTCAACTATGCTAAACATGAGAAAACTCTTAATAGGTTATAGAATATCAACATAAATTGAAAAGTGTACCACATGAAAAATGTTTGACAGCTCTGACCCCTTCAGCTTATGCAAAGGTCGCATGCCCATGATGAAATCACGTGACTATGAGTATTATGTTACAGTAAACAGTTTTTAAAATAAAGGTTCAATAAGCAGGTGATATTTTTCTGGCAGCCATTTTTGTTTTTCCTCAAGTCAAACCGGCCTCCAAAAGGTCAAACCGGACCTCAATTTGGTCAAACCGGCCCCTTTATTATATTTTGGCTGGTCAAACCGGTCCCACGAATAAAAAAGCTTCTAATATATATCTTTTTTATCACGAAATATAATGTTCGAGAAACCTGTGATGAGGAAATTTCCATTTCTGCATATAATGTAACAGAGCAATTAACACTTTTCTAAGACACACACGCTAATTAGTAATGTATACGTGCCTTTAATCTAACCGAACAATGAACACATAATTATTTTTTGCTACAAATACTAATTGGTATGTTATATGCATGTGGCGGTAAATTTAAGGTACTTAACTCTTTCCCTGTGCTATGCTTATTTCAGTACAAAATATTCAAGGACAAAATATTATAATTAAATATGAAAGGCCATTTTAAAAACTAAAGGAAAATATCTTTCAAATTCCATTAGCAAACGGAGCAGACCCTGATCAGATGGCTCCTAAAGGAGCCGTCTGATCTGGGTCCACCCTGTTTGCAAATGTGTGAAAACATTGTCACGTTTATATGAGGGAAGGGTTAAAGGTGTTAATCTCATTTATTATTGTTAAAGATGAACACTAATTGCTAAGGAATGCACGTGGCGGTAACACATAAATGTATTTAAGCTGTTAATCCCTTTGTTTTCAGTGTTGTGTTTCATCAATAAACAGGCTACATTAATTTTCGGCGTTTTTGAAGAGCAATATTCTGTTCAGTGATTGTTCCACCTGAACAACGCGGACATGTCTAAGTGCTCTACGGACAGATTATTTATGTGTGTTTTTGATATAGGGCAGTATTCAACGGACAGGTTAATTATATGTGTTATAGAGTATGTATGATGTTCTATGTATATGTTCCATGCTCATTAAACAGATACTTTTTACCTTTTCCCTCATATAAACGTGTTTTCACGCATTTGCAAACAGAGTAGACCCAGATCAGACGGCTCCTAGAGAAGCCGTCTGATCAGGATGTACTCTGTTTGCTAATAGAATTTGATAGAACTGTTTTTTTGCTTTCTAAAATGTCTACAATGTTCCACCTTCCATATTTCTTTATAACTATTTTGTTAATGAATATTCAGTAGGTATTGAAATTTGGCCTAAAAACAGAACAGGGAAAGGGTTAACCCTTCAATCCGTGATTATTTATGTTAGCAAGACCTATAATATTCCATAGCAAACAGAGCATACCCTGTAAGACTCAGAGCTATGTTTCCTTTGTTTGTGTAACGTGCAAACCGAGATACCCAGCAACAACAAACCCTGTCGGTGCAAAGCTTATGCTCACATCAAGAGATGTTTGTTGCGCTCTATATATATATATACACCTCCACTTCCCAAGATACAATGATCTGGCCAGCTTCATTTGCATAATTACCAACGTTCTACGAACGTTACATTACTCTCCCCTCCGAGAAGTCTCATCCCGAGGCTTGGACCCTGGGAGACCCGTGGGTAAGGCAACTCCAGTCTGACAGTTGTCTTTATCCCACCCGTCCGCTGCCACCATTTGTAACGTGCAAACCAAGTGGACCCAGCAACAACAAACCCTGTCAGTGCAAGAGATGTTTGTTGCGCTATATATATACCTCCACTTCCCAAGATACAATGATCTGGCCAGCTTCATTTGCATAATTACCAACGTTCTACGAATGTTACATTTGCATTGATCATAATATATTGTAGTCAGCCCTTTACTCCGTGAATATGCAGATATAATGCATACAGAGTAGACCCAGCTCACATGGTTTCTATAGGAGATTTCTGATCAGGGTCTGCTCTGTTTGCTTACAGTATACTATAGATCTGATTTCATTCAATATTATCATTTTACAACATTTGATATAGATTTATATGTACATTTGAACGTTACTTTATTTTTGTGTGCAAATATGTCTACATACCATGATACCAAGATAAACAATACCTTACGTTCATTCAGAGACATATACATACACGTATGTATATGTCTCTGCCCTCTGGTTCATTCAACTGACACAATGAATGCGTGTCTAACAAACAACATACACGCGCGTGCCATTAATTGGATTATCACACCTACCGAAACTGTCCGAAAGACACATGCGTGCCATTAATTGGCATTAACTAAGCGCCAATGTCACTTAATCTTAATGCGAGCCGAGTATAAACTATAGCTTACATTGCCGAATTTCCAACTGACCAAAATATATGTGATAAGGAACTAGATCTACATTGGGTTTCTAGAAATATTTAATATTTAATTGGTTAAAAATTCGATTTAAAAATGTGGGACCGGTTTGTCCAAAAAAATTATTCATGTGAGGCCGGTTTGACTTTTTGGAGGCCGGTTTGACTGTAATTCGTTTCAAGGTATGTATAAAAGATTATTTTGAACTGCTGATTTATTTTTTTCTTCAATATTCACAGTTAACGTTTTCTGTTCCTGGTCAAAGGTTAAGAGGTTCGATAGATGGTGAGACCATGCTATGTCTTGCCGACTCAAAATAAAAATTATTTTATTTTATTTGAACCACAAAAAGGGGTACACTTGTGTTATATGATAATGTTCAGTGTTATATCAGGTATCTTTGGCTCTTACAAATACAAATTCTATTTATAGTCGGATAACATTTAACAAATAACAAGCCATGTATAGCTTTTGACCGACTCTTGATACCTCTTCTACAGCATAGAGGCTGTCTCTCTCTATCATTCTACAACTACAGGACTAACAGTCTAAACTTGAAAAAAGTTGCTTTTCCCCTCCAAATAAACCTGGTATTCCCTATTTTAATGATGAAAAATATGAAAAACTAATTTGGAGCACCCCAGAGACAATATTTGTAATTCATATTGAATTCAAACCGAACCTAAGTCAGCCTCTCATGACAAAGCACAATAAATATCCTATAATCTGATAAAATGCTCGGGATGTTCACACCCCATGTACATTATATGTATATTCCCGATATTAATATACTCAGCAATACATGCTGACCCCTAATGCACTTCTTGTATAGATATACTCAGCAGTTACTACTGACCTATAAATATACTCAGCAAAACCAGTACACACGAACGTTTGTCGGTTATTCCCACTCGAAAAACGGAAGCACATTTTACCCCACCCACTGGATGCAAGTAAAAAAACTCGTATGTATTAGCATATAAGAAAATAGCACATACACAGTGATATCAACTAACAGGATAACACTAATGCATGCAGTAATATTCAACTCTGTTCAAGTCTAGAAATTGGTGCCTGACCGAAAGAACGTGGTCAAAAAAAAAAATTTTTTTAACATGCCTGCTACAGAATATTGCATTTCCGAATTTTACAAAAACCAAATAATGCCAACTTATCCTCGTCGCCAATTTTGTATTTCTACCTCAATAATAACCAGTGCTCAAGTCAAATGCCAATATAAAGTGGATAAATAGTTCCTACCCTCATCAGTCAGTCATGTTCTGGTTGCCTGTGGACAACACATGGCCAGGCCATCAACTGTAGATTCCTATACGTCTGTCCACGACGGCTAGCTCTGGTCGAATGGGCCGCTCACATGTGAGCAAGATGTGACGTCATACCCTACCCGTATTATTCGGACCATTTGCGGTACTTACGGTACCATATTTAACTACAAGGCTAAGCAGCCTGTAACTCCCACTCAGTTCTTCTTGCATTACTGCATGTGTGGGCTTTGTGTCATTCTGTATGTCATTCCAGAACATGTCTATCTTAAAGTCATTTATATCTTTGGCACACACCGCCTGCTCCGGCAAACTATTCCACTTATTCACTACCCTCAAGCCAAACGAATACTTCCTGATGTTCAGGCGACTATTGTCTTTTTGCCAGCTTCTTGCTATGGCCTCGTGTTCTGGTTGACATGGCTGGTGGTAGTAATTTCTCCTGATCTACTTGGTCCTTTCCTGTCAAGATTTTGTAAGTCTGGATCATATCGCCCCTTTTCCTTCTGTAGTGCAGGGACGGCAGTCTTAATCGCCCGAGTCTTTCCTCATAGGGTAGACCTTTCAACTCAGCGCATAACCTGGTTGCTCGTCTCTGTACCCTCTCCATCTTATCCATGTCACTTGTATACTGCTGATCCATGGAACATTACCATACTCAAGTAATGGTCTCTACGACGTATAGATACAGATGCAGACAGAACGCCACACTTGGATTTCTAAGACGAAACCAGAGGAATGTGCCGGAAAAATGCAGGTAAACAGGATACATTTCAGTAGTAAGGTCTATCATGGAGTATTGCGCAACCATCTGGAATCCTTACCTCAAAGGGGACATTGACAAATTGGAAAAAGTTCAAAACCGTGCAATCAGATTTATAAAAAAGAATTATAAGGACAGAGAGACAGGAGCAATCACAAGAATGAGGGAACAACTGGAACTAGAGACCCTTGAAGACAGGAGACTAAGTCTTCGTATGATACTGATGTATAAGGTTGTAGAGGAATTGATACCAGCTCTACCAACGTCCACATTCACAAAACCAGCAAGACCAAGAAGAAACATCAAAGCTACCAGATATGAGGACTTCAATACAAACAATATAATAGAAAACTAAGTTGAAGTATTTAACAACACAAGAGGGCTTGCAGTCCCAAATAGCAAGACTCTTTAGTACAAACATTCGTTCTTTGTAGACACTATGATAACATTGGAACAAACTCCCAGACAGCATAGTGCATGCTGATTTCCGTAGAGGCTTTTAAGATAGCCCTACGAGATCATCGCCAATAATAACGACGTCTCTTCTCACCTGTCGTGTAAAAGCCTTTATAGGATTCTAAGACGTATAGATACAGAACAGAAAAGCGTTTACGTTTACAGTAGATCGACTTTTAGACAAATGTAAATACATGCTGTAACAGGGCTGGTGAAAAAACATGCTGTCCGACCGGGGATCGAACCCGGGACCACTCACTTACAGGAGGAGTGCTCTTCCCACTGAGCTTTCCTAACTGCTTACTGTTTTACACAATCAAAGATGTTTAAACCAGTCTCTAAATGTATAGTGGCCGGGTAGCCGAGGGGCAATATCAACCACTGTTCACATAATGTATGGACACAAAACATTGAATATTTTGGTGGTTGTTGGTTCGAATCTCTCTCTGTAGGCAAAAACTTATGTCTTGATTTTTTATAATTTTATATTTGGAATGGGGTTTGCGTGTTCTCAATTTTTCTCTTTTTTTTTGGGATGTAATGTTAGTAGCCATTTATATGTCCATCGCATTATTTTGGGCAGCTCAGCTTGAAGTGTTTCCTTGTTTTTTACTTATTTAATTATGTGGAATATTTTTGTATCATCCGCAAATAATTGTTGAGTCTATGGTGTCTGGGAGATCATTTATGTAGATGATGAACATGAGAGCTCCAATTACTGATCCTTTCAGGATGCCTGAGGTGACTTTGTGCCATTTTGATCCATTCCCGTTTATCGTGACTTGTTGTGTTCTGCCAGATAAGAAATGTTTTATCCAGTCTACCATATCTTATCCAATTCCATAAGACTCCTGTTTGCCTATTAATCTTTTGTGTGGTACAGTGTCAAAGGCCTTCTGGAAGTCCAAATTGTTTATTTTACATGGTTATTAGATCACGGTCAGCTGCTAAGAATATTTACCTAACATTACTGTTGATTTGTGCATTCTGATTGTTCAGTATTGTATTAACTTTTCCAGTTAAAATCAACTTGCAGGACTTTTTACATTCATTAAATCAGCCCAACAAAATTACATATTAATCATTAATTTTAAATAAATGATAATAACATGCGAGAAATATTATTGAACTCTTTTCATTGGGGCTATATTGAATAAAATTTGGATACGGGAATACCCTCTTAGTCTGTATTCAGAAGGTTATATGGTTACACTTCCTGCTTAACAGACACAGACGAAGAAATTGATGGGCAGCAGTTTATTGCGAAGCGTCAAAAAGTGTTGCATTATGGTAGCCTGGAGCAGAAGGAGAAGCAGCGACTGACTGCTACAATGGGGAAAGACGAGGGAGGGTCATTGGCCAGCGAGGCCGTCAAGGCTGGGATCGCTGCTGGAAACATCAACATTTCAACAGGTACTGGTATTTTTTATAACGTAATCATTTGCCTCATGAATATTCATGTAAGATATATTGAGATGATGAATATTCATACAATGCATATTATAATATTTACATTCGCCCTGCAACGTCCTTATATAACCTTATTCTAAAAAGAAAGTTGCATAACCTCATGAACACCGGAAGCACGTCATTCATTTCTTAAATATAAGAAATGCAATGGAATATAAATATAAGAAATGAATGACGTGCTCCCGGTGTTCATGGGTTATGCAACGCATAGCTTTACGAGCAAAGATTCACGTGAAGCCCTTCGGGCTTCACTAACTTTGCTCGTAAAGCTATGCGTTGCATAACCTCATGAACACCGGAAGCACGTCATTCATTTCTTAAATGGTGTATGAGTACAGGAACTTCCAGTCTTGGCAGAAACTGTTACAGTGTAGAATCATATCTTTATAATTTAACCCTCTACTCCATGAATATTCAGGTAAGTAATAATGACGTCATGAAATTTAATTTGTTTAATTTTCAAACTGGCATATTTACACATGCATTTTTTGGCAAAGCAGATACTATATTATTCGGTAAGTAAACAGAGCAGACCCTGATCAGATGGCACCTATAGGGTCTACTCTGTTTGCAAAGCCATAGAAAGGGGTACTTATTGAGTAAAGAGTTAATAAGCACACAGAGCATACCCTGATCAGATAGCCTTCTGATATTTGGTCTACTCTGATAGCAAAGGCATCCAAAAGGTTACCTTCATGGGGTAAAAGGTTAACCCATTCCCGTATAGGCTATTTTTAGATCCAACCTCTTTGAAAAAAATCTACCGAAAAGGAGCATTTACTACTAAAAAGGAAAAATTTAGAATTGTGTAGTATTGAAACCATTGTGATAAATAGAGCATTTCGAGGGCTTGGTGGAAAACTATTCTAACTCCTTCACTTTAGTGAAGGAGTTAGAATAGTTTTGCACCAAGCCCTCGATTTGCTCCATAGGAGCAATGGTTTCACAAAGTGGCTTCTACAGAAGCGTCAAAAGGCGTCTATATGCGGGAATGGGTTAACTTACCTTTGTATGCCTAACTCTTTCCTCCAGAAAAACTTTTTTCTATTTTCCATGCATTTGCAAAAAGAGTAGATCCAGATCAGACATCCAGTCAGTGCCAAAAAATGGATATGATCCTACAGTTTCTGCTATGCCTGATATTTCAGATGTCCTTGTGCTGTTATTTTTAACAAAAATCCAGGCGATATTAAAGACTTCATTATTTCTTACATGATTACTCATGGAGAAAAAGGTTAATTTTTTTAAGAAAAATTGATAACTGGTTGCAGATTACAAATTATTCCAATGACTTAGTGTGTTTAACTCATTTCAGCCCTTTACTCCATGAATATTCATGTTAGAAATAATGACATCATGAATATTAATTAGTTTCATTTTTGTAATGGCATGATATGAACACTGAAATTTCGTTCATAGTGGAAACTGTAGAATCATATCTGTAATTTTTCGGGCTAAAGAGGTGATTCTAAAGAGTGGTCACAACATAGAGTTTGGTGGAGAAATAAACGAGTTATTCTTGTCAGAGAATGTTTTTAATTTATGCATCTTATATGGACGTCTGCTTTTGAATTTGGACTATGCATGATCTGTTTTTGGCAGTGTAGACCCAGTTCAGAGAGCTTCTAGAGGAGCCCTCTGATTTGGGTCCGCACTGTTTGTTTTTCCGCTTTGAAAATTCAGCATTGTAAAGTAGAGGAGCTTTCTGCATTACTTTTGCCCAGCATTTAGCAACCACTTGCTTTTTAAGTTTTCTGTTCATATAAGGTCACTTAAGACATGTTCTACTGTACACTTCTTACCCTGTTTGTTTTGTTTATATCAGGTGACACATTTGATTTGGAAAATGAGTACGAACAGAGCAAGCAGGAATTGCTGGAAGATTTTGAAAGGAGAAAGAAGGTAAGTCTTTACAACAGAGGTGTCTTCAATAGAAAATTATTAATTGTTAAACTGATCAACCGTTTACTTCATATTTAAATGCCTTTTCATGCATCTGCAAACAGAGTAGACCTAGATCAGATGGCTCCCATAGGAGCCATCTGCTCAGGATTTGCTGAGATTGCTAATGGAATTTGATAGTTCTGTTTCTTTACTTTCTAAAATGACTACAGTGTTCAACCTTCCATATTGCGTTATAGCTATTTTGGCCATGAGTATTTTAGTAGGTATTGAAATTTGCAATAAACACAGAACAGGGAAAGGGTTACACTGAACAAAACGTATCGATGATGTGTTTAACCCATTACCTCATGGGCTATTTTTAGACCCAACTTCTTTGAATAAATCTACCGAAAAGGACAATTTATTACAGACAAGGAAAAAATAAGAACTGTGTAGTTTGGAAACCATTGTGATAAATAGAGCTCTGTAATTTATTTCCTGACATGCTGTGTAATTTGTTATTTCCTGTAATTTGTTATTTCCTGACATGCTCTGTAATTTGTTATTTTCCCCCCAACATGCTCTGTAATTTGTTATTTCCTGACATACTCTGTAATTTGTTTTCTCCCAACAGGCAAAGAAGATCCAGGTCTCAACGGATGACTCTGAGGTGAAGGCACATCTTCGACAGCTGGAAGAGCCAATCTGTAAGTGTAATCTGTTGATAATAATGATATTGTTCTATCCATTCATCCTGGATTCCACATTTCTTATTTCTCTTTAACCCTTTCCTTCATATACATGTAAATGAGTTTCCATTCAATTGCAAACAGAGTAGACCAAGATCAGACGGCTCCTATGGAGCCGTCTGATCAGGGTCTGCTCTGTTTGCTTATGAAACAATGTTCCATCTTCCGTATCTCATTATAACTATTTTGTCCGTGAATATTCAGTAGGTACTGAAATTTGGAATGAACACAACAGGGAAAGTGTTAGCCCTTTCAGCACTGAAGTTTCAGAGTGGAATAGCCTGTCAGTGTATATCTAATAGAGTCCACTCTGACAGTATGTAAAGCTTAAACTTGCTATAGGCTTTTGCATTACCAACCGTGCAGACCCTAACCAGAGGGTTCCTCCTAGAAGAGACCTCTGATCGGGGTCTACACTGTTTGCAAATATCAGTGCATGTGTGTCCCAGGTTGAAAGGGTTAACATTTTGAATCTCTACTGGTGAATTTGTATGTCCTTTGCAAACAGTTCAGATCTAGCTGAGATTCAGGAACCATGCCGGTTTAACCTCGGGCAGAAGTTTCTCAAAAGCTTGAATTAATTGGCAACATTTTTAAATACATATTGCTTAAGATCAGAATTTTAGCAGATATAATTTATTTACATGAGGATAAGGGTTAACAGATATAAATTAGCCTGGAGTTACTCATCTGGATTAGACATGTTTGCAGAGGTCATAAGAAATGGCTGTATAATGGGCCGAGTAAATCCTCTGAAAGTCACGTGATATAACACATGATCGTTACTGTGTGTTTGGTACTGAATAGAATAATATAAATATGCATTTATTATTGTATCTAGACCTGTTATGATTTGGCCCATATTCACAACAATATTAACCCTTTATTCCATGAATATTGGTGTATGAAATAACGTAGGTATGAATAATGTATAAACACATGAATATTGGTGTATGAAATAGCGTAGGTATGAATAATGTATAAACACATGAATATTGGTGTATGAAATAACGTAGGTATGAATAATGTATAAACACATGAATATTGGTGTATGAAATAATGTAGATATGAATAATGTATAAACACATGAATATTGGTGTATGAAATAATGTATAATATGAATAATGTATAAACACATGAATATTGGTGTATGAAATAATGTAGGTATGAATAATGTATAAACACATGAATATTGGTGTATGAAATAATGTAGGTATGAATAATGTATAAACACATGGATATTGGTGTATGAAATAATGTAGATATGAATAATGTATAAACACATGAATATTTGTGTATGAAATAATGTAGGTATGAATAATGTATAAACACATGGATATTGGTGTATGAAATAATGTAGATATGAATAATGTATAAACACATGAATATTTGTGTATGAAATAATGTAGGTATGAATAATGTATAAACACATGGATATTGGTGTATGAAATAATGTAGATATGAATAATGTATAAACACATGAATATTTGTGTATGAAATAATGTAGGTATGAATAATGTATAAACACATGGATATTGGTGTATGAAATAATGTAGATATGAATAATGTATAAACACATGAATATTTGTGTATGAAATAATGTAGGTATGAATAATGTATAAACACATGAATATTGGTGTATGAAATAATGTAGGTATGAATAATGTATAAACACATGGATATTGGTGTATGAAATAATGTAGGTATGAATAATGTATAAACACATGAATATTGGTGTATGAAATAATGTAGGTATGAATAATGTATAAACACATGGATATTGGTGTATGAAATAACGTAGGTATGAATAATGTATAAACACATGAATATTTGTGTATGAAATAATGTAGGTATGAATAATGTATAAACACATGGATATTGGTGTATGAAATAATGTAGATATGAATAATGTATAAACACATGAATATTTGTGTATGAAATAATGTAGGTATGAATAATGTATAAACACATGAATATTTGTGTATGAAATAATGTAGATATGAATAATGTATAAACACATGAATATTTGTGTATGAAATAATGTAGGTATGAATAATGTATAAACACATGAATATTGGTGTATGAAATAATGTAGGTATGAATAATGTATAAACACATGGATATTTGGACCTGGCAAAAACTGTAGAACCAGATCTGTATTATTTCATAAGCAAACAAAGCAGACCCTGACCAGACAGATCATGCAATATTAGCCCATTACCTGCCTTTGCAAACAGAGAAGACCCAGATTAGACCATCTGCACAGGGTGTGCTCTGTTGGCTATAATTTTGATCAGACTCTACCGTTTCTGAAATGGCAAAACATTCCCTTGTTCTTTGACAATTATTAAAAAATTGGTGCATACAATATTCATGATTTCTGTGTTCGGCATAGGTGTTACAGTAAAACCTCTCTATAACGGCCCCTAAATTTTGTTAATTAGTTGGTATTTAGGAGTGTTCTGTTTTACTTTCACCTTGCTTTAAGCAGCCACCTGCTTT
Organism: Azorinus chamasolen; assembly: GCA_963576725.1. Lineage (NCBI taxonomy): Eukaryota > Metazoa > Mollusca > Bivalvia > Cardiida > Solecurtidae > Azorinus > Azorinus chamasolen. The sequence continues at coordinate 40,103,357 of OY755241.1, read as the reverse complement.
TAACACAAAATACTTTATGTAATTTAGTGGCCGTTATAGAGAGGTTTTACTGTATATGAAGGAAAGGGTTAAACATTATGAGAAATAGTTCCAAAATAAAGCTGTTTTTGCATTGCTTCCACAGGTTTGTTTGGTGAGGGTCCTGCTGACAGAAGAGAAAGACTGCGTAAGATCCTGGCACAGAAAGGAGAAGATGCCCTCAGGAAGAAAACCATTGAAGAAGTGAAGCAGAAGAAGAAACGAGAAGAGGTGAGACATGACTACATATAGCAAACTAACTGAACAAATACAGGTGTCTAAAAAGTAGAGTAAATGTACAGTCGGCTGAGCGGTCCTTCGGACTGAAAGTAGACTATAACTAGGTACTTTACTTTTTACTTTAAAAAGTAGGCGGTTGCTTTATGCAGGGCAAAGTTAATAGAGAAAGCTCTTTAAGGACCCTTTTGCATTAACTTTGTACTACATTAACCTTCCACCTTCCTTCTAATGTTCATTTAAGACCGGTTTTACTGTACAATGTACACCCAGATCAGTCAAGGGATTTGTGCATTTGATATGATTATAGTAGGAACTTGATGGAAGTTTTGGGTTGAAAAATCTTTAAAAATCTTTGACCATTTTGCATGACAGTATTGTTTTAAAAATAAGTTATTCATCTTGCTACAATTACCCAAACTCTTTGTCAGTTTAACCCATTCCCTCATAGGCTATTTTTAGATACAACCTCTTTGAATAAATATACCGAAAAGGTGCATTTACTAGAGAAAAGGAAATTTTTAGACTTTTGTAGTTTGAAACCATTGTGATAAATGGAGCAAATGCTCTATTTATTACAATGGTTCACAAAGTGACTTTTACAGAGGCATCAAAAGTCGTCAATATGAGGGGATAGTTTAAAAGTGAATCATTGATTTTACAGGAGAATGTGACATGGTACCATGAAGGGTCTAAAGCATTGAAAGAAGCAAGATATGTCATTGCAGAGTATTCAATACCGAGGTAAGTGACCTTTTAACCCTTTTACTATTCAGTGGGTCATGTAAGACATAATGATATCATGAATATTTATTAGCTGAATGTTTATAATTTATACTTCTCAAGGAAATGTTTAGCTTGACAAAAACTGTAGAATCGAGATCTATATCAGGTGATAAGCAAACAGAACAGACCCTGATCAGATGGCTCCTATAGGATCTATGTCTGATCGAGGTCTACTCTGTTTGCAAATTCATGAAAACAAGTTTATATGAGGGAAAGGGTTACTCCATAGATACTAGGGCAATCATTTTTCACTTTCTAGCTCACCTGGCACAAAGTGCCAGGTGAGGTATTGTGAGGGGGCTGGCTCCGGCGTCCGTCGTCGTGTGTATGTGCGTCATGCGTTGTCAACAATTTACTTAAACATCTTCTTCTCGGAAACCACAAAGCCTACAGCTTTGATATGTGGTATGTAGCATCAACTAATGGTCCTCTACAAAGATTGCTCAAATTATGTCCCCCTGACCAAAAATGGCCCCGCCCTGGGGCTTATCAGTTTTTCTTAGGAAAATCTTTAAAATTCTTCTCCTGAAACCGTAAGGCCTAGACCTTTGATATTTGGTATGAAGCATGATCTAATGGTCCTCTACCAAGATTGTTCAAATTATGACACCCAGACCAAAAATGGCCCCGCCCCGGTGCTTATCAGTTTTTCATAGAAAAATCTTTAAAAATCTTCTCCTCTGAAACCGTAAGGCCTAGACTTATGGTATTTGGTATGTAGCATCATCTAATGGTCCTCTACAAAGATTGTTCAAATTATGACCCCGAAAAAAAAATGGCCCCGCCCCGGGGCTTATCAGTTTTTCATAGGAAAATCTTTAAAAATCTTCTCTGAAACCGTAAGGCCTAGACCATTGATATTTGGTATGTAGCATCATCTATTGGTCCTCTACCAAGATTGTTCAAATTATGACCCCTTGACCAAAAATGGCCCCTCCCCGGGGCTTATCAGTTTTTCATAGGAAAATCTTTAAAAATCTTCTCTGAAACCGTAAGGCCTAGACCATTGATATTTGGTATGTAGCATCATCTATTGGTCCTCTACCAAGATTGTTCAAATTATGACCCCTTGACCAAAAATGGCCCCTCCCCGGGGCTTATCAGTTTTTCATAGGAAAATCTTTAAAAATCTTCTTCTTTGAAACTGTAAGACTTAGACCTTTGATATTTGGTATGTAGCATCATCTAATGGTCCTCTACAAAGATTGCTCAAACTGTGACCCCCCAGACCAAAACTGACCCCGCCCCGGGGCTTATCAGTTTTTCATAGAAAAATCTTTGAAAATCTCCTAAACTGTAATGCCTAGACCTTTGAAATTTGGTATGTATTATCATCTAATGGTTTTCTACCAAGATTGTTCAAATTATGACCCCTGGCCCAAAATGGCCCCGCCCCTGGCTTATCAGTTTTTCATAGGAAAATCTTTAAAATCTCCTTCTGTGAAATTGTAAGTCCCGGAACTTTGAAACTTATATGAAGCATCATCTAATGTTCCTTTATTTGGATTGTTCAAATTTGAAACTCCAGGCCTAAAATTATGGCCCTTGGTTTCATATTGGCCCCAATCTGAAGCGGACTTATTTTTACATAGAAATGCAGTGTATGCATATGTCTATAGTAACCAGGTGAGCGATTTAGGGCCATCATGGCCCTCTTGTTGGTAATATCAGTGTATTATCGGAATTTTAGAAGTACATCATTACAAAATTATTTTTTTATGATGCCTGTAATTATATTTACATTGAAGACTAAATTCAATACCCTGTAGATTCAGACGTATAATAATATTCAATTTGCAAACAGATCCTGACCAGATTGTTCATACAGGTGTCTACTCTGTTTGCAAATGTACCTGTTGTGGAAAGGGTCAAAGGTTAGATAAGTTAAAGTATAAATATATCTTTGACGCTGAATTGAGATTCTCAGGTGAGAGGTGAGACTTGTCTGAATAACTGCGGCCAATACAATATCTTTCATTTACCATTGTAGAGCCAAAGCCAGAGTACTACAGGAGAAGAAGGACAAGCATTTCTCAGCACAAAAGACAGTATTTGCGCAAGACATACAGAAAAGACTGCGGGTAAGAATGGAAACCACAGTGATTTGCCTACTGTTGTATACTCATGTATGAAATAATGATATCATGACTATTCATTAGCTGAATTTTGATGTACACAGGATGTTTTGGTACTGATAGAAACTGCAGAATCTGATCTGTACTATTACGTAAGCAAACAGAGCAGACCCTGATCAGACGGCTCCCATAGGAGCCGGGTGATCGGGGTCTACTCTGTTTGCAAAGGCCTTACAAGACATATTTATGGAGTAAAGGGTTAAGCAATAAATATTTCTTTTTCAGTCTGTGACCAATGAATGCAGTCAGATAGGAGATGTCAGACCACTTTCCTACTGCCAGTTCAGCCCAGACAGTCAAATGCTCGCCACGGCCTCATGGTAATATTGTGTTATACACCTCATCTCCTCCCCAACCAAGCTGGATTTTAACCCTTTACTCCATAAGTATGATTTTCTATGCCTTTGCAAACAGAGTAGACCTAGATCAGATGGCTCCTATAGGACCTGTCTGATCAGGGTCTACTCTGTGTATGATATAATATAGATATAATTTTACAGTATCTGCCATAGCCGAACATTCCTGTGTCTATGTTCTATTGTAACAATTCTTGAAAAAAATGTTTTAGTTCACAGTAATCTAAGCTTGTGTAGACCAGGTTTTTCTTGTCATAAGGTGCCAGGGCTCAGTATTCTGCTATACTGCCACAGTTGTCATTTTTAACTACATGTATTATAATTTTCTTAATTGCTTGAAAAAACGAAATAATGACATCCTGAATATCAAGTACTTAAAAAGGTGTGTATGAGGAATAAATGGTTTAAATACTATGTTTGATATTTCTGTACTCTCCATTTTCAGGTCTGGGCTTTGCAGACTTTGGTCAGTGCCAGACTGTTCCCTGATTAGAAATCTAAGAGGTAAGCCCAGAGTCAGAGAGCCATACAGGGGTGTATCTCGGGTGTATCTCGAATTTCATATGTCTTTCAATCCCAAGGTTGTGACCAAACTTTTGAATCATCTTATCCCCTTCTCTCATATAAACGTGTTTTCAAGCAATTAAGAAAATTATAGTAGGACCGACTCTACAGTTTCTACCAATACCGAAATAATCTTGCCTACAAATGCCATTATAAATATTCAGCTAATAAATATTTATGATATCATTACATGCATATATGCAACAGGGAAAGGGTTAATAGATTGGGTTTGGTGGAGAAATAAAATAATAATTCTTGAAAAAAATGTTTTAGTTCACAGTAATCTAAGCTTCTGTAGACCAGGTAACACAGGTTTTTCTTGTAATGAGGTGGGGGGCTCAGTATTCTGCTATACCGCCACAGTTGTCATTTTTAACTACATGTATTATCCCGCTGTGAAAAAAACAATGCCTGCTCAAAATTGGATCTTGTGCAATATTGACTTTTTCCGAATCGATCAAGCTTTTGAGAAACTATTGACTGAGTGTCGAACAGCTGTGATGTTGATAAGATGCTGAGTTACCCAGGAACTCAACGGGATCCAGTCTGTTTGTACATGTGGGTTAAGTGGTATGTGGCAGGATGAGTTAACTATAAACTTAATATTTATTTTTCATAAGTAATGGTTTATTACTGTTTAACACTTTACTCTCTGAATATTCATGTACGAATAATGGCATCATGAATATTTATTAACTGCATTTTTATAATGGCATATGTAAACAAGACATTTTGTTATTGGTACATTCTGTAGAGTCAGATCTATTATGATTTCATAAGCAAACAGAGCATCTTGTTCACCATCACAGGGGCTACAATCGACCAGACAAGTATTTGCACATGCTTGTGATGCTCTTGTTCACAGGGTCACTGTTTGTTTATGAAATAAAATAGCGCTGATTCAGCAGATTCGCTGTGATCAAAATTTCTTTGTCCATTGGCCATTATATAAAAAATAGTTATTGAGTCATGAGGGTAACTGAATATCCATGACACATGAAGTAAAGGATTAATTGACTCACATTTGCTAATTTGAGACATTTTCTTTAAGACTCGGAGTTACATAGAGTTACACATTCACGTTTCAGGTCATAACTGTAATGTGGGCTGTATTGTGTTCCATCCTCGTGCCACGCTCGATCTAGATGACAGTGCTTGCTGCATGGCCTCTTGTAGCCAGGACGGTGCAGTCAAACTGTGGAACCTTATCAGGTGACTAAGCTTTAATCTTTCAGCATTTAGTTGAATGATTTAACCCTTACTCCATAAATATTCATGTAAGAATTAATGACATTACAATAATATATTTATTTTATATTTTGCAATAGATATATAGGCAATGGCACAAACTGTAAAATCATATCTATAGTATTTAATGAGCAAACAGAGCAGACACTGATCAGACAGCTCCTATAGGGGACAGCTAATCTAGATCTAATCTGTTTGCCAAGGCATACAAAGGCGTATTTATAGAAGAAATGGTTAAATGGTCTAAAATGACCTCTCCAAAGGCATGTAAAATTCAGACTGTGAAGCAGATGGTAGCTTTATGCAGGAGAACATTTATGCCCAAAGCGCTGTGTCAATTTGAAAGCTCTGTTACTTCCTTAACAAACCACCTGTGTTTAACCCATTCCCTCATATAAAAGCTTTTTCATGCATTTGTAAACAGAGAAGACCCAGATCAGATGACTTCTGTTGTAGCTGTTTGATCAGGGTCTATTCTGTTTGCTTATGGGATCATTAGATCTGATCCTACACTTTTTTGTCCAAGCAAACATTTTTCATCTATATTTTTTCCAAATTTCAATACCTACTGAATATTCATGGACAAAATATTTATAATGAAATATGGAAGGTGGAACATTTTAGCCATTTTAGAAAGTAAAGGAACAGATCTTTCAACTTCCATTAGCAAACAGAGCAGACCCTGATCAGACAGCTCCTATAGAAGCCGTCTGATCTGGGTCTACTCTGTTTGCAAATATGTGAAAACACGTTTATATGAGGGAAAGGGTTAACTGCTTACCTTATGGTCACATCAGAGAGACTCTACTGTATTTCTATACCTTGTAAAACAACTTTAATAGTCAGGCTTAGTCAGACTGATTAGTTGTGTAATCTCCCATCAATTTGCATAATGTTGATGTAGTTAGCTCCCTTACAAATCTTAAGAAAATCACACAGAAGTACAGAAGGAATTGATTTGTTGTCATAATAAAAAAGACTGAGATCAAGATGGTGTTGACTGTACAGCTAATACCTACTGAATATTCATGGAAAAACAGTTATAATGAAATATGGAAGGTGTAACATTATAGCCATTTTGGACAGTAAAGAAACATATATTTCAAGTTCCATTAGCAAACAGATTAGACCCTGTTCAGACGGCTCATACAGGAGCTGTCTGATCTGGGTTTACTCTGTTTGCAGTTGAAAACACGTTTATATAAAGGAAAGGGTTAATTAACCCTTTCTTTCATAAAAGCACTTTTTGACACATTTGCTGAATAGATGCAGATCTGGCGACTCCTGTAGTAGGAGCTATTTGATCAGGGTCTGCACTGTTTGCTTATGAAATTATAAATGAAATGGCTCTACATTCTTTATTAATACCAAAAAAATCCTGTATACATAAATACCAAATTCTAAATATTCAGCTAATAAATATTAATAATGTCATTATTTCTTCAATGAATATTTACCAGGGAATTGGTTAATTCAATGCTTTTATCAGAGCTATAGAGTAAGGAAAGTTGTTTCCATGATAAACAATAGAGGGTCAGATCTGTAACATAATCAATCAGATGTGATTCTGATCAGACAGCTCCTGTAATGTAAATAAAAACAACTTTGCAGACACTCTTATTTCATGACTGAGTGTGCTAATTGTGTTTTTTCAGTGAGGAGCCAGTGGCAGATATCGAGGGTCATGCTCCATTCCGAGTGTCTCGTCTTGCCTACCATCCATCAGGACGGTTCCTTGGTACTTGTTGGTAAGCTGTAGGTTACCATGTAACAAAATACTCAGCTGAATTTGTCAATGTTGTTAATTGCATACTAGCAATGACCTGTATTTGTGATAGAGATCAATTCTATCCCTCATATAAATGTTGTTTTTTTTACCATTGCAAACAGAGTAGACCCAGATCAGGCTCCAGTAGGAAGCATGTTTGTGATCAGGGTTTTGCTCTGTTTCCATATGACATTACAATATGCTTCTATAAAATCTTAGCTAATAAATATCCATGATGTCATTATTTCTTATATAAATATGCAACAGGGAAAGGGGTTAATGAAAGAAGAAAATACATTGACCATAACTCTTCTTTGAGTAACTTATAGGAGTATCTGCCTTTGTAATTTTTAATATCTAGATTAGTAGGTTTATTTATAAATTCCGATACTCTGTCAAGATTAGTCCTTTCCTTCATATAAACACCTGTTTATGCATTGTCAAACAGAATAGACCCAGATCATACAGGTCCTGTAGGACAGTAGGAGCCATCTGATCAGGGTCTGCTTTGTTTGCTTATGTCATTATATAGATCTGATTCAATAGTGTCTGCCATAACTAAAATAAATTGTAGAGTACCTAGTTACAGTCTACTTTCAGTCCAAATGACCACTCAGCCGACTGTACATTTACTCCCCTGGATATTGAGTCATTGGCCTACAATATTGAGCACTGCTAACATATAGCGCAATCATGCAGACGCAGTACCGGCGAGTGACACTCACAGGTACCCATTTTAACCCCCTGGGTGGAGAGGATGTGCGGGTGGGAGACACGGAAAAGCATCTCTGAAATTTCCGGGAGGGACCGGGATTTGAACCCCGGACTGATAATAGACCACCGCCACCTACAAAAAGGAAAGGGTTAATAAAATAACAGATAGATGGCAGACACATGATACATTTGCCTTTTGTTGGGTAGGTTTGTTTTACTGTCGGTCAGCATATGGCTGCTAGTATTCTATTTTGCTTCCTATTTTCCAGTTTCGACAATTCATGGCGACTGTGGGATCTAGAAGCCGCGGAGGAGATTCTGCACCAGGAGGGCCACAGTAAACCAGTGTATTCGCTCTCCTTTCAGAATGATGGTGCCCTCGCAGCAACCGGGTAAATATATATGTTGTTCCCTTGGAAAAGCACCTTAACCCTTTACTCAATGAATAAGCCTTTCTTTGCATTTACAAACAGAGTAGACCCAGATCAGACAGCACCTGTAGGAGCCGTCTGATCAGGGTCTGCATTGTTTGCTTATGATATTGATACTATTCTGCAGTTTCTGTCATGAGCAAAACTTCCTGTGTCCATGTGCTATTATAACAAATGAATCTAATTAATATTCATGATTTCATTATTTCTTACATGAATATTAATGGAGTGAAGGGTTAACTATTTAGCGTTTTGTAAACAACAAATACTTGAGTATCTCTTTGAGATTTCCATCTGTTAGACACTGCAAACAGTGTGAATCCAGAATCCAGGTGTTGCATTAAAATTGAGGTGCTTGATCCGGGTCTACACTGTTTGATAGCCACATCAGGAAATCAGAGCAGAGTAGGTTTTAACGTGTTTCAAACAGTGCAAACCTAGGAATACACTCTGTACAATGTCATATGGCTGAAAAGCCCATACTGGCACTCATTTAAATTATTCCATATTGATCAGATTTTACAGAAAAGGTTGCTTGTAACTTTTTGTGCTTACTTCTCTCAAGATAGAAATGTGAGAATTGTTTTAACCCTTCCCCTCATATAAACATGTTTTCATGTTCTTACAGACAGAGTAGACTCAGATCAGACGGCTTCTATAGGAGCCATCTGATCAGGGTCAGCTCTGTTTGATTTTGCCATGATATACATCTGAATCTAAATTTTTGTCCATGCAAGAAATTCCCTTCAAAAATTACAGTATAAAAAATGACTTATAAATATTCATAATGATACTGAACAGGAAAAGGGTTAACAATTTCCTGTAAGATAAAATGACAGTATTGATGTAAATTAGCTGAGTTTTATAATTGCACATGAGACCAGGGTCCATGCTTATAAAACTTTTAGTTGAGTCTGAGTTCGTTCTCAAGTTTTTGATTGGTCAGATTTGAGCCTTTGGCTCAAATCTGACCAATCAAAAGCTTGAGAACTCAAATCTAACCAATCAAAAGCTTGAGAACGAACTCAGACTCAACTAAAAAGCTTTATAAGCATGGACCCAGAGTTTTGTCTTATCCTGGCAGTAACTATAGTGTCAGAGCTTTATTATTTCATAAGCAAACAGATTAGACCCTGTGAAAGTTAACTTTTCTTCAATATCTCATCAAATATATAGTCAGTGTCTGATAGATAGGATCTTGATAATCAGACCTTTACAACCGTTACAAAGAGGGTAGACCCACATCAGATTACCCATATAGGAGCTGTCTTGTCAGGGTCTGCTGCATTTGCTTATGGATTAATATAGATATTATTCTACATTTTTATAAAGGTAAAAAAAGAATGTGCATGCCATTTACAAAATATATTAACCCTTTACTCCATAAATACACTTTTCTACACCTATGCAAACATAGAAGACCCAGCTCGGACAGCTCCTATTGGAGCGGTCTGATCAGGGTCTGCTCAGTTTGCTTATGATATAATATAGATATGATTCTACAGATTCTGTCATGGCCAAAAATTCCCATGTCTGTGTGCTGTTATAATCTAATTAATACTCACAGTGTCATTATTTCTAACATGAATATTCATGAGAGCTTCAAAACATCAATAAAATCATAACAAGAAGTTGTTACTGATTTCTGAATCATACTTATGTGTGGTATTATACTTCAGTGGTTTAGATGCATATGGACGAGTTTGGGACCTGCGTACTGGCAGGTGTGTCATGTTTCTGGAGGGGCATCTGAAATCCGTGCTGGCAGTGGACTTTGCACCTGATGGGTAAGTGATGTGCTGTTGTAGTAACCCTTTACAGTAGAACAATTCAGGAGTCCAGATAACATGTGTTAATTAAAACATTTTCAAGAATAACTTCAGTATTTCTCCACTAAACCCTATGTTGTGACTACTCTTTAGAATTGACTCTTCGAGACGATTCTAAAGAGCGTCACAACATAGGGGGTTTTGTGGAGAAATGAGGATTTTAGCATTTGACTATGCACCTTTATGTGTTGCTCTGGTAGAACCTGTGTTGAGTTTCCACTTATTGATTGAACATAGGAGTTTTAAAAGCACATGTGACCTGTATTAGAGCTACCACCTGCCTTACAGACCCATTATACCTCTTTTTGATGGCTGTTTAAGACAGGTTCTACTGTACTTCAGTAATATGGCTTTTAATGCCTTTGCCAACAATATTGATCTAGATCAGTCTCCTGTAGGAGCTGTCTATTCATGGTCTGCTCTGTTTGTTTATGAAATAATAATAGATTCATGTCATTATGAAAGTTCATACTCATTAAGTCATTAGTACTGACATGAATATTCATTGAGAATAAAAAGTTTAAAAAAGTACTGTTTCAAACATATTTCAGATATCATGTTTGAGAACACAGCTGTGTCTAACAACGAAAACCTTCAAAACTGTATATAGCTCAACTTCACTCTTATTCAAAACCTAACATCTGACTATATTATTAAATGTTATGTAATGCTGGAAATAGGACGTTCTGTTGTCCCTACTGCTCTATCAGACTATCACTGTATACGTTTTGTATTGTGTTTTTAGTATGCTGTTATAAAAGTTGAACTAATTAGTATTCATGGTGTCCTTATTTCTTACATGAATATTCATCAGGTAAAGTGTTAACCCTTTCCTCCATAGGCTATTTTAAGATCCAACCTCTTTGAATTAATCTACCAAAAACGAGCATTAACTAGGGAAAAAGAAAGTTTTAGAAGTGAGTAGTATTGAAACCATTGTGATAAATAGAGCATTTAAGGAGCAAATGCTCTATTTATCACAATGGTTTCAAAAAGTGACTTTTACAGAGGCGTAGAAAGGTGTATTTACAGAGGCGTAGAAAGGTGTATTAAAGGAGTACTGGCCACAAAGTGGGTCATTTTCTGTGTTTCTGTGTATATCTGCAGATACCATGTAGCCACAGGTAGTGAGGATAACACCGCTCGGATCTGGGACCTCAGACAGCGCAAATGTATCTATACCATCCCATCTCACACAAACCTCATCAGCTACGTAAAATTCCAACGTAAGTATTTCAAAGTTAAAACAAAAAGTCAAGATCAAAAATAGAATTAGAAATTCAGCATGGTAAAAATGAATAAAATTTCAGTATACAAGATCGAATTGAAAATTCAGCAGTTAAAGATAAACAGAACATTTTCAATATCCATGAATGGATTTAAAGTTCAATAATCAAAAGTAAGCGGAAAATCTGATCTGCAAAATGAATTGAAAAGTCCATCTTCAAGAATGAATTGAAATGTAGTAAAGGCCATTATTTAACTCATTATCTTATGGTCATGAATATTCATGTAAAATATTAAAGAAATCATAAATTTATTGAATTTTTGTAATGGCATATGAAAACTGGCTTATTTTACCATGTCAGAAATTGTAGAATTAGAGCTATACATAAGCAAACAGCAGATCCTAGAGGAGCCATCAGATCAGGGTCAGGGTCTGCACTATTTGTCATTTAAATTCCTCTAACAAGGTTAACCCTTTCCCTCTTCTATATTCATGAAACAACATAATGAAGATTTACTAGCTTAATTTTTACACTGTAAACTTTTCAAGGGAATATTTTGATTTGAAAATAATTGAAGAATCTGATATATATCATTCCAAAAGCAATCAGAGCAGACCCTGATTAGATGGCTCGTATAGGAGCCTTCTGATCTGGGTATACACTGTTTGAAATGCATGAAAAGGCTATTATATGAAGTAATGGGTTAAGCCTTGCATACTAGGTAGACTCTATATTTAATCACTGATGGGCCATTCTACTCTGAAAATTCAGCATTGAAAGCAGTAATGATGGTTATCTCAATGGTCAATTTTTTAACCCTTTCCTCCATGAACATTCACGTAATAAATAATGATGCCATGAATATTGATTTGTTGTAATAGCACATGGACACAGGAGTTTTTGACTATGGCAGACACTGTAGAATCATATCTATATTATATCAGAAAGCAAAGAGAGCAGATCAGACAACTAGGAGCCGTCTGATCTGGGTCTTCTATGGTTGCAAAGGGTAAAGCATTGGAGATTGGCGGTTGTACATTCTCTGTCATTTATAAACTTGTACTGTTGTATTTTACAGCTCAGCATGGAAGATACTTAGTGACATCATCATATGACTGTACATCAAAGGTAATGTAACACTGTACATGACAACTTAGCTGCTTTCTTAGAAAAATAGTTGTCTTGCATTGCAAACAATGTAGACCCAGTCAAGTCACTACGTTTCTCCAGCACAGCATCTGGTCAAGGTGCACTATTTGCCACTTTCAGCAATATATCTTTCCATACAATGTAAAACTTGATCATATAGCTCATCATAAATGATGTCTGATCTGGGTCAACAATGTTTTGCTATAAGATACTTTTTAATACCTCCAAGATCTTGAATTAGGGGCATATTGCTTTTGGCCTTTTTGTGTGTTTGTCTGTCCGATATTTTGAGTTTGTCTACAACGTTTGAGCTAGTATGGATAGACACTTCATACTTGACATGCATACTCATCTCATGAAGTTGCAACTTTTGTGTGGTCAAAGATAAAACAATATAGGTCAAAACACCTTTTTTGAATAGTGTTTCATCTTTTTTATCCCTTTGCAAACAGAGAAGACCCAGATCAAATGGCTGCTGTTGAAGCCATCTGATCGTGGTCTGCTCTGTTTGCTTATGAATTATAATATCAATCTGATTATATAGTACATGTCATAGTAAAAAATCCTGTTTAAAATTCAGTCCTTCATATAAATGCTTTTTTCACACCTTTGCACACAGAGTAGACCCAGATCAGATGGCTCCTACAGGAGCAGTCTGGTCAGGATCTGCTCTGTTTGATTATAAAATTATAATAGATGTTACTCTACATGGTTTTGTCAATACTCCAACATTCTGTATACATATGGCATTATAAAAATTCAGCAAATAAATATTCATTATGTCATTATTTCTTATATGAATATTCAACAGGGAAAAGGCTAATTAATATTCACATTGTCCGATTTTCTTGCATGAATATTCATTGAGTAATTGGTTATATCTCTGACTAATGAAGAACTATGTAAATGAAGGTACATTTATTTCAAAGAGATAAATACTATGCCTGTACATGTGTTTCTGTTTTTCAGGTTTGGGCCCATCCTGGCTGGGCTCCGATCAAGACCCTGGCAGGTCATGAGGGTAAAGTTATGGGCTTTGACATCTCCAAGAATCTGAAATACATGGCATCTGTCTCCTTTGATAGAACTTTTAAACTGTGGGCATCAGAGGCCAAGGGAGGCGTGTGATAAAACGTTAATCATTCAACTCTCTATAGACAAATGCTTTTAGCAAACAAGATAGGGATTGAAGCAGAGTTGTTTTGAAGCAGACAACAGTTTTAGGCCAAGACTATGTGGTTGTACATACATGTATCTAAACTAGCACTAAATGTCTGCATACAGGTATGGATTGAAATAAAGTGATCACTGAAAAGAAGTCTTGATTTTAACCCTCTACTACATGAATTTCATGACCGTGGCAGAAGCTGTAGAATCAAATTATATATTCCATATGCACGCAGAGCAGACACTGCTCAGATGGTGCTTTAAGAACCGTCTGATTTGGGTCTTCTATGTTTGCCAAGGTGTGACAAGGCATATATATGGAGTAAGGGATTAACAGTATGTGATGCCAAGATTAACCATTTACTTCATAATACACATTTTTATGCCTTTGCAAACAGAGTAGACCTTGCTCTGACAGATCCTGTAGAGCTATGTTACCAGAGTGTGCTTTGTTTGTGTATGAAGTAAAATACACATAGATCTGTTTCTAATCTTTCTACTTTGTTCATGTACCATTATATGGGTCTAATAAATATTCATTTTTAAATAATTTTTACATGAATATTCAGTATGTAAAGGGTTAAAGGTCAACATTTTGGCTGCTATAAATAGATTCATATGTACATGAAGAAGCCACAGTGTGCTCAGTGCGCTATACTCACAATTGAGCATGAAAGAGCCCATGCTGTTGATTAAAAAATGTGAGTGAGAAATGAATAACAGAGTGGTGAATACCAGTGAAGTCTTCATTTAACATTTTACTCCATAAATACACCTTTGTGCACCTTTGCAAACTGGGTAGACCAAGATCAGCCGGTTTCTAGAGGAGCTGTCTGACCCAGATCTGTTGTGTTTGCTTATGGAATATTATAGATCTGATTCTCCAGTTTTTGCTTTGGAAAAAAATCCTGTATTAATATGCCATTGTAAAATATATAAATCGAATAAATATTATTAATTTCATTATTTCTTTCATGACTATTCATAGAGTAAATGATAAGCAGATATCATGCTAAGCATGACTTCACTTGCATCTGCAAACAATCTGGATTCAGATAAGAGGCCGAGTAATTTGGTGTCTCATCATAGAGCTACAGATAACAGTGTATACTCAAGTACTGAAATCGACATTTCTCACCCGAACCCTATGTTGTGACCACTCTTTAGAATCGTCTCGAAGAGACGATTCTAAAGAGTGGTCACAACATAGGGTTTGGTGGAGAAATAAAGAAGTTATACCTGAAAAATATTTTAATTTACGCATCCTATCTGGAGCTCTGTGATCGGGATCCAGGCTATTTGAAGCTCTGTCAGTAGTTTCTTAAGAACATAAATGAATCCATGTTTGAGCAGACAGACTTTTTCATAACATGATAAAGGATGAGCAACTTATTGAGGAAAAAAGTCAAGAAATGGCCATAGCCTTGGTGTTGTCATTGTGATTGGTGTCATCATCATTGTTGATGTGTAGAAACGTTGACATTTCTTTAAGGTTTCTACGTCACTACAGCTTTACCTATCAAACTTCGTCATCACAAGGACTTCAGTCTGGTCTTAGAAGAGACCACAACGTTGTCATGCATATTTAAAGAGTTTAGATATTGATTTTTTCAACAGACTAGGGTTGGCATCAGAATATGGTGGTCTTGTTTTTAAATACATTTTACAAAGTGTACTTGTAGAGAATTAATTTAAACTGTGTTGAATAACAGTTTTCAAATTTTGAATGCTGAATTTGCAGAATGGAATAGCCTATCTGCATCCATAGAGTGGAGTCCATTCATTGTGAAAGGCAAAACGTGACAAACAGTACAGACCCTAAAGAACACACTGGTGTGAGTCTACACTGTTTGCATGTATATCATTATTTTTATTGTTACCATTCAAAGGGTTAACTTTCGGTACAAAAAGGCCAGCCCTTTATACGATGAATATTCATTTGAGAAATATTGACCGAATATTAATGAGCTGATTTTTTATATTGGCATATGGTCTAAAGAATCTTAGTAGTACATGTACTTGTAGAATCAGGCCTATTATTCCACTCCTACAGGAGCCGTCTGGGCTGGGTCTAATCTGTGTGCACGTTAACATTCTGTGAAGTTTAAGAGTTAACCCTTTGAATGTGGGAAATGAGTGTACAGTAAAACCTCTCTTAACCGGCCGTTAAATTTAGTATGAATATCGGTCTTGGAGACAGGTGGCGGCTTAATGCAGGGTGAAAGTCATGCAGAAAGCTCCTAGAGGAGCTTTCTGCATGACTTTCACCCTGCATTAAGCAGCCACCTGCCTAAAAGTATCTAAATTCTTATCTAGTAGAATTCCGGTTAAGAGAGGTTATACTGTACTGGCAATAGCACAACAGTATAGACCCAGACCAGGAGATCATCTGTTGCATGGTATACCCTTTTATAGCAACTGGACTCTACCTTGATACCATTTAGCTGATAGGAGACACATTTTCTCACCTTTGCAAACAGAGTAGACCCAGATAAGATTTCTCCTGTAGGTCCGTTTGAGATAAGATGTCCATGGTCTGTCTTGTTTGCTTTATATAGCAATAATATACAATTGATGCTACAATTTATGCCTTGTCCAAAAAATTCCAGTGTTCATAGACCATTATATAAATTCATCTAATTAATCTTTATGATGTCGTCATGTTAAGTTCAGTAACTTAAGTATCTCTACTAAGACTTGTTATTGAGAAACTGAATAAAAACATTTAACATCTAGTCGGATTTAGACTGTCTTTGTTCTTATACACCTTACAGTGTATCCCCTCTCAGAAGATACAATAAAAATCTCTGCAATCTGAGCACTCAAATCAGTAGCGTCATCGAGCTTTGTTTACAGAGGTGTTAACTCTTTCCCTGATGAATATTCATGTAGGAAGTAATGACGTCATAAATATTAATAAGATTATTTTTTATAATGGCATATGAACACATGACATTTTGACTCGGGCAGATGCTGTAGAATCAGATCTATATTACACCATAAGCAAACAGAGCAGACCCTGATCAGACGGCTCCTATAGGAGCCGTCTGATCTGGGTCTACTCTGTTTGCAGTTGCGTCAAAATGCGCTTACAAAAGAGAAAGGGTTAAATGGCATCTCGAGCATGTTAACCCTTACAACGCTAACTTTTCAAATGGACTATTCCAAAATCCAATCAGGGAAAGCTTATGGTGAACATTTAGGGATTATTCTAAAGAGAAAAGTGTAACGTGACAAACAGTATAGACCCTAATGAGAAGGTTCCTCTAGGAACCCTCTCATCTGGGTCTACACTGTTTGCCAAGGGCATTAGTGACTCGTGTCCGTACAGTATGTGTTAAATAAAGAACAGTTGAACCTGTGTGAAGCCACGGTATATTGATACGTCACAGCAATCTTAAACACGCAGATGTGTGCTTAATACAGGACATGAGTAATGTAGAAAAGTCCTACAGGAGATTTCTGCATTGCTTTTAACCTGCATGAAGCTACCACTTGCTTACATACCCATGACTAGTTCTCATTTTAATGGTCGTTTATAAAGGTTTCCCTGTAAATGAATACAGTAACAGCTCTCTTAACTGTACTTTCAAATTAGCACCAATACTGATCTTTAAGACAGCTGGCAGCTCAATGCAGGATGAAAATCATACAGAAAGCTCCTCTTGGAGCTTTGTGCATGTTTCATCCTGAATTAAACTGCCACGTTCCTAAACATTTTTCTATTTGCTACTAAGAGTTCGGAGTGACGAGGTTTCACTGTATTATTGCTTACCTAGAGGGGCATTCTGAATGATCTGATAACGGGGGCGGATTAGTAATACTGCTCTTATCTGGTAAAAAATGCATTATGCATGCCCCTGAAAGTATCCACGCGTAGACTTGTGCACATTTTTCACAATGTTTGATACAACCAACCAAGAACTGTCTGCTGCTGTCCGATTTAGATATTTAATGATTTTGCTACAAAGTGATATCCAACCAGGCAACCACTGTGCGGGTATCAACCAACGAACCGAGGTATATCTTGACATGTGGATTCAGGCAAAACTCGCACGGTGTGGTCTGCATGGTGGAATGTTACAAAGTATGAACTCTGTAGATCTTAGCGCTAACCCTTTACTCCATGAATATGCATTTCAACGCCTTTGCAAACAGAAGGAGCCTTCTGATCAGGGTCTGCTCTATTTGCTTATGATATCATATAGATATGATTCTACAGTTTCTGCCATGACCACAACTTCCTCTTTCCAAACACTATCCTAATAATTTATCTAATCAATACTCACAATTTCATCATTTCTTGACATGAATATTCACGGAGTTTAGTATTAAACAGCTGTATCTACGCCCCTTTGGGCAAATTCGTGATGACCTTTGACAGTTTTTACAATTTAGGTCCACGTGAGACGCCTAGTAAAGGGTTATATCTTTCGCTGCCAAATTTTGTCTGCTGCAATTTTCATTTTTACATTTCTTTAATTATGTTTCTAAAACATAATCACAGTAACAAACAGTATGGGTCCTGATGGGATGTCGAGTTACTCGACGTCTCGTCTAGTTATTTTTTCCAGACAGTCTTTTTGGCTCACCTGAGCAAAGCTCAGGGTGAGCTTTTTGGAGACTTGACTGTCCGTCGTGCATCGTCAACAATTTGCTTGTGAACACTCTAGTGGTCACACTTTTAGTCCAGTCTTCATGAAACTTCGTCAGAATGATTGTCTTGATCAAATCTTGGATTTGTTTTTTTGAAAGTGGGTCACGTGAGATCAAAAACTAGGTCAGATGGTAGGAAAACCTTGTGAACACGCTAGAGGTCACATTTTTAGCCTAGTCTTCATGAAACTTAGTCAGAATTATTGTCCTGATAAAATCTTAGAAGAGTTTGAAAGTGGGTTAAGTGGGGCCAAAAAGTAGGCCATTAGTTCACATCTTAGACACATCTTGTTAACACTTCAGCGGCCACATTTTTAGCCAAATCCTCTTCAGACTTGCTCAGCATGATATCAAGGTTGAGTTTGATCATGGTAGGGGTGGGACAAAAAAGTAGGTCACTGGGTCAAATCTTAGAAAATTCACTCTTAGTCCAATCTTCATCGGTCAGAATGATTGTCCTGGTAAAATCAATATTCTAAACATCTGAAAATCTTGTTCTCCAAACCACTGCTCATGATCCACTATCACCATTCTTCCTTTAGGTCAATATTGGCCCTATCTTGGGACCACCCAGCTATAATCTTAAATCTTTGGTAACTAGGCGAGCGATTAAGGACCAACATGGCCCTCTTGTTTATTTTCTTCACCAAACTGTTTAACCCATTACTCCATGAATATTCATTTAATAAGTATATAATGACGTCATGAGTATTTACAAGATTATTTTATTATAATGGCAAATGAACAAACAAATGTTTGGCCATGACAGAAACAGTCGAATCATATTTTATACTATAATTTAAATAGCATACAGAGCAGACTCTCCTACTGGAGCCGTCTGATCTGGGTCTACCTACTACAGCCGTCTGATCTGGGTCTACCTACTGGAGCCGTCCGATCTGGGTCTTCTCTGTTTGCAAAGGCATTAAAGTCGTATTTATCGAGTGAATAGTTAATAACGAGCGCACTTTTACATCTTATGTCTTAATCCTTTTCCTGATGAATATTCATGTAGGAAATAATGACGCCATGAATATTAATAAGATTATTTTTTTTATAATGGCATATGAACACAGGATATCTTGGCTCGGGCAGAAGCAGTAGAACCAGATCTATATTACACCATAAACAAATGGAGCCTCAGAATAGAGGCAGACCAGGCAGTTCCTGTAGGAGCCGTCTGATCAGGGTCTGATCTGTTTGCTTATGGAACTATATAGATGTTTCTACAGTTTCTGCCATGATAAAAAAAAACTTTGTCCATAATGCATGTATTATAAAATTATACTTGATTAATATTCATATAATCACTACTTCTTGATAAATATTCACGGAGTAAAGGAGACCATACAACATGGAAAGGGTTAACCTACTGTCTGTCTTAACCCATTCCCTCATATTGACGACTCTGTAAATGTCATTTTGTGAAAAAACCATTGTGATAAATAGAGCATTTGCTCCTATAGGAGCAAATGCTCTCTTTATCACAATGGTTTCAAGCTAAAAAATCTAAATGTTTCCTTTTCTCTAGTTAATACTCCTTTTCGGTAGATTTATTCAAAGAGGTTGTATCTAAAAATAGCCAATGAGGTAATGGGTTAAACCCACAGACTTAGACTCACTTTTTATGACAGTTATAGACATACTTTACTGTACATTAACCATACTTATGCTAATTTCGGCCTGACTAGCATTTGCAAACAACTAGGACCCAATTGAGTTTCTCGGCGTCCCATCAGGATCCAAGCTGTTTGACACTCGGTCAATATTTTCTGAAACGTTTGAACGAATCTGATAAGTAAGTAAACATCTGAAACAAGTGGGGATATTACTTTTTCAGCCTGAGAAGGGTTAACCCTTTACTCCATGTATACACCTTTCTACGCATTTGCTAACAGAGTTGACCCAGATCAGGTGGTTCCTAGAGGAGCCGTCTGATCAGGGTCTGCTCTGTTTGCTGTTAATATAATATAGATATGCTTCTACAGCTTCTATCAGGACCAAACAACATTGTGTTCATGTGCTATAATAACTATTAATCTAATTAATATTAATGAGGTTAATATTTCTAACATGAATATCCATGGTGTAAAGGGTTGATATAACAGTAGGTATACATGTAAATCATTTTAACACTTCATACTTGTTCAATATTCATCTAAGAAATAATGTCATACCTATAGGAGCCGTCTGATCTGGGTTTACTCTGATTGCAAATGCGTGAAAAGAAGTTATATATGATGAAAAGGGTTAAGAGTAGATCTTTGGGTATATTGAACTTTCTCAATTAATTTGTTTTGCTTTGACGAAAACTATATCATGTCAAATTCAAACAGAGTAGACCCTGATCAGACGACTCCGATAGGGACCATCTGATCTGGGTTTACTCTGACTGCAAATTCACGAAAAGAAATTATATATGAAGGAAGGGTTTAAAGAGTTGAACTACGGGTATATTGAACTTTCTCAATTAGTCTTTTTAATGCTTGGGCCACTGACCTCGATTTATTGCCATAAAAAACTTTATAATTGCTAATAAATCGCCATTACGCTTTCGTCGCGACAATAAATCCCGTCTGTTAAGATTATTGTAAGATTATATCTCTTATTATTATTAAGAGTTCAAAACAGAGGTTTTCTTCATTTCTTATACTACCTCAAAATTTGAGTATCAATCAGACACCACGTATTCGCCTATGAAGTTATGTACGTTTTGCGATTCTTTAAATAATAATTGTACTTTCAGCTACCCAGCATTTTTATTATTTTTATGAAATAGCATTCATAAAACACTCAAAATGCCGCCTGTAAGGTTTGTTTTTTTGCAAAGGTTAGTTGTGGGAATTGCCTGGTATAACCCCCTCCAACACTCGCTTGTCCATTCACATGTTCGTGTGACGAGACCCAAAGTTCGTCAACCTGGTTATGCAAACCCCAAATACGCTGTGAGTGATCAAGTCATTTGCAAACATTTTGGGAAATACTCGAAGAGGCGGGGGGGGGGGGGGTGACCTTGAAATTCCCCCAGCCTACTCAATTTAGCTGTATATATTATCCTTTGTATCCGCTCTGTTTGCTAATGGAATTGGAAAGTACTGTTTCTTTACTTTTTAAAATGGCTACAAATTTCCACTTTCCATATTTCATTATTACTGTTTTGCCAATGAATATTCAGTATGTACTGAAAGTGGGAATAAACATATAACAGGGATAGGGTTAACAGAACATTTACCACCACCCCCATCCCCACCCCATCCTACTAATATATGCATGTACGTTCAATTTGAAAATTGGGTCCAAACAAGTCACGCAAGCGGTTTCTACAAACACATATATTCTGGTTAAAGCTTTGTGACATTGGTTGGAACAGCAAACAGTGCAAATCTTTATCAAAGTGGAGGAATCGTGTGATCTGGGTCTGCACTGTTTGCATATGTCCCGTGTATTGGGTGGACCTTTTTTGTGGTTAAAAGTTTAGAAGTTGATAGTCATAGTCCGATGTTTATAACATCGTGTGTTTGCGTCTGAATTCTCTATCAAACATATGATTGGTCAGCTTTTGAACTTAATCAGATACATGCGAGTGAACTAAAACTCAGAATTCAAACCGTTTTACTTCCAAACATACCAAACTACATGTATAAACACGATAATGGTAATATTTTCGTTTGACATTAACCTATTATCTCCTATTGACGCATTTTCACGCCTCTGTAAATGTTACTTTTTGAAACCATTGTGATAAATATAGTATTTGCTCCATAGGAGCAAATACTATATTTATCACAATGGTTTCAAAATTACACAATTCTAAATGTTCCCATTTTTTCTAGTAAATGCTCATTCTTGGTAGATTTATTCAAAGAGGTTGGTCTAAAATAGTCTATGTGGAATGGGTTAAGCAACAATCAGTGTTTAACCATTGCGACGACAAAGAAATTACATCTGCTAAGACTGTCGTCTAGTTCGGATTTGAAAGTATAATTTTCTTTAATGTTTTACAAAAAAACCCATAATAATCAATGTCCAATAGTTTGGATCCCGAGATAACGCCGAGTTACTTGGCATCTCCTCTGTATCCAAATGTTTCGAGGAATATCACAGAGTCTACTATAGGAGCGAACGAGTTTGAGACAGTGTAGACCAAATTCAAAGGCATCCAAGAGGAACCATCTATTCAGGGTCTGCATAGATTTTATTCAAACCCTTCTCGCAGAGTATAGCCTTTCATACTGAATGTACTCTACTGTAACACACTAATGGACGATTCCAATTCACAAAAATCAACATTTCAAGACTTATTGATCTATTAACCCATTCCCTCCTACTGACGCCTTTTTACACCTCTGTAAAAGACATTTTTAAACCATTGTGATATATAGAGCATTTGCTTCATAGGGGCAAATGCTCTATTTATCTGAATGATTTCTAAACAACACAAGTCTAAAAATGTTCCGTTTCTCTAGTAACTTATCCTATTCAGTAGATTTATCAAAGAGGTTGGGTCTGAAAATAGTCTAAGATTGAATAGCTTGATTACTGTTTAGACTGACTCAATAACTTGATACAATCATACACCGCAATTAGAACGTGACGTATAACAGTTTTAAATGAATACTACAACAACATCTCTATAAAACGACCTTTTAAAGAGAAATATTTACATATAGAGTCTAGATGTTTTAGGCAGGCGCCTGGTTAGTGGAGTTTGGTAGTCATGCAGAAAGGTCCTTTGGGAGCGTTCTGCATGGCTTTCAACCTGTGTTAAGTTACCACGTGTCTTGCAGATCGATACTACTCGTGTGATTGTTCGATCTAGAGAGGTTTTACAGTAAATTATGTTTACAAACAAACTCGTCAACTAAGCACTAGGTTAAACTGATCGGTTACAAAGTTCTTCTTCAACACTTTAACTTGCTGTGGGTGGATGAGTGATTACATACGAACAGGTTGGATCCAGATGAGACGTCGAGTTACTTGGTGTCTCATCAGGATCCAAACTGTTTGAATATTCTGACTGCATTTTGGTAGACGTACTGATTATAGTTTGAATTTTGAAAATGAAACAGTTTGCAAAAATCATTTGCTCAGCAGGCTAGAGGTTAATATAATACCGCCTTAATTCTTTCTCTGCCACTTTTTATTTTTCTGCAAAATGTTTCGGCTGCTTTGTTGATTTGAACTTACTTTCTTTTTGTTTCAAAACATTTTAAAAACAACACGTAGTTTAGATCCTGGTGGCACGCCGAGATCCTCGACTTCTTGTCTAGATCCAATTTGTTTCCCAAGTTATTTCATTCGCCATTGGTAATGACGGAGTGTAGACACTGTTGACAAAATCGTGATTTCCCTTACAACGAGAGTTGACCCAGATGAAAGACCGAGTAAATGGGTGTTTCATATGTATCCAAACTGTTTGAAATTAGGAATATATTCTTCTTTTTTTTTTTTTGGGGGGGGGTGCCTTAAAAAGAGTTTTTGTTTCATGATTTACAAATTTAATCACAAAACGAAGTTTAAGGCAGACTACAGTTTGTTCCACGTGCTAAAGGTTAACCATTATCGTGCTAAGCGCGGCCTCTATGTCACGTGCAAACAATTTTGACCCAGATCAGACGCCGAGTAACTCGGCATCTGATCAGTATCCAAACTGTTTGACACTTGATCAAAAGTTTAACAAAGGCTTGAACATCGAAAACAGTAAAATTGAAGTATTTTAGCAAAGTTTTTTTCACGATGAAAAGGGTTAAACCATTTGGCTGGCAGTAAGGCGGGAAATTGAACACCGCGATCAAACTAACAGATTTATCCGATCAGATCGAAGGCACACTAGTAGCAGACGATACGATCAAAATTGAACAGACGATAAAATTGTTAACTGGTATTTTGCCTGCCGGAATTAACGAGGGGGCAAAGTACAATTAAAAAGAGGTTTAGTACGAATGCTCCTGAGGAAGAGGTCACCATTTATAACGGAATGTTCTATTCGATGTGATCGCTTAAACCATTCAGTCCAGGGAATATATCATGTAAAAAAACTAGTTGTCTATATTAATATTAAAAGGGATTTTATCTTTAACTCCACTTAAAGAAACGCGAGCATAGTAGCAAACAGCTTGGATCCTGATGAGACGCCGAGTTACTCGGCGTCTCATCTGGATCCAAACTGTTTGCAAATAAAACCACACATTCGACAACAAGACTGGATGGGCTACGTCTAAATGTTGCTTTTTTAAGATACCATAGTTTTGCGGACTTTTTTTCCTACCAACCTAAAATTTATAAACATATATTTACTACATTCAGGCCATGGCATGTATATTGCATCATCCATTTAAAACGTACGCGTGACTTAGTGTAAAAACATGGCACTGTTTGGAAATTGTCCAAAATTAGTGACACGGATTGTAATCGTCGTTCTGTGCTTTGATTGTGCTGTGACATTTGGAAGCTATGGCGTTCTTGATGAAATAGAAAGCAGACGACCAAATGATGCAAAGAACCATCATCTTTCCCGCCATCCTCGGGACGCCAGCAGACGATATCGCAAGAAGTCGTCTGCTGATCGCTTTGGTAGTGCTCTGTACTTTAATGGAAAGGGTAACCCCTTAAAGCTGCGGTTTCGGACGAAAGAAGGCACGTTTTCATTGCCAACTGAAGACTTTACTGTTCAGTTTTGGGCCAAGCCGGAGGGAGGACAGAGCAGTTACACTCCGATAGTCGGTAAGATACAGTTTGACCACTGTAAAGAGACCCCTTAATGAATAAACATTGGCGGCTTTAAAGGCAGATGGCTACTTAATGCAGGGAGAAAGTGATGCAGAAAGTTCCTATAGGAGCTTTCTGCATCACTTTCACCCTGCATTAAGCTACCACTTACATAGACATACGACCCAAAACTAGACCTCAATATGGTATTCGCGTTTTTATGATGGTCGCATTTTTATAGTGGTCGCATTTTTACAGTAGTCGCATTAGATGGTGTTTACTGTACATTATCACATTTGTATAAATACGCTTTACACGATGTCTCTATATTAACCGTCACCCCGCTGTAACTACAATGGATGCTCAAGTTATGATCTAGTGCAATATTGACTACGTCCGATTCAATAAAACTTTTGAGAAACTATTGCCCCGGTGTCAGATAGTTTGGACTGTGATGAGATGTGATGGCTTGCATGAGAAATGCTAGTAGTGGATTTTGACAGATCAGCCCCGGGGTCTTAACTGTTTGACACTCGGTCAATAGTGTTTCAAAGATTTGAACGAATTGGTAAATCTACAGTATAATGATCAGTATAGCGAATGTTGATCAGATAATGTTTGGTTTCAGTTTAATCCTTTCCCCTATGTAAGCACATTTTGACGTATCTGCAAACAGAGTAGACCCAGATCAGACGGCTCTTATGAGCCGTCTGATCAGGGGCTGCTCTGTTTGCTTATGTTGTAATATAGATATGATTATACAGCTTCTGCCTGAGCCAAAATGTCCCGTGAGCATATGTCATTATAAAAAAAAAAATCTTATTAATATTGATGACGTCATTATTTCCTACATTAATCTTCATCAGGGAAAGGGATAAGGATTGGTATAAAATCAACTGCTGTGAAAAACACCGCACTCAAATATCCTGTATATCTACTTATAACGGCATTGTATAGTGACATACAAATGTAGTTCTAGGAAAATTATTTTCACCCTTCTCATAGCGAAACATGTCTATCCAGCCTGTGATATACTGACTTCTGATTCGTTCAAGTCTGTGAGAAACTTCCGACTGAGTATCAAACAGCTTGCACTCTGATGAGACGCTGATTAACTCGGTCTCTCATCTAGATCCAAACCTTTTTGCAAATGACGATCAGGTCGACCTTAGCGGAAGAAGGACTGGAAGGAGGATGTGTTGTAAGTACGATCTCCCATGACCAGATAAAGATTGTGTTGTAAGTACGATTTCCCATGACCAGATAAAGATTGTGTTGTAAGTAGGATCTCGTGACCAGATAAAGATTGTGTTTTTTTAACCTGACTGACAATTGCAAACAGCTTGGATCCAGACGAGACGCCGAGTTGCTCGGCATCTCGCCAGGAAGCGATCTGTATGACACTTCCTCAATTGTTTATCAAAAGCTGTCAAAATGTACCAGTTTCAAATCTGAGCAGGCGTTTTCGTCACAGCAAAGAAAGGGTCATTACTACTAATCAAATTAACCTCTTATGCATCTACGCAATGATGAGACAAATGTTTATTTTGAATATCAGCTAGGTCCAAACTGTCTCTACTTAACCAGTCCCCCATCCCCAAAAGGCTAGTTCAGACATAACCTCTTTGAATAAATCAAGTGAAAAGGAGGATTTACCAGAAAAACTGAACGTTTCAGAATCCGATCCGGGTCTACAGTGTTTGGAAAGGAGTCAAAAGGCATCTGTATCAGGTAAAGGATTAACCGTTTCCCTAATGCAAAACGCCTTTTCACGCCTTTGCAAACAGAGTAGACCCAGATTAGACGACTCCTGTAAGAACCGGTCGGCCAGGAACTGCTCTGTTTGCTTAAGAAATTATAATAGACTTTACAATTTCTATCATTACCAAAATAGTCAATACATGTAGTTTCTAAAACGCTTACCGGAAGTAGTCAAAATTGCACCATATCCAACTGTTGTTTCAAGCGGGTAAAGATTAAGCATTTCTGAATCTTCAATCCTTTACTAAAAAAATACGCCTTTATACGCCTTTGCAAACAGAGTAGACCCAGATCATACGGTTCATATACGAGCCGTCTAATCAGGGTCTGCTCTGTTTGCTTATGAAATAATATAGATATGATTCCACAATTTCTACCATGGCCAAAAGTTCCTGTTTTCATGTGCCATTATAAACATTCATCTCATTAATATCCTAAATTTCTTATATGAATATTCATGGAGTACATGGCTAATGTACCCATAGTATAGCACTGACTGATGCACGTCGTGATTTTAATCGCCCCAAATCAAATTATGCTGACCATTAACAAACTACTTCTTGCACTGTACTCAAATGGTGATTGTCAAGCAGGTCGAACGACTACTACCATTCTTTACTAATTGAGTGCTGAATCTTCTAAATGGAGTGGTCTATCATTGCTTTACGATAAGATATATTCAGTATGAAAGGTATTATCTGACAAACCGACCAGATCTAGATCGGGTTGTTCCTCCAGAAACTCTCTGATCTGGATTTGCAACTAACAGGTCACTCGTTTCCAGTTACAAGTACATGTACCGGTAGTTAACCCGTTCCTTCATATGCTATTTTAAGACCCAACCTCTGTGAATAAATCTACCCAAAAGAAGCATTAACTAGAAAAAATGAAGACTTTTAGAATTCTGTAGTTTGAAACTATTGTGATAAATAGAGCATTTGATCCTATAGGAGCAAATGCTCTATTTATCACAATGATTTCAACTGATGATTTCTACAGAGACGTAGAAAGGCGTATGTATGGAGGAAAGAGTAAACATCTGTAATACGGTCGGACCCACGATCGCCCGCTCGCAAAGCTAACGCACAGACAGACATATTTAAAATACAACGGTGAACGTACGGACAGAGCAATTGACGCACTATCCATTGGCTGTTTGGCAGATACTCATACTACTTAGGTCAAGCAGACATAGTCTTTCCTTGATAATCTGACCCAAACAGGTTTTAACTAATCTTACTTTTTTATCGCCTTATCCATAAGCCCTAAAACAATAGGGGTGTCGCATTCGGGCTTGACAATTCGTATTCTCATAGTGTCAAATGCTTATTAAAATTAAGTATTTTTAATCCATCAGCTGGCGCTAATGCATTAACATGTAATTAAACCTTATGCTTGCCACGTAAATTCGTCTGAAACATTTGTCATCTGCTACAAATTTCAGTATTTAATTTTCTTCATTTTTAAGAAACATAATAGCAACATCAAACAGTTAGGATCCTGATGAGATGCCGAGTTACTCGGCGTCTCATCTGGATGCTTCATGTTTTGCATAGTTGTACACATATTCGGTAGCCAATGGTTTATATGACACCAGTAATCGTTGGTAAATGAATGAACGCATTGTATACACTATTATTATGGTGTTTACACTTTTTTGGCGGTTTACACTTAGTTGAGTTGTGACGTATACATTTGCATAAAAACGTGTATGATATAACCGTTTAACTGTTTCGCTGCCAGATATTGTCGTCTGCAAAATTTGTCGTCTGGTACACGTTTCGTTTGTTAGTGACAAACAGTTTGGATTCTGGGGAGACGTGAGGTGGATCCAAACTGTTTGTTAATGTATTAACAGTTGCGACATTGGTAGTGTAAAGGGATATGTGATGAGAAAGTGGGGTCAGTCGGTACCATTGAACTGCATTTCATCGATAGTAGCTTTTTATGCTATTACGTTTTATATATACTCTCCTTAACCCTTCTCTTGCTGATTTTTGTCTCCTTCTTTACCCATGCCCTGTTGTATAATTACATATATCTTCACCGTCTACACTTATTTCTCTGTGCAATCACTGCTGTGGAGTGCACTGGTTGCACAATCAACTTGTAAATAGTGCAGACCCTGATGAGACAGCTCCTGCAGGAGCTGTCTCATCTGGGTCTTCACTATTTACAGGTAGGTATATTGACGTGAACAGCAAGCGAAGAGTTAAAATCACACTTCTGGCAAAATGATCGATGAATGGTAAAGCTTTCTATTTTTCTATTATATCTATACGTATATACGATTATAGCATTTGCGATTATACCTCCACATCGAGGTCATGGGGTACATTGGATTAGATTGTCACCCCGTCTGTCCATCTGTCCACCTGGCCACACACACATAATTATGTTTATTAGTAGATTGATGTAGCATAATGCAAACTATTCTATTCA
Source organism: Azorinus chamasolen (assembly GCA_963576725.1). Taxonomy (NCBI): domain Eukaryota; kingdom Metazoa; phylum Mollusca; class Bivalvia; order Cardiida; family Solecurtidae; genus Azorinus; species Azorinus chamasolen. The sequence continues at coordinate 40,074,159 of OY755241.1, read as the reverse complement.
TTCAGTGATCACTTGATTGTGTTGTTCTGTACATAGCCCGTCTTTTGTTTTTAAACAGTTTCCAAACAATAGATGTACCACTTAAGAATCATATATGTGCGATGTTATTAACTTATTACATAGAATAAGGAAATATAGGATATCATTATAGCAGTAAACTAGGTCGTAACTCTTGGTATATGTTTCACCAATGTTAACCCTTAAATTAAACAATTCTAAAAGTGGCATTAAATCAAACAGACTGACAGCCGTCTCTTGCTATACTCTGTATCTATTTGAAATTTAAGCTGATGTTAACAGTATTTTAATTATTTATGATGCTGTGTCAACTCCAAAAAGTAGTGCATATAATTAATTTTTTTTAACTCGTACATACACTGGTAGGTCATTTAACTTGTAATATTCAGCATTCAAAGTGTTAAGTTTCCTAACTTTGTATTTGGTGTCGTACAAGTAGTATACATGTAGCTACATGTATAATATCCTGGTAAGTAATGTGTCTTACGAAAGTGTCGTTCGTGATATATGATAACAGTAGAATATGTCTTTAGCGGCCACCAAAACGAGGTCCAATTATGGGTCTGTAAGGCAGGTGATAGTTTAATGCAGGTCAAAAGGAATGCAGAAAGCTCCTATAGAAGCTTTTTGCATTACTTTCGCCCCCGATTTAAGCTAACATCTGCTTTTTATAGCTCCAATGTTCAATAAACGAATGACGGCTTAAGACAGGTTCTACTATATTTGAACCCTTCTGATACTGAGAATACCATGTATGTTCAATCTCTGATTTGAGACCCATTCCTTAAATCATTTAAGAAACCTTTGACCGTGTATCAAACAGCTTGGATGAAACGCCGAGTTACTCGGTGTTTCACCAGGATCCAAGCTGGTTGCAAATGCCACCCAAGACGCGATTAACAGACAGTTTGGATCCAGATGAGACGCTGAATTACTCAGTGTCTCATCTGGATCTAAACTGTTGGCAACGTTTATCACAGAATCGCAGACGACAACAAGTAGTATGATTAAAGATATGAAACATTTTATTGCAATAATAATACCGCTTATAGCTTATAGCAAATTAAACCTAGCAAAGATAAGGACACATAGTTTACAGACATACACAAATACGTAATTAAATACATAGATAGAAAAATCAGGTGTTGTAAAATCCCATGCAATCTCCCAGCAGAATTACTTAAGACATCAGACTCTAATTAAGTTTTGCATTCTAAATGAATTCCGTGAAATAAATTGGTTTTAATTTTGAGGTATTTGATAGCATTTTAATTAGATGTATCTATATTTGGCCATGAACAGTAATATGGTTCTTTCTCAGTTCTCTAAATTTTGGACAGATAAGCAAAAAGTAATATTCGTTTTCTAGTATATTTCAGTTACAGTTGTTGCGCATGCGTTGATCACGAGACATATTCGTGTAACTGTTTTTATATTTACATCATGTGAGAATGTTCTAAAACGAGTTAAAGCTATTCGTTATTTATTTTCTGAAATGTTATCGACACAACTTTTAAAGCTAAAGGTGGGTTTAAAATAATATGTCATATCTGTTATTTATTTTTGAGTACCAATGTTGGTGATAGATAACGCCTATTCCTTGCTTTATAGGCGGATAGGCTGAATCTAGGCGGTGGAAGAGTTAACCCTTTCCCTCATGTAAACGTCTTTTCACACATTTGCAAACAGACTAGACCCAGATTAGACGGCTCCTATAGGAGCCATCTGATCAGGGTCTGCTCTGTTTGCTAATGAAATTGGAACAATCTTGTTTCCTTACTGTCTAAAATGGCTACAAAGTTCCACCTTCCATATTTCATTATAACTATGTTATCAATGAATGTTCAGTCGATATTGAAATTTGGAATAAATGTAGAACAGGGAAAGAGTTAGCCCAGACTCTTGTTTCCAATCTTGCGTGCGTCATATTACCCCAGCGTGCGTTGCAATTCACGCAATTCAAATGAATTATTGAAGCAGAAAGACAGAGAGCATGTCTGCTACTAATGAAAATATAGAATCAATGAATACAAGATAATAGTGCGGATCTATGAACTTAGATGGAAGGTCCTGGGAAGTTGGATAATTGTGCTCAGTCAGCAAGATACATGTAGCAAAATGTTAACAATTGTCACAATATGTACAAGCGAGGTTTTTCGCAAGCGTAAAATGGCTGCGTAAAGCATGTTTAAGTAGGGTAGGAGATAAAACACTCAGACCGAGAGTAACATTATTATTTAATAATTTTGATTATGCAAGGACATACAAAGATTTCACCAAAGACAATCAACTGACATCTGAAATATAATCAACTGTTTCTCTAAACAGGTATGAGTTTTGTTCAAGCTGCTTTTGCTTTGGTTCTTAGCCTTTGCAAACATTCTGAATCCAGATGAGACGCCGAGTAACTTAGCACCTCATCAGGGTCCAAACTGTTTTTCACTCTGATATTTATTTTGAATAGATATGGAAGAAACAATGCAGCAGACGACAATATTTGCAGACATTAACTCCTTCAGTGGCATGATCAGGTCTGTAATATCATATGCAAAACAGTTTGGATCCCGATGAGACGGCGAGAAAGTCGGCCTCTCATCAGGATCCAAACTGTTTGACACCCTGTTTATCTTTTTATATAGACGTTAAACAAACGTCTATTCTAAAACTTGAAACAGACGAAAACATGTCTAGCAGATGGCAATTCTGGCATTGAAAGAGTTAAATGCTAAGAGTGCAGAATGTAGTTGGAACGCATAGTGCTGGGCAGCAAATGACCTGAAAATGACCTGCATAATATTAACAACACAATCATCAAACAGTTCTTGGGTATTAGTGAGGCTAAGTGAGCACAGTGAAAAATATTGCAGCTGCATTTTTCTTGAGTGTAAATCTGGAGTGTTATCTGCAGTAAATTGAAGCATGGCCATTTTGAATTTCCATCAAAAATATGTGCGACCGCTGGGGAAAAATATTACAATGCAGTAAATAAATGAAATACTAGTTGGAATTTTCTATCACACATTTAAATAAAACCTAGTAATCATGGGATCTTTCAACTCCCATCTAAGAGTGGCTGTGGCTATGACCGCAGTCAATCAATTTGAGATGACCATTACAAAGGATCAGATGAGACATCAAGTTAGACGGGGTCTCACTAGACTGGTTCATTAGACGGGTTATCATCAGGATCCAAACTGCTTACAGTAATAACACTGATTTAACTCATTCCAACATATTGACACCTTCTGATGTCTCTTTAAAATCACTTTTTGAAACTATTGTGATAAATAGAACATTTGCTCCATTGGATCAAATGCTCTATTTATCACAATGGTTTCAAAACTACAAAATTCTAAACAGTTTCATTTTCTCTAGTTAATCACCCGTTTCGTTAGACTCATTCAAAGAAGTTGGATCTAGAAATAGCCTATGAGAGAATGAGTAAATGTAGTGGAGGAATTGTAGCAGTCGAACGTTTTGTAGATGAATTGTGTGATAGTAAAATGCTGTGTAATACAGAAAACACGTACCATATTTTCGAAACATTCTATATAAATTACGTTTTAAACTCAACGAATTGAATACAAGCAAATAAAGCATTGAATACAAACACTATAGAACCAGACCAGTAACCAGTCCCTCTGATCAGGGCGCGTGCTGTTGGCATCACACATTAATATCCACATGTCACATTGACGAACTAATTCTGAAGATACACGCCTTTAACTGAACATTGACAAGTGCGCATTGAACATGAGGCTTAACTGGTTAAACCCTTTACACCGTGAATATTCATGTAAGAAAAAAAACGACGTCATGAATATTAAATAGATTTATTTTGATCGTGTTATATGACCGGGAAAATTGCAACTGCAGAAACGGTAGAGTCATATCTATATATGCAAACAGAGCAGACCTAGATCAGACAGTTCCTACAAGAGCCGTCTGAGATGGGTCAACTCTGTTTGCAAATGCAAAGAAATGCGTATTTAAGGAGATATGTGTTAATGGAAAATATAAACAAATATGCCAGTTGTGTATTAATATGTTCTACATAAATTCTTACACACACACTGGATTAGATAGCATGCGTGTAATAACATGCAAAAACAGATCTAGATCCGCATATGCTTCCGGATAAGGTTTAAAGTGAGATCGACTTTCAATGGATGCACGCAAAGAAAAGTTGTTAGAAATGCCCACAATGTCTAGTAAAGTGCTGATCTTGGAAAAAGTTCATGCTTGAAACAGAATTACAGTAACAATAATTTCTAAATCGTTATGAGAGACAGAAGCTCAATAGAACCTGTCTTACATGACCGCCAAACAGAAATATAATCATGAGTAAGTAAGGCAGGTGGTAGTTTGATGCAAGTCAAAAGTAATGCCGAAAGCTCCAATAGGTGCTTTCAACATTACGTTTGCTCAGCATAAAGAAACCATTTGCTTGGAGATGCTCTGTTGGAAAGTATCAAATGCATCCTAAGACATACGCGAACTTTTTAACAAAAATGCCCTATTTTAGATTTTAACCCTACACAGGAGCGTATAGCTGAGTCCTAATGCAATGTACGCGTTGTGGCTATAGCGGTCCAGTGGCATGGCCTCAGAGAGTGTTAGAAGTGTGTACTCTTAAAACCATTGTGATAAATAGAGCATTTTCTCCTATACATGTAGGAGCAAATGCTCTATTTATCACAATGGTTACAACAGGTGACTTTTACACAGGCGTCAAAAGGCGTCAGTATGAGGGAATGGACTAAAACGTACATGGAAAACAGAATGTTTATCAAAATCCCCCGTTAGCCTTCGATTTCGGCCATAATAATGTTTTCACCTTTCAGATTGATGTTGCGCGCGTGCGGAAGTGCGTATCGCTAGCTACGCGCTTGCTATACTCGATGTACATTCATGTAAGATTTTATGGCTTAATGAATATTGATTAAATAATTTCTATCATGGTTTATGAAACAAGAAAAAATACCGAGACGGACAGTATAGAAACAGACATATAACATATATAAAACTACAAATAGGTCTGACCCTTTCCTACATCTAATGTAGCCTATTCGTTTCGTAAACTTCGATATATCGAACCCGGGTAACTCGAGCCTAGGGGTAACTCGAAGTAAAAGCTCGGTCCTTCCAAAATGTACAATACAGAATTGTTCTAATATGTATCAGTACATATATCTAGATACACAGTCATGTGACAGCTTAAAACAGGTCGAGAGTGATAACGTTAGGTCTTCAATGAACTTGAGAACTTGTTCAGATTAGTAATTGGATGACTCGTACCTCTGTTATCTCTAACTGACTGATAAGAAAACAAAAATTATGATGTAAGAGTAACATGTCCACTGATTGTCAAGTTCACAATATTATCAATGCAGCTGCATAATTAACCTTTGCTATGCTGATTTTTAAGTTAACACCTTCCCTGTACTAAGTATATTCCAGAATTCAGTACCCATTGAATATTCATGGCATAAATAGTTATAATTAAATATGGAAAGTGGAATATTGTGGAATAATGTAAAGAAACAGATCTTTCAAATTCCACTATCAAACAGGGTAGACCCTGGGTCTACTCTGTTTGCAAATGCGTGAACATGCGTTTATATGAAGGGAATGGGTTAAAGTGACATTGAAATCATTACCTGGAGTATATTCATGTTATCAATAATGCGTTTTTGAATATGAATTATTTGAATTTTTATGCTGGTTATTAAATGCTCATCAGTGTCCATTCAGTATGAAAGGTGTCAATTTGCTAGATATTTTGAATGGCAAATGGTGCAGACCTTGACCAGTGATCCTGTAGAAGCCCCCTTATCCGGGTCTATACTATTTGCAAATAACAGCTGTCTCATTAATTTCATTCAAAGGGTTAAACCTTTGCTATCTTGTATTATTGCTAAATTCCACCAAAATCTTATCAAGAATATATTCAATGACTAGTTGCCATGGTAATCATTTTGAGTAATATTGAAACATCAAACTCCGAATTCTGTCTTAACCCATTACCTCATAGGTTATTTTTAGACCATTTCGTCATAGGCTATTTTTTCATCGAATCTCTTCGAATTAAACTACTGGAAAGTAGCATTAACTAGAGAAAGAGAAATTTAAGAAATGTTTAGTTTTTAAATAATTGTGATAAATAGAGCATATTTATCACAATGGTTTAAAAAAGTGACTTTTACAGAGTCGTCAAAAGGCGTCAATGGGGGAATGGGTTAATCAATCAACTGTTTTAACCTTTTACTCCATAAACGCTTTTCTACGCATTTGCAAACAAAGTAGACCCAGATCAGACGGTTCCTGTAGGAGCCGTGTGATCAGGGTCTTGTTTTTGTTTGCTTAGGAAATAATATAAATATGATGGCCAAAACTTCCTATGTTCATGTGCCTTTATAAAAACAAAACTAATCAATATACATAGTGTCATTATTTCTTACATTAATATTTATGGTGTAAAGGCTTAAAATACACCATTATATTACCATTAGGTTATCGTTACAGAAGGGTTCTCTACACATTATACTGACATTTATTTGCAGATGTATTTGACGAATGTGATGTCACAGGTGAAGCGAGCTGGTGGGCAGTCGGAATCGCCCTCAAAGGTTCGAGGAAGAGAGACGCCCGTTTTGTATTTTCTCTCAGAGCGGAGAATTCGGCAGCGTCATCTCACTTATTTTCACACAAGCAATATGACCCGAACGAATGGACAAATATTGCGGCATCATATGACGGGAAAACCATGAGTATTTATATCAATGGCGCCAAAATATCCCTCGGTCACGAACAGAAAGGCCCAGTGTACAGTTCGGCTGTGGCTAAATGCAAGCTTCTGTTCATAGGAAATACTCCTGGAAGCGAACCAGCTTATCGGGGACGGATAGATGAGTTTTATCTCTGGAGTAGAGCTCTATCCCATTCTGAGATTGTCAAGAACATGTATCAAAGGGGACGAAACATACAGTCGGATTCTAAAAGGCTTATTTACGATGCGTTTGACAATCTTGACCAATGGCGCATGAGAAGCGACAATGTACCGGAAATTGTACAATCGGATATCTCCGTATCGAATCATCACATCCGTTTTGAAGCGCCTCCTTGCGGAAAGACTGTTTGCGATGATCCACAGTTAGTTCTTAGCTACTTAAATAATCCGCAATTGAGAAATGAAAAAAAGATCAGGTACAGAATTGTAAATTTTAAAGACGACGATGGCGACAACCCTTTGATAACAGACAAAGAAATATTTGAACAACATAAAGCGTTGTCTAAAGCCTATGGAGAATATAATATAACATTTGATTTTAAAGTATATGTGTATAAGAACTCGACAATTAGACAAAGGGTTAGTATGTTTGAATGCATTCCATATAAAGTTGGTGATGGACATTGTGACGAAGAGTGTGGCCATTCCACTACCGGAAATGATGGAGGAGACTGTGATCGGGTGCGCACTGAGTGCGATAAAGCGTTGCTAGGTAACGGTATCTGTAATACAGAATGCAATAAGGTGTACCATAACTATGACGACGGTGACTGCTGTTTACCAGGCGACGACGTGCACAAAACATGCGTAGATCCTTCCAATCCATTACGGTAAAATTTACAAATGTGCATAATTATACAGTTGAAAGTCGATATCTTGAACCGTATAAATTACTTCGGAAATAACACCTCAACAGTGTCTAAAGTTCACAGCTTAATACAGGTCTAAAGTAACATTGAAATCTCCGGTAGTGCACAGTTCAACCCTTTCCCTCATATAAACGTGTTTTCACGCATTTGCAAACAGAGTAGACCCAGATCAGACGGCTCCTAGAGGAGCCGTCTGATCAGGGCCTACTCTGTTTGCTACTAGAATTTGAAAGATCTGTTTCTTTGCTTTCTAAAATGTCTACAATGTTCCACCTTCCATATTTCTTTTAAGTATTTTTGTTAATGAATATTCAGTAGCTAATGAAATTTGGAATAAACATAGAACAGCGAAAGGGTTAATACAGGTCTAAAGTAACATTGAACTCTCCAACTCTCCTACGAGCTTTCAGCATTACTGTCGACCTGCATTAAGCTGTCACATGAATTTATAGATATGCGTAGTGATACATTTAAGAACAACTCTGTATTGTAAAGTTTGGAAGGACTGAACCTTTACTTCGAGTTATCCCGAAGATTGATTCACCCGAGTTCAAGATATCATTGTTCGACTGTATATATTTGTGTTGATATGGGAGGTGTAACATTGTAGTAACATTGTAGCCATTTTGGAAAATAAAGAAACAGATCTATCAAATTTCATCAGCAAACAGAGCAGACCCTGATCAGAGCTGTTAGCTATATGAGCTGTTAGATCTGGGTCTTCTCTGTTTGCAAATGCACGAAAAGGGAACATTAGATTTAAGTTTGTATGACATTAAACAATATTTTAGATTCGAAGATACTATATATGTATATAATCGCCCATCGTTTGTTTGTTAGAAGTATGGATCATCTATAGAAAAAAACACCTCTGCCTTTAAACAGGTGACTACTTAATGCAGGATGAAAGTCACGCAGAAAGCTCCTTTAGACTTTCACCCTGCATTAAGCTGCCACCTGTCTCCAAGACTGATATTTATAATAAAGTGAACGTCCGGTTTTACTGTACACAAATGCCTTCGTATTATCAAACTCCTCTTTCTGAATTATTTACATTCGGAGATAATACATTATATACATGTAAACAACCATCTTTAAAAAACACAGTTTGTTAGAATTACGAATCCTCTTTATGCAAACAGGGGCTACTTTAACATCGAGGATGTTAAGATGGATCTACAACTAGACGGATCTTCCCAACTCAACATTTTCTTCATCACGTCCGCCTGGTTCAAGAAACTTTTTCGGGGCGTGGCTACGTATCCATGGGAGAAAAACATCTATACTAGCATTGGTAAGTACAGAAATACATATCTTAACCAATATAACGTTCTGTCTTTTAACCATTTACCCATTTTCTCCTACTGGCGCCTTTTGATGCTTCTTTAAAAGTCATCTGCTGAAATCATTGTGATAAATAGATCAATGCTCTATTTACCATATTAAAATAGTTGGTTCAATACTATACCATTCTAACAGTTTCTTTTTTGTCTAGTAAATGCTCCTTTCGGTAGCTTTAGATTTTTTAGATAGAGTCTAAAACTAATCTAGGAGATAATGGGATAACTCTTCTCCGCTATTCGCAAACTGACTCGCAGTGGCAAACAGCTTTGACCCAGATGAGACGCCAAGTAACTCATCGTCTCACCAGGACTCACGCTGTTTGACACTTCGCCAATCGTTTCTTAACCCTTTCCTCCATGAATATTAATTAGGTTAATTCATTATGATAGCACATGGACTCAAGACTTTGTGTCCATGGCAGAAACTGCAGTATCATATCTATATTATATCATAATCAAACAGAGCAGACACTGATCCGATGGCTCCTGTAGGAGCCATCTGATTTGGGTCTACTCTGTTCGCAAAGCATTTTCATGGATGAAAGGGTTAAAAGCTTGTTTCGAATCGGTATTTGTCAACATTGCACCTGTTATCCAGCTTAGCGGACGTTATTTATTAGTTTAATCATATTTTATTTACTGCTCAAAATGTGTCTACTTATACGTCTTTAAGACAGGTACATGTACGCCCGTAAGTGCTTAATTCAGATGAAAATATTGCAAGATTTCTGCAATACGTTTTGAAATTAGTACACGGCACTAGATTTACCTTCTTTTCGAAATCAGCAACTTGTATGTTGGTCCTATTTGAAGTAACAAATACAATGAACCCTCGTTACAACGGAGGTGTTTGTTTCCAGACATTTTGCTGGTATAACGAGGTTGCAGTTATAACGAGTTTAAATATGAAAGGAACCATATGGCCAGTTTTAAACTAGTACCAACAGGTGAACGCTTAATGCAGAACATAACAAGTACCAAAAGCTCCCTTTGGGAGCTTTTTGCACTAGTTGTGTTCTGCATTAAGCGATCACATGTCTTCTTGGCATTGTACCTATTTATTCAGTAATTTTGGTTCAAAGTATACTGCCGGTATAACGAGGGTGCCATTGTAACGAATGCAGGTATAATTATGGTTCTCTGTATTCATCCTTCGAGTTGTCACTTTAAAATGGTAATCTGTACAATGTAGCTGCTTACGTGCTTTTAAGCATATGTAAGTGATGTTCATGTTGCGAGATACATACTGTCATATGTAAATAGTTTTGATAAAGATCAGAGAGCTCATAGACTAGCAAGCAATATTAGTGGAAACTACTACAGTGTTCCCTTCCTACAACGGCCCTCTCAATAACGATTCCCTCCTTACAACAACGCATGCCACTGTTTCCGAAACAACAAGGCCCAGACACGACTTTTTTTCCATCGTATTTTCTTTATGCCTCCATCAAACCCTATGCTGTGACCACTCTTTAGAATCGTCACTTTGTGACGATTCTAAAGAGTGGTCACAACATAGGGTTTGATTGAGGCATAACGGTTTTTGTTCTCGAAATGCACCTTATCTGTGGATCTGCAAACAAGCTAATTATGTTTGATTTTCCCTCCCTATAACAACTCCCTCTGAACAACACATACAATCTTCGTATCCCAAAGGGTGTCGTTGTAGAGAAGGAGCACTGTAGTATGTTGTCTATTGAGTGTAGCTACTGCCATGTCGTTAATTGAAACCCTATTCTCTAATATTTGCAGGTGGAAACATCGTTCATGTAAGCACATTCGGGAAGCATGGGAAACTAGAAGCGCTCGTGCACGAATTCGGACACAACTTCGGGCTGTGGCATGTGCACCATGGGGTTACAGAGATGAGATGTGATGACCAGTGTGCCGAGCTTTATCCGTCAATGGTTCTAGGTAAACGCATCATACATGTACCTAAACATATTTACACATTCCCTCCTACTGACGCTTTTTGGCGCCTATGAAAAAGTCACATTCTGAAACCACTGTGATTAATAGAGCAGTTGCTCCATAGGAGCAAAAGTTGTATTTATCACAATGGTTTCAAAACTACACAATTCTAAACTTAAAATTTTCTCTAGTAAATTTTCATTTTTTTTGTAGATTCATTCAAAGAGGTTGGTTCTAGAAATAGCCTATGAGGGAATGGGTTAGGTAATAACGTTATTTAGTATTACTTCTCATAACATAACCCCTCTCGTGATAATAGACTACATAAGTGCATTCCATGTAGGCTAGTGTATACCCGTATTTAATAGCTCCTATAGTAAGATTTGCCATGATAATTTAATATTTATAATTGTTCACATAATTAAACCATTCCCTCATATTGACGCCTTTTGACGCCTCTGTAAAAGTGACTTTTAGCAACCTTTGTGATAAATGGAGCAGTTGCTCACTTTGGTATCAAAACTCTAAAAATTCTAAAATTTTCCCTTTCTCAAGTAAATGCTCATTTCTGATAGATTTTATGCTAAGATATTTAGGAATGGGTTAATAGTGGATGGATTCACATTTGAATATGCAGCATCTGAATGGATAATAACATATATCATTTCTATTTACAGTAAAAACCTCTCTGAACCTGAATTCTAGTAGAGAGGAATTTAGATACATTTAGGCAGGTGGCTGCTTAACGCAGAGTGAAAGTCATACAGAAAGCTCCTAGAGGAGCTCATAGAGGAGCTTTCTGCATGATTTTCAGTCTGCATTAAGCTGCCACTTGTCTCCATTACCGATATTTACACTAAAAGCAACGTCCAGTATAGAGTGGTTTTACTGTAATTGTTTTGTATCATACGGTACTAGTATACCTAGTTAGCCCTAATATATCTATGAGATAAAAAAAATATCTGCTTCAATTTGTATCTGTCTATTATGCGTCCTTTATTACTGCAATTTTCTTGAGCAGGTGACATGTGTTCGGACACAAAGCCAACACCAAGGAATCGGTTTTGCCGTGACCCTGACCCCGGACAGTCTTATGAGGACTCGTGCGGGATTTACAAGTTCCAGGACACGCCCTATAATAACTACATGAGTTATGCAGGTAGAGTATACCCGGATGTGACGTCATTATTATAATAATTATCATGAAAATTATAATTGACATCGTCATCGTCATGATCACCATCACAATCACCGTCATCATCATTATCTCAATCATCATCATCATCATTATCATCGTCGTAGTCGTCACCACCACCACCACCACAACCATCATCATCATCATCATTATCAGAATCATCATCATCAGAATCATCATCATTACCATCATCATCGTCGACGTTGACGTCGTCATCGTCATGATGATGATGATGATCATTTCCATTAACCCTTACCCCGCTATTCTCCGTAACCTTTATCATCATTCATCAACATTAGCTTCTGATTATTTCAATTGCATGAAACCATGGCTCTTTCAGATGACGGCTGTACAGACCATTTTAGCCCTCAGCAAGTTGCCCGGATGCATTGTTACCTTGACCTTGTGTATCAGCCAATGAGAGAGATGAAAACGCCTACTCCTGTTCCGTTGGCTCCGAAGGTATATTAGTTTATCAATTTATTAAAATAGTTCGAGTCTAGAGGGGAATGAGTTAAAATGTGCCATTCTACGTGAATATTTTTACCATATATCAAGAGGGTTAATACACGTTTTTTCGGGCAATAACATCTGCAGTGTCCCGAGGGACTGTTGTTGGCCCGAGCCCGAAGGGCGAGGGCAACAACATCCCCGAGGGACACTGCAGACGTTATTGCCCGAAAACAAACGTGTATTAACGCTAATCTTGCATAAAAGCCATTTTCTGCTTTCCTGCATCAATTTGACTTTTCCAAATACAAGCAAAAGTATACACTCCTTTGACACTTCGTTCGATGTATGCTATTTCCGGGCCATTGTTTTCTTTCTGGTGTCATTTCATGAGTTTATTATCAGATACCGTTTACACGGAATTTCATTCAATATGTCTATCACTAAAACAGTTCATTGTCGGTGCCCCTGAAATACTCGCATCGTTCACCTAGCTTAGGCCGAAACGCTATATAGCATTCGCGTCCATTGTTTACCTTAGACCCCGAATAGGTATAATTAAAACCAGTTAACAACAGCGCGTGAGCACGAGAATCGCCTCGTTAATACATGGTCTAGCGGGACTACAACAGCACGTTTTGTGCAAGAATAAAGTTTATTTGGTCTCGATAGAAATTACGCAAATTGCCCCCGACGTTGCATTAATTAGTTAGATAGTATTCATTATCTGTCTCTCAGTCTTTCTCTCTCCCTAACTTTAATTTTTCTCCCTAAGGTTGTGCATGCAGACAAGAAGTCCGTCACTCTGGTGTGGTTTGAACCCCTTGACGCCGATTCCAGTTGTGATGCCGACAACGCCCTTTATCAGTATGCTGACATAGCGACGTCATCACACACTGGCATCCGCTGGTCCCCACAGGAAGCCACGGGCAAGTACTCCCTGAGCATCATACATAATTACATAATATTTTAGTTGTATTGTCTGAGTACTTACACACACGAGCTTCATATAAACATGTTTTCACGCATCTGCAAACAGAGTAGACCAGGTCAGACGGCTCCTATAGGAGGGTCTGCTCTGTTTGCTAGCGGAATTTGATATATCTGTTTCTTTACTTTCTAAAATGGCTACAATGTCCCCCTTCCATATTTCATTATAGCTATTTGTCCATGAATATTCATTTGGTATTGTAAATTGAACTAAATATAAAACATGGAAATGGCTAACCATTTACTCCCTATATACGCATGTGTGTACACAGAGTAGCAATGAAAGAGTAAGTGGTTCTTTTTTTTATTTTAAAAACAGTTTAACTTCAATATCTCGAACTTCAATATCTCACATACCTTCCCTTATCTCCGAGTTAGGACAACGGGTTAAGATTCCATGATCTGTAACACGTGTAAGATCACTTTAGAACATATATGACGTCATACGTTATATATGACGTCAAACCATGGAAACCGATATTTACATGTCATTTAAACGGCGAAAATACACTTTTTTGTTATGTGAGAAAAATAATCTGATGCTCGTTGTCTTTTAAGATCACATGTTTCTAAACTCACCAAGAAAATGCTATTAAGCTCGCCAAGGCTCGCTTACTGACATTTTCTAAGGCTCGTTTAGGAACACGTGATCTTAAAAGACAGCTCGCAACATATCCTCTATATATCATACACATTAGTTGAGATGACAGTACATGTAGTTCCAATCATCCGATATCTAACCTGTACAAGTTCTCAAGTTTACAACCTAATGCAGGTCGAAAGTAATAGTGCTGAGAGCTCCCGTAAGAGCTTTCCGCATCACCTTCGATCTGCATTAAGATGTCACACGTTTTTTTCTAAATAGGCGTAATGATACATTTTAGAACAATTCTGCACTGTAAATTTTTGAAGGGCCGACCTTTTACATCGAGTTATCCCAAAGTTCGAGTTATCCGAGTTCGAGATACTGAGGTTCAACTGTGTTATTGTTTGCAAAAATATATGACCGTCTACTAGGGAGGCATATTAACGTCTGTGAAAACAGAGTAACTATGAAAGAGTGACTGGCTCTATTTTTAGCATACCAGAGCACAAAGTGCTCAGGGTGAGCTTTTGTGATTGCCTGATGTCCGTCGTCCGTCGGCGTGCATTGTCCGTCGTGCGTCGTCAGTCGTCAACAATTTGAACATTTAAAAATCTTCTCCTCTGAATCTACAGGGTTCTCAGCTTTCACCTTTGGCACATAGTATCATCTTTAGGTCCTCTACAAAAGTTATATAAATTATGGCCCGGGGGTCAAAATTGGCCCCGCCCCAGGGATGCCTTGTTTTCAATAGAAACATATAGTAAAACTTTGAAAATATTCTCCTCTGAAACTGGAAGGCTCTCAGTTTTCATATTTGGCACATAGCATCACGTTCAGGTCCTCTATAAAAGTTATATAAATTATGGCCCTGGGGTCAAAATTGGCCCTGCCCCAGGGGTGGGCAGTTTTCAATAGAAACAAATAGTGAAATCTTTGAAAATCTTCTTCTCTGAAACTGGAAGGCTCTCAGCTTTCAGATTTGGCACATAGCATCATGTTCAGGTCCTCTAGAAAAGTTATATAAATTATGGCCCTGGGGTCAAAATTAACCCCTGCCCCAGTGGTGGGCAGTTTTCAATAGAAACAAATAGTGAAATCTTTGAAAATCTTCTCCTCTGAAATTGGAAGGCTCTCAGCTTTCATATTTGGCACAGAACATCATGTTCAGGTCCTCTACAAAAGTTATATAAATTATGGCCCGGGGGTCAAAATTGGCCCCGCCCCAGGGGTTGGGCAGTTTTCAATAGAAACAAATAGTGAAATCTTTGAAAATCTTCTCCTCTAAAACTGGAAGGCTCTCAGCTTTCATATTTGGCACATAGCATCATGTACAGGTCCTCTATAAAACGTATATAATTTATTGCCCTGGGGTCAAAATTGGCCACGCCCCAGGGGTGGGCAGTTTTCAATAGAAACAAATAGTGAAATATTTGAATATCTTCTTCTCTGAAACTGGGAGGTTCTCAGCTTTCATATTTTGCACATAGCATCATGTTCAGGTCCTCCACAAAGGTTGTATAGATTATGGCCCTGGGGTCAAAATTGGCCCCGCCCCAGGGGTAGCCAGTTTCAAACAGAAACATATAGTGAAAACTTTGAAAATCTTCTCCTCTGATTGTATGTTGAGCGCTTCAGGGCCACTCTGGCCCTCTTGTTTAATTTATGTAATTGTCTGCTCTGTTTGAATGGAATATTATAGTCCTGATCAGACAGTTTCATCTTCGTTCAAATAAAGATACACGTATTGCATGATGCCATTATAACGTGACTATGCATGAACACGGATAAAAACTGGTTGAATAGGCACATTTTATTTGTGCATTGTATTGGTGCACGTGACACTGAGCATATGATGAAGGTGCTGTATCATGCATCGCCCAAAAGTGCTCATTCAGTTGCATTTTAGGCAAAAACGAATGTAGGACGAAAGGGGCATCTCTGTGCAAACAATGGAACGTGTAGAATAAATGGATTTTTTCCAAATCTTTGATGACAGGCGTTGAAACATTAACATTTATCCCGCTATCGTCGACGGATCTTGGTCTACTCTGTTTGCAAATACGTAGAAAGGCATGTGTATGGAGTAAAGGGTTTATTAACATAAGCCATAATTAAACCGATGATTGTGTTACACAGGCTTTCCGGATGCGGAACACTGCTATCCCAGTCGTTATGCCTGGATGCCTGACATAGCCGACATACCTCCGTCATGTGATAACAGAACCTGCTGGCTGGAGCTCGGTTTTAAAACACCTGTTATCCCGAAAAGGTACTCTTCCAGCTGGATATCATACATGAAGTGTTTGTTATTGAAATTGTATACGTTTGTTGTGTACTGGACGACTGGTTGGACGTCAAAATTAATTCAGATCATCACATGTACCATATAGAGTAAAACTCCATCTAAACCGGAATTCTAGTAGAGGAGAACTAGATACTTTAAGACAGATGGCTGCTTAATACAGGGTAAAAAATCATGCAGAAAGCTCCTAGAAGAGATTTCTGCACGACAGTCAACCTGCATTAAGCTACCATATGTCCCCTAGACCGATATTTGCACTACATTTAACGTCCAGTTTAGAGGGGTTTTACTGTAGTTAATATGTTTCTGTAAACGTGTACTCTCCGATCTGGGTCATCACTATTCACAGTTGCTAGTGGTATTGGTTCCTAAGTTCAAAGATTTGAATAACTTAAGGTAAAATGTCAAACAAGTCTGCTTTTCACGTTTAAGAAAAGGTGGACCGTTTATACAGGACACGTTTAATTACAGAAATCCCTTGCGGAGACTTACTGCCTAATTGTTAAGCTTTCGCTCAGTATTTTCTCAAGGGCCTGCTTGCACGAATCGCAAGTATGTAAATCTTGCTCTAAATCAGGAATTAAGCTGTAAAAGTACAAAAAACACACTTTAATAATGCCCTTTTGACATTAATCTTATTCTGGACGTTATAGACAGGAGGCAGATTAACCATTTTCTCCATGAACTTTCATATAAGAAATAAGAACGTCATGCATATTAATAAACTGACTTTTATACTAACACATACACACATGGTGTTTTGGCCTTGGGTGAAACTGTCATATCTATAGTGTTTTCAGAAGCAAACAGAGCAGACCCTGATCAGACTGCTCCTAGAAGGCGGAGACATGCGTAGTTATTTAGTAAAAAGTTAAAGCAGGAAGAAGATTATGCAGAAAGCTTTCACAATTAGTAGCTACCTGCATTAAAGAGCAGCAATGTCAATGCATTAACCTTTTACTCCATCGAGACGCAATTCATTTTAACCCTTCTCTTGACGAATTTTAAAATACATTTCTCCTTCATTACCCATGCCCTGTTGTATAATTACATACATCTTCACCGTGTACAAGTATTTCGCTGTGCAATCAAAGCTGTGGAGTGCACTAGTTGCACAATCAATTTGTAAATAGTGCAGACCCTGATGAGACAGCTCCTGCAAGAGCTGTCTCATCTGGGTCTTCACTATTTACAGGTAGGTATATTGACGCGAATAGCAAGCGAAGGGTTAACGCCTTTACAAACAGAATCTATCCGCAGTAGATTGTTCTAACAGGAGTTTTCTAATCATTGTGTACACTGTTAATTTATGGATTTAAATATATTTGATGTTACATTTTATGCCAATGACTCATAGATAGGTCCACATACCGTTATAAAAATCAGCTAATACATATTCATGATGTCATTATTTCTTTCATGAATGTTAACGAAGTAAAGAGTTAACTGGTCACTATGGCGATGTATTATTATATATCCCTGATGTGTCATTTTCAGGATACGGATCTGGGTCTCAGACCTTAAGGAGCGTACAGAACTTTTCATAGAGATGATCAACACCTACGGACGGACGGAGGACGCCGGCACTGTACCGGCATTCTGTGACATGGAGACATCACTAGTAGTCAACACTGACCAGGTCATCGAAAAGGTAATAATGATTGTCACCTTCTAACTTTGAAATGGTTGGAACACAAAGTAGTCAACGCGTTTTTGATGCGGTGTCTTACCAAGGACTAAAATGTTTGTGGCGTTTAGTAATGCTTAGGAGTATAAGACGATGTTGAGTCTGCGTCCAAGGCTGTAAAACCTTTTAAAACATAATACATGCAATAACACTAATAATAACACTACTACTACTACTACTACTACTACTATTACTACTACTACTACTACTACTACTACTACTACTTACTACTACTAATAATAATAATACATAATACATAAATAAATGACATGGGAACCGATTGTTCGAAAATTAGAGTGTGATGCAGAACTATTTTCGTAAACTGATATTTATATGATCGAAAGGAGAGAATTCATACTGTACTAAAAGAAAAGATTGTAAGAGTTGTCTCCCTTAGACCATAAACGGAGTATTTTGCATTGATTAATGCTGACCGTGTTGAAATATGAATATAATTAATAATGAATATGATTAAAAGTAATAATAAGTTACATTATTCCGAAAATGTGAAATTAGAATGTGCTTCTTAACTGTTTCGTTATCTAGTGATACAGGACTGTATAGTTTAACATGCTTCCAGTTTGATTATTCAGTATTCAAATGGCTATATCAAACACGCTTTTGGAATTCGTGTTATTTGTACAGGTGTTTAACCTTTACACTGTCCAATAATTGTATGGAAAATAATGACATCATTGATATAATTATATATATATATATATATATAAGCTGTTTTTTATTGGAGTACATGAACACAGAATTCCGTACTTTAATAGACACTATAAAACCAGATCTATTACATTTCATAAGCAAACAGAGCAGGCCTTAATCAGCCAGCTCCTCTAGGTGCGGTCTAATCTGGGTCTACTCTGTAAGCAAAGCATGAATATTGTTTCATATGAGGGAAAAGGTTAATTCAATGACTATTACTCTTACCGTCTAGGCACAATCTAAAGATTATCATCATTCCGATCAATTATCAGCTGTTCTAAACATATCACAGGATATAAGTCAGGAAATATTGTCGAGAACTGAAGGCTTATTTTTCAAATCATCATATCCATTTTCGATAATTATCGAATTTCAGATAAGAATCTATACAAGCACCAACTATGTTGCTATCGACGCTGTGGAAATGGTGTCCGATAGCAACCACGGCACGTGCCTGATGGTGAAGAATCCAAAATACCGTCTAGTTCGAGACCCGTCGTTTGTCAATGGTCACGTGACTACAGCTGGCACAGAGTACACAGACAGGTAGACGTGGTTGGATGTGTTTGTTTCCTCTACTCTGTTTTGGCATTATGATTTAACGAACAACCTAAATTGGATAAAGAAAAGTCGGTGTATTAGCCCCCCGCTGAAACATATTAGGTCAACTGTTGCCTTTTAGCTATGCAACATTTAACACTTCGAATACGGGAAACGATGCTGTCATTTGCAAATAGTGTAGAAGCGCCCTTTGAACAAGGTCTACATTGTTTGTCATTCAAAATCCTCTCACAAACTGTACCCTATCATACTGAATGAAATCTATCTTTAAACAGTGATGGACTAATCCCCTTTGAAAATTCGCCCGTTGTTTGGAGTAAAGAGTTAAGACATACGATATTTACTACTCCTTTGCAAACAGAATAGACCCAGATGAGGTGGTTACTGTAGGGTCTGCTGTGTTCGATAATGAAATGATATAGATATGATTCTACAGTGTCCACCTTAGCCAAATAGTGCTGTGTTCAAGTACCACTATAAAAATAATTTAATTAACATGCATGATGACATGAATATTGATGAAGCAAGGGGTTAAATTGTCGAAACGTAATAACTAACTAGCGCATTGTTTGCTAGTATATTTGTCTAACTGCCAATGCAACATGTCATTCACGTATAGGCCTGCATTAGCAATGTACCTAGTAGATACGCACGTTATACATTGACAAACAGACCTAGATCAGACTGTTCCTATGTGAGCTGTCTGATCAGGATTGGTTCCGTTTGCTTATTAAATAATACAGTTTCTGTCATAGTCAAAACTTCTCCTGTTCATTGTAGAACATCTAACTAATATGCATACACTCATATTTCTTACATGACTGTAAATCAGGAAAAGAACAAAACCACATACGATTAGGCCTGTGTATTGGTCCTTCCATCTTTAACCCTTTCGGCGCCAAATTTCTAATTGTCGTCTGCAATCCAAGTTTGTTAAATCATTCAGTAAAATAAGGAAATGAGATAAATAAATGCAAATTTCAAAGGAATAAAGCACATATATAGAAATAGAGATTTAGACAAAAAGTGAAGTCCCTGATCAGACGCCGCCTTGAAAAGGTGGCGTCTGATGTGGGACTGCACTATTTGTCGTGGTGCATTTATGCGACTGCGGCGGTGAAAGGGTTAAGACGTGTATTACATACGTCTGTACGCATTTTATTTTTTTCCTCCAGTGACATTGAAGCAGGTGTAACGTACAAGTACCACGTGCAGACAGTCCAAGGTGCAACCCCTAGTGTCAACTCGCCGACCTTGACCTACACTCACGGCGAACCATTTTGTGGGGATGGTGTCGTCAGCGCGTGAGTACGCAAATAAAACTTTAGGGCATTGTGCAAGTGTCTTTTGTCATTGAAAAAAAGATCCATTTTAAGTACATGTATGCCTATTCTTCCATTTCATTTCAAAATCACAAAAATGTCCTATAGTTTAGATCCTAATAAGACACCGATTCACGTGAAATAAAATTATTTTAAATCATGATAATACCATACAATAAACTCGATTATTCGAACACACGCATACGTATCATTATTGATATTTAAGACTAGAGGCAGCTAAATGCCAGGTGAAAGTCATGCAGAACCATCACCCTGCATTAAGCAGCCCCCTCTCCCTGGTTGCCTATAAAGACACGAACTCTTCATTAATATTTACATTTCTAAACTTTCTGAAATACATGTATCGGGTTTTTATTGTAGTATGAAAAAGGTGATAAGCATCATAATTATCATTTGATTTAAATTCATACACGTCTCCTTACATTTTGAATATTCCATAATCATTACACCAAAGTAGCACGGCAAATATTCCATTCCATCATGCCGTAAAAATATTGTCTAATGTATATTCCATGCTATAAAACAATAAATTCATCAATATAGGTTTAAGAAAAGGTATATATATATATAGATATATGTAATGCATGCATACACGTATGAACTAGCTTTACAGATTTGAAGAACAATCTTATGGTACAGTGTTTTCTGCACTGTTTTCGTCCTGTGTTTACTCTTTCCTTCATATAAACGTATTTTCACGCATTTGCAAACAGAGAAGACCCAGATCAGACGGCTCCTAGAGGATCAGGGTCTGCTCAGTTTGCTAATGATATGCTTCAGATATGATTCTACAGTTTCTGCCATAACCAAATCGTCCCGTGTCCATGTGCTATTATAGGAAATTAATATAATAAATATTCATGACGTCATTACTTCTTACATGAATATTCATGGCAGAAAGGGTTAAGAGATCCTCTATACCTTACAGGCTCACAATCAGACTTGTTTTTGTGATTGCTTTAGAGATGTTTTATTGTACTTAAAGTGGGGAGGAGTGTGACGACCAAAACGCATATGACGGGGATGGCTGCTCTATAGAGTGTCTCGTGGAAGAGGGATTCAAGTGCACAGGTAGGTTATATGTAACTCTACGAATGCTGCGTATTCAAAGTGGATTGTTCCGTATTTGACTATAGAGCCATCTGATCAGAGTCTACATTGTTTCTCATTCAAAACGTCATTTAGCAAATTTAAGCACTGATGTTTGCAAACAGTTTAGACCCCAATCAGGGGGTTCCTAGAAGACTCCTCTGATCAGAGTCTTCGCTGTTTTTCATTCAAATATTTTAGCTCATTTAAGCCTAATGAGTAGACTCTAGTTAAACACTGATGTGCATATCCGCTCGAGAAATTCAAGGACTAACCCATTAACCCTTTCCCTGTTCTATATATTTAGTCCAAATTTCAATACCTACTGAATATTCATTAACAAAATAGTTAATATGGAAGGTGGAACATTGTAGACATTTTAGAAAGCAAAGAAACAGATCTTTCAAATTATGTTAACAAACAGAGCAGACCCTGATCAGACGGCTCCTCTAGCAGTCGTCTGATCTGGGTCTACTTTGTTTGCAAATACATGAAAACACGTTTATATGAGGGAAAGGGTTAAACCATTGTAACCACATGAGCAAATGAAGCAATTGTCTCTGTGTCTCATCTGGATCCAAACTGTTTGATATTACCAATCAGATAGTTCATAACGGGATAATTGTTACATGTACGTGCAATCTAAGAATGACAATACTTAACCCTTTCCCTGTTCAATATTCATGTAAAAAATAATGACATCAGGAATATTAATTAGATCAGAAGCTGAAGAATCAGATCTGTTTTATACCATAAGCAAACAGAGCAGATCCTGATCAGACGGTTCCTATAGGAGCCGTCTGAACCGGGTCTACTGTGTTTGTAAATGCATTAAAAGGCGTTTATATAAAGGAAAGGGTTAAAACCTTATTCACTGTAATATCAACAAATACTTCACACTCCCCTGTCTGTGAAGCTGTCAAAAACACAAATGATATTTTAAGTACACGACAACCATTTTAATTATTTTCGTCGCCACAATCGCCAGAAAGGAACGTATGTATAGGGGTGGCTATAGTGGGCGAATCTTTGTAAACAGTAAAGACCCAGAGGAGCAAATGCTCTATTTATCATAATAGTTTCACAAAGGTGACTTTTACAGAAGCGTCAAAAGGCGCCAATATGCGGGAATGGGTTAAGACAAGATCTACTGTAGGTGCAAATCAGAAGTGCCTGTATGGGCTGTCTTGATCTGGGTGTGCTGTGGGTGCTTATGGAATAATAGAGATATGATTATGCAGTTTCTGCTTTGATCATAATCACCCTCGCTCATATGGCTATCAGACATTAAATGTAGCTGATAAATATAAGTAATTAGTTCATGAATATTCGTTAAGATCTTACCACCTGCCTTTCAGACTGGTTGTACAGTAGAACCTGTTTTAAACGACCTTATACTGATTGGATACAGGAATTCAGATGGTTGCTTAATACAGGGAAACAGTATTACAGAAAACTGCTATAGGAGCTTTTTTGCATTTACTTTTGGCCTGTATTAACCCTTTCTTTCATATAAATTCACGCGTTTGCAAACAGAATAGACCCGGATCCTAGAGGAGACATCTGGTCAGTGTCTGCTCTGTTTTCTAATGGGATTTTATATATATGTTTCTTTAAACAAAATTATAAATGACTGCAATGTTCCACCGTCAATATTTTATAATAACCAGTTTATCCATAACTATTGAGTAGTTATTGAAATTTGGACTGAATATAGAACAGGGAAAGGAATTTGGACTGAATATAGAACAGGGAAAGGATAAGCTACCACCCGCCCTACATACCTATACAGTAAAACCTCTCTAAACCGGACGTTAAATTTAGTATAAATATCGGTCTTGTGGACAGGTGGCAGCTTAATGCAGGGTGAAAGTCATGCAGAAAGCTCCTCTAGGAGCTTTCTGCATGACTTTCACCCTGCCTTAAGCAGCCACCTGCATAAAAGTATCCAAATTCTTCTCATCTAGAATTCCGGTTTAGAGAGGTTTTACTGTAATTTGACGTAAGGATGGTCGCTTAAAACACATTCTACTGTAAAACTTATTTGCTTTAGAGACAATTAACTGTATGCTATTGTTATCATCTGCGTCCCAACTTTCTACTTAATTGCAAACTCAGCTGAATTGTAAATACAAATGCCTGAGACATTTCCTCCTGTGACCTGTTCATACTGACAGGACCCTGTCGGTAAACATTAATACCCACTGCCACCGTGTATATTCAGCATTCAAGTCACAGATGCTTTTGAATGACAAACAGAGCAGACACTGATCAGAGGACTCCTCTAGGAGCTGATCTGGGTCTACACAGTTTATACATTCCAATAAAGTATTACCAGCATGTCTAGAGTTCGTCCAAACTTGCTACTAAATTGCAAACTCTGCGGAAACATACACAGACATGGGTGAGGCATTTAATTAACGTATTAACTGCGGGATACACGTGTTCTGACATTTTCAAACAGTGTAGACCCAGACAAGAGGGCTCCTAGAGGAGACCTCTGATCAGGGTATGCCGTGTTTGCTAATATAATTTTATATATCTGTTTCCTTGCTTTCTAAAATGTATAAAATGTTCCACCTTCGATATTTCTTTATAGCTATTTTGTTCAAGAATATTCAGCAGCTATTGAAATGTAGTCTTTATACAGAACAGGGAAATGGTTAAACAACAGACTATTGATTTGTCTTACTTATCAAATAGTTTGCGATCATCACAATACTACAATGAAATATTGTAAATAAATATTGCATGTATATTCCAACATAGGCTATTTTAGACCCAACCTCTTTGCATAAATCTACCGAAAAGGAGCATTTACTAGAGAAAATAAACATTTTAGAATTGTGTAGCTTTGAAACCATTGTGGATAAATAGGGCATTTTGTTCCTATTGGACTTTTACAGAGGCGTCAAAAGGTGTCGATATGAGGGAATGGATTAATTCTCAAAGACTGGGTTAAATTCTTCTCAGAAGTAGTGTACACGTATCAAACAGTTTGTAAGCTTACGAGATGCCGAGTTACTCGGCATGAATCTTGATTCAGACCTGTTTGACTGTAATCTCGGAACCTTCAACATCAAGCTCAGAGCTACCGATCTTACTAACCTACTGGTCAACTGTCCCTTGTCCAATGGAACAGAAAATATTATATTTGTGTCTGTACTAACCTACTGGTCAACTGTCCCTGGACCATTGGAAATGACAGAAAATATTATACTTGTGACTGTACTAACCTACTGGTCAACTGTCCCTTGTCCAATGGAACAGAACATATTATATTTGTGACTGTACTAACCTACTGGTCAACTGTCCCTTGTCCAATGGAAATGACATAAAATATTATACTTGTGACTGTACTAACCTACTGGTCAACCGTCCCTTGTCCAATGGAACAGAACATATTATATTTGTGACTGTACTAACCTACTGGTCAATTGTCCCTGGGCCAATGAAAATGACAGAAAATATTATATTTGTGTCTGTACTAACCTACTGGTCAACTGTCCCTGGGCCAATGGAAATGACAGAAAATATTATACTTGTGTCTGTACTAACCTACTGGTCAACTGTCCCTGGGCCAATGGAAATGACAGAAAATATTATACTTGTGTCTGTACTAACCTACTGGTCAACTGTCCCTGGGCCAATGGAAATGACAGAAAATATTATACTTGTGTCTGTACTAACCTACTGGTCAACTGTCCTTGGGCCAATGGAAATGATAGAACATATTATACTTGTGTCTGTACTAACCTACTGGTCAACTGTCCCTGGTCCAATGGAAATGACAGAAAATATTATACCTGTGTCTGTACTAACCTACTGGTTAACTGTCCCTGGGCCAATGGAAATGACAGAAAATATTATACTTGTGTCTGTACTAACCTACTGGTCAACTGTCCCTGGGCCAATGGAAATGACAGAAAATATTATATTTGTGACTGTACTAACCTACTGGTCAACTGTCCCTTGTCCAATGGAAATGACAGAAAATATTATACTTGTGACTGTACTAACCTACTGGTCAACTGTCCCTTGTCCAATGGAAATGACAGAAAATATTATACTTGTGACTGTACTAACCTACTGGTCAACTGTCCTTGGGCCAATGGAAATGACAGAAAATATTATACTTGTGACTGTACTAACATACTGGTCAACTGTCCCTGGGCCAATGGAAATGATAGAAAATATTATACTTGTGACTGTACTAACCTACTGGTCAACTGTCCCTTGTCCAATGGAAATGACAGAAAATATTATACTTGTGACTGTACTAACCTACTGGTCAACTGTCCCTTGTCCAATGGAAATGACAGAATATATTATATTTGTGTCTGTACTAACCTACTGGTCAACTGTCCCTTGTCCAATGGAAATGACAGAATATATTATATTTGTGTCTGTACTAACCTACTGGTCAACTGTCTCTTGTCCAATGGAAATAACAGAAACTTTTATACTTGTGACTGTACTAACCTACTGGTCAACTGTCCCTTGTCCAATGGAAATGGCAGAGAATATTATACTTGTGACTATACTAACCTACTGGTCAACTGTCCCTGGGCCAATGGAAATGATAGAAAATATTATACTTGTGACTGTACTAACCTACTGGTCAACTGTCCCTGGTCCAATGGAAATGACAGAAAATATTATATTTGTGCCTGTACTAACCTACTGGTCAACTGTCCCTTGTCCAATGGAAATGACAGAAAATATTATACTTGTGTCTGTACTAACCTACTGGTCAACTGTCTCTTGTCCAATGGAAATGACAGAAAATATTATACTTGTGACTGTACTAACCTACTGGTCAACTGTCCCTTGTCCAATGGAAATGACAGAAAATATTATATTTGTGTCTGTACTAACCTACTGGTCAACTGTCCCTTGTCCAGTGGAAATGACAGAGAATATTATATTTGCGTCTGTACTAACCTACTAGTCAACTGTCCCTTGTCCAATGGAAATGACAGAATATATTATATTTGTGTTTGTACTAACCTACTGGTCAACTGTCTCTTGTCCAATTGAAATGACAGAAAATATTATACTTGTGACTGTACTAACCTACTGGTCAACTGTCTCTTGTCCAATGGAAATGACAGAGAATATTATACTTGTGACTGTACTAACCTACTGGTCAACTGTCCCTTGTCCAATGGAAATGAAGAAAATATTATACTTGTGACTGTACTAACCTACTGGTCAACTGTCCCTTGTCCAATGGAAATGACAGAAAATATTATACTTGTGACTGTACCAACCTACTGGTCAACTGTCCTTTGTCCAAAGGAAATGACATAAAATATTATATTTGTGTCTGTACTAACCTACTAGTCAACTGGTTTACACATCTTGATACAGTGAAACCATCCCCAAATAACAGACTATTTGTGGGTATTTAACCCTTAGCTTGCTAATCGCGACCTAATTGACATTTGCAAACAGCTTGGATCCAGATGAGACGCCGAGTACCTCGATGTCTCATGAGGATCCAAGTTGTTTGACACTCTGTCAATAGTATCTCAAAACCTTGAACGAATCAGATGTAAGTGACATCGGCAACAGACCGGAGCTTAGGAAGACCTCATTTTCATAGCATGTTATGTGTTGAGATAGGTGTTAGCTTAATCCATTCCCTGATATTGACGACTTTTGACGACTCTGTAAAAGTCACTTTGCGAAACCACTGTGATAAATAGAGCATTTGCTCCTAATGGAGCAAATGCTCTATTTATCACAATGGTTTCAAACTCCAAAATTCTAATATATTCCTTTTCTCTAGTTAATCCTCCTTTTCGGTAGATTTATTCAAAGAGGTTGTATCTAAAATTAGCCTATGAGGTAATAGGTTAACTCCGGACGACAGCTACACAGAACACTCCCATAGAAAGTGTCCTCAGTACTGTCACTCTGCATTAACCCTTGACACCATGAATATTCATGAAAGAAATTAGGAGACTTACTATTAATCCTTTCGGCGCCAAATTTCTAATTGTCGTCTGCAATCCAATTTTTGGTAGATCATTCGGTACAATAAGGAAATGTGATAAATAAATGCAAATTTCAAACGAATAAGGCACATATATAGAAATAGGGAATGAGACAAAAAGTGAAGTCCCTGATCAGACGCTGCCTTGAAAAAGCGGCGTCTGATCTGCGACTGCACTATTTGTCGTTGTGCATTTATGCGAAATTGGCGGTGAAAGGGTTAATTAGATATATATTTAAAATAGTATATTAATACATGCAATTTTTTGCCAAAGGAGAGACTGTAGAAGCAAGATCTATTTTATTTTGTAAGCAAACAGAGCAGACCCAGCTCAGACGGCTACTTTATGAGCCGTCTGATCTGGGCCTACTCTGTTTGCAAATGCATCGAAAGGCGTAATTATGGAGTAAAGAGTTAAGCAACCGTCTTCTCTTACAGACACACATATAATTGTTAACTTATTGACCACTTTGTACTGAGTTTTGTGCAATTTACTACATAGACAATGAACTGTCTAGAACTACATGTAGTAGAAATTTCATTCACATTTTGAAGACGAAAGTCGACTGGACGAGTTGACCTTTAATGGATCTTTATCACACAGAAGAGCGTCATCTTTCATAATTCTTCCCTGATTGAGGCGCCTTGTGATGCCATTGCAAAGAGAGAAGACCCTGATTCGACGGCTTATGTATGATTATGTATGAGCCGTGTGATCAGGACATTCTCTGTTTGTTTATGGAAGTATATACAGATCTTAGTCTATGCATTCCGCCATGACCAAAACATCATGTGTTCATATGTCATTGTACAACTTCAGGTAATAAATATTTATAATGCCTTTATACATTCATATGAATCAACTAAATGTTTAACACATTCCCTCCTACTGACGCATTTTGACGCCTCTGTGAAAGTCATTCCATAGGAGTAAAGTACTCTATTAATCACAGTGGTTTCAATTGTACAAGTCTAAAATTTTCCTTTTCTCTAGCAAATGCTCCTTTTCGGATATATTCAAAAGAGGATGGGTCTAAAAATAGGCTGTGAGGGAATGGGTTAAACCGTCGCGTGTGTCGTACGTAGAAAAACAGAACATATAACCAAGGTATCAAATAGTTTGGATACAAATCTGGTGTCCAAATAATGAACGCCTGAATTGGATTCAAACTACATGTACTTGTCGACTAGGCTATGTTAGGCCATGCCAGTTTAAAGGCTATAACGAAGAAAAGGTTATAAAAAAGGTTATAACGAAGAAAAACACATTTTAATACAATGTAATCAGCCAAACGATGCATTGTGACAAAAAGTATTTTATATCTAACAAATCTATATAACTAAAAGCTTAACAAACTGTTAAATGTTAAAAGGAAAGGTTAACAAAAATTGTAGGGGGGCCGGCTCTTAGACGAAAGACAGATGGACCAACCTACACAATGATTAAGCAGAGGTCAAGATAAGATGCATAAATTAAAACATTTTCATGAACAACTACTGTATTTCTCCACCAACCCCTATGTTTTGACTACTCTTTAGAATCGTCTCTTCAACACGATTCTAAAGAGTGGTCACAATATAGGGATTGGTGGAGAAATAGAGGATCTGTTGCGAGTTGTCTTTTAAGATCACATGTTCCTAAACGAACCTTAGAAAATGTCATTAAGCGAGCCTTGGCGAGCTTAATAACATTTTCTTGGTGAGTTTAGGAACATGTGATCTTAAAAGACAACGAGCATCAGATTCTTTTTCTCACATATCAAAAAAGTGCATTTCGCCGTTTAAATGACATGTAAACATCGGTTTCCATGGTTTGACGTCATATATATGACGTATGACGTCATATATGTTCTAAAGTGATCTTACACGTGTTACAGATAAGGAAATCTTAACCCGTTGTTCTAACTCGGAGATAAGGGAAGGTATGTGAGAAAAAACGATTTAACACTCTCCCTTATGTCAGTGCATTTTGACGCATATGCAAACAGAGTAGACCAAGATCAGATGGCTCCTATATGAGCCGTCTGATCAGGGTCTGCTCTGTTTGCTTATAGCGTAATAAAGATCTGATTTTACAGCTTCTTCCTCAGCCTAAATGCCATGTGTACATAATCCGTTATAAAAAATAATCTTATTAATATTTACGACGTCATTATTTCCTACATGAATATTAATCAGGGAAAGGGTTCAGCAAATGAGTACGCACATTTATATGTGAAAACGACAGGATCAGATGAATGGATTGAGTTACAACAACAACAACAACAACAACAATAACAACAATAATGATAGTAATTATAATTATAATAAAAGTAATAAAAGTAATGATAATAAGTACTTTATTGTTCTGCCGATCACAAACCCAGTTATCAGTTACACTTGTTTGGATCCAGATGAGACGTCGAGTAACTCGGTGGATTCAAGCTGCTGTTTTACATTCAGGCAGTAAGGTCTCAAAATGCACCAGATCAGCGTTTGTGTATTGTATTTCACAGGATAGATGTTAAATATAATCACATACGAAGAATTATCATGTTGCTGGAATCGTCGACTGGTCAAGATGTTCTCTCTAAGGCAAAATATGTACATTGCGAGATTAGTTGATTTTATGTCAGTGTATTCAATCTGGATACTGATCTGACACGTCATATGTTAATCTCCCAATACCCTAGTATATATATAATTATACTATAGTATATTCTTGCTTAAGTGACCACTAAAATAGATAGTGCGGGAGTCTTTCTAAGCAGGTAGTTGCTTGCATAAAGCTACCGCCTGCCTTATTGACACATACTGAAGTCTTTAACGATTGTTGAATGAACGGGCTTTACACATGTCATTTCGTCCTACATATAGACCAGCCCAGCCTGTGTTACATGTACGAGAACGACGGTATTTGTGAAGAGTTTGAGACAAGTTCGAACTCTAAGGACTGCGGACTGTACACACCAGACGGTTACCGGGACCAGTGGACCGCCATGGCCGAGGCAAACCCAGACCACCAGATGCCGGAATGCCCTCCCTCGGCAATTACCGGGAAACCGGACCTGTTCCAGGTATAGTAAAACCTCTTCACAGCGACATTTAGTCCAGCGTTATCCCGTCCTGATGTGCTGTATTGTTTACTCATCTCCCGTTCGTACGAGCTTGATACGGAACTGTTGACCCAGTGTCAGAAAGTTTGAATCCTAATACGCCGAATCACTTGTCTGAGTCCAACATGATAAGAGTCAATGGCAGTCACTTTACCCATTCCCCCATAGACTATTTTTAGACTCAACCTCTTTGAATAAATCTACCGAAAAGGAGCAATTACTAGAGAAAATGAAAATATTTAGAATTGTGTAGTTTTTAAAACCATTATGGTAAATAGAACACGTGTTCCTATGGAGCAAATGCTCTATTTATCACATTGACTTTTTACAGAGGCGTCAAAAAGGCTAGAGGAGGAAGGAATGGGTTAAATGAATGAAAATGGGGATATTTAAAATCAAATGAGTTCTAAAATTCTCCTTTTCTATTATTAATGCACCTTTTTGGTAGATTTATTCAAGGAGGTTGGGTCTAAAAATTGCCTAGGAGATAATAAGTTAAACTACCTGCCTTAACAATTCCGTAATAGTGTTCCTGTTACAGTTCGTTGTAGAGAGGTGGTAGACTCATTGTCTACATAGTCCACCCATATAACTGTGGTCACACCACAGTGCGACAACGTACATTGTTAACATATGAGTTTAAATGCAAATGGCTGCTTAAAGCAGGGGAAAGGTGATGCGTTAATTCAAACATTTTAAACAGTAGCCCCTTTATTTCTCCCTCACCCCCTATGCTGTGACCGTCTTTTTGAGTCGATTCTATAGAGTGGTCACAGTATAGGGTTTGGTGGAGAAATGACGATTGTAGAATTTGGGTCCGCGCCTTTATCTGTAGCGCTGAGTGTCATATGTTCTAATGATCACATTGGTTTCAAAAGTATACACTTCCAAACAAAAATCCTTTCCTTAAGTAAATGTTCCCTTTTCAGTAGATTTTTTCAAAGCGATTATTTCTAGGAGTGAAAATGGGCTAAAGATGGCCACAGTAACTAAATTGCAACGGGAAATTAATCAACCTTGTGAAATATTGTTGATCGAGGGTCAAATAACTTGGACCATAATTAAATGTGACACCGACATACCATTCGTTTAATCTGTATCCAATATGTTTGCAAAATGCAATTCAGGTCGCGCTTTGCGGGAGAAGGGTGACCTGAATTTGGTTAGTACACAATGTTGTATTCATCTGAAAATATTACCGCCCACTACATTCGTAAAAGCACATTTGTCTTCCATACCGTATCAATATAGATCAAGAATCGAATGTCTTAGCATTTCATCTGTATACAGATTAGTTGTCATGAAAGTCACACAGTTTCTAAAGAAAGATATGAAATTAGACTAAATGTGGCCCTCGTATATAACTATGATATTAAATTCGCTCGGCTTTGAATTTGTTAGAAAGGAGGCACATTTGTTATGAAGAGTGTTCAATTATTACACTCCAAATGATTTATGGGAAATATTACTCTTTTATTTGCAAGCTACGTCGTTTTCTTGTATTTGCTAGAAACGTTGCTGTATTATGTGTCAGAAGTATTGCTATTTTATTTGTCAGAAATGTTGCTGTTTTATTTATCAGAAATGTTGCTGTTTTATTTGTCAGAAATGTTCCTGTTTTATTAATCAGGAAATGTTGCTGTTTTATTTGTCAGAAATGTTGCTGTTTTTTGTCAGAAGTGTTGCTCTATTGTATACTGCGACCACTCTTCGAGACGATTCTAAAGAGTGGTCACAGTATAAGTTTGGTGAAGAAATGACATTTTAGTATTTGGGTACGCACATTTATCTGTAGCTCTATGAAAATTAATTAGCAATGTTATTTCATTGTTCTTGCCAGAAATATTGCTCTGTTTAACTTTACTAGAAATTTTGTCCATTGTGTTTTCAGAAATGTGGCCAGAGTACTCACGAGGGTCACTCATGGCGTCCATGCAAAGAGTGGCCGGATATAACAGGGGACTTCTGGCTTGAGGTATGAATAACAGGTCTCCAGGGTTGTTGTACATGTATATAATATAACAGGGTCCCCAGGTTTGTATGTAATATAACAGGGGACTTCTGTCTTGAGGTATGAATAACATGTCTCCAGGGCTGTTGTATATAATATAGCAGGGGACTTTGGCGTGAGGTATGAATAACATGTCTCCAGGGTTGTTGTATATAATACAACAGGGGACGAGTGACTTGAGGTATGAATAATATGTCCCCAGGGTTGTATATAACAAAACAAGGAACTTCTTGCTTTAGATGTGAATAACATATCCCCAGGTTTTGCAGCTAAGAAATATACAGTAGAACATGTTTTAAGCGGTCATTCATTCATTGAACACAGGAGTCTTAAAAGCAGGTGGTTGCTTAATGCAGGACAAACGTAATGAGAAAACTCCTTTATGAGTTTTCTGTATTACTTTTGGCCTGCATTAAGCTGTCACCTGTCCAACAGACCCATAATTAGTAATTAATTGCTTTAAGCAAGGTGAAAGTTAAACAGAACGCTCCCATAGGAGCGTTCTGTTTTACTTTCACATTGCTTTAAGCAGCCACTTGCATTTAACACAAAATACTTCTTGTAATTAAGTGTAATTTCTAATTTTTCAATTTATTTTCGCCATTTTTACAATGCGACTTACATTGTTCGCAGTACGTACCGTTTATATACAGTTTTGTTCTAGTACGATCTTTTTTTCAGGTGAAAATATCTTTATAACGCTCAACACTCAAAAATTATTACTATTTAAGTGTTTCCCTAATCCATATCCATGTAAGAAATAATGAAATCATGTACATGTATATTCTAAAGAGTTGTCACAACATGAGGTTTGTAATACAGATAAGATTCTATAGTTTCTGCCATGACCTAAATATCATGTGTCTATGTGCTATTATAATACATATGTAGTTAATCTAATTAATTGTGATGATGAAGTCAATATGTCTTAAATGAATAATCATAGAGTAAATATATTAAATAACTATTACTTTTAGTTTTTAATTTAATTTACTCACTTTGCCTATTCAATCTGTCGTTTATGCATCTGGTTTGGGTAACTCGTCAAAAACAAATCTTATCTTGTCTCATCAGGTGACCATTTACGAGCCGGTGGTTGCAGTGGCGGTGATTGTGTACCTGGCCTCAGATGGCGCCACGGGTTTCAGTCCGATGTCCAAGTCCATCCACGTGGAGCTGATGACGACAGAGGGCGCGTCGGTGCCACTGCTTCCTGTAGACATACCCATCAGTTGTCATAGCAACCCGGTTGTTGTTCCCGTAGTACAAGATCTCAGTAAACCGTTCTTTCTTACAAAAGGTAAAACATTTATTAAAAGGCCGACGTAGATTAAATACAGATAATTATGAAATACCAGGTCCCGTAATTACAAATTGTTTTGCCAGAATCTGAGTTCATTCTCAATCATCTGACTGGTCTGACTTTGAGCATCTTCCAAAATCGGATCAGTCAGATGCTTCAGAATGAACTGTGACACAAACTCTGATATAGGGGTCAGGTCAGTGCAATATATGGAACTATTTATCCGCAGAGTCCTGAGTGAACTTTGGCGAGTCCAGGCTGTTGATCGGATAAATTGTTCTATATACAGAACTAACCTATTATTCTAGTTATCCTGGTATCAGTTTCATCAAACTATCCCACGATTCAATTATTACTAAACGTGACATCTTGCACTGATTTCTCCAGACTTATGAAAACGAATTACCGCTCGTAATCGCTTAGAATAATGTAGATGCAAAATGGCTGTAACTACAATCTAATGGACGAAACAGGGATGGACTTTGCAAACAGTTTCGATCCAGATGAGACGCCGAGTAACTCGTCGTCTCATCGGGATCCAAGCTGTGTGACACTATGATCGTGAATTTTGAAAATAAATGGAACAAGATATTGTTATCAGAATAAAAGAAGTGACGTTTTGCATGCGTTTATCGATATAAAATAATGTAATTACTGTAGTTTTGCACCAAGCCGTCGATATGTTTTTCTTGTGACCGCTTCCAATATCTACAAAAAGGTTTACACCATCTTTTGATGGGTTCATTGCGTTCTAAATTATTGTATGTTTGGATGAACTTGAATCGCGTTCCATTCGCACTGAGCAATCACGTGAATATATAGAGGATAATCAACTTATTTTGGTTAATATTAAACCTATGTCATGAGGATGAGTTGGTTATTATGTTTATTATATACATGCTCATGAATTGTAAGTAAAAAAGTACAATTCTAAGGCAAAACAATGACATTGTCACCGGAAGTGACATCAAATACAAACTTTATCTAATTTGTTATACAGAAATTGAAGTATGATTGTATATTTACATAACTCGTCACTTGATAAATGCACATATATAGGCAAACAGAGTAGACCCATATCAGACAGATCCTGCTTAACACTTTACTCCATAAATACCCGTTTCTACGCCCTAGGAAACAGAAAATGTCCAGATCAGACGACTCATATATAGGAGACCCCTGATCAGGGTCTGCTCTGTTTTCTTACGAAGTTATATAGATCTGATTCTACAATTTCTACTTTGGCTAAAACTTACAGTGTCCATATGCTATTATAAAGAAATAATCTATTAATATGCATGATCTCATCATTTCTTATATGGATATTCATGGAAGAAAGGGTTAACCCTTTCGCTGTCACGTATTGGCGTCTGTACATTTTGTCGTCTGATTCTATCTTCATGTTTTGAATATGATCACCCCTATTTGTTTCAAAGTGTAATTATATCATTAAATAGTTTGGATCCTGGTGAGACATCGTTTCACTCATCTGAAACAATACTGTTTGACCGTATGTTCACATATTCTGACATGGCAGTGAATTAGTTAAATCAGTTCTAAATTTAACCCTTTACTCCATAAATACGCATTTCTACGCAAACAGCATAAATCCAGATCAGACGGCTCCTGTAGGCTTATGATATAATACAGATATTATTCTACAGTTTCTGCCATGGTCAAAACCTCCTTTCTCCGTGTGATATCATAATTAAACAAGTTACTCTTCACCATATCATTATTTCTTACATGAATATTTATGGAGTAAAAGGTTACGTCACATTCACTCATTTCAGGTGTTCGTATAAGTTTTACCCATGCCAGTGTTAGCATATCGGCTGTTGGGATTCGGTCCTCGCCCTACCTGAACCCCCCAGAGCTCTCAAACTGCGGTAAAACCGAGCTCTATAATCCCAGACATGGACAGTGTGTGAAGCAGACATGCGCAAATGTGGACTGTGGGGCGTTTCCGGTCAAATATGGCGTAGCGCAGTGTACCGGAAGTGGAGAAGGAGACGAGTGTAGCATAAAATGTGACCGGGGGTGAGTATTTCACCCATAAATCGGCTTTCCTACGCATGTGCAAAGACAATATACTCATATAATCAGGCTCCTACAGGAGCCTTGAATTTGAAAGATCTGTTTCTTAATTTCTATATTGGCTACAATTTTCCACCTTTCATATTTTGTTATAACTATTTTGTCCATGAATATTCAGTAGGTATCGCCATATCGAATAAACAAAGAATAGGGAAAGGGTTAACACGATCTGACTGTCATTTTCCACTCGGAATCTCATCAGGATCCAATCTGTGTGACACCTGTAGTCGAAATCACACACTATTTTGGATTTGTACAGCATTGTAAGGACAAAGCTTAAATCGTGATACCAATCAAATCCATTTACATTTTGCGCACCACGAACGAATTCATGACTACATTTGCAAGATCTGTTTGGATCCAGAAGAGACACCGATGAACGTGTCGTCTCACCACGATCAAAACTGTTTAACAATCTGCAAGTTGGTAAAACCATTGAAAGCTGGACTGAATGAGACTTTCTACAGATAGGAAATTTCTAAGAAAATAAGCATAATGAAGCTAATCTCTGTAATGTAGTCCGTTCCTTTCTTCTCAAAGAAGAGGGTGTCTTTGTAAGTCAGGCGTGATTATATAAATAATATCGAATCTCAGAAGTGTGCCAAACAACAATATCTCGGACATTTTTCCCGTTTAGCTCTTTCGACGCCATTTGCAAAATTTAATATCTTTGCAAACATTTGAATCCAGATGAGACGCCGAGTAACTCGGCATCTCATCAGTGAGACGCCGAGTAACTCGGCATCTCACCAGGATCCAGACT
This sequence comes from Azorinus chamasolen, assembly GCA_963576725.1. NCBI lineage: Eukaryota > Metazoa > Mollusca > Bivalvia > Cardiida > Solecurtidae > Azorinus > Azorinus chamasolen. The sequence goes on along the minus strand of OY755241.1, from coordinate 40,037,044 downwards.
GTTTGACACTATAGTTATATTATCAAAAATAAATTGAAGACAGCACCAATTGGAAGTATGCAGCAAACGATAGTCTTAGCAGACGGAATTTATTTGGTGGCGAAGATGTTAGTGCTCGAAGGATGTATATTATCCACGATATCGGTTGGCTTGTTTAACCATTTCCCTGTTCTATATTTAGTCAAAAATTGAATACTTACTGCATATATACTTACTGCATATTGATTGAGAAATAGTTATAATGCATTATAGAAGGTGGGACATTGTAACTAAAAGAAACAAATCTATCAAATTCCATTAGCATTAACCGAGTAGATCCTGATCAGATCCTCTAGGATTCCTCTAGGATTCGTCTGATCTTGGTCTACTCTGTTTGCAAATGCGTGAAAAGGTGTTTATATGAGGGAAAGGGTTAACCCTTATAAGTCATTCAAGGTTAGTGTGTGTATCGGAACGGGCATCTGGGTACATAAGACCTCTCTTATTCTCTTACGCGTCCCCTGTTCAATATTTGTGTAAGACATAATGACATCATGACTATTTAACCCTTTCCCTCATATAAACGTGTTTTTGACGCATCTGCAAACAGGGTACACCCAAATCAGACGGCTCCTAAAGGAGCCGTCTGATCAGGGTCTGCTCTATTTGCGAATGGAATTTGATAGATCTGTTTCAATACTTCGTAAAATGGCTACAATGTTCCATCTTCCATATTTCATTGTAACTATTTTGTCCATGATTATTCATTAGGTATTGAAATTTGTAATAAACATGGAACAGGGAAAGGGTTGATGGCTGAATTGTTTATAAAGTAATCGTTTCTAGGATTTGGTTTGCTTTGACCAAAACTATAACATGTCAAAATCAAACAGAGTATACTCTGAACATAGAAGTTGCTTAATGCATGTCAAAACAAATACAGGAACCTCCTGTAGGAGCTTTCTGCATTACCTCTGACCTGCATTAAGCTACCACCTGCCTTGCAGACCCATAGTTAGACCTGATTGATGGCCGTTTAAGACATGTTCTACTGTTCACCTTCGATTACTCATCAAGTGGTTATTGTACTCTTCTCTTTTCCCATATCGTATAATATCCCTTTCCCTCATATTGACGACTTTTGATGACTCTGTAGAACTCACTTTGTGAAACCATTGTGATAAATAGAGCATTTGCTCCTATAGGAGCAAATGCTCTATTTATCACAATGGTTTCAAAGTACAGAATTCTAAAATTGTCCTTTTCTCTGGTTAATGATCCTTTATTCAAAGAGGTTGTATCTAAAATAGCCTATAAGGTAATGGGTTAACGGAGAAGAAAACATCTCGGTCACGGTAATTCTTGAGTATCAAGCGATAATTATCCTAACCTTTAAAACTGTTTGTCAGCTAACGTCTGCACGTTTGTCATCAACTTTATTTCATACATATGTCTACTGTTTCATTTTATACATATTATCAGGTTATCATGTAGTGTGGATCTTAATCAGACACCAAGTTACGTATATCTGGTTACAAACTTTTTGAAATGAACCGTTGTCACATACTGACCTGGCTCATTGTTGCTAATAAGGTCATAAGGACTTACGAGCTAATAAGGAAAATAATTCAAGCTAATTGACAACGGCTTTATAAAAAAATACTATTTTGGTTATGAAAATATAGATCAAATAAAATGTGTGCGGTAATATGAAACAGTGGCAATTAACTTAAGAATCATGACAATTTCATTTATGTCCTCTAGTTCCACGTTTTGACATGTTGACGTTAGATGATAGGTGAAGTGCATTGTATTAGATACAGTAAATCTCCTCTAATGCGACCGCCAAAAAGAGAAATAATACATTGTAACTGTATAATAAGAGGTGGCAGGGGCAGAAAAGCTAATACCGGCGTTTTCTGCTTAACTTTCGTCCTATACTAAGCAACCACCTGCTTTTAAAGAAACTAATTTCTATTCATTAAGTGACTGCGTTAGAGAAGTTCTATGGTATGTTGAAAGATAAATGAATTCTGCTATTCACTTTTCATGCATGAAACATAATCGCATATGTCATGACTTATCCTGACTATTTGTGGTATTTCTCAAATCATGATTCGCTCTTTGCTTTTATATTTTACAGAACATATTGACTACTGTTTGACAATGACAATTATGAACATTATGCCTTTTTACATTGTAGCTACGAAATAGCTACGAAAATAGTAATTGTTGAGTGTCGGGTTAACTGGCGCCTCATACAGACGCCTCTGTAAAAGCCACTTTCTGAAACCATTGTGATCAATAGAGCATTTGCTCCATGAGAGTAAATGCTCTATTTATCACAGATAGATAGATAGATGCTTTATTGACACGAACTTTGACAACAATGGTTTCAAAACTGCAAAAACTATAAAATTGTTGAGCGCCGGGTTAATCGTAGTCTCATCTGAGTCCCACCTGTTGACCAATAGATTGACCTTTAGCCAGCTGACCAATAGATTAACCTTTAGCCTGCTGACCAATAGATTAACCTTTAGCATGCTGACCAACATTTTGTTTGAAGACAATGTCATCGGTTTCAGTTGTCACTCTACATTTATCTTGCATTTCTTTTTTCAACAGCACGGCCAAAGTATCAAACAGTTTGAATCCTGATGAGATGCCGAGTTACTCGGCGTTTCATCTGGATCCAAACTGTTTGCAAAGGTAATCACTCATCCGCCTGCAGCAGGCTAAAGGTAAAAGTACCATTATACTTTAGTGTTGTGTTACTGTTCCTTGTGAAAAAATGAAAAACAGATCAAAGTTTTGTCCAAAGATGGTTTAGAAACACTAGCAAACAAGTCGAAATGCTGAGAAAATGTTTTTATTTTAAAGAAAAGGTCGGGGATTATCACGCGAAGCCGTAATTTGACGTAATGCCACTTAATGCATATAAATAACTGTAACGCGAGCGTCCCTTAATGTCTGCTCATTAAGACAGAGAGTGAAAATGGCGACTTATAAGTCACGTCGACACGGAGGAGTCGTATTGAAGGCTGATGTCAGAGGAGAATAAAACACACAAAAGAGACGGTGGTCCCGGTCGGGCCACATAATCCGCTTAGACCCAGAAATGTGAGGAATATGGAACGAATTGCTTGCCTTTTTTTCCTGTTCTAGTTTCTCTTTGGCTGTTGCACTTAGCGATAAATTCAAAAATAGAACATACTTTCTTTATAAATACAGCCGATGGTCACGAACTCATTCTTGTCATATACATTTACCTGCTAAACGAAGACCTTCTGCTTGTTTCGCGATATTTTCATGTGTCGTTCTTTGATCAAACAAGACGCAAACTGATGTTATATTTTGTATAAAATATCATGTGTATTCGACAGCTAATTCAGCGCGGAAATTAATTATCATAAAAATATAACGGGGCTTTAAAACCGACTAAGCATCGCTCATCAAAAAGCATTGAACATGGTTGGTCCTAAATCCTACTTTCCTCTGCAATCGTTGTTTTCTGTTGTAGATTCCGGTGTAGATTTTCTTTTAACTCTTTCTCAAACAACCTGTCTTAAGCGACCATTAAAAGTATAATTCTGAGTCAGGCGGCAGCTTAATGCAGATGGAACCTGACGCACAAAGCTCCTATAGGAGTTTTTCTGCATTAAGTTTGCCCTGCATAAAACAACCAACTTCTGTTTAAGACTCCTATGTTCAACCAATGAATGATCGCTTAAGACAGGTTCCACAGTATAAGAATGAATATGGAGGTTGAAGATAAGATAAGATAAGATACGTTTTATTTAACGTCGGCAAGATATATAACAATCAACATAAGCCCTAATTGGGCTTTTGAACCGACAGAAATAGGGCTTTTGAACCGACAAAATTTGGGCTTTTGAACCGACAAAATTTGAGCTTTTGAACGGACAAATGAAGTAGTTTCAATCCTGAAGAGACGTCGAGATACTCGTGTCTTAGATGGACCAAATCTGAGTCCATGCTTATAAAGCTTTTTATTTGAGTCTGAGTTCGTTCTCAAGCTTTTGATTGGCCAGAATAGAGTTATGAAGCTTTTGATTGGTCAGATTTGAGCCAAAGGCTCAAATCTGACCAATCGAAAACTTGAGAACGAACTCAGACTCAACTAATAGTTTTATAAGCATGGACCCTGTTTGCAAATGTGTTCACTAGTGAATCAAGCCCTGTGAATCGCAGTGAGATCAAATAAAAAACCAAAACAGCAGGAAACGTTTGAGCAGGCGATGCACATGGATAGGAATTAATCATTATCGGCTTCTACAACTGAAATTAAGGGCAAAGACCTACGTTATCAAAACATCTATATTTTACACGTGCAGGTATTTTGTGGACGGACACGAGAACAAGGCAGTGTGTGTCTCCGGTGATTGGCTCACCTCTTCGCCCCTCGTGTGTTCGCCTGTAGACTGTGGCAGACCGGAAGTGAACGGTGCGACTGTGGCTTGCCCAGACGGCACACTGTACACCCATCAGTGCCTCTTCAAGTGTGACAAACCCGCAACCATGCATGGTAAAGACTCTTGATGGCAATACAATGCTCATCAGCAAACAGCGCCTTGTGCTTTTAAGTTAATTTCCTTCGAATTCTCCTTAAACTATCGATATAGGGACCAACAGTTTGGATATTGACGAGACTCCAATCACACACTGGCCTGTTGCAGCAAGTCTCTATCAATCACTTTCCCGCGACATTGGCGGTGAAAGAGTTACCCCATTCCCTCCTACTGATGACGCCTTTTGATGCCTCTGTTTGCTGGGTCATTGACAAACGTTCGTTCATCCCGGTCTCACTATATCACAGCGATTTGCAGTTCAAAAGATGGCTAATTTCTATCACCAATCTCCATTTTGTTGTGTCCGCTAAATAAGTAAACAGCTAGCAACAGCGGTCTTCTCGTCTGTCGTTATGTTTCTATTTCGGATGGTGCCATTTTGCAAAAAAATATGAACGGAGCCATTTCATTGGCTAAGCTAAGGAGAACATGGGAAATCCGTGACGTCACGTACTATGGTTCCTTCCTCGACGATTTGAAGCTAAATGATAAAACTCGCTAGTTTTACATCATTATTTTGACGCTGGGGACTAAAAAGATGGAGATTGGTGATAGAATCGAGTCGTTTTCTTGAATCACGCCATATTTTGAAATGCATATGGTCATATTATGAGACCGGGGTGAGCGAACGTTTGTCAATGACCCAGAAAAGACGTAACATTTTGAGAAAATCATTGCTGGATTTATAAAAGTGTATTTGATAACGTTAGAAGATTATACTTACTTCGACGTGAAATATCTTGGCTTTCAATAGCCGAAATAATTACGAAATTATCATATAGATTGTGAGAGTTATGGACTTGTCTGTTCTTGATGTACACGGGTGCACATGTTCGTTCTATCAGTTAGAAAGAACCCTTGTTTATTGTATAGTATATATAGACTCCCATGAAGTGGTGCAGATCCCTATGTGTTTGACCCTTACATATGCCTTTCTGTGCTTTAGCAAACATAGTAAACCCAGATCAGACGGCTCCTATAAGAGCCGTCTGGTCAGGTTCGGCTCTATTTGCTGATGGTATACAAGATCAGTTTCTGCCATGGTAAAACACCATGTGTCCATGTAATGTGATATTATAGAATATTAAACTGATCAATATTCATGACGTCATTATTTCCTACATGAATATTAATTGAGGAAAGGGTTATACAGATCTATGTTTATTCATAAATAAAATGGTCCCTTTTACTCTATTTGTTGGTAGACTGTTTACCATCATATTAAAATTGTGTCTACAGGGTCCGACTCCACTATCACATGTCAAGAAAACGGGATGTGGTCGGAACAGAAAGCCACATGCGACGTCACGTGTCCACCACTATCAGTTTCAATGCACGCAAATGGAGAGCTGAAAACCAACGCGTGCAGGCGTGGCCAGCAGGGTGTGGATCGTCAGTGTAAGGTCAAATGTCAGGAGGGATTTCATGTAGAAATGGAAAGAAACAGAAAGTAAGAAATTGATTTAACTAATTTAATTAATTTCTTATTAAAAAAATTTCACGCCTCATATCTATCTGATTGGGGTCTGCTGTGTTTACTTATGAACTATAATAGACATGACTCTACATATTCTGCAAATACATTTTTTTAATTCATGTACAATTAAGAAAAAAATCAGCTAATAAATACGGTAAAACTTCTCTAAACCGGACATTAAATTTATTATAAATATCGGTCTTAGAGTCAAAACTTGAGTTCAGGTCGCCATTTGATAAACAGGGTCAATGTTTATTAAATATTCTCAAACATATTCACTTGGTTCCCAACTTTTGAGAATGTGGTGCTACCCGCAGTAACATTCATTGATAGTACTGGTTCTGTTTGCAGGCGGTATCTGTGGCTGACATGTGAAGCTGATGGTCAGTGGTTCGGACCTCGATGTGTCAGGAACTTGTGTCTACCGCTTCCAACAATGTTCACTGGGGCATACACGTGTACGGACGAGCTGTACAGTGGCAGCACATGTATAATGAACTGTCCGGGTAATCTAACGGTAGGCTTAATACGACCATTAAATGTGCAATCTAATGTAGTTAAATCTCGATTATTCGAATACACAAATACATATTATTATTGATCTTTAAGACAGGTGACAGCTTAATGCAGAGTGGAAGTCATGCAGAAATCTCCTCTAGGACCTTTTTATGACTTTCACCCTACATTAAGTAGCCACCAGCCTAAAAAGGTATCTTCTTCATTGCTAAAATGTTGAAGTATCGACTATGTACTGTATATAGCTTGGCGTGACATGATATGGCAGGATAGTACATTACATCATGTGACATGAAATATCATGACTGTACACTATAACATTATGTAACATAACACACAGCATACCATAATGTAACAAAACACACAACATAACTTAACGTAACATAACACACAACATAACAAAATGTAACATAACACACAACATAACAAAATGTAACATAACACACAACATAACAAAAAGTAACATAACACACAACATAACAAAATGTAACATAACACACAACATAACAAAAAGTAACATAACACACAACAAAACAAAATGTAACGGAATACACAACATAACATAATGTAACATAACACACAACATAACAAAAGTAACATTACACACAGCATAACAAATTGTAACATAACACACACCATAGCACAATGTAACATAACATACACTATGATATAATATAACACAACATTACACAATAACATAATGTAATATAACATACACTATGATATAATATAACACAACATTACATAATAACATAATGTAACATAGCATACACTATGACTTTTATCCATCATGAATATTGATTTTTTTAAAAATGGCATATGAACATAGGAACTTATGACAATCGTCAACACTGTAGATTCACAATCATATTATTTCATAAGCAAAAAGAGAATACCCAGATCAGACTGCTCTAACAGGAACCGCCTGATGTGGGTCTACTTTGTTTGCAAAGGCGAATTAATGGAGTAAATGGTTAAACTTCAATCTGTTACATTTTTCATTTACTTCCAATTCGTTCAAACGTTTGAGATAAGTTTGATCGAGGGGCAAACAGTGTGTATCGTAATGAGATACCGGGTTACGTGACGTCACATCAGCACCAAGCTGTTTGCAAATGTCATTGTGGTCGTAATTAGCAGGCAAAGGGTAAAGTATTAAATGTGTCCACAGTAAAGCATGTCGTATAACTCGTTAAATGGACCACGTAAATAGTACATAACTACGGATCTTCAAGTGGTAGCTTCATGTAGGACGATCTTCTGCTGGAGCTTTCTCCCGCAGTAAACAACCTACTGTTGACTCTCAGGTCAATTCATTAACAGCTCGCTTGACCCATTCCCATCATAATGGCGCCTTTTGACGCCTCTGTAAAAGTCACGTGTTGAAACTGTTGTGATAAATAGAGCATTTGCTCCTGCACTATTTATAAAAATGGTTACAATCATACACACTTCTAAAATGTTTCCCTTTTTCTGGTAAATACTCCTTTTCAGTACATTTGTTCAAAAGTTAGGTCTAAAATAACACACGGGGGAATGGGTTAAGAGAGGTTCTACATTATTTTCTAGCTTCTACAGTCGATCACGTGCAGTGTTGATGGTGAATGGAATGGGGAGTTTCGCCTCTGTTCACAGGACTTGTCAAAAACCTGTGACCTTCCGGTGTCCAACGATGATGTCACATTTGACTGTGTGGACAGCGGTGTCGGTGCGTTACACTGTATTTATTCTACATAAGTATGTTTGCTCATAAACCAGTTGGACAATATTGCTTCGTCGAAGATACTCACTGGTAGTCATTGATATTAACCTTTCCTTCATGTGTACGTGTCTGTGCACTTACAAGCAGAGTAGACCCAGATCAGACGGCTCCTATAGGAGCCGTCTGGCAAGGGTCTGCTCTGTTTCCTAAAGGAATTTGATATATATGTTTCTTTAGTTTCTACAATGGCTTCAATGTTCCACCTTTCATATACATGTATCATTATAACTATTCTGTTCATGAATATGCAGTAGATATTGTAACTTGGAAAAAACATAGAACAAGGAAACAGTTCATATTACCAGTGACCAGCTAACAAATACACTCTTTCAGTACAATGCACATGTAGTGCATTTAATCATAGGTACGTTATTCGCACCTGACTCGCATTTACAAGCATGTTCCAGGTTCACAAAAGAACTGCAAAACATTTTGGTCGTTTGGTATTCAAATTATTTTACCGTTTTAACCCTTTCCCTCATATAAACGTGTTTTCGCGCATATGCAAACAGAGTAGACTCAGATCAGACGGCTCCTATAGGAGCCGTCTAATCAGGGTCTGCTCTATTTGATAATGGAATTTGATATATCTGTTTCTATACATTCTAAAATGGCTACAATGTTCCATCTACATTATTTCATTATAACTATTTTGTCCATGGTATTGAACTTTTTAAGAAACATAGAACAGTGAAAGGAGTAAACTCCTGTTATCCCATACTGACTGCCGTATGTCTGTTATCCCATACTGACTGTCGTGTGTCTGTTATCCCATACTGATTGTCGTATGTCTGTTATCCCATACTGATTGTCGTATGTCTGTTATCCCATACTGACTGCCGTATGTCTGTTATCCCATACTGACTGCCGTATGTCTGTTATCCCATACTGACTGCCGTATGTCTGTTATCCCATACTGTCTGCCGTATGTCTGTTATCCCATACTGACTGCCGTATGTCTGTTATCCCATACTGACTGTCGTATGTCTGTTAACCCATACTGATTGCCGTATGTCTGTTATCCCATACTGATTGCCGTAGGTAAGAGGTATCTTATATATGTCATAGTAGAAATTGCGATTCAGGACAATCGTCGATTCTCCTAGGACAAATTGCAATCGCAATCTCTCCTAGGACAGACTCCGATCATCTTTTTAAATCATTCAAAATTATGTGTTATTTGTCATGTTTTGAATATAGACTTGTGATCAGAAAATAATATATTCTTCTAGCAGAAATTCAGATTTTCTTTTAGAGTTAAAGTATCACATATAACACTAATAATAAATTCTTCTAGTAGAATCGTGGATTTTCCTAGAAAAATTAAAGTGTCATATCTAAAACTAATAATACATTCTCCCTGTAGAATTGTTAATTTTCATGATAGAATTATAGTTTGTCCTAGGACAGACTGTGGTTGGAATGACCTGTACCAGTACAATTGTCGATTGTCCTCTCGATGTATTAGGATCAGAGTCTGTCCTAGGAGAGATTGCGATCGCAATCTGTCCTAGGAGAATCGACGATTGTCCTGAATCGCAATTTCTACTGTGACATATATATATATATATAAATTAGTGTAAACTGTTTTCACTAGTAAATATTTCTTCTGCAAGAACCCCATCACATGAAAAACGGATGGGTTACAGATTTCAACCTGAACGAGTTTACGTTAAATGATATGAGAGTTAAAGGAAACTAAGTACAGACGCCTCATCGCCTCATCTCTTCTCTTATCGTTCATACTCTTTATTCTTTCTCGTCCCTCTTATTATACTGTAGAACCCCTCTAATGCAACCACTTAATGAATAAAAATGGCTGTCTTGATAAGCAGCTGGTTGCTTAATGCAGGACGAAAGTGCTGCAGAAAGTTCCTGCATTAAACTACCACCTGCCTCTACTACTCGAAATTATACCTGTTTCTGGTGGTCGTATTAGAGGGGTTTTACTGTACTTACCAATGGATATTTTATGAAGTTTTGGGTTCTGGTTATTTCTTCATTGTTCAGGGGGTAAGTGCGCCGTGCAATGTGTGAACAGTGACCACGTGCCCATCACTAAGATCAGAGCTTACGATGGGTCCAAGATACTTGCCGAAGTGGACAAGGTAGAATGTACAGTGATGCAGAAGTGGGAACCAGCTCCGTCCAAGATTATATGCGAGGAGAGTTGTGATCACGTAAGCAAGATCTTCTTTCAACTCTTTACTCCATGAAATAATATCTGTATGAATATCAATTAACTGAACATTTATAATTACATTATGACTAAGGAATGTTTACTCTGGCAGAAACTATAGGACAATATCTCTGTTATTACATAAGCAAACAGAGTAGACCCGGACCTGGGTCTACTCTATTTGCAAAGGCGTTGAAATTCGTATCTATTGAATAAAGAATGAAATGCTTTATATCTCTTAACCATGTGAGCACTGCATTTTAATATTGAAATGATCCAATTCCATTTAACCCTTTACTCCACACAAACGCCTGTAGGAGCCGTCTAATCAGGGTCTGCTCCGTTTCCTTATGATATAATATAGACACGATTCTTCAGCTTCTGCCAACAATTCCCGTGTCCATTACTATTATAACAAAATTATCTTATTATAACAATTATTACTATTGTAACAAAATTATCTTATTAATATTCATGACGTCATTATTCCTTACATTAATATTCATGGATGAAAGGGTTAACGTTAGAGTCCATTCGGTTGAAATGGATTAAATTACGATATGAGTTTGAATGACAGTCAGTACTGGCCCTGATCGGAGGGTCCCTCAATGACAGTCAGTACTGACCCTGATCAGAGGGTCCCTCAATGACAGTCAGTACTAACCCTGATCGGAGGGTCCCTCAATGACAGTCAGTACTGACCCTGATTGGAGGGTCCCTCAATGACAGTCAGTACTGACCCTGATCGGAGGGTCCCTCAATGACAGTCAGTACTGACCCTGATCGGAGGGTCCCTCAATGACAGTCAGTACTGACCCTGATCGGAGGGTCCATCAATGACAGTCAGTACTGACCTTGATTGGAGGGTCCCTCAATGACAGTCAGTACTGACCCTGATCGGAGGGTCCCTCAATGACAGTCAGTACTGACCCTGATCGGAGGGTCCCTCAATGACAGTCAGTACTGACCCTGATCGGAGGGTCCCTCAATGACAGTCAGTACTGACCCTGATCAGAGGGTCCCTCAATGACAGTCAGTACTGACCCTGATCGGAGGGTCCCTCAATGACAGTCAGTACTGACCCTGATCGGAGGGTCCCTCAATGACAGTCAGTACTGACCCTGATCGGAGGGTCCATCAATGACAGTCAGTACTGACCCTGATCGGAGGGTCCCTCAATGACAGTCAGTACTGACCCTGATCGGAGGGTCCCTCAATGACAGTCAGTACTGACCCTGATCGGAGGGTCCCTCAATGACAGTCAGTACTGACCCTGATCAGAGGGTCCCTCAATGACAGTCAGTACTGACCCTGATCAGAGGGTCCCTCAATGACAGTCAGTACTGACCCTGATCGGAGGGTCCCTCAATGACAGTCAGTACTGACCCTGATCAGAGGTACCCTCAATGACAGTCAGTACTGACCCTGATCAGAGGGTCCCTCAATGACAGTCAGTACTGACCCTGATCGGAGGGTCCCTCAATGACAGCCAGTACTGACCCTGATCGGAGGGTCCCTCAATGACAGCCAGTACTGACCCTGATCAGAGGGTCCCTCAATGACAGTCAGTACTGACCCTGATCGGAGGGTCCCTCAATGACAGTCAGTACTGACCCTGATCGGAGGGTCCATCAATGACAGTCAGTACTGACCCTGATCGGAGGGTCCCTCTAAGAGCACACTGATATTGGTCTGCATAGTACGCTCGTTTTCTGTATTCAGCGTGTTAAAGTATTCTGTGCCAATTAACCATGCATTCGCAATATACATGTATAACCCTTTCCTGCATGACTATTCAATTCTGGTGGACTAATTGCTATCTGAACTGTACTGTGGGTAAGCTCGAGACATTCGATTTCTAATCCGGGGACTTCGGCAGTGAAAGAATTCATTCTTATGTTCACAACTTAATGCATGTCAACGGTAATGCTAAAAGCACCCGAGGGAGCTTTCAGCATCACTTTGAACGTTGAATTTTTATTTCAATAACTGTTTAAGGCCCAGTTTAGTGGGCAGCATTAACAAATTCACATTCAAATCACACAAGCAATAAATGGTCACGCGGGAATACACTTACGTACATTTTAACCAGTAATACTTAATGTATACATGTAGTTCTAAAATATCAAATAAAAGACTGAGAATTAAAAATGTGTCAGAAATTAACAAAGCAGTTATTATATTTAAAATTAGCATGCATGTAAACATATAGGCTTCTCAAAACTCTCCAACAAAACGGAACTAGGGAAATAATTTCAAACATAGCTTCTTTGTTTCTCCATAAAACATGTTTCTGTTTCTAGATATACGTAGTGTTACATTTTAGAACAGTTTTGGAAGAACCGAACTTTTACTTCGAGCTATCCCCGACGTTCAAGTTATCCGAGTCCGAGATATTGAAGTTCAGGTGTAGCCTACTTTGTTTTGTTTCCTCAGGAGTCGATCAGGGACACTATATGTAACGCCGTCAACAACAGAGAAATGTGCGATTGGGACGGTGGAGATTGCTGCCCATCTACCAATTTGTTCGGTGAAGTCATCACGTTACCACATTTCTGTCCCGTAGACTGCAGATGTCAGGACCCATATGCTGAAGAAAACAAGCACCGAAAGCGGAAACGGCGATTCAGACCTTGACTCTAACTGCGTAGTCCATTGGGGAGAAGCAAAACCCTTATCCCGCTAGCCGCCAAATGGCTCACATTTGCAAGCAGCTTGGATCCAGATGAGATACCGTATAAATTGGTGTCTGATCAGGGTCCATGCTTATAAAACTTTTAGTTGAGTCTGAGTTCGTTCTCAAGTTTTTGATTGGTCAGATTTGAGCCTTTGGCTCAAATCTGACCTATCAAAAGCTTGAGAACTCAAATCTGACCAATCAAAAGCTTGAGAACTCAAATCTGACATCAAAAGCTTGAGAACTCAAATCTGACCAATCAAATGCTTGAGAACGAACTCAGGATCCAAGCCCGTTGACACTCGGTCAATAGTTTTTCAAAAGCTTGATCGAATCAAAAAGACATTAGAACCTGTCCTAAGCGGCCATTCATTTATTGAACATAGGATTCTGAAAACAGGTGGTTGCTCAATGCCGGGTAAAAGTAATGGAGAAAGTTCCTACAGGAGATTTGTGTGTTACTTTTGACCTGCATTAGACTACCACCTGTTTTACAGACCCATACTTACATCTCTGTTTTGATGACTGCTTAACCCATTACCTCATATGCTATTTTTAGATCCAACCACTTTGAATAAATCTACCAAAAAGAAGCATTAACTAGAGAAAAGGAAAAAAATGGAATGTTGTAGTTTGAAACCATTGTGATAAATAGAGCATTTGCTCCTATAGGAGCAAATGCTCTATTTATCACAATGGTTTCACAAAGTGACTTTTACAGGGTCGTCAAAAGTCGTCAATATGAGGGAATGGGTTAAGACAAGATCTACTGGTGTCAATATTGCACTAGATGCAAATTGGATTAGACATTATGTTTTCCGCGGCGGGATAAGAGTCGGTGTGGTTTCGGTTATTGCTGTTTGACAGGACAGTTGCTGTTAGGAACAACCGTGTACAGGTTGCAAAGAGTTTCATTTGGGAAGACCGCTGTGGATAACAGGAATTAGTCATTGTTGCCCGTGGCATCTTGCCTTGATAATATTCTACCAACGTCATCATAAAATGCCGTTCATGAACCCCTTGAATATTGAATATTCATACAAAGAATAATGACACGGTGAATACTGGTTAGATGATTATCTTGTTTTTAAAATATGAACGGAGGAAAGTTTGCTCATGGCAGAAAATATTAGGGATCTTGTTCAGTAATCTCCCTTGAATACTCTCCAAAAAGCTTTGAAATGGTCAAGGTCCTACTAGTTGGTTTCCTCTGATTTTATCGTTGATCTCCTTGAACCACAATAGCACATCTGGCTTTAAATATCTCATATAAGAATGATCATATGGTTATGACATTTTAATATACCTTCTTTGACTATAGCTCTATTGAATTGTTTATTGTTTAGAGTTTAAGGAAAATTATCATTCTTTAAATTTCAAATCAATTAACCGCAACATCTCGTTATAATACAAGAGAAAAATTAATCATTTGGTATACTTTTGTGTTTATCTATCAAGGGAGATGATTTGCAGATAATACTATCCCCCATTGAATCTCACCTTTATAACTTTACAGACAAACAGAGCAGACCCTGGCCAAATGAACTTTACAGGAACCATTTGATCGGTGTCCACTCAGTTTGCTGCAAAATGTGTTTCCATTAGATGAAGGGTTAAGTCGGCTTTTTGCTGGTCTATATAAAATGTATTAGCATGTACAATCGACCTGCTTGTAGCGGCCATACAGTGAACTACTACGGATATCAGTTATCTCCAAATGTAATGATCAAATACAACAACTACTGACATTGTAATGTTGATAGTGGGTACCTTAGTTACTCATCAAGACTTAACCCATTACCTCATAGGCTATTTTTAGATACAACCTCTTTGAATAACTCTACCCAAAAGGAACATTAACTAGAGAAAAGGAAACATTTAGAATTTTGTAGTTTGAAACCATTGTGATAAATAGAGCATTTGCTCCTATAGGAGCAAATGCTCTATTTATCACAATGGTTTCACAAAGTGACTTTTACAGAGTCGTCAAAAGTCGTCAATATGAGGGAATGGGTTAAATAAGGCCAACAGTGTAAACCCAGATCAAATTATTCGTGGAGGAATAGCTTGATCTGGGTCTGCAACATTTACCATAATTTGAGTATTCCAATACAAGTTATCAAAATGATGCCGAATTGACTTAAATCTCCGGCCACTTCGGCAGTGAATTACAGTTAAACTTCTCTAAACCGGACATTCAAATTGGTATAAATATCGGTCTTGGAGACAGGTGAAAGCCTAATGCAGGGTGAAAGTCATGAAGAAAGCTCCTCTATGAGCTTTCTGCATGACTTTCGCCCTGCATTAAGCAGTCACCTGCCTAAAAGTATTGAAATTCTTCTCTACTAGACTTCCAGTTTAGAGAGGATTTACTGTATTTAGCAATTAATATAAACACTGTATTTAGCAATTAATATAAACACTATGAATAAAGTTTATTGTTGTGTTTTATTTTTGTCTTATTTGCCACGTGTACCGGCATTTCCACAATAGCGACACAACACCTACTCAGAAACATTGACGTTCTTTTGTGGTCGTAATATCTTGATTAGAATTATTGACCTATAGCCTAGTTGTCTAAATATGTTAGCATTCTGCTGACATTTTTATGATGAAATTTTGCAAACAGTTTAAATCCAGATCGTGTTTCTGGTAATAAATACAGAAACACTCTACGTTTAGCATTTAAACAGACGACATTATTTGCAGACGACAATTACGCAAAACGCAGTCGGTTAAAGAATGCGACTGAATTCGCCACACTTAAGGTTAATGCTTTAAATAGGGTTCTTCTTATTTGTTGAATAGCCATAACACATTCCCTCATACTGACGTCGTTTGACGCCTCTGTACAAGACACTTTTGGTTTAAACAGATTTTGTTTCTGCAATTTACAACATGCATAAATATACATTGTTTCTAAGAAGGATTGGAATAAAAGCTGGGAGCTGATTAAATTCCACTCCTTGGTATTTAATATTTCTCAAAAGCAGTTTTTCATCACAGCGAATACTAAACATTAGTGACACAAGAATATTACAAGATTCAAAATATAATGGACGCTTCAAATTACCTATTAAATTGGGAAAAGAAAAGAGAAATAATAATGAATGAAAAGATAAGAACAAAAAGCGAAAGGAACAAAAAGTTAAAGCAGGTGGCGGGTACAATAAATTTCGTGCGAAGCATAAGTTATATTGTCTTATTTAGTAGATACATATGTATATAATTATATATGACATTTATGATTTATAAAAAATGTATTAAGACGTGAAACATTTGGATATTACGATGTAATGCTGCACTGCTGAAAAGATATGGGTATTAAAAAATATATTTCAATTGACAGCCAAAGATATCCGATTAGCATGCCTCTAGAGTCTGGTCTACAAATAGGATTGATGCTTATTAACCTTTAACCTGCTATGGGCGGCTGGGTGAATACGTATGCAAACAGTTTGGATCCAGATGAAACGCCGAGTAACTCGGCATCTCATCAGGATCCAAACTGTTTGACGCCCTGATTGCATTTTGGTAGACACATTCATTATAGCTTGAATTTTGAAAATGTAGTAGGTGCATGGTTCTGTAAAACTAACTTGCTCAGCAGGCTAAAGGTTAAACAGCTCAATCGGAACTTCATTGTTCAGTAGCAATGAAGGTACAGTAAAACCTCTCTATAACGGCCACTAAATTACAACAAGTATTGTGTGTTAAAGACAGGTGGCTGCTTAAAGCAAGGTGAAAGTAAAACCGAACGCTCCTATAGGAGCGTTCTGTTTTACTTTCACCTTGCTTTAAGCAGCCACTTGCCCTTAATACCAACTAATTAACACAATTTAGTGACCGTTATAGAGAGGTTTCACTGTAGATAATACTCGGTACTTTCCATGTTACCGCAGCAACAATGAGGATAATCTATTAGGTTTTTCTGGAACAATACCAGTTTTAGCGACCTGCAGTTTGTTCGTAAACGGGTGAGTAAAACTTGTCCGTTTCGACTTCCCCAGCTGTATATACACTGTGGTGCAAGCTGTACGGTCGCGAATGTTTAGACTTTTACAAGATGGCGGACGAACAGGAGGCTGAAAGGTAAGCATCACATATTTACACTTTTTAAACAATGTAGATTTTTCTTTCCGTCTTTAAGTTGGTGTCATAACACAGAATTATAACGCCCGTCAACAGCGGTTTACCTCCTAATGGTTTATGTCTGTGTGTAAGGCTCAAAATCTTCCGTAAACAATGCAGAAACCGAAAATCAGAAATCGAATCGAGAAAGAGGTCATATTTTGCCTCATTGTAAGGTTACCAACAACGCTAAGCCTTTTCTAACACTGTGGGTATATGCATTTGAGTGCGATATTAACGTTGAGTTAATTAGTTTGAAGCACAAATCTACATTTTGTCTTTTTGAGAGGGTTGTAACAAAAATGTCGAGTGTACGGTTTAGCCCGTAGTGGTAAAAGTGCACTGTACGGTTTAGACCCGATCTATTTTGTACGGTTTAGACACGATTTTCTTACAAAAACTGTACGGTTTAGACACATACAAATACTAACGTTTGAATATGCGTCTTAGGTCTAGATAGTGTAATCCCAACTAATTAGTGTAGATATTCCTTCACACAATGCCTATTTGCGATCAAGATCGAGAACAGAAGCATAGCATATAATCTGGATCTATACTGGTTAACATTTGAAGACAATGTTATACTTAAAAAGTTTTGAAGTGAATTGATTTTTAAGTTTAACTGATTGGGTATTTGGGTAAAAGTGTTTTACCCGTTTCTGTCCTAATGCAAATACAGAGCGTCTGAAATTAAGTCAAGCACTTTGTACTGTTACTTTACATTACTTTACATATCTTTTCAGATTATTTGCCTGTTACTATTGCGAGACAAAGGAAACCATCAGCCACTGTGTAGATGCCAATCCGAGAAATCCAATGAAAATTAGAAGAAAATACCTAAGTCATATATATCGAGAAAGTCGGGGCAACGTACATTAACTTTTAATGTAATACCAGACATTTTGAAATAAACAAGCAAAATAATTCTAAATGGTGAAATGCAAACCATTGAAATTCAAGATATTGACGAAGATTTTAGACTTGGCAATTTATTTGGTCCAATAAATATATGGGTTTTTTTCTCATTAACTTGTTATCCTTTTCTGTTACATAATTATTTCACGTTTATTTTTATGTCACCTTTAAAATGCATGTATGCCCTACGAAATGGCTTTTAGGCATTCCATACAGACTCAGCCCAGATCCGTCATCGCGAAACTGACGAGATATCGACCAAGTGCTAAATTACATCAACTCAACTAAATGCCTATAAAACATAATCCGAGGGTAGGTTCTTTTTTTCTGACAGATGATACAGATTAACCATTATGTTCGCTAAATGATTTGCCGGCATGTCAAAAATATGTTAGTTAAACTTAAAAATCAATTCACTTCAATTTTTAAAGTAAAACATTGTCCTTAAATGTTTAATAACCAGTATATGTCCAGGTCATGTTCTACCCATAATTCTATTCTGGTTTTCCAGCTATCTTACTGAAAGAATGCAACGTGTAATTTTACCTGGTACCTTCTCTGACTAGAATACTATGAAGCTGGTGTTCCACAAGGATATATATTAGGTCCATTGTTATTTCTTGTTTTTATAAATGATATTGTTAGCGACATTGGATGGAACATTCGTTTGTTTGCTTACGACACTAGCTTGTTTAGTGTAGGTATTACTCCCGTACATATGGCAACAAATATCAATAATAATATATTAAATATATATTAAAAAGGCAGAGAAATGGCTAGTGGAATTCAATCCTAAGAAGACTGAGTCGTTAATAATCTCGAGAAATATGTCTCATCCATATATATGCAAGACCATCAAATTCCTGAAGTAGATTCACATAAGCACATTGGCGTTTATCTCTCACGTGATCTAACATGGCACTGTCATATCGAATATATCGCTACTAAGGCATGGACAAGAATATATATCATGCGAAAACTCAAATTCACTTCGGACAGATATTCCCTTGAAACAATCTACGTATATTTCGTGATACCTATTTTAGAATACGATGATACTATATTTGATAACTGTAATGCCAGAGAATCTAAAATTGGTTTCTGTTGGTAAATTATTGCATGAAGTTGGATGGAAAGGCCTTGAAACCAGACGTAAAACACAGACTTATTCTCTTTTATAAAATGGTGTTTCATTTAACTCCAAAATATCTCACAGAACTGGTACCTGATGTGGCTGGAAGTGTTTCTCGATGCAATTTAAGATTAAGAAACGCTGGTGATATTCAACCTCTGGCCTGTCGCACAACCCATTATAGCAACTCTTTCCTCCCTGCAACAATATAGGAATGGAATAACCTCCCTGAAAATGAAAAACAATCTTCTACTCTAAACGCATTCAAAACGTCTTTGAATATCAATCTGCTAACTGTTCCCAAACATTTTATTACGGTGTCAGAAAGCAGCAGCTCCTGCACAAGAGGCTTCGTACAAACTGCAGTTCCTTGAACCATGACCTATTCTCAAAGAACATTTCTGACACTGCCTTGTGTACATGTGGCCTCGTTGAGAACGCATCGCACTTCTTCTTAAGCTGTTGCAAATATACCAACGAAGGAAACCAACGAAGGAAAACAACTTTTTGATGATGTTGTCAGATTCACTATTCCGTCCCTGTCTGTCTTTCTGTTTGGTGATCCTCTTTTAAATTATAATACAAACATCATTATAGACGAAGCTGTACATCGGTTTATCCAAACCTCAAAACGATTCTAATAAACTCGGTAACGCTCACATTCTTTCGAATGTGCTTGTACTGCTCAGAATCCTAGACCTCTCTACATATATGTGTCAACCTTCGTTTATTTTTTTTGTTTCTTTTATTTATTTATTTATTTTTTCTTTTATTCTGAAGTATCTTTCTCAAAAAGGTTATGTATAAACTGATGTATCCTGCTTAATTAATTTAATTAGTTTTTCAGTACAATTAATATAGTACAATAACGGGCAGTCATTCCTGCATAAAGCGAGTGCAGTTGTTACGGTGATGGGGGAGAAACACAATAAGCAGTCTTGTTTTCGTTTCCATCCTTTTCTTTTCCTTTGTGTTATCATTACAATATTCATGCAAATATTTAAAAAATAAAATACGTTTAAACCAATTATATACTGTGCTTCTGATCTCGATCCTAATTGTTGTGATATGCTGTCATAATCGCAAACATGCATTGCATGAAGGAAGATCCATAATAAATAGTTGGGATTATACTATCTAGACCTACGGCGCAGATTCAAATGGTAACATTTGTTTTGTGTCTAAACCGTACAGTTTTTCGAAAGAAAATCGTGGCTAAACCGTACAAAAAACATCGGGTCTAAACCGTACAGTGCACTTTTACCTCTAATGGCTAAACCGTACACTCGACATTATTTTCAAACGTCTCCAAAAGACAAAATGTAGGTCTGTGCCACAAACTAAGTAACTCAACGTTAATATCGGGGTCAGATGCATATATCCACAGTGTTAGAAAATGTTTAGCGTAGTTGGTAAGCTTACAATGAGGCAAAATATGACCTCCTTCTCGATTCGATTTCTGACTTTCAGTTTCTGCAAAGTTTACCGAAGATTTTGAGCCTTACACACAGACATGAACCATAAGGGGATACGCCGCTGTTGACGGGCGTTATAATTCTGTGTTATGGCACCAATTAAATGACTGAAAGAAAAATCTACATAGTTTAAACAGTGTAAAAATGTGATGCTTACCTTTCAGCCTCCGTTTTGTTCGCCATCTTAGAAAAGTCTAAACATTTGCGGCCGTACAGCTTGCACCACAGTGATATAAAAGGAAGGTCGTTTTGACGTTCTACCTGGTTCAGCGAATGTTTACGGATATAGAAGTTTTAAAATCTTGAGGCAAAGAGTTCCACGTGTATTTATTACAGAAGGGGAAATGACTCGGCATAGAGTTTAGTTCGAGAGAAAGGAACTCGGAGGTTATTGGAGTTTCGTAAACTGTATTGCGAGAATTCCCTGACTTGTGATGAAATATGTTGGTGTTGTAAAATAGAACCAACTTATGGTTATGCCGTCTATATTCAAGTGACTCGCATCCCATTTCAGTGAATAATTCTCGACGTGATATAAGGTTGTTCCCATTACAATTCTAGCTGCCTCTTGTTGGATTTTTTCAAATTCGTCCTTTTGGTATATTGTGCAGTTGTTCCATGTTACATCGGCGTATTCAAGAATCGGTCTAATAAAACAAAACTATACTCTTTTATAAGGAATTCCTGTCAAGAACAAATTTTAATTTTCGCATAATATTTTTACGTGGTTATGCTTTATATTTTATAAAATCGATGTTAGATTGCTAGCTTCCATCGTTCGCAAGAAGAACGCCCAAATGTCCGTGCGACTGCACTTCAGAGATACATTTATTGAAGACAGTTTTTGAAACCACCATGATAAATAGAGTATTTGCTCCATTATGCGTAGCTACGCGCCTGGTTTTTAAGATTGTTTTATTGAATCGAAAGTAGGTAAACATTCTAGCCCAGAGTTTGTGCAGACTTTATGTTTGCAGCCTATTTCTCATTTTCACCCTAGACTATTTTTAAATCCAACCTTTATTAATTAATCTACCGAAAAGGAGCATTTACAAAATTTACAGCATTTATAAAAAAGGGTGAATTTTAGAAACAATTGTGATAAATATAGCAATTGATCCTATGGAGCAAATGCTCCATTTATCACAATGGTTTCAATAAACGAGCTTTGAAGTGGCGCATAAAGGCGTCAAAAGGAGAGAAAGAGGGGGGGGGGGAGGGTAATATAACCCTGTCTATAAAATAGTATGTTGTAATTATACACGCGTTTTAGTTTGTGACGCAGATAAATCAGGGTACATAGGTCTTTTATGGACACGTATCAACAGAAAGGATACAGTTTCATCTTCTAAAAGTGTTACCAAGTACTCGTTGCTGTTTATGTTTGTGCCACTTAAATAGAAACAATCCTGTGTCATAGGGTGCTTCTTTTGACTCGCAGTGCGTAGCGGAGACATAATTTGGAAATGAAGAAAACATATTTAGTTTTACAGTCAATCAATTCGTCTACTCTAAATGTACATTTATTGAATTTTGGCCAGTGCAGCTCTTTGGCTCCAAATAAGTCTCGTCTGCAAACAAAATCTTCCAGTGTAATTCAAGATTCTTCTCTGAAACGTAATTGATTTGTCAAACATTTGGATCCTGATGAGACGCAGCAGAGCTCCTTGATCAGGATCTGCACTGTTTATCATTGAAATCCTTTCACAAAGTATACGCTGTTTTACTGAATGAACTCTATAGTTAAACCCTTATAGACCATTCCATTTTGACATTCCATATTTCGTTATAATTATTTAGTCGATGAATCGTTAGTAGGTGTCGAAATTTGAAATAAACATAGAACAGCGAAATGGTTAAAGAGTGAATGGGCTATGGATTGACCAAAACATTAAACCATTGTATTTAGTAGAGACCAAAACATTAAACCATTGTATTTAGTAGAGAAAAGAATGTATTGATGCCTTAGAACATGTCTTAACTCATTGTCTCATAAGCTATTTTTAGATCCTACCACTTTGAATAAATCTATCGAAAGGGAGCATTTACTAGATACAATGGAAGGTTTAGAATTGTGTACTGTAGTTTATAAATCATTGTGATAAATAGAGCAGTCGCTTCTATAGAACAAATGCTCTATTTATAATAATGGTTTCAGAAAGTGACTTGTACAGGGGCGCCAAAAGGCGTCAATATGAGGGAATGAGTTAAGCGGTCATCAAAAACAGGTATTATTATTAGACTGTAAGGAAGGTGGTGGCTTAATGCAGGTCAAAGGAAATGTATCACTTTTGTCCCACGTTAAGCATTCACCTTCATTTTAACACCCCTGTGTTCAATAAATGAATAAATGGCCGCTTAAGACAGGTTCTATTGTATTTGCAAATACATGTATAGTGTAGATCAAAATCTAAGTCTTTCTAGAGCAATGGTCTGATCGGAGTCTGCACTGATTGTTTATACCCGTTCAGACCGAATGAACCCTGACGGACTAGTCCACTTGGACAGAGTAGGATATAAAGGCGTGTATCCATGTACTAAAATCGTCATTTTACCACCAAAACCCTATGCTGTGACCACTCCTTAGAATCGTCTCTTCGAGACGATTCTAAGGAGTGATAGCAACATAGGGTTTGGTGGAGAATAAGGAAGCCGTTCGTGAAAATGCTTTAATTTACGCATCTTATTTGGACCTCTGTTTGAGAATTCACCATTCTAAGACTTTATTATTGCCACAGGGTCATAAACATTAAATTTCACCACCAAAACTTCTATCACTAAAGGTCTTTCTCTTGTTGAAGGGCACAGCATACATCTCTTGGGCTTTGTCTGCCGATCTCAGACAGCGTGTTGGTGCTGGCTTTACGAGAAGTTCTGTCAGATAAACGGGAGCGTGGTTGAGAGAGCAATTGTACATCCATGTCAATATCTTAAAAGTGATCCTAGCTTTGATAGGTAACCAATGTAAGTCTTTAAGAGATTGTTTGGAGCTGTCTGACCATTTCCTATTCAAAACGAGTTTAGCGCACATATTTTGGATTCGCTGTAGTTTATCTATATCACACTGTGCAATTCCGTATAGGATGATATTACAATAATCTAAATGAGAGATCACTAGTGAGAGAACTAAAATTTCGGCAGATTCTTTTGTAAAGTATTTCCTAATACATTTTATTCTATAGTAGTTCAACATGGCAACGCGACACTTTCTTTTCACGTGTTCTTTGAAGGTTAATGATTCATCGAGAAAAGCACCTAGGTATCTAATACACGTTTCCGATTCAACAACATCTCCTGCGATATCAATTGAATGTGTAGTACATTTGTTTAGCTGTTGCTTACTTCCAAAAATGATGAATTCAGTTTTTGCTGTGTTCATTTTAAGTTTGTTTTCGTTCATCCAGTTATTGATCGTTATGGCACATTCTTCAAGGTTTTGAACAGCTTGTCTTTCACTATTGGGAGTAACTCGGCGTCTCATCAGGATCCAAACTGTTTGACATCCTAACTGCATTTTGATAGACAAATTGATCAAAGCTTGAAGTTTGAAAATGTAGTAGGTGAAAAATTCTGCAAAAATAATTTGCTCAGCAGGCTAAAGGTTAAAATGTATCTTTTCCGCGCCTATTTTTCAGAGACGAGCACTTCACTACAGGTAAGTGCGCTAAAACATTCTTCAGCGTTAACCCTTAACTCCAGAAATACGCAAAAAGAGTAGACCCAGATCAGACGACTCCTGACCAGGGTCTGCCCTGGTTGCTTGTGACATCATTATTTTTACATGGATATTGATGGAGGAAAGGGTTAACTTGCTGAGCACATTAGTTTACCCAAACTTTTACCCACAACATTTTCAAAACTCAAGTTATATAGAGAATAATAGGTTAGTGCCGTAGATGGGACGCCTTTATCCGACGAGGGGAGAAAACGTTGAGCCGAGGCTTGCCGAGCCTCAAGTGTTTTCTCTCCGAGTCGGATAAAGGCGTCCCATCTACGGCACTAACCTATTATTCGATTTATCCAGTCAATTTAGTTAAATATATTTTTTCATAGACTCATATTAAACATAACACTCTTGAAATAATTTACATTGAAAATGCGCTTTTTCGATCAACGTATCCCTCCCTTTTCATTTCCATTTAGACGTAAATAGATCTAATGAGCTACCGCAGAGGAAAATAGTTTCGATACTTGCATTACAAGAGGGGAAAACGTGGTTGAATTTGAAAAATAAGATGATTTGAATCGAGGGTCGATAAGTTATTTCAAACAGACATGGTTATATTCCCTGGTCAAATTCGAGTTCCATAGTCTCGGTTTCTATTTTTAGATAGACCTAACGTCACTCATAAATCGATGGAACTGAACGGGCTATATTTAGGTCTATGACTATCACCGCCCCTGTAAGAGTTTATCAATCAAGTTATCATGAGAGTGAAAAGAAAAACATTTACTATTTGTCTGTCAATCTTTGCTTCCAGGCCTGATTTTATCAAAAACGCGTTTCGCTAGCGGTGGATTAAATTAATAAAACTGATAAATCAACATCAATTTCTATGTGGCCTCAGTGGCGTAATCGGTAAGGACGACGTCTTTAGAGTGATTAGAATTGGTTTTTGTATGATCAGGCGCGGGTTCGAATCCAGCTATAGCCAATTATTTTTATTTTTCTCATTTGAATATTTTTTTTTGGTGAATTTTCTGTTAGATCTATTTCGTCAACATGATTTTTATGCATATTTACAGAAAATTAAAATAGTTCCATGGTTATAGAATCATTACGCCTATATACTAAAGCCTGTCTCGCACAGAACACGGTTGGGCACACGGTTCCAATACGGTATACTCGGTTATACACGGGTTGACTGGTACGAGTATTGAGCTCCAACCGTGCCTGGGGATGAGTTGGTACGATTTAGACTCGAATGTAGCATGAGTATGTACGAACAAAGCACGGATATACTCGGTCAAGCAAGGTTTGTCACGGTTTGAACACGATTTGCAAAACGATTTTCATACGATTCATACGATTGTTGTACGGTTCCAAGTACGGTCTAGTACGGTCTGTTACGGCCTAGTACGATTAAACACGACTTTTACTCGATTAACTGGACATTTACAGGGTTTACATACGGTCCCACCGACTTTTGTTCGAGTTATGCTCGAATTATCACACATTCGTGTATGTTTTGATATAAATTGACTCGTTTTGATGGCTTGGCTTCATAAATTTTCGAACTTTGAACAGAGAAGTATAGGAAAATGGCAGATGACAGAATAAGGGAATTAGAAATCATGATAAGACTGATATACATTGAGATTATTTTGGCCAGAAGGCGTGAGGGGAGACAAGAACAAGTCAACAGAAGGAGAAGAAGGTCTGGTCGTACTTGACCATGTATAATTCGTACTTGAACCGTATTGGTCGTATGGCGATCGTATGAAACCGTATTGGTCGTATGGCGATCGTATAAAACCGTGTGTACACTCGTGTGAATCGTACGGTGATCGTGTGACATTCGAGTGTTAATCCGGGTGTTGGATGTAGGACTTGGGAACGGTTTCACACGATTCCATACGATTTATATATGATATTGACTCGTGGAGTGGACTTCATGTGCGGTTGTATATACGGTCTCGTACGGTCTCACACGGTCTCTCACGGTCTTGTACGATCGCTAATACGATTATACACGGACATGGCACCCGTGTCAGTTTTTTTAAAAGTTTTAAAAATCATACACGGCTTTCACGGATACACTCGAATGGCCCGAGTGTAACTCGGATATGGCCACGGTTGGTTCGGTTGTATGTACGGTTTACACGGATGGCCAACCGTATAAGCCGTGTGTTCTGTGTGAGACAGGCTTTACCTAATAAACCTTCTACTACCGGAAGTAACCTAATAAACCTAAGTTTATCTGCACCCCCTTTATTATGTCACTAGAGAAGCCTGGTGACTGGATAAAATCAGTTTGTGTACCAACATGCTATAAGATTATCACACCGTTTGGATTCTGATGATACGCTGAGTTACTCGTCATCTCATCTGGATCCAAACTGTTTGCAAAGGTAATCACTCATTCGCCAACAGCGGGTTAAATTTAAAATATGCAATCATGGCAAAAATAATAATAAAAAAACAAAATACTTTCTTCATTTTATTTTTGGTCTTGACAATGCCAGTTTATCAGTATTATAACGATGTTTGCATGAGCTATTGCACAAGTGTTCACTGGATGATGTAGTAGAACCGGTCTTAAGCGCTCATTCATTTATTGAACATAAGAGTCTTAAAAACGGATGGTTGCTTAATGTAGGGTAAAAGTAATTAAGAAAGCTCCTATAGGAGCTTTTTGCATTACATTTGACCTGCATTAAGCTACCGCCTGCCTTGCAGACCCATAATTAGGCCTTTTGTAAAAACTCTTAAGACAGATTCTGATGTATGGCGGCCTCGTACATCTGTATAAACTATATCTGTACAAACTATATTTGTTCGTCTGTGACTACCAAAACGTAGGACTTACAGTGAAGCCTCTCCACAGTTGCCATCCAAAATATGTCTATATGTACGTCTGGGTGTAAGAAAGGCGGCGGCTTAATACAGGATACAATGAATGCAGAAAGCTCCCGTAGAACCGTTATTGTATTACTTTCACTCTGCAGTAAGCCCCCGTCTACTTGTATAGACGACTATGTTCATTCATTATCACTGTCTCCATAGATACGCCGTTTAAGTCATTTGCAAACAAAGACGTCCCAGACCAGGCGGTCATCTGATACGGGTCTGCTGTGTTTGCTTATGAAAACAAATAGACCCGATTCTACAGCTTTCACCAATGCCAAACCGTTCTGTGCCGATATAAATATTCATGATGTTATCATTTTTTTATACATGTATATATACATGTATATGAAAATTCATGAGGTAATGTTAAATGGTCGCTATATAGAGAGGCTCTACTGTAGTTTCCAGTAACGAATTTCATGGACAAAAAGGTTATTATGAAATATGGAAGGTGGAGCATTGTAGCCATTTTAGAAAGTAAAGACACATATCTTTGAAATTCTATTAGCAAACAGAGTAGACCCTGATCAGACGGCTCCTCTAGGAGCCGTCTGATATGGGTCTACTCTGTTTGCAGATGCGTGAAAACACGTTTATATTAGGGAAAGGGTTAAGCATTTGTCGTCTGCTGCATGCGTATTTTAAATTACAGTTTATGTATACAAAGACTACCCCCTCCTCTCAACTGGATCCAAACTGTTTGCAAACGTTACAGAACACAGATACGCTGTTAACTAATAAAGATTAGGTTTAAAAGTAGGTTGCTGCTTAATGCAGGACGAAAGTGATGCAGAAAACTCCCAGAAGAGCTTTTGCTTAAATTTCGTCCTGCATTTAAATACCACCTGCCTTTAAGACCTAGAAATAGTTTGATGGCTGTTTTAGAAAGGTTCGCTGTATGGATTGTTATACCTGATGTCGCGTGATGTCCAACTGTTCTATTTTAGTTCACAAAAATATATGTATCGGGCAAATATATTATTCACTTTAAGGGGAATTTCTTCCAGAAATATTTATGCTATTGTTCAATCTAGAACCAGTGCGAAGCACACTGAGCAGATCCGCATCAGAGTTCATCCAGGAGATCTCTAATCTGATTCTGCACTGTCTATCAATGGTAACTATTATTTTTATATAAAAAAAGAGGGCTGACGTATATTCAAACCTAATGTCCAGATCGGCTGTAAACATAAACTGTTGTCTAAAACAAACCATGCATATATGTGTGTTTGTTTTCCTATTTGATTGTTAGCCTTTCTAACTCAGTTCTACGTGCACCTGCACCTGTGTCTGGCAATGTCAATGTACTAACTGGCATTTTGTTTAACTTTTCCAATGCTGCAAAACATAATCGTCTGCAAAACTTGTCGTCTGCTTCAATTTCTATTTTCAAATTACGTCTTCCTGTTGTTGTTTTTTCAAAAGCATAATCACACCATCAGGCATGCACGTTAGGTCCGGATAAGAGGCCGAGTTGCTCGGCATTATGAGTTCATCTAGTTCTTAACTGTTTACAAAGGCGGCCACTGATTCGATATTGGCAGCAAAAGATTTAAATATCACGAACAAACCTGTGCCATTTTCAATAAAACAAAACATAATCACGACACAAGCTTGAAAGTGAACGTTTTTACGATAGTGTGCATTAATGTACGAGAGTACTTCTGATATTTGTTAACAGTGTAGATCCAGATCAGAGGCACCTCTGATCAGGGTCTGCACTGTTTGTCATTCAAAATATTCTAGAACAATTAATCCTTATATACCAAATGGACTTTATATTTAAACATTTTTGGACCCTTCCACTTTGAAATTTCAGCATTCAATGGTTTAGCCCTGCCAGTGCTGAAAACGAACTCACTTGTATTCTATACAGTAGAACCCCTCTAAACCGGAAGTTTTGAATTGAAGAATTTATATACTTTTCGGTTACTTAATGCAGAGTGAAAGTCCTGCAGAAACCTCCTAGAGGAGCTCCTAACCCCAACCCTCCTAGAGGAGCTTTCTGCATGACTTTCACCCAGCATTAAGTTGCCACCTGTCTCCGGCAAGACTGATATTTATACTAAAATTAATGTCCGGTTTGGAGGGGTTTTACGGTATATAATTCCATGCACTGTCTGACAATGAAAACCTTTGGGGGTTTTTTTTTAAAAAAAAAAAAACCTGTTTCGACCTAAATGAGAGGGTGGTGTAGAGGAGTTTGTTATAATACAATTTTCTATTTCTTTTTTTTTTTAAAAATCCCCGACTTTTCACAGTAAGCGTGATCAGTTTGAGCTTTGGAACAGTCCATTTAAAATTTCAGCATTGATTGGGATAAGCATACCATGGCCGAACTCTTGAGATTTACCGACAGTTTTGGATCCAGATCCATACTTCCGATGAAGCTGATACAGATGATCCTCGATACAGGCGCATAATCCTTTACTCCATGAATATTCATGACAGAAATAATGACTGTATGAATATTAATTAGCTGAACGTCTATATGGCATCTAGAACAGGGAGATTGTGCCACGACAGAAACTGTAAACAACATCACTTTCATTCCATTTGCAAACAGCGCAGACCCTATCAAACGGCAAAGATGTTAACGAATAATCTACAACTAGAAATGGTGACGTTATGATTTCATCAGGATCTAGACTTTGAGACATTCGGTTATTAATTTCTTAACCGTTTACTCCATATATACGCATTTGAAAGCTTCTGCAAAGACAGTGGACTCTGATCCGATGGCGCCTGTAGGAGTTGCTTGATCAGGGTCTGCTCGATCTGTTAATGAAATAACCTAAATCGATTTCTATAGTTTCTGTCTTTGTAACATAGTCTCTTGTACATGATGCCATCATAAAGCTTCAGCCAGATAACCTTTAGCCTGCTGACCTAATTATTTGTAAAGAACTTTCATCTACTATATTTGCAAAATTCAAGCTATTATCAATGTGTCTACAAAAATACAATCGGAGTGTCAAACAGTTTGGATCCTGATGAGACGCCGAGTTACTCGGCGTCTCATCTGGATCCAAACTGTTTGCATAGGTATTCACGCATTCGTCCATAGCAGGCTAAAGGTTAATATTCAAACAGTCTGAAATTAATCGTCATAGAGTGGATAGTTAATGGTTGAACAAATCCGAAGAAAGTGAAAGATTACCAGATCATAATTTCAAGACGACATTGGTCAATTCAAGTCAATTCAAGTCAATTCAAAAGACCCAACATTAGACATCTTTCGAGGGGTCGTTTCGAGGGGGGGGGGGGGGGGGGGTTATTATGCAGAGCTACATATAAAGTTGCGTACTCAAATACTAAAATCGTCATTTCTCCACCAAACCCTATACATGTACTGTGACCACACTTTAGAATCGTCTCGAAGAGACGATTCTAAAGTGTGGCCACAGTATAAGGTTTGCTGGGGGAAATAAAGAAGTTATTCTTGAAAATGTTTAAATGTACGCATCTTATCTGGATCTCTGTGGTTATCGTATATGTGTATGAATATGTGGCAGGAGACGCAATATCTTAAGTAGGTAACAAAGATGATGAGTTCAGAACAACCAGTGAAAATAACAATGAAATTAAGAGTCATTAGCTTCTACAGACGAAAGGTAGTTTCCACAGAATGCTTTGCCTGCCAGATCTTTGGTTTGAGTGTATCCAGTAAAAACATGGCGCCGTACATCGTGATCCACATTCGGTTTGACAGCACTTCCGGACTCCTTCGCAGTCTAGGTCGGTAATACACTCCTGTGTGCAGGTTTCGGAATACACGTCCATATGGTGTGGACAGGTGCCCGGCTTTTCTGTTACATCTGCAATAGAACAAACTGGATATGATGCGAAATTGGCGACAAGCAGTGAGAAACGTACTTTCCGGGGTCTGTGGTAAAGAGACAGACAGACAATCGACAGAAATGCAAATTAAGGAGGAAATATAAATAGGAAAGCATAGAATGAGAAAGAGAAATATAAAAGGAAGAGCGTGCAGAGACACAGAAGGGAACCGTAAAGCAAAATACGAGCGATTAGATAGATTAAGATATGTTTTCAATTAAGAATAGTCTATATCGTCGATATCGAGAAGAATGCAAACATTTTAACCCATTCCCTCCTAGACTATTTTAGACCCAACCTCTTAATCTACCGAAAAGGAGCATTAACCATAGAAAAGGAAAATTATAGAATTGTGAAGTTTTGAAACTATTGTGATAGATTTATCACAATGGTTTCAAAGAATGTGCTTTACAGAGGCGCAAAAAGGCGTCATTAGGATAGAATGGTTTAAGGACAAATTTGTTTAGCATTTACTAATTGAATATTCGTGTTAGAAATTACGACGTCGTTAATATTAATTAGACAATTGTAGTATAACGGAATATGAATCAATTAATATTTGGCCAAGGCAAAAATATAGTCATTGTATTATGAGGCAGGCCCTGGTCACATGGCTCCTATAGGAACTGTCTGATCGGTGACTCGTGATTGCAAATGCGCCCAAAGGCGTATAAATGGAATAGATGGTTAAAAACGTTTGCTAAAAGTACACGAGTGCATATGTTGTCAGTTTAATTGCATTAATATTTCATATCGTTGCATTAATAGCCTATAGATGTGCACAATGGTTGTCAAGGGAAAGCGTTCACATTTTAACACTAATCAGGGACAAGGGATTAACCTTTTGCTTCATGAATGCAAGGTTGGTGCTTATGCAAAATTGTTATGATAGCATTGCTACTTTATTACAAGTTGTATATATTATGTTTTCTCTCTGTTGAGGGCCTCATGGAAGATTGGTTGTAACCAAATGAGTACTCTCGTTAACCCTTTCCCTGTTCTGTATTTAGGCCAAATTTCAATACCTACTGAATATTCATTAACAAAAAAGTTATAAAGATATATGGAAGGTGGAACATTGTAGACATTTTAGAAAGCAAAGAAACAGTTCTATCACATTCTATTAGCAAACAGAGTAGATCCTGATCAGACGGCTCCTCTAGGAGCCGTCTGATCTGGGTCTACTCTGTTTGCAAATGCGTGGAAACATGTTTATATGAGGGAAAGGGTTAAATAAAGTGTTTATTATTATTATTATTAATATCCCATTAGAAATATTGTATGTATGCATATTCAGTAGCTAACATAACATCATGAATATGGGAAAACATGTACCCATGGCACAAACTGTAGAATCAGCTCTAATTTAATTTCATTAGCAAACAGAACAGACCCGGATCTGGGTCTACTCTGTTTGCAAATGTGTTAAAATATGTATTTATGGAATAAAGGGATAGTTGGCCATTGATCCTGAGCGGCCACTGTGTTAGAAATTAGACGTCTGGTCAGTGTTAACACTACCTCTTTTCAACAGCTGTTAAGTCTAACGGGACATTGGCAAAAAGAGTAGACCTAGAATAGACGGCTCCTGTAGGAGCCGTCTGATCAGGGTTATTTGCTGGTGGAATAATACAGATCTAATTCCACGGTTTCTGCAATGACCAAACAATCCTGTTTCCGTAGGCCATTATAAAAATTAATCTATTTAATATTCATACAGTCATTATTTCTTTCATGAATATTCATTTGGTAAAGCGTTAAACTGATAAACTGAATGGTGGATTTGGTGGAGAGTCAAAACAGCCCCATTCGAGTAAACACCTTTGTTGTTTATATGTGGCTTTACTAGTACATATATACTCGGGTAAGCACGTAAACTCGCTCGAACAATGCGCGTGCCGAGCCATATATAGGACTGATTATCAAAATAGACGTACAGTAGATCCTCTCTGTAACGACCACTTTATAAATAATTGTATATCTTTAACCCTTTCCATGTTCTATATCTATACCAAATTTCAATTCTTACTGAATATGCATACACAAAACAGATAAAATGAAATACGGAAGGGGGGACGCTGTAGTCATTTTAGAAAGTAAAGAAACAGATCTTTCAAATTTTATTAGCAAAAAGAGCAGACCCTCTGTTTGCAGGTGCGTGAAAAGGTGTTTATATGAATTAAATAGTTACGGGCAGGTTATTGCTTAATGCAATGTGAACGTGATTCCAATTTTTAAGAAATGTGCATAACTTTCTTCCGGCATTAACTCTTTCGCTGCCAATGCCGATCTGTGATTACCTATGCAAACAGTTTGGATCCAGATGAGACGCCGAGTAACTCGGCGTCTCATCAGGATCCAAACTGTTTGTTACTGTTACTATGTTTTTGAAACAAAAATGAAGAAAATCAAAACAAAGAAAATTTGTAGCAGACGACAAAGTTAGCAGACGACAGGGATTGGCAGCGAAAGGGTTAAGCTACGCCTCGCCTCTATGACCCAGATTTCGACCTATATTTGGCGGTTGCTTTAGAGGGGTTGACTGTAGTGTGTCCATACCTTCTACAGCAGATCTGCATGTTTGACCACACCCTGTTTTACAACATTTCTTATCCGCTGGACAGTCTCCGTCCGCACTGCATGTCGTAATGCACGGCCCGTGGAGAACTGGACACTGGCCGGGTCGCTCTGTGGTTGTAATACTGTTTGTAGTTGACCCTGGTGAAACTGAAACACAAAATAAATGCAGTTAAACTTGGACATCTCGAATTTCAAGGGATCATACCAATTTCTTCGAGATAAAAGAGGTTCGAGTTGTCTGATTTATAATCTGAGCGATTGTGCTTTTATTTATGAGTGGACAATGTATTATGAGATCTATATCATTTTAGAAGAAAAGTATATTAGTTCCTATTTTTTCTCAAATTAGTACACTTTCTCTATAACGACCACCCAGAACATGTTTTATTCTGGATGTAGATAATGCAGGACGAAATCTCACCTAGGATATGTTTGCATTACTTACGTACTGTATTATGTAACCGTCTGCTTTTAACACTTTCCTTCATATAAACGCATTTTCACGCATTTGCACACAGAGTAGAACCAGATCAGACAGCTCCTATAGGAGCCGTCTGGTCAGGGTCTGTTCCGTTTGCTGTTGAAATGATATAGATCTGGTTCTACAGTTTTTTCCAAAGCAAAACAAATCCTTGAACAGTTTGAGTTCTCAAGCTTTTGATTGGTCAGATTTGAGCCAGAGGCTCAAATCTGACCAATCAAATGCTTGACATTACAAACAATCAACTAATTAATACTCATGATGTCATTATTTCTTTAATGAATATTCCACACGGAAAGGTTTAAAGAACTCTGTGCTTTTCATAAGTGATCGCTTTTTATATGTTCTACTGCACTTTACTCTTCTCCCTCTATAATTCAAACACTGTTTCTGCATATGTGCAAAGGGCAAAATCAAACTTGTTAATAAAGCTGTCATTTTATTGATTGTCGTCGTATTCAGAAAGTAAGTGACAATTTGTGACAGTGTTAAATCGCCTACAAACGTTGTCGCCCTATAGTCTGATTGTATCAAATTGTTCCAATAATCACACTCCGATTATTAAAAAAGCAGTTAGCTGTGTGTCAAACAGCTTGGACAGAAACGAGATGCCGAGTTACTTGGCGTCTCATCTGGATCCACACTGCAGATGCTAAGCGCGTCTAGTTTAGGTTAGGTTAGTTTACAGGACATATTCAAATGAGTTTAAACCATTTGGGGGCTATATGCCCAAAGGCAAACAGATTATGTTTTTTACCAATTTTGACTAAAAAAGTTTATATGTATAAGTGTGTAGCCAGAATGTTCAGTCAGACCAAAACTTCTATAACTCATAAACAAACAGCAGACTCAGGTCAGACAGCTTCTATAGGAGCTGTCTGACCTGGGTCCATGCTTATAAAGCTTTTAGTTGAGTCTGAGTTTCATTGACTCAAGATTTGAGTTCTCAAGCTTTTGATTGGTCAGATTTGAGCCAAAGGCTCAAATCTGACCAATCAAAAACTTAAAAACGAACTCAGACTCAACTAAACGTTTTATAAGCATGGACCCACAGCTAGCTGTTTGTTATGAATTGTAGAGGTTTTGGTCTGACAATGCCTTAGCTCTATTGTGTTTATGTACAATGGATATCTGTAGAATGGGAATATGTTGAACTCTTCTTACAACTAAAACATTCTCAAATCAGACAAAATGGGTATGGTTCATGATACCAGAATGGTAAACAATCCCTGGTTTAGCACTATATCAATATACATGTACTGGTTAACCCATTCACCACCAATGTCGCGAAAATGCACCACGATAAATAGTGACGTCCCTGATCAGGGCCTTCACGTTTTGTCTCAAACTCTATTTCTACACATGTGCTTCATTTCTTTGAAATTTGCATGTTTTTATCCTATTACCTTCTTTTACCGAATGATGTAACACAATTGGTTTGCAGACGACAATTAGAAATTTGGCGCCGAAAGGGTTAATAGAGTAGGAGGTTAGATTTCTCTGACACATCTCTGACACATCTCTGACACATCTTAAGCAATCTAAATACACCACCCACACGTATTGTAGAAAATAACACACAAAAGTGTGACTGGTTTAGTGTTTAATTGAACAGTGACAACTTTATAGGTGCGATCATAATTGCTTCTTAGCCAGTCCTTCGCGCAAAGACATATCTAAATATAGAACACTCTTGTGATATAAGCCCTTTTTATAAACAAAATGACACCCATTTTCACGATTTTCGCGTTAAATGCAAAATAGAATACATGTATGCATTAAAAATTATTTTTTATGCAACACAATTCAACTCAACGGTCGTGCGTTCAGTAAAGAAACTAGTTGCTATACGGTTTGTAGATAGCTTTACTAGTCTGTATGCTATGTTATAACACTAACAAATGTTTGAAACGATATGTACTATTATGTTGTTGTCTTACTGTCCCGAAGCTAGTCTACAAACCGTATTGCAACCGGTTTCTTTACTGAACGCACGGCAGGACTAACCGACGCAAACCGGAAATCACCGACAAACCAGAAATCACCGACTGGAAACGATAAACACTGAGCGGGACCTGACAGACACTTGCAAACAGCCTTGATCCAGATGAGACTCCGAGTAACTCGTCGGCTTCTCATCAGGATCCAATCCATTTTGACACTAGGTCAATAGTTTCTCAAACATTTTAACAAATCGAAACTACGTAGATTTTGTAGGAGATCGGAGTGATCAGTTATTATCGGATTAGTTCAATAGTTAACCCTTACAACGCTGAGCGGGCTAGCCCAAATGTCAAACAGATCAAGCTTAGGATGAATATTAGAGATCTTTAAAAAGAAAAGCGTAACGTGACAAACAGTGCAAACCCTGGTGAGAGGGCTCCTAACCCTAACCCTCCTCTAGGAGCCCTCTCATCTGGGTCTACACTGTCTGCAAATATTAATAGTGACTCATGTCCCGCACTGTAGGAGAGCACACGAACGGAGCAAACATCTCAATTTAGATCGGATTTTACCTCATGTTACGTGGTATAAGCGTTTACGTGCCATGTTTCACAGAACTTAGCACTGTGGTCGATTAATATTTGTCGTCTGCAAATATTGTCGTCTGCACAAACTCTAAGATAATATTTATTATTGTCAATTGCAAAAGAAATTCAAAACGTTTGACGCAAGATGACAAGCCGAGTCTGGCCTAGATCCAAACTGATTACAAAATTTTTCATTGAATTGCTATTGACCTTTATACAAAGAATTATCGCAAATGTTCAACAGAAGTCTAATTCTGGATTTATAAAACATGTGATAGCTAAATGCAGGACAAAGGTTATGCTGAAAGCTCCCATAAGAGCTTTCTGCATTATATTTGCACTGCATGAAGCAACCACCTGCGTTTACAGACTGCCGTGTGTTAGCATTATTAGCGAGAATTATTCTACGAGATCTACATATTATTTGCCACTTGCAAACAGCTTGACTAAACGCCATGTGACATACATCAATATTCAAGGTGTCTGCCACTAGACCAATAATATCAAAATGTCGCAGATTTGAAATAACATTCAAACATGGAGTAGACAGGAATTGGAGATGGCATTAAGTTTTCAGCATTGTGAAGTTGAAATGCAATCACACCGGTCACACCAAGGGCATTGGTTATTACAAAGGAAAGGCAAGATCTCCCAATTGTGTGAAAAAAGACACACCGTGTTATTTCTGATACCCCCCACCCACCAAGGAATTAAAATTTTATAAAAGGAGCTCCGTGCATTTTGCACGCCGGTGTTAGCTTAGTTGCAGAATGAAAGCAGTACAGATATCTCCAATGAGAGCGTTCTGTATTGCTTTCAGTCGGCATTAACCCATTCCCTGATATTGACGACTTTTCACGACCCTGTTTAAGTCACTTTGTGAAACCATTGTGATAAATAGAGCATTTGCTCCTATATAGGAGCAAATGCTCTATTTATCACAATGGTTTCAAACTACACATTTCTAAAATTTTCCTTTTTTCTTATTACTGCTCTTTTTCGGTAGATTAATTCTAAGATGTTGTATCTAAAAATAGCCTATTAGGTAATGGGTTTTAAAAACTACCACTCTATTCTGAAGGAAAACCCACTGAGTTTCCTTACTTGTGTTATTGTTCATTATTGTTTCCCATAAAAGTAAAAGGGCGTTTATTAGAAAGGGGGCGGTTATTGGGGAGAATATGATACATATACAAAAGTATGTGTTAAAACTACAAACAGAACTTATGCAATGTATCATGTTTTAGAGCATATTAACGTTGAATTTACGGCAATTCATACCTTTCGCAGATGCAGAAAGGAGTGCTTACAAAACAAGGAATATTCGTCATTCAATCGTGAACATATTTTCATTTAAAATACTGATTTAAAACTGATACAATAAAACCTCTCTAAACCGGAATTTCAAATTAGCACCGATGCCGGTCTTTATAACAACTGATTTCAAATAATCAAGTATTTCTATATAGCAGAACGAGGACTAGCATTACAAAAACAACACACTTACAACACAAAACAACACAAACACCGAAACAAGTTACATAAACAAAAAAAATGTCATGCTTACGTAATAACGCTCCGAGTTGTGACGTATGATGACGTCTGTGATTATGCCGAGGCTCGTGACGTCTGGCGCTGTCTATACTGTTGTGATGATGATGGACTACAACAAGCATGCAACAATACAAAATACTTAACCCTCTACCCCATATAGACACCTGGCATCTTTGTGAACACTGTAGACCCAGATCAGATGGCTCATATAGGAGCCGTCTAATCAGGGTATATTCTATTTTTATGACATAACAGTTATATATATAGAGGATCTGTTGCGAGTTGTCTTTTAAGATCACATGTTCCTAAACGAGCCTTAGAAAATGCCATTAAGCGAGCCTTGGCGAGCTTAATAACATTTTCTTGGTGAGTTTAGGAACATGTGCTCTTAAAAGACAACGAGCATCAGATTCTTTTTCTCACATAACAAAAAAAGTGAATTTTCGCCGTTTAAATGACATGCAAACATCTTAACCCGTTGTTCTAACTCGGAGATAAGGGAAGGTATGTGAGAAACATATATCTGATTATTTCAGTTTCTGCGATGACAAAAACATCCCATGTTAATTTGCTTTTATAAAAATTCATTTGATAAATATCCATGAAGTCATTAATCGATTCTTTCATAGGCTATTTTTTAGACCCAACCTCTTTGAATAAATCTGCCGAAAAGGAGCAATTACTAGAGAAAATGAACATTTTAGAATTGTCTGGTTTTGATACCATTGATATAAATAGAGCATTTGCTCTATTTATCACAGTGGTTTCAAACAGTGACTTTTACAGTGGCGTAGAAAGGCGTATTTATGGAGGAAAGGGTTACTTATTGTATAGTGGAAAGAGTGGAGCAAACGGTACAGGGAAATGCCCTTTGGTGTCTTCTCTAGGGCTACTGAAAAAGACCTAGATCGGGCACCTTTTGAAATCAATAGCTAAAGCACCTACAGTAAAATCTCGATTATTCGAACACTAAAATACGTATTATTATCGCTCTTTAAGACAGGTGAAAACTTTCTACATGACCTTCACTATGCATTAAGCAGTCATCTGCCTAAAAGGGTCTGAATTGTTCTATACAGAAAGTTCGAATAATCGAGATTTTACTGTATATCATTCTGTATGCTAATTAATTGTCGCCTGCAACAGAACCTGTCCTAAGCGGCCATTAATTTATCCAACATAGGAGTTAAAAAGCAGGTGGTGGTTGAAATGTATGGCAAAAGTAATACAGAAAATTCCTATAATCGACAATATATACGTATCAAAATACTATTTGAGATAATCAAATCAACATGCAAAGAAGTTTGAGTCAAATATTCACGGAGTAAAGGGTTAAATGTACCGCTGGTGTTATGGACTGATAAGCATTGAATACAGTAAAACCTCGATTATTCGAATTTTCGTTATAAACGAATTAAGACCCTTTTAGGCAGGTGGCTGCTTAATGCATGATGAAAGTCATGCAGAAAGCTCCCGGAGGAGCTTTCTGCATGACTTTCACCATGCATTAAGCTGCCACCTGTCTTAAATATCGATAATAATACGTATTTTAGTGTTCGGATAATCGAGGTTTTACAGTATCTTTAAATTAACTTCTTACTCTTATAGGAACTGTCTGGTCAGGATCTGCTTTGTTTGCATATATATGTTACATATCTGATTCAAAACTGACATGGTAATAATTTTACTTTCTTCTAATACAATAAGTATACTACTTGATATTCATAATGCACGAATACGCGATAAGTAAAGGGTTAATTTATGACGAGTTTCGTTTGAAATACAGTAGAACCTGTCCTAAGCAGCCATTTATTTATTGAACATAGACGTCTGAAAACGCATATGGATACTTAATGAAGGGCAAAAGTAATGCAAAAAACTCCTATATGAGCTTTCTGTATTACTTTTGACCTGCATTAAGCTACCACCTGCCTTACCACTTAAGACGGGTTCTTCTTTAAACACAATGAAAATGCACATACAGTCATACACAGACAACATTAGAATCTGACCACGCACTACGTGCTACATACATGCATTGCAATTTCCGATACATACAACTATTATTTAACCTTTTCGCTGTTCAATATTTATTCCAAATTTCAAAACCTACTGAATATTTGTGAACTAAAATGTTAATGAAATATTACCGTTGGAACAGTGTAGCCATTTAGAAAGTAAAGAAACGTGTCTATCATTTCCATTAGCAAACAGTGCTGGCCCTGATCAGACGGCTCCTATGGGAGCTGGGAGCCGTCTGACCTGGGTCTATTCTGTTTGCAAATACGTGAAATAGTGTTTAAATAAACGAAAGGGTTATCCCTTCCGCCTCTATGACAGAAATTGAATAATGTCTGCTCAAATTAGAACATGTAAAAGTTTGACTTATTTCGATTCTGAGAAGTTTTCGTGCCATGAAACAAACTTTGGAGAATCTGTTGATCAAATGTCCAACATGTTGGATCCTGATGAGACACCGAGTTACTCGGCGTCACGTGTGTATTCGAGCTGTTTTTAAATACAAGTCGCGTCGCTCTACATATCATGATATCGATTAATATGAACTAGATCAGCAAAAAATACCCGTTTTGGGGTTGTTTTAGCAGCTTCAGGTTACATAGCACAGAGACAAATCATAACGTGTATTCACAGAAATACAACACGACAACAGAAGTTTGTATGATGCTTACTTTCATGACATGTCGGGAACCATGGACAAGGTGGATAAGTGCACTGTCCGCGTCGTAGTCTACAGATGTAGCCCGGCTCACAGTCGAGATCCTGAAATATACACGTGGTAACTATGGTTATATAGCATAACATGATGTATGTAGAGAAGCAGCAGACCGATAGACGAGATCTTTCAGACTTAAGCTGTATTATGGTCGGGCTACACCATATTATGAAGTCATGAAAATATCACGATAAATGACTCTGTAAAATGAATTGTCTACGTATTTTTTGAATGGCCCTCGTACGAATGCATACGTGTATTACAAAAACAGTGTCTAAACCGGAATTTAAAGGTAGTGCGTATGCCGGTGTTTGTAATAGGTGACAGTTTAATGAAGGGCATCGGAGCTTTCTGCATGCCAGTCACCTTGCATTATACTTTTACTCCATAAATTAGCCTTTTCGTGCCTTTGCAAACAGAGTAGGCCAAGATCAGACGGCTCCTATAGGAGCCGTCTGATCAGGGTCTGCCCTGTTTGTTGATGACATACTATGGATATGATTATACAGATTCTGGCATGGTCTAAATTGTATGTGCTCATATCCCATTGGCAATATGCGCCAAATTAATATTCATGATTTCATTAAATATTATTCATTATATGAATATTCATGGATGAATGAATTAATAAAC
Source organism: Azorinus chamasolen (assembly GCA_963576725.1). Lineage (NCBI taxonomy): Eukaryota > Metazoa > Mollusca > Bivalvia > Cardiida > Solecurtidae > Azorinus > Azorinus chamasolen. The sequence goes on along the minus strand of OY755241.1, from coordinate 39,995,288 downwards.
CGGTTTGGCCGCGCAGAATAGCATGAAGTTAGTTAATACGATTTGTTGCTGGATATTTACATGAACTAGAATTTGACCCTAACCCTAAGTTTCAGTTTAATCTGTTTTGAAGTGGAAAGTTCAGAACAGAACCTATCATTGTTCCGATTAGTTGCGTCCATTAATTTGAAAATATTGGATTTAAGGTCTTGGAATTTCCCTGTCCAGTGGCGCGGTTCCTGTACAAAGGATTACAATGTCAAAACTCTCTGACCAGGATCTACAATGTGTATCATTGCAAATTAACCAGTCTTCGATCTTGCAATGATTTAACCATTTCCTTCATACAAACGTGTTTTCTTCACGCATTTGCAAATAGAGAAGATCCAGATCAGACGGCTCCTAAAGGAGCTGTCTGATCAGGGTCTGCTCTGTTTGCTAACGAAATTTGATAATTCTGTTTCTTTTCTTTCTAAAATGGCTACATCATTACATCTTCCATATTTTATTTTAACTAATTCGTCTATGCATATTCAGTAAGTATTGGAATATTGAATGGATATAGAACAAGGAAATGGTTAAATAAACAGAACTTTGGATTGACCATGATTGACGTCATAACTTGTGTATCTTTGTGACGTAATATTTATCTGTTAAGCCACTGGTAATTCACGTCCCATTGACCACCCGGTCACGAGTATTTGCTTAACGCATGAACTTACTAAAGGTAGTGTTTGCTTTGCCAGGTGAACCAGTACATCCATGAGAACAATCATGAGTTCATTCATAGTATGAAACGGTTGTTTTTGATAAGTATTATCACTCTGCGCCTCGAAAGTTCGTCGATCCCAGTACCCATTCTCGAATCACCCCACCCGATAACCGATAACCGCAATTTTGACCTTACATGCAGTTATGTCCATCCCTGAGACGTTGTCTGGGCAAAATTCGTTGGTAAGGACATGTTTATTTACAGACACCTTTTCATCATTTAAATATCTTTAATTTCTTTTTTCCTTTAAATGCATTAGGGCATGGCTATAGCGACAACATAATAAAAAAAATATAGTGGTCTATAAGAGCAGGTTCTTGCTGAATGCAGGATGGTAACAATGCAGAAATATCTTATAGGAGCTTTCTGCATTACTTTTATTCTGAATTAAGCTGCCATCTGCCGTAAACAAGACTTATTTAAGACGGTCGCTGAAGACATAGTTTACTGTACTTGGTTAGTGTTAATCTGGACCCAAACTGTTTGTAAATGATGTAACACCTTCTACAGTAGCTGTCTCATCTGGGTTTACTCTATCCGCAAAGGCATAAATAAAGTGAGGATAATCACGTAAGAGGTTAATGTACACTGGGAGCCGATGGTAGAAGTTTGAAACATCCAATCTATTTGACATCTTACAAGAAGCAATGTCTGGAGAGTAAATATAATTGAGAATTTTAGCGAATACTTCCTTGTTCAGCGAACGTAAAATAAAACCCCAGTATATGTCGGATTGACTAAAAGTCATAAAACACACATATTGTGTCCCTATTTTTCAAACTTCAATTTTATTTTCAGTCGAGTATTATACAGATATAGCCCATATTAGAAGACAAATCATAAACAGGTATCATATATAGACCGTCAACCTCTTTCTTGACGGATATTCATGTCAGAAATAATGACATCATGAATATTTTATTTCCCGAATGTTTATAATAGTATATGAGCAAAGGAAGTTTGCCCATAGTTGAAACTGTAGAATCAGATGTTTTATACATCTATAAGAGTCATCTGATCTGGGTCTGCATTGTTGGCAAAGGCGTGAATATGCGTTATTGTCAGGTAAATGGTTAAACTTGTAAATACATCAAAGATCATTTCAGTTTATAGAAGGAACATTAAATGTCAACAAATTTGCAAGGCTTCTTAACAATCACGCACTTCGTTTTGAAACCTGATGCATACTCAAGCTCGATACTACGGTAAGTCTTATTACAGCGAAAGCTCGGTACTTCGAAATTTCAGTAATGACGAATTGGTGCCTTGTAGACAGGTGACTGCTTAATGCAGGGTGAAAGTCACAAAGAAAGCTCCTCTAGGAGCTTTTTGCATGACTTTCACCCTGCATTAAGCTGCCACCTGTCTTAAAGTTGATGATGCTACTTGTTTCAGGGTTCGATCTAGCGGGGTTTGACTGCACCTTTGATTCGTTCAAGCTTTAAGCAGCTATATTGGTGGAGTATCAAACAGCCTAGTGCCTGACAAACAACACGTCATCTGGATCCAAGCTACAGCAGAGAGACCGTTCAATGAAGTAACTCTTACAACGATGAGTTTTCAAATGGACTATTCCAAAATTCAAACAGGTCAAGCTTATAGTGAGTATGTAGGGATTTGTCTAAAGAAAAGTGTGACATGACAAACAGGGTAGACCCTGATGAGAAGATTCCTCTAGGAGCCCTATTATCTGGGTCTACAATGTTTGCAAAGGCCGTTAGTGACTCGTGTCCCGCATAGGAAGGGTTATATATTAACGGTAACAATGTAGGTCTACACTGTTTGCTTATGTCCATTTATGGGATTTCTGGAGTTTATGAATTATTTTTATTATATTTCTGAAACAGAAAAGTTAACTTACACATTCCTCCATAGATTTCACATAAACGCAGAACCCTAGGAAAACCTGAAAATAGAAAAGGTCATGTTTACTGTTTGGTTAGATAATGGAATCCTCTGAGAGAGGATATCACCGTTTGTAGACATGTTGGTTTCAAAAGGTCACATTAACAGCACGCCTTAGTTACTTACAGAGGCAGTCGTCAACACTATCAGACTGGCCCCGAGGTTATAAAACATTCTGCTTGAGTCTGAGATCAGTCTCAAACATTTTATTGGTCAGATTCTGAGCTTGCTCATTCTCAAGCATCTGATTGGTCAGATTCTGCGCTTGCCCTGAATCTAACCCATCAAATACTTGAGAATGAATTCAGTTTTATAACCTTGGACCCTGGAATAGCCCATTAGTGTTTATGTACAGATTCTCTTAGGAACTTTTCGTTCTGGGTCTACACTGCTTGTGAAATACAGTGCACGCTTGTCCCGCATTGAAAGAGTTAGTTGAAAATAAGATCAATTCTTAACACCGAGGATCGATGTATCAGTGCTTTATACTGGGCATCTAAAAGAACCTATCGATTATGAGAGTTGGGTATCGCGCCCGGGCTTCTCTGTACCCCCCCCCCCTCTCTCTCTCTCTCTGGGGCGTCCAATTAGCCCATAATGCGCAGAAAGGGATGTTAATCAACACAAACAAACAACACATAGCAGGGTTGTAGTGATCTGTCAATATCGGTTATTTCTCCGCCAAACACTGTCTGGCTGGAGGCTACTCAGCAGATGATTAGTAAAGAAAAATTCAGATCCTTTTAGACAAGTGGGTGATAGGTACAAGATGAAACTAAAGCAGACAGTTTCTGTAGGAGGCCGTTATTGATATTGATTTGATAGACCACTTAAGAGGAATTATACTGTATAACCTGTCTTAAGCGGCCATCAAAAATAGGTGTTATTATGGGTATATAAGGCAGGTGGTAGCTTAACGCAGGTTAAAATTAATGCAGAAATATCCTACAGGAGCTTTCTGCATTACCTTTGCCCTGCATTAAGCAACCACCTGCGTTTTAAGACTCCTATATACTGCGGAATCAATTCAAAGCGGAAACTGTGTGATGAACATCGGGGGACTGCTTAACCCGTTTACTCCATAAATACGCCGTTCTACGCCATTGCAAACAGAGTAGACCCAAATCAGACGGCTCCTATAGAAGCCGTCTGGTCAGGGTCTGCTCTGTTTGCTTATAATATAATATAGATACGATTGTATAGTATCTGCAATGGTCAAATAGTCACGTGCTCGTGTGTCATTATAAAAAAATAAACTAATTAATATTCGTGATGTCATTACAGTGAAACCCCGCTAATGCGACCACTTAATAAACAGCCACTGATGTCGTCTTAAGCAGGTGGTTGCTTAATGCGGGACGAAAGTTATGCAGAAAGCTCCTATAGGAGCTTTCTGTATAACTTTCGTCCAGCATTAAGCTACCACCTGCCTCTGCCACCAAGAATTATGCCCCGTTTTGGTGGTCGTATTAGCGGGGTTTTACTGTATTTCCTTCATGAATATTCATCAAGTAAAGGACCAAGTCTTTACGTCCCATGCTATCTACAATCATTTCGTCCAAGTGGGATTTTGGAAACTATCCATTTGTCATAGTGTGTGGCATACAACATATATCCTGGTATACATCATGTACATCCATGGGCCCAGCAAACAGTCTTGACCCTGACCAGAGGGTTCCAGTCGGGTCCAGACTAACTATGCCCTATATACGGGGTAGCGGGAATTAAAGAAATAAAAGCATAACAATACGGTTGGAGCTTTATGAATAACGTTTGTCTTGCATTAAACTTCGACCACCTATCTTAAGACACCCAGAATTAGTTAAGTTGACGCTTACAGGGAGCTTTTATTTTAATAGGCTATGGGTATAAATGTATATAGATACTGTAACCCCCCCCCCCCCTCTAATGAGATCCTGAAAAAAAGGTATAATTCTGGTTATTAAAGACCGTTGTAGCTTAAGGTAGGACGAAAGGTATGCAGAAAGCTCCTTGCATTACCTTTCGACCTACCTTATGCAATAATCTGATTTTAATCCATGTTTGTACATAATATGGTAGATTTAGAGAGGTTTTACTGTGTGTATAAACTTGTTTATTTGTTTCTTTGTTTTGGCAACGCCATAACAACCCTTCGCACGCAGGTTAGAAATACACCTATAGTTTTGGCTTTATAGCATGTTAAATTGCAAATAAATAGTTTAATTTATAAATCTGTTGCACCATTGTGGATCACGCTTGACTCAATCAAATATTTATTTCAGTATTTAACCCTTATCATGCTAAGCTCGACCTGACTCGCATATTCAACTTGTTTGGATCCTGATGAGACGCCGAGCAAACACTCGATCAACAGTTTCTCAAGCGCTTGGTCAAATCGGGAGTAAGTAAATACAGTAAAACCTCTCTATAACGGCCACTACATTGTGTTAATTAATTGGTATTTAGGGCAGGTGGCTGTATAAGCAAGGTAAAAGTAAAACCGAACGCTCCGATAGGAGCGTTCTGTTTTACTTTCACCTTGCTTTAAGCAGCCATCTGCCTCTAACACAAACTAATTGATGTAATTTAGTGGCCGTTATAGAGAGGTTTTATAGTGCTATAGTAAGTAAACAGTGATACAGTAAGTAAGCAGTGCTATAGTAAAGAGTTTTTGGCAGATAAAACGCGTGATGTATTATCTATTTTTGTATTATTTGGAGTATGATCTATGTGCATCAATTGTGGACCTCGTTCATTAGACAATTAAAGTTTTAAATAATTAATGGAATATTGACTCTGTAACCCTTTACGTCATTTATACGCCCATGAACGCATTAACAAACGCATTAGAACGAGATCAGACAGCTCCTGCATGCCCCGTACGAGATCAGACAGCTCCTGCATGCCCCGTACGAGATCAGACAGCTCCTGCATGCCCCGTACGAGATCAGACAGCTCCTGCATGCCCCGTACGAGATCAGACAGCTCCTGCATGCCCCGTATGAGATCAGACAGCTCCTGCATGCCCCGTATGAGATCAGACAGCTCCTGCATGCCCCGTATGAGATCAGACAGCTCCTGCATGCCCCGTATGATCAAAGTCTGCTCTGTTTGCATATTCAAAAAAACATCTGATTCTGTAGCATGTTAATACGAAGTTATTGGTCACCAAACACGCAAAATATACATGATTAACTATCATCTTTACCTTACGAATATGTGTACAAGAATTCCTGAGTTAATGAAGTTTCAAAACTGAACTTTTATAATACACAGGCCGAGTTACTCGACGTCTCATCTGGATCAAAAATATTTACAAAGCCTACCAGTTCGCGTTCAGCATCAGAACGATTAATTTAACTAAATGCATATTACTCGTATACGCTCGTAACTATAAATGACATTTATGTCTTACATGGGACTAATTATACTTATGTTTTAACCCTTATCTTGCTGTAAAAGAAACAATGTCTGCTCAGGTATGGATCTAGTGCAAATTAGAGATTATTTCCGATTCGATCAAGCATTTAAGAAACTATTGACCGAGTGTCAAACAGCTTGGGTCCTGATGAGACGCCGAGTTACTTGGCGTCTCATCTGGATCCAAACTGTTTGCAAATGCGACTTAGGTAGCGGCTAGCGAGATATAAGTTAAAGAGATCTATATTAACCATCCCTATATCGTTTAAATGTCTCGCTTGTCTCAAAACGAGAATTTGCGAGATTTCACTTAACCCTTTCCCTTATGTAAGCGCATTCTCGCGCATCTGCAAACAGAGTAGACCCAGATAAGACGGCTCCTATAGGAGCCGTCTGATCAGGGTCTGCTCATTTTGCTTATGGTTTAGTATAGATCTGATTATACAGCTTCTGCATGAGCCGAAATGTCCTGTGTTCATATGTCATTATACAAAATAATCTTATTAATATTCATGACGTCATTATTTCCTACATCAATATTCATCAGGGAAAGGGTTTAAAGAGATCTATGGTAACCATCCTTATATCGTTTAAACGTCTCCCTTGTCACAAAACGAAATTGTACGAGGTTTCAAATACACCATGAGAAGTCACCGGCATTCGCCATTAGGAAAAACACATTTGTTTCACAAACAATGTAGATCCAGATTAGTACAAGTGTCAAAAATACAAATCAGGATATAGACTATTTGTCAAATGAGAAGATTAAATTTGGTAAACCTGTTTCAAGCGACGATTTAGTAACTATATAATATGGTCTTTAAAAATAGAGGCTGCAAAATGCAGGGCGAAAGTAATGCAGAATGCTCCCAAAGGAGCGTTCTGCATTAATTTCGTCCTGTAATTAGCTACCATCTGTCAATGACTGACAATCAGGCTTCTTTTCAGACGAGTCTGTGATTACCTGTATACACATGCAAACGGTTTAGATCCAGATCAGAGGCAGATTTTTGTTTTAATTTTATAACTATTTCAATTTAGTTTAGAACTCTTTGAGGTGGTCGCCACTTTAGAGCAAGTGATATGATTGTAATTTGTGACGTCCAGCTCATAACAACGGTGGCACTAAGATGACATGTGAAAGATGTTATTATCTGGTGCGCACGACTTAATTTCGTTTTGACGACATTTTGTTTTATCTCATCAAAACGGTTTTCGTTTGCATGACTTAATTTTGTTTTGACGAAACGAAATTAAGTCGTGCGCACGACTTAAAAATTATCTCCTGCAAACTAAATTCCGTTTCGACGAGAAAAAATATATATCGTCAGAACGAAATTAATTCATGCGCACGACTTAAAAAAATATCTCTTGCAAGTGAATATCCGTTTTTACGAGATAAACAAAATTATAAGTCGTAAAAACGAAATTAAGTCGCGCGCACGAGATTTTTTTTTTTTTGTATATGTCACCTTAGTTCCCCCGTGCACAACAGTTGCTGACAGACCCCTGATATTCCACAGCATGTGAAGCAATACAATAAAACAGTAAAAACCCTCTATACCAGACGATTTATTTAGTATAAACATCGGTCTTTGAGACAGGTGGCAGCTTAATGCAGGGTGAAAGTCATATTAAAAGCTCATCTGGGAGATTTCTGCATGACTTTCACTCTGCATAAAACAGCCATCTACATGAAAGTACCCAAATTTCTCTCTACTAGAATTCCGGTTTAGCGGGGTTTTACTGTAAATTGTTTCAATACAAGACTTAACTAACAAACTCTTTATCTGTTGAATATTAGTATTCATGTAAGAAATAATGACATCATTAATATTATTTTTTTTGTTAATAATGGCACATAAACATAGGACATTTTGGCTGAGGCACTAACTGCATAATAAGCGGTTTGTTATACCATAGGTATACAGAGCAGACCCCGACTGGACGCCTGTCACAGGAGTCGTGTGATTCTGGTCTACTCTATTTGCAAAGGCGCGAAACAGCGTTAATATGAGGGAAATGGTAACTTTACTTCATTTCGTAACACATGAGTGTCAAACAACTTGGATATACATTAGCAGACACATAAGGAGACATGGAAACAGAAAAATAAACAGAGAGAGAGAGAGAGACAGACAGAAAGACAAACAGAGAGATAGAGATACAGAGAAGACAGAGACACAGAGAGACACAGAGACACAGACTCAGAGAGACACAGAGAGCAAGACAGACAGACAGACAGACAGACAGACGTCAGACAGACAAACAGACAGACAGACAGACATATATAGACAGAGACAGACAGAGACCCACACACAGACAGAGTGACAGAGACAGAGACAGAGACAGAGAGGCACACACAGGGACGGACACAGAGAAGAGGGACACAGGGAGAGACAGAGACATACACACATACACACAGAGACAGAGACCGGAGAGAGGGGAGAGACAGAGAGAGAAAGATAGATAGAGGGACAGACAGAGATACAGACAGATATACAAACAGACAGGGGGAATATGACAGATAGAGAGAGAGAGAGAGAGAGAGAGAGAGAGAGAGAGAGAGAGAGAGAGAGAGAGAGGAGACAGAGAGAGAGGTCACACACACAGAGAAGAGACAGAGAGAGAGGGGAATAGAAAGACAGATAGAAAACAGACAACAGACAGACATGTGGATTTACAGACAATGAGACAAACAGACGCAATATAGATATATAGACATTAAGGTATATATTAAGGACAAAGAGATTTCACACAAATTAAGCACAGTAATTCCCCCCTAAACTTAAATTTCTGTAAAGAAGAATTTCGATATTTTAGTCAGGTAGTTGCCTTACACATGCTGATAATCATGCAGAAAGCTCCCAAAAAAGCTTTCTGTATGCTCTTCAACTAGCAATAACTCATTCCATCCTAGACTATTTTAGGCATAACCTCTTTGAATTTATCTACCGAAAAGGAGCATTAACTACACATTACCTCGGAAAATCGATTGTGTTTTTAAATTTACTAAACATCAGATTTAGAGTGGTTTTACTACACATTATATATCATTCATTTACAGCAACCCATACTTTTGTTTTAAGAAAAATTAGGAGCAAACAAATTAACGCAAACAATTTATATAATTCTCAATTAAATAGAAGAAGAAAACTTATCACCACTTACCGTAGATATTTGTGTATAACTGAGTTTCATTTTCCCGTTTGTTTGAACACGCAGGCAATAAGTTAAATAAAATTAAATATAAATAATACTAAGTTCAAACTACAATTGTATTTTATCTTGAACGAAATAAATAGTAAATTTAAAGCTAGTACTCGACTTAAAAATGCACGTTTTATTTTCAGTAAAAGTAGAGAGTTTCGTTTTGGTGATGTATTAATATAACTAAATGTCAGTCTCCCACCGTGCGTCGAGTCTGCTTAGTTCATATAGCCTCATATCGGAGTGATTGCCGCTTTATATACTAGCGTAAAGTTTGCTATAATCGGAGTGCTACGGACAATATGTACTTTAACCCTTATCCCGCATAAATGTTACAGTCAGCCAAAATTCTGATCTGTTACATTTTTACTTACTTTGTTTAAAGTGTTACGGAAGTATTGTCTGAGTATCAAACAGCTTGGATCCTGATGAGACACCGAGTAACTCGGCGTCTCATCTGGATCCAACTGTTTGTAAATACCAGTAACGTAACGCTTAAAATGACAAACGTTCGCCCTTGTCCCGTAGAATAGATAATGTCATTTTAAAGGCTCTTTTAGTCCGATTTTTTTGCATGAAAAGTATTGATCTTGACTAGATAATCATACGGTCACACCGCTAACATACAAAGAGTTAAAGTCGATAACATTAAAGTAAATTGACTTAGGTAAACGTTTGTCGCCCGCTTCCGTATTAACCCATCACCTCATAGGCTATTTCTAGACCTAATAGCCTCTTTGAATAAATCTACCGAAAAGGATCATTTACTTGAGAAAATGGAACTTTTAGAACTGTGTAGTTTTGAAACCCTTGTGATAAATAGAGCATTTTGATCTTATGTGGCATTTGTTTGATTTATCACAATGGTTTCTAAAAGTTGACTTCTACAGAGGCACCAGTATGAGGGAATGCGTTGTTGGTTCTTAGATTTGATTTCAGGACTATTTTGAATCTTGACAACACGTCTCATCTAGGTCCAAACCGTTTGCCAATGTAATAATAAAATTATTAATTATCACATGTGTAATTGCATATAATAGTATACTTTAATCCTTTACACGCTAGATACGATCTGACAAGCATTTACAATCTGCTGGGATCCATATGACACGTCGAATAAACTTGGCGTCTCATCAGGATCCAAACTGTTTGACACTCGGTCAGTAGTTTCTCAAAAGCTAGAACAAACATTGTTTTGTTCGCCATGTTCAGGGTTCACTGGACCTTGACACATGGCTACACCACCATCGTACCTGGTAGTGTTGGATACTACAGGTACACTTGTGTCCAGCGACCACATAAACAAGCATAATTCTGCGGGAGTAACCCATTCCCTCATAGACCATTTAGGACCAAACCTATTTAAACAAATCTACCGAAAAGGAGCATTTATTAGAGAAAAGAAAACGTTTAGAATTGTGTAGTTTTTAGTCCTCTGTGATAAACAGAGCATTTGCTCCTATGGAGCAAATGCTCTATACATGTATATCACACTGGTTTCAAAACGTGACTCTAAGGCGTCACTGTGAGGGAATGGGCAAACTCTTTACTCCATGAATATTCATGTAAATAATGACATCGTGAATATCAATTTGATTATGTGTTATAATAGGACACAAGAAGGTGTCGTCATGGCAGAAACTGAAGAATAATATACAGTAATACCTCTCTATAACGAGCACTAGATTACAGTAAAACCTCTCTATAACGAACACTAAATTACATTACAAGTATTTTGCGTAAACGGCAGGTGGCTGTAGCTATAGAAACGTTCTGTTTTACTTTCACCTTGCTTTAAGCGACCACCTGCAATCAATACCAACTAATTAACACAAAGAGAGGTTATGCTGTATATCTTTATCACAAGCAAAAAGAGCAGACGCTGATCAGACAGCTCCTACAGCAGTCGTATGATATGGGTCTATTATGTTAGCAAATGTGTAAAAAGGCGTATTTATGAAGGAAAGGCTTAAAATAAAGTGTAGCTTAATGCAGGACGAACGTCATGTAGAAAGCTCCACTGGGAGCTTTCTACATTACTTTCATCCTGCATTAAACAACTACAGTAAAAAAAACCTCTAAACCGGAATTCTAAAAAGAGAAGAATACATTTAGGCAGGTTGCTGCTTAATATAGGATGAAAGTCATGCAGAAAGCTCCTTAGAGGGGCTGTCTGCATGAGTTAAGCTGCCACCTGTCTCCAAGACCGATACTTATACTAAACTTAACGATCGGTTTAACCCATTCCCTTACGTAAGCGCATTTTCGCGCATCTGCAAACAGAGTAGATCCAGATCAGACGGCTCTTATAGGAGCCGTCTGATCAGGATCTGCTCTGTTTGCTTATGGTATAATATAGATCTGATTCTACAGCTTCTACCAGAGCCAAAATGTTCTGTGTTCATATGCCATTATGAAAAATAAATCTTATTTATATTCATGACGTCACATTTTCCTACATTAATGTACAACAGGTAAAGGTTTAAAACAGTTTAACTGTACACGCTCTAGATAATGCCTCCCATGTTTATTCATTTTATGGTCCATATGGGCAGATTCTACTGTATTGTCCCGCATTAAACAGTCATATGCGGTTACATATTAATACTACATGTATCTGACATACGTTTACGAAAAGAATGTTTGAAATATTAACGTGAAAATGTTGGCAAAACTTAATATGGTTATGTTGTGGCAGAAATATGCCACCGTAGAAACAACATACAGGTAGGTGGTGAGTATTTATTGCTTGGTGTTGCAGTGCCGCAAACCCCGTCTCATTCAGCCATTAATCCATCTGTATCATAATTAGTCTTACCCTGCTGCAAAAATATATCTGCTCAGATTTTGACCAGTTGCAATTTCACTACAGTAAAACCTCTCTATAACGGCACTAAATTACATCAAATAGTTTGTGTTAAAGGCAGGTGGCTGCTTAAAGCATGGTGAAAGTAAAACAGAACGTTCCTATAGAAAGTAAAACAGAACGCTCCTATAGGAGCGTTCTGTTTTACTTTCACCTTGCTTTAAGCAGCCACCTGCCCTAAATACCAGCTAATTAACACAAATTAGTGGCCGTTATAGAGAGGTTTTACTGTACTCCCTATTGGATTAAGCTAATAGTTAAATGTCAAACGGCTCGGGGCCTGATGACGACCCTGATTACTCGGCGATCTGAATCCGAGTTGTTTGCAACACAAGTCGCGGGTAGATGGGCAAGGGTTGAAACATGGTCAACTTAGATGAAGTCAGGATAACCAGGTTCGTCTAAATTTACACCACTTGAATGAAAATGACCAATGAAATTATATCTAAATGCCCTTGTCTCTGGACATCATTTATCATTCACACCGCATGACGTCCATGTCCTTAAATATTGCTTATATATTATCACCGGACAATATCACGTGACTTGGATATAATGGCTTACCACATATACCAGGCTATAGAGATTCATTTAGATTATTTCGCAAACATGGTAGACCCTGATCAGGCGGCTCCTATAATAAAAACTGGATTCTACAGTATCTGTCTTGGCGAAAATGTTCACATGCCAATATAAAGTACCATATAATTTTAATATTCGTGATAGATCTTACATGGATTTTCATCAACTAAGGGACAACATAACCACTAAACATGGTTGTCTATGTAAACGGATCACTGTCTAACCATTTCCCTCAAATAAACGCCTTTTGCAAACAGGGTAGACCCAGATCAGACGACTCCTTTGTGATCTACATGAACAGTGTCTGCTCTGTTTGCTTATAGTATAACATAGACCTGATTCTACAGTTTCTACCCGAGCCAAAATGTAATGTGCTCATGGTCTTATAATGCAGAAATATAGTTATGCAGAACGCAACAACGAGTGCTTTCTGTACTCATCTGCGATCTTATTTCGTACTGTATTAGCCCATTTCCTCATATTTACGCCTTTGGATGCCTTGTAAAAGTCACTTTCTGAAACCGTTATGATAAATAGAGCATTTACTTCATAGGAGCAAATACTCTATTTATCATATTGGTTTCAAATCTACACATTTTTGTTGTCTCTTCTCTCGTAAATGTTTTTTTTCCGGCTATCGTAACCACTCGTCGTATTCCGTCAGGGTTCGGAATATAGACCCGAGGTCCATTTCGGTAGATTGTTTTCAGAGTGGGTGGCAAACTCGTCACTGTGACCTCCCTTGTCACTTCGTGCGGTCATCTCTTCGGCGTAGGGATTAGGGGAGATCACTGCTTTGGAGGTTGAGTGGGTGGGTCTAAAAATAGTATTTGGGGAAAATGGTCTAAGCTACCTTCTGTCAGCCAGTCTTAATTACACGTCTTTCGAGAGGTATTTGTGAGCGGTATTAACATGTAATACATCGGACGCAACCTTGTCATTTCATTCGCACGTTAACAGAATATAAACAGTCTTACGAGATAGCTCGTTAAAATAGTTTAACCCTTTCCTCCATAAATACGCCTTTCTACACCTTTGCAAACAGAGTATACCCAGATCAGACGGCTCATATAGGGCCTGCTCTGTTTGCTTATGGATATAATATAGATATGAATCTCTAGTTTCTGCCTTTGCAAAAAAAATTATGTGTAAATATGCCATTTTTCAAAATTAATATAATTAACTCATTCCCTCCTAGGCTTTTTTTAGACACAGCCTCTTTGAATTATTCTACCGAAAAGGAGCATTAATTATAGAAAAAGAGAATTTTAGAATTGTGTAGTTTTGAAACCACTGTGATAAATAGAGCATTTGTTCCTATGGAGCAAATGCTCTATTTATCACAGTGGTTTCTAAATGTGACTTTTACAGAGACGCAAAAATGCGTCCCTAGGAGGGAATGTGTTAATATTTATGGTGTCATTATTTCTACACAGATATCCATGCAGTAAAGGGTTTAGGGACAGTCCCTTCAATAAAGCATATTTTCATTGTCACACAACTGGGTATTTTTATTGTTCAATCATTATTATATGAAGATTGTCAATTTGAACTTTTATCGAAAAATGCTCCTGCGATACAAAATAAACCGTTTCACTTATAATTGATTGTTGTACAACAAAATATTATCGGGCTATGGCGAACAGTTACGACACTAAAACGCAACCCGAATAAATACTAATACGTTGGCGAATAACGTCGGGTCTTTGCGCTATCAGACACATGACAATGTTGTCTTCTTCGGTGTCTATTCTATTCGGTTTCTTGTGATATACCTCTTTTCAGTATATAAACCAATGATTTGTGCAATATAGAGACTATCACCTTCAGTTGTCATGTTTAACATTGACTCTTTGCTCGCTACATGTATCTACTATGAGTATTAATTAACCATTTCCTCCATATAAACGTGTTTTCACGAATTTGTAAACAGAGTAAACCCAGATCAGACGGCTCCTAGAGGAGCCGTCTGATCAGGTTCTGCTCTGTTTGGTAATGGAATTCGAAAGATCTACTTCTTTTGTATCTAAAATGGCTGTAATAGTCCACCTTCCGTTTATAACAATTTTGTCCGTGAATACCCAGTACATATCAAAATTTGGACTAAACACAGAACAGGGAAAGGGTTAACCATTTTTATTTTTAATATTCATGCAAGAAATAATAACATCAAAAATAGTAATTAGGTTATTGTTTAAAGTGGCTTATGAACACAATATTAGCTGGCCATGGCCAAAACTGTAGAATTAAATGTGTATATATTATTCATACGCAAACAGAGCAGACCACGATCAGACCGCTCCTAAAGGTTTACAAAGGCACAGAAATTTGTATTTATGGAGTAAAGGGTTTCAAAATATTCAGTTTATGAATAATTCTTAGGGTGGATCAAATGTACCCATTTAATTACATTGAAAAATAGTGCAGACCCACCCATATGAGACAGCCCCCCCCCCCCCCCCCCCCTCCAGGAGCTTCTCTTATCTGTCTACACTATTTGCAAATGCAGATATTTACTCTTACAACATTTTTATACCTTTAAATTAGACTGACATAATAGCAATACTAGCAAATAGGGACTATCCTGATCAAACTGTCTGATCTGGTTTGCTCTATTTGCACAACATTGTCTGTTTGAAAAATTACAGTAGTCGGTGTACATGTCCATCTAATGTCACATGATACAATGTAATGCACTGACCTCACTTATAGTTCATGCGAGTGGCGATGATTTGCCAAATGAAAAACATTTACAAGGACAATTAACTATTGCCCTGTCATGCATTGTCGTCTGCTACACGTGTCACCTGCTTCGCGTGTCATTATCGTTATTCCTCCTGTGTGATCTAAAAACACTAGCACAGCATCAAACTGTTTGGATCCTGGCGAAGTGCCGATGTGTCGAGTTGCTTCGCACCTCGTCTGGATCTAAACTTATTACAAATTTGAATACAGGTTCGTGATTTACAGGGAAAGAGTTCACTCCCACTACCAAAGTAGCGTGCATGGGTCTTATCCAGTTTAATTGACAGTCGTAACTATTCGGCTCATTCCGGTCAGCTCGGAGGACGGGCTTTTCCCTGTCCTACCGGAGTGAACCGAGTAGTTATGATTGCTCCGAGGAGAAGGTTATGTAGTGGAGGAAATAGCCGAAGCGTTCCCGGCAGACGTTAACACTTTCCCTGTTCTATGTTTAATACAAACTTCAATACCTACTGAATAGTCATAGGCAAAATAGGTATTATGATACATGCAAAGTGGAACATTGTAGCCATTTTAGGAAGTAAAGAAACAGGACTATAGGAGCCGTCTGATATGGGTTTACTCTGTTTGCAAACACGTGAAAATATGTTAAAATGAAGGAAAGGGTTAAGTTAAATGCATGTTTTATAACTAACGCGGGTGTGTGCGGGGGAGTAGACAGGGCATCACTACTAACATCTGTCTGTTATTAACGACATCGTTGGCTAGACACGGTTACTGTTTAAACCTTTATGCCATTAATAATCCTTTTGATCCCTTACAAACAGAACAAAGCCCCTATATGATCCGTCTAGTTAGGGTCTTCTCTGTTTTATTAGGAATAAATATATATCTGATTGTACAGTTTCTATTATAAGAACAACTCCCTAATTTATAGTGCTATTATAAAACGTCGGCTAGTTAACTATTCATGATATCTTAAATATTTATATTCGTGTGGTAAATGGTTAAAGGTGAAACAATAAATGTTTCCATGAAACAGAAGTAATTAGCCACCTTTTTGGCCTTTTTACACCAAGCATTTATTTAGTGTTGTTTGTTACATTTGTTTGTATGTAATATCGGGGTAAAAGTCGCTTTAACAGTTATTTAGACACATGGCTTATCACATGTGGAGGAACACCCCAGCGGTTGTGTCGTGCACGGAACAAGATATATTATTTCGTGTATAGAAGAAGACCTGGATAGAACCACCGACCTACCACAAACCAGCTGGAAGGATTCCTCACATGAAAACCCCGAATGCTAAGGCTGGAATTCGAACCTACAAGCGGTGAGGACCTAAGTGCGTGTCATTCGAAGACCATAACCGCCACTTAGCCTCTCTCCGCTGTGTGTGAGGATTAAATAGTCATTATATCTCTGTTAAAGCCTTTACACCAAGAATATTCAAGTAAGACGTAATGACGTCATGCATACTAATTATCTGTATTTTGATAGTAACATATGAATACAGGAATATCTAACCAAGACAGAAAGTGTAGAATCAGATCTGCATTATGTCATAAGCAAACAGAGCAGGCCTAGATCCAACAGCTCCTACAGGAGCCGTCAGATTTGGGTCTATTTTGTTTGCAAAGGCACAGAAAGGCGTAATTATGGAACAAAATGTCAACACCATTATCCCTTCCTATAATGCATGTTAAATCATAATGACTTTGTTTGAACATTAAAATGTTTATGATGTCATTATGAACACGAGAATGCTTTGGCATCACGGAACCTGTATAATGAGATCTATACTACAGTGAACCCTAATTATACCGACATTCGTTACAATGGCACCCTCGTTATACCGACAGTATGCATTGGAACAAAATTACCGTTAAGTCTTTGAAACAACCACTGAATAAATAGGTGCAATGCCAATAAGACAGGTGATCGCTTAATGTCTTCTGCATAAAGCGTCCACCTGTTGGTACTAGTTTAAAACTGGCCATATGGTTCCTTTCATATTTAAACTCGTTATACAGCCATTCTTGAATAATTGACACATTGTGAAAAATACCCTGTCTCTAGCATTTGCTTTGTTACTGTTCTGTTTCAAATGATGTTAAACCTGCGAAATTCTGTTTAAAGTGTGTCAGTACCATACCTCAGTATGTAGCAACTAGTTTTGTACATTTTCCCTGCAGTTTATAGAAAAAAACATACCATATGAGGTAGAGGGGGTGTGATTTTAGGCTGTCGCAGGTCAATTTTAAAATTTTAGCCTCCATATTGACAGCACAAAACGTGTTAACCGTTGGAAATATTTCTTGTGTTCCAACAGTGAAACACCTTTCTACAGTCTCTAAAAGTTTGTAACGATTATAAGTTATTTAGCTATTTGTTATTATTGAAATTGTAGTTGTAGCAAAATGTTGTCTCACCTACCATAACAATTTTCACATATACCCCATTTGCTTATCTATACATAGAACATACATCCAATATATGCTAATTATATTTCCAAATGTCTTATCTGTCAACAAAAATCATTAATTAACCAAACAGAAATGTAATAAGCTGCCCAGATAGCCTAAAAGTAAAATTTTCATTCGTCTCATTTCAAGGCCTCACCAACATAACGTTATTATTTTGCATTGTTTCGCTTTCAGTTTGAATGTGTTTACTTTTATCCTATAAACATAACCGGTAGCTAGTCTTTGCTTGGTTGAATTGGATGCAAAGTGCACATGCTTCATCAAAATATGAAAAAATGTTTAAAAACTCTAACCAGCGTAACTTCTCACCAACGTAACACAATTAGTTGGCAGTAGTTGTATTAACCCTTTACTGGATAGAACCTTGGGTAAAATGGTTCTTTGCAAACAGCATACAACCGAAACAGCCTGTGAGTAACTCTCAGACTGTTTAGATTGTATGCTGTATGCTACTCATCAGTATTTTTAGCATTCACTAAGTCCATGAGAAACTTAATAAGGTAATGAAATGATTTCAATTTTATATAACTTTCAAGGAGAGTTTAAATACGTAAAATTGCATTAATGAGTGGTAAAGGGTTAAAGTTGTTTAAAACTGAACTGAGATTGTATATTAAATGAACACCATAAACTGAGATTGTATATCATATGAACACATTAGTGCCTTATAGCGTTCTCACCCACGTAACAGAATTGACAGACACATTTATCGGCAAATTGACTCAACATACCTCTAACTTCTACATGTTCAGTTCTTTGTTGTTGAAAATAACTATCTGTTCATACAAATTTGCAAAAGGAAGGTGATTTAGAGTATCATGAAAAAGTCAAAGATGCAGTACGCTACTTAGCTTAAGTGTTTATTAAAATAATTTTTTGACGCTTACTTGTTATGCTGCAACTAGAAAACCGACTCAGTCAGAGAATGTCCTGCAGTGGATCTTTTGTTGAATATCAAGGACAGATAACTCTGGACATGGTGATCTCATTCAACCCAAACAACTATAGACAAGTGTTTCTTCTCATAATACTAAGCATATATGCCCTAAATATATGAATCAAATAGGCGAAGTACTGTTTGAGTTATCATGTTCCATCAGAAGTGTTGACAAAAGTGTATGGCATTTTGGATGAACCAAGGGCAGATAACTCTAGAAACAGTGATCTCATTCAACCCAAAACCTAAAGGCGTCTTCCTCTGATGATACTAAGAAAGTGCCCTTAATATGAAACCAATATGCGAATCACTGTTAGAGTTACAGCGTCACATAAAAATGTTGACAAAAGTTGATGGCATTTTTTTATGAATCAAGGGCAGATAACTTTAGAAATGGTGATCTGATTCAACCCTAAAAGTATAGGTGTCATCCACTGATAATACTAAACATATGGCCTTAATATGAAACAAATATGTGATGTGCCGTTTGAGTTATTGCATCATATCAAAAGTGTTGACGGAAGTTGATTGTATTTTTGACGAATCAAGGGCAGATATCTCTAGACATAGTGATCTGATTCAACCCCCAAAAAGTAAAATGATTCAACCAAAAAACTATAGGCGTCTTCCTCTGATGATACTAAGCGCATGGCCTTAATATGAAAACAATATATGAAGTACTGTTTGAGTTATCGCATCACATTAAAAGTGTTGGAGGACAGACGGACGGACAGAAAATGTGATTACTATAGGGCTACTGGATTTTCAGTTCAGGGCCCCAATTAATAGAAGTGAGACAAAACTTCTTAATCCCAAGTTCCTTACGTTCAAAGTTGGAAACATGTTTCATTCTGCTTTTGACTGGTTTTGACAGCATTATGAAAAGTGAAAAAAGTTTTTGATGTGTTATTAAAAAACAACATATTTTTCTAACCTACGTAACGAAAATAGGCATAAAACAAAAATCAAAATCTAGCAACTGACAGTTTAGCATATAATGATAGTTGTGTTTTGCTTCAATTGTATATGACATATTAACGGACAGAAATACTCATTGTGTTGATGATGTCAGTTTCATAGATTTTATTTGTAACGTAAATTAAGCATTCAAATCAAATGGTTCCCGTTTCAAAGACCTTATTGTTGCTTCTATGTTTAAAAACTACCATAACAAAATGACCATTACAATTTACACATTTTCCGAGTCTCCAATGTTATCAGAAGATATGGTGACTTTTAAATAAGCACATGCACATACAGGTTTTATAAGTCATTCTGGTAATCTTTTATATTGTACAATCTCACCTACCATAACGGACTTCTGAGTCCGTAACTTCTGACCATAATATAATGAAAATGCCAGCAGTGGTGTGGGTGAAAATTTACACACTGAAGGTTTGAAGGCTGTCATGGCGGAAAATGAAAACGTAACACAAATATTAGAAACTTTATTTTTTTCACTTTTACAAATTTTGTTGTATCAATTATTCAAGAATGGCTGTATAACGGCAACCTCGTTATACCAGCAATATGTCTGGGAACAAACACCTGCGTTGTAACGAGGGTTCACTGTATTTCGTAAATAATCAGAAAGGTGATGATATGGACCTACTACTCTGCAACATGCCTAAAAGCGCGTATATGTTAGATGAAGGATGGTAACCCACCGTAAACTCGGATAACTCGAACGTCGGGATAACTCGAACAAAACGTTCCGTCCTTCAAAAACTTACAATACTGAATTGCTCTAAAATATATCGCCAGATATCTGGAAACACAGGTGACAGCTTAATACATGTCTAAAGCTTTAGACATGTATTAAGATGTGGCCTTGAGCAATTGTTCAGATTAGAAATCGGATGGCTCGAACTTTTGTTATCTCAAACTAATTTGTATGGTCCCTTCAAGTTCAAGTTATCGAAGTTCAACTACATTTAACTTTGGTCAGCAAAACAAATGCAATTTCCTAGTTCATCTGTAAGATTTCCATTGTTTTCTGGAACAACGTATGAAGGCGTATAGCTCCTGTTAAGACGCAGATTCAATAGAGAATTTGTTTGTTACCATAATACATGTACTGCTTAGCGCCATCTGACTGACAGGCTGAATACAGATGGGTCGCAGAGAAGTTGTTGTCAGAATCCAAACCCATTAACCCTTTCCCTCTTATAAATGCGTTTTACGTAGTTGTAAACAGAGCAGACCCAGATCAGACGGCTTCTATAGGAGCCGTCTGGTCAGGACCAGCTCTATTTGTTATGAAATTATAATAGACAAGAAATAACAGTTTCTCTTCAAGTACCAAACAGTCCTGTGCACAAACGCCATTATAAAAAATAAGATACCGCAAAACCTCAATTATTCGAACACTAAAATACGTATTATTATCAATCTTTAAAGTTTAAGTCAGGTGGCAGCATACTGCATGGTGAAAGCCATGCAAAAAGCTCCTCTATGAGCTTTCTGCATGGCTTTCACCATGCAGTAAGCAGCCACCTGCCTAAAGTCTTTATTATTTTCTATACAGAAAATTCGAATACTGGAGATTTTATTGTAATTGATATTCGTATATGAGTATTGAACTTAGAAAGGGATAACCCTTTAAGTGCGAGAAACAAGTTACAAACAGAGTAAATACAGATGAGAGTATGCATAGGCGATAAAGTATCTGTCACACCTTACCGGATAGCGTAAACCGACGTCAAATGGATAAAAAAAATGCGGCATAAAGTTATCCGCCGAAGAAAGTCGACCCCTGCTGCTCGAGACTCGCGGTCGGTGTATGGAGCGCATAAAACGCACAATTTTTGCACGATTACCGGCCATGTAAAGTAAAATTAACGATAAATTACCGGACATCACCGTACGAATAACGGAGAAGTACCGGGAAAACGAAAGTGCAACGCATGAGAAACTGACAAGACGTTCTTCGAATGTTCGAAGGACGTTTTTGTACTGAACATGCAGTGAGTGTCCGGAGCACCTCCGGTTGACCCGTTGCATGTCAAGTAGTAGTCCGGCCACGAATTACGTCCACCGGACATCAACGGATACGAACTGGACAAATCCAGGAGTAGGAACGCGCGTCCAAGAGGAGAGACGCACGAGTTCCGAACAAACCGTATACCAGCGCATAGGTACCATACGTCCAGCGGGCGCCTTTGTCCGATGGAGTCCGTTATGAGTCTTGTGCATGCTCAAAACTTTCCGCTGGACTGAATGAACCTTACCTGACAAGAAACGTACTCGCCGAATGAGAGACGGACAATGAACTCATGCGAACGGAGACAAACGGATTAAAAATTCGGTTATCCGTTTGACGTCCGTTAATGCTATAGCCGGTAAGGTGTGACAGACGCTTATGGTTTGCTGATGATAAGGTTTATTGCCATGGCGTTATAAGGCTGATTTGGTCAACAGAGAATTAGCGGTAATGCATGTGTCCATCACGATTAACTCTTTCTCTGTTCGATGTTAATTATAACTTTCAATACCTACTGAATAGTCATGGACAAAATAGTTACAATGGAATATGGAAGGTGGTGCATTGTACATAGCCATTTTAGAACCTAAAGACAGGGATCTCCCATAATTATCTAATGCAGTTAATAAAGCATCATAACCATGAATGACCTTTAGATATGTTTCATTTCATTTCTAAATTGTAGTCTGGCAGCAATTAAAAAGCCCGATTGAGACAAACTGCATGGTACTTTATTACATTTATACATCTAAAAGTCTCATCCGGGAAGTGTGCAACCCTTCGAATGCGAGAAAATTGTACAAGTATAGAACATGTCTTAAGCGATCATCGTGTTATTATGGGTTAGTAAGGCAGGTGATAGTTTAATGCAGGACAAACGTAATGCGGAACGCTCCTACAATAAATAAACATGAGCGTCTTTGAAAGCAGGTGGTTATTTAACCATTTACTCGTACGGGAGCTTTCTGCATTAATTTTGTCCTGCATTAAGTAACCAATGTTTTGTAACACTCCCGTGTTCAATAAATAAATGGTCGCCTACGACACGTTCAGCTGTACAGGTTTTGTAACACTCCCGTGTTCAATAAATAAATGGTCGCCTACGACACGTTCAGCTGTACAGGCTTTGTAACACTCCCGTGTTCAATAAATAAATGGTCGCCTACGACACGTTCAGCTGTACAGGCATTAAGTAACCAAATGTTTTGTAACACTCCCGTGTTCAATAAATAAATAAATGGTCGCCTACGACACGTTCAGCTGTTTTGTAACACTCCCGTGTTCAATAAATAAATGGTCGCCTACGACACGTTCAGCTGTACAGGCATTTGAAAACAGTATAATCATGAACACGTTGTCCGATTGGCAAACACAAATTACCCGGCGTCTCTTTTGGATCCAAACCCATTATAAAGGGTATTTTGGGCGCAGTATGCTAGATGAAGATTAACTCATTAAATGTCTAAGTAGAGAAGTTCGTTTATGTATTGGTCGTGATAGTTTGAGAAAGTTCATTAAATCATACTATTGTCAAGTTTCTCATAAAACTTTGCTAACGTTTTTTTTATTCAGAGGAGACGCATAACACATACAGCTTAACGGCTCGCCACGCCCCGTACTATCTGATGTTATGATTGTAACGTTTTGTTAACTAAATGTAATTCCACTGAAACATTTTAAGCAGACGTCAATTTGCAACAAGCGGTTACGTAGCATGCTAAATATTAATACCATGGAAGACATTAGTCTGAGGAGATGCAAACGATAAAATGAATGATAAACTTAATTAATAAACAACTGGTTGTTTTCAAGTAGAGCCTGACTTTTAAAACATTCAAACATGTAGAAGTCGTAGGTGATAGACAAATGCAAATGCAATTAGCTATCTTATACATGGCGACAATTAGCCGGGCCTGAAAAACTAATGGAAAATCCCTCTAATGCGACCAGCAAAAAGCGGCGTAATTCATAGTGGCAACTGCAGGTGGTAGCTTAATGCAGGACGATTCTAAAGAGTGCTCACAACATAAGGCTTGCATGTGTCGAAACGGTCTGGATCCTGATGAGAAGTCCGTATGTATTCGTACCAGTAGTAACCACTCGCCGATGTTCCGATTGGTTCCAAGATGAGTTCTGATTGGTTACACGGGGTGTTCCGATTGGTTCCCAGGTGAGCTCCGATTGGTTACACGGGGTGTTCCGATTGGTTCCGAGATGAGTTCCAATTGGTTACACGGGTTGTTCCGATTGGTTCCGAGATGAGTTCCGATTGGTTACACGGGGTGTTCCGATTGGTTCCGAGATGAGTTCCGATTGATTCAACGAGTTACAGTGTATTCCGATTTGTTCAGTATGTGTTCGTGATATACCAAAATTAGTTTGTTGCAGAACAAGAAAGCATGAGAGGCGATGTATAACGCTATAATTTATTCATAAATGCGTTTTATTTATGACGTTTTGTTAACTAAATGTAATTCCACTGAAAGATTTAAAGCAGACGTCAATGTGATAAAAATAAAAAAATAGAAATCTTCAAAAAAGTTTCCAAACATTATTATTTCAAACGTTATGAGATGTTTTAAAAAAGGAAGTTATTTTTAGACAGATTACATTCAGCATTCAAATCATGAAACATTCATAATTTTAAGTGATTATTCAGACGTTATTTCCACACCCCACTACAGAAGAACCTGTTCCAAACGACCACTCGTTTATTGAGCATAAGCGTCTTAACCCTTTCCTCCATGAATATTCATGTAGAGAATAATGACGTCATACATATTAATTAGAATACTTTGTTATAATTGTTGTTGGACACAAGAATGTTTGGCCATAAAAGAGGCTGTAAAATCATATGTATGTATGATATATCATAAACAAACAGGGTAGATCCGGATCCTATAGGAGCCGTCTGATCTTGGTCTACTCTGTTTGCAAAGGCGTAAACATGTGTATTGATGGAGTAAATGGTTAAATAGCGAGTGACTTAATGCATGGTAAAGGTAATACAGAAAACTCCCATATTAGCTTTCTGCATTACTTTTGACCTGCATTAGGCAACCATCTGCTTTTCAACACTCCTACGTTGGATAAATGAATGGCCGCTTAGGACAGATTCCAATGTATAGTGAATGTTGCTGGGATTTTTATCTTTGAAAGTTCACGTGATTTATATTCTCAGTAAATTGTTCATGTTTAAATGTAGTTTGATCTTTCGCAACTGAATATATTTTGATTTATGACTCTCGGGGAAAACTAGCATCGATATTACACGTACATGTTGTAAAGTAGTTCGTCTGAAGTTCCATACCAATCAAAATAATTGTGTTTCTTCTCCAAGGGTGTGGGCGAGATCTATTTCATTTGTGTCCATTTAACCTATTTGATATCCTCTGGCAAATATTGACCTCGTGATTGAACATTCATCCAACTATGAAAATAAGCGTCAGCTCCAGTCTTCATTGGCTTCATTTTAATAATGAATTCCGACTTATTTTGATGTTTTAGTTTTAAATGTATGTCGATTGGCGAATAGCTTGGATCTTGATGTGAAACCGGGTTACTCGACGTCTCCTCTGGGTCCAAACTGTTTGTAGCTGCATTCCAATTAGCAACCTGCATGATAAGTGTTAATACATTACTGTTGTCCCTGTTGGTGTAATTCCTGGTGGAATCCGCGAACAAAATAGACCCAGATCAATATCCAACGCCTACACAGCTATGTACAGTGGTTAATACAAATAGCGAACTCTCGGGTCATGACTAATTGCTTAGCTCTTTAGATGGCCATGTTTCAAAGTAGAATGACCCGTTACTCTTTAACCTTTCCTCCATGAATATTAATGTAAGCAATAATAACTTCAATAATAATAACTAGATTATTTTTATATATAAACTTGGCACATGAATTTGTGGCCGTGGCAGAGACTGTAGACTCCTATCTATATCATAAGCAGACAGAGCTGACCCTGATCAGACGGCTCCTGGGTCTATTCTGTTTGCAAAGACGTAGAAATTCGTATTTATGGAGCAACGGGCCGACCTTTTCCCTTCATATACACGCCTTTTCACGCATTTACAAACAGAGTATACCCAGATCAGACAACTCCTATAGGAACCGCCTTATCAGGGTCTGCTCTATTTGCTTATATGTATGATATAGATCTGATTCTAAAGTTCTTGGCAAAACAAAGATGTCAATTTAAAATATTACAGTATAAATAACAGTAAAATCTCGATTATTCCAGCACTAAAATACGTATCATTATCGATCTTTAAGGCAGGTGGCAGCTTAATGCACGGTGAAAGTCACGCAGAAAACACCTCTAGGAGCTTTCTGCGTGACTTTCACCATGCATTAAGCAGCCATCTGCCTAAAAGTGTATAAATTCTTCAATAGTCGAGATTGTACTGTAGACTACTAAAAACTATTCATGCTGTCATTATTTCTTACATAAATACTGAACAGGGAAAGTGTTAATGGAAGAATCCATTTAACGTGAAAGGATATTTGCCACAGAAGCTTGAATCTGGATCAGCAATGCTTGTCATTCAAAAGTATATAGCAAAGTTCAGCATTTCATACTGGATATACAGTAGAACCTGTCTTAAGTGGCCAGCAGAAAGAGGTTTTATCGGTCCGTAAGGTGGGTGGTAACTTACCCCATCACCTCATAGGCTATTTTTAGACCCAACTTCTTTGAACAAATCTACCGAAAAGGGACATTAACTAGAGAAATGGAAAAGTTTAGAATTTTGTAGTTTGAAACAATTGTGATAAATAGAGCATTTGCTCCTATAGGAGCAAATGCTCTATTTATCACAATAGTTTCAAAAGGTGACTTTTGCAGAGGCGTCAAAAGTCATCAATATGAGGGAATGGGTTAAGGCAAATCAAAAGTAATGCTGTAAGCAACCGCTTTGTTCTGCATTAAGCAAACATCAGCTATTAACCCTTCGCTTGCTATTCGCGTCAATATACCTACCTGTAAATAGTGAAGACCCAGATGAGACAGATCCTGCAAGAGCTGTCTTATCAGGGTCTGCTCTATTTACAAGTTGAGTGTGCAACCAGTGCACTCCACAGCAGTGATTGCACAGCGAAATACGTATACACAGTAAAGATATATGTAATTATACAACAGGGCATGGGTAAATGTATTTTGGGGAAATGTATTTTAAAATTCAGCAAGCGAAGGGTTAAGATTCCTGTGTTTAATAAATGAATGGTCGCTAAAGACATGCTCCACTGCACTCTGCTGTTGAACACTTGACATATTCAAAGGTTGCTTTCCACTAACAACATCTAGATTATTAATTTGTATTGAGACAACATCTACATTTCCTTATCAGTTTTCCATAAATATTTACAGTAAAAACTCGATACTACCCAATGTTAATAATCAAGAATGTATGGTCGCTACTTAATGCAGGGTGAAACTCACGCAGAAAGCTCATCTAGGAGCTTTCTGTATGACTTTCGCCCTGCATTAAGCAGCCACCTGTATTAAATATCAATAATAGTACATGTACGTATTTGCGTGTTCGTAGTATCCAGTTTGTACTGTAGTTTGATTTTGTACAGTCCACATGACAAATTCAGTGCATATATACTACGTTAAATAAATACCGTGTGATCAGGATCTGCAGTGTTTCTTGTTCAAATCCTCTTGTAAAGTCTACCCTTTCATACTGAATTGAACATTATCGTTAAACAATAATGAACCGTTCCACTTCGAAAATCCATATCTAAAAGGTTGCGGAAATAGCTCAAGGGGCAGAGCCCTAGATCACAATATGAAATTGGAAGTTGAAGGTTGTGGGTTCGAAACTTACCGGTGACAAAATGGTCAACCGTGTACTCCATAAATACGCCTTTGCAAACAGTAGATCCAGATCAGACGGCTATTATAGAATCATGATCATGTCTGATCATGATCTGCTGTTTGCTTATGAAATCATATATCTGACTCAGACTCAAACTGTCCTATGACCATGTGTCTGTATAAAAGATAATCTAATTACTATTCATGATGTCCTTATTTCTTATACACAGAACATTAATGGAGTAAAGGGTTAAGTCACTAGATCTGACTGGTATAAGCTAAACCTATTTAGACCATACATGTAAACCACGCCATACCCCATCTGAACCGGATTTCAGTTAAGAATTGAAGTACTGAAATTCATGATCTCGAAGGATCAGAAGGTATAACAACACTGAGAATGAAGTACGGGCGACGTTTTACGGCCGCCACACAAGCACTTAACACCTGCTGTTGTGAAGATTATACATTCTGAAGGGAGGTGATTCCCCGAAAGCAAAAATTGCAACACAAAAAGAGAAAATTGCAGACTCGGTTTTATTGGGTCTGTTCATGAGCAGTAATTGAAAATGCAACACTGCTCACGCCCCTAGCATCGGCATAAGTGGTATTCAATTTTCAGAACAAGAAGTACTGAAAGTCATGATCTCGAAGGATCAGAAGGTATAACAACACTGATAATGAAGTACGGGGCGACGTTTTACGGCCGCCACACAAGCACTTAACACCTGCTGTTGTGAAGATTATACATTCTGAAGGGAGGTGATCCCCCGAAAGCAACACTTTCAACACAAAAGAGAACATTGCAGACTCGGTTTTATTGAGTCTGTTCATGAGCAGTAATTGAAAATGCAACACTGCTCACTCCCCCTAGCACCGGCTTAAGCGGTATTCAATTTTCAGATCAAGTAGTACTGAAATTCATGATGCCTGTTTGGGCAGGTGGCTGCTAAATTTACAACAGGCTAAATGTTATGCATAAAGCTCCTATCTCCATCCTGCATTATGATGCTATCTGACTAAGAACTGGCGTTGCAAACTCCCCACAGTGATCTCCCTTGTCACTACCTGCGGTCATGGTCTTCAGCGTAGCGATTAGGGGAGATAACCGCGTTGGAGGTTGCTGGCGTTGATGCAAAATCCGGTGTAAAAGGTTTTTTTCTGTACAACATTGATTACCTCTTACGCTGCCAAATATTGTAAAAAAGTAAAGTAAAGTACCTAGTTATAGTCTACTTTCAGTCCCCGGACCGCTCAGTCGACTGTAAATGTCGTCGTTTCCAAAATGTGCGGTCTGCTAGCATTTTCATTTTTTCAAAACCATTACCAAAGTACAAACCAGTTTGGATCCCGATGTGACGCCGAGTAACCATCATACACTAAAGTCTTGTAACTGCGTCCACACCATTTAGTGACACAGTAGACTGTAGAGACAGGTGGTTGCTTAATGCAGGGCAAAAGTAATGCAGAAAACTCTGTACAATGTACAGTAGAACCCCTCTAATGCGACCACTTAATGAATAAACATGGATGTCTTTATAAGCAGGTGGTTGCTTAATGCAGGACAAAAGTAGTACAGAAAACTCTGTACAATGTATATATTTTGGTCTGCATTAAACTAACACCTCTTCAAACATTCCCCAATTATGCATCTTTACTTCTTTTGAATGGTCGTTTCAGCGATACTTTACTGTATTTTCTTCATTTTATGCCAACTCAGCTAATTTGACATACTGTAAAATCTCGCTATATCAACTTACAAGTGTCATTAATAAGTTAGGCAGGCAAGCCGCAGGTTAACGCAGAGCGAAGGCCATATAGAATCATTATTTTCAGTCTGATTTAAAGGGTGTTTTCTGCAGCAAACAAACACCTTCTTCCAAGAATTTTGTCTCACGTGCAACATTATACCATGTAAACAACTTTCAACTTTTTGCGCGCAAAGTGTTTGTTCTCAAATCTGTCGAGTGTGGCTATTCTCAAAATGTATACTTTATTTAGATGTATTTTCGATAATGCAAGGCAGTGGAAAATAGTTTGGATCCTGATCAGACTCTGGGTTAATGGCAATATCACCCGGATACAAACTGTTTGTATATTTTATTGTAACTTTACCGCGAGCGTGCAAATAAACAACATCATTGTGTTGTCATGCTTAAAGAACGTGCAGGTATTGTGTTTACCCTTTCCCTGTTCGACATTCATGTAGGACATGACGACAGCATGAATATTCATTAGCTGAATGTATATAATGGCATATGTAAATAAATACGAAGTTTTGGTATTTTCAGAAACTGTAGAGTCAAGTCTATTATAATTTCATAAGCAACCCCTGATCAGACAGTTCTTAAAGGAACCGTCTGATCTGGGTCTTATATGTCTGTAAATGCGTGAAAAGCGTTTATATGAAGGAAGGGGTAAAGAATACAGCAAACACCATCAAAACTAGAATTTTAGTAAAGATGACTTTAGATCTCTCTAGGCAGGTGGCTGCTTAATGCAGGATGAACACCATGCTCATTTTTGGAGCTTCTGTACGACCTTCACCCTGCATTAAGTTGTTACCTTTCTTAAAGATCGGCATTACTACCAGTTGAAAAGTTCGGTTTAGAGGGATTTACAGTAACATTGACCGTGTGTGGCAGAGGACATGTATAATATAACCCACAAATATAGTCAGGAGCGTAGTTGTATGGAACGCACATCATATAATGATAAATTCACAATGTACAATGACAAATGGTCATTGTATATTGACAATGCACAGCGTATATTGACAAATGCACAGCATATATTGACAAACGCACAACGCACATTGTCAAAGGCACAACGTATATTGACAAGAGCACATCATAGAATAACAAATGCACAGAGTATATTGACAAACGCACAACGTATATTGTCAAATGCACAACGTATATTGACAAGAGCACGTAATATATTGACAAATGCACAACGTACATGTATATTGAAATTAACGCACACCATATAATGATAAATGCACAGCGTATAATGAAATATTGCAATCATATAATAAAAATGAACATTATATAATTGAATGTATACATCCTTCTACGCTATACTCACAATGTAAAGTAATTCTGCCCATACGCATCGTGGCTATAGGGGTCCGAGGGCATGCTCCCTTCCCCGGAAAAGACAGAATTGTGTAGTTTTGAAACCATTATGATAAAAAGAGCATTTGCTCCTATAGGAGCAAATGTTCTATTTATCACAATGGTTTAAACACTGGCTTTTACGGAGGCGTCAAAAGGCGTCAGTATGAGGGAAAGGGTTATAACTTACATGACAAAACAGAATGCTGATCAAAGTTTACCCTATTAGCCTCAGAGATTTGTTCCATTTTGGCCATAATGATGTTTTCACCTTTCAGTTTGATGTTACGCACGTGCATATCACTAGCTACGCCCCTAATGGTAACATGTACAGGTCCGTTTTAATAGCTGGTGAGTGAAAAAATGCTCCATGCTCAACTTTACACATTTCACTAATGAATATTTATGTAAGAAAATACATGTACTAACATCATGAATATTAATTAGATTAATTTTAATACATATAATGACATATTAACAAGGAAAGTGTTGACCCTGACAGACATTGAAGACTCGAATCTACATGTATATTATCCTATATACAAACAGAGCAGAGTTGGGTCAGATAACTCCTACAGCTGTTTGATTTTGGTCTTCTCTGTTTGAAAAAGTGTCGACATGCGGGATTAAGAACCTAACCCGTTTCTCCATGACTAGTCATACCAAAACTTATAGCTTTATGAATAATGATTAACTGAACTTTTATACAGTCACTATGAACAAGGAATTGTTTCGTGACAGAAACTATAGAATTAGATTTATGTGTAGATTCAGATCTGCATTATGTCATAAGCAAACAGAGCAGACCCTGATATGTGTCTACTCTGCTTGCAAAGGCGTAGAAAGGCGTATTTAGGGAGTAAAGGGTTAAGAGTTAACGCAAGTCGAAAGTTATGCATATCAGTATTTCAGATTTTTCTAATCCTTGAACATTTGAGAAATTGCATGGATCTAAGTTTACATAAGATCTATCTCTGTATCCTTACATACAGTAAAACTACTCTAAACCGGATGTTCAAGTTGGTATAAATATCGGCCTTTGGAGACAGGTGACAGCTTAATGCAGAGTGAAAGTCATACAGAAAGCTCCTCTAGGAGCTGTTGGGTCATTCCAAGTTCTGCCGACACAATTCTAGTTTATGTACAGTAAAACCCCTCTAAACTAGACATAAAAATAGTATCGGTATTCGGTCTTGGAGACAAGTGACAGATTAATGCAGGGTGAAAGTCATACAGAAAGCTCATGGAGGAGCTTTCTGCATTTCGTCATGCAGAAAGCTCGTAAAGGAGCTTTCTACATGACTTTCGTTATGCATTACAGCGCTTTTGAACGCACATAACCGGAGTAAAAAGAGCGCTATATAAATGTGGTATACTACTACTACTACTACTACTACTACTAATAATAATAATAATAATGATAATAATAATAATGATGATAATAATAATAATAATAACAAGCAGCCGCCTACCTAAAAGTACATGTAATTCTTCTCTACTAAAATTCCGGTTTAGAGGGGAGTTACTGTAGTAACTTCTAAACTTGTCTTAAACTGGCAAGTTCGCGTGAAAGACATGTCAACTAAGTTATATAAAGTTCACAAAGAAATCGAATCTTAATCAAATGTACTCTAAATCATGTGCAATTGAAATCCAAGACTGCCAACTTACTGTCACGGTAACGCCAGTAGATGTGAAACAATTAACTTTTGGTCATGTTTTGGGCAAACGTTAATTGGCGAATAGTCGGTGTCTGGTATCATTTTCTCGGGTCTGTAACTTGAGACCCCATGTGACTGAAAGCCCCTCCTTAAGTGACAATGGAAACGGAATCGAAGCCATCCTTAAGTGTAACATAAGAGACGAGTAATTGGGATTGAACCCAGAAACTCTCGCGATCCCATGCATGAGACATAGGCAAACAGCGCTGACACAAATATGAGTGCATTATCCCCCGAAGAAGTCACCTCATCGGGCATGCTCTCCTTGGCATATCAAGCAAGGTCAACGGTTTTCACCAGGTTATAATTATTTGGTAATTTCTTTCATGAATTCCATTGAGTGTAGATTCTAGATCCCGATATAAAACGCCAAGTAACCTGGAACCTCATTAGGATTCAAACTGTTTGATGTTCTAGAGAAATTGGAGAAAAGCCCACTCTGAAACGTGTAGCAGCCGCCATTGTTTGCAGACGAAATTTGTCACCAAAAGCGTTTGGAACGCTGAGTTCATATACATCATATATTTATACATGTATTGTGAATATGCTGCAATTTTGAAGTTTGACTGAAATACAGTTAATGAGATGTAAAGCCCCCGATTCATGTACAAACAAAGTAGCCGATAGCGTACAAACAATAAGGTTAACACTTGCAATCGGAACTCCCGGGTGAATCGGGTCTCCGAGTCAATCGGGACTTTGAGTCAATCAGGACTTTGAGTTAATCGGGCTTTGAGTCAATCAGGATTTTGAGTCAATCAAGTCAATCGGGACTTTGAGTCAATCAGGACTCCGAGTAGTTATTAGCTACATCGAGCTAGACTGAGTCAAAAGGCGTGTCTCGATTACAAGGTGTCTCGAATCAAGATGACCAAGTCAATGTGTGAAAATATGTTAGAAATAGAACAGGCGAGATCGAAGCATGTACCACATTGTTTAACACTTTTGGTGCTAAATAATTATCGTCTTCATACATTGCTGTCTGCTTTAAGTTTCATAAACACGCACGCACACATATTCTCATGTACACACATATAAACAGACATATAAACACACACACACACACACGCACGCACGCACGCACGCACGCATGCACGCATGCACGCGCGCACGCGCGCACGCACGCACGCGCGTGCTCGCACGCGCGCGCATATAAACTCACATATACACGCAAGTACACACACATTCACGTGCGCGCCAACAAATACATACGGCATACACACCCACGCCTACAAACACTTAAGAAATGAATGACGTGCTTCCGGTGTTCATGAGGTTATGCAACGCATAGCTTTACGAGCAAAGTTAGTGAAGCCCGAAGGGCTTCACGTGAATCTTTGCTCGTAAAGCTATGCGTTGCATAACTCATGAACAGCGGGAGCACGTCATTTATTTCTTATATTTATATTCCATTGCATTTCTTATATTTAAGAAATGAATGACGTGCTTCCGGTGTTCATGAGGTTATGCAACTTTCTTTTTAGAATAAGGTTATATAAGGACGTTGCAGGGCGAATGTAAATATTCACAATTGGAAACACGCACGTACACACATTACACACGCCCGATTCAACGCGGCGCTTTACCAGCATCTACAGTATGCGCAGCGTGGTAGTTTGAGCGTCCTGTTTCTCACCTGACCCCGAGGTTATAAAACGTTTTGCTTTAGTCTTAGATCATTTCCATGCATCTGACTAGTCAGTTCTGACTCAGACTCGGAAGTTTTATATCATTGAACCCAGGACACTGCTCATATATTATTTCTGATAAGCTCTCCCTAGTACGTAGGCTAATAGAAAGATGTAACCTTTTTGCACTTGAAACTGGCATTTTCACTAAAACATGGAGTGAGCCACAAGCTGACTGTCAACATCCGACAAAACATGATGGTTGACAGCGAGGCTCTAATCTAGCAGGTGTTTACCTCAGTGCACGTTAATATTTAGCCAGCTGAGTAAATAGTTCGTAGATAAAAATTTTTTTTATCGAATTTTAAAATGAAAAACACATCCATTTCCTTTCATTCCCCTCCAAACCGGACGTTGAATATGGTAAATATATCCGTCTTGGAGACAGGTGGCAGCTTAATGCAGGGTTAAAGTCATGCAGAAAGCTCTTCTAGGAGCTTTCTACGTGACTTTCATCGTGCATTAAGCAGCTGCATGTCTAAAAGTATATAAATTCTTATCTACTAGAATTCAGGTTTAAAGAATGTCAAACAGTTCTTACTCTTGGTCTCATCTGACCCCGAGGTTATAAAATGTTTTGCTTCCGTCTGAGATCATTCTCAAGCATTTGCTTGGTCAGATTCTGAGCTTGCTTAGAACCCGACCAATCACATACTTAAGAATGATCTCAGACTCGAACTCAGAAGTTTTATAAACTTGGAACTAGGACAATTGTTAGCAAAAGCAATCAAGGATACAACCATGGCAAGCTAAAAATTAACCCTTTACTCCACGAATACTCATGTAAGAAATAATGACATCCTGAACATTTATTAGATTAATTTAACATATGCACAGAGACATTTAGGTCGTGGCAGAAAGTGTAGAATCAGAACTTTATTGTATCAATAGCGAATAGAGCAGACCCGGATCAGACGGCTCCTACAGGAGCCGTCCGATCTGGGTCTACTCTGTCTGCAAATGCATAGAAATGCGTATCTGTGTAGTAAAGGTTAAATAATTGACGTCAGAAAAAATGTGGTCTGCCAAAATGTTCAGCCAGATCTAGATAAGGGTCTGGTCCGTTTGCAAATGAAATAATATAGATCTGTTTACCCGGTCTTTTTCATGCCAAACAGTTCATGTGTGTATATGCTATTATAAAAAATAATCTGATTAATATTCATTGTGTCATTACTCCTTCGTGAATATTCATGAGGTAAGGGTTAATACGATGTTGTTCGATGGGACACGTGTATCACCTGCATGCATAAGTGTGGCATGACGCGACAGACAGACCGACAGACAAACTGACGACGAAGAATTGATTCATAGGTGTTACAGTGCCAAAGGTGACATATAACACTCGGGCCAACTACGTATTATTATACCCCCCTTTTGAAAAAAATGGGGGTATATTGCTTTGCACATGTCGGTCGGTCGGTCTGTCTGTCTGTCGGGTCGGTAGATCGATGGTTTCCGAAAGATAACTAATAAACGACTTGGCATATAATCATCAAACTTGCTGTGGTGGTTGGTCATGACAAGTAGATGACCCCTATTGTTTTTGAGGTCACTAGGTCAAAGGTCAAGGTCACCATGACCTAAAATGGTGAAATAGTTTCCGATCAATAACTGCTCAAGGGTGTGGCTTGGGATCTTCAAACTTGCTGTGGTGGTTGGTTATGACCACTAGATTACCCCTATTCTTTATGAGGTCACTAGGTCAAAGGTCAAGGTCACCATGACCTTAACTGGTCAAATGGTTTCCGATCAATAACTGCTCAAGGGTTTAGCTTAGAAACTTCAAACTTGCTGTGGTACTTGGTCATGACCACTGGATGACCCCTATTGTATTGGAGGTCACTAGGTCAAATGT
This sequence comes from Azorinus chamasolen, assembly GCA_963576725.1. Taxonomy (NCBI): domain Eukaryota; kingdom Metazoa; phylum Mollusca; class Bivalvia; order Cardiida; family Solecurtidae; genus Azorinus; species Azorinus chamasolen. The sequence goes on along the minus strand of OY755241.1, from coordinate 39,959,255 downwards.
CAAGGTCACCATGACCTTAACTGGTAAAATGGTTTCTGATCAATAACTGCTCAAAGATTTGGCTTAGGATCTTCAAATTTGCTGTGGTGGTTGGTCATGACAACTAGATGAGTCCTGTTGTATTTTAGGTCACTAGGTCAAAGGTCAAGGTCACCATGACCTTAACTGGTGAAATCGTTTGCGATCAATAACTGATCAAGGGCTTGGCTTAGGATCTTCAAATTTGCTGTGGTCGTTGGGTTATGACCACTAGATGAACCCTATTGTTTTTTAGGTCACTATGGCAAAGGTCAAGGTCACCATGACCTTAACTGGTTAAATGGTTTCCGATCAATAACTGCTCAAGGGTTTGGCTTAGAATCTTCAAACTTGCTTCGGTAGTTGGTCATGACAACTGGATGACCCCTATTGTTTGTGAGGTCACTAGGTCAAAGGTCAAGGTCACCATGACCATAACTGGTAAACTGGTTTCTGATCAATAACTGCTCAAGGGTTTGGCTTAGGATCTTCAAATTTGCTTAGGTGGTTGGTCATGACAACTAGATGAGCCCTGTTGTTTTTTAGGTCACTAGGTCAAAGGTCAAGGTTACCATGACCTTAACTGGTGAAATGGTTTGGAATCAATAACTGCTCAAGGGTTTGTCTGGGGATCTTCAAACTTGCTGTGATGGTTGGTCATGACATCTAGATGAGCCCTGTTGTTTTTGATGTCACTAGGTCAAAGGTCAAGGTCATCATAACCGTAACTGATGAAATGGTTTCCAATTAATAACTGCTCAATGGTTTGGTTCGGGATCTTCAAACTTGCTATGGTAGTTGGTCGTGACTACTAGATGACCCCTATAGTTGTTGAGGTCACTAGGTCAAAGGTCAAGATCACCATGACCTTAACTTGTGAAATGATTTCAGATCAATAAATGATCAGTGGTTTGGCTTAGGATCTTCAAAGTTGCTGTGGTGATTAGTCATGACCGCTAGATGACCTCTATAGTTGAGGTCACTAGATCAAAGGTCATGGGGTCTAGGGGGTATACATGTTTTACAAACATCTCTTGTTATCAAATTGGTTTGCTACGACAACTTATATGAGTATTTTAATAGATTTGTTTTCCTACGATGGCATCTTTGTTTTCGTAGGAAAACATTTCCCAATTGATACACTGGCTTCGTAGGAAAACAAATCTATTATAATACCCATATAAATTGTCGTAGCAAAACATTTGATAATAATACGTAGTTGGCCCCCAGTGATATAACAAAACTAATCAATATCGACAGGATATAGACTATTGTCCCTCATTTCTTTTCAACCATGCAAGCAAAGTGTAAATTAGTTTGAGTCGTGTTGAACCCTTCCGCTAATGACCATTTATGGAAGTATTGAACCCTTCCGCTAATGACCATTTATGGAAGTATTGAACCCTTCCGCTAATGACCATTTATGGAAGTAAGTATTGAACCCTTCCGCTAATGACCATTTATGGAAGTATTGAACCCTTCCGCTAATGACCATTTATGGAAGTATTGAACCCTTCCGCTAATGACCATTTATGGAAGTTCTTCCGCTAATGACCATTTATGGATGTATTGATCACTTCGTGAATATTCATTGAGTTAACCATTTACACCATAACTATACATGTCAGAAATAACGGCACCATGAGTAGTAATACATCTATAGATACTTGTACATAGTACATCTATAGAGACTCGTACATAGTGCATCTATAGATACTTGTACATAGTACATCTACAGAGACTCGTACATAGTGCATCTATAGAGACTTGTACATAGTGCATCTATAGAGACTCGTACATAGTGCATCTATAGAGACTTGTACATAGTACATCTATAGAGACTTGTACGTATATAGAGATTTGTACACAGTACATCTATTAGAGGTTTGTTCCTAGTACATATACAGGTATAGAGATTTCTACGTAGAACATGTTAATATAAACACTTGTACATAACACATCTATAGAGGTTTGTACATAGTCAATATATAGAGATTTGTACATAGTGCATCTATTAGATATTTGTAGATAGTACATATATTAGAGATTTGTAGAGAAACTAGAGGTTTTTGTCACAAAAACGGATGTCTCCCCTCTAATAAAAACAATATGTAAAGGAAAATCACTAAAAATGTTATGGACTTGATGACTGATACTTCCCCTCATTATGCGCTTTCCACACCACATTTTTCAAGAAGAAAATGATAACAGCTAATAACTCCAAAAATATTGATACCAGAGGTATGGCCCTTGTGCATGACACTTACTTTCATCATGCTCTTTCCATAAATGAAGTGTCATTCCAATAGCATCAGTCGAACAGTCGAGTTATTGATCGGACAAAAATGTAACAAAGGGCAATAACTCCAAAAGTATTGAAGCCAGAGTTATGGCCCTTGTTCATGACACTTTCTCTCATCATGCTCTTTCCATGTATGAAGTTTCAATACAATGGCAAGAGCCATGTAGGAGTTATCATCCGGACAAGAAAGCGTTAAACAAATGTACAAGGGGCAATAACTCTCAATTTATTGAAGCCAGAGTTAAGGACCTTATGCATGACACTTTCTCTTATCATGAGCTTTCCATGTATGAAGTTTCACTCCAATGGCATGTGCCATATAGGAGTTATCATCCTGACAAAAAATTGTGATTTTTTTTACAAAGGGCAATAACTCCAATATTAGTGAAGCAAGAGTTATGGACCTTGAGCATGACACTTTCTCTTATCATGATCTTTCCATGTATGAAGTTTCAATCCAATGGCATGAGCCATATAGAAGTTATCATCCGGACCAAAAATTGTGAAATAAAATTACAAGGGCAATAACTCCATTATTAGTGAAGCCAGAGTTATGGACCTTGTGTATGACACTTTTTCTCATCATGATCTTTCCATATATGAAGTTTCAATCCAATGGCATGAGCCATATAGAAGTTATCGTCCGGACAAAAAAGTGTGTTTTTTAACAAGGGGCAATAACTCCTATATTAGTGAAGCCAGAGTTATGGACCTTGTGCATGACACTTCCTCTCATTATGCTCTTTCCATATATGAAGTTTCAATCCAATGGCATGAGCCATATAGGAGTTATCGTCCGGACAAAAAGTGTTATTTTTCTCTACAAGGGGCAATAACTCCTATATTAGTGAAGACAGAGTTATGGACCTTGTGCATGACACTTCCTCTCATTATGCTCTTTCCATATATGAAGTTTCAATCAACTGGCATCAGGCATATTGAAGTTATCGTCCGGACAAAAAGTGTGACGGACAGACGGACAGACGGACAGACAGACAGACAGACAACTCTCACGAAAACAATATGTCTCCCCCATATAAATATGGGGGGAGACATAATTCATTTATAGTACATCTATCACAATTGTACATAGTATATCTATTAGGGACCTATACATACATGTAGTGCGCCCATTAGATACTTGTACAGAGTACATCTATAGAGACGTGTATACAATACATCTATCAGAAACGTGTACATAGTACATCTATAGATACTTGTATATGGTACACATATTAGATACTTGTACATAGTACATCTATTAGAGAGTTGTACATAGTACATCTATTAGAGAGTTGTACATAGTACATCAATTAGAGAGTTGTACATAGTACATCTATTAGAGAGTTGTACATAGTACATCAATTAGAGAGTTGTACATAGTACATCTATTAGAGAGTTGTACATAGTACATCTGTTAGAGAGTTGTACATAGTACATCTGTTAGAGTATTAGAGAGTTGTACATAGTACATCTGTTAGAGAGTTGTACATAGTACATCTGTTAGAGAGTTGTACATAGTGCATCTATTAGAGAGTTGTACATAGTACATCTATTAGAGAGTTGTACATAGTACATCTGTTAGAGAGTTGTACATAGTACATCTGTTAGAGAGTTGTACATAGTACATCTATTAGAGAGTTGTACATAGTACATCTATTAGAGAGTTGTACATAGTATATCTATTAGAGAGTTGTACATAGTACATCTATTAGAGAGTTGTACATAGTACATCTATTAGAGACTAGTGCATATTTAAAGACTTGTATATAATACATCTATAAAGACTTGTACGACATCTGTTAGAGAGTTGTACATAGTACATCTGTTAGAGACTTGTACATAGTACATCTGTTAGAGAGTTGTACATAGTATATCTATTAGAGAGTTGTTCATAGTACATCTATTAGAGAGTTGTACATAGTACATCTATTAGAGAGCTGTACATAGTACATGTTAGAGAGTTGTACATAGTACATCTGTTAGAGAGTTGTACATAGTATATCTATTAGAGAGTTGTACATAGTACATCTGTTAGAGAGTTGTACATAGTACATCTGTTAGAGAGTTGTACATAGTATATCTATTAGAGAGTTGTTCATAGTACATCTATTAGAGAGTTGTACATAGTACATCTATTAGAGAGTTGTACATAGTACATCTATTAGAGAGTTGTAAATAGTACATCAATTAGAGAGTTGTACATAGTACATCTGTTAGAGAGTTGTACATAGTACATCTGTTAGAGTATTAGAGAGTTGTACATAGTACATCTGTTAGAGAGTTGTACATAGTACATCTGTTAGAGAGTTGTACATAGTACATCTATTAGAGAGTTGTACATAGTACATCTATTAGAGAGTTGTACATAGTACATCTATTAGAGAGTTGTACATAGTACATCAATTAGAGAGTTGTACATAGTACATCTGTTAGAGAGTTGTACATAGTACATCTATTAGAGAGCTGTACATAGTACATCTATTAGAGAGTTGTACATAGTACATCTGTTAGAGAGTTGTACATAGTACATCTGTTAGAGTATTAGAGAGTTGTACATAGTACATCAATTAGAGAGTTGTACATAGTACATCTATTAGAGAGTTGTACATAGTACATCTATTAGAGAGTTGTACATAGTACATATGTTAGAGTATTAGAGAGTTGTACATAGTACATCTGTTAGAGAGTTGTACATAGTACATCTGTTAGAGAGTTGTACATAGTACATCTATTAGAGAGTTGTACATAGTACATCTATTAGAGAGTTGTACATAGTACATCTATTAGAGAGTTGTACATAGTACATCTGTTAGAGAGTTGTACATAGTACATCTGTTAGAGAGTTGTACATAGTACATCTATTAGAGAGTTGTACATAGTATATCTATTAGAGAGTTGTACATAGTACATCTATTAGAGAGTTGTACATAGTACATCTATTAGAGACTAGTGCATATTTAAAGACTTGTATATAATACATCTATAAAGACTTGTACGACATCTGTTAGAGAGTTGTACATAGTACATCTGTTAGAGACTTGTACATAGTACATCTGTTAGAGAGTTGTACATAGTATATCTATTAGAGAGTTGTTCATAGTACATCTATTAGAGAGTTGTACATAGTACATCTATTAGAGAGTTGTACATAGTACATCTATTAGAGAGTTGTAAATAGTACATCAATTAGAGAGTTGTACATAGTACATCTGTTAGAGAGTTGTACATAGTACATCTGTTAGAGAGTTGTACATAGTACATCTGTTAGAGTATTAGAGAGTTGTACATAGTACATCTGTTAGAGAGTTGTACATAGTACATCTGTTAGAGAGTTGTACATAGTACATCTATTAGAGAGTTGTACATAGTACATCAATTAGAGAGTTGTACATAGTACATCTGTTAGAGAGTTGTACATAGTACATCTATTAGAGAGCTGTACATAGTACATCTATTAGAGAGTTGTACATAGTACATCTGTTAGAGAGTTGTACATAGTACATCTGTTAGAGTATTAGAGAGTTGTACATAGTACATCAATTAGAGAGTTGTACATAGTACATCTATTAGAGAGTTGTACATAGTACATCTATTCGAGAGTTGTACATAGTACATCTATTAGAGAGTTGTACATAGTACATCTATTAGAGAGTTGTGCATAGTACATCAATTAGAGAGTTGTACACAGTACATCTATTAGAGAGTTGTACATAGCACATCTGTTAGAGAGTTGTACATAGTACATCTGTTAGAGTATTAGAGAGTTGTACATAGTACATCAATTAGAGAGTTGTACATAGTACATCTATTAGAGAGTTGTACATAGTACATCTGTTAGAGAGTTGTACATAGTACATCTATAGAGATGTGTACATACATGTAGTACTTCTTTTACAGGCATGTACATAATGCATCGGCATCATATACACAAAATATCAAAACATTTTGAAAAAGTAAGAATATCAGAACATTTTGACCACAAACAAGAAGAATGGATAGAAAATTTGCTGCTACATGATTTCTGACTAATAACACCTTGAATATTTTGGCAGCGCGTCATCTGAGGAGTGCTTGTTCGTATCAGGGTCTTACGTCACTTTAACAGTATTCCAACCATGTCGTCGAGCAAATTACAGGTGCAGGAAAGAAACATTGTTTCGTGCACAGAACATCCGTCATACCGCAAGCCAACAGGAAGTCTTTCTCATAAGAAAATTCCATAGGCCGAAGCTGGAATTCGAACCACAGTGGTGAGGCTGAGAGATGCAGTAATTGCCAATCGAATACCATAACCACTCGACAAGTTAACAACAAGTTATCTAAAGTGTTTCAACTGCTTTGCCATGGCAACCAGATTTTGTATGAAATGAAAATATTTGAACAATTTTGGAACAGTATTACGTCACGGATATAAAGTATGCTAGGTTTCACGAACACATTCCTTCCTAGTAATGTATTTTGGCGCTTCTGTCTAGTAAATGTTCCTTTTTGGTAGATTTATTTAAAAAGGTTGGGTCTAACTAAATTAGTCTAGGAGGGAATGCGTTAAGTGTCAGCGACTGGCTTTGGAGATGTCGTTTGAAAAATTTTGATAGACAGACAGACAAATGTACGATTGACAACGGATTGTGAACAGTGAAGTAAGCTCTACTTGAGCATTTTCCCAGAGGGAGCTTAAAAGATCAATAAACAGAACAACTGCAAGCAATTAATTTATTTCTCTGCAGATTCAACAAAATAAATGACATCTGACATATATCTGAAAATTCAAAAAGCATCATTAAACCAATTTCATGTAAGTTCAATCATTTGCCACGCTCAATTATTACAGCTAAGCCTCTGTTCTGCAGTACAGACTCTGTAAAACTACCACTCAAAAGCAGAGGCCTACGGGAAAGGCTTATCTCAAATACTTTTCTATCAAATCCTATCTGGTAACCAATGTTTAGAGTTGTCTTGAGGGAACGGTTGAAGAATTTACCCTTTACTCTATGAATATTCATGTAAGAAATAATGACATATTGAATATTAATTAGACTATGTGTATTGTTTTACAATAGCACATGAACACAGGAATATTTAGTCAAGGCAGAAACTGTAGTCACATCTATATTTCATAAGCAATCAGAGCTGACCCGGATCAAACACCTCCTATAGAATCCGTCTGATCTGGGTCTGCTCTCTTTGCAATGGCGTTGAAGCAAAGGGTTAAAGACAATATTAAAAGAGGTCACAACATAGGCTTTGGATGAGAAATAAGCAGGAGCTATTCCTGAAATATAGCTATGTTAGCTATTATTATTTATGCTTCTGGAAAACGATGTGGATAAAGAAAGTTTCTATCATTTGTTTTTGCCATGGCAGAAATTGTAAAATTAGATCTATCTAATAACATAAGCAAACAGAGTAGACCCTGATCAGATGGCACCTTCAGGAGAAGTCTTATCGGCGTATACAGTAAAACCCCTCTAAACCAGAATTATAGTAGAGAATAATTCAGATACTGTTAGACAGGTGGCTGCTTCCTGTTTTCAGAACCGATATCTATACTTAATTTAACGTCCGGTTTAGAGGGGTTTTACTGTACAGTGATTGCACAGGCGTGAAGGATTAAGCTGCTACCAGCTTTAAACATATCCACTGTTATTTATCAAGTGTTCACCTTCAACAGGGTCTATTGTACTCATTGTGTTGAGAGAGGGGGTGGGGGAGAGAGATTGTAAATTAATCTAACATGTAAAATGAAAAATGACTAAAATAAACAAAAAAAACACTTGTTTGATTGATTCAGGACTTGGCATATGTAAAAAGTAACACGGACAGCAAGCAAATAATGCTCTAATTTCCGTACGCATTTATGGTGGACCATTGGTCAAGCTGCTCCTGATAGATAAATTTGATCAGGATCTACCCATTTGCTATTTAATCAATCTAATTTAAAGCTGATAATGTCAAAATGGTACTTCACAAACCAGTAGAAAAGGGGAGATTTCGTGTGTTAGTATTTAGGCTAAATACATTTATAGTGATGCTGGACTTCAGAGGTCCAAATAAGAGGTGTAAATTAAAACATTTATAAGAATAACGTCTTTATTTCTCAACCAAACCTTATACTGTGACCACTCTTTAGAATCGTCTCTTCGAGACGATTCTAAAGAGTGGTCATAGTATAGGGTTTGGTGGAGAAATGACGATTTTAGTATTTGTGTGTGCGCCTTTATCTGTAGCTCTGTGGGTATGTTTCAGTTTGACCACTTCACTATTAGCTACTCAAGTAGTTTCATTTACTCCTTTACTCCATAAATAAGCAATAAGCAGTGTAGACCCAGATCAGACGGCTCCTATAGGAGCCGTCTGATCAGGGTCTGCTCTGTTTGCTTACTGAATAATATAGACTAGATTCTACACTTTCTGCTTTGGCAAAAAATACATGTCAATGTGCCATTTTAAATATTCATCTAATTAATATTCATGTTGTAGTAATTCTGTACATGAATATTCATGGAGTAAACTAAAGGGCTAACCCTTTCCCTCATATAAACGTGTTTTCACGCATTTGCAAACAGAGTAGACCCAGATCAGATCAGGGTCTGCTCTGTTTGCTAATAGATTTTGATAGATCTGTTTCTTTACTTGCTAAAATGTCTACTATGTTCCCCCTTCTGTATTTCTTTATAACTATTTTTTCAAAGAATATTCAGTAGGTATTAAAATTTGGAATAAACATAGAACAGAGAAAGGGTTAAAGTAAGCAACACTGTGCTGAAATGACTTGTACAGCTTTACAAACTGTATAGGAATAAAGGAATACTGAGTAAAGTTGTAAAGGAATAAAGCAATATTGAGTGTCTACATATTTAATCCTTTACTCCAAATATACACCTTTTAATGCATTTGGAAACAGAAAAGACCTAGATCTGATAGCCCATGTAGGAGTCCTCTGATCTGGGTCTGCACTATTTGCTGGCCCATGCAGGAGCTCTCTGATCAGGGTCTGCACTATCTGCTTAAGGAATTATGTGGGTTTGATTCTATTTTTCACTAGAACCAAAACCTTTCTCGTTCATAAGTCATTATACATAGTAAATGAATATTCATACATACTTAATTTCTTACATGAATATTCATGGAGTAGAGTGTTGAGGTAAATATGGTAGAGTTTAGGCAATATTTATACAATTACATTATAGATAGTTCAGTCATTATTTATACAATCATATTATACTGAAGAAACGTATACAGGCATTAGATTCATATAATACATAAAACTAATTTGCAGAATAAGGCATTCTTGTGAGTGTTAAAATAGAGTAAAATCTATCTATAACGGCCACTAAATCACATCAAGTATTTTGTATTAAAGGCAGGTGGCTGCTTAAAGCAAGGTGAAAGCAAAACAGAACGCTCCTATAATAGGAGCGTTCTGTTTTACTTTTGCCTTGCTTTAAGCAGCCACCTGCCCTAAATACCAACTAATTAACACAATTTAGTGACCATTATAGAGGTTTTACTGTATTCCCAGTTTCTTTTGGGGATATCAATTCTCAAAACTATAGGAGTTCTTGTAAAACATGTAAATTAGCCGCGTTCAAAGTTAATGTTCTTAATCCTTACTTGATAATCCTGTTATGTTAGGCCTTGCACAAAGAGCAGACCCTGATTAGACTGCTCCAGCAGCTGGCTGTTCCATTTGCATTTAGATTCTATGTTAAAGATCTAATTCTCCATTGTTTGGCAAGGCAATAAATTTCTTTTATCATATGTTGATAACTTTTTTTATTTATTAACCCTTTCCCTCATATAAATGCTTTTTCATGCCTTTGCAAACTGACTAGACTCAGATCAGATGGCTCATGGAGGAGCCGTCTGATCAGACACCTGATCTGTCTGCAAAGATCTGACTCTACAGTTTCTATCGGTACCAAAAACATAATACTGTGTACATATGCCATTATATAAATTCAGCTAGTTTATATTCATGACATCATTATTTCTTACATAAATATTCATCTGGGAAAGGGTTGATACATGTATTCATAATGGACACACTTTTACATTAAACGATTAACCCTTTACTCCATAAACACGCCTTTGTAAACATGCGTTTTGTTTGCTTATGGATATAATATAGATCTGTATCCATGCTTATAAAACTTTTTAGTTGAGTCTGTGTTCGTTCTCAAGCTTTTGATTGGTCAGATTTGAGCATTGGCTCAAATCTGACCAATCAAAAGCTTGAGAACAAACTCAAGACTCATCTAAAAAAGCTTTATAAGCATGGACCCAGATTATCTAGTTTCTGCTTTGGCAAACATTTCACGTGCTCATATGCCATTTTGAAAATTAATCTAATTCATATTCACGATGTCATCATTTTCTTTCAAGAATATCCATGGAGTAAATGGTTAAACATCATTACAGAGACCTGACAGTATATCACACACAGATATTCAACTCAAACTGATACTACACTACACAGGTAGATATATGTCACCACATGAAATACAAAAATCTCATTATCAATTTACAAACAAAAATAACAAACGAGTACACAAAGTATACGATTCAAACTGTTTTAACCCTTTCCTCCATAAATACACCTTTCTACGCCTCTGTAAAAGTCATTTCTTGAAACCATTGTGATAAATAGAGCATTTGCTCCTATAGGAGCAAATGCTCTATTTATCACAATGGTTTCAAACTACAAAGTTCTAAAAGTTTCTTTTTCTCTAGTTAATGCTCCTTTTGGGTAGATTTATTCAAAGAGGTTGGATCTAAAAATAGCCCATGGGGGAAAGGGTTAAACCCTTTCCCTGTTCAATATTCACATAAGAAATAATGACAAACTTTTCAAGGATTTTTTTGAAAAAAATATAGAAACAAATCTACATCATGCCAAAAGCAAACAGAGTAGACCCAGATCACATCATGGCTCCTGTAAGAGCCATCTGATCTGGGTCTACTGTGTTTGCAAAATGGTGAAAAGGTGTTTATATATTAGGGAAAGAGTTATATTGACCTGGTATAGAGAGAGCTGGTGTCTTTGGATGTACCGGTCATAAGCAGCCATTCATTTATTGAACATAGTACTGTAGTCTTAAGCAGGTGGTTGTTTAATGCAGGACAAAAGTAATGCAGAAAACTCTTAAAGAAGCTTTCTGTATTACTTCTGACCTGCAGCAGCCTACAACCTGACTTACTCACCCATAATTAGACATATATAAACCATAATTTGATGGCCGCTTAACCCTTTACTCCAGAAATACGCCTTTCTACGCCTTTGCAAACAGAGTAGACCAAGATCAGATGGCTCCTATAGGAGTCGTCTGATCAGTGTCTGCTCTGTTTGCTGATGACAAAGTATAGATATGATTTACAGATTCTGGAATGATCCCAACTTTCTGTGTTCATATGCTGTTAGAATAATGCATCTAATTAGTATGCATGGTTTCATTACTTATTATATGAATATTCATTGAGGAAAGGGTTAAGATAGGTTCTACTGTATTCAACATTAATCCAGATCCAAATTTAAGCAGGCATTACTTTTTTTACATTGGGATCAGGATTAATCTGTGTCAATAAACACAAACAAACCAATAATTTAAAGAATTCCATTCTTTTCCAAATGTCAGATGTTAGTTAACTAAACTCAGCAATGGTAGGTCAATAAAACATGCAATACAAATACTAAATACATGTACAGTAAAACCTCTGTAAACCGGAATTCTAGTAGAAAAGAATTTAGATACTTTTGTGCAGGTGGCTGCTTAATGTAGGGTGAAAGTCATGCAGAAAGCTCCTCAAGGAGCTTTCTGCATGCCTGTCACCCTGCATTGAGCTGCCACCTGTCTCCAATTTATACTATTGTTTTGTCTGGTTTAGAAGGGTTTTACTGTATATAAACTACAATTGTGTCTGTTGGACTTGGTATGCCCCAACAGTCACAGTTCTCATAAACTTAAGACTGTCTTCATTTTGATTATATCAAGGACCATAACTCTGTTGTTACTGGTCCCATATTAAAAATCTAGGTGCAAAACTTCTCATTCCGATTAAGAGTTGATTATATCTAGGTCTATAAGTAATTTGGCACAACGGACATACAGAAGAATGGATGGATGGACGGCCAGACAGATGGATGGACAGACAAGAGCAAATTTATATGCTTCTCTCAAATGGTTGGGGCATACATACATGTAACACAGGACAGCTTTTATGGCGACATAAATATTACCAGTTATAACTGTTTGGCACATATGGTAACGGGACATATAAAATGTATAAAAAATGCAATCAATGCTGCAGGTAGTTGAAGTTAAAGCAAAACATACCAATTAAAGCATAGTTACCTTACTATACTACAAAATATAGTGAACAAGTATATGGCAAAAAGAGTCATATTCACAAATGCTAAAAAAAATAGAAAGTGATTGTATAAACACAAAAATAATCATAGATTGCTTTGATATGATGTACGATACTGTTTCCACCTTAAACTTTTTCTCCGATAGAGATGGTTTTTAATGCCTTTTCAAACTGAGTAGACCAAGATCTGATGTCTTATCAGGGTCTGCCCTGTTTACTTACAGACTTTTGCAGATTTGATTCTAGTTCCTGTCATGGCCAAAAGTTTCTGTGTCCATATACAATTACAAAATCTCAGCTAATAAATATTCATGATGACCTTGTTTCTTTTATGAATAGTCATCAGGCAAGGGGCTAACCCTTCACTCCATAATTCCATAAGCATTTATAGCAGACCCGGATCAGACAGCTTCTACAGAAACCACCCGAGATTGGTCTACTCCGTTTGCAAAGGTGTTGACTCTTTCCTTTATATAATTGTGTGTCCATGCATTTGCAAACAGAGTAGACCCTGATCAGATGGCTACTATAGGAGCCATTTTATCACGGTCTGCTCTGTTCACTAACGGCATTTGAAAGATCCGTTTCTTTACTTTCTAAAATGGCTACCTTCCATATTTCGTTATAACTATTTTGTCCATGAATATTCAGTAGGTACCGAACTTTGAAACAAACATAGAAGAGGGAAAGGATTAAAAGGCATCTCTATCAGATAAAGGGGCAAGTACAAACCTGACCTGCTCGACAGCATATACATAATTGTTTGACACATTTAGCGCCAACGACTTTAATATCCATATTTGTATTAATCTCTTATCATGGTCTATTAGTCTGCTATGCATCAACATTAAATGGTTCAGATGATAATATATGAGGTATCAGAGGCCCATATCAGGTGCATAAAATAAAACATTATCAAGAACAGTTCCTTAATTTCTCCAACAACCTTATGTTGTGACCACTCTTTAGAACTGTCTCTTCAAGACGACACTAAAGGATGGTTATAACATAGGGTTGGTTGGAGTATTAGTATTTGAATATGCACCTTTGTATCTCTGGATAATCCAATTGCTCTACATGTACATATGTTGGTACAGACAAACTTAAGCATATAAACAGAGCAACAGACAAACCTGCATACTCAAGTAGTAAAATTGTCATTTTTCCACCAAACCCTATGTTGTGACCACTCTTTAGAATCGTCTCAAAGAGACGATTCTAAAGAGTGGTCACAATATAGGGTTTGGTGGATAAATAAAGAAGTTATTCTTAAAAATGTTTTAATTTATGCATCTTATCTGGACCTCTGATATAAAGCAGACGACGATCAAACTGCTCCTGAAGGATCATTTTGATCAGGGTCATGACTGTTTTGCTACTCTACTAGTTTCATTTAATCTTTGGCCTGCTGAGCAAAATTTTGTTTGTTGAAAATGTCGTCGATTTCAGTTATCACTGTTGATTTATCTTGCATTTCTTTTCAACAGCACGGTCAGAGTATCAAACGGTTTGGATCCTGATGAGACACTGAGTTACTTGGTGTCTCATCTGGATCCAAACTGTTTGCAAATGTAATCACTCTCTCTAACTGCAGCAGGCTAAAGGTTAAAGTTAGCAAAATGATGCTGAATTAACATAACCCTTTATCTCTTACAAACACCTTTTCACGCCTGTGCAAACAGAGTAGACCCAGATCAGACAGCTCTTGTAGAAGCTATCTAATCATGGTCTGCTCTGTTTGCTTATGGAATTATATAGGTCGGATTCTACAGTTTCTGTTACGGCTAAAATTCCTGTGTTCATATAGCATTCTAAATCCTAAGCTAATTAATATTAAAGATTTCATTAATTCTTTCATGAATATTCAACAGGTAAAGGGTTATAACAGCCTTACAAGCTTGAAATGGAAGACTGAGAGTCTGAATACTTAGGGTACATACAGTATATAGAATGTCATTTTTTCACACAGAAGCAGATACAATCAGAAAGATGCACACATAATATATAAACACCAATGCTGTGTAAAGGGACATCATAGATTGAGAAAGCTGATGTACAAACAAAATACAAGACTAATGATTAAATGACAGGTGTTTGCAGAAAGAAACTTACCATGCAGAATGTTCAGCCTATTTACGTCTTTGCAAACAGAGTAGACCCAAAACAGACTGCTCATATAGGAGCCATCTGATCAGGGTCTGTTCTGTTTGCACATGAAATTGTATAATTATATCCTACAGTTTTCCATATAGCAACAATACTAGAGTCCATGTGTCAAATCAAAAAGTAACACTATTCATGATGTCATTATTTCTAACACGAATGTTCATAAAAAGTGTTAAGTTGCATTACTTTGCTAATCAGCTTTCTCAATAAAGTCTATGACATAAAAACAAACACAAAATCTATAACATAAAGAACACATGAGGATTTCTGACATGTATATACTGACCAAAAAAAACAGTAAAAGATAATTGCAACATATAAAGACAACAAAAACCAGACAAAACACCCAGATAATATTACATTTTACCTTGTACAACTTTTCCAAAAGAGATCTTTGACGCATAAAGGAATAATCAGAAACAGGAAAAAATTCAAGAAATAATGAGGAATTATGTTTTTGTGAAAATAATGCACTCTCTACTCTTTATTGACCCTTACAATGCTGACTTTTCATTTCAACTGGACAATTCCAAAATTCAAACAGGTCAAGCTTACTGTAGAACAATATCTATATCATATCATTTATTAAGCAAACATAGCAGACCCTGATCAGACGGCTCCTATAGGAGCCATCTGATCTGGGTTTACTCTGTTTGCAAAGGCGTAGAAAAGCGTATTATAGAGTAAAGGGTAAAAAAGGATGGACAGGACAAAGTCCCACCGACATATTCACACAAGGATTTAGGAAGCATGCAGGTACATACATGCAAATGTCATTACACTGTAAAGATGGCCGAGATTCCAAGATTAAAACAGAAACTCTGTCAGATGAAATACTGATAATTCAGTGAACACTTTGCAGTTGTTAGACCTTATGTCAAGAATTTGTTATTTCTCTTGGGGAAGAGATTGACAGATTCATTTTGAAAACAACAGCATGAAACCAATATACAGCAAATTAATCAGAAAATGTGTTAGAATATCTTTATACAGATGACAGCTGGAAATACTGATAATTAAAGATCTTAATCTTTTCCCTGTTGAACATTCACGTAAGAAATAATAACATCATGAATATTTATTACCTGCATTTTTATGACGGCATATGATCACATGTGAATGTTAGGTATTGGTAGAAACTGTAGTGAGTCAGATATTTTATCATTTCATGAACAAACGGAGCCGACCTTGATCAGATGACTCATATAGGGGCCATATGATCTGCATCTACACTATTTGCATTTGTATGAGGGAAAGGGTTAACCCTTTCACTGTTCTGTATTTATTTAAAATTTCAATACCTATTAAATATTCAGGAACAAAATAGTTACAATGAAATAAAATGTGAAACATTGTAGCCGTTTTAAAAAGTAAAGAAACAGAACTATCAAATTCCATTAGCAAACAGAACAGACCCTGATCAGAAGGCTCCTGAAAGAGCCGTCTGATCTGGGTCTACTCTGTTTGCAAATGTGTGAAAACACGCTTATATGAGGGAAAGGGTTAAAAGCTTGAACAAACTGGATGTAAGTTGTAACAGATCAGAGTTTTAGCAGACAGCAAGAAAGGGGTGCAACTACCTGCACAAAAAAACCAAGGGCAAAATAACACCGTAAATCTATCAGCCCCACAACTGTCAACACTTGTTACTTTTTCAGACAAAAATATGTTACAAAAGTGCTAACTACAAGGCACATTTTCTTAACCCTTTACTCCATGAATATTCATGAAAGAGATAAAGACACCATGAATTTTAATGAGCTGAATTTTTATGATTGTATATTTGGCGATTATAAAAACGGAAGAATCAGATCTATATTACTTCATAAGCAAACAGAACAGACCCAGATCCTGTAGGAGCCCTCGGATCTGGGTCTGTTCTGTTTGCAAAGGCGTTACAAGGCATATCTATGGAGAAAAGAGTTTCACTGTATCTAAACAGAATGAAAGGCTTTAACCCTTACCGTGTGCAAACAGCTCCGATCAAGAGCAGATGATGAGTGAATCAACATCACAACAGAATCTAAGCTGTTTGACAATTCGCTCAATACTTTCACAAAAGTTTCAACAAATCAGAGCAAAGTAAAACCTGCTACATATTAGAGTTTAAGTAGACATCATTTTTCCAGTATGGAAAGGGTTAAAGTTATAAAAAAGGCACTGTTTTTGTTGATGGTTCAGTTAATCGGTGTTAGTTTATTGTTGTTGATGGTTCAGTTAATCGGTGTTAGATATTAACCCTTTACTCCATGAGTATTCATGTAAGAAATAATGACATCATGAAAATCAATTAGATTACTTTTGAAAATAACACATGGACACATAAAAATTTACGGCATGGAAGAAACTGTAGAATCATATCTATATTATTTCATAAGCAAACAGAGCAGAACCTGATCAGACGGCTGTAGGAGCCATCTGATCTAGGTCTACTCTGTTTGCAATGGTGTAGAAAGGCGTATTTACGGAGTAAAAGGTTAATCTAACTTGCATGTAAGTAGTTTATAGCAGTAAGTTTTGTAAACACATTGTACGAAATATATTTAAATACCCAGTTTTCCACTAAACGTGGAATCTAAAGACTTGGTTAATGCTTTACCTAATGAATATTCTTGTTAGAAATAATGACGCCAAAAATATTAATTAATTGACTTTAAATTGCCATATGACCACAGGACTTTTGATTATGGCAGAAACTGAACAAACAGAGCCGACCCTGATCAGATAGCTGTTGTAGGTGCTGCCTGATCCACAAATGCTCTGTTTGCTTTGGAAATCATATAAATCTAATTCTACCGTTGGTATGGCCAACAATTAATTTGTTTATATTCCATTACAAAAATTAATTTAGTATTCATTTAAGCATTGAATATTCATTAACCCTTTCCTTCAAATAAACGCATGCATTAGCAAACAGAGTAGACCCAGATCAGACAGCTCCATGCATTAGCAAACAGAGTAGACCCAGATCAGACGGCTCCTATGGGAGGCATCTGATTAGGTCTGCTCTGTTTGCTTTTGACATGACATAGATCTGATTCTACAGTTTTTGTCAATGCAAAACATTTCCTTGAAAATTTTACATTATAAAAATACAGCTAATAAATATTCATAATGTCATTATTTCTCACATGAATATTCATTAAGTAAAGATTAAAAGGTGTCATATTAGGCTAGTGTAGGAACACATAGTGGTAAGCACCCATAAGTTCTACAACTACAGGTACCAATCATCTATAATTCATCGCGCTTGTCCCCGTGTGAGTTTTTGGCCCCGTTCCATTGTTCCCCAGGCAGGCCCTGTGCAGTGTGGGTTGACACCGGGGGCCCTTGTGGGTCCTCTGGCCGGTTGTGAGTACTATCACCACTTGTCTCTGTAATGAGGTCCGAGTATTCAGTATCTGAGATATAGTGTGGTTCACCCAGGTAGTGGGTGGGGTAAATCAATAATGGTTCTGCAGACAGAGCAACAAGATTCCTAGGCCAAAATGGCTCCTTCCAAGATGACCTGAAAAGACAAAAAAAGTATATTATCTACCTCATCTCATTTTAACCTTTTGCCTCATGGATATTTAGTGAGAAACAATACTGTGTGAGCACTAATTAGCTGATATGTTTTATAACTGCATTATGAACAAGAGAATATTTTACCATCGCAAAAACTACAGAAGCATGTCTATATTATTATATCATAAGCAAACAGAACAGACCCTGATCAGACGGCTCCTACTGGAGTTGTCTGATCTGGGTTTACTGTGTTTGCACAGGCATGAAAAGGTGACTCTATGAAGTAAAGGGTAAAGCCATTCAACAGAGCTACAGATAATGATGCGTACTCATCATCGTAAAATCGTCATTTATCCACCAAACCCTATGTTGTGACCACTCTTTAGAATCGTCTTGAAGAGATGATTCTAAAGAGTGGTCACAACATAGGTTTTGGTGGAGAAATGAAGAGAGTTATTCCTGAAAATGTTTTAAGTTACGCATCTTATCTGGACCTCTGACTCAACAAGAAAAAGGAACTTTCACAGACAGTGATGATGCAGAATTTCTGAAATGGTGGATCATCGGGATCTACATTTTCTTCAAAGTCTTGAAGTTCCTAATTTCCTTTACATCATTAATATTCATGTAAGAATTAAGGATATCTAAAATATTAATTAATGGTGTGTGAAAACATTTTTGGACATGGCAGAGGCTTTACAATCAGATCTATATAATTCCATAAGCACACAGAGCAGATCCTTCTGCTGATCTGGGTCTGCTCTGTTTTCAAAGGTGTGAAAAGGTATTTGTATGAGGTATAGGGTTAACCTATTCCCTCATATTGACGCCTTTTGACGTCTCTCAGTCTGTAAAAGTCACTTTTTGAAACCATAGTGATAAATAGAGCATTTGATCCATAGGATTTGGATTTTATCGGGTTTTACATTGGTTTAACAGTATTTCACTTTTTTCAGTCATATCACGACATCGAGCTAATTACAAATGGAGGAAGACCCCTGAGATTCTTCTGTGCATGGAACAAATTGCATTGTTTTGTGCACAGAACATCTCGGTAGAAGCACCGACCTACCACAAGCCAGCTGGAACGCTTCCTCACATAGGAAATCCAAATGCCCAGACCGAGATCCGAATCACAGCAGTGAGGGGCTAAGCGAAAGTCAGTCGAAGACCAAAACCATTCGGCAACAGAGCCCCCCCCCCATGGTTTCAAAACTACACAATTCTAAACTGTTCCTTTTTCCACCCTTTCCCTACTATAAACACCTTTTCATGCATTTGCAAACAGAGAAGACCCAGATCAGACAGCACCTAAAGGAGCCGTCTGACCAGGGTCTGCTCTGTTTGCTAATAGAATTAAATAGAGATCTATTTCTTTAGTTCCTACAATGTTCTACCTTCCATTGTTAGTTATAACTATTTTGTCCATGAATATTCTGTAGGCATTGATATTTGGACTTAATATAGAACAGGGAACAGGTTAATGTTCCTTTCCAGTAAATATATTGAACAAGAGGACCATGATGGCCCTGTCAACACTCACCAGACAATCAGATGAGAAGATTTTCAGTTTTTACTATAATTCTATAGAAAATTGGCCACCCTTTGGGCAGGCCTCATTAGAACCCAGTGAATTTTAATTATGCAAGGACATACAAAGTTCTGACTGCAGAGATAAACTGACCTCTTAAATAAGCAACTGTTCCTCTGAACAGGTATGAGTTTTGTTCCAGCTGTGATATAGCCACAGTATTATAACGACACCATGTCTTTATTTCTCAAACCTAGAGATATGAGAATCTGGCAGCATTCTCCGACTTCTAAACCCAGACTCAAGCCAGTCTCCCTTAATTGGCATGCAACTGCAAGCTTGCTGCAAGCTCAATCCTAGCCAAAATGAGCTTGCGATTTCGGTTTGGGTTAGCTAGCATTTAGCCCTGGTTATATACAAGTTTAGTGAACCAGGAAAACTCATCCATATGCATAAATGACCTGCAATTATCCCTAGTCAATATGCTTATGGCTGGTCACTCACTCTTCAAAGGCCCTATACCGTTAGGCTGCTAATATTGCACCAGCTACTTGCTTTGGTTTTTTGCATTTATAATAACCTTTGCAAAAATCTGGATCAAGTCTGGATTCAGATGAGATACAAAGTAACTTAGCATCTCATTAGGTGCCAAACTGCCTTTCACTCTGACATTGCTTTTGAAAAGATATGGAAGGTAACAATTTTTGCAGCAGACAACATTATTTGCAGACAGTAATTGCTCAGAGTGCAGAGGGTATTGGAGGAAATTATGCTGGACAGCAAATGACCTCTATAATAACCTGCATGATGTTTACAACACAAAGAGGTCTTGGGCATCATTGAGGCTGAGTGAGCAAAATGAAAATTATTGCAGCTGCATTTTTCTGGAGTGTATATCTGGAGTGTAGTCTCCCAGTAAATAATTGTCAGGTTGAATTAGCTGAAACAGCAGCCTGCTCTAAGAAACCCACCTATGGGACGGGGCCAATTTTGACCCAAGGGGCATAATTTATATAACTTTTGTATAGGACCTGAACATGATGCTATGTGCCAAATATGAAAGCTGAAAACTTTCCAGTTTCAGAGGAGAAGATTTTCAAAGTTTTCACTATATGTTTCTATAGAAAAAAATGCACCCCTGGGGCGGGGCCAATTTTGACCCCAGGGGCATAATATATATAACTTTTGTAGAGGACCTACACATGATGCTATGTGCCAAATATGAAAGCTGAGAACCCTATAGATTCAGAGGAGAAGATTTTTAAAGGTCAAATTGTTGATGCGGGACGAAAGACATCAGGCGATCACAAGGCTGGGCACTTTGTGCTCTGGTGAGCTAAAAAGGTTTGGGTCTAAAATTAGTTAACCCTTTCCCTTTTCTATGTGTATTCCAAATTTCAATACCTACTGAATATTCATGGAAAAATAGTTACAACGAAATATGGAAGGTGGAACAATGTAGCCATTTTACAAAGTAAAGAAACAGAACTTTAACTTTCCATTAGCAAACAGAGCAGACCCTGATCAGACGCCTCCTATATGAGCCCTCTGATCTGGGTCTACTCTGTTTGCAAATGCGTGAAAACACGTTTGGATGAGGGAAAGGGTTAAAGTGATGAATATTCATGACTCCGCCCGATATGAATGTCATATACTTTCATTCATGTATCAGAATATGAATATTATAACTATTAAGAAATGTATTGCCATGGCAAACAGTAAAGAATAACAATTGTAACATTTAAGCAAACACAGCAGAACTTGAGCTATCTGATATTGGTACCACTATGCAGTTATAATAAATAGCAAAAGTATTAAGAAAAGAATAAAAATGCAAAAATTGATCTACTCATAGCTACTCATGACATAATAATGATGTGTGGCTTATTATATGCAAAATATAATTATTGCCTGATATTTCTTTGGTTGTTTGTACCGGTTTTAACATTGCTTCAACAGCATTTCAGTCATATCACCACATCCCGTCTCTGTAAAACTCAATTCTTGAAACAATTGTGATAAATAGAGCATTCAAGTTTTGCTCCATATGAGCAAAATTTAATGCTTTATTTATCCGGTTTCAAAACTACACAATTCTAAAATGTTTGTTTCATCTTGTAAATGCTTTTTTTTCGATAGATTATTCAAAGAGATTTGATCTAAAAATAGCCCATGATGTAATGGATTAAACAACACTAGGCATATAAGTCTGAAATCATAGCAAGTATCTGACTTACTCGGGATGTTTGTCAAACATGACAGGAAGGTATTCATCTACTGGTAGAAGTTTTTGTAGGGGCTTCTGGGCGAGTAGTTTTTCCGCCCCTCGCCTTGACAATAGGTAACTGAGGGTCCAGTAGGAGTAGCTGGGCCAGACAAGGTTCTGAGCCTCATCCAGGAAATACTCGTCCTGCCGGTTTAACCTCTTTCTGCCAAGGTAGCTACAATATTGATATAATACAACTACAGCAGATCAAATCCATTTCCTCATATTGACACCTCTGTAAAAGTCACTTTTTTAAACCATTTTGATAAATAGAGCATTTGCTCAATAGGAGCAAATGCTCTATTTATCACAGTGGTTTAAAAACAACTTAATTCTAAAACTTTTCTTTTCTCTAGTATATGCTCCTTTCAGTAGATATATTCAACAAGAGTACCGCATACGGTACATAATACGCCCACTTGCAAACTTTCTCTGATTCAACATGCCTTATAAGTGTTGAAATTTTCTAATCTGTGCTTCAGATCTTGATTTCCATATTAAGGTGATACTATTTTTTTAAAAAATGAAGTGAATATCTTATTAAATAAAAAAGTTACAGCTAATCCTCATTTTTGCAGATTTTGTAAAGTGCAACGGCCATAACTCTGTAAAGACAAACTGAATGAGCCTCAAAATAAACTCAGCTTCAAATTTTGTTGCTTAAAACATTTGTGTTAAGTTGTTAAGTTTCATTTATATCATTTTAATAGTTTTCCCAGAAAACAACAAACTAAAAATTTACCGACTAACAAAGCAACGAACACACGAAGTTCAAGGACCATAACTTTAGAATAAAATGACATATCAAAACCCCCGCAATATATGTGAAAATTCACATTAAGGTTTAACCATATAAAAAAATTGAAGTAAATATCATTTCAAATGAAAAAGTTATGGCCATCCTCATATTTGCATAGATTTGCATTATTTTTTAAGTGCAAGGGCCATAACTCCAAAACATTTCATCAAATGATCCTCAGACTCGACTTAGCTTTAGGTCTAGATGCATTAAACATGTGTATGAAGTTTCATAAATATCTGTCAAACAGTTTTGCCAGAAAACAGCGGACACACTATTTGCATATATTTGCAATTTTTTTAAGATAAAGGGCAATAACTCCGAAACGAAAAATCAAATAAACCTCAAAATCGACTCAGCATCAGATCTTGATGCATTTAACTTTTTTGAGAAATTTCATTAATATTTCTAACACAGTTTTCCCAGAAAACAGCGGACAAACTATTTGCATTATTTTTTAAGGACAAGGGCCATAACTCTGAAACGAGAGATCAAATGATCCTCAGAATCAATTCAGTTTCAGATCTTGATGCATTAAACATTTGTGTGAAGTTTCATTAATATCTGTCAAATAGTTTTCCCAGAAAACAGCGGACAAACTATTTGCATGTATTTGCATTATTTTTTAAGTAAAAGGGCCGTAACTCCGAAACGACAAATCAAATGAACCTCAGAATCGACTCAGCTTCAGATCTTGATGCATTAAACATTTGTATATAGTTTCATTAATATCTCTCAAATGGTTTTCCCAGAAAACAGCGGACAAACTATTTGCATATTTTTTAAGGACAAGGGCCATAACTCTGAAATGAAAAATCAAATGAACCTCAGAATCAACTCAGCTTCAGATCTTGATGCATTTAACATTTGTGTGAAGTTTCATTAATATCTGTCAAATAGTTTTCCCAGAAAACAGCGGACAAACAAAATGTTGACGGACGAACGAACAAACGAACGAACGAACGAACGGACGGACGGACAGACAGGGCCACGTAGGTGGGCGTATAAAAAGGTTGGGTCTAAAAATAGCTCAAGTGATGAATATTGATTATTCATGCAAGGCTGGGTCTAACAAGAGGGCCAGAATGGCCCTGACATCGCTCACCAGACAATAAGAGGAGAAGATTTTCAAAGTTTTCACTATATGTTTCTATTGAAAACTTAACACCCCAGGGGCGGTGCCAATTTTGACCCCAGGGACACAATTTATATAACTTTTGTAGAGGACCTGAACATGATGCTAAAAGAATGTAGTGAAAGAATGGATAGAGCATTAGACCACTGGAACTTGTATTCTTTGGATGCTAGAGGCGGATTCTCCCACCACTAATGACCTATGCAAACAGTTTGGATCCAGATCAGGCCCCACATAATGTGGGGCCTGATCTGATATCCAAATTGTTTGTAAATGAGACTGAACTTCTGTGTGTAGTGGGATTCTCCCGCCACTAATGACCTATGCAAACAGTTTGGATCCAGATCAGGGCCAACATAATGTGGTGCCTGATCTGCTATCCAAACTGATTGTCAATGAGACTGAACTTCTGAAAAACTTAGAAAGAAAGTGTGTAGTGGGATTCTCCCACCACTAATGACCTATGCAAACAGTTTGGATCCAGATCAGGGCCAACATAATGTGGTGCCTGATCTGATATCCGAACTGTTTGTCAATGAGACTGAACTTCTGAAAAACTCAGAAAGAAAGTGTGTAGTTAGGATAACTTGTGAATATGCTGCAGACAACAATTTAGCAGATGACAAAATTACCCAGCATGCAAAGAGTTAAGCTGAAATTCACAACAGATATGCTCTATATTGATAGCTGGTAGCTTAATGCAGGGCATAGGTATGAAAAAAAGCTTTAAGAGTATTCTGCATTTTGAGAATTATCCACAGTTTTCTCAATCTTAAATGAATGTGTGTTATTTGTCTAAACACAATTTCTACTCTACCGATCAGGCTAAGGGTGATTATATAAGAAATCCAACTGACTGGTCTCAGCTAAGAGTCATATTAAGGAGAAACCTTTAGAATGTAATTTCTGGTGTAAAGAAGTATATACACACAGGGCAGGGCCAATTTTAACCCCAGAACTATGATACTTATAAAACTCATAAAGTTATGCTAAGTAAATCTATACACCAAATATCTAAGCTCTGGGACATGTAGTTTCTGACAAGAATATTTTTAAAGTTTTTCCTATGCATAACTGGTGATCCCATAGGCTGTTTACGCAGTCAGCTATTAAAAACTGGAAATCCCTGGGGTGGGACCAATTTTGACCCTAGGGGCATAATTTATGTAACTTTTGTAGAAGTCCTGAAGTTGAAGCTATGTGCCAAATATGAAAGCTGAGGACCTTCTAGTTTTAGAGGAGATGATGTTCAAAGTTTTCACTATATGTTTCTATTGAAAACTGAAAACCCCTGGGGCAGGGCCAATTTTGACCCCAGGGGTATAATTTATATAACTTTTGTAGAGGACCTACATATGATGCTATGTGCCAAAGATGAAAGCTGAGACCCCTGTAGATTCAGAGGAGAAGAACTTTAAAGGTTCAAATTGTTGACGACGAACGACGCACGACACATGACGCACGACGCACGCCGACGGACGACGGACATCAGGCGATCACAAAAGCTCACCCTGAGCACTTTGTGCACTGGTGAGCTAAAAATAGCGTATGCGGGAATGGGTTAATGAAAATACAATAACAGCATGTAAACTAGACTACTGTTGAGGAAGGGCCCCTTCCGCGTAGGAGGTATAGCATACGCCTGCATATTGTAAGCCTGATTTTCCTAATGCTGAACTGCTGCAGCATAATTAAATATGCATGTAGTTCGCTTAATTGGGTACTCTTTGCTAGGTGCTTGAATAATAAGCATATAGTGAGCAAGTTTGATAGAAATCGGACCAATCTTTCAGAAGATATGTCACAGAAATAATCAACCAACTAGATTGTATCATCATCAATAAATATGTGCAGAATATGCCAACCACAGAACCATATGAGGTAATTGGATATCAAGTACACTGAGCAAGTTTGGTGAAAATTGGACCATTCCTAAAACGTGTCATATTGAACAAAGAAAAATCATTCAAACTGCATCAATATCAGAACCAAAATGCAACCAAATACCAAGTTACAGCAACTTAAGATTATTAAACAAGAAAGATACATACCAAGTATGGAAGCCCTAGGTCTACTGGTTCCAATGTAATACGCAGTTAAAAGATTTTTGCAAAAGTAGGTTAAAGGTGGAGGTCAGGACATACCAAGTATAGAAGCCATTTGCCCATCTTGTCCAATATTATAAGCATTTAAAGATTTTTGCAAAAGTAGGTCAAAGGCCAAGTCAAGGTCACATGGTCAAAACATTGGTATAGTTGGAAAGTCTTAAGGCAGGAAAGATACATACCAAGTATGGAAGCCATAAGCATATTTGTTCCCATGTTATATGCATTTAAAGTCTTGCAAACGTAGGTCAAAGTTTAAGGTCAAGGTCAGAAGGGCAAATATGTTGGCATGGTCATACAAAGTACGGAAACCCTAGGTTTATTGGTTCCAATGTTATAGTCACTTACAGCTTTTTGCAAAAGTAGGTCAAAGGTCAAGGTCAAATGGTAAAAAACATTGGTATGTTTGAAAAAGTCATAAGACAGAAATATGTATGGAATTATATGCATTTAAAGACTTTTGCAAAAGTATTTATGTCAAAGTTCAAAGTCAGAAAGGCAACAATGTTGACAGGGTCATATCAAGTATGGAAGGCCGTAGGCATAATGGATGCAATGCTATAGGCATTTTAATTGTTTTGCAAAAGTAGGTCAAAGTCACATGATAAAAACAATGGTATGGTTGGAAAAGTCTTAAGACAAGAAAGTTGCATTACAATATAAAAGCCCTTGGCCTACTGGTTCAAATTTTATAGGCACTTAAAGAATTTTGCAAAGGTAGGTCAAAGGTCAAAATGACATGGCCAAAACATTGATAATGCTTGAAAGGTATGAACACAAAGTACGGAAGCCCTTTGTCCATTGGTTCAAATGTTACAGTGACTTAAAGATTTTTGCAAAAGTAGGTCAAATGTCAATGTCAAGGTCAGAATGGCAAAAAATGTTGGCATGTTCATACATCGTATGGAAGCCCTAGGCATATTGGTTCCAATAATATAGACATTTAAAGATTTTTTCAAAAGTAGGTCAAAGGTCAAGGTCAAGATCAGAAGGGCAAACAATGACACTGTTGGAAAAGTCTTGACACAAGAAAGGTGCATATCAAGTATGGAAGCTCTAGGTCCAATTGTTCAAATGTTATAGGCATTTAAAGATTTTCGCAAAAGTAGGTCAATGGTCAAGGTCAGAATGGCAAAATTGTTGTCATGGTCATACCAAGTATGGAAGCCCTAGGCCTATTGTTTCCAATAATATAGGCATATCAAGCACACTGAGCAAGTTTGGTGAAAATTGGACCATTCCTTGAGGAGATATTGTGCGGAAACCAATTGGCTAATCAGATTAGAGCAGCCTAAGTTAAAATGTTTATAATTTACAAAAAAATGCGCGGAGATTGCCGAACACAACCCATGCAAGGTCCTTGGATATCAAGTATACTGAGCAAGTTTGGTGATGATTGAACCATTCCTTAAGGAGATATTGTGTGGAAACGGATGGACAGACAGAAGGACAGATGGACAAGCTGATTACTATAGGGCACCCACATTTTCATGCGGGCCCTAATGAAACTCAGCTACAGCTGTGAATCAAATACAAGTAACAACTACAGCATTTAGAAACTAGAGGTTTTTGTCACAAAAACGGATGTCTCCCCTCTAATAAAAACAATATGTAAAGGGAAATCACTAAAAATGTTATGGACTTGATGATTGATACTTTCCCTCATTATGCGCTTTCCACACCACATTTTTCAAGAAGAAAATGATAACAGCTAATAACTCTAAAAATTTTGACACCAGAGTTATGGCCCTTGTGCACGACACTTACTTTCATCATGCTCTTTCCACAAATGAAATGTCATTCCAATAGCATCAGTCGAACAGGAGTTATTGATCGGACAAAAAATGTAACAAAGGGCGATAACTCCAAAAGTATTGAAGCCAGAGTTATGGCCCTTATTCATGACACTTTCTCTCATCATGCTCTTTCCATGTATGAAGTTTCAATACAATGGCAAGAGCCATGTAGGAGTTATCATCCGGACAAGAAAGCGCTAAACAAATGTACAAGGGGCAATAACTCTCAATTTATTGAAGCCAGAGTTAAGGACCTTATGCATGACACTTTCTCTTATCATGATCTTTCCATGTATGAAGTTTCAAGCCAATGGCATGTGCCATATAGGAGTTATCATCCTGACAAAAAATTGTGATTTTTTACAAAGGGCAATAATTCCAATATTAGTGAAACAAGAGTTATGGACCTTAAGCATGACACTTTCTCTTATCATGATCTTTCCATGTATGAAGTTTCAATCCAATGGCATGAGCCATATGAGTTATCGTCCGGACAAAAA
Organism: Azorinus chamasolen; assembly: GCA_963576725.1. Classification (NCBI taxonomy): domain Eukaryota; kingdom Metazoa; phylum Mollusca; class Bivalvia; order Cardiida; family Solecurtidae; genus Azorinus; species Azorinus chamasolen. Next base: position 39,930,759 of record OY755241.1, on the reverse strand, counting down.
ATTATGAAAAAATATTACAAGGGTAATAACTCCATTATTAGTGAAGCCAGAGTTATGGACCTTGTGTATGACACTTCCTCTTGTCATGATCTTTCCATATATGAAGTTTCAATCCAATGGCATGAGCCATATAGGAGTTATCGTCCGGACAAAAAAGTGTTGTTTTTTTAACAAGGGGCAATAACTCCTATATTAGTGAAGCCAGAGTTATGGACCATGTGCATGACACTTCCTCTCATTATGCTCTTTCCATATATGAAGTTTCAATCAACTGGCATCAGGCATATTGAAGTTATCGTCCGGACAAAAAGTGTGACTGACAGACGGACGGACAGACAGACAGACAGACAACTCTCACGAAAACAATATGTCTCCCCCATATAAATATGGGGGGAGACATAACTAGAGGTTTGTTTATGTCACAAAACAGACGTGTCCCCCTTCATCCTCTTTCCAATACAAAAGTGTAATGTCTGTAGCTATCAGGGGGAGACAATTCAAAAACCCCAGGTGCACAACAACTCATGCTGGTGATCATTCCTGTGAAGTTTGGTGACTCTAGCCCTACTGGTTTCAGAGATATATGCAACACAAGTTTGTGAGGGACAGACAGACAACTCTGGCAAAAACAATATGTCTCCCCATAAATGGGGAAGACATAATAACTGAACTACACTGTTTAGATGGAATACAGCTACTGCATTAAGATGACTCGAATACAACATTTAGATAAAATACAAAAGCAGCATTTATGTGAAAACCAACAGCTTTAAATGAATATTTTTGCTGATGGGTGTCTAAAGGAAAACAAATTGTCCGTTTTGACAAAATCAGATCTATATTGTGTCAAAAGCAAACAGAGCACACCCTGATCAGATGGTTCCAAAAGGAGCCATCTGATCTGGGTCTTCTCTGTTTGCAAATGCATGAAAAGACGTTAAACATGAAAGGTTTAAGCTTCCATCAGTCTTCAATCAACCCTGTCCGTCATGAATATCAATTTAATGATTAATTACTGTAGGTTTATTCATGAACTGAATTTTTATAATTACACAAATAACAACGAAAGTTTAGGCGGTGACAAACCTCAGAATTGGATCTACGGTATTCAATAAGTAAACAGAGCAGGCCTTGATCAAACTGCTCCTACTGGAGCAGTCTAATCTGGGTCTACTTTATTTGCAAAGGTAACAAATATTGCATTTGCAGAGTAGATGCAGATCAGATGGCTCCTATAGGAACCGTCTGATCAGGGTCTGCTCCGTTTGATAGTGGAATTTGAAAGATCCGTTTCCATACTTTTTAAAATGGCTACATTGCTCCACCTTCCATATTTCATTATAACTATTTTGTCCATGAATATTCAGTAGGTATTGAAATTTGGACTAAACTTAGAACAGGGAAAGGGTTAAACCAGGATGTAATCCCTGTAGATAGATTTTTACTCTATGTTGTTTGTAGATAGATTTGTACTCTATGTTGTTTGTAGATAGATTTGTACTCTATGTTGTTTCTACACTTACATTAAATCCCACTGTGGAACTTTCCTGTTAACAAGTTGCATTATGTTAGCCAGCTTGGTACTGAAATACGGCTCGAATTTGAGATCATCCTCAAACACCACCACTGACTGGTATCCCTTCTCCAGTACATCTTTCCATATAAAGTAATGGCTCAAAAAGCAACCAATCTCACCAATTGTCATTGGCCTAGAAAACAAGAGACAGAATAACATTTAAATATACATGTATTTAACACAAATAATTAGGGATTGACATTTAATATATTATAAAAATGATGGTTACTCAAATTCTGATTTTTTTTTTTACTTATAACCAATTCTTTTGAGTTTTGAGAAAATATTGATCAAGTATGAACCACTTGAATTCTAATAAATAAATAAACCTGAACTTAAATAGAAAGTTGCTATAAACATATATGAAATTGATCAATACAAGTTTCAGTGTATTTCATTGCACCTTTCATCATAATGCTGTTATTGAAGGCAAATATATACAGTATTGCAATAAAAACATGTTAAAACTTGAATTTCGAGGTAAATGTAAACATAAAAACTGCATTTCTTTTATACAGTAAAACCTGTCTTAACCCATTCCCTCATTTTGACGACTCTGTAAAAGTCACTTTGTGAAACCATTGTGATAAATAGAGCATTTTATCACAATGGTTTCAAACTACAAAATTCTAAAATTTTCATTTTCTCTAGTTAATGCTCCTTTTCGGTAGATTTATACAAAGAGGTTGTATCTAAAAAATAGCCTATGAGGTAATGGGTTAAGCGACCGTCAAAAAGGTTATAATTATGTGCCTATAAGGCAGGTGGTAGCTTAATGCAGGACAAAAGTAATGCAGAAAGCTCCTATATGATCTTTCTGAATTACTTTTGCCCCGCATTAAGCAACCACCTGCTTTTGAAAGCTACTGTGTTCAATAAATGAATGGTCACTTAAGACAGGTTCTACTGTAATACCAATCTCATCTCTCTACCAGTTTGTATAGCTGGCATCATTTATATACATTCCTATAAATTGACGATGTATTAAATAGTGTACACCTTGACCAAGTGGCTGCTTCTTCAGAGGCCTTTTGATCTGGTCTGACTCTGTTTGTAAGATTACTTGGGGCAATTAGGATAGAACTACATGAAAGTATGACCACAATATTTAACCCTTTCCCTGTTCTATGTTTATTCCAAGTTTTAATACCTACTAAATATTCATTATCAAAACAGCTATAAAGAAATACGGAAAGCGGGGCATTGTAGACATTTTAGAAAGTAACGTAACGGATCTATCAAATCCTATTAGCAAACAGAGTAGACCCTGATCAGACGGCTCCTATAGGAGCCGTCTGATCTGGGTCTACTCTGTTTGCAGATGCGTGAAAACACGTTTATATGAAAGAAAGGGTTAAGACATGAAGAAACCAACAATCAAGTTGGATATTTCATCTAATTAATCCATGAATATTTACGGATGAAATAATGACATAATGAATATTAATTTGATTGATGTTTATAATGCCATATGGACTCAGACAATTTGGCCATGGAGGAAACTATAAAATCATATCTATATCATGTCAAATGCAAAACAGAGCAGACACTGATTAGACGGCTCCTATAGGAGCCGTCTGATCTGGGTCTACTCTGTTGGCAAAAGTGTGAAAACGCATTTATATGAATGAAAGGGTTAAGCAATTGCAAACAGAGTATACCAAGATCAGAAGCTTCTGTAGGAACTGTCTGATCAGGGACTGTCCTGAGGAACTGTCTGATCAGGGACCGTCCTGCTGGCTTATGTAGTGTTAAGTTAACCCATTCCCTTATATTGACGACTTTTGATGACTCTGTAAGTCACTTTGTGAAACCATTGTGATAAATAGAGCATTTGCTCCTGTAGGAGCAAATGCTCTATTTATCACAATGATTTCAAACTACAAAATTCCAAAAAGATTCCTTTTCTTTAGATAATGGCCTTTTTCGGTACATTTATTGAAAGAAGTTGTATCTAAAAATAGCCTATCAGGGAAAGGGTTAATATGGATCTGAGTCTATAGTTTCTGCCATGGTTAAAATTTCCTTGTTCATAACATCATTATAAAACATTAGCTAATTAATATTCGTAGTCATTAATTCTTACATGAATATTCATCAGATAATGAGTTAGCCCATTACTCTATAAACATGCCTTTTAATGCCTTTGCAAACAGAGTAGACCCGGATTAGATGGCTATTTGAGGAGCTCTCTAATCTGGGTCTGTTCTGTTAGCTTATGAAATAATATACATGTAGATCTGACTCTACAGTTTCTGTCATGCTAAAATTTACCTTGATCCTGATCAAGACCGATATAATACAGTCGAAACAAGTAGATCAATAAAGAAAACAGACAACCGCGATCGGTGCTAGTGGTTATTTACACTACCTTTTCATTTTCTCATAAAACTTACCTTATTCATAGAGCAATTATCAAAAATTAATTAATATTCATGGTGTCATTATTTCTAATATGAATATTCATGGAGTAAAGGGTTAACAAAGCTCCCAATGTAGCTGCAAAAGGACAAGAGGTACCGATAGGGAACTGGCAACCAGTGTAAACCAAAATCAGTCCTGATATCACCCATAATAACAGTAAAATCCCTAATCAAATCAGCCCTGATATCACCCATAATAACAGTAAAATCCCTAAAAACCGGACATTAAATTTAGTATAAATATCGGTCTTGGGAGACAGGTGGCAGGGTGCAATTAATGTAGAAAGCTACTCTAGGAGATTTCTGCATGACTTACATCCTGCATTAAACAGCCACCTGCCTAAAACTACCTTCTTCTCTACTCAAGGGTTGGTTTTTAAAGGGGTTTACTGTAACCCTTTACTCAATGAATGTTCATGTAACAAATTAAAGACTGCAAGAATATTGGTTAGATTCATTTTTGCAATGGCACATCAACACAGGAAATTTTGGCCAAAGCAGAAACTGCAGTCATATCTATATTATTACATAAGCAGACTCTGACCAGACGGCTTCTACGGGAGTCATCTGATCTTGGTCTACTCTGTCTGCAAAGGCAGAGAAGGGCAAATTAATGGAGTAAAGGTATGATATTCTGTACGTGTGCATTGATCATATCAAACATTTCTGATGTGGAAGCGGATTTTAGTCTACAGTTTGAAAGCCCAAATACAAATTTTCCCTGATGATATACAGTAAACCCCCTCAAAACCTGACATTAAATTTGGTATAAATATCGGTCTTGGAAACAGGTGGCAGTTTAACCCATTCCCTCATAGGCTATTTTTAGACCCAACCTCTTTGAATAAATCTACTGAAAAGGAGCATTAACTAGAGAAAAGGAAAACTTTTTGAATTTTGTAGTTTGAAACCATTGTGATAAATAGAGCATTTGCTCCTATAGGAGCAAATTCTCTATTTATCACAATATTTTCAACAGGTGACTTTTGCAGAGGCATCAAAATGCGTCAGTATGAGGGAATGGGTTAATGCAGGATGAAAGTCATGCATAAAGCTCCTGTAGGAGCTTTCACCCTGCATCATTAAGCAACCTGCCTATAGTATCTAATTTCGCCTCTACTAGAATTCTGGTTTAGAGGGGTTTTACTGTATTATGCAGAAAAACTCAGCCACCGTGACAGCTGTTTTTGTCTACACTGAGAGCACAATGCTATATATCTAATTTTTCTCATAGCGTGTCTCAAGTCTGCAACAGTGAACAGTGCGTGATGAACACCAAGCTAGCTGACAACAAAGCATAATGGGCTTTAGTTTTCATAAGACATATCAAACAGAATATGCAACCTATGAAACTAGAACTATCACTAAAGGTGATGGAATACCCCCCGCTTAGCTGCCTTGATCGCAAATCAAAAGTTGTGCCACGGACAGACAAGCCATGGACAGAGAGACAGAAAGTTGTGCAACTGACAGACATGCCATGGACAGACAGACAGACCAACCAACCGACCAACACAATGACTCCTATATACCCCCTCTCAAATGATTGCGGGGATATAAAAATACAATGTAAACAACTCTATTTACAACCTTTACATGCAGTTCATGGATATTCATGAAGTCATGAATTCTTATATAAATATTCATGAGGTAAAGGGTTAAAAGATAAAAATAACTTAAAATGTATTGCCTGAAACAGAAAATCTGTTTTGTATACAGTAAAACCTCTCTAAACCAGATGCTAAATTTGGTATAATAATAAATATCGATTTTGGAGACAGGTTGCAACTTAATGCAGGGTGAAAGTCATGCTGAAAGCTCCTCTAGGAGCTTTCTGCATGACTTTCACCCTGCATTAAGCAACCACCATCCTAAAAGTATCTAAATTCTAATCTACTAGAATTCCGGTTTAGAGAGGTTTTACTGTATATACTAAGTGAAATGAAATAAAGAAGGCCACAACTCCTATATTGTTGTCAGACAATAGAAAAATTGCAGGTGCCTGTTATCCATTAGTAGGTATAATTAATGAGCTTTAACACTTTTCTTCATACAAATGCCTTTTCACACCTTTGCAAACAGAGTAGACCCAACTCCTGTGGGAGACATCTGATCAGGGTCTGATCTGTTTACTTATGGTATCATACAGATAACTGTCAACAATTTATACCAACACCTTTCAGTAAATTCACTGTTCTATAATTATTCCAAATTTCAATACCTACTGAATATTCATGGACAAAAATGAAATCTAAAGGAGCTGTCTGATCTAGGTCTACTCTGTTTGCAACTGTGTGAAAACATGTTTATATGAAGGAAAGGGTTAAACGGAGTAATCATAGAATAAATAATTAATTAAATTTGGTATAAAACTGCAAGATCAGTGATCTGGACAAACTGTTTTTGATGAACAGATAATCTAATTCTCTAAAACCCCAACAACTTTGGTTATCGGAGGTCTAACAAAAAATTGTGGTGGAAGGGTACAACACTACAGTGCGTGAATCTAGTTATAAGCACCTGCCACCATAGGGATCTGTGAAGCCAGGAACCACTTGAATTTTGAGTTCTTTGTACAGGTAGGTATCATTCAGAAGTCTACAACAGAGAGAAAATGGCAATAGCTATACAGAGAGAAAATGGCAATAGGTATACAGAGTCTGAAAATAATATGAGAACAGGAACCACTGTTATATGCACTTGTGAGTGACACTAAAGTTCCAGTGTTTCTGACAAGCCACAAAACATCACATAATGCATGCATTACAGAATGGGAACCACCACCAAGACACCATGGTTAGAGAATATGTATTGCATTTCACAGCCAAACAGTAAATGCTTTTTGACTCTCCCACATAGTAGTTGCTTTATAGGTTTATACATTAAATATATGTTTTATGCCTGAACTATTTGTTTAACATCTTTTCTATCACTGATTACAATGCCTTTGCAAACAGAGTAGACTCAGATCAGATGGCCTCTGTAGGAACTATCTGAACAGGGTATACCCTTTTCGCTTATGAAAATAATATAAATATGATTCTACAGTTTCTGCATTGCCAAAAAATCCTGTCTTCATGTTCTATTATAAACAAGATGTGTTTGTGAAACACTATGCCCCCTCATATATTTGACCTCTGACCTTGAAGGATGACAATGACCTTGACATGTCACCCCTCAAAATGTGCAGCCTCATGAGATACACAAGCATGCCAAATATCAAGTCTCTATCTCTACTGGTCCAAAAGTTATGGCCAATGTTAAAGTCGGCGATTTGACCCATATATTTGACCTCTGACCTTGAAGGATGACCTTGACACGTCACCCCTCAAAATGTGCGGCTTTATGAGATACATATGTATGCCAAATATCAAGTCTCTATCTATACTGGCTCAAAAGTTATGACCAATGTTAAAGTTGCTGACAAACAAACAGACAAACAAACAGATAGGGCAAAACAATATGCCCCCGACTATCGTCAATGGGGGCATAAAAATTATCTGATTAATATTTACGATGTCATTATTTCTCACATGAATATTCATGGAATAAAGGGTTAATCATCTAAACTGTAAAACTATACTCATAAACCTAGTACAGAACTAGTATGTGTCATATGTTATAAGGCAGTTTTGTGCGTTTTGCTATGCCGACAGTATTGCAAAGCCACAAACGGATAGTTCTAGGGAAAGACAAGCTTACATAATAATGAACACTTTATGTAGAGCTACAGATGAGTAGTATATACATGTCTCCTGTTTCTCAGTCACACCCAGTAATGTTGGTTTATATCTAAAGCTAGGCATAAAGAGGCGAATTTCAAATACTAAAATCATCTTTTCCTCAAAACATCATGTTATGACCATTTTCTATAACTCTTTGCATGTTAAGTAATATTTCATCTGCAACATTTGTTGTCTGCTTAAATTCTTAAATAAAATGTCTTAACCCTTTATGGAATATTTATGGAAGAAATAATGACATCATGAATATTAATTAGATTAATTTTTAAAATGGCATATTTACAAATGAAATGTCTGCCAAGGCACAAACTAGAGAATCAGATCTATATCATATCCATAAGCAAACAGAGCAGACCATGACCAGATGGCTCCTATAGGAGCCGTCTTATCTGGCTGTACTCTGTTTGCAAAGCCGTAGACAGTTTGTATCCTGGAGAAATTCCATATTATGCTACATCTCATCTGGATCTATGCTGTTTGCACAGGTATTCTGAGTTCAGCATGCAAAAAGTTAATGATCTCTTCAAGATGACTGTTGAAAACAGGTGAAATACAGTAAAACCCCTCTAAACCGGACATTAAATCTAGTATAAATACCTTTCTTGGAGACAGGTGGCAGCTTAATGCAGGGTGAAAGTCATGCAGAAAGCTCCTAGAGGAGCTTTCTGCATGACTTTCACCTTGCATTAAGCAGCCACTTGCCTAAAAGTATCTAAAGTCTTCTCTACTAGAATTCCAGTTTGGAGGGGGTTCTACTGTATATGAATATAATCTATGTATTAGGTACTCAATCGACTAATCTCAGCAAATCCAAACAGAGGGTGATTCCAGATGAGAACAAGGACAGGTTTGACTGAGATAGCTAGAAAATGTTCTCTAATCTTTATCCTGCTAAAGAAATTCTGATTAATATCTGAAAACAGCTTGGATCCAGATGAGCTTGGCGTATCGTCAGAATCCAAGCGGTTTGACGCTAGGTCATTACTTTCAACGAAGTAGGTCAAACTTCTTACAGACTGAACCCTTTACTCCATAAATGTGCCTTTCTAAGCTTTTGCAAACACAGAAGACCCAGATTAGACCGCTCCTGTAGGAGCCAACTGATCTGGGTCGGCTCTGTTTGTTTATGATGCTCACTAGATATGATGTATTATAGAAATGATTCTACAGTTTCTGCCATGGCCAAACAGTCCTGTGTGCAAATGATATTATAATAATAAATCATCATAATGCCAATATTTCTTGCATGGATATTCACTGAGTAATGGGTTAACGCTTTCCTCCATAAATACGCCTCTGTAAAAGTCATTTTTGAAACCATTGTGATAAATAGAGCATTTACTCCTATGGAGCAAATGCTCTATTTATCACAATGGTTTCAGAACCACAAAATTCTAAAACAATCCTTTTTTCTAGTTAATGCTCCTTTTTGGTAGATTTATTTAAAGAGGTTGGATCTAAAAATAGCCTATGAGGTAATGGGTTAAGAAGACATCATTTTGACAGCGGGATAAGGAATCAACTAGGCCTCTCATCCGGAGCTCTAATAGCAGTGACAGTGTAACTGATATGTGCTTCTTATAACTTATATGAAACTTTTATCATATAATGAGTTGTGTACTCATCATAATCTAGACTGTGTGTGGAGTATAACCCACTGCAAGCAAAAGCTTTTGCCTGCTTTAATTCTATAGGTACAGCCATACATTTGTCTTTCAAATCTTTTAAAAAAAACTTAATCATAGTCCATTTTTCTTCCATTTTATGTAAAAAAAATAAAGTCAAAGTGTGAATAGTTTGATCCTAAACAGATGCTGAAACAGCGTCTTATCTAAATCTCATCTGGATCTAAATCTTTGCATACTTTAACCATTTCCCTCACATAACCTTTGCATACATAGTGGATCCAGATCAGACAACTGTGATAGGAGCTGCTTGACCTGGGCCTGCTTGGTTTGCTTATCAAATAATAATAGACCTGACACTAGTCTCTACAAGAACTAAAATTACTGTGTAAATATGCCAATAAAACAATTAATATAATAAATATTCATGATGTTATTAAGGTTTAACTCAAGGATTAACTAAAAACGTCCATAAGAATACATAATAGATTTCGAAATTTGCAACTATTTTGGTACCCCAATAGAAGCAAAATTAGTAAAAAGAGGAAAGAGTTATTTGAGCAACTTGTTAGTTACAGAATCACTGCACCATAATGTTCTTTATACCAAGGTAACAAGAAAAACTACAAAATCTTATAACCTTCCTTTATGAGGGTCCGCAAACCCTGGCAGAATTTCAATACCTAGTTTCCTCAAATAACTGCCGTTGATTTGCCTGCAGATATAAGTCATCAATGAATCCATTATCAACCCTTTCTCTGTTCTATTTTTATTCCAAATTTCAATACCTACTGAATATTCATGGACAAAATAGTTTAGATGAAATATAGAAGGTGGAATATTGTAGCCATCTTAGAAAGTAAAGAAACAAATATTTTAAATTTCACTAGCAAACAGCATACCCTGATCAGACAGCTCCTATAGGAGCTGTCTGATCTGGGTCTACTCTGTTTGCAAATGCGTGAAAACACGTTTATTTGAAGGAAAGGGTTAACTTCTAGAATGCAGCAAACAAGTGATGTGTTATTTGAAAACAGTGTAAACACAGATTAGAGAGCTCCTACAGGAAACTCCTGGTCAAGATCTACACTGTTTGGTATGCTTGATTCTTTCCAACTCATTTTACTGATTTGACCATACTGTTAATGAATGGACCATTCCATGTAGGAAATTCAGCACTTAATGGATCAAGGTAGGAAAACATGGCTTTGGTAATGAATTCTCCAGATGTCAGTGTCACCAATCATAATAATCTAACAATAGGTTTTTGAAGATATACTGTTTTTGTACACTGACATCAACCACTCTAGAAATCTGGCTAAATTAGATTTTAACAAATTAAAACTGTCCTATTTGGACGATATATTTGATAATCATAAGTTTCACCATCCTTGCAATCAGGGTCTGTTCTGTTTGCTTGCAGTATGTTACATATTTGATCTTCTACTACTTGCCATGGCAATAATTTCTTTACTTTACCTTTCAAATACAAGATCTAAATTAACCAATATTAATAATGAAAATTAAATGTGGTGTAGTTTTATGTTTCGGCCTGGTAGGTATAATTCAAACATGACTATGAAAGACACAATGCATGAGAATCTTTTTCATAATGTTCAACAATTAATCGAGGGATTATGGAAGAATTTTATACCCTTTCTTTCATACAATGCCTTTTCATACATGTGTATACAGTGTTAACTATGATCAGATGTCTGATCTACTGTTTGCATATGAAATTATAATAGATCTGACTTAACAATACTAAAACATCCTGTGTACATATGCCATTATAAAAGTTCAGCAACATGGAAAGAGTTAATCAACATACATGTTAGTTATTTACATGTGTTAAACTCGCTATCTGAAAACAATATGCAGGTGAAAGAAATGCATCCAATCTTTAACATTCATTTAGACATTTGAATTTCACTAGACGGTTTGCAACTGTTTAAGCATTTATTAACATCATTAAACACATTATATACTAACCCATTCTCTCAGGAATATTCAGTAAGAAAAAATGAAGTGGAATTTTTATAACGGCATTGTGAACAAAAAGAATATCTTACCATGGCGGAGATCTATAAAATCGTTATTAAATTCTATCATCCTCCAAAAGAGCAGACCCTTATCAGATGGATCCCCCTGGAGCTGTCTGATCGGGGACTGCTGTATGCAAAGGCGTGAAAAGGCATTTCTATGACATAAATGGTTAAGTATAGAAAACAAATTTCAACAAACACTTACTTTCCATCCACTGCATTTACGTTTACTGCATCAATTCCGAGCAAATCAAAAACATGGAGCATTCGAGTACGTCGCTCCGGCCGCCGTTCTAAATTTATCATATACACCTGGAAATTGGAATATGACAAAGAACAAACTTTCCTGTGAACATCTCTGAAAAAGTCTTCCTTTCAAGATATCTGCATAAATACATATTCAAAAAAAATCCAAACTGTTTGCAATAGGTAATCACAAGGAGGACATAGGCAAGCAGTGTAGACGCAGTGTCTGCAGTGTTCGCTGACAAGCAGTGTAGACCCAGTGTCTGCAGTGTTCGCTGAACCAATTGATGTCCATGGCTTATACCAGCCAATACTTTGTTTGCTTTGCCCCCTCAACATGAACTAGAAGATTGTGTCTGTAAGACACAGCGATGCCCCCCGTGGTGGTGCTTGCCTAGCTGCATGTAAAATTCATAAGTCATTTGACCTTGACCTAGGGCTTGCGGGCAGCATGGGCTGGGTGCTCAATGAAAGAATGGATGGTGTTTAATGTGTATATGCAAGTCCATGCCAATAGCTATAGTGGTTAGTGAGATATAAGAAAATGAAAAAACTGCACTTAAAAGTATGACAGAAGGACTGACAGACAGACAGATGGATGGACGGAAAGACAGGTGCAAAACATAATGCCCCCTGACTATCGTCAACGGGGCATGAAAATGAATGGGTTACAAAACAAGATCTGGGTGGATTTTCCTTCAATAATATGGGCATAAATGGTTTTATGATAGCAAATCTGACCTTGAAATAAGTGACCAATAAAATAAAAATTACAACTTGTCTCAGAAAACGTGACTTTGAGAGGTGGAGTGTGGCATACTAATATGCTATGAGCTAACACTCTACCAACTGTGCTATACAGTCAGATCTCTCATCTTGATCCAAACTGCTTGTATAGATTATTACAAAATAGCTAACAGATAGTTTGTACACATATCCATTTTTCACTTATCCATCAATACATACCTGGTCAAATCCTAGTTTGTCTTTAGGCTTAAAAGGTGGCAATGATATATGTGGAGAGTTGTGTAACCCCCTTCCTTCCACTGCAAACATTTAAAACACATGTATCAGATTCTTAACTCTTTCCTTCATGAATATTCATGTAAGAAATAATGATGTCATGAATACTAAGTAGACAAAGTAGTAACCCTTTCCCTGTTCTATGTTTATTCCAAATTTTAATACCTACTGAATATTCATGAACATAATAGTTATAAAGAAATACGGAAGGTGGAACATTGTAGCCATTTTAGAAAGTAAAGAAACGGATGTATCCAATTCTATGAGCAAACAGAGCAGACCCTGATCAGACGGCTCCTCTAGGAGCCGTCTGATCTGGGTCTGCTCTGTTTGCAAATGTGTGAAAACAAGTTTATATGAGGGAAAGGGATAATAGCACATAGATACAGGAATGGCTGGCCATCACAGAAACTGAAAAATCATGCCTATATTATGTCATAAGCAAACAAAGCAGACCCTGATCAGACGACTCCTATAGGAGCCGTCTGATCAGGGTCTACCCTACTTGCAAAGGCGTATTTATGGAGTAAAGGGTTAAAAAAGGACTGCAACTCTTTACATGCTAAGCGATTGTTGTCCCCCAAAAAGTGTTGTCTCTCCTATACTTCTGAAAGTTACGTTTTTTCTGTCAATTCTCTTCACAAATGTGGTCAGAGCGTCAAAAAGTTTGGATCCTGATGAAACACCATTTATTAAGCATCTCATCTAAATCTAAACTGTTGGCATCTAGGTAATCATAAATTTACTGCCAGCAAGCAAAGATCATTGTGATAACCATTGTGATAAATAGAGCATTTGCTCCCATGGGAGCAAATGCTCTATTTATCACAATAGTTTCAAAACTACACCATTCTAAACTTTTTCTTTTCTCTAGTAAATGCTCCCTTTCAGTAGATTGATTCGAAGAGGTTGTGTCTAAAAATAGCCTATGAGGGAAAGGGTTAAACTATTTTGATTGTCTAATTGTGGGTAATGGCAGATAATAGCAAATTTAAAATAAGTACTTTCTGCCTTTTACATCAAACATTATTTTGTTGGTACATTGTACTCATTAGAATTCAACCTCAACCAGGCAATAGAGGATTGAAAGATGTTGTCTTAACCCATTACCTCATAGGTTATTTTTAGACACAACTGCTTTGAACAAATCTACGGAAAAGAAGCATTTACTAGACAAAATAATTCTTTTTAGAAAAGTGAAGTTTTGAAACCATTGTGATAAATACAGCATTTGCTCCTATGGAGCATGTGGTCTATTTATCACAATGGTTTCAAAAAGTGAGTTTTACCGTGGCTTCAAATGCCAACAATATGTGATTAAAATAATATGAGATTAAAATAATTGTACAGTAACTATGCTGTGTTTTAGTATTCATCGAAGTGAGGCTAAATTTTAACCCTTTCCCTGTTCTATGTTTATTACAAAGTGCAATACCTACTGAATATTCATTGACAAAATAGCCATATTGAAACATGGAATGTGGAACTATTGTAGCTGTTTTAGAAAGTTAAGAAACAGACATATCATATTATATTGGCAAACAGAGTAGACCCTGATCAGACGGCTCCTCTGGGAGCGGTCTGATCTGGGTCTACTCTACTCTGTTTGCAAATGCGCAAAAACAGGCTTGTATGAGGGAAAGGGTTAAACAAAGCACAGCATGCAGATGCTTTCTATGAATATCATTGTGTTTTAAAGGGCAATGACAGAGTAATAGCCATAACCAGACTGTAGCCATCGTAATGACTGATCAAAAGATGCTTGTGCTATTAAGAAGAGAACACTGAGTTTGGAAAAAGTGACATGGCCCAGAACTACTGTCTGACAGATGCAATATTGCTGGTTATCCAAGTTGGCCAAGATTTCATTCCTGCGCAATAACTGACCAGTTCATGTGATGATTGGTCAAAAGGTTCTCATGCTATTGAGAGGACAACAACAATTTTTGGAAAATCTGAAAATCAAAGGGTCATATCCCATGACTGAATATCAATGGTTATCAAAATTGGCTGAGATATAGTACCAGTGAAAATACTTCCCAAGTTTAGCAATGATTCATATGCTAATGAGATGACAAGGTATGGGATGGGACTTGATGAGACAAATAGTGTGATTCCAGTATAGCCCTCCCCCTTTAACTTTGTACAGTTGGGGTTATTGTATAACACATGAGGGTGCCAATGCTCATGTGTCCAGTTGTAACCCTTGTGATGGTGAACAAATGTGCAAAGTTTCACAAGATTTGCATGAAAAGTAAAGAAGTATAGCCAATGTTTAAGTTTCCTGATGACAATGACAAAGATGATGACGACAACAATGGTGATGGTTGCTGGAGTTAGGACAATAGCTCATATTTTTTTCTTTGAATAACAGACGAGTTAATAAAAGAAAATAAGTACATACATACCTATATAATCTATTCCTGGGCCCATATCTGGGTTATGTAAATCTGAAAATAAGAGATTAACACTTAGCAAACTACAGATAAATTTCTGATCACCTTTGAAAACAGTTTTGATCCATGAGATGCTCAACCCATTCCCTGTTCACTATTTAATTATGAATTAAGTATGAATTAGTTGCACCAATAATATTACTTCTAGAGATTAATGTTTCTAATGGCATATGAACACATGATATTTTTGCTCAGGCAGAAACTGTAGAATTAGATCTGTATTATAACAAAAGCAAATAGAGATGACCCTGATCAGACGGCTCCTTTGCAAATGCATGAAAAGGTGTTTATATGAAGGAAAGGGTTAAAACAGAGAGGTTAACCCTTTCTCTGTTCAGTATTTGGTAAGAAGTAATGACATCATGAATATTTATTAGCAGAATGTTTATAACCCTTTCCTCCATAGGCTATTTTTAGACCCAACCTCTTTGAATGAATCTACCCAAAAGGAGCATTAACAAGAGAAAAGGAATTTTTTTTAGAATTTTGTAGTTTGAAACCATTATGATAAATAGAGCATTTGCTCCTATAGGAGCAAATGCTCTATTTATCACAATGGTTTCAAGAAGTGGTTATTACAGAGGCGTAGAAAGGCGTATTTATGGAGGAAAGGGATAACGACATATGTAAACGTGAAATATTTGGTATTGGTAGAAATTGTAGTCAGATCTACATTATTTCATAAGCAAACAGAGCAAACCCTGATCAAACGGCACCTACAGGAGCTGTCTGATCTGGGTCTACTCTGTTTGAAAATGTGTGAAAATATGTTTATATGAAGGAAAGGTTTATAACTCGCATCTCATCAAGGTCTTAACTCTTCAACACTCTGAAATTGTTTTTTTAAACAATAAGGAAAATGTCTGCTTTAACTCCTATAGGAGCTGTCTTCTGGGTCTTCTCTGTTTGCAAAGGGGTGGAAAGGTGTATTTATGGAGTAAAGTGGTCTATAGCGAACGTCATGGCCTAATGCAGAAAAAAGTAATGCAGAAAACTCCAAATAGAAATGTGTCTTTCACTTTTTTCCTGCATGGACCTACCTATCCAGATAATTTACAATCAGACTACTTCTAAAGAGTTTCTTTTCATATTAAAAAAGATTCCACTTTACAATTTCTGTCACTGTAAATAGAGTTGGGCTTGTAAACGTTCCTATTAATACTGCAAATCACTCATGTTCTTAGCCCTTAACCTGATAGAGACACCTTATGATGCCTTTTCAAACTGAGTAGACCCAGATCCAATGGCTCCTGTTTGGGAATTCTGCAGCTTCTGCCATGGTTGAACATTCATGCAATACTATGAAAAAATCAGCTAACTAATATTTATGATGTCATTACTATTTAAATGAATAATCAAGAGGTGATGGGTTTGAAGACAGATGATAGCTTAACCCTTTTTCTCCATGAATATTTATGAAAGAAATAATGACGTCATGAATATTAATTACATAAATTTGTTATACTAATGCTTGGACACAGAAATTTTTGGCATTGGCAGAAACTGTAGAACCATATCATAAGCAAACAGAGCAGACCCTGATCAGACAGCTCTTATAGGAGCTCTGTTGACTCTGTTTGCAAAGGCGTAGAAAGGAGTATTTTTGGAGTAAAGGGTTAATGAAGGATATCAGTTATGCTAACCTGCATTAAGCAGTTGCCTGTTTTTTAAAGATGCCCAGGTTTTCCATTAATCATTCACTCCATAGAAATGTCTACTGGCACCTTTTCAAACAGAGAAGGCCTAGATCAGACAGCTCCTGTAGGAGCTGTCTGATCAGGGTCTGCTCAGTTTGCTTATGAAATAAAATCGATCTATTTCTGCAGTTTCTGATATGTTAAAAGTTCCCTTGTTCATGATGACAGTATGAAAAGTCATCTTATAAAATTAATATTCATTATCAATATTTATTTCTTACATGAATATTCATGGAGTACGGATTTATGTAACTGTTATGACAAAATAGCACATGCCTCAAACTGTATACTTCATACATGAAACCATTCACAACAAGGATATAGAAAATGCATTTCCCAGTATTTCCTTGTCATTCTGACATGCTATTTCAAATGGAAAATATCTTTTAACTACTACTGAACAAAAGTACAGTCTGCTAAAACTTTGATCTGGAGTAAATTTAAGAAGCTTCTGATTCCTTGATGATTTTGAGAAACCACTGACCAAGTGTTAGACAGATTGGATTACATCGAATAACTCGTCATCTAAACTGGGTCCAGGCTGTTTGCAAATGCATGTCAGGTCACACTTTGCAGTTTCAGGGTTAAAATTCTCTCAGGTTTGTGTATCTAAATGGCTTCAACAATATCATAAATTCAATCCTCTTGTCAATGTGAAGCCTTATGCATCAACACACATATATAGGTTACATGTGACCATGTATTTCAAACACTCCTATGAAAAAAACAGCATGTGCCTCAAACAATATTAACCCTTTCCTCCATAGGCTATTTTTAGATCAAACTACTTTGAATAAATCTCCTATCGGAACAAATGCTCTATTTATCACAATGGTTTCAAACCACAAAATTCTAAAATTTTACTTTTCTCTAGTAAATGCTCCTTTTGGGTAGATTAATTCAAAGAGGTTGGGTCTAAAATAGCCTATGGAGGAAAGGGTTAAACAAGGCTTACCCAGAGTAAGTTTCTTACCAAGTATATCCATTTGAAGGGATACAAACTGTTCCTTGTCAATGTCCATAGTGTAGAAATCATCAAGGGGAACCAGCAAATGACCAAAGAATTCACTATTCAACACATACATAGGAACACCAGCCTGTATATGATAAAAACAATACTTATAACACTGATTTCCATGAATATTCATGTAAGAAATGATGACATCATTAATATTAATAAAAATTAACCAATATTATAGCAGATCGACACAGGAAGTTCTGACCATGACAGAAACTGAAATTGACAACTAGAATCTATCTGTGACAACCTACCACTACATATACATTAGAATCTATCTGCGACAACCTACCATTACATATACATTAGAATCTATCTGAATTGACAACCTATCACTACATATATATTAGAATCTATCTGTGACAACCTACCACTACATATACATTAGAATCTATCTGCGACAACCTACCATTACATATACATTAGAATCTATCTGAATTGACAACCTATGACTACATATATATTAGAATCTATCTGAATTGACAACCTACCACTACATATATACATTAGAATCTATCTGAATTGACAACCTACCACTACATATATACATTAGAATCTATCTGTGACAACCTACCATTACATATACAATTAGAATCTATCTGTGACAACCTACCACTACACATACATTAGAATCTATCTGAATTGACAACCTATCACTACATATACAATTAGAATATATCTGTGACAACCTACCACTACACATACATTAGAATCTATCTGAATTGACAACCTACCATTACATATACATTAGAATCTATCTGAATTGACAACCTACCACTACATATACATTAGAATCTATCTGAATTGACAACCTACCACTACATATACAATTAGAATCTATCTGTGACAACCTACCACTACATATACATTAGAATCTATCTGTGACAACCTACCACTACATATACATTAGAATCTATCTGAATTGACAACCTACCACTACATATACATTAGAATCTATCTGTGACAACCTACCACTGCATATACATTAGAATCTATCTGAATTGACAACCTACCACTACATATACAATTAGAATCTATCTGAATTGACAACCTATCACTACATATACAATTAGAATCTATCTGAATTGACAACCTATCACTACATATACAATTAGAATCTATCTGTGACAACCTACCACTACATATACAATTAGAATCTATCTGTGACAACCTACCACTACATATACAATTAGAATCTATCTGTGACAACCTACCACTACACATACATTAGAATCTATCTGAAGTCGCCAAACATTTTTTAATCACAGGAGTGTTAAAAAACAAAATGTTCCTTAATTTAGGCGAAAGCAATGCAGAAAGCTCATATATTACTTTTGACCTGCATTAAGCTACCACCTACCTTACAGACCCATAATTAGACACCTTTTTGATGGTCGCTTAAAACGTGTTTGATTGTACTCTTTATTTCCTCTGTTTACAGAAGTTTCCATATACCTGACAAATTGACATGAGAAACAACCTGTCCAACATTTTAAAACACTTATCAAATAACTTGAGAACCAATTTCACCCTACATAGACTGAACTGAAAGTAAAATAGGATCTGCTATTAAAGGATATTTTCAGTCAATTGTGTCCCCCCAAAAAAAACACAACAACAACAAACAAAAAACAACAACAAAAAAACAACAACTAATAATCAGAACTGGCATGCCTTTTTACAACTTTCCTGTCAATTGACTATGGTTGGGAACAGAGATTTTTTTTACACATAGTGTTCCTCACCTTTGCAGCGTTAATAGCGAAAATGATAATGTCATCCATGGCCTTGTCGTAGTTCTCTGACGGATGGTATGACAAACGCTCTACAAAAAATAACAACATCAGTGATAATATTATGAAATACTACTGATAAAGTTAAAAGTTACTCAGAACGTATAACAATTGTAGACTGATGGCTGTATCAGAACCTTGTCAACTGATCCTTATTCTGCCAAGAACGACCTGGCGTGCATTTGAAACAAACATTAGTATAAGTACAATCCAGAAAACTGATTCTTTAGCCCATAACCCTTTACTCCATGAATATTCATCTAAAATGGCATCATGAATATTAATTGCTATAATATCACATGGACACAGAGATAGTTGGCCAAGGGAGAAACTGAAGAATCATAATTATCTATATGATCATAAGTAAACAGAGCAGACCCTGATCAGGCGGCTCATATAGGTGTCTTCTGATCTGAGTCTACTCTGTTTGCAAAGACGTAGAAAGGTGTATTTATGGAGAAAAGAGTTAACCTGCTGAAAACAATGGCTCCTCCCTTTCTGAATACATGTACAGTAAAACCCCTCTATACCGGACGTTAAATTTTGTATAAATATCGGTCTTGGAGACAGGTGGTAGCTTCATGCAGGGTGAAAGTCATGCAGAAAGCTCCTAGAGGAGCTTTCTGCATGACTTTCACCCTGCGTGAAGCAGCCACCTGCTTAAAATATCTAAATTCTTCTCTACTAGAATTCCGGTTTAGAGGGGTTTTACTGTACATGTATAAACAAACAACTAAACCAAAATGTATCACTACAGAAACTTATTTTTCTGACAAACAGTGCAGGTCCTGATCAAAGGGTTCTCTGAGGGGCCCTCTGATCTGGGTCTGCACTGTTTGCAATGGTGTTATTTACATCATTTCTATAAAGGGTGAGTGCATCATGAATATTACTAGATGATTTTTTACCATGGCATATTAATACAGGACATTTAAATTATTACAGAAACTGTAGAATCTGATCTACATTTTTCCATGAGAAAACTGAGCAGACCTTTATCAGATAATTCCTACAGGAGCCAATTGATCTGAGTCTACTCGTTTGCATAGGCATTAATTACAGTAAAGGAGTTGATAACAATGAAGTTTTGGCTCATTACAGAGGGGAACATTATTTAACATTCTGCATGACGCTCACCTGAAGCTACATACTTCATGCATATCAACAATACAGTGTGCACCATGGGAACCTGGAAAAGGCCCGTCTTTTCTCGCTCCAAAATCTCAAAGTACTCTGGCACCCTCTTGTAGTATCCAGTATCGCTCATGCCGCCCCAGAAGTTGGAGTATGTGTTTCCCACACTAGCATTCATCATAGGCGCCACTATTGTCCTTGGTAAAGAAAAATCATTCATTCTTTCATTTAGGGAAATAAGTTCACTAAAAATATCAGGTACTCAATTCATCTTTTCTCAACCAAATCCTATATTGGGCATATTCGTCATTTCTTAATTGAATTAAATACTAAGCATATTTCAAATAATAAAATTGGTATTTCTCAACCAAACCCTATACTGTGACCACTTTTTAGATTGCTCACAATATGATAGAGAAATACAGAAGCTAATATTGGCTAATAAAGGTTTAATTCAAGAATTTTGCCTGTGCCTTTGGTTAATATGTCCTTTAGAAACAGTGTAGACCTAGATGAGAATCTTAGGGAACTTCTAGCTGGAATCCCCAATTAATATTGTTACGCTCCAGTATCTAGCGGGAGCATAGGGGTACACATTTTATACTCGTCTCTTATTCACTCTAATTTTCTAAGGGAATCAAAATATACCCGAGCCAGTTCTCAGTTCACACTTTTAATTGTGCGCTCTACCTCACAAAATTCAACTAATAACTATAGGCATCTGATATATTCACTCTTCACACATGCTGAGTTCCCATTTAAGGTATAATATGGGCTTAGGGTAGGGTATACGTGGCGACCTGTGGGCTTGTATTAAAGATATAAAGTTCAAACTGATAAGATCTAAACTAGATCTAGATCATACGTCAATAAGTGCTAACAGTGCACATTAATTAAGTTCCCATTATAGAGGAAAATACAGTAGATTTATATCCATAAAATGTCTGACTCTCGTAATAAATACTCTAAAAAGTCGTAATTTAATAAATAATGGAAAGTTCTGTAACTAAGGCTTTAATAGTCCAATGTAACTGATGCTGTATAAATATAACACGTACGTAAGATTAACTTAGGCGGCTCAGTTTGAGAATTAAAAATAACGGCGTCCGTAACCAAAAGGATGATAACTGAAGTGAGCTCCCGAATGAAAAAGTCGGGTCTTTATATACTGTTTGGGAGATGCACCCCAAAATCTGGTCACAAGTGACCCGATTCTTGGTCACTGCGCCCAAATATTGGGGCGATGACATCACGTTCTACATGACGTCAACAAATGTGACCAAATATTTGGTCACACTCGCTAACGTCGGAGTAGAATGAAATGATACACAAAATGGCGGACACTAAACTGGATAAACCTTCGCCGTAAAGAGTGGATTTTAATACCTGTGGACGACTTGAATTGAACTGTTATCAAGATGAAGTGAAGATAAGGGTTGATGCTGAAGTTTTATAAAGTACCCGCGGCTAAACAGTAGAACCCGGATGCCTAGCAATTGTGTAAACACACGTCACTTCCACTGGCACAGCATCAGTCTACACAGGATAGAACACTAACATAAAGTAGCGGTTTCCTAAGGAAATACTTTACAGGTACCGTATTTAAACTTGACATACATGCAGTTAAAGAATAAGGACTGGGAATATAGTACATAGTCAAAATAAATCAAGCGGGAGGAACCACACGGGACATAACACAGTTCCAAAAGATCGTAAAACAGCAGCGTTGTCGGTATATGTTGAAGTAATTTCAGCATGAACCGAGCGCTACCGCAGGTCACCACATTACCCCCCTCCAACAAAGGCAAAGCTCCGACTGCCTTAAGTTAAAACAATCACATATAAACAAATCTGTTAAAGTCAAAACACTAAGAAGGCACGTTTAGCCTTAGTCTATACATATGAGCAGTCTGTTAAAGTCAATACGCTACAAAGGCACACTAAGCCTTAATACATCTATTCACTTGAAAACTTAAAGTCCGAAAGGTTAACTGAAGCATAATGTCTTAATCACAACACGTGAGTCACTGGATGAAGTCCTTCTTCAAAATTGTCAATAATACTCCCACATATAAACCAATATTTGGTCAATTAAAGTCATTATGGAGCTATTACGTTTAAGTTTGAATGTCAAGATATCCTGTAAACAGTTCAGTGTCTACGTGGCTTAGTGACCACACTTTTTGGTCTCTCCCTCATCTCTGGCTCTGGAACGTCTCTGGCCCGTCGGGGTTGTAATGATCTATTCATTCTTTCTATCTCTTCCACCATCTTGGTCAGCGTCGCCCCCTGGCAGCGTATTGCTCGCGAATTTCGGTCAATGGCTTCTGCTATTGTTTTTGCCGCCTCCGTGATTGCCTTGACAACACGGTCAGTATCCATGCCTTCTGGTCGGCTTCTCTTGGGGGAGTCCGTGGTAACCTCGTCGTTAGCCGGCCTCTTTCTGGACCCGTGTTGTTTTGGCGTTGCCGGTTTTACTGTATCAGCTTCTATGGTAAGGGGATCTGTCACATCTATATTAGGGAGGAGCTGGGCCATTATATCCTCAGTGCTGATGGGGTTGTTTTCGTCCAAGACAGGTGTGCTCGCATGTGAGGTGACCTTAGGCGGAACATTTTGTGCTATGACTGGCATAGACAGCAAGGAGTTGGTAATCCCTTGGCTGGATAAGTTCACCTGCACTGTTGAGGGCCTAGGTAGGGGTGGTGAGGGCCTTTTCCTAACTGGAGTGGATACCCGGGTCATAGGCCATGGTCCTGGTCTACTCGGTACCGGCATCTGGGTGACTTGGCCCTGTTGCACACTAGGAGGCATTGGAAAAATCTGCTGGCCAGCTGGTGTCAGAGTACATATTGGTGGTACAAAGGCTGGACCTGACCATGTGTTAGTCCGTGGCAGATGAGGGGCGGATGGACAGGGCTTCGGGAGGGCAGATGTCGTTGTCTGTTGGATTGCTATCCCAGATGGGGATCGGAAGGTCAATTCTGGAGTTGTTAAGTGCTCTTGTAAAACAGGTTGCGGTGCCAAATGGTTCATGGGTCGGTGGACAGGGCTCACCAGCAAGTCAAATTCAACATCTGACATGTCGTCATCATCGTCGCCATACTCCGATGGCTCGTCGGATCCTGGTGCCCGCTTGGCGTACCACTGGGCCGATTCCTCCTTGGAAAGAACCCGCATGTATCCAGCATTGAAGTCCGTGGGTGTCTTGGATACCGTCAAGTATGGTCGGTGATCGAGGATACCGTATTCTTTAGTCAGCTTTACGTGCCTGCTGTAGTTGGTCACGTGGCGGTACAGAGCTGCCTGGTCCACGCACCTGAAAAGACATAAGGTGCAGGAAAAGGGAACCTCGTCAAGGGGGACGTGATGCTTCAACAGGTGGTGGACTAATCTGCTGCGCCGGTCGATCCTTGTAACCCCAAAGTCTTGGCATCGTCTGCACTGGTAAGCTCTTCCACGTCTGGCGCCTACTTGGTTCATAGTCTGGAATAAACAAACCCAAACGCTGATTATATATCTTGTCTTATTTCTTTGTAGGCCGCCACAAACCTTGATTGATATTGGATAGGACCACAGGACTGCCTAGGATTCCATAACAAGAGAATACAATTTATGTTTAGTGACTGTTTATTTTGTTTTTAGTTTCCGTCGTAGGGACTTTCACTTAAACACGTAAGGATTAGTTATGCTTAATGTTTTCAGGTAACAGTCTACTCTAGGTAAGTAATGAAATGTCAAACTGCTTCAAATATGTCACAGCAAAATACTAATAAAGAACATTAAACACTGTATTGTTTTGTTTTACTTTTCTCCCTATAAAACGCATTATATCTTGCTTGGTCGCTTTTTGATCAGCCTCTGCATGGCTTGACGGACCCATCTTGGGGGATTTCGACCTTCATAGGGTTTAAGTTTATTATGATGGACTGTTTTCCTTGAACCATTTATATCTGTCTGAATGACTATGGTCAGATCTGTTTTCACTTCAGTCACAAGGAAAGGACCCTGGAATGTCTTTTCCAGTTTTGGCGCTACTCCTAGCTTTCTCGCCTCTTGCAGACACCATACCACTTCGCCGATTTTATACTGATGAAAGTTGAGTTTAGAATCATAGATCTCTTTACTCCGCTTGCAGCTCTGACCAAGATAATTTCTTGCCAATCTTTGGGCAAGCAACATCTTCTCTTGTAGACCATCCACATAATCACAATATGAAGAATGTTCCTCTTTTGTCAGCTGCTCATGCCCGTAGATAACTTGCGAAGGGAGTCGAATTTCACGGCCGAGATTCAGAAGATTAGGGGTCAGTCGAGAAGATTCGTTTGCGGTTGAATTGTATGCACCCGCAATACATCCGAGATGTAAATCCCAATCTTCCTGCTCGTCAGCCAAATATGCTTTTATCATTTTTAACATGGTCCTATTGAATCTTTCTGTTTGGCCATTTCCTTGCGGGTGCCGTGGGCTTGTTCTTGATTTCTTTATCTCCAGCAACTTGCAAAGGTCCTTGAAAATTCTACTCTCAAAAGTACGTCCCTGATCACTATGAATGGTTAGGGGTGTTCCCCACCTGGAAAGGATTACATTTAAGATTGTATCTGCACATTCCTCTGCTGTCTGGGTTTGAACTGGGATGACTTCAACATACTTGGTGAAGTGGTCTGTAAGGACCAAAATGTAACGGTTGTCTCTTGGTGTCTTTGGGAAAGGTCCGACATAATCTATGGCCAAAACATCCCATGGAGCTCCAGTCCTCAGGGTACCAAGTGGTGCCTTTGGGTTCTTGTTCAGCTTCTTATCTGCAGCACAGATATCGCACATCCTGACATAGCTTGTTATTTCTGCTTTCATGTCAAACCAGTAGTAATTTCTGGAGGTCTTTTCTTTGGTCTTTTTCACTCCAAGGTGGCCAGAGATAATGGAGTCGTGCATCTGGTGCAATATCTCTCTTCGCAATGTCCTTGGAACAATCAACTGCCAGTATGCATCACTACCATTTTCCTTTCTGAACTGTTTGAACAGAACCCCATCTTTTAGAGCGAGTGAGTCCCAGATTATCCAGTAGTGTCTGGTGGCTCTATCCTCTAATGCTATATCAGGGCTGATTGGTCTCTTACCTTCTTTCATGGCCTTCAGAATGGTTGCAATAGACTCGTCTTTCATTTGCTGCTTTGCAATTTCTTCTGGTGAGAGAATCCAGGCCCAGTTACAGATAGGCTTTGCAACACTGTCTTTTGCGACATCTGGTTTTGTAGAGGGACCAGCACTAGGCTCGTCATACTTGCTATCGGATTCGATACTTCGCAGCTTGGACTTCTCAGCTGGATCCTTGGCCGCAACATTTGATGAAATACTATTTGATTTAATCTGTTCTTTTGTTTCCCATGGGAACTCAAGTAGCATGTCCTCAGCTCTCCTGCGACATTTCTTACAGGGACCACATTTCAGGGGCTCACTCGTGTCTACCTCTGCACAAGAACAGTCCCTAGGGGTAGGGCATCTAGATAACGCATCGCAATGGCCCTGTTTACTGCCTGCTCTGTACTCTATGTTGAAGTCATACTGTGCAAGTATCTCGAGCCATCTCGCTATCTTTCCGCTAGGCTCCTTCAGACTAAAAAGCCAAACTAGGGCTTGATGATCTGTTCTTACTGTGAACTTTCTTCCCAGGAGGTATTGTCTATAATATTGTACGAAAAAGACGACAGCTAAAAGTTCCTTTTCAGTGATACAGTAATTTCGTTCCGCTTTATTCAATGCTCTACTGGCATAAGAGATGACCCTTTCTCTTTCTTGCTGTATCTGCTGCAATACTGCCCCTATACCTAAGCCAGAGGCATCTACGTCCAAAAAGAAAGTCCCTGCGTCATTTGATGGGTAACCCATGACTTCTGGACTTACAAGTGCCTCTTTTATATCTCTAAAAGCTCCTTCACATGCCTCACTCCAAATGAATTCTTTCCCTTTCTTTGTGAGATCGATGAGCGGCCTCGCAATCTTTGCAAAATCCTTGATAAACCTCCGATAGTAGGAGCCTGTAGCAACAAATTGCTTCACCTGCTTTGCAGTTGCTGGTGTTGGCCATTCAAGGATCTTGAAGACATTTGTTGGATCGGGTTTTATCCCTTCTCCTGATACGACATGGCCTAAGAACACCACTTCAGTTTGGAGTAGTCTACACTTCTCTGGTTTGAGCTTCAAACCCGCCTGCTTAACTCTCTCCAGGACTTCATCAATTCTCTCGACGTGCTGAACGAAAGTTCCACTGAACACTATGATGTCGTCAATATATACTAAACAGGTAATCCATTGGAGTCCCTGCAGTGCCAATTCCATGGTTCTCTGGAATGTTCCTGCTGCATTATTTAGGCCAAATGGCATGCGGGTCATCTCGTAATGACCATACTTGCAGCAGAAGGCACTCTTTGGAATGTCTTCCTTTTTCAGTGGGATTTGGAAATATCCACTTGTTAAGTCAAAGCTGCTAAACAAACGAGATCCTGCAACGGCATCTAAGCAATCATTTACTCTGGGAAGTGGGAATCCATCTGGCTTAACTAAGGCATTCACCTTCCGGTAATCAACGCATGGTCTAACAGCTCCTGATTTCTTTTTCACGAGAACTATTGGTGAGGCCCATGGCGAAGTGCTTTTCTGGATAACGCCTTTCTGAAGTAGATCTTCTATGGCCTCTTTTTCTTGTTCAGCATATGCCAAGGGCACTCTTCGTGGTCTCTGCTTTACGGGTTTAGCATTGCCTGTGTTGATTGGATGTTCTGACAGGTTGGTGAGTCCTAGATCCCACTCATCTTTGGAGAAAGTATCCTTGAACTTAACCAATAAACCTGCTATGACTTGACATTCTTTCTCCGTTTTTCCTATAGTGGATTTTTGAAATAGCGATTTGAGATGACCTGGGACATCCCCTGGTTTTGCCCTAGGCATTTGCTTATCATTGTTTAGAGTTACTGGATCCTGTATAAGTTCAACTCGCCTCAGACAGCTCATATTACCTTCTTGTAATTCATACTCTTGCTGTTCCAAAACAGTAACTACTTTCTCTATCTTTTCTGCTGTACCTATGACTGCATCTTGCCAGATAGTTACATCTGCTGAGAATGGATTCAGAATCCGAACTTTACAAGTTGGGGATTTATTTATATCAACCAACGTTGGAGCCATTAACAACTGATGCCTTTCAGTAAAGGTTTCAACTGGGGTGACAATGTAATCAGATTCAGCGTCATCATCTTTTTCAGTCCTGCTCACATAGACATCTACTACCGCCTCTGTGTTACCCGGTATCGTAAAATTTTCTGCAACTGCAACTTTTCTTGCTCTCTGCAGTCCATCTCTCCGAATACATGGTATCTCTACACCGTCTTTGATAATGACGTTTCTACTTAGAAGTATGTCTGCTGGACTTTCCCCGCTGTTCATCAATGCATCGTACCCGAGGAGAACCTCGTCTTGTATGTCTGCTACAATGGCTTCCTGCCTAATTTTTAATGGTCCTAAACTCAACGCAAACTCGGCTTTACCAACGCCAGGAATAGGTGCACCGCCAGCTCCTTTTAGTGCCTGAGACTTCTTCAGGTGTGGCCTGCTATCTTTGGGAATCTTCTCATATGCCCTTCTTGAGATTACAGTTCTCGCTGCTCCTGTGTCTGCTGTGAATACTACAGGCACATCCTCTAGTAGGCCCTCAATGTAAATGCCATCGCTCAGGTTTCTTCGTTTTCTATCAGGTAGACTAGAAGGTTTACTGCTTGTGTCTTCTTCTCTATTGTTCAATTCGGGTTCCTGCGCATTATTCCTTGGCATTGTATTCTCCCGTTGACCTATTTCCAAATCTAGTTGGACCGCCCTTCGGTCGCAAGAGCTGGTCCTTTCCAGTTTAAATGCCCTGTCGTAGTTTCTCGCTGGCGATTTCTTGGCTCTGTTTTGTCACGTGTATTCACTTTTCTCTTGTAACAGTCTCTGGCAAAGTGACCCATTTGGTGGCACTCAAAACATTCGATATTGTGTCGCCTTTTCTTGGAGTCATTTGCCTTCTCCAGTCTTTCCATTCTTTCTAGAATCGACTTTTGGGTCTCCATAATTTGTATCAGAATGTGGTTGGGCTGGTCCTGAACTACATTGTTAGTGTGCTGATCGTCTGAAAATCTCTGGTAACCACTGGTAGAGTTCTCGACGCCTTTTCCCTGTCTAGAATCGTTTCTAGCTGGAGTCATGTACGACTTTTTAGGAGACTTGGATGTGATGTCATCTTGGTTGGCATCTATGTGGCTTTCTCGTAGATGCATATCTTGATTCGGCTCATACATGGGTCGACCAGTGGTCGAATTCATGTTGTGTACAGCTCGACCAACAATTGAATTGCTATCATAATTTTCCTCTGTTGTTCGCCTGGCGTTTCTTTTGGACCTTCTGTCCTGCTCACTTCCATCCTTCATGTGGATCATATTCACAGCGTATAAAACTGCCTCATCGATATTGCGGGGCTCTTTGTGGAACTCGACAGCGAATCTGACATCGTCATCCAAGATTCCATCTAAAAACTTTCGGACCAGATCTTCTTCTCTCGTCCGTCTGTCTCTGTAACCATGGGCTTTATCATATAGCCTCTTGAGCTCTGCGGCATATTCCTCTAGGCTTTCCCCATATTTTTGCGTTCTTCTGCTAAACTTCACAGCAAACGATCGTGGCGTCTCTATGACCCTGTACCTGCTGTAGAGTTCCTGTACGAGGTCGTCGTAATTGTCTAAAACTTCAGTTGGGAGCCGAGAGAAAACAAATTCTGCTGCCTGACCCTCTATATTAGGTATCAGATTATTCATCTTTTCGTCCATGGACCATCTATATCTCTTGGCAATCGTCTCAAACCTAGCCATCCAAGTGGGAAAGTCTTCTTTTCCTGTAAAAGCTGATATTTTAACGGGTCCAAGTCTCGGGTAAGGACTGGACCTACCGAATCTCTCAGGTGTAGCATGTCTGTCCGAAACTGCATGGTCACTGGCGTGTGGGTAGCGGGTACGGCGAGGCAAGCCGTTCTCTCTAGAGCAAACATTGTTTGACCTATTACTTTCGACGTTCTGCCTATATCTCCTATATTCTGGACTCACACTTCTGGATCTAGAACGAGACATCCTTGTTTGAACAGGCACGCCCTCTCTAACGTCCCTCAAGTCTGGTTCATCATGGTTCTCATGCCGTTGGTTCTCATTACTTTGAGATGACCCCTTGTTAGGTATATCAGCCAATTTTTCAGCCAAATTGCCTAGAAGACCCACTACACTGTTCATCATATGACCCATCTGCTGAATCATTTCCTGTCCCTCAGGTTGTGTGTTGGGGCTGGGTCTACGCAGTTGACTCTGTGGTATTATTTCTTCTTCTTTGTCTTCACAGGAATCTGCATCATCGGGTTCGCCGGGTCTGCAATTGTTGCTCTCATTATTCTCCCAGACTACGGGAGAACGTTCATTGGATCTGGATCTGGATCTCTCTGTCTCAAAGTGAGTTTCTGGACGACATTCTTCGCGGCCTAGAAACTCTATTTCCATATCACTGTTGTCTGGTCTGAAGTGACTCATTGTCACTAAAAAAATTTGGTAGCGTCTGGTCAACAGTGGAAACTAGATCTATTAATTCAGATCTAGGTATGTGTCTTAAAACTTGCAAAACGCTCTGGGTTAGTATCACTGGATCCAATTAAAAAAATCAGATCTCACCGCCGTCACCATAAATGTTACGCTCCAGTATCTAGCGGGAGCATAGGGGTACACATTTTATACTCGTCTCTTATTCACTCTAATTTTCTAAGGGAATCAAAATATACCCGAGCCAGTTCTCAGTTCACACTTTTAATTGTGCGCTCTACCTCACAAAATTCAACTAATAACTATAGGCATCTGATATATTCACTCTTCACACATGCTGAGTTCCCATTTAAGGTATAATATGGGCTTAGGGTAGGGTATACGTGGCGACCTGTGGGCTTGTATTAAAGATATAAAGTTCAAACTGATAAGATCTAAACTAGATCTAGATCATACGTCAATAAGTGCTAACAGTGCACATTAATTAAGTTCCCATTATAGAGGAAAATACAGTAGATTTATATCCATAAAATGTCTGACTCTCGTAATAAATACTCTAAAAAGTCGTAATTTAATAAATAATGGAAAGTTCTGTAACTAAGGCTTTAATAGTCCAATGTAACTGATGCTGTATAAATATAACACGTACGTAAGATTAACTTAGGCGGCTCAGTTTGAGAATTAAAAATAACGGCGTCCGTAACCAAAAGGATGATAACTGAAGTGAGCTCCCGAATGAAAAAGTCGGGTCTTTATATACTGTTTGGGAGATGCACCCCAAAATCTGGTCACAAGTGACCCGATTCTTGGTCACTGCGCCCAAATATTGGGGCGATGACATCACGTTCTACATGACGTCAACAAATGTGACCAAATATTTGGTCACACTCGCTAACGTCGGAGTAGAATGAAATGATACACAAAATGGCGGACACTAAACTGGATAAACCTTCGCCGTAAAGAGTGGATTTTAATACCTGTGGACGACTTGAATTGAACTGTTATCAAGATGAAGTGAAGATAAGGGTTGATGCTGAAGTTTTATAAAGTACCCGCGGCTAAACAGTAGAACCCGGATGCCTAGCAATTGTGTAAACACACGTCACTTCCACTGGCACAGCATCAGTCTACACAGGATAGAACACTAACATAAAGTAGCGGTTTCCTAAGGAAATACTTTACAGGTACCGTATTTAAACTTGACATACATGCAGTTAAAGAATAAGGACTGGGAATATAGTACATAGTCAAAATAAATCAAGCGGGAGGAACCACACGGGACATAACACAGTTCCAAAAGATCGTAAAACAGCAGCGTCGTCGGTATATGTTGAAGTAATTTCAGCATGAACCGAGCGCTACCGCAGGTCACCACAATATGGTGTGAACAACCGACTTGGTGTTGTAAACAAAAGAAACATTCGGGTTAGGAAGCTTCGGTTTTAAGTATTCAAGTAAACTTCTTGACGCCATATTTCACTTTACACAACTGACAAAACAGGCAATTATCTAGACCTGTAACCACTAGCGTACCTATATAACAGTGGTCATTCAAGCGTGTACATACATGGCTCTGATGTACATTTACATTAGATAAGGACGAGTTCGTAACTCGTACCCGATTTTAAGCTGCAAAAATTTACGCGTCTATTTTTTACTAAACTGACATGGTAGTAAAAATTAGCAGCACGTAAAAAAAACCTTTATACAATATCATGATTAGCAAGTAGGGATGTAACTACCTCGAATACCAAATACTTGAAAGGCAGAGGTCTAGATAAGATGTGTATATTTTTCATTTTTTTTCAAGAATAACTCCTTTACAGTATTTTCAAGTATACCTTCTTTATTTCTCTATCAAACAATATGCTGTTACCAATCTTTAGAATTCGAGACGATTCTAAAGAGTAGTCAAAACATAGAGATTGGTGAAGAAATGTTTAGTATTTGAGAATGCACCTTTATCTGTTGCTCTGGAAAGGGTTCACATACGAAAAATAAGAAACAGACCTATAGCTAAGAGGATTATGGAAATCTAAGTAAAATGATTTTTACTTCTCTCCATCAAACCCTATCTTGTTGGTACTTGTTAGAATAAACTTTTTAATAAAACAGGGTGTGGCAGAATTGGTTTACCTGCAATCCACAGCTCTGAACAAAGAGAGACAACTACATCTGACTGCATGCAGAAACCATTCTTATCTCCCCTACATTAATATTAAATTCTGTTGAAAACTCGCAGCCTTTTTCCCGTTTTATTAAAACAAGATGGTTACCTGCTGGGAGAAGTGTTAGAATTAAATAAAGTGTGATGGACAGACATAGAGCTGGGTATCGGCCCTGGAAATTGTAATATATCATGATATTCAGTGCCGTATTTTCAGGATTTTCTGTATGCTATTCCTGGTTAAGAATGCAATAATATCTTTATAATGCAATAAAGGGTTGTTTATTAACATGCTACTGTGTTTTCATTAACTTAAATGTGACTGATAACTATGTTGTATTAAAGACAGGCATTTGCTCTCAGAAAGGAGAAGAATGAAAGAGCTGACTATTTCTTTCATAACTATTTAATGACTATTTAATAACAGAAATACTGTTGGTCGGACGTTAAACCTAACTCACTCACTCACTATTTCTTTGTTCCTGCTTTAAGCAATTTTATGTATTATTACCACTTGGTTTGTAGGGGATTAAGACTTATTTGTTTAAAATTGCTGCATAGAAAAACATCTGGATACACTATATGATATACAACACAAGAAATATCAGTTTGTGAAAAAAATATTGTGATATACATGTATATTATCCCCAGTGAGTATCATAATATACTGATAATACCTCCCAGCTCTAGATAGACAGACAGATAGACTGAGAGACGACAGAAAAGTGATCCCTATGTGACACAATGCCTCTCGACAGGTGGCAAAAGCAAGACGTGATGTCAAACAATTTTTACTCAGTGTCTCATCTGAATCCAAATTGTTTGCCTACATTATCATATATCTAAATGTAATGAGTTCACCCATTACTTGACCATTCATATAAACCTCTTTTTATGCTTTTGCAAAGTAGACCCACAGACAGTTCAAGAAGGAAGCCGCCTGATCACGATCTGCTCTGTTTGCTTATGAAATTATATAGATCGGATCCTACAGTTTTTGTATAATTCCAAGTCAAATATTTATAAAACCGAATAGGGACACCATTGCAAACAGAATACACCCAGATCAGATGTCTGCTGCTGGGTCTGCCCTGTTTGTCTATGGAATAATTATGTCTAGGTCATATGTCACCGTTACATTTAAAATCAAAGGTCAAAACAAGAGATGTTTGTAAAACATGTATACCCCCCCCAGACCCCCTGACCTTTGATCTAGTGACTTCAACTATAGATGTCATCTAGCGGTCATGACTAATCACCACAGCAACTTTGAAGATCCTAAGCCAAACCACTGATCATTTATTGATCTGAAAACATTTCACATATTAAGGTCATGGTGACCTTGACCTTTGACCTAGTGACCTCAACAACTATAGGGGTCATCTAGTGGTCACGACCAACTACCACAGCAAGTTTGAAGATCCCGAACCAAACCATTGAGCAGTTATTAACTGGAAACCATTTCATCAGTTAAGGTCATGATGACCTTGATCTTTGACCTAGTGACCTCAAAATCAATAGGGGTCATCTAGTTGTCATGACCAACCACCACAGCAAGTTTGATAATCCTAAGCAAAACCCTTGAGCAGTTATTGATCGCAAACCATTTCACCAGTTAAGGTCATGGTGACCTTGACCTTTGACCTAGTGACCTCAAAAATAATAGGGCTTATCTACTGGTCATGACCAACCACCACAGCAAGTTTGAAGATCCTAAGCCAAACCCTTGAGCAGTTATTGATCGCAAACCATTTCACCAGTTAAGGTCATGGTGACCTTGACCTTTAACCTAGTGACCTAAAAAACAATACAGTTCATCTAGTTGTCATGACCAACCACCTATGCAAATTTGAAGATCCTAAGCCAAACCCTTGAGCAGTTATTGATCAGAAACCATTTTACAAGTTAAGGTCATGGTGACCTTGACCTTTGACCTAGTGACCTCAAATACAATAGGGGTCATCCAGTTGTCATGACCAACTACCGCAGCAAGTTTGAAGATTCTAAGCCAAACCCTTGAGCAGTTATTGATCTGAAACCATTTGACCAGTTAAGAGCATGGTGACCTTGACCTTTGACCTAAAAAACTATAGGGGTCATCTAGTGGTCATTACCAACCACCACAGCAAATTTGAAGATCCTAGGCCAAACCCTTGAGCAGTTATTGATCACAAACCATTTCACCCTTTAAGGTCATGGTGACCTTGACCTTTGACCTAGTGACCTTAAAAACAATAGGACTCATCTAGTTGTCATGACCAACCACCTAAGCAAATTTGAAGATCCTAAGCCAAACCCTTGAGCAGTTATTGATCGGAAACCATTTTACCAGTTAAGGTCATGGTGACCTTGACCTTTGACCTATTGACCTCAAAATCAATAGGGGTCATCCAGTGGTCATGACCAACCACCACAGCAAGTTTGAAGATTCTGAGCTAAACCCTTGAGCAGTTATTGATCGGAAACCATTTAACCATTTAAGGTCATGGTGACCTTGACCTTTGACTTAGTGACCTCAAAATCAATAGGGGTCATCTAGTGGTCATGACCAACCACCACTGCAAGTTTGAAGATCCCAAGCCAAACCCTTGAGCAGTTATTGATCGGAAACTATTTCACCATTTTAGGTCATGGTGACCTTGACCTTTGACCTAGTGACCTCAAAAACAATAGGGGTCATCTACTTGTCATGACCAACCACCACAGAGGAGCTTTCTGCATGATTTTCACCCTGCATGAAGCAGCCACTGCCTGAAAGTATCTAAATTCTTCTCTACAAGAATTCCGGTTTAGAGGGGTTTTACTGTAAATGGTTCAGTGTGTTCTAATCAATTATGAGACTCACTTCTGCTGATCTACCAGTATCATCAGGATGTCAGGGTTTTCCAGCATTACATCTGCATCCACCATCTGGAACAGAACAAAACTTGACCCTTAGAACATACAGTAATGGAATGATGAAAATGCACTTCTGGCGAGTTCTAACAAATTATGTGACTTGAGTCAAATTTTCCATCATAACTACTATTTTGGTTCTGTAGCTGTACCCATTGAAAAACTCAATGGTATAGAAGTTAACTTCCTTTGTAAAGGAATTCTGTCAGCATAGCTGAAAATTGACAGCACGGATTGTTTGTTGTTTCTTGACGTTGTATACAATTTGTAACTAGAAAGAATTTCTACAATCCTGCTTCACAAATTCTTTTGAAAGGAACAATTTTTATAAAAAGGGGGAAAAGACAAATTTAAATCCTTGAGATTTTATGCTAATTACAAAACGATGAAACTAAATTTTTAAAAAAAATAAATAATTATTCACGTACAGTAAAACCTCTCTATAACGGCCACTAAATTACATCAAGTATTTTGTGTTAAAGGCAGGTGGCTGCTTAAAGCATGGTGAAAGTAAAACAGAACGCTCCTCTAGAAGCGTTCTGTTTTACTTTAAGCAACCACCTGTCCAAAATACCTATTAATTAACACAATTTAGTGGTTGTTATAGAGAGGTTTTACTGTAATCGAATATCATATTACATTACCGTTAATAACTGATTATCGGTCATCATACTGATTTTACCACTTAAACATTACTCCATGAATGTTTATGTATGAAATAATGACATCATGACTATTAATAGCACATGGCCACAAGAGTTTTTGGCCATGGCAGAAATTGCAAACTCATATGTATATTGTATCATAAGCAAACAGAGCAGATGGTCTCTACAGAGTCTTTTATGTTTGCTAAGGTATAGAAAGGATGTATGGAGTAAAGGGTTAACTGTAGACATCTGTAGACTAGTAATTACAGTATTACATTCATGGATACCTACAAACAGATAATCAGCCCACATGGCCCGGGCTGCATTAAGAGCCTCCTCTCTCAGATTCATGACATGTGAAAACCTCTCTGCTGTCCACTCACATGGTCCTTTCTCTCCAGGATAGCCTGAAAATTGAACAACCAGAGTTCTGGGTATTAATTAACCCTATCTCTGTTCTATGTTTATTCCAATTTATAATACATAATGTACCTACTCCTGAATAGTCATGGATAAAATATTTATAATGAAATGTGGAAGAAGAAGCAGTGTAGCCATTTTAGTAAAGAAACAGAACTTCTTAGTAAAGAAACAGAACTATCAAATTCAATTCCCAAATAGAGTCATGAAAACATATTATATCAGGGAAAGGGTTAAGAAGTAGCAAATAGTGTTGACCTACTGGTGTAGAAATCTGGTTCTAAACTATTTGTCTAAGTTTGTGTCTGAACATTATTTTAGTAGGTAATAGTGTTTACCAAAGGACTTAGCCTAAAATATTGTAATGTATAATACATTACAATATTTTATGCTAAGTCCTTTGGTAAATTTGTAGGCTTTTGGTTACCTGTTTCGCTGTCATCAACAACAAACTCCACTGAGTTGTAAAGGTGTTCTGTTGCGTTAATCCATTCCTTAACCATGTCAGTTGAGTTATCTATGTTGTGATCTCCTCGTAGCCTGCAAGTAATGAGACAGGAGCATTTACTAGGTTGGAGCTAGAATTTAAAAATTAGTAGTCAAGTGTTAAGAATAATTAGAAAATATCTCATTTTCAAATATATTTCTGCAAATTTTGAAAATGACACTTCTTTCCATTCCAAGAAAAAAATCAAAAATGTCTCAACCCTTTCCCTCATATAATAAAATCTTTTTTATATCTTGCATTCAGAAGACTCTTACAGGAAAAGGGTCTGCTCTTAGTCTCATTAATGAGCTGTAAGACGGCATGCTAATTTTGTGATGGTTGCCGTCTACCGGGATATCGTTAAAACCAAAAGTAGCTCGATATCACCATTTAGAGAACACAAATGTGAACTAGGTCTGATCTGTAAATGCTTTTAAGATTTTACAGCTTCTGCCAAAATAAAAAAAAAAATCCCTCCACAATGCTATTATATATTCATTCATAACAATGACGTCATGAATATTAATAAGATTATTTTTTATAATGACATATGAACACAGGACATTTTGGCTCAGGCAGAAGCTGTAGAAACACATCTATATTACACCATAAGCAAACAGAGCAGACCCTGATCAGACAGCTCCTATATATATATAGGTCTCACCGTCTACTCTGTTTGTAGAGGCATCAAAATGTGCTTACATAAGAGAAAGGATTAATAATACCCTATTCATTAATTCTTACACCAATATAAGAAAGGGTCAAACTGCAATGGTTTAACCCTTTCCCTGTTCTGTGTTTATTCCAAATTTCAATACCTACTGAATATTCATTAACAAAATAGTTACAAAGAAATATGTAAGATGGAACGGCAAAGAACCAGATCTATCAAATCCTATTAGCAAACAGAGCAGACCCTGATCAGACGGCTCCTCTAGGAGCCGTCTGATCTGGGTCTTCTCTGTTTGCAAATGCGTGAAAACACGTTTATATGAGGGAAAGGGTTAAAAACCCTGTGAGGCAAAAAAGTGGAGGGTTATGCGAATCTTGGAAATACATGATTCCATCAGACCACAATGGTAGAATTCAAACATTATACAATAAACAGCGGTCTGAAGTACATTTATTTTAAAAGCTTTCGATAAAACAGACAATGAAATAATTTATAAATGAAACAATATTCAAGACATGTGCAGGATAGGAAACTGACATACAATTATCACTTTCTATTTCAATATTGTCCAGCTTAGGGAATTGAAAGAGAGGATTCTGGAAACGGAAATTGAAGATGTTTTGTACTTGAACAATGAAATTCTATCAATCCTGGACTCAATGTCTAAGCAGATCCGTAGAGTGTAGATCCTTAGGGCAAGTCATTAATGAACAATTTCAACAAAGGATTTTGGCAGCAAATTAAAAAAAAAAAATTATATGAAAGCTTCCCACATTCCCCTCATTATTATTCTATTTATTCAACCCTTTACACAGGTCTGCTAATTAAATACATGTATTCACACACAGGGTAGACCTAGATCACGCTCTGAGGCTACTGCAGGGAGTTATAGTCAAAACGTACCCAAAGTCAAAAGACTCAAAACATACCCAAGTCAAAATGTACCCAAATTGAGTCAAAATGTACCCAAATAGAGTCAAAACGTACCCACCTATTGGTCGTAACGTACCCAAGTTCCTATTATATTTATGGATGTATTTCTATTTATAATACAGCAAAATCTCGATTATTCGAATATTCTGTATAGAAGAATTTAGACCCTATTAGGCAGGTGGCTGCTTAATGCATGGTGAAAGTCATGCAGAAAGCTCCTGGAGGAGCTTTCTGCATGACTTTCACCATGCATTAAGCTGCCACCTGTCTTAAAGATTGATAATAATACGTATTTTAGTGTTCGAATAATCGAAGTTTTACTGTATTTATATTTTATTTGTAAAACCCAACTAACTTACTCACTATTTATAAAACAGTTAAAATGTAAAACATCTATCAGATGTTCAAGAGAATTGTATGAAATAATTTATCAAAAACCCAACCCTTTGTTCTTGAATATATCGATACCTTGCCCATTCGCCTTATTCCAGTTTCCCATAATCCTTTGCGCACTGGGTGAGTTCCGGTTTTCATCTCGATTACAATACGTACAGAGATTGGCAAAGAAGACATCTTACATTTTTCTTTCGGTGATCGAAATGTTATATCATCTTTGTTTAAAATGTTACCCCTTCTTTTATTTTGATCAGATCTAGATCTTTTACTCCTCCTTTTAATTTGGTACTTAGATCAAGATAAGATATGTTTATAACATGTATATATACAGTCTCATGGCGTTCAACCCGTTCATTCATGTGGTATAAAATGTCTTTCTGGCTACTGTACAGTAGGGTCCGTAGCAAATCTGGTAAAATAATTTTTGAATAAATCTAGATCAAATCAAACTAAACTATATTTAAATCTAGAATTCACTTTATCTTAAATTAAATAGATCAAAATAGTTGGAATTCAATTGTCCTTAGGTATAGATCTAATTTGTCAAAATATAGTTTTCTTCTAAAAAAAAAATCGGGAATTTAACAAATCATAACTTTAGATAATTGGCACATAGTTTGGTATGTCTGTCTAGTTTAAGTAGAAGTATTCGTGTTACGTAATAATTGATAAGTATGTGATTGATGGCAGTTGTGTGATCACTGTCAACTTTGGAGATTGGAGACCCTTGTCCCCTGCTGAGAAAATTAGGGATTTACTGACCATCTGGCACCTTTGATATTTACTCCTTTCCTAGGTCTAGTTAGTGAATTAGCAATAATTAGACTGTGTAATTAATATCATAATAAAGTATCCAACTAACACAATTTATTTTCATGTATTCAACACAAATGGTTGTAATTAATGTTTAAGTTTTTGAATGCGGGAAAAAAGTACTGGCATTTAAAACCACTGTAGACTCAGTCTACTCTGTTTGCAAAAGTGTGAAAAAGGCCTTTACAGCTGAGGGAAATACATTGCAATAAAGTTATGCCATAAACTATATGTACAGTAGTTTTTCTTTTTTTTTAATTCCTATCATATCACTTTCATAATTAAAACACGCTTTTCGAAAGGGGAGAAAGAATTGCTAGGATGTAAGCAATGTTTTATTTGAAAAGACAAAACTGGTTTGTTCTGGGTGACTAATGTACTCATACATGGTTTACTCCCACTTCGTCTAAACTCATTTCATCTACTATATAAACTTTTAAGTTTAGACAAAAAAATCCCATTTCGTCAAAAGAATATTTCACACCTTTTCAGATACATTTCCTCATATTGTCTAAAGGTGCTAATTGAGTAGACATTGACACTAAATGAGGTGTGAATGTCATATACTGTACTATAGTTTGTATTTTTATAAGGAAAAGAGCTTATCTGGCATACAAATGTTTAGGATCCAGATTATTACTGAGTCATGAAATGACCATTTTATGATGTAGATTTAAACTAAGATGTTAACATTATTTAAACAATCTTGATTTTTTCCAAATTGACAGATGTGCTGTGTCAATTAATAGAGTAGATCCAGATAAAAAGAAGACCCTGTGATTGGGTCTTTATTTTGACACTATGAACTATGTGAACATTTCACTAAAAGTCAAATTTCAATAAATTAATACCAAAATTAGGCAAGAAAATACCGAAAATACTTGGATATCACTATAGATTTGTACATGTGTAGACTAATCTTTTCTTCAATCTGTAAATATTTGTAACAATTTTACAGATATTCTATGGATATCACTGATAATGAGTGTACAGAATCTACTGATCACGAAATTGAAATTTACATCACCCACTATTTACACTTCAATACATAACTGCCCTACATTTATCGATGGGGAAACCCAAAACATATTTGACTGAAATTTGTTTCACTGTACGCATTTGCTTACATGAGTATAATATGGTGAGTTAGTTTGTATTTATAATTACATAAATAGTTGTACAATAATCTTTATCCAATTTCAATCAGCAATCGTCGCATATTTTCATTTCGATGAACTAAACCGGAACTCACCCAGCCGCGATGCATTATGGGTTACTGGAAACTCGAGAATTTTTCTCAGAAGTTTAACCCATTCCCTGTTCTATGTTTATTCCAAATTCAAAGACCTACTGAATATTCATGGAAAAAGTAGCTCCAACGAAATGTGGCACCTAGAACATTCTAGCCATTTTAGAAAGTAAAGAAACAGAACTATCAAGTTCCATTAGCAAATAGAGCAGACCCTATAGGGGTCCCGGGTTGTTTCGGACCCAATCCCTTTCGGCCTTGGTTGTTTCGGCCTTGGTTGTTTCGGCCACAATTGGGACCGAAACGACCAAGGAATACGTGGAATATATCAGCAATAGACATCAAATTTTATTTAAGCAAAATTTGTTCTCTGTTTCTGATAATTGTAGTAGTATTTTCAAGGGAATTATTGTTGTCTGATCTGGGTCTACTCTGTTTTCAATTTCTTGAAATGGCGTTTATATGAGTGGAATAATTAATACAGGTGTCAGTTTTCAAGGGAATTATTGTTGTCTGATCTTGGTCTACTCTGTTTGCAATTTCTTGACATATATTGTTGTTGAATGCTTATTTAACTTGCTGAGCAAATTATTTGTTTACAAAAAGTTTCACCTGCTATAGTTTCACAATGCAAGCTATACTAGATCTGTCTCCAAACATGGAAGCAGGGTGTCATACATCTAATCTGGATCCAAAGTGTTTGCAGAAATATAAATAATCATTCATCAGTAGGCTAAAGGTTAACATCTTACAACACAACC
This sequence comes from Azorinus chamasolen, assembly GCA_963576725.1. Classification (NCBI taxonomy): domain Eukaryota; kingdom Metazoa; phylum Mollusca; class Bivalvia; order Cardiida; family Solecurtidae; genus Azorinus; species Azorinus chamasolen. The sequence continues at coordinate 39,888,934 of OY755241.1, read as the reverse complement.
TATGTCCTTATTGAATTCAGTTATGTGTATTCCTTTCAATCATATCACAATTGCCCTTTATATACATTTGAATACAAATTTATGATGTGGCCGAAACGACCAAGGCCGAAACGGATTGGGTCCGAAACGACTAAGGACTGAAACGGATTGGGTCCGAAACGACTCGACACCCCCTATAGGAGCCGTTTGATCAGGGTCTGCTTGTTTGCATATAGAATTATAGATATGAGTTTATGATTCTACAGTTTGTGAATTGGCCTAAAACTCTCTTAGTTGTTATTTCTTATGAGTATTCGAGAAGTACAGTAACGGGTTACATATTACATAAAAGTGAAGGACCGAAACGGTCCGAAAGTGAAACTTTGAACTAACACAAAACATCAATGATACCAGTTGGCTGTATCCACTGTTAGCGGAACGAGTTATTCAGAATTTAAAATATTTAACAATTTCTACATGCACTAATTGTAAATGTCACAGAGTTTGCTTGGCATACCATATTGCAATCCTGTCCTTTGGGTAGTTGAGCTTTTCCAGATGACCAAAGAACCATGGCAGTGTGTGTGCCTTGTTTCTAATCAAACTGGCGATAAGAACCGTGGGCCAAAAGGATTCCGGCGGGTCATTCGAATCTCCAGATACATCAGCTTTCACTCCACCTATAAAGTATATGCCATACAAATACAATAACAGAGAAATCAACAAACATTTCTTTAGGGCTGTACACGTCAATGCTTTGACGGCCATTTTTAAAGTATTCTGGTTCCCTTCTTGCATTTCCTTCCCAGGAATACCGAAGTGACCGGAAGTATGAAACGGATAACAGCATGACTAAAACGTTTAGAAAGGCCCACAAGGTTTTATTATAACGGAATGGGTATAATTACTGTAATGGGTAAACAACGAACAGTTACTTTTGTAACAGCCACAGGCGAGACACCCTGCCAGTAGATATCTATAATATCAATAGTTCAGATATATCAATGTCCATAATGTTCAATGGGTGGAGCGCGAGAGAATTAATACGCCCACTTGCAAACTTTCTCTGATTCAACATGCCTTATAAGTGTTGACATTTTCTAATCTGTGCTTCAGATCTTGATTTCCATATTAAGGTGATATCATTTTTTTTAAAAAATGAAGTGAATATCTTATTAAATAAAAAAGTTACAACTAATCCTCATTTTTGCAGATTTTTGTAAAGTGCAACGATCATATAACTCTGTAAAGACAAACTGAATGAACCTAAAAATAAACTCAGTTTCAAATTTTGTTGCTTAAAACATTTGTGTTAAGTTTCATTTATATAATTTTAATAGTTTTCCCAGAAAACAACAGACAAACTAAAAGTTGACCGACAAACAAAGCAACGAACACACAAAGTTCAAGGACCATAACTTTAGAATAAAATGACATATCAAAATCCCCGCAATATATGTGAAAATTCACATTAAGGTTTAACCATATATAAAAATTTGAAGTAAATATCATTTCAAATGGAAAAGTTATGGCCATCCTCATATTTGCATAGATTTGCGTTATTTTTTTTTAAGTGCAAGGGCCATAACTCCGAAACAACAAATCAAATGATCCTCAGAATCGACTTAGCTTCAGGTCTTGATGCATTAAACATGTGTATGAAGTTTCATTAATATCTGTCAAACAGTATTGCCAGAAAACAGCGGATAAACTATATGCATATATTTGCATTATTTTTTAAGTAAAAGGGCCATAACTCCGAAACGACAAATCAAATAAACCTCAAAATTGACTTAGCATCAGATCTTGATGCATTAAACATTTTTGTGAAGTTTCATTAATATCTCTCAAATAGTTTTCCCAGAAAACAGCGGACAAACTATTTGCATGTATTTGCATTATTTTTTAAGGACAAGGGCCATAACTCTGAAATGAAAAATCAAATGATCCTCAGAATCAATTCAGTTTCAGATCTAGATGCATTAAACATTTTTGTGAAGTTTCATTAATATCTCTCAAATAGTTTTCCCAGAAAACAGCAGACAAACCATTTGCATGTATTTGCATTATTTTTTTAAATACAAGGGCCATAACTCCGAAACGACAAATCAAATGAACCTTAGAATTGACTCAGCTTCAGATCTTGATGCATTAAACATTTGTGTGAAGATTCATCAATATCGCTCAAACAGTTTTTCCAGAAAACAGCGGACAAACTATTTGCATATTTTTTAAGGACAAGGGCCATAACTCTGAAATGAAAAATCAAATGAACCTCAGAATCGACTCAGCTTCAGATCTTGATGCATTAAACATTTGTGTGAAGTTTCATCAATATATCTCAAATCGTTTTCCCAGAAAACAGCGGACAAACTATTTGCATGTATTTGCATTACTTTTTAAGTAAAAGGGCCATAACTCCGAAACAACAAATCAAATGAACCTCAGAATCGACTCAGCTTCAGATCTTGATGCATTAAACATTTGTGTGAAGTTTCATTAATATCTCTCAAATAGTTTTCCCAGAAAACAGCGGACAAACTATTTGCATATTTTTAGGACAAGGGCCATAACTCTGAAATGAAAAATCAAATGAACCTCAGAATCAACTCAGCTTCAGATCTTGATGCATTAAACATTTATGTGAAATTTCATTAATATCTGTCAAATAATTTTCCCAGAAAACAGCAGACAAACAAAATGTTGACGGACGAACGAACGAACGAACGAACGGACGGACGGACAGGGCCACGACAATATACGACCACCTTTATTGGGTGGGCGTATAAAAAGTATTTCAGCTTTAGAAAACCAGATCAACGTTTTCCCATCAATTGCACCCGACTTGGAAAATTGGTAGCCTCAGATAAGACGGCTTTTCTCAGGTTCTGCACTGTTTGCTTATGGAATTATATATTAACCCTTTCCCGGTTATATATTTATTCCAAATTTCAATACCTACTGATCTGGGTCTACTCTGTTTTCAAATGCGTGAATACAGAAAACACGTTTATATGAGGGAAAGGGTTAATTCCTAGTTTGTAATGTGACCAAATTGTTTTATGGGTTGTACCATTATGAAAAAGTCCAATAAATACGATTTCATTATTTCTTACACGAATATAAACCCCATTGCAAACGTTTTTTCACGCCTTTGCAAAACAGAGGAGACCCAGATCAGACGGTTCCTGTAGGAGCTGTCTGATCAGGGTCTGTTCTGTCTGCTTATGATACACTATAGGTATGATTCTACAGTTTCTACCATGGCAAACTAATCATGAATGTAAATATGTGCTATTATAACAATCAATCTAATTAATATTCATACTGTCATTATTTCTTACAAGAATATTCATGGATGAACGGGTTAATCAGGATATGAGTTAATTAACACATTCCCCCATATTGAAGCCTTTTGACGCCTCTGTAAAAGTCACTTTTTGAAACCATTGTAATAAATAGAGCATTTGCTCCATAGGAGCAAATAATCATGATAGCAATAATGACACAATGAATATATATATATATTAGCTGAATTGATATACCGTAAAAAAAAAATCAAGTCAATTGTTTGCTTTGACAAAAATATGAAGGATTAGATCTAGGTCATGTCATAAGCAAACAAAGCTGTTACAAAGCTGTTACTAAACGATAAATTTAGTAAGGTTATATTGTATTTAAGCTTTTGCTTTTTACAGTGCCTTCAGCAGTTAAGTCTTCGTCAAGATTGCCGTTATAAAATGATCATTGATAAGAGAGTCCACCATATACATAGACAACGTGAACGTATATAGCAAAACCCCGCTAATGCGACCACCAAAAAGGGCCATCATTCTGGATGACAGGGGCAGGTGGTAGCTTAATGCAGGACGAAAGTTATGCAGAAAGCTCCTATAGGAGCTTTCTGCATAACTTTCGTCCTGCATTAAGCAACCACCTGCTTTAAACGGCACCAGTGGCTGTTTATTAAGTGGTCGCATTAGCGGGGTTATACTGTATTTAGATAGAATGTCTTATCTCATCGAAATGCAGTATGCCACAGATTTACACCAGTCGCTCTACATAAAGAAGTACAGATATACGCTAAATGTAGGGCAACCCCTATTAACCCTTTTATTAATATAAAAGTCCTTTTAACACACACCTGCAAATAGAGTAAACCCAGCAAACAAGAACAGATCGACCAGACGGTTCCTGTAGGGGCCGTGTGGTCGATCTGCCCTTGTTTGCCAGTGGAATTTGATAAATCTGTTTCTTTAATTTCTAAAATGGCTATAATGTTAAATTCCACCTTCCATTATAACTCTTTTGTCCTTAAGTATTCAGTAGGTATTGAACTTTGGAATAAAGACAGAACAAGGAAAGGGTTAAGCAGAAATGCCATGGGTCCGTCTTACTGAATGTAATAGGACCAAACTGAACGTCATCCCTACAACTCGGATTGCCGAAATCATCGCACATTCTACTGTATACAGCAATTAAGACAAACTTCGTCGTACGGCAGAAATGATCGTAGGTTCTGACAAACGACGATCGCAACTGAACTTTAGAACATGCATCAATTTTCAGTTATATGGCAGAAACTGTAGAATCATACAGAGGTACAGATGAGATGCGTGAATTTAAACATTTTCAAGAATGACGCCTTTATTTCTCCACCAACCCCTATACTGTGACCACTCTTTATCATCGCCACGAATAGACTAGTCTAAAGAGTGGTCACGCAGAGCTCCAGATAAGATGCGTAAATGCAAATATTTTCAATAAAAAACTCCTCTATTTCTCCACCAAACCATATACATGTACTGTGACCACTCTTTATAATCGTCTCGAAGGTTTGGTGGATAAATTATGATTTTAGCATTGGGGTACGCACCTTTTATCTGTAGCTCTGATTTCATATCTATAATATATCATAAGCAAACAGAGCAGATCCTATAGGAGCCGTCTGATCTGGGTCTACCTTTGTAAAGGCATAGAAAGACGTATTTATGGAGTAAAGGGTTCACATACAGTATGTGCTTATGAAAGTCAAACGGTGTAGACCCTGGTCAGAAACCGCCTCTCTGACTCTGCAGCTGGCCTGAGCCAACAACTATCTGCAAAGCTAAAAGTCACGAGGCACATACTTCCACAACTGAGGTCACCCTATTGAATGATAAGGTTTGCTATATATAATTGCGCTGAACCAAAGGCTCACGTAGTAGAGACACACACACAGGACTGGCATTTGAGATGAACGGTAACTTGTAATTTGTTCTGTATAATGTTTGATTCAAGTAGTACGAACAATATAACCACCTACGGATGTCTACGTTCGTCTGTTAACACAAATATTAAAATTTTAAAGGACAACAACTCTTTAAATACTTGTATACGCGTAATATTTAATCGATGTGATAGTTTACGACTGTCCGAAACCTGACAGCTGTTCTACTTACGAAACTGTGGGAACCTTAACGTGTTTGCACTAAGACATCGAGACCACCAATGCTATGCAATACATCGACTGTTGATGCATGTTACATAGACAACAGGTAAACATAGACACACGATGAGGGGAAATAGTCACAAGTAGAGCGCAAAACACTCCGTATATGAAAAAGAGCCCCAAAGAGGGACACAATTTTATGTACTCCCCCCAAAACAACAACAACAACAACAACAAAAATACAACAACAAAACAAACTTCATGGTAAATAAATGGGGGAAATGGAGTAGGCCTAGTATAAAGACTGTAACATCATCCTTTGAAATGACATTTGCCTTGCATAAACTGATGAACTTGACCTTAATTTGAGTTAACGACAGGTAACTGCTTAAAGCAAGGTGAAAGTAAAACAGAACGCTTCTATAGGAGCGTTTTGTTTTACTTTCACCTCTGCCATGACTTTGTTCTCTAGTTCTTGTGTGTCTGTTGATGTTTTCTGTGTTTATCTCGTGTGTGAGTGTGCGTTTGGGTGTGTGGTTGTGTGAGTGTATGTGTGTGTCATGCTGTCTATCGGTGTTTTGGTGGTGGTTGCGTCTTGTATGTGGCTTTGCCTGCTTGACTTTACTACTTTTCCATTGAAGATATCCATCAGAATCATATTTGCAATACAATTTCAGGTTATGGTAAACATTTGTATGAAATTCCGAAAAATCATGGTAGTGTTACAGAGCAATATCTAAACTAAAATCTCGATTATTTGAACACCAAAATACGTATCATTATCGATCTATATGACAGCTTAATACATGGAGAGAGAGTTATGCAGAAAGCTCCTATGTGAGCTATCACCATGCAGTAAACAGCCACTTGCTTAAAAAGGCATGGATTTTTCATTACAAACATTTAGAGGTACAGAGTTTTTCTGTATATCTAATTTTATCGTGACTTTGATTTTGAATATATGGACACATGTTACATGCGTGACATTCTTATGATCAAAATGTGTGTGGAATTATTTGAGATTCAGACAAAGCATGGCGGGGTTATGGAGTGGAAACAACATTATTAATAGACACCACTTTTACTGTATATACAATAACATTATTAATAGACACCACTTTTACTGTATATACAATAACATATCACTAAACCGGACGTTAACTCTGTCGTCTGCTAACTTTGTCGTCTTCTACAAATTTTTTTTTTTTTAATTTTCTTCATTTTTGTTTCAAAAACATAGTAACAGTAACAAACAGTTTGGATCCTGATGAGACGCCGAGTTACTCGGCGTCTCATCTGGATCCAAACTGTTTGCATAGGTAATCACAGATGCGACATTGACAGTGAAATGGTTAATTTTGGTATCAATATCAGTCTTGGAGACAGTCGGCAGCTTAATGCAGGAGAAGATCTTCTGCACGACTTTCGCTCTGCATTAAGCAACAACCTGTCTGAAAGTATCTAAAGTTGTTTTACTAGAATTCCGGTTTAGAGGGGTTTACTGTAAACAGTAGCAATTCAAAGATTACTAATTGTAACGCTGGGACAAGGTGATTGATATCATAGCCTTCACATTATTATGCGCCGTACAATGTATGATATTGTTCTGTTTTAATTTCAGTTTTAACCGGGTTGCTCGTAATTTGTGCTGTTGCGTGGAATGCAGGTAGGTCGGTTTTCTGGAACGTCTACAGCAAAATATGTTATCCCAGATCTGTGTGTATCTGTATGTACATGTACCAGTTTAATACGTTTACGGCATGCATAAATATAGGATGTATTCGATACATTGCTAGCATACAGAAGTTCACTAATAACCCAAAGGATTCGGAAACACACACGTAAACAAATAGTGGATACGCATATCAGCAAATACATGTAGTGGATACGCATAACAAACCGCCCGTGAACACACATTTGTATGAAGGAAAGAAGGAAAGGGTTAAAAGGTATCACAAATACAACGAACAAATTGGATTGTCTGATCTAAATCAAAATTGTTTGAATAGGTAATGAGGTCTGCGCTGTTTGTCATGTTACTCTTTCCTTTAAACAATCCCCAAATATTCACGGTAAGCTTGGCCTGTTCGAAGTTTGTAAAAGTCAATTTGACATGGCAGCATTGAAAGGGTTAGTGGCAAAGTATTCAAGATTACCTTTTTCGTGGATTTTAGATGCTCTACGATGTCGGCGTTGTATTGGGGCTATTTCGTTAGCTGACTGCACATTCTCTATTCCATGTGGCGCGGACGAGGTGAGCACACTTGCTATAGCAACTACAGTTGTTTTATTTTTTTAACAAAAAAAACATTGAGTCTATATATAAACATGCCTCATCATTATACTGTAATCAAGAAGACTTATAATGATCTATGAACACATTATGTTTGTGCCATAGTCTAAACTGGAGAATCAGATTTACACAATTACACAAGCAAACGGAAAATACCCTGATCAGACAGGAGACGTATTTCCCCGTGACGTGAAAACGTTTTTATGAAGTAAAGGGTTTACCATGATGGAAACCATTAAATAAAACTGGAGAAAGCGACAGCAAGACAGCAAAATATGGCACCGCACATTGTAGGAAGTACATAGCAGCAAACGTTCATCTCGCATTAACATACCATCTGTCTATATTATCCAGAATTAAGCCTCTTTTGGTGGTTTCAACGCTGTCACAACTGGGTCCATGCTTATAAAGCTTTTAGTTTCGTTCTCAGGCTTTTGATTGGTCAGATTTGAGTTATCAAGCTTTTGATTGGTCAGATTTGAGCCAAAGGCTCAAATCTGACCAATCAAAAGCTTGAGAACGATCTCAGACTCAACTAAAAGCTTTATAAGCATGAACCCTGATACAATTGGAGTAATTCGTATAATAGCACATGTGCCATTGTAAGTTTCGACCCATTGTAAATTTTGGCAATAAGTAACACTGTATAATCATTTATAACATAACACGTGGCTTCAGCGTGACGTAACACTATCATTTATTTTTTGATAATCATGGGCATATAATCACTAGTGAATAACATTCGAACGACCGAATGACATTCGAACGATTCATACGCGCTGTCAAAACAAACAAACTGGCGGACGGTGATCGACCTACCTGTCCACGATTGAGTCACGATAGATGGCAAATGATTGTTGGCACTTGCGCCTTAATTTCGATAAAATAATACAAATTGTAATCGCTGTCAGGAATCATATACAAAATGTATGCCAAAAAAGACCTACCAGCTACTCTGACCCATACAATCAATTCTACATTTAAATTAAAATGCCTCCTCAACTTTGCACTTTCTTCACCGCATGTCCTTTTGTTTATGCAGATTTCTACTCATACAAATATCTCATCAATCAACAACAATAGTCATCTGAATCCAGCACAGCACAAACATATTTCAAATATGCTATACTCACTAACTCAGCTGATCGCGAAAATCTTCCTCCTGTTCCAACACATTTTATGCAGCAGTTCGTACTGAATCTTTTGTCCATTTCAAACATTTTCACTGAACTTGAATCGAGATTTTTTTTCTCGGTGGAAATGTCCATGTCCATGTGTATACATACAACACTAATGAAGGGCTTAATATACCAAAACGAAGGCGAATTTCGAATCCCATTGACAGTGAGTGTCGGACGTGTTGGCGACTGTATGTAAGTCTTCATGTAAATGGCGCGCTTTACATAGACACATGGTGTGTACAATGACGTCATAATGTGACGTGTTTGTAACTATGTATGTCAAAACTGTAACTCAAAAATTATTTTGACGTGTTTCTGTATGTTTTTGTATCATAAACTATCACAGTTAAATTGAATACCAGAGAGGTCTGAATTAGATCCTGGTTGATATAACAGTAAGTAAAAAAAAAGTTGGAAAATTTGGACCTACTTTGTCCCAGTTACCTAGCGAACCTAATAACACCTTTCATTCATCATTTATATATGTAAGGAGAATTTATAACAATCCACGTTACTGCTGAAATATTGGCTGCAAATAACATTTGTGTGTGTTATGTTATAAATAGGATCTTGCATTCGTGTTCATGATTATTGGATTTATTAAATTCGTCTTTTTAAAACGATAAAAAACTCGCTAAAGCTCGTTTTTTATCGTTTTAAAAAGACTCATTTAATAAATCCAATAATCAAGAACACTCATGTAAGATCCTCTATATCTATGATTTCGAGCCGTCTAATATTGGTCGAATCGGTTTGCAAAGACGTAGAAACTAGAAAGGCGTATTTACTAAGTAAAGGGTTAAACACAGTATGTAGACCCAATCTAAAGCATCTAATGTTAAAGCTTTTAGTGGGGATACGAATCACTAATGTCCTTTGCAAACACTGTAGACACAACTGATAGTGCTCGTGAAGGAGCCCTGGCAACTGGGTATACACTGTATGACAGTTTACCATTTTCTTAAACATCCTCGAATATTCACGATAAGCTTGACCTTTTTTTGAATCTGAGGATAGTCCATTTAAAAAATCCGCAACTACCACCAAAACCCCAATATAAAACCAGTAACACAAATACATAACCGCACAAACACACGCACGTACACAAACACACGAGATGAAAATATTTAAGCATGAATAAACGGACATGTAAAAAGACATTTTAAACATGAGCAAACGCACAAGTACAAAGACACCAGACAAACATAAAACCAAGGGTGACAAAGAGAAACGGTCAGTGGCAAAACCACCACTGGGGGTTAAATCGGTTCACGGACGTCCTAACCTCACACTTATCTCAAAATCACGCTAGCTTAACAGTGTAAATAAAGGTATCCCCGTCAGGCTTCCCCACAACATAGAAACCAGTAAACACATGACAAAATAAACCAGCATGGACGTTGTTTTAACAACGACTGAAATATACGACTTGGTTTGAGCGGTCTGTACCTCAATAAACCAGCATGGACGTTGTTGTAACAACGACTGAAATATACGACTTTGGTTGAGTGGTCTGTAATTGGATCTTTAACGTTTTTACCCCAAGAGTTAGAAACAATTAACGCATGTACATTAATATGCTAATCTATTATAATAGCATATGGACACCAGCATGTTTGGCTTTTGCAGAAACTGTAGAATCAGATATATATATAGATATATATTATAAGCAAACAGAACAGATCATGATCAAACGGCCTCTATCGGAACCGTCTGATCTGTGCCTTATCAGTTTGCAAAAGCGTCAAAAACGTAAATATGGAGTAATGTTTAACCCTTCCTTCATATAAAGGCTTTTTTACGCATTTGCAAACAGTGTGGCCCAGATCAGACGGTTCTTATAGGAGCCGTATGATCATGGTCTGTTCTGTTTGGAAATTGGCACATCTTTCTTTAGTTTCTAACCTTTCATATTTCATTGTAACTATTTTATCCATGATTATTCAGTAGGTATTGAACTTTGTAATAAATACAGAACACAGAAAGGATTGCTTAGTATGATTATTTTCGTTTCTCTATATAACATTTGTATAACACACCTGCTTGCATAGGCCTCCATATATTCTTTAACCATTAAGAATTCACTATATAAATCTCAATTGTGCCGTCATATTTTGTGTCTATTTTCATTTTGATTTTACCCCACTAGCTTTGTTATATGGACCAGATTGTCACAGATCAATTGTCTATTGAGTACAACGGAGGCTGTCGAGCACGTGACGTAAGCATATTGTCATCCATTTCTTATATACATATACAATGTGCATATTCTATTCATAGAGCAACATATAAAGGTGCGTACTCAAATACTAAAATGGTCTTTTCTCTACCAAACCTTATGTTGTGACCACTCGTTAGAATCGTCTCGAAGAGAGAATTTTAAAGAGAGGTCACATCATAGGGTTTGGTGGAGAAATGAAGAAGTTATTCCTAAAAATATTTGAATTTACGCATCTTGTCTTCATTATTCAGTCATTTAAATAAAAACCCAACAATGTTTATTCTGAACTACTGCATTTGGTAATAAAGTAAAGCACCTAGATATAGTCTACTTTCAGTCCGAATGACCGCTCAGCCGACTGTACATTTACTCCCCTGGTCATTGAGTCATTGGCCTACAATATTGAGCACTGCTAACATATGGCGCAATCATGCAGCCGCAGTACCGGCGAGTGACCCTCACAGGTACCCATTTTAACGCCTGGGTGGAGAGGATGTGCGGGTGGGAGACACGGAAAAGCGTCTCTGAAATTTCCGGGAGGGACCGGGATTTTAACCCCGGACCTCCGGACTGATAGTCAAGCGCGTTACCACTAGACCACCGCCACCTAATAACGTAAAAATGGCTTCATGGAAGGTGCAATATATCTCACACTATTGTATTTAGTAATAACGTAACGAGGGCAATAGACCTTACATTGTTACATTTGGTAAAACACTTTCATTTGTACCTTTATGTTTGCTATGGATGCTGATGTAAGTAGATTGTGAAGTTCTTGGCATGCAAAACAATATTCGTCAAATCATTTAATCGTATCACCCAGTTCCATTAATCATTTACATTATGAATATTCATTAAAGAAATAATGAAATTGTAGATATGGATTAGAAGGGTCCTTGGTCCAGACAAACTCAGAGTCAGATATATATAATTATATAAGCAAACACTGACAGGTCCTGCAGTAGCGGTCTGATCTAGGACTAACCAGTTCGCAAAGGCATGAAATGGCTATCATCTAAAGGGCTAACACTTTGCCTGTTCTATATTCTCTTCCGAAATTCAATGCCTATTAAATATTCGTCGACAAAATAGTTAAAAAGAAATATGGAAGGTGAAACATTGTAGCCATTTTAGAATGTAAAATCAGATATATCAAATTCCGATAGCAAACAGAGCAGACCCTGACCAGACGGCTCCTATAGGAGCCGTCTGATCTGAGTCTACTTTGCAGATGTGATATAATGCGTTTATATGAAGAAAAGGGTAAACATCACACGCTCGTTTAACACCTCAGTGGCCTTACTCAGATTAAGGACGACGATCCTACCACGTCCATTGAAAAAGGTTTTCTTTCCTTTGTGGATACCGAAAACGAAGGCTCGCTGAAATATATAAGTGTACGTTGGATTATATTTTGTTTTGTATTTTGTATCCCTGTACTTCATTTAAGAAGAAATAATAGTTGTATGAATATTGATTTACTGAATTGTTATAAGGCCATCATTCAAAATGAAAGTTTAGCACAAGTGTAGATTCTGATCTATGTGAATTCAAAAGCAAATATATCAGACCCTGATGAAGGAACCGTCTGATAAGGGTCTATCAATGAGCCTATTTGTTAGGTACAATATTGTTGTGATGTTTACCCCTTTCATTTCACAGATATCTGAGTGATATAACCTATCGGCGTTTCTATGTATGCTAACGATTTTGAATGTCAAACAATATAGACATTAATTATAGGACTACTCCAGGCTCTATGAGCCTTCTGATCTAGGTCTACTGTTTGCAAATGATATTGCATGCATGTCCCGGGTTGAGACGGTTACGTGTTTGTATTACTGTTTTCACCATTTTATCTAAAAGTGAGTATTGATAATTGAATGGAGTTTCTTATGTTAAGGTTTGTCTAAGGTCACCCGGTCAAATCGGCAAACGTAACCTCATCATGTGCTCCAAGTGTTGCTCCAATGATGACTGTGGCACCAGCTTGTGTAACATACCATCATGTAAGTCACTGGCTGCTCCGCTGCCATATATATTTAAAGGTCTCTAAATCGAACCTTCAGATGAGTATGAATGCCAGTCTTTAAGACAGGTGGCAACTTACTGCAGCTATGTGGATGGCCCTTTCGGGAGCTTTCTGGATGACCCTCGCCATTCTTTAGTACAATTCCGATTTAGAGATCGTTTATTATATTGTCAAGAGGTATTTTGCGTGATAAATGTCAAACAACAGCAAATATAATGTGTACTTGTGTTAGTTACATTTTACCGTTTGCAAACATAGTTGACTCGAATTCAACTATGATGCCAGGAACATTGCTGAATTCAGATGTAATGTATGCACCGTGGCTATAGCAATATGGGGACATGCTCTCCTGCAAAAATGAGAATAGCGTAATGTCGAATCCATTGTGATAAATAAGGCATTTTTTCCTATAGGAGGAAATGTTCTATTTATCACAGTGGTTTCACAATTTGATTTTTACAGATGAGTCAATATGATGGAATGGGTTAAAACTTATATGACATGACACAACGTTTATCAACGTCTAACCTCCTTACCCTTAGCTTTCGATTTGTTTTCCATTTTGGTCATAATAATGTTTTCACCTTTCAGATTGATGTTACGCACGTGCGTATGTGCATATCGCTATCTACGCCACTGGCTGAGCTATTCCACTCTAATAGTTTATGGTTGAATGTCTTTTTAAAAAAGAAACTCTCTTATTTAACCTTGCACCTTACATGCATGTGTTTTTTCTTCTTTTCAAACGGAGTAGATTCAAATCAGGCGCATCATTTAGAGGCCGTCTGATCAGGGTCTGATCTGTTTTCTTATGGAATAAGATACATGTAATTCAAAGTCTAAAAATTGTGCGATGACCAAAGGTTCCCTAGCAACATAATACCACCCTAAAATATCATCCAATACTTATCCATATTTTACATACATAATGTTTAAGGGATAAACTGCATGTCTAAACGAATCAACGGTTCTCCTAACGTATTTGCTATGACCAAACCATCCAGTAATACCATACCATAATAAAACTTCAGCTAATGCATGTTAAAACGCGTTCCCTATTCTGTTTATTTAAAATTTAAATATCTATATTCATGGATAAAATAGTTATAATGAGATATGAAAGGTGGAACAATGTAGTCATTTTGGTAGTAATGAAACAGATCTTTCAAATTTGATTAACAAACAGAGCAGACCCTGATCAGCCGGCTCCTATAGGGACCATCTAATCTGGATATATTGTTTGCCAGTGCCTGAAAGCACGTATATATGAAGGAAAGGATTAATGATGTCTTTAGTTTTTGTATGTATATTAATGATGTCATTAGGTTTTGTATGTATATTAATGATGTCATTAGGTTTTGTATGTATATTAATGATGTCATTAGGTTTTGTATGTATATTAATGATGTCATTAGGTTTTGTATGTATATTAATGATGTCATCAGTTTTTGTATGTATATTAATGAGGTCATTAGTTTTTGTATGTATATTAATGAGGTCATTAGTTTTTGTATGTATATTAATGATGTCATTAGTTTTTGTATGTATATTAATGGTATGTATATTAATGATGTCATTAGGTTTTGTATGTATATTAATGATGTCATTAGTTTTTGTATGTATATTAATGATGTCATTAGTTTTTGTATGTATATTAATAAGGTAACGGGTTAATGCACATTAGGCTTAAACTATAATGAATAAGATATGTCCATCAATGCGTGTCGGGATTGCTCAAAATTTCACCATCAAACTTGATTGACAATATCACGAGAGCAAATTTAAATCTGCGCAAATCACATCGTTTGTCATATCGACTGACTACCTTCAACATGACGACGTCGCGTAATCAAGAAAATCGACTTGAATATAATTTTGAGAAACTAACTGAAATGTTATACATAGTTTCAAGTTGGCTGGTATTGTTTTCTTTTAGTCTTACTGGATCAGATGCCGATATAAGACGGGTAAATAAAACCATCTGTGTTTCTCTTTTTGCAGACTAGTTATTAGGTTAACCCCTTTCAACGTTGACGTGTTAGATTTTAGATCAGCGTTAACCTTCTCTTGCTGTTCATGTCAATATGCATACAGTAAAATGCTCTACAACGGCCACCACATTGTGTTCATTAGTTGGTATTTAGGGCATGTGTCTGCTTAAAGCAAGGTGAAAGTAAAACAAAACGCTCCTATAGAAGCGTTCTGTTTTACTTTCACCTTGCTTTAAGCAGTCACCTGTCGTTAACTCAAATTACATGATGTAATTTATTGGCCGTTATAGAGAGGTTGTACTGTGTACCTTCCTGTAAATAGTGATAACTCTGGTGAGACACCTCCTATAGGAGCTGTCTCGTCAGAGTCTGCACTATTTACAAGTTGGATGTACAACCAGTGCACTTCACATCAGTGATTGCACATAGAATATTTTTAACAACAGGACATGGGTAAAGTAGGAGACATGTATTTTACAATTCAGCAAGTGAAGGGTTAAGCAAAGGGTGTATATCCCGACGAGACGTCGGGCAACTCGGCATCAAACTAGACAAAGGCTGTCTGCAAATACACGCCTGGTCGGATAAGTGTTAGGGTACTGTATAAATATTTGAAAACTATCTACTGATCGGGCGTTAACGTTTTACTAAATGAATATTATAATCATGTAAGAACTAATGACAGCACTAATATTATTACCAGTCAGAGTAAATCCTTGGAATTTGATTGGTCAGTCTGCCAAAAACTGCCGGGGTGTACAGAGCCGTATTCGGCGGCTTCCAAGGAGAATACAGAATTCAAATTTGACGCGTGACGTTATTCGTTTTGTTTTTGTTTTTAGCGTCGATTCGAAACTTCATATCGTCCTTACTCTATTAATTCTGGACCGATTACGACCAAATAATCGATAATAAACGTAAAAAACTTTTCCTCATATGTTCCTCAATACGACACTATCAACTTTTCAGTACAACGTGTAATCGTTTAAACTCAAATGTTTACAAGCGAAGTTTGAATATAATCGGAGACGTCGTATTTGCTCTGTGATGACGTCATGTTTTCCTTGCCATGTCGTCATAGAATAAGAGATCTAATGTCAGCAAAAATAAAAGTTGTTCGTTTCTTAATTAGGTAAATCGGACCTTTGACTGGTAATAAATTCGTTACACGGAAATTTGGCAGGGTGTACGGGCTGGTATGACCGGGTTAGATCACGTATTTCCTTCGGCTAACGCCTCAGGAAATACAGGATCTAACCCGGTCATACCAGCCCGTACACCCTGCCAAATTTCCGTGTAACTAATATTATATAATTAGAATATGTTTTATCATGGCAATATCATAAGTACACAGAGCAGACCCTGATCAGACGGTTCTTACTCTGTTTGCAAATTTGTAGAAAGGCGTGTGTATGTTGTAAAGGTTTAATACTTTTGCAAACAAAGCAGACCCACATCCTAATACTTCTATAGTATCCGTCTGAATAGTTCATCTTTGGGTTTGCTTATGGATTATATTGGTCTGAATAGTTCATCTTTGGGTTTGCTTATGGATTATATTGGCCTGAATCAACAGTGTCTGCCATAGTCAAATATTCCTGTGTACATGTACCAGGTGGCGGTGGTCTAGTGGTAACGCGCTTGACTATCAGTCCGGAGGTCCGGGGTTCAAATCCCGGTCCCACCCGGAAATTTCATAGACGCTTTTCCGTGTCTCCCACCCGCACATCCTCTCCACCCAGGGGTTAAAATGGGTACCTGTGAGGGTCACTCGCCGGTACTGCGGCTGCATGATTGCGCCATATGTTAGCAGTGCTCAATATTGTAGGCCAATGACTCAATGGGGAGTAAATGTACAGTCAGCTGAGCAGTCATTCGGACTGAAAGTAGACTATAACTAGGTACTTTAGGTACTTTTACCATTATAAAAACAACAAAACAGCTAACTAATAATGATGACATATGTCCTCATGGGGGTAAATGGTTAAAAAAACATTGTATATTCATCTTCAGCGACAACCATTAATAATATCGACCAGTGCTACCAGTGCACTGGTGTTACAGACATGAACCAGTGTAATGGCGTGATGACGTGCCAGTCTGATGAGGTAAGCATTGACACAACCCGCAGTAATAATGCACAATTTTGATAGTACGGTAGATACGCTATAAACTGGATTTCTAGAAGAGACGAATTTAGATACTTTTAGGTATGTGACTGCTTAATGCAGAGTGAAGCTTGAACCAGTCTCCAAGACAGATTTTTGCACAGAGTTTAACGTCCCGTTCAGACGGGGTTTACTGTATGACCAAATAACCATTCATAGCGGTACTTAACCCTTTCCCACATATAAACGTGCTTTCACGCATTTGCAAACAGAGAAGACCCATATCAGACGGCTCCTAGAGGAGCCGTCTGATCAGGGTCTGTACTGTTTGCTAATATAATTTGATAGATCTAGGAGCCCTCTGATCAGGGTCTGTACTGTTTGCTAATATAATTTGATAGATCTGTTTCGTTGCTTTCTGGAATGTCTACTATGTTCCGTCTTCCATATTTCTTTATAACTATTTTCCCATGAATATTCAGTAGGTATTTAACTTTGTAATAAACATAGAACGGGGAAAGGGTTAATGAAGAAAAATTACACAGAATGCTCCTGCAGGACTTTCGTCATGCACAATGTTACCACCTGCCTGTGTGATTCATGATGACCCCTGTTGGTTTAGAAGAGACACCGTTAGCTCTATACAGCAAACACCCTCTAAGCCGGAATTTTGATAAAGACACAATATCCGGTTTACAGGTTTATAGCTCACTTGAGCAGAGCTCAGGGTGAGCTTTTGTGAGATTTGAATGTCTGGAATGCGTCAACAGTTTGCTTGTGAACATTCTAGTGGTCACAATTTTAGTCCAATCTTCATGAAACTTACTCAGAATAAGTGTCCTTATAAAATCTCCGACGAGTTTGAATGGGGGTTATGTGTGGTAAAAAACTAGGTCACTAGGTAAAAAAGTAGGAAAAACGTGAACACTCAACAGGTCATAATTTTAGCCAAATTTTCATGACACTATGTCAAATAGTAGAAAAACCTTGTGTGAACACTAGAGGTCACATTTGTTGCCGAATATTCATGAAACGTTATCAGAATTATTTTATTGATAAAATTTCTGATGAGTTTGAATGGATTAAGTTGGGTCAAAATATAGGTCACTAGGTCAAACAGTAGAAATACTTTGTGAACACTATTGTGGTCACATTTTTGTCCAGTCTTCATGAAACTTATAATGTCTTGATAATATCTCAGACGAGCTTGGAAGAGGGTCATGTTGGGTCAAAATCTGGGTCACTAGGCCAATGAGAAAAACCTTGTGAACAGTCTAGAGGTAACATTTTTAGCCGAATCTCTATGAAACATTATCATATTGATTGTTTAGATAATTAAGACGAGTGTTAAGGTGCTTCCCGTGGGGTAAACATAAGTCACTAGATTGAACAGTAGAAAAACCTTGTGAAGACTAGTGGCCACATTTTTGACTAATCTTCATTTTTGACTAATCTAATGAGCGATTAAGGATCATGTTGGCCCTCTTGTATTTACTGTATATATCGGGTTTTTACTGTACCCACACATACGGAGGCTGTATTTATAGTTTGGTACATTATCAATACAAAGTTACAAACATATACTACATAAATGTTGATAAATGTAGTTGGCAGGTAATATAGAAAGCTCTAGAGGAGCTTTCTGTACAGCCGTTGCTTTAGGTTAAGCTTCCATCTGTCTTACAAACGACAGTTGCATTAATTTTGTATGGTTGCTATAGATAGGTTTTACTGTAGCGAACAATTGCTACAATATATTTTGTTCCATTTTGAGGGCACATGCTGTAGTCCGTTCGTTTAGTAGTGTAGATGGTTACTTATGTTCAATATATTTTGTTACATTTTGAAGACTCAAAATGTAGTCCGTTCGTCTGGTACTGTAGGTGGCTAGTTTTGTTATGTTTGTTCTGTTTTGACAACACATAAAACAGCCTATTACAGGATACGAGAAACTTTATTTAGAGCCGGTTATGTAAAATAAAAAATGTAGTAACATTAGCTCTATAGTTACGTTCCGACAAACAGCAAGTAACAATTAGGCCTAGTTAATAAAAGGATAACACATATTTCACATGCTGAAAAATACCAGTATAATTTCAAGATTTGAAGTAGAATTTGTTTAGTGAATAAATTGTATTATAGGAAAACGATACACGGTATTTCATCTTAAAGATGATGTCCTAATTAGAGATGACACTCCTTTCCAATAATCAAAAGTAGCGAAAATTCTTTACAGTGAGCTCAGAGCATGCAGGTTAAATAAAATGGTGTATATAACTTAAAAATCACATTATCACAGACCCTGATTACCGACCGTTCGTTTAGTAGCATGATATTTACGTGTATTCTTCTTTCAGATGTGCAATGCAGAGACCTTTCGCCTAGGTGGTCAAGACAGTTACAGCGCCGGGTGTATAAATAAACGGGTACCGTTTCCCTTGATGTGTTTAACTCTTTCCTTGTTCTATATTTATTTCAAATTGCAATACATAGTGAATATCTATCCATGGACAAAATAGTTGTATAATGAAATATGAAAGGTTGAATACTGTAGACATTTTAAAGACTAAAGAAACACCAATCGAGTTCAATTAGACCCTGATCAGCCGTCTCCAGTAGCAGCTACCTGATCTGGATCCTCTCTGTTTGCAAATCCGTGATAATACGTTTATATAAAGGCAATTGTCAATCGCGAATATTCAGATAAGAAGTAAGGACATTATAAATATGTATAAGCTTAACTTAAACATTGGTGTATGGGCACAGTATTGCTGGTATACCGAGCTCCAGATAAGATGCAAAAGATAACATATTTTTAGGAATAACTTTTGTTTTCTGCACCAAACCCTATACTATGACCACGCTTTAGAATTGTCTCTTTGAGACGATTCTAAAGAGTAGTCAGAGTATAGCGTTTGGTGGAGAAATGACGATTTTAGTATTTAAGTACGCACCGTTATCTGTAGCTCTGTCAGGTATATAATACACAATAAATCACTTTTATGAATTATTAATTTTTTTAACCCTTTACCTGACGAACATTCTTGTAAGAAGTAATGACGTCATAGTGCTTTATTAGCTGTTATATTATGGCACTATCAACAAGGGAAGTTTTGGACATGGAAGACACTTAAAATCACAATAGCTCAGAGCAACAGATTAAGGTGCATACCACCCAAACTGTATGCTGTGGCCACTATTTAGAATCGTCTGGAAAAGTGGTCACAGAATAGGGTTTGGTGGAGCTATTCTTGAAAATGTTTAACTGTACGCATCTCTGGACCTGATATGATTTGATATGTTGAGTTTGTGTGTACGACTAACACTAGTGGACCATTTGCCTCATACATACGCATTTTGATATATTGGCAACTAGTGTACTTCCAGATCAGACGGCTCTTTTCTAGATGCTGACTGATCTGGGTCAGTTTTGATTCTTTAAGAATTAACATAGGTCAGATTTTACAAATGGTATCATGGTGAAAATTCCTGTGGTCATGACGCCATAAGAAAATACAGGTAATTACTCATATATTAATTAAAATACATGGAGGTCGGACAGAGTAAGACTTTAGTATCATTATAAAATACAGGTAATTACCTTAACATTATGTTTTACATAGATATTGGTTAGGAAACGACTTTTAAAAAGCGTCATTATAGAAAACAGGTAATTACTCACACATTCGTTGTTTTACATCGACGTTGTAGGGAAGGAAGTGAATGTCTATATGGATTACAGACACTTAGTGAAACATTATATATGTTTTTCGCGGATATTGGTCAGGGAATGACTAAAGTGTCGTTATAAAACACGTGCCATTATTCTTACATTCATTATGTCTTACAATGATATTGGTCAGGGAACAACTGAAGTGTCATTATAACTTACAGGTTTTTATTCTTACATTCATTATGTCTTACAATGATATTGGTCAGGGAACAACTGAAGTGTCATTATAACTTACAGTTTTTTATTCTTACATTCATTATGTCTTACATTGATATTGGTCAGGGAACAACTGAAGTGTCATTATAACTTACAGTTTTTTATTCTTACATTCATTATGTCTTACATTGATATTGGTCAGGGAACAACTGAAGTGTCATTATAACTTACAGTTTTTTATTCTTACATTCATTATGTCTTACATTGATATTGGTCAGGGAACAACTGAAGTGTCATTATAACTTACAGTTTTTTATTCTTACATTCATTATGTCTTACATTGATATTGGTCAGGGAACAACTGAAGTGTCATTATAACTTACAGTTTTTTATTCTTACATTCATTATGTCTTACATTGATATTGGTCAGGGAACAACTGAAGTGTCATTATAACTTACAGTTTTTTATTCTTACATTCATTATGTCTTACATTGATATTGGTCAGGGAACAACTGAAGTGTCATTATAACTTACAGTTTTTTATTCTTACATTCATTATGTCTTACATTGATATTGGTCAGGGAACAACTGAAGTGTCATTATAACTTACAGTTTTTTATTCTTACATTCATTATGTCTTACATTGATATTGGTCAGGGAACAACTGAAGTGTCATTATAACTTACAGTTTTTTATTCTTACATTCATTATGTCTTACATTGATATTGGTCAGGGAACAACTGAAGTGTCATTATAACTTACAGTTTTTTATTCTTACATTCATTATGTCTTACATTGATATTGGTCAGGGAACAACTGAAGTGTCATTATAACTTACAGTTTTTTATTCTTACATTCATTATGTCTTACATTGATATTGGTCAGGGAACAACTGAAGTGTCATTATAACTTACAGTTTTTTATTCTTACATTCATTATGTCTTACATTGATATTGGTCAGGGAACAACTGAAGTGTCATTATAACTTACAGTTTTTTATTCTTACATTCATTATGTCTTACATGTACACTTGTTAGTGAAAGGCTTAACCCTTCGCTTGCTATTCGCGTCAATATACCTACCTGTAAATAGTGAAGACACAGATGAGACAACTCCTGCAGGAGCTGTCTCATCAGGGTCTGCACTATCTAAAAGTTGATTGCGCAACCAGTGCATAGCAGTGATAGCACAGCGAAATACGTGTACACAGTGAATATATATGTAAATATACAACAGGGCGTGCGTAAAGAAGGAGAAATGTATTTCAAAATTCAGCAAGCGAAGGTTTAACTATTCCCACGCATATCGTGACTTGACTCGCATTTTGAAACAGCTTGGATCCAGATGAGACACCTAGTAACTCGGCCTCTCATCAGAATCCAAGCTGTTTGACACTAGAAGAACATTTATTGAATGAATTAGGGTTGTCTGTCGCTTCCGAACAGGTTTGATCCAAGTGAGACGTCGAGTAGGACATCAGAGAAAATATCAGCAAATCAGAGATAGAGAAACATTTTGTTCAGCATGACTTCTTACATGGTTACATTTCTTTGCAGCTGTGTACACTCCTGACTCAAGAAGCACTGAAGAGAAGAAAGGAATGCGACATCCACCCCGATCCCTTTTTATGTGGAAATCACGGAAAGCGTCAAGCTGGGGCGAAAGTTTGCACAGCATGCTGTGGGGACGGCACTTGTAATGGTGATACGTGTGAAAATCTATTAGGTAATTGTTTGTCTGAATGATCACGTTGACTATCATACGATTTTAATTGGAAACAAGAGATGTCACAGTCACGTGACAAATGCCCCCAAAAATTGTACCCTGTGATCTTGACCTTTGACCCATGGACCAGGGAGTTGACACATCGTCTTTGTATGGTGAACATTTGTGCCTGGTTCCTTTGAAATCCATTCACAGATAAACAAGTAATTATACCTTGTGACCTTGACCTTTGACATATGGACCAGGGAGCTGAACGCGACACATCGTCTTTGTCTGGTGAACATCTGTGCCAAGTTATATTGAAATCCATTGATAGATAAAGATGTTACAGACCGGACACGAAATTTGTGACAAAGTAATTGTATTCTGTGACCTTGACCTTTGACCCATGGACTAGGGAGTTGAAAGCGACACATTACCTTTGTCTGGTGAACATTTGTGCCAAATCATATTGAAATCCATTGATATATAAAGAGGTTACAGACCGGACACGAAATTTGTGACAAAGTAATTGTACCATGTGACCTTGACCTTTGACCTATGGACCTGGGAGTTGAAAGCGACACATCGTCTTTGTGTGGTAAACATTTGTGCCAAGTTATATTGAAATCCATTGATAGATAGATAAAGAAGTTACAGACCGGACACAAAATTTGTGACAAAGTAATTGTACCCTGTGACATTGACCTTTGACCTATGGACCTGTGAGTTGAACGTGACACATTGTCTTTGTCTGGTGAACATTTGTGCCAAATCATATTGAAATCCATTGATATATAAAGAAGTTACAGACCGGACACGAAATTTGTGACAAAGTAATTGTACCATGTGACCTTGACCTTTGACCTATGGACCTGGGAGTTGAAAGCGACACATCGTCTTTGTGTGGTGAACATTTGTGCCAAGTTATATTGAAATCCATTGATAGATAAAGAAGTTACAGACCGGACACGAAATTTGTTACAAAGTTATTTTACCCTGTGACCTTGACCTTTGACCCATGGACCTGGGAGTTGAACGTGACACATTGTCTTTGTGTGGTGAATATTTGTGCCAAGTTATATTGAAATACATTGATAGATAAAGAAGTTACAGGCCGGACACGATATTTGTTACAAAGTAATTGTACCCTGTGACCTTGACCTTTGACCCATTGACATGGGAGTTGAACGCGACACATCGTCTTTGTGTGGTGAACATTTGTGCCAAGTTATTTTGAAATCCATCCACAGATAAAGAAATTATAGAAGGGACACGAATTTGGGACGGACGGATGGAAGGACAGACGGACGGAAGGACGGACAATGCGATTACTATATGCCCGCCTTTTGGGGCATAAAAATGAACAAAAAGGGCAGCGCAACCATTTTGTGATTAACCCTTTCCCTGTTCTATGTTTATTTCAAATTTCAATACGCACTGATTATACATGGACAAAGTAGTTATAATATTGAAGGTGGACTATTGTAGCTACAGATAAGATAAAGATAGATAAGATAACATTTACTTAATGTCGACAAGATATATAACAATCAACATAAGCCATTGGACTTTTGAATCGACAAACAGATCTTTCATTTTCCATTAGCAACCAGAGCATACCCCGATCAGAGGACTCCTACAGAAGTCGTCTGATCTGGGTCTACTCTGTTTGCAAATGCGTGAAAACACGTTTATATGAAGGAAATGGTTAAGCTACGATAAAACAGGTGTCTTTTGAAGAAAATAAAGAACAGAATTTAAGATGTAATCAATTTTAGATTAACTGTCTGGTCAGCGGTTGTATTTGACTTAAAAACTTCAAAGAAGCAACCTACGTTTTACTATTTTCAGACCACTTGTTCAATACTGGTTGATGTCTTGGATCTAAACAAATTAAGTAATAGATGTTTGATGTTTTCAAATCTAGTTTTAACTACATGCGAGCCTCGTGGGTTTGAACAATAATAAAGTCATCGAATTGCTTTAATGGTTTTAGACCAACTGTCCAACCTGTGTTGAGTGGGTGTATTGGCTCTAAGTCCACTTAAGAACTAATCAACTGTTTCATTGTTTCCAGATCAAAATGCTCAACCTTTGGTCGATGAGTGTCTTGGATACAAATGTATTTTTTGTTAATTTTCAGATCGACTGTACAAACTCTGGTCGGCGGGTGTCCTGGATATTAATACACTTAAGACGATTTCGACTGCAACCATCTCTTACACTAGCACAACTTATGCATCAGTTTCGAGCACCTAATAAATCGATATTGCATTTCAAACTCGTAGCTGCAGATAAGATACGTATTAAAAAATTAACCCTGTTCTTGATGCCTATTTATGTAAAAACTAATATGGACAGAGCTACAGATGAAGATGCGTACTTAATTAGTAAAATCGTCATATCAGACCCTTTATTTACTGTGACCACTCTTTAGAATCATCTAAGGAGTGGCCACAGTATATGTTGTGGAGAAATAAATACACAAGCACAACTTATGCATCAGTTTTGAGTCGCTAATAAATCGATACTGCAATTCAACAGACCTGTAAATAAGATGCGCATAAATAAGAGTTTTTTTTAAAAAGAGATATTTAGCGGCATTCAAATGTTGACATATAATGTAAAAAACAATAATCATTAATGGTATTAAATCTAAAGAGTGATCACAGTATAGGATTTGTGGAGAAACAAATGAGCCATTCTTGAAAATGTTTATATTTACGCATCTTTTCTGGACTTCTCATCGACATTGTTTTCTACTATAAACCCTATGAAGCTTCAAGATAAATTTTGGTTTGAATTTGTTGGATGGATAAGTCATTTAAATGCGGGAAACGAGTTGACAACTATTTGCAAACATTTTAATTCAAATTTACCTTTTATACTGTATGTTCTCTACTAATACACATTGATTTAAAGATTGAATTACATTTTTGTTGCGTTCATCGATGTATAAACCCAGACCTGATCACACACAACTTGAATGAATTCCGATGGCATTCATGTAAAACGTTTTGTGTGATCAGGTCTGGATTTATCCATCGATGAACGCTACAAAATGTAACTCAATCGTAATAATTTCATCCATCTGTCTTTTTAAAACATACTTATTAACACGAAAACAAATTTGACATACAATTAGCTATTTTAAGTACCGTGCGTAGAAATTCAATCAATACACATTCTAACAACTACGTCACTTGGCGTACTGTATCCTACGTCATAGATGACGTATCATAGAATGTTCTCAACTATTTGACTTAGTTGCAACAAATCGGATTTAACAATTACTAAAGCAATAAGAGTTAATACATTTTTGCAACATTTAACGTCAGCATCATTCCAACGTTTAGATGTTGCTTCACCAAATATATTTTGGCAAACATGCTTTAGCATGACATTGTATATGCTGAAAAACTTTTCAAGCTTAATTCATTTTACGCACCATTTAATATTTTGTCCATCATGTAACAAGACTTCTAATAGGCGTTTTCTTAGACATGATAAAAAATCGGGTTTGCTATAGTTTTTAGATATTCACTACACACATTTTGCATCTGATAAAATCAGAAAAATGGCAGAATGCTTGTTTGATTTTTAGGAGACATGTACAAATGGAAAGGTTAAACCCCTCTTCTACCAAACTAATGTTGTTATTGCAGAAAGGAGCTCAAAATAACCCTATCTGTGCGTGTTTTCTAATATCGGTATCCTTAAATGTCAACACTCACAAAATTGCAGCCTTTTTAAATAAATAACATTCAATATATTCACATATAGTTTTTAACAAACTTTTTGGGCCAATCACAATGCTGGAAAATTTGAAATTCTCCAAGATTAATTTCATATAGTCAGGCATTAATAGCTGACTTAGCGACTAAGTCGGCTGTCCCCAGCGCATGCGTGAGTACATCCTGTGACGTAGAATGTTTAGCTCGTCCCACCATGTAACAGCGCAAGCGTCAATTACACATACATGTATATGTTCTATGTATAATCTGTACATACAAGGCTCAGAAATGAGGTAAATTGATGCAACTCAAACATTTTATTAGTAGATCTACATGTACTGAGATTAGAAAAAAAGAAAAAAAGCCAAAACATTAAAAACACTAAAAAGAAGACCCTGTTTAGTTATTAGACAAGTGAATGCTAAATGCAGGACAAATACAATGTAGAATGCTCCCTCGGTGCGTTCTGAACTACCTTTGTCTGTATTAAGCAGCCACCTGTCTATAGAGATTTCATTGTTTTTTCCGTTGATTGGCTACTGTACAACGATTGACTGTTAAACAAGTATCTATGGTCATTCAGAACTGTCTTTATCTCATTATATGTAACTGGTCCCTCGCCCCGGCCCTGAAATTATAAAATATGATATTATCAACTGTCGGTTAATAACCCTTTCCTCCATAGCTTGTTGCAGTATTGAAGACAGATGGTTGCTTAAAACAGACTGACTGAAAATAAAGCAGAATACTCCTTTAGGAGCATTCTGCTTTAATAATTTCAGCCTGCTTTAAGCTACCGTCAGCTAGGATATAGGAAATATTTCTAATGGTACTTATTCCAGCGTTTAACTGAATTTTATTTCAAAGCATTTTATTGCATTGGCTTTCTTTTAAGAGCACAGCGCTTGAAACATCAAGAATGACTCAATGAAACATCTTACCTAATTCGGGGTTGAACAACTTTTGGGTCTGCACATTTAACAGTTGTGTTAGACTGCTATCTTGAAATCCATCGTCGATAATTAAAAACATGGTCATGGTCCCAATGAAGGTCGAACGTCGGCAAACATTCTGACATCTTTCTCAACGACTGACACATTTTTTCAACACACGGTTTATGCTGTTGCTCCTAGTAACGCACGCGACCAATTCCAGCTTCACTCCGCCCACTTTACATCCTGTCCAAACACTAGGTTAAGCACTATATCAGTTATGTGCGAATTTAATGACTTTAAATGCCTTGCTCGCTCGCTGCGCTTCGGCATTTAAAATCATTAAACCCACACTTAATAGACACTAATACGTAATACCTTTGTTACATGAAGGACAAAACGGGTATGGTATAAAGACAATATTTGTTATTGGATTGACAAAGGGGAACACTTATCTAATTTAAACCTTTTATTTAAAGGGTAACTCTACTAATAAATTCTGAAGGGAGGTGATCCCCGAGAGCAAATATTGCAACACAAAAAAGAGAAAATTGCAGACTCGGTTTTATTGAGTCTGTCCATGAACAGTAATTGAAAGTGCAACACTGCTCACGCCCCAATGAAAATAACCAAGCATTGTAGTTTCCATAAATGACCTTGGTTTTAACTGTTGTTGCATGCTGCATAGATTATGAATAATCTGTGTAATGTTATGGCAAAGACAGGTCTGTTACAGTATTGGCGCGGCACACAGTTATCAACATTTAAACAAGACAGCTATAATTAACTAAATGACCATTTACCTGTTTACTCTTACAGCTGCTTTTCAAGACCATAGATGATATATGAAAACAGTTTGGATCCAGATCAAACTCTGCAAGACGCAAAACTGATCTGAGATTCAGTGTTTTAACTTAGATTCTTTTTCTACAAAAGATAAGTAAAATACTAGCCTTTAGATAAAATGCGGGAAACAACCATACAATGGTAAATAATACCAGAGCTTGCAGTTTGTGTTGAACTATGGGATGTCCAGCCATAAGGCATTGCAACCAGAATAGACCCAGATCGGCTACCATAGTAAAATGCTACAACTAATTTGGGTCTGCACAGGTTTCAGCCCATCACAACCTACTCTGATTTGCCTATAGCCTTCTCTGATTCGCCTAAGAGCCTGACTAACAGTGCAGACCTAAATAAGTTTTAATTTCAGTAGCTGGGTATGATCTACACTGCTGCCAGTGTCCTATAGTTGGAAATCATGTTACAGAGCTTACATATTAAGAAAAAGGGTAAGTATTCAGCGAGTCGGTAGTAAATTATCGCTTACAACGGAATGGTGTAACAAAAGTAATTTCTTCTTTCGTAAGAGGAAGACATCCGGATAGCTTGTAGTAAGCTGCAGAATGCTAGAAGATAGCATGTGCCTTAAAAACCAATTACATTTCACAGTAACATTTACCAACTGATACAGTGTTACAAGTCAGAGGGAACATGGCTTTCGCCATTATTTCACTGATATCCAGTGTATTATGTTTCAAACCTAAATTGTGGAAAACTAAAAAGGTTTAAGTTGTGCTCCTAAATAGTACAACGCTACAGTAGAAAAGTCAAGTGAAAAACGAATTCCATGTCCATGTAATCACGTTAACTTTCCAATGCTTCTTGTTTTTCTATTGTTTTTATGACACTTTCTAAAGTACATCATGACTTGTCTTTGTAGCCGGGTAGAAATTATGGTGAAATAAGTTGATAGGCTTTACTGTGTGGCTTGGTAGTTCAGTCGTTAGAGTATTGACATGGTAAGCCAGAGGCCCTGGGTTCGAGTCCCAGTCGAGTCGCAACTTTTTCACCATGTTATATTTGGCACCCAACGTGGGTTGATGTGACTTATGTGCTCCAGCTTTAGTTACCTTTGGAGACTGGATACTTTTGTTACTGGTGGGACTAGTGAGATTTTCTCAGGATGCAAATAGCCAGTTTGGACTTCGTGTAGCCTATAGCCTTGGGGTGTTAGCTTTGAGCACCACGCTATTTTGAGTGCCACGCTTTGGTCACATAAGTTATTATCTTTTTTCTTTCTGACCCTCCGCATACACTCAATAAACAAATTATCATCACGGGCATATTCGACAAAGCCTACATAGTAAAGCTGATTGAATTAAAAAATAACGAACTGTCCAGCGTACGTAGGCAAACTTCTGACTACTTCACTTTCAACTTTATCATTTCCGCAATCCTCTTGCCAATTAACTCTTTCCTTCACTTCAGCAAAATTATCCCCCCTCTCCCTTGAAACTTGCATTTGCATTCACTTTTCCCTCACTCTTGACATCAACTTTCTCGTCTATCATATCCTGTTCATCTATCGTTGACAAATAGCTGTATTAGACTTCTAAAAAGTAATATATTAAAATTGGAAATATCCAAATTAGTAATTTCAATGAAAGTTAACTTATGCAAATGCCAAACTGGTGGCTTTTAATGACAGTTTATATAAATTGTCTCATCTGTAACATTGTTTGTCCATCATATAACTCAATATGTTGATAGAATTGCTTAATAAATGTTTATCTTGAAATAGATATAACCATTTCTCTTTATTACCTTTGAGGGTAAAATCGATGGTGCCATGATTGGAATATTGCATGTGGCGGGTGGTATCAAGATGATTTATCATCAATAGTAAAACAACTTGTCCAGCATGTTACATACCCGTTCTCTACTGTAACGTCAACACTAAAGAGGTGTCACATATTTTGATAATGTGTTTAAATGGTATCACTATAGATATAGTAAGATATGAAACATTCAGGACAGCAATCTTAACAAAATGCATTTTACTTCCATATTTAAATGCATAGTATTTCATAGCAGTTTCTACGAATTGTCTCATGTGTAACATTTTTCTGTATTTTCTGTAACAAAATACCCCGTTACATCAGAGACTGATACAGTATAGACGCATTTTAAATTAACTGGATGAAAATACTGATGTCTCCATTCTGACCGGGGAAAGTGTCCTGTCTGTGGGAATAGAAAACAAAGACATGTTTGTTACTATAGGACAAGAATTATTGTGTTGTACCGTTGAGTTCCAAATATTCCTGATACATTTAAAGGGGATGTCCCTACATTTGACGCGTTTCATAAACACTTAAAATATACAAAACTCATTTGTTTATATGCTGAAAAGTAGTTTGTCGCAAAAAGCCCCATCCAATTACCGTTTATAATGACAAAACATCCATGTGTTTGATATCGCCGATCCCGGTTTTACTCCCCGATGTTTCAGTTTTATTCGGGTTGGGTTTTAGTTTCGTAACTGTTCGCCCTATTCGCGATTCTCCGACCCCTTCCGAGAAAGCTATTACGTAAACAATGGAGGGATCGGGTGATCATCGGCAAAACGCGGAAGAACGGAAAAGGCCGATAATATTGTGTTGTAGAACAAAAATTATCAGTATTGATGAAATCGGTTTATTTGTATTACATGGGCATTTTTCGATATAAGTTCAAATTGGGAACCTTCATAATAATGATAGAGCATAACAAATACCAAGTGTTATGATATTATTGAAAATATGCGATCATTGTAGGGACAAAAACTACAATTACGAGTCCACTTACCTACACTTAGTTGTGAAGATTTTCCTTGATCACTCTCTCTACTCAGAACGACATGCACTGCACTGAACCATAATAACGAATCTTCAAAATTGAGGTTTATTGCCCGGAAAGGTCTTAAGGGATCAATTATTATTTTGACTCATTGAATTGTTACAATGAAGACGTAACATTAAGGGGCAAACTTTGAATATAATTTTTTCCACAATATAATTGAAAAATTCAACACTGATAAAAATACACCTGTTTAATGTAGCCAAAAGTCAAAGCTTTAAAGAAAATGTGTTCAGGGACACACAAAATTGTAGAAATGACAGGTTTAGAAACATTGAATTGCAACAGTATCAGAAAATGTTGCAAAAATAACTCATAAACGAACCTATTTCAACACATTTCCTACCTTAATACTTTGTCAGATTTCCTTTTAATCGAATAACGTACATACTCCTCATTGGAATCGATATGTATAAGCTCTCTTTGAACATAGACCAGTAGAATACGTGTCCAAATCCTCAAAATGTCTTAAAACAAATCCCTTTTAGTTTCAATAATATGCACTCTACACGAAGGTTTACGTTTGATATACAGCCAGATATTCTCAATTATGTTTAGATCCGGTGAATGTGCAGGTCATGAATTGGATCTAATGGCATTTCTGGTCTGTTAAACATGTATCCTACCAGGACTGTGTAATGGGGCTTCGTCATCCGGAAATAACTTATTTGACGGGGAAGTGTCTTGTTATATCTGGCGGGGTGGTCACAAATTGTCTTCAAATATCGTTTCATATTTCGATGCGTTAATATTTTCCTCAATGCTAGCTACAGATTCATTCCACGAAATTCAGCCCCATAAAGATCTACCATTACTTTCAGCACGTTCTTGCCGGATGTCACATTGACACTAAGATGTAAGTCTTCACTGTAGCCCTCGTCTCCTTTTCTCTAAATCAACACACTGTTATCAATGTCGATCACCACTGGGCTTTCATCCGAAAAACAAAATAACTTCAACCCACCTCCCAGAAGCTCTCCTCCTCCTTTTCTCTCTACACCATGCGAGCCGCCTGATTCTGTTGACTTTTGATATACAGTCACTTTCTTTTTACTCACTCTTTACCCATAACTTTCAAAATACGCGATCCACAAATCTTCAATACAAACTTTTATAAATTCACGTCATAATGTTTTCAAGGATTTGTTTTCTATAAATAGAGCGCCAGTATTTCATGTATAGTAAACAGAAGTAGTTCCATAATGTATCAGCTACTGGTTACCGACTTCATGTAAATCATTGAGCAACGGCAAAGAACCAGCTTTTTACATTCATTGAGAAATGGACGTCAAATTTCAACCAATCAGATTCGGCGATTTTGTGTAAACGTCGCAGGATTGGAATTATTGGCTCGTTGAACGTGTTACCGCAATTTCTCTAAATTCATTATTGTGAGCGCAGTATCAGAAAACAGCTATTCTTACTTGATTGTTATTTTACTGCACCACAAAAGGGCACCATGTCTAATTCGTTTCGAGATAAAATATGATATAAATTTCCAGAACCTATATGAGTCTACAGGTTTGCCAAACACAATGTGTCCATTTACCATTGCAAACAATAAGCTAATTAATATTCATGATGTCCTTATTTATTTATGAGGTAAAGTGTTAACATAATAACTAGTACACTTATCCTTAATCCTTTCCTTCATATAAACGCAATTTTACACATTTGCAGAGTAGACCATGGTCAGACGGCTTATAGGAGCTGTAGACCTGATCAGGGTTTGCTCTGTGTGCTCATGGTATAGTGTTAAGGTATAGGTGTTAAGTGCTTGTGTGGCGGCAGTAAAACGTCGCCCCGTACTTCATTCTCAGTGTTGTTATACCTTCTGATCCTTCGAGATCATGAATTTCAGTACATCTTGTTCTGAAAATTGAATACCGCTTAAGCCGGTGCTAGGGGGCGTGAGCAGTGTTGCACTTTCAATTACTGCTCATGAACAGACTCAATAAAACCTCTGCAATTTTCTCTTTTTGTGTTGCAATTTTTGCTTTCGGGGGATCACCTCCCTTCAGAATTTATACTATAGATTTGACCTTAAATTGTCTGCATGAACAAACATTTATCTATAAACCATTACAGATTTTAATCTTATTATTATTAATGACGTCAGTATTTCTTACATTGATAGTGAACAGGTTAAAGGTTAATCTCAGTTTGTTACAGCTATAGCATGCTTTTAAATAACTATGTTTCTCTAAGTATATGTTGAGAGTACCATACTTACCCTGAATACCCGCTCCCTCTACCCATCCGTTTTTAACCCTTTGCGTTATATAAACGCATTTTCATGCATTTGCAAAAAGGGTAGACCCAGATCAGATGGGTCCTTTAGGTCTGCTGTTTGCTTATGAAACTGTATATATCTACCCTCGTTGACACAGTAAAATTCCTTTGTTAATAATGCTTTAAATTACTTGGCTATTTAATATTCATGATGGCATTATTTCGCACATGAATGATTAAGAGGGTTAAGGCTTCATAATTCAATTTTTAACCACTTTGAATTAGACTGACATAGTAGAAAATAGTGACCACCTTGATCAAATTGCTTCTTCGATTGCCGTTTGATCTGAGTTTGCATTAATTCACATTGGGTCTAACATGTTTATACTGTAACGTTCGTAGAGCGTTGGTAATTATGCAAATGAAGCTGACCAGATCATTGTATCATGAAGCTGACCAGGTCATTGTTGTTGCTGGGTCTCTCGGTTTGCACGTTACAAATGGTGGCAGCGGTGGGATAAATTCTGAAGGGTGGTGATCCCTCGAAAGCAAAAATTGCAACACAAAAAGAGAAAATTGCAGACTCGGTTTTATTGAGTCTGTTCATGAGCAGTAATTGAAAGTGCAACACTGCTCACGCCCCCTAGCACCGGCTTAAGCGGTATTCAATTTTCAGAACAAGAATTACTGAAATTCATGATCTCAAAGGATCAGAAGGTATAATAACACTGAGAATGAAGTACGGGGCGACGTTTTACGGCCGCCACACAAGCACTTAACACCTGCTGTTGTGAAGATTATAAATTCTGAAGGGTGGTGATCCCTCGAAAGCAATAATTGCAACTGTCAGACCGGAGTTGCCTTACCCACGGGTCTCCCAGGGTCCAAGTCTCTGGACGAGACCTCTCGGAGGGGTGAGTAATGTAACGTTCGTAGAACGTTGGTAATTATGCAAATGAAGCTGACCAGGCCATTGTATCTTGGGAAGTGGAGGTATATCTATAGCGCAACAAACATTTCTTGATGTGAGCTTAAGCTTTGCACCGACAGGGTTTGTTGTTGCTGGTTCTCTCGGTTTGCACGTTACAATACTTGTACCGCACACAATTAGTATGATACGACTACATGTGACCTAGTCCAGCCGCCATGTCAAACACATATATATGCCTTCTGGTTAGGGGTTGTAAAACTACACGTGACCTAATCCAGCCGTCATGTCAAAAATATAGGCCGTCTGATTAGAGGTTAGTAAGACTACACGTTGCCCGGACCAACCGTCATGTCAAACACATATATGACGTATGATTAGGGGACTACACGTGACCTAGTCCAGCCATCATGTTAAACGCATAAAAATGACACGTGGTTATAGGAGGTTATATCGATACGTGTTACCCAGTCCAGACGTCATGTCAAACACATACAGATGGCGTATGACAATGGGTTATATTGGTTATGTATGACCTAATCTAGCCATGTCACATACAGATGCCGCGTGTTTATAACGCGTGGTCAAACTGTGTTAAAATGTGTTATAATAACCATTATGGTGCTGGAAAAAAACAATATCTGCTCAATCTCTGGTTAGCTGAACTTGTCCTTCAGCTGTCGATCAAATGTTTGAGAAACTATTTACAGTAAAACCTCTCTTAACTCTTAACCTGACATTAAATCCAGTATAAAGATCGCTTTTGGAGGCAGGTGAGAGCTTAATGCAGGGTGGAAGTCTTTTAGTCACCTCCCTAAAATATCTAAATTCTTCTCTACTAGAATTCCGGTTAAGAGAGGTTTAACTGTGTCAAATACCTTGAAATCTGATGTGACGTCGGGCTGCTCGGTATTTAGTCTCGATATTATTTGTCTGCATATGCTAATGAAGACAAATTAATCCTATGCTCCATGAATATTCATGTAAGAAATAATGACGTCATGAATATTAGTTACATCATTTGTTATAACAGCACACTGACACAGGACTGCAATGGCAGACAATGTAGAGTCATATCTATATTGTATTATAAGCAAACGCAGCATACCCTGATCAGACGGCTCCTATTGTATCTGGTTCTGCACTATTTGCAAATGTGTAGAAATGCGTACTGTATCTATGGAGTAAAGGCTTAACATTAGAAGAGTTCACATACAGTATGTGCTTAAGTTATGAAATTCAAACGGTGTAGACCCTGGCCAGATAACGCGTTTCTATCTCGGCAGCTAGCCTGTGCCTACAACTGTCTGCAAAGCTAAACACCAAGAGTAACATAATTCCACACATGAGGTCAACCTGTTGAAAGATAAGGCTTACTATATATAATTGCGCTGAGCCAAAGGCTCACGTAGTAGATAAATACATACAGGACTGACATTGAGATGAAAGGTAACACGTGATTTTGTTTTGTACATTTGATTCAAGTAGTACGGACGTGATAACTCATATAACTACATACCGATGTCAACGCTCGTCTGTTATCACAAACATAAATAATTTAAAGGACAATAACTCTTTAAATTCATTGATACAAGATAGCGTAGTATTAGTCGGTGTGATAGTATACGAGCGCCCGAAACCTGACAGCTGTTCTATTTATGAAACTGTGGCAAATATTGATGTGTTTGCACCAAATTCTGAAAGTAGTAGTTCCTTCGAAAGCAAAAGCAGCAATGCAAAAAGAGGAAATTGCAGACTCGGTTTTATTTAGTCTGTTCATGAGCAGTAATTCTAAGTGCAACACTACTCACACCCCATAGCTCCGGTTTAAGTGGTATTCTATTTTCAAAACAAATAACATCGAAACTAATGACCCCGAAGGACTCAAAATATAACAACACTGAGAAGACTAAGACGTTTTACGGCGCCATACAAGCACTTAATGCTTCCTGTTGTGAAGTTCATAAATTCCGAAAGGACCACCGATGCTATGATAAGACCTCAACTGTTTTCCTTAAATAGGAAGAGCTGGAATTGGACTCAGTGTAAGAAAAAACCGACAATGGTTCTACAACCAAATTCACTAATACGCATACTGACCTAAGTACCAGTGTTTGGTCTTTAAGACAGGCAGTACCTTAATGAAGTGTGAAAGCTCACCCGGGAAATTTTTGCATGACCTTCACCATTTATGAAACAGCCACTTGTCTAAACAGTTCTCATCTTAAAGTTCGACTCAAGCGCGATTTTACTTACAGTGAAAATTTATAAGCATACACGAGGCAAGAAGGGAAATTAAGTAGGTGAGAAGAGATAAGAACGAACAAATATGTCACATTGACAACATGTAGACTCTAAACATAGACACAAGCTGAGGGGAAAATAGTCCCAAATCGGGCGCTAAACACGCCGTGTATGAAAAAGAATCCCAACTAAGCGAACCAAATATTCCCGATTGACGGAGTTTATTGACCCCTCCCAAATTGCCTGGTAAATGAATGGGGAAAATTGAATAGGTCTAGTGTAAGCATGGTAACGTCATCCTTTGAAATGACATTGGCCTTGTAGAAACTGGTGATACATGTATCGACATTGAAGATTTCTCTCAGCGTCCTGTGCAACCAATTTTCAGTGGAAAGATAAACAAGTGGATGTTGTGTAGCATAATATAATGTAGCCTTTGGGCATATAAATATAAAATACATATATCATTCTCAGTGTTGTTATTTTAAAAATGAATACTAGTACTGATTACGCCGGTGCTAGGGGGTGGGGGTGGGGGTGGGGGGTCGTGGGTAGTGTTGCACTTTTAATAACTACTCATGAACAGACTCAATAAAACCGAATCTTCAATTTTCTCTTTTACTACTTTTGCTTTCTAGGGATCTCCCACTTTCAGAATATATATGGTATGAAAACAAAACAGCAGTGATATGAGCATCAGTCATGACCTGATCTTGAGGATATCGATCTGGATCATATTTTCAATACTTTCATATTTGTGTGAAATTATTTGAAATTCCGAAAAATCATGCTAGGGGTATAGGGCAATACATAAAAATAAAATCTCGACTTTTTGAACACTAACATGTGTATCATTATGGATCTATAAAACAGGCAGCATCTTAATACAGGGAGAAAATATGCAGAAAGCTCCTCCGGGAGCATTATGCATGTAATTCACCCTGCATTAAGCAACCACCTGGTTAAAAAGCATAAACGGTTCATTACTAACATTTAGAAGTATAGAGTGTTTAGCCTAGATCCTACATGTATATCTATTTTTATCGTGACTTTCATTTTGAATGCCGTATTCGTGCGCCGTACAATGTATAATAAAGTTCATTTTTAATTTCAGTTTTAACTGGGTTGCTGGTAATTTGTGCTGTTGCGTGGAATGCAGGTAGGTCAGTTTGCTGGAAAATCTACAGCAAAAAAATGTTATCCTAGATCTTTGCGTGTCTTTGTATACTAGTTTTGTACATAACGTCACAAAGGAATATAGGATGCATTTGATACATTGCTACTGTACGGAAGAAGTACTCTAATCACACAAAGGATTCAGACACACGCATAGTGCAAACCCAGATCCAACCGCTCCTGAACGAGCGTGAAAACGCGTCGGTGTGAAGGAAAGGGTTAAACTGTATTACATCAACAACGAGCAGTTTGGATTGCGATGATACGCCGAGTTAACTCTTCGTCTAAATCCATACTGCTTGAATAGGTAATGTAATATTTTCAGTCACTAACGTCCTTTGCAAACAGTGTACATAGCCCCACATGAAAGGGTCCCTGGAATAGCCCTTACATAAAGGTCTCCACTGTTAGTCAAGTTACCCTTTCCGTCCCGCGTATTTTGACGCATCTGCAAACAGAGTAGCTCCTATAGGAGCCGTCTGATCAGGGTCTGGTCTGTTTGCTTATAGTGTAAAATAGATCTGATTCTACAGCTTCTGCATGAGCCGAAATGTCCTGTGTTCATATGCCATTAACAAAAAAATAATCTTATTAATATTCATGACGTCATTATTTCCTACATGAAAATTCATAAGGGAAAGGGTTAAACAATCCTCGAATATTCACAGTAAGATTGACTAGTTCGATGTTTGGAAAGGTCCATTTGACAATTCAGCGGTGAAAGGATTAACCTTTAGCCTGCTGAGCAAATTATTTTTACCGATTTTTTCACCTACTGCATTTTTAAATTTCAAGCTATTATCAATAGATCTACCAAAATGCAATCAGGTTGTCAAACAGTTTGGATCCTGATAAGACGCCGAGCTACTCGGCGTCTCATATGGATCCAAACTGTTTGCATAGGTATTCACTCACCCGCCCTTAGCAGGCTAAACGTTAATGACAAAGTATTCGTGGATTCTAGATGCTCTGCGATGTCGGCGCTGTATTGGGGCCACTTCTATAGAGGACTGCACATCCACGGTTCAATGTGGCCGGGACGAGGTGAGCACAGTTGCTATAGCAACTACAGTTATTTGTTTGTTTTTAAAAAACATTGGGTCAATATATAAACATGCCTTATCTTACTATATATAGATATCGACATATACTCTGATGATGAAAACTATATTTACTTTTGACAAACTAATAAACGTTTGCTTAACCTATTCCCTCATTGGTTATTTTTAAAACCAACCTCTTTGAATAAATCTACAGAAAAGGAGCATTTACTAGAGAAAATGAAATTGCTAGACTTTTGTAGTATAGAAACCATTGTGATAAATAGAGCATTTGCTCCATAGGAGCAAATGCTCTATTTATCACAATGGTTTCAAGAAGTGACTATTACAGAGGCGTAGAAAAGCGTATTCATGGAGGAAAGGGTTAAGAGATTGGATCATTACGAGATCTCAAATTATGCGGTGTCTCATCTAAATTCAGGCTGTACATGTACAGGGTAAGTTTGATTTTAAACAATTCCCCTCATCACTGTTTATTTAAAGAGGAAGTCCCTTCAATGAACGCATATTTTCAATAATATCATAAAACATGGTATTTGTTATGCTCAATCATTATTATGAAGATTGCCAATTTGAACTAATATCGAAAAATGCCCCTGTGATACAAAATAAACCGATTCATCAATACCTATAATTTTTGTTCTACAACAAAGTATTATCGGCCTTTTCCTTTCAAATTGTCCGCGTCTTGCCGATGATCACCCGATCCCTCCATTGTTTACGTAACAGCTTTTCTCGGAGCACGAACAGATACGAAACTAAAACTCGACCCGAATAAAGCTGAAACATCGGGTAAAACATCGGGATCGTCGATATCAAATATATGGATGTTTTATCATTTTCAACGTTAATTTGATAGGGTTTCTTGCGCTATACTACTTTTCAGCATATAAACAAATGAGTTTTGTATATTTTAGGTACTTTTAAAATGCGTCAAATGTAGGGACTTCCCCTTTAAGAACTAATGTCATCATGAATATTTATTTGCTGAAGACAATGATTAGCTAAGATAGTGTTTTGGCCATAGCAGATGCTGTAGAATCAAATCTACATAGTTGAACACACAATCAGAACATACCATCAGGAGCTGTCTGATCTGGGTCTACCTTATTCCCCATGACGTAAAAACGTTTATATGAAGTAAAGAGTTAACCAATGAAGAAATTCATACAATGAATACTTTAGAAAGCAACAGTTTTTGCAAGACAAAATATGGCACAGAAAAGTTTAGGAGGACAATAGCGGTTTTCTGTAAAAACATTCATCGTGCGTTAATATACCATCTGCCTCTATGATCCAAAATTAAGCCTCTTTTCGGTGGTTTCAGAGCTGCCATAAATTAATTTCAATATTTAACCCTTTACTCCATGAATTTACATGCAAAAAATAATCACGTCATCATTATTAATTGGACTAATTCTTATAATGGCACATGAACATGAGAGGTTTTTGCTATAATTGAAACTGTAGAATCTGCTCTGTTTGCCGATGGAATTTGGCAAACCTTTTTCTTTAGTTTCTAAAATGGCTCCCTAGTTTGTAAAATGGCTACGATGTTCCACCTTTGATAATTCATTATAACTATTTATCCATAAATATGCAGTAGGTATTGCAATTTGTAATAAATACAGCACAAGAAAGGGATTGCTTAGTATGATTATTTGCTTTTCTCCACATAACATTTGTATAACGCATCCTACTTGCATAGACCTCCATACACTATTTAACCATTAAGTATTCACTATACAAATCGCAATTGTCCGGTCATATTTTGTGTCTACTTTCATTTTGGTTTTACCCCGCTAGCTTTGTTATATGGACCAGATTGTCACGGACCAATTATCTGTTGAGTACAACGGAGGATGTCGACCACGTGACGTAAGCATAATGTCATCCATTTCTTATATTCAGATCAATATTCTATTCACAAAGCAACAGATTCAGATGGCTTTCTAAAATCGTCATGTCTCCACCAAACCCTATCGAAGAGGTGGTCTTATCATAGTGTTTGGTGGAGAAATAAGTTACATGTATTAAGTATTTAATTATTCAGCCATTTAAAAAATAAAAACAAAACAATGTTTATTCTGTCTAATCCCATTTACTTAACCCTTACGGAAACATATTTTGACGCCTTTGCAAATAGGATAGACCAGACCAGATGGTCCTTTTAGGGGCCATCTGATCAAAGTATGTTTGCTTATAAATTGATATAGTTATAGACGTACTTCTACATCTTTCTGCATGGTTAAATCAAATCCGTTATTTTCACATGAATATTCAGGACCAAGATATGTTTAGCAAGCATTATGTATTCTATATATCCCTACATACTAGTAATCTGTAATACCACATTTACAAACAAGAGTCTGGTGTATATATAAATCCATTATATTAATTCTAAAGTGTGATGTACAGTAAAACCTCTGTATAAAGGCCACTGAATTGTGTTAATTAGTTGGTATTTAGGGTAGGTGGCTGCATAAAGCAAGATGAAAGTAAAACAGAACGCTCCTATAGGAGCGTTCTGTTTTTACTTTCACATTGCTTTAAGCAGCCACCTGCCTTTTACACAAAATACTTGATGTCATTTAGTGGTCGTTATAGAGAGGGTTTACTGTAGTGTATTAACCCTTTACTCCAGAACTATGTCTTTTAACGCCTTTGCAAACAGAGTAGACCCTATAGCAGCTGACTGATCAGGATCTGCATTGTTTGCGCGTACACATTTACATTAATTCCTGCCATGGACATCATATGGCTACTGACCGTTCCAAGGCGGTACCCCTGCTTTCAGCCTATGGTCAACTTTGTTGTTTAATATGCTTAATGTTTATTGTTTTTTCGTCTTGATATGCGTCCTGTTATGTTTTGTCTTGTGGCTATACCGTTTCTTGTTTGATGGTGTTTGGTGCGGTGTAATTTCGTGTGTGGCTCTCCTTGTTTGACTATTGTTCCATATTAAATATAAGAATAATCTAATTGATATTATTATTCTGATCTGCTGGCTATAAAACCTAAAGCATATATCCAATATTACATTGATTTATATAGACACCACACGATTCCAAACCACACTGTAGGGTGTTTAGCTCACCAGAGCACAAAGTGGACAGGGTGAGCTTTTAAAATCGCCTGAATGAGATGTCCGTCGTCATTCGGCGTGCGTCGTGAACAATTTGAACCTTTAAAAATATTTTCCTCTGAATCTACAGGGTTCTCAGCTTTCATATTTGGTACATATCATCTGTAGGTCCTTTACAAAAGTTATATAACTTATGCCTCTGGGGTTAAAATTTGCCCCGCCCCAAGGGTGTCGTGTTTTCTATAGAAACATACAGTGGCCATTTTTCAATAGAAACATGTAGTGAAAACTTTGAAAATATTTTCCTTTCATATTTTGCATATAGCTTTATGTTTAGGTCCTCTACAAAAAGTTGTCAAAATTGGCCCTGCCTCTTGGGTGACCCGTTTTCAATAGAAACATATAGTGAAAACTTTGAAAATATTTTTCTCTGAATGTACAGGGTTCTCAGCTTTCATATTTGGCACATAGAATTTTCTGTAGGTCCTCTACAAAAGTTATATATGTCCCTGGGGTCTAAATTGGCCACGCCCCAGGGATGGCATGTTTTCTATAGAAACATATAGTGAAAACTTTGAAAATGTTCTCCTCTAATTGTCTGGTGAGCGATATCATGGCCCTATTGTTTGTTTCACTTTCCCTTCACTTAACATCACATTAACCGCACTAATTTGTGTTTGCTAACAACTTTGATCAGGATTTGACGTCGAGTCAGTCGGCGTCTCATTAAGATCCAAACTGTTTGACACATACGGGTAGTTAATACTGTCTGAACAGACTGAACGGATCGGATGTCTAAACATTTTAACAAATCAAAAATTGAACAGATATTAGTTTTTCAGCATCATCATTTGCATCGGTGCAATGCATATTACACTGTTACAATTAGTAATAACGTAATGACGGCGTCATGGAGGGTTCAATATATTTTACACTATTACATTTGTTAATATAACGTAAATAGTACGTATTTAACGTCAATGATGGCATCACTGAAGGTAGAAACTATTTCACATTATTCCATTGGGTAATAATGTAATGATGGCTTCATTTGAGGTGCACTATATCTCACATTATTCAATTTTGTAATAACGTAATATGGGCGTCATACAAGATGCAATAGACCTCCCGCTGTTCTACTTGGTATAGCTCGAACAATTTGACCTGAACCATCACCTATATGCAGAATACATAATGAGAGAGTTGACGCTGTTTAAATAAAATTTCGCCTGTTAATCGTGAAGTCTATTCTCGCTGAAATTACGGGAGAGCTATAACCCGTGCACATGTAAACCATACAATCACAAGTGTGTCCATGCATAGCTTCTTACCGGGACACGTGTCGAGGATAAACCCCTGCAATGACGATGATAAAAATAGAATTGTTACGAATTTTTATTGATGCAAATTAAGTAGGTCAGGGCCCAGGTCAAATTGTTCGAGCTATAACGTTTTCACTTGTATCCTTATGTATGCTTTTGTAAGCATATTGTGAAGTTGTTGGCGTGCAAAACAATATTCGTCAAATCATTTAATACTATCACCAGGTTCCAGTAATCATTTACATTATGAATAATAGCTTTATTATACGCCCGAAGATAACTTCTGTCATATTATGGTATGGCGCTTGTCCGTCCGTCCGTTAGCCACATCTTTGTCCGCTCAATGACTAGACAACTGTTAAGTGTACAGTCATCATACATGAAAGAGCGGTAGGTCATGGCCAGTAGATCTTGAGGTCAAATTTCAAGGTCACAATAACCTTCAATTAAAAAGTTAGTTCGCTCAATAACTTGATAAG
Organism: Azorinus chamasolen; assembly: GCA_963576725.1. Lineage (NCBI taxonomy): Eukaryota > Metazoa > Mollusca > Bivalvia > Cardiida > Solecurtidae > Azorinus > Azorinus chamasolen. Next base: position 39,845,227 of record OY755241.1, on the reverse strand, counting down.
TATGAGATGTGTTGTCTTCATATTTAATAAAAAGGTTGGCCCTGGCTAGTAAATGACCCCTATTGATTTTGAGGTCAGTGCGTCAAAGGTTAAGGTCACAGTGACCATCATTCAAAAAGGAACGTCCGCTCAATAACTTGCTAATTAATAAGTGCGCTTTATTCTTACTTAGCAGGGAGGTTGGACTAGGAAAGTAGATGACCGCTATTGCTTTTTAGGTCAGTCGGTAAAAGGTCAAGGTCACAGTGACCGTCATATAAAAAAACATTATCCGCTTGATAACATGAGCCACCTCGCATATTAACATTTTGCATGTTATGACAGCAAATACTCCGGGCGTATAATTCTGACACACGGAACTCTTGTTTTGAAATGAAAACAAGGTGTTTAGGTCTCGACAAACCCTAGAATAAGATCTATAAAATTAGATAAGCAAATAGCACAAACCCTGACAAGACATATCTTACAGTAGCCGTCTGATCTGTTTCTAATCTGTTGGCAAAGGCATGGAAATGCCATCATGTTAAAGGCTAAACATCGCACGCGCTTTACAAACCTCAATGGCCTTACTCAGATCAAGGACGGTAATCCTATCGCATCCACTGAAAAGGGGCTCCTTTTTCTTTGTGGATACCGAACACGAAAACTCGCTTAAATATATAAGTGTCCGTTTGCGTAGCTTTTGTTTGTAGCCATGTACTTCATAAATATTTAAGAAAAATAATAGTTGTATGGATATTGATTGACTGGATTATAATGGCACCATTCAAAAGGAAACTTTAGCACAACGTGTAGAACTTGATTTACGATAGTTCAAAAGCAAAAAGATCAGACCCTGCTCAGATGGTTCCATCATGAAGGATTCGTCTGATCTAGGTCTACTCTTTTTTAAAAGACATCTGTGAGGTACAATGTTGTTTTGAAGTTTATCCGTTTCTATTCTAAGATATTTGTGTGAAATATCCAATCAGTGTTTATAGGGTGCACTTAGTATGCTAATCTATATTTGAATGTCAAACAATGTAGACATAAATAAGAAGACTGCACCATGCTATAGGCGCCATCTGATAAAGGTTTACTGTTTCAAATAATATTGCATGTATCGGGTTGAGAAGGTTACATGCAGGACTGTTTTGCCCGTTTTACCTGAAGGTTAGTATTGATAATTGAAATGCATTTCTTTTGTAAAGGTTTGCCTGAAGTCACCCGGTCAAATCGGCAAACGTTCAGGTGGCCTTACCATGTGCTCCAAGTGTTGCTCCACTGATGACTGTGGCGCCAGCTTGTGTAACATACCATCATGTAAGTCACTGGCTCCTCCGCTGCCATATACAAATAAACGAACCTTCAGATGGGTATGCATGCCAGTCGATAAGACAGGTGGCAACTTACTGCAGCTCTGCAGAAAGCTCTTTCGGGAGCTGTCTGAATGACTCTCATCCATCTTTAGTACAATTTCGTTTTAGTCAGCTTTTACTATATTGTCAAGAGAGTCCGACGGGGATACCTTTATTTACAATGTTTGTTTAGCTAGGGTGACTGTGAGGTTAGGACGTCCGTAAACTGACCGTTCCAAAGCGGTACTTCCATCTTCCCCCTTTTGTATGTTTGTTTTGTCTTTGTGCATCTCTTGATGTTTTTATAGTTATGTACATTTGCTGTGTCCTTGTGTTGCTGTTCGGGCGGCTGTTTGTTCTGTATGTGGTGTTTCCTGCATGACTCATTCTTGTACGTTTAAACCCACATTGGTGGTTTTGCTACTGACCGTGCCAAGGCGGTTCTCTCTTTGTCACCCTTACCTTTGTTTTCTTGTGTCTTTGTGCTTGTGTTTTGTTCATGTTTGTCTCTGGTGCCTGTGTATTTGTTTGTGTTTTCTCTGTTCTTCTCGTGTGTTTGGTGAGTGTGACATGATATGTGTTGGTGGTGATTGCGTCTTGTATGTGACGTTCTCTTGTATGTGTATTAATTGCTATATTTCTGTCGGTGTTTTGGTTATGGTGGCGTTTTGTGTGTGGCTTTGCCTACTTGACTTTACTACTTTTTCATTTGTAAGGTAAATAAAAATAGCAACTTTTGTTGTTATTAGGTTTACCCCTTTCAATGCTGAAAGTTTAGATTAGAATATCCCTTCAGCGTTGAACGCTAGAGTCCACTCAGTATGAAAAAAAGGCGCAAGATTGCTAGAGGATTTTGAATGATAAACAGTGCAGAACCTAATCAGAGGGATCCTCTAGAAACCCTTGATCTGGGTGTACACTGTTTGTAGATACCAGTGCATACGTGTGCCGCATTTAAAAGGTTAGAAGAAATGACATAATCTTACATAGAGAAAACACTCTTTGTGTTTATATGAAATATAGCATATAGATTTATGATGATTCTTTTGTTACCAATAATTGTGCGGGTTATGCTTTACTGAATGCATTGATGGTCTGAGTAAACATATCATACAGATATCATATCTGTCCTGCGAAATGTGATCAAAACTTGTAGACTTTATATTTTACTGAACGCAAGACTAGGCCTTTAACCATTCTCTTGCTTTTCATGTCAATATACACCTACCTGTAAATAGTGAATACCCTGATGAAAAAGCTCCTAAAGGAAATGTCACCTTAGAGTCTGTACTATTATAATTGAAAAAGTAGTACAAGTGTATTGTGCAAACCAGTGTACCCCACAGATTGTACAGAGAAATAATTTAGACAGTGAAAATATATATTATTATTGTACAACAGGACATGGGTAAAGATAAAATACATTTTAAGATTCAGAAAGAGATAGGTTAAGCACGAGATGCCGGGAACTCGGCATCTAAACTGCAAAAAGAGTTCTGCAAATGCACGCCTTGTTAGATAAGTGTTAGGACACTATATAAACATTTGAAAAATATCTACCGAACGAGTGTTAGCCATTTACTTAATGAATATTCATGTAAAAAATAATGCCAGCGTGAATATTAATTAGAGTATGTTTCATTATGGCAAATGGACACCAGAATATTTGGCCGAGGCAGAAACTGTATGATATCTATATTATATCGTAAGCACACAGAGCAGACCCTGATCAGACATATTACTCTGTTTGCAAAGGCGTAGACACACGTGTGTATGGGATACAGTTTGAAAGCCTCTGCAAACAAAGCGGACCCACGCCAAACCGCTTCTATAGTATCGTCTGAACAGTTCATCTTTTGATTTTCCTTATGGAATATATGGATCTGGATCATCAGTTTCTACTTTGGTCAAATATTTCTGTTTTCCTGTGCCATAGCATTATATCTTACATGAACATTCCTCCGGTAACCATTCAGGGTTACCCCCTCCATGAATATTAATTTTATGATTATTTACAGCATGAATGTTCATGAATTTATATTTACAATTACGCATTAATTAGTGGTAATTGTTGCCAGAAATTTAGGAACCATATCTATATTATTTCACGAGCAGAGAGAGCTAGACAGCTAATACATGAGTTGTCTGATCTGGTCATATTCTGTGTGCAAAGATGCAAAAATTGTCCTTATGTGGGAAATGATTAAAGAAGCATTTTATATTTATCTTCAGTGACCGTTAATAACAACCAGTGCTACAAGTGCTCTGATGTTACAGACATCAACCAATGTACTAGCCTGACCCTGACCACGTGCCAGTCTGATGAGGTAAGCATTGACAATACCGACAGTAATAACGCATATACTGTAAGTATAGATATTCTAAAAATGGGTGATCCTTCGAAAGCAAAAGTAGATATGCAAAAAAAGAAAATTGTAGACTCGGTTTTATTGAGTCTGATCATGAGTAGTAATTAAAAGTGCAACACTTCTCACATTCCCTAGCACCTGCTGAAGCATTATCAAAACTAATAACATAAAAAACTAATGATCCCGAAGGACCATAGGTTAGACCATGGTTGAACTCGACTAAACGATATAGTTCGAGGGGCCGTACACACAGATTTTACTGTAGCTTTCAATTGCTATATATGTTCAATATATGCCATATGTAGTCCGTTCGTCTAGTAGTGCAGGTGTCTACTTATGTTCAATATATTTTGAAGACACATATAGAGGATCTGTTGCGAGTTGTCTTTTAAGATCACATGCTCCTAAACGAGAGTTTAGGAACATGTGATCTTAAAAGACAACGAGCATCAGATTCTTTTTCTCACATAACAAAAAAGTATAGTTTCGCCGTTTAAATGACATGTAAACATCGGTTTCCATGGTTTGACGTCACATATGATGTATGACGTCATATATGTTATATCAGGGAATCTTAACCCGTTGTTCTACCCAGGTATAAGGGAAGTTATGTGAAAAAATGTAAACCGTTGGTAGTGCAGATGGCTGGTAATATGTCCCATATATTTTGTTCCGTTTTGACGGCAAATAAAGCACCCTGTTAGATATACAAGAAACTTTACCAATGTATTTAGTGTCGATTATGTAAAAACAGTAACAATAGTTATTTAGCTATTTTCCGACAAACAGAGCAAATAACAGTTAATAAATAAAAGGATAACAAATTCTGAAAGGAGGTGATCCCACGAGAGCAAAAATTGCAACACAAAAAGAGAAAATTGCAGACTCGGTTTTATTGAGTCTGTTCATGAACAGTAATTGAAAGTGCAACACTGTTCACGCCCCCTAGCACCGGCTTAAGCGGTATTCAATTTTCAGAACAAGAAGTACTGAAATTCATGATCTCGAAGGATCAGAAGGTATAACAACACTGAGAATGAAGTACGGGGCGACGTTAAATACGGCCGCCACACACACATATTTCATATGATGAAATATTAAAGAAAATTGACAGTATTGTTTCAAAATCTGAAGTAGAATTTTGTTTAGTGAATAAATTGTTTTATAAGAAAAAGATAAACACTATTATTTTCATCTTTACGATGATTTCCTACTACGAATTCACAATGTGACAAACAAATAACACTTTATCGTCGGCGATATGTAACTTCTCTATTGTATACACACAGATTAACACCTACCCCAAACACTACCGTAATGCGTGGCATACACCAACAGCGATTATGTGCTTGAGCGTTTATCACGCTTTATCACTGTTTTCTTGTATACTTAGTGTATATTTAGTGTGTAATTCAATCATTTGCTCACACACGTCGACACGCCACAGAAGCACGATGACGAACCAAAACAAATCTATTTTATCTTATTTAAACCGAAAGAAAATGATGTTTCATTTTATTTATAATTCTGGTGACAGTGATTGCCATTTTGGAGGCATTGTGCAACGAGGAACTTGACAAAGTGTACTCTAACAAATCAACTTCTATACGTGGGAAATATAATGTATTGTCACCGGACGTAAGGGCAAAAGTTTGAAAATATGCGGCGGAATACGGGACCCCATTTTGTTTGTATAATATAAAACATGTACACAACTCTCGTCTCTCTTTCTTTTATTACTGGTTTTTAAGGCATAGAAAATCAAATTGATTCTTTCTAAGTTTTCTAATTTTATTAAAATAGTTTACATTAATATAGTTTGATCACACGTGACTCAGAAACAAACAAATGATCATCTTAACTGATATACCGTATACCGATACTCACCGTTTAATCCCTGGAATTAGACATGGCCGGAAACAGAATCTTCTAAGTACTCCTTGTATTTCCGTTTTAACAAAAATCTTGGAAGACTCGAAATCAACCAAAGGTAGAATTATATTTTCCACGTTCGATTCATACATGTGTTTATTTTTGGCCCCTTTAATTCCGGAATGGCGAAAATTAAACTGATCAAAATAAAACATCGGCATTTAGAGACAAAGTGGCGAAAATATCACGAAGCCAACTATTCCCAAAGTACGGTAACTGAAAAGAATACATTATCACAGACTCGGGTTACAGACCGTTCGTTTACTAGTATAGATGGCTACTTGTGTTCTTCTTTCAGATGTGTATGGCAGAAACTTTCCTTCTCAGTGGTCGACACAGTTATAGGGCTGGGTGTATAAATAAACGGGTACCGTTTTCATTTGATATTTTTAAACCTTCCCTCGTAAATATTCAGGTAAAGAATAATGGCACCATGAATATGTATAAGCTTAATTATGACAATGGTATATGAACACAGTATTGTTGGTATATAATGCATGGTAATCACTTTTATGAATTTAACAATTCCACAGAGGGCCTTAAGTAGTGCATTATAGTAACCTACCAGTTAGTCAAGAAATAGTTAAAGGCCTTGCCTGGTGGTTGCGAACAGCTTTGATCCAGGCGAGACGCCGAGATAGCTATTAGACACTTAGTAATTTCGCAGCAAACGATCGGACGATTCAGAAATCAGAAACAAACATCAGCAAATTAGAGCCTGAGAAAATATGTTGTTCAGCATGACTGCTTACATTTCTTTTCAGCTGTGTACGCTCCTGACCCAAGAAGCACTGAAGAGAAGAAAGGAATGCGACAACCATCCCGATCCCTTTGTATGTGGCAATGTCGGAAAGCGTATGTCTGGGACGAAAATTTGCACAGCATGCTGTGGGGACGGCGGTTGTAATGGTGACACGTGTGAAAATGTCTTAGGTAATTGGATTATCAAGCTCTTTTTGTGGGGTAAAATGAACAAAAACGGCGGTGCGGTTCTATGTGTATTCCAAATTTCAATACCTACTGAATATTCACTGACAAAATAGGTATAATCAAATATGGGAGGTGGGTCATTGTAGCCATGTTAGAAACTAAATATGAAGGAAAGGGTTAAGCTACGCTAAAACTCTCTAAATCGGAAAGCAAGCGACTGTTGGTTATATAGCAAAATTACCATCCCCACTTTCTAAACACAATGCTAAGCAAAAACGAAATGTCTTTTATACCGGTTGCAGCTTAATGCAATCTACAAGTAATACCGCGAGCTACTGTTGGGGCTTTCTGTATGATTTTCACCCTGCAGAAAACTGTCATAATGTGAGTCCCTACAATAAACGTACATTTTCTAAAACATCGTTTCCTAGTGTTCCTGTTCGGGCGACTGTTTGTTCTGTATGTGGTGTTTCCTGCATGACTCATTTTTGTACTTTTAGTATTCATTTTGTTCAATCGTTCTACTGAACTCGAGAGGGTCACTAGATACTAACAAAACCTTAACACGATTAATCCGGAAGTTTCATTGTATTAGATCCGGTGTCAATAAAACCGAGTCTGCAATTTTCTCTTTTTGCATTTCTACTTTTGCTTTTGAGGGATCACCCATTTTCAGAATATATGTACGTCACAACAGCAGGTGTTAAGTGCTTGTGTGGCGGCCGTAAAAAGTCGCGTGTACTCAATTTTCAGTGTTGTTATAATTATTTTCTGGTCCATCGGGGTTATTACGTATTCATTTTGATGTTATTAGTTTTGAACATTGAATACTGCTTAAGCCGGTGCTAGGGGGCATGAGTAGTGTTGTAGTTTTATTTACTACTCATGAACAAACTCAATAAAACCGAGTCTGTAATTTCCTCTTTTTGCATTTCTACTGTTGCTTTCGAGGGATAACCCATTTTCCGTTAGCTTATATTTGTTATAAAATCATCTAATAAAAATCATGGATGCCAAGTAGAATACGTGTTATACAGTAAAAATATAATGTCATATATCTTCCGTCGGATCTAGGTATACTCTTTTTGCAAATGAACTATTGATTTGATTCTACAGTAACGTGTGCGTTATAAAAACAGTTCTATGTTTATTCCAAATTTCAATACCTACTGAATATTCATGGACATAAGGGTTCTAATGAATTATGGAAGGTGGAAAATTCAGCCATTTTATAAAGTAAAGAAACAGATCTTTCAAATTGCATTAGCAAACGGAGCAGACCCTGATCAGAGGGCTCCTTATGGAGTCGTCTGATCTGGGTATACTCTGTTTGCAAATGCTTGGAAACACCAAGGAAAGGGTAAATAAATAATTATGATGTCAGCATTGCTTACATGAATATTCATCACTTATGGCGGCGAATTAACACTTATCTAATGTAAACAAACCTGCTACAAGTTTTACTGACTTCCTGTTCGCGAAACTCTTGAGAAAAGTTTGACATATAGTCCAATATATCGTCATCTCGTAGTAATAAAAGCTGTTTGTAAATACAAACCAGGTTGCAGAGGATTAAATTTGCACTGCTTCTAATTAAGGTATGAGTCAATTTGAAACATTGACTTAGGACACCTATTTAATTTATATTCAAAATTATGTCTTACCATGTTCCTCATATTCACGACGTTTTCGTAATCAGGGTCTGCTCTGTTAATTTATAGAATAATATAGATCTGGTTCTGTCGCAGTACAATACAGGTGTATATAAAAATAACTAAGAAATGACCGAGTGAGTTTGGGTTCCGGCATTGCTACACCACTAAATAGGTCATATAGCACCAATATGATGAGACAATACAATTAAAAAAAAAACCGAGTCTAAAATCGTTAAAAGGTATCCGAAAATGCAAAAACGCAAAACAGAGGAAGAACGTGGGAAATGCCTTACCTTTTAAAATAAAGACTAGTCTCTTTCAGACTCATACTCTCGTTTCTGAAAGAGACCGATTTTTATTCTAACAATGTTCTACGAAATGTTTGTAATGTATGCTTGACCCAAATGGCAGCCGGCCAACGATTGTGACATTAAATGTTAAAAAGTAAACTTCACATTGTCTCACCATGTTCATCATGGCCAACCAATTTACAAAACATGAAATTGTTTTAAGTGCATATACGTCTTTTGCTACAACCCCTCAAATGAAATTGTAATATGTTGTAAATGTCTTACTACATGCAGTATGGAAGTGTTACCCAAAGTTCAATAAAACCCCTCCTAACCGGACGTTCCATGTAGTGTAAATATCGATATTGGAGTACGCTCCCCTATGGCATTTCATCATGACGTTAACCCTGCATTAAGCAACCTCCTGCCTAAACATATCTAAATCCATTTCTGCAAGAATTCCGGCTTAGAGGGGCTTTAGCCATGCCTTGCATTTGCAAACACCTGCTTTGTCCGCTAAGTAACTTGGGGGTTCTATCACGATTTCAGCTGTTTGCCACCAAGACAATAGTTGCTTAAAAACCAACGAATCAGCTTAATCCATACATGTTGGGACACGAGTTACTAAGGCCCTTTGCAAACAGTGTAGAACCAGATAAAATGGCTCCTTGATGACTCCTCTCAACAGGGTCTGCACTGTTTGTCAAATTGTATATATCTTTAGACGAATTCCTAAGTATTATGCAAAAGTTTGACCACTTTTAAGCTTGGAAAACTCAGCATTGTAAGGGTTAAGCTGACATCAGTTTACGGCCTTGGTAGATTTAGCAATTATGTTGTGCTTATACGATCCATGAAATACAGTAATAACTATTTACAGCGACCTCCCAAACCGTTACCATTATTGTTTGTGGCCAAATGCAGTAGGACCGTTATGTAGAAAGTCACTAGAGAGGCGGTTTGCATTACTTTCGACCTATATTAAGCGCCCATATGCTCTTAAAGACTCTCCTTTTATTTATCATATGGTTGTGGTTGGAAGGGTCTACTGGTACATTTCACCAAAGCACAGCTGGACTAATATTAATGCAATGTTAGTACGATGCCCCATGTCTTACAGTAAAACCTATCTAAAGTAGCCATGAGAAATATGTCTGGGTCGAACAGTCATGTATTAGCTTCATGCATGAATGTATTTTCCCGAAGCTTTCTGCCATATCATTGTAATGCATTTGGCACAGGGCAGCTAGTGAATACTTAAATGTTTATCCTTAACCTAGTCGCTTTATTGCAGTTCTGTTGTATTTTGAGTTTTAAAAATTCATTAAAAAGGGATATGATCCTATAGTACTACAACATACTGCATGTTTGGTTGTCAACCCTTTTACAGTTGGCAATCACACTGGCCTCTTTGCATGTACGCTGACAAGAAAGGTTTAGTTGCATGAACAGACTCAATAAAACCGAGTCTGCAATTTTCTCTTTTTGTGTTGCAATGTTTGCTCTCGGGGGATCGACTCCCTTCAGAATTTATAATCTTCACAACAGCAGGTGTTAAGTGCTTGTGTGGCGGCCGTAAAACGTCGCCCGTACTTCATTCTCAGTGTTATTATACCTTCTGATCCTTCGAGATCATGAATTTCAGTACGTCTTGTTCTGAAAATTGAATACCGCTTAAGCCGGTGCTAGGGGGCGTGAGCAGTGTTGCACTTTCAATTACTGTTCATGAACAGACTCAATAAAACCGAGTCTGCAATTTTCTCTTTTTGTGTTGCAACTTTTGCTCTCGGGGGATCACCTCCCTTCAGAATTTAGTACTCTATGAAGGCGACCTCTTAAATCGAGAAATGGAAGGTGGACGTCTGTACTAGTTCGTTTTTGTCGCACCCTTTATTACTTTTCTACAGTTACTCTGTTTGCAGCTCAATCATTGAGTTCGCTAGCGATAGGTGGATACAGTTTGTTCACTTAAATGTTTTCGTTATACATGCACTTTACCACTGTATTTGCCATCGCGGTTGTTTGGGCGACTGTTTGTTCTGTATGTGGTGTTTCCTGCATGACTCATTTTTGTACTCTTAATGTTTTCAGATCAAATGTCTACGTATGGTCAGTGGGTGTCTTAGACGCAAGAAGCATTTATAATGTTTTCAGACCAATTGTCTACGTATGGTCGGTGGGTGTGTCGTAGACTCAGGGTGTGTCTTAGCATACCCGTTTTAATGTTTTCAGATCAACTGTCTACGTATGGTCGGTGGGTGTGTCTTAGACTCAAGAAGCATACCTGTTTTAATGTTTTCACATCAACCGTCTACATATGGTCGGTGGGTGTGTCGTAGAATTAAGAAGCTTACCTGTTTTAATGTTTTCAGATTAATTGCGTACCTTGGTTGGTGTTTGCCCTGTATCTTAATACACACGATACTCTCAAGTAACAATCAATTTTGTAAATTATCAACTGTTTAAACCTCTGGTTGGCGGAAGTAATGGATACACTCAAAAAGCAAATCAATTATTTTTGTTTTATCTATTATTAGCTATATGGTTGTACTGTTAACTTGTATTTTGCCTTAAACTGAAAATCAGATTTTATATCATATCAAACTCAAATAGAGACGAACCTGATCAGACGGCCCCTATAGGAGTTTATATGATGGAAATGGTTAAGCAAAACATTATAATTTTTTTCTGATCAACTGGTCAGGTCGGCAAGTGTCTTTTGTAAAACATTTAAGATGTAGTCATTTTTAGATTAACTGTGTAACACCTGGTCGGCGGTTGTCTTGAACTTAAAAAAACACCAAAGAAGCAACCAACGTTTTAATATACTTATAGATATAAACACTTTCAATAAGAATATATATATTTTTGATTTTCAGATCGACTGTTCAAACTCTGGTCGGCGGGTGTCCTGGATTTTAATACACTTAAGGCGATTTTGCCTTTCACAAGCACAACTTATGCATCAGTTTCGAGTACCTAATAACTCGATACTGCATTTCAACATAGCAGTAGCTAAGACCCATATTTAAAGAAAATAACATTGTTCCTGGTGCCTATTTAAATAGTAAAATCGTCATATCAAACCCTATTATGTAACCTATTCTGAATAGTGATTACAGTTTGTGGAGGAATAAAGAGCTATTCTTGAAAATGTTTAAATTTTCGCATCTTATTTGGACCTTTGCTCGACATTGTTTTTCCGACAAACCTTACGTAGCATCGTAGATAAAGTTGGATGGAATTATTTAGATTAGGCCTTTCAATGCAAGAACCGAGTTGGCAATCCTATGCAAACATTGTAATTGAGACTTACATATTTACTGTATGTTCTCTACAAATAAACATTGACTGTTTATTCCACTCTGAAAATTCAGTGTTGGAAGGATAAAACGCATTTTGGTCATTATTGTGAGCCTAGTATCAGAAACAGCGATTCTTACTTAATTGGTATTTTATTGCACCACAAAAGGTGCCATTAGAAAAGAAAAGATAAGGATCCACGTCTAATTCATATCTAAATAACATATGATATATGCATCCAGAAATTTTACCTCTACTGAGGAATCAGCGATGAAGATACTCCATGTTCCGTTTAAACCTCCATAAGTCGCATTTACGACAATGCAAGGGAGAACAGTGCTCCTATTTCTTGTGCCATTCAGGCCAGTCCCAGAAACACATGAAGCTTGATAGTTATATACCTGCTACATGCTTTATGCCAACCTATTGGATGAGAATTGCGACTATTTCAGTAAAGTCCCTAAAATAGACTACAAAACGGATACCCCATTCATGGTCTTACGGGCAAGAAGTAGCGTGATGAAAAGTAACTCATATCATCCCAGACTATTTTTAGACCCAACCTCTTTGAATAAATCTACCGAAAAGGAGCATTGATTATAGAAAAGGAGAATTCTAGAATTGTGCAATTTTGAAACCATTGTGATATATAGGGCATTTGCTCCTTAGGAGCAAATGCTCTATTTATCACAATGGTTTCAAAACGTGCCTATTACAGAGGCACCAAAGATGCGTCACTAGGAGTTAATGTGTAAAGCGACCATCACAAGGATGTCTAATTATGGGTCTATAAGGCAGGTGGTAGCTTAATACATGTACAGGTCAAAAGTACTGTTGCCTGTATTAAGCAACCACTTGCTTTTCAAGAGTCTTGAGTCAAATTAGTATAAGGTCGCTTAAGGTTTCTAACCATGTTCAGTCCCTGCTTAACCCTTTCCTTCATATAAACGTGTTTTCACGCACTGGCAGACAGAGCAGATCCAGATCAGACGGCTCCTATTGGAGTCGTCTAATCAGAATCTGCCCTGTTTACTAGTGGAATTTGAAAGATCTGTTTCTTTACTTTCTAAAATGGCTACAATGTTCCACCTTCTATAGTTCATCATAACTATTTTGTCTGAAAATTCAGTAGGTATTGAAATAAATATAGAACGGAGAAATATTAAGTAGGTCACAGGAGATAACTTGGTTAACACTGCATGTGTTGACATCACCTCTATCCTATACAGATTATTTTGCATTGGTGCTTGATTACAATAATATTAATATGCCCTATGTCATTGTTGCACAGAATCTTACAATATGTACATTATTGAACAATAGTAACAACAATTGTCTTTGGAGCAGTAATAAACAAGATGTTTATGAAACACTATGCCCTCGATATGACGATAAAATATCGCCAACATTACAAGTGGGGGACAAACCAACCAATAGACAGACAGAGCAAAACAATATACCACCACCTGTGATTTGGGGAGGGGGGATAAGATACAAGTACATTCAGCAAAGACAGAAACCTTACATGGGATATTGATGTTAATAATAAGCTTGTTTACAAACATAATTTTGCACAAATTGCATTGTTTCTGAAAAATATGGAGCAATATCTGTGAGTTTTCGGCAACGGTGTTGGCCATCAATATCAGAAAAGATACAAATAAAAAAACTGTTACCTCTAATCGGTATAGATGTGCACTTGAAATGTATAGTCTTCTTTCGACAAAAGGGAAAATAACCGTGAAACAGATCTCAGGATAACATGGACACAGCTTTATCAAGCAAAGGGACGTAATCGATTAATAATTAAAATGGTTATGTCAATTCAATATGTAATTCAGATCAATCTCTTATTTAACTGTTATTTCTTTACTGAATCATTACACAGTGCAAGTGGCAACGTAAACGTCTGAATCACCATCTCAGTATAACTTTTACAAAGCCTTATTAGGCACAGGGACACACACGATAAATAATCAAAATGGTTTTGTCAATGTAATATGTAAATCAGACCAATCTCCCACTCAACAGTTTAATCAATTAATGTAATTTATTTATTGAATCGTTACAGTGTACTTGGCAATGTTAATGTCTGAATCACCATCACTTGGGCGAGAAACCGATTTTTACTTCAAATTTATCTGTATGAAAAAGCAGTAAAGTCAAGCAGGAAAAGCCACACACAAAACTCCACCACCACCAAAACACAGACAGAAAGCAATTTATACACATACACACACACGCAAACATACAGGAGAAAGTCACATACAAGACACAATCACCACCAACACATCGACAGACAGCATGTCACACTCACACGCACACAACCGAACACACGAAGAACACAGAAAACACCAACCAACACACAAGCACCAGAGACAAACATGAACAAAACACAAGCACAAAAACACAAGACAAACAAAAGTAAGGGTGACAAAGAGAGAACCGCCTTGGCACGGTCGGTAGCAAAATCACCACTGGGGGTTTAAACCAGTTTACGGACGTCCTAACCTCACACTTATCTCAAAGTCACCCTAGCTAAACAAACATTGTAAATAAAGGTATCCCCGCCAGACTTCTCCACAACATAGAAGACAGTAATCACAGTACAAAATGTAAAACATAGCATAAGAACTGTGAAAGTAAAATATGTACTCAATGACTTTGCTGAAGACAGAGCAACTGCAGGGAAGCCGTTAAGGGCACGAATAGGTAATACATGAGTCTGGTGGTAAGCTCATCCTATTTCTGGGTTTAAGAGTATACCATCATAGAGTACTACCCTCGGCCTGTCATCGTGCAAGCAAAGAGGAAAGCGTAGCGACCAACTGTAAAGGGGTCAATAACCAAACATGCAGTGTGTTGTAATATAATAGGGTCATAACCTTTCTTCCTAAAAGTTTTAATGCATTTAATAAACAAATCGTGAAAATGGATATGACCCCGATTTTTCCTACTTTTGTAGATGACATCAAAATTTGGATGAGAAATACCTTGTTGCAGAAACGTCCGTAAATGTCAGTTATATTTACTAATGAGGGGTAAATTTCGATAATAGAATTTTGAAAAAGCTTTCCGAATTTATGATATCTGTAGCCTTGCTTAAGAAGTTTACGAGTTATAACTAAATTACCACTATTAAAATCTTCTAGCAAAGAACAGGCTCGGGCAAAGCGAATAAAAGTACAAAAATGAGTCATGCAGGAAATACCACATACAGAACAAACACTCGCCCGAACAGCAACACAAGGAAACAGCAAATGTACATGGGTAGAAAAAACAACAAGAGACGCACAAAGACAAAACAAACATACAATAGGAGGAAGATGGAAGTACCGCCTTGGAACGGTCAGTGACAAAAGTCACCGGGGGTTTAAACCGGTTTATGGGCGCCCAACCTCACCCTTATTCCATCCCCATCCTAAAAGACAAACAGTGTAAATAAACGTATCCCCTCTCCGACTAATCTACAACAACCGCGACAGCAAATACAGTGGTAAAGTGCATGTATAACAAAAAAACATTTAATTGAACATACTGTATCCACCTATCGCTAGTGTACTCAATGATTGAGCTGCAAACAGAGTAACTGTAGAAAAGTAATAAAGGGTACGACAAAAATGAAATAGTACAGATATCCGACGTTCTCCTTCCATTTCTGGATTTAAGAGGTCGCCTTCATAGAGTACTAAACCTTTCTTGTCGGCGTACATGCAAAGAGGCCAGCGTGATTGCCAACTGTAAAAGGGTTCACAACCAAACATGCAGTATGTTGTAATAATACAGGATCATATCCCTTTTTAATGAATTGTTTTATATATTTGATGAACAAAGTGAGAAAATGGGTATGTCCAATAATTCTACGAAGTTTGTAAATCACATCACCATAAAATTCAGGATGTGAAATACCGTGTCGCAAAAGTACCTTGAGATTACATTTGTACTTGCCAATAAGCGAGAGATTTCGATAGTAAAATTTAGAGAAAGTTTTTCTTAGTTTATGGTATCTATATCCTTGTTTAAGCAGTTTTTCAGTTAAAATGAGATTTCGACTGTTAAAATCGTCAATAGATGAACAAGCTCTAGCAAAACGAATAAGTTGAGATATATAAACCCCGTAAGATGGAGCACGGGGAACATCCCCGTCAAGATGAGGAAAATTTACAATATTAAAATCAAAATCATCTCTTTTGTCATATATTTTAGAAGAAATCATTCCATTATTAATTTTAAGGTCTAGGTCAAGAAACGCTGCATAATTGTCGGACGGGTTAGCTTTATTCAATTTGAGTTCTTTAGGATAAATTGTAGGAATCAGAGCATTAAAGAAAGGGTTATCTAAGTTAAAAATATCATCCAAATATCAAAGTTGAGAAATGTAAACCCCAGATGATGTAGACCGGGGAACATCTCCATCTAGAGAAGGATAATTAACAATTTTGAAATCGAAATCTTCCCTTTTGTCGTATATTTTAGACGAAACATTATCATTAGTGATTGAAATAGTCAAATCTAAAAAGGAAGCCTGAATGTCAGATCGGTTTGCCTTGTTTAAAGTAAGTTCTTTTTGGGTAAATAGAAGAAACCATAGTTTCAAAATTTATCCAAATTCAAAATTCATCGTCTAAATACCTAGACGTTTTATTAAAAGCACTAACAATGTCAGATTGTGTATCAGTTTTTAAGCTAAGCATGAAATCCCTCTCATAGCAATATAAAACAAATCTGGTTTCCCCATAGCGCCCAGATATATTATCTAAAAGAAAGGATTAAAGATCTACAAACATCACGGCAAGTCCACAATGTGTAATTTTCAACTTCAGAATTCGAAAAAAATGAACGTTGAACATTACAAGCAAGGAACATTTTATTTTTTCTGGCAAAGGTTTTTTCTATCAATTTAATCAGTTTATCCTTTAAAAGATGGTGAGCAAGAGTAGTATAGAGTGTAGAGAAATCGTAAGAGCTCAATGAAGAAATATTGTACTGTTCATTTTCAAGTTTAGTTAAAATATCATTTGATATGTAGCTCAGGAATCCAGTACATAGTAGAAAGTTTATATTGTTTTACGTTAGGATAAGACTTAAAAGTATTGCACATTTTTACATGTTCCGTGACTATATTTTTTTCAGGGGCTTGCATTGTAATATATGTTTGTGAACCAGTTAATTCCTTCTTCAAAACATCAACATAATACAATCTTCACATAATTATTACATTATTGGATGCCTTGTCAGCAGGAGCAAAAACATAATTAAAATGAAAATTCGAAATGTTTTTCTTCAGATATCGAAATGTAATTCTAGGTCGAGGTGGTAATAGATGGTAATTTGATTTGTAAAAAGCAATACGTGTATCAATAATGTCAAAAACATTTTTTACAATCCGAAAGGGCATTTACATCAGCATGTTCTCGTCGACACCATTTGATGCAGAATTCTTGAATAGCTTCAGCAATATGAGTACGACAAGTGTCAAAAACAATAAGGGAAGTTAATCTATATTTGGGTCCTTTAGTAAGGAGGGTCCTAAGCCTTTTATCTTTAATACTATTAAAATTAGTGACGTGAACAACTCGTTTATAACAAAAGCTTGAAGTGCTACAGTCTCAAGAAGTAGGAGTACTGACATCAATATTTAAGTCAGATACAATTTTATTGTAGTTAAAAATAACGTTCCTCATTGGTTTATTGTATTTATAACAGATGGTAGGTAGTATTTGGTCCATGTCCATAGCTGTTCCCCGGTCTACATGGAGATGGCGTTTGAAGAACTCATGTAACCTACCTATGTATAGAGATAGTTAATGTAACTATCAAGTACTTTTAGAGCAACTATAAAAACAGAATCCCGATACATATAATTCAGTTTAATTAAATAACCGCCTCAAATGATCAATTGCAACATTAGTTTCAAACTAGGAGGATGTTGCAAGTTCGACCCGAAACATCCAGGCATTGAAATTGTGCAATTATTCATCATTATGCTAGCTTTAACGATGTCAGAAACTGCCTAACATTATACTACCGTTTTACGAACGTATAGGTATATATATAAAATGCATATGTACATATATGTATACACTTAAGCACGGGCCCAGAAACGGTCTACTAGGTAATACAGATAGACAAGATGGCGATGGATATATATAGGTTACTGGATAACAATGGTGATAGCAGGAATATATTCTTCAGCTTATCATACGCATGGTAGCACAACTATATTATATCTTTCCGAAAACAAGACCAATCACATGCAAAAAGACTTGATTTAGAAAGATGGGAATAATAGTATGACAGTGAGTTTAATCCGCCCAAGAGCCAGACTATTCCCATAACAAAAGCAGAATACTTTCTATCAAACCAACACTCTCCGTGGACACACTTTGGAATATGTATCTTCTGCTAAATATATAAATTCTGAAATTGGGTGATCTTTCGAAAGCAATGAAAATGGGTGATCCTTCGAAAGCAAAAGCAGAAATGCAAAAAGAGAAAATTGCAGACTCGGTTTTATTGAATCTGTATATGATTAGTACACTACTCACGCCCCCTAGCACCGGTTTAAGCAGTATTCAATTTTCAAAACTAATAACATAAAAACTAATGATCCCGAAGTACAGACAATATAACAACACTGAGAATGAAGTACGGGGCGACTTTTTACGGTCGCCACACAAGCACTTAACACCTGCTGTTGTGAAGTACATATATTCTCAAAATGGGTGATCCTTCGAAAGCAAAAGTAGATATGCAACAAGAGATGTTTGTAAAACATGTATACCCCCCAGACCCCCTGACCTTTGATCTAGTGACCTCAACTATAGAGGTCATCTAGTGGTCATGACTAATCAACACGGCAACTTTGAAGATCCTAAGCCAAACCACTGATCATTTATTGATCTAAAAACATTTCACAAGTTAAGGTCATGGATTGGTGACCTTGACCTTTGACCTAGTGACCTGAACAACTATAGGGGTCATCTAGTGGTCACGACCAACCACCACAGCAAGTTTGAAGAATCCGAACCAAACCCTTGAGCAGTTATTGATTGGAAACCATTTCACCAATTAAGGTCATGGTGACCTTGACCTTTGACCTAGTGACATCAAAAACAATAGGGGTCATCCAGTGGTCATGACCAACCTCCACAGCAAGTTTGAAGATCCTAAGCCAAACCCTTGCGCAGTTATTGATCGGAAACAATTTCACCAGTTAAGGTCATGGTGACCTTGACCTTTGACCTAGTAACCTCAAAAACATTAGGGGCCATCTAATGGTCATGACCAACCACCTAAGCGAGTTTGAAGATCCTAAGCCAAACCCTTGAGCAGTTATTGATCAAAAACCATTTTACCAGTTAAGGTCATAGTGACCTTGACCTTTGACCTAAAAAACAATAGGGGTCATCTAGTTGTCATGACCAACCACCTAAGCAAATTTGAAGATCCTAAGCCAAACCCTTGAGCAGTTATTGATCGGAAACCATTTAACCAGTTAAGGTCATGGTGACCTTGACCTTTGACCTAGTGACCTAAAAAACAATAGGGGTTATCTAGTGGTCATGACCAACCACCACAGCAAGTTTGAAGATCCCAAGCCAAACCCTTGAGCAGTTATTGATTGGACACCATTTAACAAGTTAAGGTCATTGTGACCTTGACCTTTGACCTAGTGACCTCAAAAACAATAGGGGTCATCTAGTTGTCATGACCAACCACCACAGCAAGTTTGAAGATCCTACGCCAAGTCGTTTATTAGTTATCATTCGGAAACCATCGATCTACCGACCGACCTACCGACAGACCGACCGACCGACCGACATGTGCAAAGCAATATACCCCCATTTTTTCAAAAGGGGGGTATAAAAAGAGAAAACTGCAGACTCGGTTAGCCTCGATTTCACATCCAACCTTAGTAATGCAACAGAATAACAACATATATAGGTTTTATATAAAGAACTACAACAATGAACAAGAGGGCTCTCTGAGAATACGATTTCCGGGATGTGTCCAACATAAACGTAAGAGGCAAATAACTACGGTCGGGGTCTCCAAAATGATGCTTCATATTAAACTAGAACTATCACTAAAGGTGATGAAATGTCCCCACACAACAGCCTTCGCAATTCCAAATACCCTTGTGTCAATCCAAAATGACGGAAAATACTCAAAGTTCAAGCGGAGATAATTCCTCAATACTCTGCGGTAAACACATGCAAATTGCGTCTTGCACGTCTACTATTCGTGACTACTATGTATACCAAATATAAAGTCAATAACTTTAAATAGAACGAGCTACCCATGTTCAAATGCGCACGGACGGATCGACCGCCGGACAAGGTAATTCCAGTATACCCCTTAACAAGTTTGCGGGGCGGTCGATTAATTTGTACAATCATTATAGTCTGAAAGACGATTCTTCATATCAAATATGAGGGCTGGTTCGAGGCAAGATTAATACAATTCAAATAAATATTTCTTTGATAACATGACATCCTCCTTGGCGGGGCCAATCCTAACTTAAGGGGAGGGCCACTATTAACATAAGGGGTGTACTGTGTACAGTCGTAGTAGACGTCTACAAGCTACTGCTTCATACCAAATATTAGACCCAAAAGCCATTTGGTTTCAGAGATGTTCTGTTGTCCCTTACATTTCTACTGTAATCATGGTACCAGCGGGATGGGGCCAATATTAATATAAAGAGGCATAGTTTGAACAATCTAAGAAGACATCAATATGACGCTACATATGGATTCATAGGATAAGCTATTCAAACGTCACTACATATTTCTATTAAAATAGCCCCGGGTTTAAGTCATACTTTGTATTGGAGTTATCCGTTACTTAAGCAGTATTTCAGCTGTATCGCGACGTGTAGCCAATAACAGTAGAGGACGACACCAGGCAGACCAATTTAAGAGCTCTGTGCCATATGGTTAAGGAGGGAAAATGTTCAAATCATCCAGGTGAAAATGTGCATTGTATATATTTCTATTATATATTTCTATTGAAACCATGGTACCACCATGTGGGGCCAACATTAACTCCAGGGGCACAAGTCGTACAATACCTCATGATAATTCTGTATACCAGACATGAGTGCCCTAGGCCTTATAGTTTCACTACATGTATATATTTCTATGGACATTATTTTGATAAATCATGGTAGAAGACCTGAAGATGATGCTACATACCAGTTAAAAGTTATTGGTCTTGGGGTTTCAGAGAAGATGCCGAAATAAAATATTACTACTGAAAACATCGTTCCCCCAATTTTATCCCAGGTGCATATCGTGAGAAGTTTTTCATTTGATATGCCATGACAACAATAGTTCTGCATTAAGTTCGTTCTTTTGAATAACCAAGAGGATCATCGAAGGCTAATTCCTGTGCAATCGGAGCAAATGTGGTATCTATCGGTGTTTTGGTGGTGGTTGCGTCTTGTATGTGGCTTTGCCTGCTTAACTTTACTTCTTTTCCAAAGTAGTTTAGGAGATTTTTTTTAAAGAAATTGATAACACAGATGTACGACAATGGACGATCATAAACGTTCTTTGTGGCACATTGAAACACTATCATACAAATGAAAATTGCTTCAGCCGATAGTGTTGCACTTTTAATAACTGCTCATGAACACTAAAAAATCCGAGTCTGCAATTTTCTGATTTTGCATTGCTACTTTTACTTTCACTAACGCCTACTTTTCTCCTACTATAAGCATTTACAAAGGAGAGTGGTGACGGACGAAAGGTAATCCTGAACGCTCTTTTTGTAGGTGTGCTTACACTGAACACATTAAACTCTTGATTACAAACCGCATTTTAAAATTTCTCAGTCAGAAAGGAAGTCTTAGATAAAAGTAGGTAGTCTCCCTTTACTATCCCATACTTACATAGTGCGTCGAAAGCTTTTGACAATATAAAATACTGCAACAATATTCATTTCATTAACAAAGGCATCACGAACGAACGACTCAACATGTACTTCCAAACCCACATTGGAAATCAGTAACAAGATTGATTGATTATAGGGATTTAAACAAGCAGATCATTTATCACTCTATCAACATGTAAGAGCAATTCTTCTTTGAAGGAACAGATTCAACAATGCCCGGCTTAGCAATAGAGAAAATAGTGGTTTCCACCCAGGAAGGTGGTAGGACAAGAAACCCATACATAATTAAACATTACAAAAGTGTTTGAATCGATATGTCTGGAAGTGTTTTAAAAGTTGATAATGAATGAGTTTGACTTTAAGGCACTTCGAAACTAAATAGGTCATACAACGACACTGAAAGAACTATGATATAAAGAAATTCATTGAATAATCTCGATCAAAATAGACAGTTTGTTATTCATAAAAATAAACCAAAACGACAAAAGAGAATGTTTGAAATGCTTTATATTTTAAAAACCACAGTATGTTTTCATACGTAATAGTATTGAATAACTGGTACATATAATTGTCAGTAAAAATTTTACGCCTTGATCAACACATGCAATCAAGATATGGTTTACTGTGAATGGTCCTTGTCAGAAGACATTGTGGTTTGTCCTCACCCTTTAAGAGATAAGAAAAAGAAGTAAAGTCAAGCAGGCAAAGCCACATACAAGACGCAACCACAACCAAAACATCGATAGATAGCCACGCGCGCAAACACACATACACGAGATGAACACAGAAAACATTAACAGCACGCAATTACTAGAGATAAACATTTCACACAGGGACAAAGGCACAAGTACAAAGACAAAAGACAAACAAAAGTAAGGGTGACAAAGACAGTACCGCCTTGGCACGGTCAGTAGCAAAATCAACACTAGGGTTTACGGACGTCCTAACCTCACACTTCTCTCAAAATCGCCCTAGCTTTACAAATAGTGTAAATTAAGGTAGCCCCGCCGGACCTACCCACAACACAGAAGACGATAAACACATGACAATATGTAAAACATAGCATAATAACTGAACATCCGTCAAATATGTACTCAATGACTTTGCTGAAGTTAGGGCACCTGCAGAGAAGCCGTTAAGGGCACGACAGGGAAAAAGTAATACATGAGTCTGGTAAGCTCATCCCGTATCTGAGTTTAAGAGTATACCATCATAGAGTACAACCCTCGGCCTGACATCGCGCAAGGAAAGAGGGAAGCGTAGCAAATCATGAAAATGGATATGACCCGGAATTTTCCTAAGTTTGTAGATAACATCCCAGTCAATTTCTGGTTGAGATATGCCTTATGGAGTATTGATACTGTTTAATCAGTCACCAAAACCAACATTGTTTGAAAGAGACAATTTATGGTGCTTAAGAAGTATTTGTTGAACTAAAGGACTGTGCATATTTCTTTTGTTCACAACAGCAGGTGTTAAGTGCTTGTGTGGCGGCCGTAAAAAGTTTCCCCGTACTTCTTCTCAGTTATATATTGTCTGGTCCATCGGGATGATTAATTTTGAAAATTGAATACTGCTTAAGGATAGTACTCTATGATGGTATGATCTTAAAAAGAAGAAGTAGTAAAGTCAAGCAGGCAAAGCCACATTCAAGACGCCACCACAACCAATAGATATCATGACACACATATACCCAGACACAAATACACATCCACGAGATGAACACAGAAAACACCAACAAACACACATGAACTATAAACAAACATACCACACATGAACAAAATCACAAGCACAAAGACGCAAGACAAACAAAAGCAAGGGTGACAAAGAGAGTACCGCCTTGGCACGGACCGTAGCAAAAACACCACTGGGGGTTTAACGCGGTTTACGGACGTCCTGACCTCACACTTCTCTCATAGCTTTACAAATAGCAATGACTTTGCTGAAGTCAGAGCACCTGCAGGGAAGCCGTTAAGGGCACGACATGGAAAAAGTAATACATGAGTCTGGTAAGCTCATCCCGTATCTGAGTTTAAGCGTATACCATCATAGAGTACTACCCTCGGCCTGTCATCGCGCAAGCAAAGAGGGAAACGTAGCTAAGGACTCTAAAAGGGTCGATAGCCCAACATGCAGTGCGTTGCAATATAATAGAATCATAACCTTTCTTCTTAAAGGTTTTAATGCGTTTTATAAACAAATCATGAAAATGGATATGACTCCGAAATTTCCTATGTTTGTAGATAACATCCCCAGAAAATTCTGGTTGAGAAATGCCTTGTTGCAATAACATCCGTAGATTGCAATTATATTTACTAATGAGTGACAAATTTCGATAATAAAATTTAGAAAACGTTTTCCGAAGTTTGTGATATCTGTAACCTTGCTTAAGAAGTTTACCAGCTATAACCAAATTACGACTTAAAATCTCGCAAAGAACAGATTCGGGCAAACCGAATAAGTTGAGAAATATAAACCACATAAGATGTAGAACCTTGCTTAAGAAGTTTATCAGTTATAACAAATTACGACTTAAAATCTCGCAAAGAACAGGCTCGGGCAAACCGAATAAGTTGAGAAATATAAACCACATAAGATGTAGAACGGGGCACATCTCAATCTAGAAAAGGATAATTAAAAACTTTGAAATAAAACCTTCCCTTTTATCGTATATTTTGGACGAAACTTTATCATTTGTAATTGAAAGATTCGAATCTAAAAATGAAGCTATGTCAGATTGATTCGCTTTATTTAAAGACAGTTCATTTGGGTAAATTGAAACAATCATAGTTTAGAAATAAGGATTATCCAAATTAAGCATAAAATCCCTCTCATAGCAATACAAAAACAAATCTGCAACAACAGGGGTACAATTTGTACCCATGGGTATACCAACAACTAGACGATATATGTTATCATAACCATGACTGAAAAAGAAAGGTAAGAGATCTACAAACATCAAAGCAAGTCCATATTGTGTTTAACTTCTGAATTCGAAAAGAATGAACTTTGAACATTACAAGCAAGGAACATTTTGTTTTCTCTGGCAAATCCTATCTTCCCCCTAATGTATGTTTGTTTTGTCTTTGTGCGTCTCTTGATGTTTTTATAGTTATGTACGTTTGCTGTTTCCTTGTGTTGCTGTTCGGGTGACTATTTGTTCTGTATGTGGTGTTTCCTGCATGACTCATTTTTGTATTTTTTCTATTAATTTAATCAGATTATCCTTTATAAGATGGTGAGGTAGAGTAGTATAGAGTGTAGAGAAATCATAAGAGCTCAGCGAAGAAATGTTATACTGTTCATTTTCAAGTTTAGTTAAAAATATCATTTGAATTTATTATGGACCAAAAACATTATAATACCAGAATTTTCATATATGTTATCACAGTAACGTTTTACCTGTTCTTTGATCGTAGTAAGACAGAGGTTTATATATTTTAGTAGTGGTACAACAGCTACAGTTGGCAATAAAACGCGCCTTATAAGGGTTTTTATGTAGTTTCGGAATCCAGTACAAAGTAGAAGGTTTATGTTGTTTTATGTTAGGACCAGACTTAAAACTATTGCACATGTTTACATGTTCCGTGACTATATCTTTTTCAGGTGTTTGAACTGTTATATAAGTTTTTTGAATTAGTTAGCTCCTGCTTTAAAACATCAACATAATACAATCTTCAAATAATGATTACCTTATTTGATGCTATGTCAGAAGGAGGAAGAACATAATTGGAATGAAAATTAGAAATGATTTTTCTTCGAATAGCGAAATGTAACTCTAGGTCGAGGTGGTAAAAGCTGGTAATTTGATTTGTAAAAAGCAATACGCGTAAATACATTTCTTCCAATCCGAAAGGGCATTAACATCAGCATGTTCTCGTCGACACCATTTGATGCAGAATTCTTGAATTGCTTCCGCAATATGAGTTTGACAAGCGTCAAAATCAATAAGGGGAGGTAATCTATATTTAGGTCCTTTAGTTAGGAGGGTACTGAGACGTTTATCTTTAATGATATCAAAATTACCGGTAATGACGTGACCAACTGGTTTATAGCAAACGATGGAAATGCTACAATCTCAAGAAATAGGGGTATTGATATCAATATTTAAGTCAGAGACAATTTTATTGTAGTTACAAATAACATTCTGAATAGGTTTATTATATTTATAAAATGTTAGGTGATTCAGAGTTGTTGAACTATTTTGGAATAGAATCGATTACATTCTTATTACGAAATATACTTTGAATATCAATAAAATCGATACATTTATTTAGGAGCTCAGAAACGGGATGAGCTTACCACTCATGTATTACCTTTTCCCTGTCGTACCCTTAATGGCTTCTCTGCTGTTGCATTGACCTCAGCAAAGACGTTGAGTACATATTTGACATGACTGTTCACAGTTGTTATGCTATGTTTTACATATTGTCATGTGTTTGTCGTTTTCTATGTTCTAAGAAAGTCCGGCGGGAGTACCTTTATTTACACTTGTACATTTGTTAAGCTAGGTTGACTTTGAGATAGGGGTGACATTAGGACGTCCGCAAACCGGTTTAAACCCACAGTGGTGATTTTGGTACTGACCATTCCAAGGTGCTCTCTTTGCCACCCTTATTTTTGTTTTTCTTGTGTCCTTATACTTGTGCTTTTGTTCATGTCTGTACAGTGTCCTGATAGCGACAAATGAAATATCGTCCTTTTGTCCTTCCGAGACATACATACAGGCGATATTAAACACTTTTAAATATTGCTAGTCACTTCATGCGAGGAATAACATGCGACATTAAAAGGGCGCTAATAGCGATATTTGAAAGAGGCTGTGATATAGCCTGTCAAATCCCCCAAATCCAGACTTACATACATGCGATATTAAGTGAGTGAGTGAGTCAGATTTTACGGCACTGCCACACTGAATAGGTAATATAGCGTCGATGAATGATGAGGTGACATGATAATGAGGAATGATTTCAGGAAGATGATTTCGGTTAACCACATTCACTCCCTATCGGCTGTGTTACAATGAGGGGTGCGCCTGCGAGAAGACATGTTACGTTTTAGAAAAGAGAATGTTAAGGCGTCTGCCCAATGTGTTAAGACGCCTGCCCATATTTTCAGCACCCCGAGCGAGATGGAGCGATACAAACACATTATCAGGTAATAAGTGAGATTAGTTTCAAGATTTAAATACTTGTTAGTCTTATTACTGGCATTTGATTTATCGGAGGTGTTTTTCGTTTGACTTTCTTCTGATTTCATCGTTTTGATAGAGGATAATGTGAATCGTTAGGAATATTGCAAAATAAATGGCACAGTCTTTTGAATATCAGTTTCAAACACCAATGTTAAACAAGCATAATCCAAAACTAATTATAGACCAATTTCAAAACAAATTTCTCTCTTTTGACTGATTATAAGGCAAATCGAATGCATTTTT
Organism: Azorinus chamasolen; assembly: GCA_963576725.1. NCBI lineage: Eukaryota > Metazoa > Mollusca > Bivalvia > Cardiida > Solecurtidae > Azorinus > Azorinus chamasolen. Next base: position 39,818,074 of record OY755241.1, on the reverse strand, counting down.
CAAAACTGCATTGTTACGGCGTGTGCCAGAGGGTGTTACGGTTCATGCTCTACATCCAAACTTACAGTTACGGTTTCTAATCGAAAACAATAAGTGTTTTTGGGAGTATGGAATAGATGTTTTAATCTTGATAGAAGACTCAAACTACACTCGTTTATGTCGTAGATATAGAGTGTGGTTATAAAATAAACTGAAAGTTGTATAAAACGCAATTATGGAACACGTATCCCATTCTTAATACCAACCCTTGATATGCCAGATTTTAACAGCTATTGTAGAAATTAAATCTGACTAAACCTTTGATGAACTCAGTGTATAGACAAATCGGAGTGGTCCTAGAGGCGCCCTCTGATCAGGGTCTGCAATGTGTGTCATTCAAAATCCACTAGCAATGCAGACCCAGATGAGAAGGTTCCATTAGGAGTTCACTGACCAAGGTCTGTATGGTTTGTCATTCAGAATCCCCTAGCACTGCTGACCCAGATGAGAAGGCTCCTCTAGGGGCTCTCTGAACAGGGTCTGTATTGTTTGTTCTTCGAAATCCCATAGCAGTGCAGGAGCAGATGAGAAGGTTCCTCTAGGAGCTCTCTGACCAGGATCTGCATTGTTTGTCATTTAAAATCTCCTAGCAAACCTTTCAAAATGAATAGATTCTATTAATTAACCCGTTCCCTGTTTTATATTCATCTAATTTTCAATACCTACTGAATATTCATGGACAAAATAGTTGTTTTGTAACCTTGTAGCCATTTTAGAAACTAAAGAAATATATTTATCAAATTCCAATAGCAAACAGAGTAGACCCTGAGCTGGGTCTACCCTGTTTGCAAATGCTTGAAAAGATGTTTATATGACGGAAAGGGTTAAACAATGATTGGCTATTCCATTCCAAAACATCAGCGTTGAACATGTTAGCCCTTTTCCTCATAATGACACATTTGGTGCTTCTGTATACATAGTGGATCCAGATCAGAGGCTGAAATGTTATAGATTCGTATTTGTTTACAATAGCAAATATTTGTATTTTTAATACAATAACTAAAATAAGTCATACATGAATATTCATCCGGTAAAAGGTTATTAACAGTTACAACATGTTAAACGCTACTGTGATAAAATATATGAAAATTCTGGTATTAATGTTTTTTGGTCCATAAAAAATTCAAATGATGTTTTAACAAAACTTGAAAATGAACAGTATAACATTTCTTTACTGAGCTCTTATGATTTCTCTACACTCTATACTACTCTACCTCACCATCTTATAAAGGATAAACTTATTAAATTAATAGAAAAAACCTTTGCCAGAGAAAACAAAATGTTCATTGCTTTCGAATTCAGAAGTTGAACAATACACAATGTGGACTTGCCTTGATGTTTGTAGATCTCTTACCTTTCTTTTAGATAATATATTTGTGCGTTATGGGGATACCATATATCGTCAAGTTGTTGGTATACCCATGGGTACAAATTGTGCCCCTCTTGTTGCAGATTTGTTTTTGTATTGCTACGAGAGGGATTTTATGCTTAGCTTAAAACCTGATACACAGACCGATATTGTTAATGCTTTTAATAAAACTTCAAGGTATTTAGACGATATTTTGAATTTAGATAATCCTTATTTTGATACTATGGTTTCTTCAATCTACCCAAAAGAACTGTCTTTAAACAAAGCTAATCAATCTGACATTAATGCTTCATTTTTAGATTTGAATCTTTCAATTACAAATGATAAAGTTTCGACCAAAGTATACGATAAAAGAGAAGATTTTAATTTTAAAATTGTTAATTATCCTTTTCTAGATGGGGATGTGCCACGTTCTACATCTTATGGGGTTTATATTTCTCAACTTATTAGGTTCGCCCGAGCCTGTTCTTTGCTTGAAGATTTTAACAGACGTAATTTAGTTATAACTGATAAACTTCTTAAGCAAGGTTACAGGTATCATAAACTTCGGAAAACCTTTTCTAACTTTTATTATCGAAATTTACCTATCGTTAGTAAATATAACGTTACTGCGACAAGGCATTTCTCAACCAGAATTTTATGGGGATGTTATCTACAAACTTAGGAAAATTCGGGGTCATATCCATTTTCATGATTTGTTTATAAAACGCATTAAAACATTTAAAAAGAAAGGTTATGATCCTATTATATTGCAACACACTGCATGTTTGGTTATCGACCCTTTTACAGTCGGTAGCTACGCTTCCCTCTTTGCTTGCGCGATGACAGGCCGAGGGTAGTACTCTTATGATGGTATACTCTTAAACTTGGATACAGGAGGAGCTTACCAGACTCATGTATTACTTTTTCCCTGTCGTGCCCTTAACGGCTTACCTGCAGGTGCTCTGACTTCAGCAAAGTCATTGAGTACATATTTGAAGGATTGTCACAGTTATTATGCTATGTTTTACATGTTGTCTTGTGTTCACCGTCGTCTATGTTGTGGGTAAGTCCAGCGGGGATACCTTTATTTACAATATTTGTAAAGCTAGGGTGACTTTGAGAGAAGTGTGAGGTTAGGACGTCCGTAAACCGGTTTAAACCCCCAGTGGTGTTTTTGCTGCTGACCGTGCCAAGGCGGTGCTCTCTTTGTCACCCTTCCTTTTGTTTGCCTTGCGTCTTTGTGCTTGTGGTTTGTTCATGTTGTGGAACGTTTGTCCCTGGTTCTTGTGTGTCTTTTGGTGTTTTCTTTGTTCATTTCGTGTGTGTGTGTGCGTTTGGGTGTGTGATTGTGTCATGCTGTCTATCGGTGTTTTGGTGGTGGTTGCGTCTTGCATGTGGCTTTGCCTGCTTGACTTTACTACTTTTCCATCTATAATAAAATATAATTTTCTTAACAATAAGCACGACTGGCCAATTCTCCATTGCAAAATTGATATTTTCGTCAGCTAATCTTTTTCCTGATATAAAGTATATAAACGCCAGACCCAGATCTGAAGACTTCTGTAGAAGACGTCTGATCAGGATCTGCTCTATTTGCTTATGGTATAATTGTCTTCCCTGTCTATCTGTCGCAATGTTTGTCTGCGCTTCTTCTCAAAAACGGCTGGGCAGATTTAAATAAAATGTCACAGCATGAGTGTAGTTGTGCATGTAGACAGGGTGATCTGGTTCGATTGTTTTTCATGATTATGTCCCCTACAGTTTGTTGTAGACAAACAACGGCAGTAAAAACATCAGTTAGTAATTGTAATTACCATGTAATCGATGTCTTGCATAGATCCAAAGATATGTACACAGGGAGCCAGCGGGGTCTACCGTGCACCCCCGGTAGTCGGGGGGGGGGGGGGTTCGCACGGTAGACCCCATTGCCTCCCTGAGTAATGACAGAATTTAAGAATCTATCTCTCGAGTATTATCTTTAGATGTACAGTAAACCCCTTCTAAACCCCTTCTTTAAGATAGGGAGTGACCTTCGCTGCAAAGCTGCGTATGGGATCAAAACCGCCGACCTTCGGACCGGTGTTTAAGTAGAATACTTCTGTATAAAAAAACTATTCCAATTGACATTTCAACAAGATATTTATTATACAATGGGATAAGTGCTACTGGCCGTTCCAAGGCGGTACGCTTGTCTCACCCTATTGTCAGCTTTGTTGTTTAATATGCTTAATGTCGTTCGTCTTGATATGCGTCCTGTTAGATTATGTCTTGTGTTTGTGCCGTTTCTTGATTGATGGTGTTTGGAGCGGTGTCGTATGTGGCTCTCCCTGTTTGACTATTTTTCCATATTTAGTACTTTATGAAACAACATGTGTAGTACCGTTAATCCGCCTTATAAATAGCCCAGACCAAGTACATACACAGTTACAACTGTAATGAGTACTTCAATGGAGAAGATAACAATAGCGGTAATAAACGACTAAGGAAATGCATCAACACCAGACCGAGGGTATACAAACAGACATACGCTAAATATCGATAGTCTATAATATCGCATTTGTCGACTGACACTATAAGCGCCCTTTTTATTTCGCATGTTACTTTTTGCGGGAAATGGCTTAATATCGCATGTATGTAAGTATGGGAAGGGATTCAAATGGCTATATTTCATCTTTCAAATATCACATGTGTCGACTAGCGCTATTAGCGACTTTTTAATATCGCATGTTACTTCACGAGAAGCGACTAGCTATATTTAAGAGTGCTTAATATCGCATGAATGTAAGTCTGGACAGGGATTTAACAGGCTACAATATAGCCTGTTTCAAATATCGCATGCATATTTTCTAATAGTGTATGTCTCAACAAGCGCTAATAGCATGTGTTGCGATCAGGACACCGTATGATTGAATGTTTATGTCTACCACTTGTGTGTTTCTTATTGTTTTCTGTGTTCATCTCGTGCCCTGTATGTGCGTGTGTATGGGTGTGTAAATGTGTGAGACATGCTATCTATCGATGTTTTGGTGGTGGTTTCGTCTTGACTTTACTTCTTTTCCATTTGTATGTGCCTTTGTCTGCTTGACTTATATATTTACTACTTTTTCATTAAGCCGGTGCTAGGGGGAGTGCACTTTTAATAACTACTCAAATCCTTAACACACTCAATAAAACCGAGTGAACACATCAATATAAAAGTACAAAAATGAGTCATGCAGGAAACACCACATCCAAAACAAACAGTCGCCCGAACAGCAACACAAGGAAACAGCAACTGTACATAACTATAAAAACATCAAAAGACGCACAAAGACAAAACAAACATACAGTAGGGGGAAGATGGGAGTACCGCCTTGGAACGGTCAGTGACAAAAGTCACTGGGGGTTAAACCGGTTTATGGGCGCCCAACCTCACACTTATTCCATCCCCACCCTAAAAGACAAACAGTGTAAATAAACGTATCCCCTCTCCGACTAATCTACAACAACCGCGACGGCAAATACAGTGGTAAAGTGCATGTATAACGAAAACAGTCAAGTGAACAAACTGTATCCACCTATCGCTAGTGTACTCAATGATTGAGCTGCAAACAGAGTAACTGTAGAAAAGTAATAAAGGGTACGACAAAAACGAAATAGTATAGGTATCCGACGTTCTCCTTCCGTTTCTGGATTTAAGAGGTCGCCTTCATAGAGTACTAAACCTTTCTTGTCGGCGTACATGCATAGAGGCCAGCGTGATTGCCAACTGTAAAAGGGTTGACAACCAAACATGCAGTATGTTGTAGTACTAGAGGATTATATCACTTTGTAATTAATTTTTTAACATATTTGATGAACAAAGTGAGAAAATGGGTATGTCCAATAATTTTACGAATATTCTTAAAATGGATGATCCCTCGAAAGCAAAAGTAGAAATGCAAAAAGAGAAAATTGCAGACTCGATTTTATTGAGTCTGTTCATGAGCAGTAATTAAAAGTGCAACACTAATCACGCCCCCAGCACCGGCTTAAGCAGCATTCAATTTTCAAAACTAATAACATCAAAACTAATGATCCCGAAGCATCAGAAAATACAACAACACTGAATGAAGGACGGGGCGACGTTTTACGGCCGCCACACAAGCACTTAACACAGTTTGTAAATCACATTACCATACAATTCAAGATGTGAAATACCGTGTCGCAGAAGCGCCTTGAGTTTACATTGGTACTTGCCAATAGGCGAGAGATTTTGATAGTAAAATTTAGAGAAAGGTTTTCTTAGTGTATGGTATATATATCTTTGCTTAAGCAGTTTTTCAGTTAAAATGAGATTTCGACTGTTAAAATCGTCAATAGATGAACAAGCTCTAGCAAAACGAATAAGTTGAGATATATAAACCCCGAAAGATGGAGCACGGGGAACATCCCCGTCAAGATGAGGAAAATTACATTATTAAAATCAAAATCATCTCTTTTGTCATATACTTTAGACGAACTCATTCCATTATCAGTGTTAAGGTCTAGATCAAGAAACGCTGCATAATTGTCGGACGGGTTAGCTTTATTCAATTTGAGTTCTGTAGGATAAATTGTAGGAACCAGAGCATCAAAGAAAGGGTTATCTAAGTTAAAAATATCATCAAAATATCGACAAGTTTCATTGAATGCTTTTTATAACATCTTCTTGTGATTGAGGATTCAAACACAACATAAAATCTCTCTCATAACAGTACAAAAACAAATCTGCGACATGTGGTGCACAATTTGTACCCATAAATGGACAAGTAGTAAAGTCAAGCAGGCAAATGCAAGACGCAACCACCACCAAACACCGATAGACAGCATGACACACACACACACACACACACAAACGCACATACACACACACGAAATGAACACAGAAAACACCAAAAGACACACAAGAACCAGGGACAAACGTTCCACACATGAACAAATCACAAGCACAAAGACGCAAGGCAAACAAAAGGAAGGGTGACAAAGAGAGTACCGCCTTGGCACGGTCAGTAGCAAAAACACCACTGGGGGTTTAAACCGGTTTACGGACGTCCTAACCTAAATGTTTCAGACAAATAAACCGAATCTACAACTTTTCTTTTTTCACATTGCTACCGTTGCTTTCAAAGGCTTTTCTCCCTATCAGAGTATTCAACTATTATTTATAAGCAAGTTAACATCTCATTAGCATCATAACTGTTTGACACACACTCAGATATTATGATGTTGAAGTAGACTAGAAACAGTTCTATGAAGGGCGTGTGTATAAAATTGTAAGTAAAGTCAAGCAGGAAAGGCCACATACTAAACTTCACCATCACCAAAACACCGACAGAGAGCAATTTATACACACACCCACATATGTCTATTTTAATATTATCTAGAATAGAATATCAGCACAGGCATATTGCAGTGCATGTAAAATTTCTTAACTCGCTGATGGTCGAATGTCGGGGCACTACAGGATGACTTGTACCTCACAAAGTGTTAAACCGTTCCTACTGGACTGAATCTCGATTTTCAGGAATCTGCCGTACATTACCCGGGTGCAGTTGACGCCAACTGGGTTGTCAGCCGTGGAGACTGGCGGACCTGGGTAAAACCCACAGACGCAGCTCTGGTCGTTAAGTGATGTTACACTGTTAGCTACCCTCAATGTCAGTCCTTGCAAACGGTGAAAAACTAAAACAAAATTAATTTTAGCAAATTGCGATAAAGTTTTTAAAAGCAAAATACATCGAATCATTCATTAGGAACAACCCGGATTGCATATTAAGAAACAACAACCCGATTTCAAAGAAGTCATTCTACCTTAAATAGTTAAATGGGTAGTGTGCTAAAGGATAAACACAGTTCATAGCATAATATAACAAGCAAGCACTGTCAAACAAACCATTGTCTCCAACCGGATACTGATCTCAGCATGTCTATACTCTATACAGTTCTTGACAAAATAGTCAACAAAATTGAGGCCAGGGTGCGGGTTTTTAGAGACATCAAAGTAATATGTTACACTCTGCATTTCCAATATGCACACAAATAAGACACTTTGAAATCCTTAATCGAGGGTGTATGGATATATCATACGGAAAAGTTTCAGACAATTTATTTACTAAAATTGAGGTAAACATCTAGAGTATACACCAAAGCAGTATGTGACATTTTCCCCTTCCCTGGATGCACCCTTAGAGTAAAAGTACATGTATGAGCTATGCAGGAAACACCACTTACCTAACACACATCTGCCCAAACAGAACCATGACAAAAATTTACAGCAAATATACATGTCTATTAAAATACAAAAAAGAAAGGCACGCAGACAAACACACAAACACCAGGGAAAGTTGGGGTACCGCCTTGGAACGATCAGTGACTATAGCCACCGGGGGTTTAAACCGGTTTAGTACCACCCAATCTCGCATTTATTCGATCACATCCGAATAAACTGTAAATAAACATATCCCTCTCCGACTAATCTACAACAACCGCGGTGGCGAATACAGTGGTAAATTACATGAAAAACGAAAACATATTTACGTGAAACAAACTGGACCCACCTACCGCTAGTGTACTCGATGATCGAGCTGCAAATAGAGTCACTGTTTCCGAACTCCTATACGAAAGGGTTGATGATATATCTTCCGGAACAAATCAGATGTTGACTAAACCTAAAATCATTGTCTACGTCAAGGAGACAGTAAAGAAGATGCGACAATTTCTAATAGTACCTGAACCCCCCACCCAAGATGCGTACACAATATATGTGGAATTTCCAACCAAACAAATTGGGGATTTATCACCTGGACACAATTTACCAAAACAGAAGTCAGGGTCACCGGCACCAATGTAGTATGCGTCATTCTGCCTTCCCATGATACGGCTGAACATAAATTAGGAACCCATGTGGTTGATGTGATATTGCCCGGACAGAGCGCATACTTGTAGTCCCGCTCCAGGTAACGGACTAAATCTCAACAGATTTTCTAGACAAGAGATGAACACCCGCACATTGCAAGTAGTAAAAAGTAGAGCCATGATAAACTTCAAAGTACAGTATAAAAACTCTCTTAACTAGACGTTAATAAACTTCAATGTACAGTATAAAACCTCTTTTAACCAGACGTTAATGGAATTCAAAGTACAGTATAAAACCTCTCTTAACCAGACGTTAATAAACTTCAAAGTACAGTATAAAACCTCTTTTAATCAGACGTTAATGAACTTTAAAGTACAGTATAAAATCTCTCTTAACCAGACGTTAATAAACTTCAAAGTACAGTATAAATCCTCTTTTAACCAGACGTTAATGAACTTCAAAGTACAGTATAAAACATCTCTAGACCAGACTTTAATGAACTTCAAAGTACAGTATAAAACCTCTTTTAACCAGAAGTTAATGAACTTCAAAGTACAGTATAAAACCTCTCTTAACCAGACGTTAATGAACTTCAAAGTACAGTATACAACCTCTCTAAACTAGACGTTAAATTTAGTATAATTTTCGGCACTGGAGACAGGTGGCAGCTAAATACAGGGGAATATCGTGCTGAAAACTCATAGCAGCTTTCTGCACGACTTTCACCCTGCATTAAACAGCAACCTGCCTAAAAGTATCGAAATTCTTTTCGACTAGAATTCCGGTTTAGAGGGGTTTTACTGTATTGTCATAAAAATGAAGGTAATTTCGCTAGTAATATAAATGGATCATGTTCGTTGAATCAGTATGTCATATGTGTTAAAAAGTTTTAAAGGACAGCGTCTCCCAAACAAACATGACTGGAATATTGCACCAAACGGCACATTTATATGAACACTTTCATTAAAAAAAGTCTTCTAAACCATTGAATGACATTTGGAAACAGTTAACAGAAATAGTTCTCAGGAGGTTATCTATCAACATAATATAAATATTACCAGTCCCATGGAAAGTAGGTCACAAGACCTAATGGTAGAACATTACTAACAATTTCTCCAAAACCACAAGATAGGATTTGACCCCAAAGTAATTGAAATGGTATTGATCGGCTGTATGAATTTGTCACAGGAGTTTACTATATAATAAATGTACAATTTATGTAAACGACTAATCCTGCTCAATAGAGTTTGCTCAAACTTCACTGGAATGATCCTTAGATGGGCCTATATGAAAGTGATCTAGTGCACAAATATATAATCGGTGTCATGATAGATACATTTGAACTTCGATATTTCGAACTCGGATAACCCGACTTTCGGGATAACTTGAACTAAAAGTTCAGTCCTTCTAAAACTAGCAATACAGAATCGTTTTAAAATGTAGAAACACGTGAATATAAGACATTGTCCAGACCAAATATCGGATAACTCGAACTTCAGTTAACTAATTTGTATGGTCTTTGATGTTCGAGATATCGAAGTTCAACTGTATTGGAATCGATTGCTTTAATAAAGTCTTCTCCTAAACCACTAACTCTACAGAAATGTTCTCTCACATTCATACATAGTTATGTACATTTGCTGTTTCCTTGTGTTGCTGTTCGGGCGACTGTTTGTTCTGTATGTGATGTTTCCTGCATGACTCATTTTTGTACTTTGTGCGTCTCTTGATGTTTTTATAGTTGTGTATATTTGCTGTTTCCTTGTGTTGCTGTTCGGGCGGCTGTTTATTATGTATGTGGTGTTTCTTGCATCATTTTAAAATTAAATAGGATAATCATATATTGATCCATATTGTTCGTAAATTCTCTGGTCATCCAATAAATTACGATTGTTGTGCATGAGCCACCGACTATGTGTCCTATGATGTGCTATATTTATTGGCAGACATCTATGCCAGAAACGCATGTGGTGCTTCATCTGTTACGTATAGTCAGTCATACAAGGTGACATACTTATTTGAACCACGTGATGGACAGAGACGATGTCACTGCTGTAACGAACAGTCCTGCAGTTTGACATATTTATGGGAGACACATATGCTAGACATTTAGTCAAACTTCTCATTTGTAATGTCTATGTCACTGAATAAATCAATGTCTTATATGTAATGATGTCCTACAGTTTTATATGTTTATAGCAGACATCTGGACACTGAAACAACGTCTTATATATGTTTATGTCTACAATAGACATTGTTGTGGGAGTCAAATTTCTAATTTGCAATATCTTTGCCTACTCTGCAATGTTTATGGAGTTTATATATGCTAAATATCTGCCTACACTGTCTATGCATACACTCGGGAATACGTGTATGCTAAGGAACACTCAGTAGGCATCTCACGGGTCAGGTACAACCTAATGCGGAATGCGTATGGTAGATATCAACGCTAGACATTGAGTCAATGTCTTATCGCTAATGCATTTGCCTACACTTGTGATGCGATTATGGTGCGCCTCTATGCTAGACACCTAGCTATCTGATATCTAGGTCTACAATGTTACCATTTCCTTTTTTGTTGTGTGTTTTCTTTGTTTCCTTTCGCTTTTATGTTGAGTTTTGTTTGGGGGTATTAAAACATGCGAAATGTCTATCTTGGCAAGTGTCTTCAGTGCGCGCTATAACAATGTAGTACACCTACACTCTGTTTCGTTTCGGTTCCATAAAATCACACCAGAAACGGAGAAGTCCCTTTGAAAGTCGACCATCCACCAGTCATCGCCAGTATTGGCCGTGTGGGCACAATAACCATCTGACCAGTCACCATTGGTATTGCCATCTATAGCAAACTCAGCCACTCCCGTTATCATCCCCCTTTTCTTGAAGGTAGAACTCTGTGTTGCGACAGCATTCGACAACACGTTGACATCTAAAATTCAAGATAAATCGTTATTTACCAGAAATGTTGACCAGGTTTCATTGTATATGGATGTTATCGTGGTATATTGCCATAGTACGTCATATCCGGTTTACGTGTATTATCCGTACATTCCATAGTATGTTTGATGAATGAATGAGTTGTATAACTGGTTTGGTGAGCGAGTGGTCACTTTGCACGAGCACCTAATCATAGAACCTTCCCATCAACCCTTCTTCCCGCTTAAACAGCTTCGTCACTAGATAATTATACTAACCCGGCACTCTTCGTCATATAGTCAAGGTGTAAGCACCTTGACAGTGTATATCTTATTAGATACATAGAATTGCTGCTCACAGCTACTTTATTCTATTCGTAATGTTATAAATTCATTTAGCGTGCCATAGCCTGGTAAGTTACTTATATTTATCTAGAAAACCATTCTAATTCCATTGTTAATTATTTGGTATATTTAGACCGCGAGTAACGGGAATATCGGAACTCTGAATTGTTTGAAACCTTTAGTATGTGATATTCATAAGTGTTTATATTGTTTCATGCTGTTTTGTTCTGTATATAAATTAATTGGAACTGGCAGACGTTTTCTAGTTATTCGTTATCAACCCCTGGTTACAGAAACATGAATAATTGTAAACATAAACTCATCTGCGTTGAATAGTAAATCTATAAAAGTAATGTTTTGTCCTATACCTGTCTCAAATGTATATACGTTATACAATATTATCTGAAACAACAATAGAACCAACATCAATCAAATGAGTTTGTGAAACATTAACAATTATGAAGGGTGGTGATCTCCCGAAAGCAAAAATTGCAACACAAAAAGAGAAAATTGCAGACTCGGTTTTATTGAGTCTGTTCATGAGCAGTAATTGAAAGTGCAACACTGCTCACGCCCCCTAGCACCGGCTTAAGCGGTATTCAATTTTCAGAACAAGAAGTACTGAAATTCATGATCTCGAAGGATCAGAAGGTATAACAACACTGAGAATGAAGTACGGGGCGACGTTTTACGGCCGCCACACAAGCACTTAACACCTGCTGTTGTGAAGATTATAAATTCAGAAGGGTGGTGATCCAGAAGGGTGGTGATCCATTAAGATGTCATCTGGGAATATCAAGCCCGGGGATAGAGGTTATCCTAGTTCTGCAAGTACTCTAATGTCATCCTGCTGAAACAAACAAGTGTCCGTTGAAACTTACATCTGATACGATCAAACTTTTGACAGAATTTGTTTATTTGAGTAACACCCGTTTCTGCTCATTATGGGCTAATTGGAGGCCCTAGAGAGATAGAGGGGGAAATACAGATAAACCGAGATATAGATAGTCTCGTCTAAAAGACGTGATCGGGGAATCGGGCCCTGGACACCTGGTATTGTAGTTTAGCACAATACCCACACGACACCACGTCCGCCAGTAATTATTTCATACGGCTTGGATCCAAATGAGATTCACATTTACCTGGCGTCTAAATATAAAACACGTCTTATTAGACTTAATACTGCTCAAGCCGGTGCTAGGGGGCGTGAGTAGTGTTGCACTTTTAATTACTACTCATGAACAGACTCAATAAAACCGAGTCTGCAATTTTCTCTTTTTGCATTTCTTCTTTTGCTTTCGAGGGATCACCCATTTTCAGAATATATGTACTTCACAACAGCAGGTGTTAAGTGCTTGTGTGGCGGCCGTAAAGAGTCGCCCCGTGCTTCATTCTCAGTGTTGTTATATTTTCTGGTCCTTCGGGATCATAAGTTTTAATGTTATTAGTTTTGAAAATTGAATACTGCTCAAGCCGGTGCTAGGGGGCGTGATTAGTGTTGCACTTTTAATTACTACTCATGAACAGACTCAATAAAACCGAGTCTGCAATTTTCTCCTTTTGCATTTCTTCTTTTGCTTTCGAGGGATCACCCATTTTCAGAATTTATATCGCCCTCTTAATTCTATTAATACTTATGAAAGAAATATTGTACCTGTATGTACAAATATTATTAATGAAAACGTAGTTAAGTGAAGGAGGCAAAGCACATACAAGACGCAACAACCATCAAAACATCGTTAGATAGCATGTCACACCCCCATACACACAAATACACACGCACATACACAAGATGAACACAGAAAACATTAACAGCACACAAGTATTAGAGACAAACATTACATACATGAACAAACGCACAAGCACAAAGACACAAGACAAACAAAAGTGATGGTGACAGGGAAAACGTAATACATGAGTATGGTAAGCTCATCCCGTATCTGAGTTTAAGAGTATACCATCATATAGTACTACCCTCAGCCTGTCATCGCGCAAGCAAAGAGGGAAGCGTAGCTACCGACTGTTAAAGGGTCAATAACCAAACATGCAGTACGTCGTAATATAATGGGATAATGACCTTTCTTCTTAACGGTTTTGTGTTTTATAAACAAATCTTAAAAATGGATTTGACCCCGAATGTTTTACGACACATGAACACATGTAGATTAAATGGCTCCTACATAAGCATCTTACACTTTTGTTTTTATAATTCTGTCCTCCAAACGAAATGGGGTATTTAATCCGTTTTTGATTATGTCCCCAAAACGAAATGGGGCAGAGGTTGTGTTAAGCCATCGTTCCTTACTGTTATTAATATTGTTCTTCCAATTCTAAGCTGTGTACTTATTCGTCTGTCACGATATTTTGGTACCTCAAACTCAACCGTATTTTTAATGAATTGGCTACAATGCTAACGGTGTAATGGCTCCGATTATTCGAAATCTAGAGTGATTGTGCTGAAATTTGTAAGTTAGAATATTTCGGTTCTCACTTACTTACATGTGTTCATTTTGTATGGTGTTGGATATAGTGCGTGTGAATTTGAATTCGAGAAATTTGTAAGTTTAACGACCCGCCGAGTAGTATTTTATTACAGTAAAACGACGATAATCCGAGGAGCTGTTGCCATGTATATGGTCTAATCCGAGTGAATTTGTATGGTCCGGACAGGAAATCTATTACTTTAATACAACTATTTGCAGTGTAATCCCAATCATGATAATGCGATGTTTCTAGCACGCGTCCTGGTCCCTTCTATCAATTGGTCCGTTAACTTATCTGCCTAATCAGAGTATTCATCGCGGACACTTCGACATACATTTATCACACTCCTTAACTGATTTCTCCCGACACCGCGTGTCCCAGCAATTAGAGACGGCGCAATGTTTATCTTGCAACTGCGTGCGAATAACACTGACTCAAACAGTAAACACATAAGTGAGCGGTAATTGACATGTACAACACATTTATATAATGCATCGAATCTTTCCTTATATAAGTGATAACGGTAAATACAATTCACAGAAGTGTCACTGTAGTCTGTAGTTCGTAGCTTATAACCTTATAGTAATAGATTTTAGTTTGGCTAAATTTCCATTCGTCGAAATTTTGTTTAGTTCTGGATGTTAACAAACAACATCGTTTCGCTCCCGTGTTCTTTAGTAAAAACGGGCGAGTTGGTGCAGATGTGAAATTAATTGATAATAGGAAGACTTGGCTTCGCTGAGATAATACGCCAACATATCAGTGACATTCTTTTGGCCAAAAGCCCATGTACGTAGATACACAATACGATAGATTTGACATGCTAGGCATATGAATCCACAAAGTATGATTTCATGGATAATCCGAGGGTAGCGGTAGTTTTACATTTTGTACTGTGATTACTGTCGTGGGGAACTTTGTTTAGCTATGGTGACTTTGAGATAAGTGTGATGTTAGGACGTCCGTAAACCGGCTTAAACCCCCAGTGGTGATTTTGCTACTGACCGTGCCAAGGCGGTTCTCTCTTTGCCACCATTACTTTTGTTTGTCTTGTGTCTTTGTGCCTGTGTTTTGCTCATTTGTTTCTGGTGCTTGTGTATTTGTTAGTGATTTCTGTGTTCTTCTCGTGTGTTTGGTGGTGGTGTTTGCGTCTTGTATGTGACTTTCTCCTGTATGTGTGTGTCTGTGTATATATTGCTATATAAATTGCTTTCTGTCGGTGTTTTGTGTGTGACTTTTCCTGCATGAATAAATAATTTTTCATTTATTTAAAACATTGAAGACAATTGTCTGAAAACATAGTGCAGATCCTGATCAAATGGCTCTACTTTGAGTTTTTTTGGTTGTCTAGTTTTATTATTCGCATTTTGACACATCTGCAAACGGAGTTATTTCGTAGGAAGTTCGACTATGCCAGTACTGTAAAACTTATGTATAGGAAGTGTGTATGTAAATAAATAGCAATTTTGGCCTTCGAACATTCTTTACTCACACATAGGGCTACTTCGATTCAGGGAGCCAACGTTCAGATCGATGACACTTCAATTTTACTCCTCTGACACTTTGGTTTGCATTCTATAAGAAGGATTATTATGCAAGTGTCTGGCATTTTCAGTCATTATTACCAATGTGTAAGGAATATATTAGAGCCACTTCACTGGGTTTCCACTACGTCTTCTAAGATATTATTTGATTGGATAACTATCAAAGCTTGACCTATCACGAAATAGAACAAATTTAACACAGATAATCAGATACAAAGAGTACCATCTCGTTTTTGTCGTACCCTTTATTACTTTTACAATTCCTTTATTTGCAGTTCAATGATTGAGTACACTAGCAATAGATATATTCTGTTTGTTGCACTGAAATGTTTTCTTTTAACATGGAACTTACCACTGTATTTGCCATTGCGGTTGCTGTAGATTAGTCGGAGAGGGGATATGTTTATTTATACTGTCTTTTAGGGTGGGGATGGAATAAGTATTAATTTAAATCCCCGGTGACATGTGTCACTGGCCGTTCCAAGTTTTTACTTCCATCTTTCCCCTATTGTTTGTTTGAATGAAAAAGTAGTAAAGTCAATCAGGCAAAGCCATATTCAAGACGCAACCATCACCAAAACATCGATAGACAGCATGTCACACACACAGCCACACACCTACATCTTTTTGTTATGTCTTTGTGCGTCTCTTTGTGTCTTTTATATGCATGTACATTTGCTTTTTATCGAGGTGCTGTTTGGACGGCTGTGTTTTGTATGTGATGTTTCCTACATGACTTATACATGTACTTTTATCTAGACAGACAACAGCTACTGACAGCATGGAAGCATTTGTTATAATTGAAAACAATTAAAAGTTAAAATTGAAAAGTGGTTTACATCTGGAAAGAAACACTCTATGATACAGGCATGATCAGAGTAACATTCTTCTATGCAGACATGCCAAAACAGCAATCGAAAACGCCGTTAACATGTTTTTAGTTTAAAAGTACAAAATGAGTCATGCAGGAAACACCACATACAGAAGAAATAGTCGCCCGAACAGCAACACAAAGACAAAACAAACACACAATAGGGGGAAGATGGAAGCACCGCATTGGAACGGTCAGTGACAAAAGTCACGGGGGGTTCAAACCGGTTCATGGGCGCCCAACCTCACACTTATTCCATCCCCACCCTAAAAGACAAACAGTGTAAATAAACGTATCCCCTCTCCGACTAATCTACAACAACCGCGACGGCAAATACAGTGGTAAAGTGCATGTATAACGAAAACATTTAAGTGAACAAACTGTATCCACCAATCGCTAGTGTACTCAATGATTGAGCTGCAAACAGAGTAACTGTAGAAAAGTAATAAAGGGTACGACAAAAATGAAATAGTACAGATATCCGACGTTCTCCTTCCATTTCTGGATTTCGGAAGTAGGATTTCAAAGAGTGCGGCCCCAATGAGAGCAAATAATTTCGTAAATCTCTAGAGCAAAATTGTTAAATTGTCTTAAACAGTCAGTTGTCATATAAGATTTTTGTTTAAGGAACTAAAAATTAACATCTCTTGGATTTCATTTGTTATGTTTGATTGTTAAAATATATTACAAATATTTGAAAAAACTCATTCTTATTGTTATGTTACGTAAACAAATTTCGTAAACAAATTATAAACAAACTGCGTAGAAAATATCAAATCTGATGATTCATTATGAAACCCTTATCGATAGTTATCAGACTGTATTTATAGAGAATTTGTGATTCGTAAAATGCAAGCGAAATTAAGGTTTATACTACTCATTTGCAATTGACTCTATACAGATTTTTAAAGTATTCTCATTATGATTATCATAATTGATAGTTACTGCAAATTGTTTGCATGCAGGGTATGAAAATATTAAAAATGATTAAATTGTATTTCAGCTATACACATGTCTAGTCAGGACAGTTTTGAGCCGGATTCGTAGCATGAGTCTGTAGTTCTGATTAGGTCTTATTCAGAGTCTTGCATCGAAACACATCTTCCGTATGACATCGAAACACAGTCACGACCCCCCCCCCCAGTTTGACAGAACAACCAATTGAAGGGGTCAGTGCAAGATGGTACCAAGTCCATATTTTGAAAAGTGGAGAAAATCGCATTTTTGTGAAATTTAGGGTTAAGTGTGACAAAATTGTAAAACGTTCAACGATTGATGATTTACCATTTATATGTGAAACTACTGAAATTGTGGGAATGTTGAAAGGTTAATAAAATATTAATTGTAAAAATACTGTTTTTTATGAATTATGTTTAGGCAAAATTGGACCTAGTATTCTGAAAATGGGTGATCCCTCGAAAGCAAAAGTAGAAATGCAAAAAGAGAAAATTATAGACTCGGTTTTATTGAGTCTGTTCATGAGTAGTATTTAAATGTGCAACACTAATCACGCCCCTGGCACCGGCTTAAGCAGTATTCAATTTTCAAAACTAATAACATGAAAACAAATGACCCCGAAGGACCAGAAAATATAACAACACTGAGAATGAAGTTCGGGGCGACTTTTTACAGTCGCCACACAATCACTTAACACCTGCTGTTGTGAAGTACATATATTCTGAAAATGGGTGATCTCTCGAAAGCAAAAGTAGAAATGCAAAAAGAGAAAATTGCAGACTGGGTTTTATTGAGTCTGTTCATGAGTAGTATTTAAATGTGCAACACTACTCACGCCCCCTAGCACCGGCTTAAGCAGTATTCCACCTATCGTTTGTGTACTCTAAGTCCAATTATATTTAGGCAAAATTTGTATTTTCTTTTCTTTTTATACATTTGTTGAGGTTAATTCTTCAATTTTACAACATAATATTAATTTCTGTAACTGAAATCCATACATTTAGTAATAAATACTAACCGGAATATCTAAAACACTCAAAATTCAGGCAGCTAGTTTTAGTATGTCCAATCTACTATGTGTTTCATGTATTTACGTGCATATGCAACAAAGGTCCTAAATCCATCTTGGAGATAGCACCTTTGTAATATTCTTGTGAACACCATTTTGTCTGCTTAAACGTAAATATCACAAATTTTCGAAATGTTATCATGAGGAGAAAGTTAAATCCATGCTACAGTGGTTCTAACTCCATATTTAAAAAAATGGAGTTATGGGGATGGAATAAGTGTGAGGTTGGGCGCCCATAAACCGGTTTAAACCCCCGGTGACTTTTGTCACTGACCGTTCCAAGACGGTACTTCCATCTTCCTCCTATCGTATGTTTGTTTTGTCTTTGTGCGTCTCTTCTTGTTTATTCTACTTATGTACCTTTGTTGTTTCCTTGTGTTGCTGCTCGGGCGAGTGTTTGTTCTGTATGTGGTGTTTCCTGCATGACTCATTTTTGTACTTTTAGGTACCATCTTGCAATGACCCCTTCAATTCATGGAGGGAACACTGACCTGACGTTTGTTTCTTTACGAGAAAAATACTGCAAAAAGGTGAAATAAATTATGACAGATTACTGTTCATTAATAGGGCAATGTTCATTTTGTGGAATATTACATAGCCTTGCATCACATTAAATATGTATAATCAAGTCAAATGCCTATTATGGTTTTGAAGTACATGTAGTAAGGATCAAGATAAGAAAAGTACATGTATGAGTCATACAGAACACACCAAATATAGAACACACAGCCGCCCGAACAGCAACACAAGAAAACAGCAAATGTACATAACAAAAACATAATGAGACACACAAAGACAAAACAACCAAACAATAGGGAGACAGTCAGTGACCAAAGTCACTGGGGGGATAAACTGGTTTAGGGGCGCCCAACCTCACACGTATTCCTTCTCCGCCCTAAAAGACAGTGTAAATAAAAGTTTCTCCTCTCCGAATAATCTACAACCACCGCGATGGCAAATACAGTGGTAAAGTGCATGCAAAACGAAAACATTAAAGTGAAAAAAACAGTATCCACCTATCGTTTGTGTACTCTAATGATTGAGCTGCAAACAGAGTAATAAAGGGTACGACAAAAAAGAAAAAGTACAGATGTCTAACGTCCTCCTTCCGTCCAGATTTAGGAGGTCGCTTCCATAGAGTGCTAAACGTTTCTTGTCGGCGTAAATGCAAAGAGGCCGGCGTGATTGCCAACCGAAAAAGGGTTGACAATCAGACATGCAGTATGTTGTAGTACCATAGGATCATATCCCTTTTTAATGACTTTTTAACAAATTTGATGAACAAATAGAGAAATAATCTTACGAAGTTTGTAAATCACATCATCATAAAATTCAGGATGTGAAATACCGTTTCACAGGAGCGCCTTCAGATTACATTTGTACTTCCCAATAATTGAGAACTTTCGATAATAAAATTTAGGGAATTTGTTCCTGAGTGTGTGGTATCTATAGCCTTGCTTAAGCAGCTTTTCAGTTAAAATGATATTTCTACTGATAAAATCGTAAACAGATGAACAAGGTCTAGCAAACCGGATAAGTTGATATATATATAAATCCCGTAAGATGGGGGTACGGGAAAAATATCCGCCAAGATGAGGGAAATTTACAATATTAAAATCAAAGTCATTATCTTTAATCATAAATTTTAGAGATCATCCAATCTTCAATTGTAAGGTCTAGATCAAGAAACGCTGCATACATATCGGAAGGGTCAGCTTTATTCCATTTGAGTTCTTTTGGGTAAATTGTAAGAATCCGAACATCAAAGAAAGGGTTATCAAATTTCAAAATATCAGTTTCATTGAAGGCTTTTATAACAACTTCTTGTGACTTTTGCCACTGACCGCTCCAAGGCAGTAATCCCATCTTCTCTCTATTGTTTGTTTGTTTTGTCTTGTGTTGCTGTTCGGGCGGCTGTTTTTTGTATGTGGTGTTTCCTAATATTTATACTTTGAGCTAGTCTGTTTCGAAGAAATCACGAGCTATTATTGTAACTCTGGCGTCCGCGTTGTCTTCCGATGTTATACATTCTGATCCTTCGAGATCATGAATTTCAGTACTTCTTGTTCTGAAAATTGAATACCGCTTAAGCCGGTGCTAGGGAGCGTGAGCAGTGTTGCACTTTCAATTACTGTTGATGAACAGACTCAATAAAACCGAGTCTGCAATGTTCTCTTTTTGTGTTGCAAATTTTGCTCTCGGGGGATCACCATCAAAATTTTTAACATTGTCCATTACTTCTTCAATATTTCATTTACAACCGTCACTATTGGTATGCATGTTCTTGACAGGTCCTATATAATCATGCCAACATGATAACTTTTGATTTTTAAAATGTTTGAGTAATTGACCTTTGTGAGTTTTTAAATCTTTTTAAAATTAGCTCATTACTAAAAACGTATGAGGTATCAATATGAAACTTCATAGGATGGCAGATCTCATTAAGGAGAACGCCCCTACGTCGAACGAATAACTCTTGATTTCATAGTTATTACCCTTTGTTGGTTTTTGCTGATAACTCAAACGTTTAAGAGATATCAACATGAAACTTTATAGGTGGTTAGATCTCATTGGGGAGAATGTCCCTACATAATAACCATAACTATTGATTACAAAATTTTGGAACTACATGATAACCATAACTATTGATTACAAACTATTGGAGTAATGGCCCCCCCTTTTTTTTAACTCTGTTTACTCAAACAGAGTAAGAGGTATTAACATGAAACTTCATCTTGACCTTATTTGACAAATCTTTAAAATCTTAATGAGATAATTTATTCTTTTTTATTCTTCATTTTACATGCAGACAACATTTTCAGAACCACTCTGGCGACTACATTGTCATTATGGGCGGTTCGGGCATTCACGTCATCCGAAGGCTAATGAACCCGTCCTAGATTTCCTGCTAGGAAACAAGGGAGCGCACATGTATAACGGCAACCTATATCAGCACCAGTGTATCAAATGTAGGCAGACATTCAACTCAGCAAAGACTCTAATGAACGACAAGTGTACATACTGTTTCAAATGCTCATATGCATTCAGGAAAGGTAGCCATAAATGCATTAGGAAAATAGAGCAACACATGTGCACTAGCTGTTCAAAATCATTTCCCTCAGCAATTGTGCATAGCAATTCAACACATTTCAGAGGAAAGGTACTTAAATTCTGAAGGGTGGTGATCCCCCGAAAGCAAAAATTGCAACACAAAAAGAGAAAATTGCAGACTCGGTTTTATTGAGTCTGTTCATGAGCAGTAATTGAAAGTGCAACACTGCTCACGCCCCCTAGCAAATGCAGATCAGAACCTGTGAATACAATGTGCAAAATCTTGAGCAATGACTTACTGATCACTGATGAGGTTATTTGTTTATTTTGAAAATGTTACGCAAATCACATCCTAATGTGGATGTTGGTGTAATAGTGCCAGTATAGGTAGAAGTTCTGTTAGCATATGAAATGAAACCATCCCATCATGTGCCTTTGACTCAACATTCAGTGAACATTCACTACTTACATACCCACTGCCACAGCAAAATAACAATATATGACAGTTTATGGTCGCCTCACAGACTGAAGGACATCAGACCAGTGCTGGACTGTTTTACGACAATAATGCTAACAGTATCATTTATGAACGCCTTGCATCTCAGCAGACTTTGCCTAGCTGTGGAGCATATGCGGCTGCATATGCATACTACTGCTGTCAACATGTCAGCCCAAAAGATGTTTCATATAAGGAGTCATTGATGAGAGGAAAACTGAAGGAATCAATACGTAGTGGCACAATGCAGTCATTTGAACATATTTGTCGAGTAGAACCTGTGTTTACACATGCAAAAAGCAATCTACTCTGTACAAAAAGGGAGACAATGCAAACAAAACATGCGTAAAACAGACAAATTGAAAAAGCAAGAGAGAGAACACAAGCTAAATGGAAGAAAATCAGAAAAGGCGAGGACAAAAGAGAGGAAACATAAGACATGGTTTAGAAAATCAGAACAGGTGAGGAATAGAGATAAAACATACATGGAAAACAGACAATACTTTAACCTGGTAAGGACAAAAGATAGGGAAAATAAACAAAGTGTGAGAAAATCAGAACAGGTCAGGACAAAAGAGAGGGAGCATAAGCAAAGTGAGAAAATCAAAACAGGTTAGAACAAAAGAGAGGGAACATAAGCAATGTGTGAGAAAATCAACACAGGTGAGGAATAGAGAGAAAACATACATGGAAAAAAGACAACACTTTAACCTGGTTAGAAAAAAAGAGAGGGAAAATAAACAAGTGTGAGAAAATCAGAACATGTCAGGACAAAAAAGAGGGAACATAAGCAAAGTGAGAAAATCAAAACAGGTTAGGACAAAAGAGAGGGAACATAAGCAAAGTGAGGGACAATCAGAACAGGTTAGGAAAAAGAGAGGGAACATAAGCAAAGTGAGAAAATCGGAACTGGTGAGGACAAAGGAGAGGGAACATAAGCAAAGTGTTAGACAATTAGAACAAGTGAGGAATAGAGAGATAAAGTACATGGTAAACAAGCGAAAGTCTGACCAGGTAAGGAAACAGAGGGAAGCAATACAGTAGCTTGTGTGTAACAGTTAACTGTATCAGGAAGAAGGAATCACCATCAACAGAAACTGGGATCCACCTGATATTCAGGAAACCGCTACAAGTGAACCTATAAACAATGTCTCACAGAGTGAAAGAGAAATCGGTAAACAGACACACAAAAGTGCTAAAAAAGGAAGAACATGTAGTGGGGAACAGTTGTGAATAGACACAAAAAAGTGCTGGAATTGAAGAATTGGGTAACTGTGATCAACAGACACACACACAAGTGCTGCAAGTGAAGAACAGACACACATACACACGTGCTGAAAGTGAAGAACATGTAAGTTCTGAAGCTGAAAAATACATAGCATTCAACAATCTTTTAGAAATGTATACGGAGCAACTTACAGTGACCTGTTGCCTCTAAACCCATCACTGAAGAGTCTATTGAGCAGTTTTAAAAAAAATCCAGATTGTGAAAATTCAGGGCCAAGGGATACAATGTTTCAGCCCTTTGACGACATCTAGGAGGACAGCAGAGAAATACTTTCTGTGGCCCCAGGTGAAGGCAATTCCCAAATGAAGGTGTTCTTAGATAGAAATGCAGAATCCCTCAGTTGTCCTTGTTTTGTGGAGGTGAGCGCAAAAACCGAATGACTACTCAGTGAAGGTATATGTCAGTGACTTGTACAAGTCTGAGTTGCGTAGTGCTGATCGTCGTGTTGCCGGTCACATAGTCAATATCTTAATTCTAAGTTAAAACATCTACAGATGAAACATCTATAAGATAAGGCTTCCTTATGTATGAGGAAAACTTCCAATGTCAGTCATGATTTGACTGCTGGTTTTCTTAAAAACAGTCAAAATCTGGAAAACATCATACACGCTGATGTGTGTTTCAGAATTTTCAGAGAACTAAGGCGCTCTCCGTCCTACTGGAAAAAGGTTAAAAATACATGTTTGCCTTGATTCGCTTTCTAGGTATTCCCACATGGTTAACCCCCTTCTCATTAGCTGACACTAGATTGACACACCTCCTTCAGATCTTTGGGCGGACAGTGGACAACAGTGTACACAGAGGAGCAAGTTAGGGAGTTCTCATGGTACAAGAAACAAGAACTGGTCAAGAAGGATCCCGTCACTTATGCACGGCACTTTGACCTCCAGGTCAGAATGTTCATCTCCACTGTTCTGTGCAATTCATCTAACCCAATTGGCCAAGTGAAAGATTACTTCTACAAGGTAGAGTTTCAAATGCGTGGATCCCCACATATCCACATGCTTATTTGGGTTAGGGATACACCACATTTCGAGGACCATGCCAATAAACTTGTGATAGAGTTTGTGGACAAGTATGCAACCTGTGAGAATTCAAAAGACATGGCTGATCTGGTTCAACTACAAGTACATGCCCACTCAAGAACTTGCAAAAAGGGCAACCGTCCTGTTTGTCGTTTTCATTTTCCACTGGCCGAGACAACATATTACTTCCTTTAGACTCCGAATTGGATACCGACAAAAAAGTGTGCGAACAAAACTGGAAAAAGGTTACTGCTTTCTTGAAAGACCTCAAACATGATGACAAAATGACTTTTGCAGAGTTTTTTGAAACAAGTGGAACTGGATCAAGAAAACTATAAAGGCTGTACGATCAACTTTATCTGCTCCAAAACCCGTCCTCAAGAGAGCCCCATGTGAAGTTAGTGTGCATGGCTACAACACCCACTCTTTATTGAAATGTTGGCGGACAAACATGGATTTGCAATATGTTTTGAATGCATATTCATGCGCCATGTACATCTTCAGCTATGTGGCTAAGCGTCTGAGAGGCATGAGTCACCTCATGTATCATGCAGCAAAGGAGGCTCGTGAGGGAAATAAAAACATCCGTGAGCAAGTAAAATTTATTGGAAACAAATTTCTCAATCACGTAGTGATATATGCACAAGAAGCAGTGTACATGTATTAATTTCTCCAGATTCCACTGTACAAGTCAACCAGGGATGTGCAGTTTGACAATACAAGCCATGCAGAGAAAAGGACTGTCATGCGGAAAGACTTCCCTGTTATTAAGAACCTCCAGATGATAGTCCAGATGTGTGATAGCAGAGGGTGTTCTACAACATCATGTTTCTAGAGCTCGCCAACTAGAACACACCATGTATCAAACTACAGACGATTAAAGCTTAGAAAACCGAAGAAGAAATTAAGGGATGATCTTCATAATGCAGACGAAGAAGACGAACAGGATTGCCAAAATGGTGCAGATTATTTCATCACTGACAATGGATACAGGGACACAGGTAAGTGAAAAGAAGAAGACAACAGTGCCTAAGATATGTGAGGTACCATCCGGAGAAGGACCAAGACAATTATTGTCGTGAAAGTCTGATGTTGTTTATGCCCTGGAGAAGTGAGACTGAAATAATTGGAGAGTCAGAAACCTTTTAGAACAGTACGAGAATGTTATGAAGACAACAGATGAGTTCACTGATAAGATGGAGTATAAACACAATACTACAACATTACAGGAGGCTCTGGATAATCTTGAAGAAGTTCTAGATGAGGCATTACAGGAGGGCTAGAATGAGATGGCACCAGGAACACAGTATGACGAAGAGCAATGTGCAAGGTAGAATTGAATTCTACGTTTCAACTAGGAGAACAAGAGTCTAAACCAAGAGTCTGTTGAATTGACTTAGGATTAGGCTTCCACAATGACAAACCTACTGATCAGTTTGTTGTCAATATGGTCCCAGACAATGAATACTACACCCTTCTCTCAACCCTTAACAACAAACAGCTACACTTCTACTACTTTTTGTAAGATAGAGTGAAATATCATGCTGAAGATCAGTTCCTTGTGTACCTAACAAGTGTTGGTAAGACGGTAGTTACAGTACAAGCCCCGCGGACTTTTTGTTTTCCGCGGCCCATCGCAATTTTATCCAACGCGGACACGGGTATTTTTGTCCGCGCTGATATGCGGTCTTCCGCAATCGAGCGCGGGTTGTGATGGGTCCGCGCTGGTCCCTCCACAGGGGCACTCGTCGCCGGGCGCGATCGTTATCACCGCAGGTCGCGGTGGTATCATCGTGGACCACTGTGTACCACTGCGGATCGCGCTGGACCTTACCTGGATTGATATTTATATCCTTTTCATCCTTTTATATCCATTTTCACGGCTTATCTTTCTCTTTACATGTACATACAAATATATACATCCACATTTTGCAAAATTGATATGAAATGTATGAAATAAAACACTCGAGAAATGGTTCGTTTGGACTAATTCCAAACTGAAACTGTTCTGTATACGGCAAACACAAATTAATTCATCCATATTTTTTGGCGCGTTTGATTGTACTGGAATATAACCTGTCCGTGAATTGTCTGATTCGTTTCTGAATAATATGGGTGCGATATTCTAGTATGCTTTCCATTTCAATTATTTGTTGTTCAATACGTAAGATGTTTTATATAGAAACACGGAACACCCGTTAAACACAAAACACACACACAATAAGTTACTAGGTTGTATAACTTGTATCAGGTTTGCATACGTTTGTGCACATTGTTAGTGAATTCATCTTCATTTCGACTCTATGTTTTAGGTTCCAATTCTAATTCCCAATCGATTTTGTTTTCAGTTTCACATCAGTGTAAATTTTAATTATCAGAAATCTACTGGAAACGACCATCAAAACCTATTGATTCTGTTATGAGAATAGTCCTGACTGGTCTTCTTATGATTTCTGTATAGATCTACATGTATATAAATATTGTTCTGGCAGACGAAAGAATTGAGGGATTTTATTTACTAATACATCTAATATCAATTCAGCCAGGTGAGTTGTAAAGTTAGAAGTTTTCTCCATTATTTAATCTTGGTTCGGCAGCTTAAATGTACGTTTTAACCAGTTTCAATAGCCATTCGAATAATACTTTTATGGTTGTTTTATTACCCTTGTGCTTAATATTTTACTGTGTACAAATGTACCTGTGTACATGTTTTGTCTTTCTGCTTGATGTACATGTACTGCATGTTTAGATTCTGCTCAATCGATTCACTGCCATGATGTACCTGCATCCTATGGATTAAAAAAGATAATCCATTTTTTTTCTAAAAACGTAGATATAGATGTAAACCAGTTTTTGGTTCTGGTTTGATAATGAGATATTGGACGTCTGGTCTAGATCTAAAGTGTTGTTAATGTCATGGCAACCGAATTCTGGGAGTGAAGGGGCATACGAATTAAATTAATCAATGTTATTAAAGAAGCGTATACAGTATGTACATGGTTTATCAAACCACGGACCTCGTACACCCACATTCTTTCGTTAAACGGATATGTCTAAACCAACGTGTCGCCTGCTTAAATTCCATGACCTATTCCTTATTTAGAAATAGATCACAATTTCCCCATTGTAAGTTGTATTTACTATTAAACCCTTCCATGTCAAACTTGAAAACTCTAATGTTTGCAAACAGTTTGGATCCTGATCAGACGCCGCGTCTGATAAGGATCCAAACCATTTGACACTTATATTAAAGTTTCTTAAGACCCATTCCTCCATACATGTAGGCTCAATTTGGATCCAACCTCTTTGAATAAATCTACCGAAAAGGAGCATTAAGTAGATAAAATTATTGTTTTTAGAATTTTGTAATTTGAAACCATTGTGTTAAATAGAGCATATACTCCTATACGTGTAGGAGCAAATGCTCTTTTTATCACATTGGTTTCAACAGGTGACTTTTACAGAGGCGTAGAAAGGAGTATTTATGGAGGAAAGGGTTAAGTAAAAACTATCATAATTTTTTTATAAAGAAAAGTAGATGAAACATGTAAGCAGACAATGATTTGACAGTGACTATTTTAGTGGATTATTACGTCATAATGACAGTGAAGCGGTTTATAGCATACAGTACAGATTACAGCAAACACCTCCTTTCAACAACACTTTAAATGAATCCCCAAAACTTACAGTGGAACCTCTCTACATCGATACATGTACAAATAAAATGTCTGTTTTAAGACAGGTGGCAGATTAATGCAGGATAAAAGTACTTTTGTCCTGCATTAAGCGGCCACTTGTATTCAAAAGATCCCAGGTATTCCTTACTGGGTTGTCTCTTGAGAGAGATTTGCCATGAAACTCCGATGAGCAACAACCTCTCTACAACGACAATACAGAAGTTTATATCCCCCAGAGTGTTGCTTTGCTGAGGTTATACTGTAGTTATAATTTATTAATAAATACGTACAGCAAAATATATCTCTCATACATGTACGCCAACTTTCTTTCTTTTTAAAAGCATATTTCTTAATTTAAATGCCAATTTCTAGTTTTAAAGTAAGCCGGTGGTCTAATATTCGATGCGTTAAAAATGTAACTGCCCCTGATAATAACAAAATTACTGCAAAACCTTATAAAACGAACCCTTTGACCATACCGAGAAAATGACCTGATTAGAGAGGTTCTCAAACCGGTATAGCGAAGTAAAATAACAATTCAAAACAGTTGAATTGGATGTCATTTAAAAAAGTGGTAACTAAACACAGGATACATGTAGCTCCAATATCGCTTTAGAAAGATTATCGGTTAAGGGGCGGCGATTGTAAACAACCATTCTTAAAAATGTTGATTTGACGGTCGTTTAAAACAGATGACAGCTAATTGCAGAAATGAAGTAATTTAGAAAGCTCCTTACTCTTTCTGCATTACCGATTTCCTGTGTAATCAACCGTTCGTTTTTAGAACAATGTAGGTATTTTCTTTTTTATCCTTTGCGAGCAAGTAGAGCAAGTAAAATAAAATAAAATTTGAAGGGGACAAATGTCAGCCCTATCCTCCCATGCCCAAATAGGAGAACAAATGTCCTAGAGAGAAAATGTCCGTATACCGAAGGGTAGATACAATGTACAACAAGAAACTGGAATGAATCGGCCTTCAGGAACGCCCTATACATTACCAGCTGAACTTTGGAAAAAAAGACCCCATGATCTGGCCTTTCTTTGAAATGGAAGACATTCTTATTTATGTGTTGGACATGCCTCATATGTCGAATAGGGGTACACTCAAAAGCCCTTTACTGCAAAAGCTCCTCATCTAAAAGCCCCTCACTACAGAAGCCCCTCGATCAAAAGCCCCTCACTAAAATGTCCAAGGCTTACAAAAGCCCCCACTATTTTTGTTAATTAATCATTATACTCCAACTATTTTGACAAAGTGGACCAAAATCAAAATTACAGCTGTCTGGATCTACCCCGTTTACTGAATGACCAGTTTATAAAGATTCATTAAGTAAGGTAATTAGCACACTCTATACTTATAAAAGTAAACATTGTAGATCACAAGGAGGAGATTCCTTATATTTATTTCAAACAGGGTAGACCCAAATCAAATCTTAAGCTATATGATCTAGTTCAACCATGTTTGCTTTGTGACAGTTAATATAGTTCCAATAGCTATGGATGATGTAATATTAGCCATATTATTTATAAATTATTATAATATTACCCCAATTAACTTAAACACAAACTTTTTTCCATTTTCTAATTCCTTAACTTTCTTAAATTTCAAACAGAATAGACCAAAATCAAAATACTGAGCAATCTGATCTGGATCTACCCTGTTTGCTCAATGACAAGCTTATAAAGATTCGTTAAGTAAGGTAATAAGAACACTCCTTTTAAAAGTACACTTAACAAATCACTTAAAGTTCAATTAATGTTAGTATTGTTTTTTGTGAGGGGCTTTTGTAAACATTGACCATTTTGGTGAGGGGCTTTGCAAGAGGGGCTTTTGTAGTGAGGGGCTATTGTGATACACGCGTTGAATAATTTAGATCAACAGTATTTAGAATTTTAAATCTCGTTTTGTTTCAATAAGATCTAGATATTAAGATATACATGTACAGTCTCATGGCGTTCATTTATGTGTTGTAAAATGTCTTCTTTCTGGCTACTGTAAAGTACCATATCAGATCTAGTAAAAGTATTTTAGTATAGATCTAGATCGTATCAATCTATACTGTCTTTAGAACTAGAATTCGCAATAATCTAACTGGTTTTAATCGGTAGGGTTTAATTATGCTTAGCCATAGATCTAATTAGTCAAAGCATAGTTATCTTCTATTTTTCGGGAAACAATTTAACAAATCATAACTTTAGACAATTGGCACATTGTTAGGTAGTTCGGTTTCATTACACGCATTCCTGTTACGTAATAATTCATAACTTTGTTGACAGTGTGTGATAAATGACAGTTGTGTGACACTGACCCTTGCCACCTGCTGAGAAATTAGGGGTTTTACTGACCATCTGGCACCTTTGATCGTTACTATTTTCTTATGTCTAGCTAGTAAATTACAGCATACATGTATTTTGGCTGAGTAAATAATATAATAATATATTCTCCAACTGCCTAACACAATTCATTTTCAGTATTTAAAACAAACAGTTTGTATTGTTAAATGCGGGAAATAAAACTACTGACATTTGAACACTGTAGAACCAGACAAGGTGGCTCAAAAAGCAACCATCTGACCAGGGTCTTCACTGTGTATTATTCAAAATCAAATAGCTAAGTTAGGTCTTATATAATGAATGGAATCTACAGTTAAACAATGACGGGCCATTCCACCTTAAAATACAAACCTTCTCTATGATAAACGTGTTTTCAAGCATTTGCAAACAGCGTAGTCCCAGATCATACGCATGATCTGGGCCTGCTCAGTTTATTTACGGAATTGTAATAGGCCCGACTCTACAATTTCTACCAACATCAAAACAATCTTGTCTACAAATGCCATTCAAAACATTAGCTTATAAATATTCATGATATCATTATTTCTTACATGAATACTGAACAGGGAAAGGGTTAATCAGCATAAGTAACAGAATTACAAGAATGTTTTCATAGTTATACAATTCATAAAACTATGTTTATTAATTTAAAACTCTTAAATGATAAGACTCAGATCAGATTTCTTAAATAAAAGCTGTTTGACCAGGAGTCTGCTCTGTTTGCTTATCCCTTTACCATATATAAACAATGTCCATGCCTTTGCAAACAGAGTAGACCAAGATCTGAAGGCGCCTGTTGGAGTCGTATGATCGGGACCAGCTCTGTTTACTTGTGAAATTATATAAGATCTGACTCTACATTTTCTACAAGTACCAAGAAAAGTCATGGACCGCGTACCTACACCATTATAAAAATCAACTTAAAAATAGCATGATGTCATCTGTTCCGACATAAATATTAAACAGGGAAATGGTTGAAACCCACCGACAACCAAACTTTAGGTTACGCTTCAGCTAGAGATCCGCACGTCTGACATCACCCGGCAACAGGAGTAAAAATTCTGAGAGCATCGACGCTTTTCACGTGCTTGCAAACAGAGTAGACACGGATACGATGGCTCTTATAGAAACCGTATGATCAGGGTATTCTCTGTTTGCTTATGAATTTATGTTGAATCTAAATCTATAGTTTTGTTCCAATACCAAATCAGCCTCAGTACATAAGCTATTTTAAAGATAAATTTAATAAATATTCATGATATCGGTATTTCGGTTTACGGACATTTGCCCCCCGGACACTTGCCCCCGGACCTTTGCCCCCTATTTGGGGCCTTAAAAAAAGGATAAAATATAATTTTGAAAAAAGGGTGGCATTTTTTCCAGTGGCATATATTCCAATGGCATTTTTCCAAATCAGGGTGGCATTTTTTTTCCAGTGGCATTTTTCCGCACACCGCATTAAGCAGTCACTTGCCTTTGAAAATGATACACTAACACTAATTCGATGTTTTTACGCGGAAACAAAATTTAGTCGATTTCTATTTTAAAAGAAGACAGAAGGAAACCCGGTAAGATACAAAAAACATTTTTAAAAGCAAATTCTTTCAGCATAATAAATGTAGGTAACTTGGACATTCTCTATAGAACCCTGAAAGTTTAAAAAGATAAAAAAAAATATGCAGATCAACCCTTAGCCCGCCGAGCGTGGCTTCCTTAATATTTACAAACAGTTTGTATACTGAACAGATGATGAGTTCCCCAGAGTGTTACTAGGGTCAAATATGTCTGACTCTCATTTTTCTGTTTGTTTTCAACGAACTAAAGCAATGCTTATTTCATTTATTTTGCAGACTACATTTTTTAAGCGGACAATAATTCAGTATAATGAGGGTCAAATGTTTTGGTCATACATTAAAACAATGATCGCTTTGCGTGCTCTACAATGTACGGAAACTAACTTGGTGTTTCAGCGCAGGGGGTCATTGATTTATGGTCATCATTGTGTTAATTATTTGGTCATCAATAAAGTTCCGACAACTTTAAAGAAAGACTATCGGGTATTTCCGCTCTTTTGCTACTATCAAGATGTCACAGCTCATTGGTTCAGTATCTTTAAGACCCACCCATTGAAAAGACATAATCCAATCAACTGTCACCTATAGGCGTGTCAATCACCAATAATTGATATTGCTCTTCATAATTGACGAGCGGCCATCTACATTTCCCACAATATTAAATATAGAATGAATGGGTATTATGTATTCAAAATCTCTTCATATTGTACTTTAACCCTTTCCCTCATATGAACGAATTTTCACGCAATTGCAAACAGAGAAGGGTCTTCTCTGACCTCTTAGAGGAGCCGTCTGATCAGGGTCTACTCTGTTTGCTAATAGAATTTGATAGATATATTTCTTTGCTTTGTTAAATAGCTGCAATGTCCCCCCTTCCATATTTCATTTATAACTATTGTTGTCCATGAATATTCAGTAATTATTGAAATTTTGAATAAACATAGAACAGGGAAATGTTAAATAAAACAATCTCTATAAGCTTGAAATTGATGTCGGTGAGGGTTTGACGTTAGGTTTAAAACCAGTCAATGTTATTTTACATGTAAGTATTATTTTAAGAAATTGTTAATACAAGATATCCATCCATGCTATCAGATCGGACAAGGCCTTATAGACCAGTTATATTGAATTTGTCTGTTGTTGTCGTGGAGACATAGCATGCTACGAGCACCTGTGAATCAATACAGGGGCACTGTATTAAAATGAAATATTTATCATGTTTTAGACTTTGTTATGGTCTGATACATAATTAATAAGCCCATAATATATTTCCTCACCGTCCCTGTCCCTCTCTCTGTGTACAATTGTTGTTGTTTCTAAGAAGTCCTCTCCCCCAAATTAACATTTACAATGATACGCAATCACAAGGCCAGAAGGGACGTCAAAATATCTCTCTCTCCGTCTTTCCCTCTCCCCCGTCTCTCTCTCTCTCTCCCTCTCTCTCTCTCTCTCCCTCTCTCTCTGTCCGTCTCTTCCACCTCTTACTCTCTGTCTGTCTGTCTGTCTGTGGCTGTCCCTATCTATCTGTCTCTCTGTGTGTCTCTCTTTCTGTCTATGTCTCTGTGTGTGTGTGTCTCTCTCCCCCACCCTCTCTCTCTCTTCCCGCAGATATGAATGGATTACGTATGACTATCATTTCAACTTTTATATTGGCAATGGAGTAATAATTTCCCCAGGACGAATGGCAATTTATGCTTGACAGATCCTATAAGAAACCAATGCACACCCTGATCATACAGCCTCTAAGAGCTGTCTGATCTGGGTCTGCACTGTTTTTAAATTGCGTCAATATATGCTACTAGCATGAAAAGGGTTAATATGACTTAAATGAATATTATTACGATCGCAGCTTTGAACTCATCTGAAAGACAACGACATACCAATATTTGGCTATCTGTTATTTCAGGTGGCTCTTTTATACAGAGTAATGATTTATGCAGGCGACTGCTTTGCGCCGTTTCAAAATAAATTATAATACAATAAGCTACAATAGTTTTCATCTTAATTCTGATATCAACTTAAATCTTGTAGCTGCACTACATGGTCGGTCAAACAAGAATAGCTGTAACAGTATAGATTATTAGTGTAGATGCGGTGTATTAGTGTATTAGTGTAGATGCGTTTCGAACTTTATAATTATTTAATCAACTGTTTGCATCTCTTCGTCGAATGATACCCAGTTCAACCCTTTACTCCATAGGTACTCATTATAGTGCGTTAATCCATTCCTCCACTCAAAAATAGTCCCACTTGATACATTCATGAATATGCGCCATAAGAAATATTTCTATATCACAGTAGACGGTAGCTTAAAGCAGGCTAGGAAAAACGCAAAATGGTCCCATTCAGCCTGTTTTAATCAAACATCTGTCTTCAATACTGAACACAAACTATGGAGTAAAGTGTTAAGGTTTCAAAAAAAAAGTATTTCAACAAATAATGGTTGGATACAACTCTCCACCCCTTTACCCTTTCCCTCATATAAACCTGTTTTCACGCATTTGTCGAGAGAATAGACCAAGATCAGACCGCTCCTAGAGGAACCGTCTGATCAGGGTCTACTCACTTTGCTTAAAGAATTTTATAGATCTGTTTATTTGCTTTCCTAAAATGCCTACAATGCTCCACCTTCCATAATTCATTATAACTATTTTGTCCATGAATATTCAGTAGGTACATGTACATTTGTATTTAAATTTGGAACACATAAAGAACAGGGAAAGGGTTAATACGCGCGTGGGGTCGAAACAAATATGACCGAGTGCTCCTGATATCTATAATCTCTGCGCTACGCATTTTCTGAAAATCAGATTGTGAAAACAAATGCTGCTGATATTTTGTATCTATTTCTTTTTTCTCGAGCATTTACAGTCTGGTAATCGTTAAAATCTGACTATAAATTGTAGTTTTAGCAGAATGAAACCGTTTCAGTCTCGGGTTTTGGGTGAAGGCTATCTATATACGTATGCTATCTAATTTCATTTTGAATTCTAGATCTGACAGTATATTCAATATGAGTTTCTTCAGTTGAAAAAAAATGCACATGTGTATTTATATATACATGTAAGCTTTTGTACATGTATATATCTTATCTAAATAATTTATGCCTAAATCGATTAAACGACTGCCAGTCATAAAGGTAGTGTCCGCGGTGATGCCCCGCAATCCACGCTGATATCAGCACGGACAGCGATGGCTCGGCGGCGATAATATCCCGTAGGGTAAATTTCGGTCCGCGGTGGACACAGAATTTGTCCGCGGTGATCCATAAAAATTGTCCGTGCTGGAAACCCGCTCTCAAATAATTTTGTCCGCGCTGGTAAAACGGAAAACAAAAAGTCCGCGGGGCTTGTACTGTATCATATTAGTTTATCAGATGCTGCTACGTGACTTAAACAAAACACCAGGAGCAACCCCTGATGATCTCAAGGTGCTGCTAGGTGCTCTTACTGGTAAGGCGGCATTTCTGAAGCTTAATTGTCTGAGATGTCGGTTTGCAAATGTGAAAGTGCTCATCATGGACGAATGGTCCATGGTAGGCAACAAATTGTTCAATTTCATCAACCATCAGTGATAGCAGTAGGTGATTTCTACCAACTCAAGCCGGTGTTTGATGGGTGGATTTTCAACAATCTCACCTGTGACTATAGGCCTCTAGCTAGAAACCTGTGGGCAGATATGTTCTCTGTGTTTTGTTGACACAGATTATGCGCCAAAAAGGAGCCATTCTGAATGCAGATTTGCTACACAGACTACGCACTGAAAGTCAAACAGCCAATGACATCATTCTGCTGAAGTCCAGATGCCAAGTGGCAAGTGTATTCAGCAAAGACTATCCATTGAATGTACCCCACATCTTTCTTACAAATGAAAGGGTAGATACATGTAGTCATAATCAAATAGTTTTTGATCAAGCTACTACTGACAAACAAATAAAAGTTCAAACTTGTGATGTTGTAGTTGGTGACAAACCCGACTCAGTCAAGGACAAATTACTCAAGAGAATACCTTTGAGCCTCTGAAAAACAATGGCATTAGCCAATACATTACAAATCGCTTTTGGGTCCAGAGTAGAAATCTGCACCAACATAGATGTGGAAGATGGCTTATCAATTGGTGCTTGCGGCCAAGTAATGACAGTGTCCAATATTACAAACACAGCAAGTGGAGCTACCATTTGGGTTCAGTTTGACAGTGAAGAAACCTGAGACAATCCTCAAACTATGTGCACAACTCACAAAAGGTTGGACTCCATTTATCAGGTGAAGAAACAGTTTCCTATGGGCAGCCACAAGAATGATGATGTGCTGAGAACAGCTTAAACAGCCCGCCGATATCAGGAATACACACTGAATGCTGCCGTTGTTGACTTCGGGGTGCAGACCTCAATGTCATTCTCATTATGTGGCATTGAGTAGAGTGAAGACCATGGATAATCTATATATTCTGGATATAACTGAAGCAGCAATAAGAGTAAGCAGTGACGTTAGAGAAGAGTTAGAAAGGATGGAGGAATGTAATGCCTTACAACATACTCTTGAATTCCCAAGCACATCAAACCATAAGTTCTTGACACTATTTCAGTATGTGCCCACGTTCAAACCATATATCTAAAACATTTCCTAAAGCCATTACTACATACATGCTGATGTCTTATTCCTTTCTGAAACAAGGCTAAGTGACTGACAGCGATATATCTATCAGCATAAATGGATATAGTGTGTACAGACATGACTGCAAACAACCTGGGAAACCAATGTACGGCCTTGTGTTGTACTCCAGATTACCTAAGAATGATACTGAAATAACAAAACATAGGAATAGTCGTGCTAAATCCTATGTGATCGAGTGCATCACAGTCAATGTCCTGTCCCAGAAACTTAAAGTCAGTGGCCTGCATGCTTTTCCATCAGGACTTTTCGACTAGAAATGGTTCATGACAAAAGTGTAAATGACTTCAATGTGGATCGCCAGAAAGGTGCTCCAGTCTTTTCAAATATACGTCAATGTATACAGACTCAAACAACAGAGTACATATCATTACTGGACCATATCTACACAGACCTACCAGAGGATGTCATTTGTGTTGGGGTTGTCCAGTCCTACTTCAGTGGCCATAAGCCAGTGTAGGCCACCATCAAGGCCAAATAATGTTAAAGTGGATCAATTTACTTTTTTCTACACAATAAAGTCTCTAAACAATACCTAATCAGATTGCCCACATTTTTATGGCTCGTTTTCCCCTTTCTTGGCCCCACAGTAGAGAGATAGACAGACAAATAGATAACAGTAATAAACATTTCCTTAGTTAAAATTTAATGTATTACGATCAGAAATACAGGCGAGCGTTGGCACCCGCTTGCGATGCTCTTGTTATAACATCTTCTTGTGATTGTGGATTCAAACGTAACATGAAATCTCTCTCATAGCAATACAAAAACAAATCGGCGACCGGTGGTGCACAATTCGTACCCATAGGAATACCAATCACCTGACGGTATGTAGCATTCCCAAACCGTACTAATGTTATCCAGAAGAAAGGTTAGTGATTGCAAGTCCAATTGGTGTAATATTTCATTTGCTCGTCAGCAACGAAAGCATTAGATGCCAAAAGTGATGTTGTTTCTCGGGCAAATACTTTCTGGATATAGTGAATGGAACAGCAGTAGTAAAGTCAAGCAGGCAAAGCCACATACAAGACGCAACCACCACCAAAACACCGATAGACAGCATGATACACACACACAACATCACACCCAAACGCACACTCACACACGAAATGAACACAGAAAACACCAAAAGACACAAAAACCGAGACAAAACGTTCCACACATGAAGAAAATCACAAGCACAAAGACGCAAGGCAAACAAAAGGAAGGGTGACAAAGAGAGTACCGCCTTGGCACGGTCAGTAGCAAAACAAGCACAGGGGGTTTAAACCGGTTAACGGACGTCCTAACTTCACACTTCTCTCAAAGTCACCCTAGCTTTACAAATAGTGTAAATAAAGGTATCCCCGCTGGACTTACCCAAAACATAGACGACGGTGAACACAGGACAACATGTAAAACATAGCAGAATGACTGTGACAATCCGTCAAATATCTACTCAATGACTTTGTTGAGTGAGTGAGTTGGGTTTTACGGCACTGCGACACTGAATAGGTCATATAGCGCCGATGAATGATAAGATGACGTGATGATGAGGTATGTTCAGGAAGATGATTGTTGAAGTTAGAGCACCAGCAGGTAAGCCCTTAATGGCACGACAGGGACAAAGTAAAACATGCGTCTGGTAAGCTAATCCCGTATCCGAGTTCAGCATCATTGCACGTATATTTTAATTATTTATGAAGCTTTATTCTTTATTTGTAATAAATTTAATATATATGCATTGTTTGTAGTTTTTAAGATACTGGTGGGTCAACATAAATAGCTTGATTACTTACATTAATTAAGTAGTAAAATAGATACTTGCTACAGATTGGTAAGCCGTTAAGGGCACGCCAGGGAAAAAGTAATACATGAGTCTGGTAAGCTCATCTTGTATCCAAGTTTAAGAGTATACCATCATAGAGTACTACCCTCGGCCTGTCATCGCGCAAGCAAAGAGGGAAGCGTAGCTACCGACTGTAAAAGGGTCGATAACCAAACATGCAGTGCGTTGCAATATAATAGGATCATAACCGAAAGTTTTTTTTGTTTTAATGCGTTTTATAAACAAATCATGAAAATCGATATGATCCCGAATTTTCCTAAGTTTGTAGATAACATCCCCATAAAATTCTGGTTGAGAAATGCCTTGTCGCAGTAACGTCCGTAGATTGCAATTATATTTACTAATGAGAGGTAAATTTCGATAATAAAATTTAGAAAAAGTTTTCCGAAGTTTGTGATATCTGTAACCTTGCTTAAGAAGTTTATCAGTTATAACTAAATTACGTCTGTTAAAATCTTCAAGCAAAGCTTATCTTTAATTAAATAATGAGGACTGGTTGTTCAGTAAAATCGTATGTGCTTACAGTGGGCGGAAGAACCTTTTGATTTTAAGTTTGATTGAGACTTTTGAAGAGTCCTTAAACGACCAGAATAGGTATATTCCAGAATTTTCATAACTCTTATCACAAAATAATTTAACATCTTTTATCTTCGTTAAACAAAAAGTATAGACAATTTTGTAGTTGTACAAGAGTTAGAATTTACAATGAAACGCGCTTAATATATTTTATGTAGTTTGGTAACCAATACATTGTAGGAAGTTTATGTTGTGCAATTTTAATATCGGTTTTTGATACCTGTTCCAAGTTGTTCTCATTTTTTGACATGGTCAGCAACGATGCTATATTATTTACTTCAAAATGATATAAATTAATCATTGCTCATTACAATCAATGCTAATTAACACAGAATTTTAAGCATATTTGTTCTTATGTAACCATTTCTCTTAAGGAACTACATATATTTATTTATGAAATTTCATATGCAAACAGACCAGGCCCAGGCAAGACAACTCCTGGTTTGGGTTTTCTCTGTTTGCAAGCGCGGAAAATGCGAGATTATGAGGGAAAGGGTAGGAAGAAAAATGTATTGATATTGATAATATAGTAATTAACAATGTCTTACTAAACATTTTACTGCGGTTTTGACCTTTTGCTTACTTGTTTGAGTGTATTTCAAAGAAGGGAGATCAGCAGCGTTTTGAATAATCTAGACTTTGGTGACCAGGGACCTGATAAAGCAGTCATAGTTAATCGACGTCGGAAAAGGAAGCTATTTCCAGAACGTCCTGGACCATCTAGCCCTACCTCCAGCAAGCTAAACATTAAAAATTCTGAAGGGAGATGATCCCCCGAGAGCAAAAATTAAAACACAAAAAGAGAAAATTGCAGACTCGGTTTTATTGAGTCTGTTCATGAACAGTATTTGAAAGTGCAACACTGCTCACGCCCCCTAGCACCGGCTTAAGCGGTATTCAATTTTCAAAACAAGAAGTACTGAAATTCATGATCTCGAAGGACCAGAAGGTATAACAACACTGAGAAAAGAATTAAGAAAAGGATCAATTGCTATTAAAGACACTGACAATGACTTTACTTATTGTCTCATTCACATCTGCATTTATTTGTAGCTCTTACTGTGGGTTACAGAAGTGTTTAGCTCCAGTATATCTAACTAAAATGTCTTCTGACAAGAAGAAATGCAGAAACCGTATTCAAGCCGGATGTTTTAACTAAAATACCAAATATGAATTGTCTAGCATATGTAGTTCAGAAGTAATAAAATTTTATAATGACAGCCAAGCTTTCAAAATAGTGACTTTGACCTGATTGCAGATATCTTTATGTCATACGTAAGGTCCTTACCAAAGCTATCTGAATACCAAAGGTGAATTGCCTAGCTTTCGTGAATCAAAGTTACAGCAAAATATTAGTCTGTTAAAACAAGAAAAGTTTCTACAACTGTGACCTTAACCCAATCTTATTTATTCTTGTATCAACTGAAAGGCCATCACCAAAACTATATCCGTATCATATATGAATTGTCTAGCATATGTGGTTCAGAAGTTAAGACAAAATGTTGAAGTTTTTCAATCATGACCAACAAAATAGTGACCTTAAACTAATGTCAAATATCTTTATATCAACTGAAAGGCATTTACTAAAGCCACGCGTATACCAAGATGAATTGCATAGCATTTGTAGTTCAGAAGTTATAGCAGTGTTAAATTCTGTTTGGATGCAATTCAGGGTGAATTAACGCTTACTAACCCTTCTCATGCTGAAAAGCCCATGATTTACTGAAATATTCAATCATTTGAGTTGACCGAATTTCAAACTGATAAGACGTCGAGCTACTCTGCTTGTCGTTAAGATCCAATCAGCTTGTAAATCCCAGTCAAGAAGCGCTCA
The DNA here is from genome assembly GCA_963576725.1 of Azorinus chamasolen. Classification (NCBI taxonomy): domain Eukaryota; kingdom Metazoa; phylum Mollusca; class Bivalvia; order Cardiida; family Solecurtidae; genus Azorinus; species Azorinus chamasolen. Next base: position 39,777,290 of record OY755241.1, on the reverse strand, counting down.
GCAGGAGACGAGTTAACATACACATTCAATGCCAACTAACCTTTGAGATCCATGAAGTATGAAATCCACCCGGATCGAGCTGTCCACGCAAATGTGTCATGTTCATCCACATGCATCAGTTCACATGTTTCCGTATCTGGAAATGCAGAAGTGATTGTTAAGTTCATCAATGCTGCATGCTATGAGCTAATCTGCCATCAGTTGTGCAAACAGTTTGTGTTCTAATAATTACTCGTCGACACGTTTATTATAAACTATATGTTTATCTTTTTATTAATGACAATAAGTTACATAGAAAACAAACCGAATGAGTACATAAAACAAGTCATTTTAAATCGCATATCTCTAGTTGGAATGTTCCATTTTCAGAACGAGATTTGTTTGTGAAACATTACGTCCTCGATTATCGCCAATTTAAGTTTTACCCGTAATTTGACATTAGAACGTGATATATGACCTTGACCTTAATAAGTCACCCTAAAACGGTTCGATGTTGCACATGCATGTCAAGTTTGTAGTATGTATTGGCAATGGCTACAGAATTATCGCCTATGTTAAAGTTGGGACCAAACCAAACAACATACAGACAAACAGGGCGAAACCAATACCCCTTTGATCGGGGTTGGAGCATAGAAATGCATCAACTAAGCTGAAGTCTCAAAGTATAAATGGAAAAGTAGTAAATTCAAGAAGGCAAAGCCACATACAAGACGCAACCACCACCAAAACACCGATAGACAGCATGACACACATACACACACAACCACACAACCAAACGCACACTCACACACGAGATGAACACAGAACACACCAAAAGACACACAAGAACCAGAGACAAACGTTCCACACACGAACAAAATCACAAGCACAAAGACGCGAGGCAAACAAAATGAAGGGTGAAAAAGAGAGTACCGCCTTGGCACGGTCAGTAGCAAAAACACCACTGGGGGTTCAAACCGGTTTACGGACGTCCTAACCTCACACTTCGCTCAAAGTCACCCTAGCTTTACACATAGTGTAAATAAAGGTATCCCCGCTGGATATTTACGGAGTTCCGATTTGGTTGAATTATTTATGAAATTATTTACCGAATAAAAAACGGCTTGGATCCCAATAATGCGTAGAGCTACTGTGCATTCAACCTGTCCAACCACTACTACTTCTCAGTAAGCTTTTTGACTACTCCGTATACTCTTGTATGTATTGATGCACAAGTGAAAATGTCTTGTCATTGTCTTAGAACTGACTGCTAGTATTTCAGTTCAAATATGAGTCATGCAGGAAACACCACATACAAAACAAACAGGCGCCCGAACAACACCACAAGAAAACAGTTACTGTACACATCTTCTAAAATACAAAGAGACGCACAAAGAAAAAATAAACAAACGATAGAGGGAAGATGAAGGTACCACCTTGGAACGGTCAGTGACAGTAGTAACTTGGAGTTTAAACCGGTAAAGGGGCGGTCAACTTCACACTTATTTCATCCCCACCCTAAAATACAAACAGTGTAAATAAACGTATACCCTCTCCGACTAATCTACAGCAATTGCGATTGTAAATACAGTGGTAAATTACATTTATACCGGAAACATATTTAAGTGAAACAAACTGTACCACCTATCGCTAGTGTACTTACTGATTGAGTAGCAGGGTAACTATAGAAAAGTAATAAAGGGTACAACAAAAACGATACAAATATCCGACATCCTCCTTCCGTTTCCCGAATTATAGAATACTAAACCTTTCTTGTCAGCGAACATGAAAACAGGGCATCGTGATTGCCAAATGTGAAAAGGTATTTACATAACGTTTCCAGTATCTTCACTGAATTCAATATAGTAGACATGCTTCGTGAGATGTTGTCAACTATGTTTCAAGATCTAGACTGATCGGGTATATTAAATTAATGTTTAACTTTCAAAACGATTTTGTTTCAATTTAAACTAGGCAATATATAAGTCAAGACAAGAAAGGAAAGTACAAATCTCGACCCTTATCTGTTGTACAATAAAAGTTTTGAATATCCGGTATGTCGCAAGTGTTTTACTTACCTCCTGTCAGTTCAAGATTTGTTTATATGTTGAAAAGTCATGTCTTGTGGCTGTGCCGTTTCTTGTTTGGTGTTTTGTGCCGTGTCCTTTTATGTTTGACTCTCCCTGTTTAACTGTTTTCCCCCTTTTTTGATATTTGCAAATGCTTACTAGTGGTTAGTGGCTTAACTGGTTTACTACTTTTCCAATTAACTGGTTTGGGTTTATTGACAAATGCATTATATAGCATTAATATATTCTGAAAGAGGGGGATAATTCGAAAGCAAACGTAGCAATGCCAAAAGGGAAAATTATGTTCATGAGTAGTAAGTAAACGTGCAACACTACTCACGCCCCCTAGCACTGGCTTAAGCAGTTTTCAATTTTTAAAAACTTATACAATCAAAACTAATGATCTCGAAGGACCAGAAAATATAACACCGAGAATAAAGTTCGGGAAAGTAGGAAACAAGAAAATCACTTAGTTTCTAACCTTACAATTGTTTTATCTTGAAACATTTATATATGGCCATGTGCACAGTAAATGTACCAATTAAATTAGCATCTGGGTCAAAAAATAAAGTTTCTTGTAGTTGTTACTTATGTATTTTTGTATATGAGTCAATGTGAATAAAGTCATGTCCAATTGTTAAAAAGATAACTGTTTGCCCATATTTTCTTATTTTCATGTGTGACTGTCATTAAGCATACAAGGGGACAGACATTACAACTTAATGTATTACATGTTTATATTTGAAACTTACTGACCCACTGGTGTGTTTAACTGCTTTTATTTTTCACAACTATACAAATAGAATCATATACGTTCCAACAAATATAACTTCATGTCAAATAGTAAAGAAAAATATGTATTTTGTGAAGGATCTAAATAACACTCAAAGTGCAAACTGCATTAAATTATTTTCATTCTGTGTATTTATAATATGTATCTGAAATATGAGTTAACCTGGGCCTAAAACAGGTATGATAACATGAACTCATGTAGACGAAATGAAAACATCTTAAATTTTTAAAATAAATACAGATTAATTTATTCGTTCAACCATTTTGCACAGGGGGACGGATATTACACTTTTTAGGACCGTAAATTACAATTCTCCAGGTATACAGTAAAAACAGACTTTAAGGATACATGATTATTGTGTACGCCCATTATTGCTTAGATGTACATTGAGACAGTTTTGATTTTAATTTTTCTTCATTTTTTTCATTTTAGAGTCAGTAATTGCTTAAGTTTTACAGTTAAAGGGTTGACATGGATTTGTATGGAATTAGCCCAGAGGTGATACCTGCAAAAATTATCAATTAACATTGATATTATATCAAAAATAAACTTGAATGAAGATATGTTGAAATTCCTTGAAAAATATTTATTTTGTTACTAATGATTTTTATGATTTCAAGCAGAGTTTTGATCCAGATCAAATTTTAGAAAGTTTTATGACTGATTAAATTCATTCAGTTTGACAATACATTGTGTTTCATTGTAGATTAAAAGAATTCTAATTTATATAAAAACTTTCTCACTAATTCTTCAGATATCAAATCTGAAAAGTTAAAATTAAACCTTTTAACCCTTAAACAGTAAGAAACCAGTTTATAAGACATTGTGTTGATCCTGATAAGTGGGTTCTTAGAGGTCCTCTCAACAGGGTCTGCACAGTTTGTTTTGCAAACATCATTTTGGTGCAAATATCTAGTCTAAAATTCAGTTAATTCAGTAACAAACATTGAACTTTGCAAATTTCAGTGACTTTAACACTTACTTTATAAAGGTGTGGACCCAGATAAGGCATTTAATATTGATAAATTATTATCAATAATAGAACAGACCAAAATATTTCTAACTGGGGCCACTTTATTTATGAACAGATTCTGAGCAGTATCGAAGCTGTATTACATTTATATTAAGTATTTTTGCTGAAATTGGAAAATCAAAATTTAATATCAGAAGTAAAAACAAATGTAATTTAAGCTGAATGTTTTATGAAATTGTGATATATGTGATGTAGATAACCAGTAAACCCCAATTTCCTGGTTGAGCGCATTTCCTGTAAGCCCCATTGCAGCAGGTGTTCAGTAAACAAGACCTTACTAATTAAATTTGGAGGTCAGGACACAAAACCAAAACAGCAGGGTGTCAAATACTGTGAGATATAATCTATGACAGTGCTGGACCATTATACAAACAATAGTGTACAGTGTAGTGTACTGTAATGTCCGTCCCCTGCCTTTTAATGACCATCCCCCATTATAAAATATTGTCTAACTTTTTGATTAGATGATTTATTTTTAAATAAAAACTTTTAACATTAAACTAGCTGTCTGAAAAGTGGTTACTATTCACAACCATGTATTTATTTGAGGTTTAGGGTAAAGCTGGTAATGTTTTAATATTTCACAAGGCAATATATTAAAAGCATGCAAAATGGAAATAAAACAACACTTTTCTATATGCATACTATATATTTTACAAACAGTAGACTTATTTATACCACAACTAGTTTCAAATTTAGCCACATTATGTATCTAACATGGCTAATAAGTCTATTACTGAAGCATAATGAGAGGGGGACGGACATTGCATGGGACGGACGTTACATATAACTTTTATACTTTGCTGAAAAACATCATTTAATACACAGCCATAACAAAAATTGATGGTGAATTGATGTAAAGGAATCTACTAGGCTTATCTTAAAATGGTTGGCACTGCATAGATATGGTTTTCTGAAAAAAATTGAGGGGGGGGGGGGATGGACATTACATGAATTTTGACACAAACCTCAAATGAGTTACAAATATTGACAGAAAATCAATATGGTACATTTTATGGGAATTAACTTGGTATATTTGGATGAAGTGATTAGTTTTATGATTAGTATCTCACATTAATTGCTTTAGGTAAAATTATGTCAATAATAGGATGATAGGGTTTGTCAGATTTTGCAACCATTACATCGACACACTTTTTGTTATTTCGCATGCAACTTTATATTCATGAAAGTCAGATGCTCACATCATATATCAAATTAAACAGAAACATTTATCAGTTGATAACATTGTACTTTGTAACCTGTCACTATTCAGATTCCAGTAATAATGACTTAAAAATAGGCAAATAAGTGATGCTTATTCATTACAGTCAAAATATGCACTTTTTGCAAATAAATTTTACATAACTTCAAAACCGATCAAGATATGTGCTTGAAATTTTTCTCTTATTAATTGAATCTTTGGAGAAAACAGCATGTTTAATGTTTTTAAAGAATTGGCACATTTACTGTGCACCAGGTCATATGTAAGTGGCCCTTTAAGCCTTTGCAAAAAAGAGTAGACCCAGATATAACGGTTCCTACAGTAGACCCAGATATAACGGCTCCTACAGAAGCCGTCTCATTCCAGCCTGTTTTGTTTGCTTATGAGTGAGCGAGTTTGATTTTTATGGCACTGCTTACGAAATGACAATACATCAGAGTATCGTTTCTACCAATACCATTTCTTGAATATTCAACAGGAAAAGGGTGAACGATATGACGAGTACATAATTCACGAGGTTCATGGGTGAAAAGAGCACAAACATTATGCTATTTGGCGCAAAGAAATTAAACAGCTTATTCGAGGTTTATTTTTTCAAAATTCAAAACAAACAATATTTAAGAATTTTGTTTTTTAATTACTGTTACATATATTCCTATGCTTACCTACGGCGTAAACTAAAACATGTCAGCCATACCGTGTATAAGGTTAGTGTCGCTTACGATCAGTGTTTGAAAAGCTGTCTCGACATGCTCGGACTGATAGATATTCCACCCGTCTTCATTTGAAATTACATTGACTGTCGAATCATCAATCATGTTTGTTTATTGTTGTCTGAACACATGATCCCCGGCTAAAGCACAGCAAACAACCATGCACGTTTTTACTGACATGTATTATGTACGTTTGCCGGCATTTCAGTATTCATTCCTAAAACGACGACCAATTGCGTTCAACCGTTCGCACCGATATTAAATTTGTTTTGAAAAAACAACGAAAGGGTCTATATTGTCAGATTTAGTATCAAACTACTCAGTGGTTAATGTCCTGAAATCTATGTACAAATCGATGAACCGTGATATGACAAATTTCCCGCATTTCCGTATAGTAGTATTTGCACTCTTCCTCTTGTTTTAGTTAGAAGTACAAAAATGAGTCATGCAGGAAATATCACATACAGAACAAACAGCCACCCGAACAGCAACACTAGGAAACAACAAATGTACATAACTATCATAACACCAAGAGACGCACACAGACAAAACAAGCATACAATAGGGGGAAGATGGAAGTACCGCCTTTGAACGGTCAGAAACAAAAGTTACTAGGGGGTTAAAGGGGATGTCCCTACATTTGACGCGTTTCATAAACACTTAAAATATACAAAACTCATTTGTTTATATGCTGAAAAGTAGCATATTTCAAAAAGCCGCATCCAATTACCGTTTATAATGACGAAACATCCATGTGTTTGATATCGCCGATCCCGGTTTTTCTCCCCGATGTTTCAGTTTTATTCGGGTTGTTTTAGTTTCGTAACTGTTCGCCCTATTCGCGATTCTCCGACCACTTCCGAGAAAGCTATTACGTAAACAATGGAGGGATCGGGTGATCATCGGCAAAACGCGGAAAAACTTAACGGAAAAGGCCGATAATATTGTGTTGTAGAACAAATAATATCAGTATTGATGAAATCGGTTTATTTGTATTACAGGGTCATTTTTCGATATAAGTTCAAATTGGGAACCTTCATAATAATGATAGAGCATAACAAATACCAAGTGTTATGATATTATTGAAAATATGCGATCATTGTAGTAGGCCATGAGCCAGAGGCCCAAAATTTGGCCATCGGTACCATCTTTGGGGAATACTGCTATCAATGTTTTTGGTAAGATATAAGTGTCTAGAATCAGAAAATATGTGATAGCAGTAAATCGGTGGTAGCTTTTTGTATTTTGTTCACCATTTTAACCCTATGGTAAAAATTAGTGTTTTCTAAATCTAGCATTAAAGAAAAGACATCATTAAATTTCAAACTGACGTCTCTCTCTTGTTACACCCTGTATCTACTTGAAAATTGAAAGCCTTGTAGCTGTAGTGACACACATTTCATTTATGTTTTTATTTTTTCACAAAAGTGGTTTATATAATGTAAGTTCTTGCTCATATGTACATGGAATTGTGTTTACATTCATATGTATTTTGCAGAAGTAAAAATTCTCCGGAGTTTTGCATACCTTCATCATCTTTATAACTAGGCTCATAAAACTTCATATGTATATTCACAGTAATGATGGCAAAGAATTGACTTCAGACTAGAACCCTTACACCTAGCATATCTTAATGCAAATTGTCAGAGTTATGTCCCTTTTAAAACTTTCATCCACTCAAATTGTGCCAAAACTGAAATATCTTAAGAGTTAGCCCCATGAAATTTCACCAGCATTTCACTATCATTATATCAACGACAAAATTAACGATGAGAACGCTTTGAGCCAGAACCCAGACATTGTTTAGGCTAAATTATGTCCCTTTATGAAACTTGTATGTAGCATGTACATGTAAACTATAAATATCCGATCAACCACTTCAGGGCTAGCTTATTCATCATATACTCTTATATATTTATTATTCATCAATAAGCATTACAACTTGATCTATAGGAAATGGATCCACTCCCCTCCTTCCTTATGATGATATTGTCTCTAACAAGTATGCATTTTAGTGAGAGAGAAAAAACAAAGGCCCGTAATTTTGCTTATTACACAATTCCCCAAGTTGTTTATCTGTGAAAGTTTCATGCATGTATATGCTTTATAGTGAAGAAAGTTGCCAAGACCTGTTACTCTTGATACAATGGTCATAACAAACATTCCTTCTTAATGGCAGTTTTCACATCAAGGTTGCCAATTTGTGAAGGTTTGAAGCAAACCCCTATTGGTGTATGAGGAGATGGAAACATAAACGTTGCGAGACATACCGGGTATATAGGAGCATAAAATGGTGATTACCATATCAATCATGCTTATACAGACATTCTGTTTTTACTTCAAGGTAATTTGAAGTAAAACGTATTTTGTCTGACCATCCGTTAGTTTGTCCATTGGTCAAGTTAAGGCCAGCCTTTCAGTTAGCTCAGTCGGTACAGCGTTCGCTTTCGGACAGGACGTAGTGAGTTTGATTGGGTCATACCAAAGACTTTCAAAATGGTACTAAGGTGGACTGGTTGGCCCGATGTCAGGTAAATGTTGCTGGATATGGGTTTCAGTTTTCAATTCTATACACTATACACGTTAAAGAATAAATGAAATCAGAGTTGCTCCATCCAATGCTGTCTCTAATGCATCTATTAGCACATGGTGGCAAAGGTCAAGGACTTAATAATCTTTCATCGGGTACTGGTGATACATGTGGACAGCAAAGAGTAATGACACTATATTAAAACATTGAGTTATCAGCCAAGTAATGCAGCGTTTAGTTAGGTGCGTCCTGGTTAAAGAAGCGTCCGAATGATGCATTGCACGACATTCGTTTAGATTTAAAAATGTGATATTTAGTATGGATTTTTCAAAAGCAACAAACAATGACAAAACATGAGAGGGAACCTCCAAAACAAAGTTTAACAGTCTGTTATCCATTTTGAAACATAATGGCTATAAAGGAATTCATGGTATGCTAAACATAAGCAACAATAACACATTAGTAAGATTTGCAGAAGCAAATGACTCGTGTAAACAATGTCCAAGTACATGTGATCGTGCTGCAATAGTAGATACCGATAGGATAGAGTTTGTTCAAACAAAATTAATTATCAATGTGGTATAACAGTTTTGGCCGTGAAAGATTATATACATTATGTTTGAATTTTAAAGGGAAAATCAATCAAGAACTGTGGTGATGCCATCGAAGTAGAGAATCTGGTCATCAGATGCTAAGCATAACGATTAAACAGACTAGGAAGCATTTGGGGAGATTTCTAAGTAAATAGAGTCAACCATTGCATTGGCAATAGAAAGATACAGCACACACTTTTAATGACACTAAGAAGGTCCCGGCACTTCAGTACTAACTGGATGAAGTAGATGAGCGTCTGACCATGCAACTGAAGTAGTAAATCGAGTTTTATAAGCTGGTCAGAGAACACAGAATACTTCGTAATGTATTTGGCTTTTCCTGGTGATACATGTACATACACCAACGTCCCACGATGCGGCAATGGACCAATGACTACATGACATCAGGAAGATTGTAAGACAAGCACAGTGGGATTCCCAACCAGGAAAGAAACCCCCTAAGCATAGTCCATAAATTGGTTAGAAATAGGAGATCTGCTTCAAATTGTTACATGAAGTGCAGCCATTTGTCTGTCTCCTACATTCACCGTAAATTTGTAGGTCATGCCAGACGCGACCTTTGCAGTGTGATGATGGAGGGCAATCTTCAACAACTATGCAGCGAATACTTTGCATAGCGCTCGCAAAAATACAAACGACCAGGCTGTAATTCAGAATCCAAATTTTCCAAATTATTATAGCTTAGGCAATGTTATTTGTGCTTTGGTCAGGCAACCAACTTTGGAACATTATTTAATTATTGGGATGTCTGTTTTTTAGACTTGTGAATGCCTATAATGACTTTCTACACTTATGTCAGTAGCCGGTGAGAATACATGTATTTGTGAGTAGGGCCATTGTTTGTTATGTATGTTTGCTTTTCGTCAGTTTTATCATTCATTTGCCATATAGGACAATCAATGATCCAACAGGAGAGATTGGAGGAGAGCAGAAGAACGCTCTTGTTCTCCGGATCTTCAACATTCCCAGTCAGAATTACTATTAGCAGATCCATGCATTATCCTATCACCAGGCTAACATATCTTAGAGCTACCCTCATATGCCAAGTGTAAAGCAAACATAATGTGAAACTTGAATCATATCAACACTTTGTAATAACCTTGGGGCAATCCCTTTAACCTCAGTCTAGTGGGAATCATGTTGAAGATCTTGCAGAACAATGATATGGTAATATATTTTCTGTAGCCTATGTGTCAGTGACCACGATCAGAGAAAAAAACGTTTTCAGAGAGAGGACACTGAGTGTTTTTGATCACTTTTTAACTCAACTGCCTTTTGTTCTAATTGTAAACAACATGTCATTCAGATGTGCCATTCACCAGCGTACATATTAAAATCCTGATCATAAATGGATATGTCTTGTGTTGTAACCGTATTGGATACCTCCGTGCGACAATGAAATCACTAAAAGCATGTATGTTAGATTGACACAGATGTCCATCAAAAATGACCCATAGTTCACCTAGGAATATGTAAACCAATATGGACACCCCGCCACATCCCATCTTACAGGCTTCTAATTTACTTTGGATAAAGTGGAAACTGGACCAATAAATAAATAATGATCAGGTTCAAATGAAACTAGAATTGTTTTTATACAAAAACTGATGCCCCCACCCCCGCGCGGACAGAGTTTCCCATATACAAAGTCCTAGAATTCTTTAGAAAATCATCGAACCGGACCAGGAATAATGTAAGCACAACTAGGCATAGTGCTGATCAATCCTATTAAGCTTCATGAAAATCAGACATATCTTGGAGAATCCACGAGGACAAACAAAATGTGTTTGTGAAACACTATGCCCCCGACCTTTGACCCTGAAGGATGACCTTGACATTTGACCAATGGACCAGGGAGTTGAGCACGACTAGTCGTCTTTGTGTGGTGAACATTTGTGCCAGGTTATTTTGAAATCCATTCACAGATTATAGAGTTATAGAAGAGACACGAAATTTGGGACGGACGGATTGAAGGACGGACGGACAGGCGGAAGGACGGACAATGCGATTACTATATACCTGCCGTCGGGGGGGGGATCGTCGAACCGGAACAGGAATAAGATAAACACAACTAGGCATAGTGCTAATCAATCCTATGAAATTTCATGAAAATACGATCAAAGGTTTTGGAGAAACTGCACGGATAAATTAAAATCGGACGGACGGACGGAAGAAGGGGGCAGCGTTGAAGACATATGGATGGACGGACAGACGGATGCCGCGCACAAAAAATATGTCTCCCCAGTATACTGGGGGAGGCATAACTAGCAGGTACGTTGGTTAATAAAATATTAAGAATATCAAGTTTTAAGCAAACTTGTAGATATGGAAACTTGCGTCTATAAATGGACAGGCAGCCAGCCAGATGAATGGATGGACAGGTAGCGGGACGGACATATGGGGTGGACAGCTGGAAGGACAGTCAGACTGACAACCTGATTCGGGTATACCATCATAATTTTGTTGTTGGGGTATGATACCAAATGTTGTAAATCTGAAATCCTTGGCTTTACTTTTCAATGGTAATTTTGTCTGAAATGCGGATTTTGTATAGCATAATATAAAACGCAATAACACATAGAAAGCTACCATCGATGCAATGCTATCACATATTTTCTAACTCTATAGATGTATATGTTGTAAAATATCACAATGAGAATTATTCCCCTGAGATGGTACCGACCAACCCTACTGGCTCATGGACTATAGGGACTTCCTCTTTAAACCGGTTTTGGGGCATCTCACACTTATTCCATCATCTTCAAAAAAGACAGTGTAAATAAACGTATCCCCTCTCCGACTAATCTACAACAACCGCGATGTACCGTGTAAAGATAAACTTACTAAAGTAATCCCGAAAATATTTGCAAGTAACAAAACTTCATGTCTGGCATAAAATGCTTAAGAAGCTTTTGTAACTGACCAGCCAATGAAATATTACACCAATTGGTCTATCTCAGAAGTTTTTGGATCACTTTAACCTTTCTTCCGGATAATTTATTCGTATGTCATCGGAATGCTTTATAGTTGGGCATCCAACTGAGGAAAATGTGTCGAGCCATGGCATTAAATAGTAGAATTTGGCATGCACTGGATATGTAATGTTTGATGTCTGAGTAATCAGAAACTGCCCCATGCCACCTGAAAATTTGCCCTTGTTTCTCTTAATTGGGTCAAAGGTCAACTAAGTGCATATTTTATATACGTTATTTGAGAAATCATTATATCTTTACCAATTTTAGGTGTAAAATAACAAACATGGTACCAAAATGAAGGTTAAACATTGGCCTTTAATTTGCACTTACTTTGTGTAAAATATATTATTTGAATATTCATGAATATTAATGAGAACATCAAAAAACCAGTAAAAAATCATTAAAACCAACATATAACGATGATACATGATGTCATGTCTTCGTCATTATTGCTATTTAACAAAAATAAATTACGTTAAAATAAAGGTTAGACAGACTACTACTGAAAACAAAATGTATACAGTAATACCAGCTATATATTATGCACACATACTTCTTAAAGTAAAGTGGGTGGGGTAAATAAATACCTAAACAAAATGTTCAGTTCTGGTTAAAGTAAGTAATTAATTCACTATATTTTTATGGATATTTTCTTTGTTGGTAAAATTAACACCATCGCAAAGGATATATAATGTTCGATGTCTGAGTAATCAGAAATTGCGCCATGCCACCTGAAAATTTGCCCTTGTTTCTCTTAATTAGGTCAAAGGTCAACTAAGTGCATATTTTATATACGTTATTTGAGAAATTAATATATCTTTATCAATTGTAGGTGTAAAATAACAAACATGGTATCAAAATGAAGGTTAAACATCGGCCTTTAATTTGCACTAACGTTTTGTAAAATATATTGTATGAATATTAATGAGAACATCAAAAACCAGTAAAATCATTAAAACCAACATATAACGATGGTACATGTCATGTCTTCGTCATTATTTCTATTTAACAAATATAAATTACGTTAAAATAAAGGTTAGACAGACTACTACTGAAAAATGCTGTATGCAGTCATACCAGCTATATATCATGCACACATACTTCTTAAAGTAAAGTGGGTGGGGTAAATGAACACCTAAACAAAATGTTCAGTTCTGTTTAAAGTAACTAATTAATTCACTATATCTTTATGGATATTTTCTTGGTTGTACAATTAACATCATCGCAAACACATGTTAGTGTGTTTTGAAACTACTTTCAAGCATTTACAGCGAATAGATTTGCACTTGGTTTTGCACCCATAACTTGTTCAATGCAGGCATCAAGTGCAGTTGGTACATTTCCAAACCACTTATAAAGGTTCAACACCATCGTGCTATGTGTTAGTATCAATAACATTAATGTCTGTATCCAACAGCTCAGATCCATATAGCAGCTTAACAGTTTGCTCTTGAAAGTTTCAGTTCTAGTATATCCTTTGTTGGTGGAACCAGTTCAAGTGTTTTCTCTACCTTAACCATATTGTGAAAGTCTTGCATCATCTATGGGTTCTCCGTTTAGACACCATACATCAAACATCAAACGTTTGTGCCTTGTCTGACCGTGCATCTCTTCAAATATCTGAAAGCAGATCGGACATGTAAAATATTTCTTCCAACAGGTCTTCTTTCCGATTCTAGTGAAAGCAAGGGTTATGTTACATCGAGTTATTTCATGATACCCTGGCATGTTCCGGCAGACATCTTGAGATAACTTGCGGAAAATACAATTTTGTTTTTCCCAGCCATTATTCAGACTTCAGTGCCTAAAGGTCCAAGATGGTATACATGTATCAGTACAAGCAGTACATCAAAATCTTGGCATTTGACAACTATCCAGCATTGGCCCCTTTCAAGAAGGCATCCAAGCCATGTATCCACCTCGTCATGATTTGATGGCAGATGGGACAATTCATGTCTGCACTTGTCTTGAATGACGATATTCAAGCGTATCTGTTGAATACTGCAATACTAGTATACTACATCAACTCTGTGTTTGTGACTTCTGCTTCTTATTTTGTCATGCTTTGCCGCTTTAAAGCAGGCATACTCGCACCATTGTGATATGCACATAGGTGAGGGAGGGTCCAACGTGCAAGTTAAAATAACAGGTTAAAATATTGCAAACAGAAGAAGAGTACATGACATCTAAAATCTTAACCTGGACAGTTGGGAGCTATCACTTGATGTTATGGTAGCTTATTGCAGATGATGTTGACAGCAGAGTGGAAGAAATATTCCCTCAGGAAAATGGTCCTGCAAAACCTTGGAACGAATCATAAGGAATGACATCTTGTAGGTGCACCGTAAAGGAGGCAGAAGGTGGGGCGTCAGCTGCAACAAAATCATTTACAAACCTATAGAACATCACGGCCTTTACTTGTTTCTGCCTCTGTTTGAGCAAATCGTGTTGAACATGGCACCAATGCTGAGCACTTGTTTTGCAGTAATGCAAAATTACATATATGGTAGCACTACGTTGGATCATCTCCACATGCGTTGTAATGGCCTTGGTGTGTTGATCCAAAACAAAAGATGTGCACTCAACCTGCAGACTGATCAGGAGTTTGTAACATGCCTCCTTGATTGACTTTTGGGAGGCTCCAAGGTTCCTGCTTAGAACGGATGTGGATCAATTTGCCTCCTTTATGACCATATCGACTCGGGATGTTCAAGACAATTTCAAAGACAGTTATGTCCTAAGTTATTTTGCCCTCTTTGTAGTCTCCCGTTTCATGCTATGGACAGTATAACTAGTCTCTGTGTTGTTGGTGATAAGCAGGACCTAGCACTTCTCTGCATTGAACCCAGTCTCTTCCCTTTTCTACAGACTGCCGAAGTCATTCTGGAAGACGTCTGCATCTTCTATTGACTCGGCACAAAACTGAGGCATCAACAAAGAGTCGACATGAAGAGTGTGGTCATCATTGCATTCAAGGGAAAAGAAAGGACTGAGAACAGCACATTGATGAACACTTGATGCTATCGGTACTGACTCGAGTAAACACCCTCCAGCGTGATTTGTTGGCTGTTGGATACAATCAAGCATTTCGCATTACTAATCATACTGTTGGGGCTTAAGAAGGTATCTGTAAGACACTTTGTAAAACGTTTGCGTCAATCTGATAGGATTGGTCCAGACCTGACCCAAGATCATTGACCATGTTGATTGATTAGTTGTGTCTCACAGACGCGCTGCTTCCGGAGTCAATGCTGGTATGGGTTGATGATGTAATGGTAAAACCAGGTTACTGTGTATGATGTATTCTAGAATCTTACATGTGACAGAATATAGGGACACAGGCCAATAGTTTGAAGGGGTTATTCTTGACCATTGTCTTGTATATATGATTAACACGAAATATTCCAGTCACTGGGGACTTTTATCCTGGTCGTAAGGCCTGGAAGATCAGAACAAGAGCAGGGGCCATTGAATGTGCCATCTCTTTCAAGAACCTTGATAAGATGGTGTCTGGACAGGTAGCTTTGTGGAGATTAAGGTCATTAAGAAGCTTGCAGACATGAATAGGAAGGGCATTCGAATAAGGATACTCTCAAACGACACAAATGAGAGATAGGACCTCATGTGTAAAGACAGAAAATTACTGGTTCAGTATTTTAACTTTGATTTGTGTATTAACATTGTTAATGGCACCATTTTTCAGTGGTGCTATTCCCGAGCTGTCACATTTCTTGCCTTGCTCCTAACTAAAGTGTAAAGCTTCTTACAGTTGGTATCTGTCACTAAGTCAATCACATACCCATCATGAGCTTGAGCTTCCTTGCACTTATATGCAAGTTTTCTGTAGCCCCTTGTATATGCGCCAGTCCTTCTGTACCTTGGTCCTCAGCACTATTTGTACGCACATTTCTTCTTTCGTGAGAAACGGCGGGTGATTGAGTTGCATCATGGCTGGCTGAACCTGGTGGATGTCAACTCAGAAGGGACCACTGAATATATCTCTTTCGAAGGGTGGACAAGATGTGGGGTAGGCTTCCTTCGTGAAGGAAAGATATGTTTGTCAGAACTGACATACTCACTTATTCCAGGTATTGAGGTATATCTGATAACTAGTGATTGCTTGTGGCAATAACATATAGAGTGTTGTCATCACGGATAGGGAAGGTTACTCATAGCTAGCGGCACTGAATATGCCTATGAGTTCATTGTTGAGTTAGAGTGGGTACCTATGGCCAGTAACTGTTAAAGTGGCCAATCAATATCCGGGATATTCATGTCCCCACAAATGTAGAAAGGGTTTTGTCATGGGTACTGCTGGTGTAGGTAAAATATTTAAATTCATTATGTAAAAACATCGCCATACTCACCAGGAGCTATGGTGTTTCAATCGCTAATGATACAAACAGCTAATATTAGACATAGTGTACAATAAAACATACCAATATTATACTGAGATTATGGCAATAAGAGACTTATCTTCGGCGTTTCATTATCATCTCTAAATGATATATCTGCGTGAAGAGGTACTATAACTTGCACAGATTTGCATCAAAGTTTATATTGTATGATAATGTACCGTAGATGTATCTAAAACGATATTTTCCGAACTTGCAATCATCACAGGTCACTCAAAACTTTCTGAAATGCACCATAAATAGTTCTGTACTTACTGTGGAGACATTGCTAAGAAATTAAATGCAAAAAAGTATTGAAATTGTCAAAATTACGGCTATTTTATACTATATAGAGATTTTCTTACATTTTTGCACTCATTTGACCTTTGACCTAGTTTCTGACCTTCAAAGAGGGTTTTGGCGTGGCATGGGCCAAAACCATAAATGATTAGTATCTGGCAACACAATTATGGTATTCAAACATTTCTACTAAAAAATGCCATGGACCTCGAAAAATAAGCGACTTTTTGCACATCGGATTGCCAACTATTATATCATCAGGTTATTGGTATTGCTATGGGTTCAAATTGTGAACCAATGGTCGCGGAGTTGTTTTTATACAATAATAAATATTTCATGTTAAGTTGTAACCCGTAATACCACACGTAGCTGTCATAAAGGCTTTTAATGAAAATTTGGATGATATTTCTAACATAGATATCCCGTTCTTTGATGTTATGATTTCCAGCGACACATCGTCTTTGTGTGGTGAATATTTGTCCTAGGTTATTTTGAAATCTATTCAGATAAAATTTATAGAAGGGACATAGTATTGGGACCGACAGACAGACGGAAGGACGGACAATGTGATTACTATATGCGTGTGCGATGCAATAAAACACAAACAACACACAAACAGCCGTCCGAACGTCACCGCGACAAAGACAACAACTATACATGCATACAGCAGATACTACGAGACGTACAGACATAACTAACAAACAATAGGGGAAGATGGAAATACAACCTTGGTTCACCGGTCAGACGCAAATGGCACTGGGAGTATAAGCTGTTTTAAGGGTGCTAAACCTGACACTTATTCGATCCCCTCCCTAAACGACAGTGTAAATAAACAAATCCACTCCTTTCGTTTCCGGAATTTAGAGGCCGTCTTCATAAAATACTAAGCCCTTCCAATCGTACATGAAAGGAGGGCAGTGTGATTGCCAACTGTAAAAGGGTTGAAAAACCTGACATGCAGTGTGTTGTATTACTATCTCCTGCTGTATCACTCCCACTACTGTTTGTTTTGTTTGCGGCTGCATTTGCTTTGATAGACGGAAACATTGCTCTACTTTCTTGTCATGGTGTTGTTCTGGGGGTTTGGTTTTATATGTGGTGTTTCCTGCATGACTCGTACATTAGTTTATTTACACTATTGTCATTTCAGGTCTCTGACCGTTCCATGGCGGTACACCTATCTCCCCACTATTTTTTGTTATGTCTGTGTGTGTCGTTTGATATGATTGTACATTTACTGGTTTTTGTTGTGGTGTCGTTCGGGCGGCTGAGTTCTGTATGAGATGTTTTCTGCATGACTCATACATGTACTGTCATTAACGTGTTGACGTGTAAACTATATCGTTTGTTTGCCATAAATTGATCTTTGGATTTTATATTATAGTATTTGCATTTGTTTGTTCGTGTTTACATTCGTTATTTTGTAGCATTTTATTCAATTTGGATTTAGAGAAGTATTTCACCTGCGTTTAAACCATGCACTATGAGGACCCAAGCACAATTGTGACCTTCATAGTAGTTTTAGATTATAAATTGTATTGAAGATAACCTTTAATCTTTTACTCAGTCACGTAATGTATCAATCCGCCATCCTTATTTAACATGTACATAGATTATAGATTTCAAATATACTTAAAAGCTAGCCAAAGAATAGTGATTTTGCTACTGACCGTGCCAATGTGTTACTCTCTTTGTCACCCTTACTTTTGTTTGTTTTTGTGTTTGTACTTTGTTTATCTATGAAATGTGTATTTCTAGTACTTGTGTGTTTGTCAATGTTCAATGTTTTCTGTGTGCATCTCGGGTATGTGCATTTGTTTGGGTGTGTAGTTGTGTGTGTGACAACGTCTAGGTATTTAGACGATATTTTGAATTTTGATAATCCTTATTTTGAAAATATGGTTTCTGTGATGTGATTTACAAACTTCGTAAAATTATTGGACATACCCATTTTCTCACTTTTTTCATCAAATATGTTAAAAAATTCATTAAAAAGGATATGATCCTGTAGTACTACAACATACTGCATGTTTGGTTGTCAACCCTTTTACAGTTGGCAATCAGGCTGGCCTCTTTGCATGTACGCCGACAAGAAAGGTTTAGTACTCTACGAAGGCGACCTCTTTAATCCAGAAACGGAAGGAGAACGTCGGATATCTGTACTATTTCATTTTTGTCGTACCCTTTATTACTTTTCTACAGTTACTCTGTTTGCAGCTCAATCATTGAGTACACTAGCGATAGGTGGATACAGTTTGTTCACTCAAATGTTTTCGTTATACATGCACTTATGCATGTCATAAAATTCAGGATGTGAAATACCGTGTCGCAGGAGCGCCTTGAGATTACATTTGTATTTGCCAATAAGTGAGAGATTTCGATAATAAAATTTAGAGAAAGCTTTTCTTAGTTTAGCTGTTCAGTTAAAATGAGATTTCGACTATTAAATTCGTCAAAAGATGAACGACCTCTAGCAAAACGAATAAACACCGTGAGATGGGGCACGGGGAACATCTTCATCAAGATGGGGACAATTTACAATATTAAAATCAAAAGTATCGCTTTTGTCATATATTTTAGAAGAAATCAGTCCATTGTCAATTTTAAGGTCGAGATCAAGAAAAGCTGCATAAGTTTCGGATAAGTAGCAAAGCATCAAAGGAAGGGTTATCTATGTTAAAAATTATGTCATTAACAATGACAATTTTAACACTGACATGCTTTGGAAATTGAAATGTAGCTCTAATCATTTACTTGTACAATAAATTTAAACAAATAAACCAATATCGAGTACGTCTAAACTACGCGTACCAGTACCTGTACAGATCGCTCTAAGGCGGTACTGATACATACTGTAAAACCTCCCTATAACGACCAATATTTTGTATTAAATGTAAGTGGCTGCTTAAAGCAATGTGAAAGTAAAACGATCTGTAGGAGTGTTCTGTTTTACTTTTACTTTAAGGATCGTTCTGGTTTACATTCACCTTGCTTTAAGCAGCCACCTGCCCTATATACCAACTAATTAATATCATTTAGTGGCCGTTATAGATCGGTCTTACCGTACTTCACCCTGTTGTTTAATTTGTTATTTCTTGTATGGTGATGTTTGGTGCCGTGCCCATTCGAGTGCAACTCTCCATGGTTGTTTGCGGAGAATGACGACTCGAACTAGTCACTAACAAAAGTACAAAATTGAGTCATGCAGGAAACACCACATACAGAACAAACAGTCGCCCGAACAGCAACACAAGGACACAGCAAATGTTCATAACTATAAAAACAACAAGAGAAGCACAAAGACAAAACAAACACACAATAGGGGGAAGATGGAAGCTCCGCCTTGGAACGGTCAGTGACAAAAGTCACTGGGGGGTTTAACCGGTATATGGGCGCCCAACCTCACACTTATTCCATCCCCACCCTAAAAGACAAACAGTGTAAATAAACGTATCCCCTCTCCGACTAGTCTACAACAACCGCGACGGCAAATACAGTGGTAAAGTGCATGTATAACGAAAACATTTAAGTGAACAAACTGTATCCACCTATCGCTAGTGTACTCAATGGTTGAGCTGCAAACAGAGTAACTGTAGAAAAGTAATAAAGGGTACGACAAAAACGAAATAGTACAGATATCCGACGTTCTCCTTCCATTTCTGGATTTAAGAGGTCGCCTAAACCTTTCTTGTCGGCGTACATGCAAAGAGGCCAGCTTCTCTAACAGATTGCATAACCAGTAAGTATCACGAGGCACATTTGTCACACTTACCTTTATTGTAGTTAATTGCTGTGCACTTAGTGTCCCATTCACATGCAGTGCAGCATTTGTAGTCTTTGTCAACTCTGTGAATTGTTTGTCAATTTCCCTCTACCTTTGTTCCCTTTATGGCCGTATACTTTGCGAAAGTCAATGCGTTTGAAGTACATGTAGATCCAAATGCAGCCAACAGCAGAGTTGCCTGTTTAATGAAACCGTCAGTGATCATTTTCATTTATAGGTAGATATTGACTCAAAAGTCACTCTTTAATAAGAGTAATGATTCACAATGAGTGCGAGATTATATGAGTGTCTTTAACATTGCGAACCATGCTCTGAACTATTTACCAATGAGCTAAGCTGGCAAATGCGTCGATATCACTG
The DNA here is from genome assembly GCA_963576725.1 of Azorinus chamasolen. NCBI lineage: Eukaryota > Metazoa > Mollusca > Bivalvia > Cardiida > Solecurtidae > Azorinus > Azorinus chamasolen. Next base: position 39,756,524 of record OY755241.1, on the reverse strand, counting down.
GCCGACAGAGCATGCATGACTAGACAGAAGGAACAGCGTGCGGTTAAGGCAGCGTGTAAACAGGCGAATATTGCACCGATTGTGTACTACTTCTCGATATTTGGATGTTATTTTCAATATAGATAACCCTTTCTTCGAGAGTAGGATTCCTGCTATTTACTCAAAAGAACTACGTTAAATATGTAGATCAAGAATAGTCAACTTCAAACGAGATGGTCGTTTAATACCATTTTTACGAATTTAGTGTGCTCGAGAATTGTGTTTCCTTATAGAAAACGTGTCTATATCAGGATCCTTTGAAATATTTCCAGTCTGGTAAATATTATCATTTAAGCCTAACGGAAACGGTGTTTGCCAATTTTTAATTCAGTTTAATTCTTCCATAAATCGAGGTTTTGATTTAAAACTGCTAGAAACATCCTAATCATGTATTTTTTGTTCTACAGGTTGGACTAAAATATCTTTAAAGGAGTGGCCAGTCTTCCTAAAATTTTGGTACAAAAAATCTTCAGTTTATGATTTCGACTTTTATATGCGTGCTCCCAGAGTCTGGTCTTCTTTCTTCTTCTTTCCCGCTTGATCAAGATATTTCATACAAAATATTTAATCCTTTCCTCCAAAGGTATGCAATCTGTCTTTGCAAACAGAGTAGACCCAGATCAGACTGCACCAATACATGTAGGAGTCAACTGAGCAGGGTGTGCTGTTTGCATCTGGAGTTAAATAGATTTGATTTTATAGTTCCTACTTTGGCAAAAAAAGTACAGGTGTTAATATTTTAAATCATGATTTAATAATTTATGATGTCAATATTCATGGATTAAAGAACCCCTCTTTTACCAACGGTAGTTTCAGTTTCTGATATGTTCGCATCCTGATAAGATAAAAAGAATAAAAGAGAATTATACTAACAGTTTGAATAAAATGACCATGCAAAGTAATTTTTTCATTAATGTGATATTAAAACCGACAGTAGTTCGATATAACTATTTAGAATACACGCACGTGGACAAAATCAGGACCCTTATTGTATCCTGCTGTGCTTTTATAATTACATAAGTGTCATGTAACGAAATTGAATGTAAAACCTTGTGTAAATCATAGCTTAGGGTTAAACCTTAAAAATTACCCCACCCACCTAATATTTCCTTGATTGATCGAGTTTCGATACGGTAAGAAAATAAATATCAATAATCTTATAAAACGCTATAAAATATATTAACTATAGACTTACCTTAATTTAATGAAATTCCTTTTTCAATCCTCTCTTGATATCCACCAGTTTCCCAAATTATTTTTCAAAATCATAACACAAATCACTATGTCCGCTTGATTAGGTCGACCATATTTCGATACACCACATAAAGAGCTCCTTGGGTATAGATATCTTAAAACCAAATGCAAGTCAATAAAAAAGTGTAAGAAAACTGCAAATTGAGTGAAATTTTAAAGGTCTTTGTAAAAGTTGAAGCCAGAAGTTTGTCGATTCATAAACCATTAATTTATTGTTCGTCGACAATGACCGTATTTAAAGTTATCAATATCGCAAACCATTATCGTCTATTGGAATTACTTATAGGAACCGTCTGATCGGGTATACTCTGTTTGCCTATTGTATAATATAAATTTTATTCTAAATGTTCTAAATGTGCAAACATTTCATGTATTTATATACCATTATAAAAATTCTGAAGGGAGATGATCCCCCGAGTGCAAAAATTGCAAGACAAAAAGAGAAAATTGCAGACTCGGTTTTATTGAGTCTTTTCATGAACAGTAATCGAAAGTGCAACACTGCTCATGCCCCTAGCACCGGCTTAAGCGGTATTCAATTTTCAAAACAAGAAGTACTGAAATTCATGATATCGAATGAGCAGAAGGTATAACAACACTGAGAATGAAGTACGGGGCGACGTTTTATGGCCGCCACACAAACACTTAACACCTGTTGTTGTGAAGATTATAAATTCTGAAGGGAGGTGATCCCCCGAGAGCATAAATTGCAACACAATAAGAGAAAATTGCAGACTCGGTTTTATTGAGTCTGTTCATGAACAGTAGTTGAAAGTGAAACACTGCTCACACCCCTAGTAATCTTCTTATTAATAGTAATGATTATTTCTTACATGAATAGTGAACAGGTTACGGTTTAAATATCAGTTTGTTATAGCTATACGGTTTGACTGCGTGCTCAACTACAAGAAAAGGGCGCCATGAAAAAGAACAACCGTACTGGTTTTGTTTAAACTGCCACCCCGTACTTCATTCTTAGTGTTATATTTTCAGGTCCGTTGGGATTATTAGATTTGATGTCATTAGTTTTGAAAAAACTGAATACTGCTTAGGCCGGGGCTAGGGTGCGTGAGTAGTGTTGCACCTCTTAATTACTACACATGAACAGACACAATAAAACCGAGTCCTCTACCTTTGCTTTTGAAGGATCATGCACTTTCAGAATATATTCACTTTACAACAACAGGTGTTAAATGCTTGTGTCGCGGCCATACAAAGTCGCTCGTATTAGGACTACCCTTGACCAGTCCAGCGGTCATGTCAAACACGTACGGTCTGATTATTGGTTATAAGACTATGCGTGACCAAGTCCAGTCGTCAGGTCAAATTCATATATGACATATGATTAGGTGTTATACGACTACGCGTGACCAAGTCCATCCGTCATATTATACACATATATATACCGTCTGATTAGGGGTTGTAAGACCTAGTTAAGTCTTCATGTAAAACACATAAAACGCAATGTGGTTAAAGATTATATACACACGTATTACCTAGTCCAACCTTTATGTCAAACACATACATACGACGTATGGTTAAGGCTTATAAGGTTTTTGTGACCCAATCCAATCAATGTCATATGGCGTTTGTTTATATCAGCGTGGTTATACTGTGTAAAAATTCCCAATAATAACCATTGTGATGCTAACAAATAATATATGTTCACTCTCTGCTTTACTGAAATTGTCCATAACATCCAATTTGATCAGATGTTTGAGAAACTATTGACTGTGTTTCAAATATATCGGACTCTGATGAGACGTTGAGTTGCTCGGTGTTTCGTCTGGACATTATCTGTCTGAATATGCTAGTGAAGACACAAGTAAACCTTTCGTCTGGACACTATCTGTCTGAATATGCTAGTGAAGACACAAGTAAACCTTTCGTCTGGACACTATCTGTCTGAATATGCTAGTGAACACACAAGTAAACCTTTCGTCTGGACACTATCTGTCTGAATATGCTAGTGAACACACAAGTAAACATTTCTTCTAGACACTATCTGTCTGAATATGCTAGTGAACACACAGGTAAACATTTCCATGTGTAATAGTTATTCAGGAGTTTCACTTCATGCATATTTATGGACAGAACCAATGAAATGGAACATGCAAAGACTATTTTGTCACTGATGTAGAATTTGCATAATCAGATCTATAAATTTCCATGAGCAAACATACCCAGATGGAGTCGTCTGGTATGGGTCTACTCTGTTTGCAAATGCGTGAAAATGCGTTTAAATGAAGAAAATGTTTAACATGAGAAAACTTCACATACGGCATGTGCTTATAAAAACCAAACAGTGTAGACAGGCCAGAAACCACGTCTGACTCGGTAGTTGGGCTATGCCTACAACTATCGGCAAAGCCAAAAGTCACGAAGCACACAATTCCACACATGAGGTCACCCTGTTGAATGATAAGGCTTACTATATATAACTGCGCTGAGCCAAAGGCTCATGTAGTAGATACATACACACGGGACGGACATTTGAGATGAAAGGTAACACGAGATTTTGTTCTGTATGTTTAATTCAAGTAGTAAAAACAAGATAACTACTTGCGGATGTCAACGCTCGTCTGTTATCACATATATTTTAAAGGACAATAACTCAATACATCTTATAAATACATGTATACACGACAGCGCAATATTAGTCGGTGTAATAGTATCCGATAGTAAGACTCCGAAATATGACAGCGGTACAGTGCTCCCTTCCTACAACGACCCTCTTTGATGGAGGCATAAAGAAAATACGATAAGAAAAGTTGTTTCTGGGGCCTTGTTGTTTCGGAAACAGTGACATGCGTTGTTGTAAGGAGGCTATCGTTATTGAGAGGGCCGTTGTAGGGAGGGAGCACTGTATGATAATACATTCTGAAGGGAGGTGATACCCCGAGAGCAAAAATTGCAACACAAAAAGAGAAAATTGCAGACTCGGTTTATTGAATCTGTTCATGAACAGTAATTGAAGATGCAACTCTGCTCACGCCCCCTAGCACCGGCTTAAGCGGTATTCAATTTTCAGAACAGGAAGTACTGAAATTCATGATCTCGAAGGATCAGAAAGTATAACAACACTGAGAATGAAGTACGGGGCGACAAACACGCTATTTATGAAAATGAGTCACATCAAAGTGTCAAAATATGTCCGATAGATAGAGAGTTTATGTCCAAAAGTCAACAACATAAATCGCATATTAAATGAATGGGGACATTGAGTAGGTCTGGTATAAACATGGTAACATCGTCCATTGAAATAACATTGGCCTTGCATAAACTGATGACGTTGACCTTGAACAATTATGTCAGCCTCCTGTGTAACACATTTTCAGTGGAAAGAGGCTGTGTAGCATAATATAATATACCATTTGGGTATATAAATATGGAAGACATATGGTATGAAAACAAACCAGCAGTGATATGAACCTCTGCTATTACTTGATCTTGAGCATATCGATAAGAATCTTACTCGTAATAAAACTTCAGGTTATGGCTAAGATTTGTGTGAAATTATTTCAAATTCCGAAAAATCATGGTAGGGGTACAGAGCAATATGGAAAGTAAATACTCGATTATTCGAACACTAAAATACGTATCGATCTGACAGATGGCAGCTTAATACTGGCGAAAACACGTACAGAAAGCTCCTCTGTGAGCTTTCTGCATGGCTTTCACCCTGCAATAAGTAGCCATTGGCTTAAAAATGCATGAAATTGTCATTACAAACATTTTAAGGTATAAAGCGTTTCTGTATATCTAATTTTATCATGACTTTGATTTTGAAAATGTGGACGCATGTTACATTCGTATGATTAAAAGTACAAAAATGAGTCATGCAGGAAACACCACATACAGAACAAACATCCGCCCGAACAGTAAATGTGATTGGAATTATTTGAGATTAGGACAAAATATGGTTGGGTTATGCAGTGGAAACAAAACTGTTAATAGACAACCTTTACTGTATGAAAAGTGAAACTACCTAAACTGGACGTTAAGTTTGGTATAAATATCGGTTTTGGAGACAGGTGACAGCTTAATGCAGGGAAAGCTTTTCTGCACGACTTTTGCTCGGCATTAAGCAGCCACTTGCCTGAAAGTATCTACAGTTTTCTTTATTAAATGGAAAAGTAGTAAAGTCAAGCAGGCAAAGCCACATACAAGACGCAACCACCACCAAAACACCGATAGACAGCATGACACACATACACACACAACCACACACCCAAACGCACACTCACAGTCGGGATGAACACAGAAAACACCAACAGACACACAAGAACCAGAGACAAACACTCCACACATGAACAAAATCACAAGCACAAAGATGCAAGGCAAACAAAAGGAAGGTAAATTCCGGTTTAGAGGGGTTTACTGTAAACAGTAGCAATTCAAAGGTTACTAAGTGTAACGCTGAAGCAAGGTGATTGATGTCATAGTCTTCACGTTATTATGCGCCGTACAATGTTTAACAATGTTCTGTTTTAATTTCAGTTTTAACTGGGTTGCTCGTTATTTGTGCTGTTGCGTGGAATGCAGGTAGGTCGGTTTTCCGGAAAATCTACAGCAAAAATGTTAAAAAGATATGTGCGTATCTGTATATATCGTCACGAATAAATATCGGATGCATTAGCTACATTGCTAGTATATAGAAGTACTCTAATAACCAAAAATGATTAACAAACACACATATAAACAGTGCAGATTCAGATGAAACCACTCCCGAACGAGCAGTATGACCAGGGACTCGACACTATTTGCTTTTATGCCAGTCCAATCATAAGTTATAAAATGATGCACATTTGACGTATATAGATGTACAAATTCAGGGAGATATGAGACTGGGTTTCGTAATATTTAGAGAGTTATAGTGCTAAAATGCCAAACCAGTTGAACCTCTCTAGTAGTACAATGTTTCTTTAGACAGCTGTTAACTTGATACATTAGGTCCTGCAAACCCTATACTGCGACCGCTCTTTAGAATGGTCACAGTGCAAGCTTTGTTGGAAATGTTTTGGTGCAGCATTTCCTGAAAATGATTAAATTTACGCATTTTACGTGGACCTCTGGGTATTAAGGTAATAGCAATATGATATTTAAGAGCACTACTGTAAATCCTCGCGTAACCAAACACAGTTGGTAAACTTATCGATATGTCAGACAGATGGTAGCTTAATGCAGTGGGATGAGCATGCAGAAACCATTTAGGGTGCGCTGCCTTATATATGCCTAGACATCGTTTTTTAGCTGGATACGCGAGGTTCTACTGTACAGTTTTTTGTGTTTGTGTGTAGATATACAGCACATACTATGTAGTGTTGGACCTCTCTAAAGCGGCCACCTCATACGAAAGGCCATGACGTCATTTATAGCATGTGGCTGTTTAACTCATTACCTTATGAATATACATTTGAGGAATAATGTCTGTATGAAATCATGAATTAGGTTATGTAAATGGCACAGAACCAAAAATACAAATAAGAGTCCTGCAGGAAACACCACATACAAAACACCTGGCTCAAAGACCGATATTTATACTGAATTTGACGTCCGGTTTAGAGGGGGTTTACTTAGATTAATAAACCAATAGAGCAGACTATGATCAGACAATTGTCTAGAAGATGTAAAGGGGCGTCTTTATGAAGAAAAGACTTAAGTAACGGAGCCAAATAAATACATCTATTGAGTCAATGTTATGGCATACAGAAAATCCCCTCTAAACCGGAAAAACACATTAGATATTAGGAGCTTTATGCCTGATTTTCACCGTGCATTGAGCTGCCACCGGTATTTATGCTAAAATTTGTCCGGTTTAGAGGGTTTATCTGTATATACATAGATAGTAGAATATTATGCAACTAGATAACAATAACAGTTGTATACCATGTTCTGACCTCGGTTTAACACTTTCCCGGTGGCATATATATAATTATATGCAATGATGACATCATTACTATTTATTTACTGAATCTTTATAAAGGCATATACACACAGGATTGTTTGGTAGAAACTGTCGAGTCAGGTCTATTATTTTTTTTATAAGTAAACAGCACATACTATCATCAGTCCTACATTATCTGTCAGATCTGGGTCTACTCTGTTCACAAATGCGTAAAGACCGTTAGAGCAAACCTCTTATTAAATTAACTGACAATCAGCAGTTTGTAGAACAAGGACACTTTCAGAATTCTGTTGTTTTGAAACCATTGTGGTATTTATAACAAACAACTTTTACAAAGGCGTTAACAGACATCAGTATGAGGGTATGTGTTTAACCCTTCGCTTGCTATTCACGTCAATATACATACCTGTAAATAGTGAAGACCCAGATGAGACAGCTCCTGCAGGAGCTGTCTCGTCAGGGTCTGCACTATTTACAAGTTGATTGTGCAACCAGTGCACTCCTCTTTGACTATTGACATATCCGATTTTGACATATTCAAAATCTATTGGCAAACGGAGCAAACTCTGATCAGATGGCTCCTATAGGAGCCGTCTTATCCGGGTATACTCTGTTTGCAAATGTATGCAAACGCTTTCGTGTCAAGGAAAGGGTTAAAACCTATCACAACAGCAACGAACGATTTAGATTACGCGGAGACGCCGAGTTACTTGTCGTCTCATCTGATTCCAAACTGAATACGTAACGACAGAAGCGACATCAGTAGCAAAAGTTTTAACCCTTCGCTTGCTATTCACGTCAATATACCTACCTGTAAATAGTGAAGACCCAGATGAGACAGCTCCTGCAGGAGCTGTCTCATCAGGGTCTGCACTATTTACAAGTTGATTGGGCAACCAATGCACTCCACAGCAGTGATTGCACAGCGATATACTTGTACACAGTGAAGATATATGTAATTATACAACAGGGCATGGGTAAAGAAGGAGAAATATATTTTAAAATTCAGCAAGAGAAGGGCTAATCCTTTCAGTTCGGGCAAAGAGTCACTAGTGTCCTTTGCAAACAGTGTTGGTCCACATGTAAGGGTCTCTTATAAGCTTGACTTATTCGTTGTTTGTAAAAATCAAATTGACAATTCAGCGTTGAAAGGGTTAATGCCAAAGTATTCTTACCTTTTTCGTGGATTTTAGATGCTCTGCTATGTCGGCATTGTAGTGGGGCAAGTGCTTTAGATGACTGCACATTCTACGTTAAATGTGGTGCAGACGAGGTGAGCACAGTTGTGTTTTATTTTTAAAACGAATAACAAATTTTTTATGCCTTATCATGCTGTATATCAATATCAACTTATACTCTGATCAAAACTATATTTACTTTTGACAAACTACTAAACGTTTGCTTAATAGATTTGATCATTACGAGCTCTCAAATTATGCAGTGTCTCATCTAAATTCAAGTTGTTTGCAATTGCCCCTTAGTTATAAATGTACAGGTAAGTAGTATACATGTACACTTAGTTATACATGTACAGTGATACATGTACAGTTATACATGTACAGGTAAGTAGTATACATGTACACTTAGTTATACATGTACAGGTATACATGTACAGTGATACATGTACAGTTATACATGTACAGGTAAGTAGTATACATGTACAGGTATACATGTACAGTTATACATGTACAGGTAAGTAGTATGCCTCTCTCGGTAGTTTGAACACTGCCACAATTTTCAATATTTAACTCTTTACTCCGTGGATAATCGTGAAAGAAATCACCTCATTAATATGAATTGGATTAATTATTCTAATGGCACACGGACACGGGACGTTTTGGGCATAATCAAAACTGTAGAAACTATGATTTCATAAGTAACAGAGCAGACTCTATTTGCAAAGGCGTATACATTGAATAAAGTGTTTAACACAGTATGCATCATCTAAAGCGACCAATATTAACCCTTCGCTTCTGAATTTTAAAATACATTTCTCCTTCTTTACCCATGCCCTGTTGTATAATTACATATATTTTCACTGTGTACAAGTATTTCGCTGTGCAATCACTGCTGTGGAGTGCACTGGTTGCACAATCAACGTGTAAATAGTGCAGACCCTGATGAGACAGCTCCTGCAGGAGTTGTCTCATCTGGGTCTTCACTATTTACTGGTATGTATATTGACGTGAATAGCAAGCGAAGGGTTAATGCTTTCAGTGCGCGATACGAGTCACTAATGTCCTTTGCAAACATTGTAGACCCAGATCAGAGGACTCCTTAAGGGGCCCTGGCATCCGGGTCTGTACCGTTTGTCATTCTACCCTGTTTGTAAAACAACCCTGAATATTCACGGTAAGCCTTTATGAATCTGAGAATATTCATTTTGCCTAAACCAGCGTTGAAATTGTTAAAGTCCCAAATAAAAGACTTGGCTTGAGTGGTCTGCATTTCGATCTTTTACCTCAATAGTAAGAAACAATGATGAATATTGATTAGCTAATATTTTATAACAGCCTATGGACACTGCAATGTTTGAGTTTGGCAAAAATATGGGATCAGATATACATAATAATATTATTATAAGCAAACAGAACAGATCATGATCAGACAGCCCCTTTGGGAAACGTCTGATCCGTATCTAATATTTTTACAATAGCGTTAAGAATGTATCTATGGTGTAAAGTTTTAAACCCTTCCTTCATATAAATTCATTTACCCATTTGCAAACAGTGTAGACCCAGATCGGACGGAGCCAATAGGAGCCGTCTGATCACGGTCTGCTCTGTTTGATAATGGAATTTGATAGAGATGTTTCTTTAGCGTCTGTAATGGCTACACTGTTCCACCTTTTATTTTAACTATTTTGTCCATGATTATTTAGTAAGTATTGAAACTTGTAATAAATACAGAACGATGAAACGATTGCTTAGTATGATTATTGTCATTTATCTATTAAATTATAACATCTGTATAACGCATCCTGCTTGCATAGACCTCCATACACATGTTAAGTATTTACCATATACATCTCAAGTGTGCGGACATATGTCTATTTTGCTTTTCCTTTTACTCCATCAGTTTTGTTATATGGACCAGATTGTCACATCACAATTGTCTGTTGTGTACAACGGAGGCTGTCGAGCACGTGACGTAAGCATACTGTCATCCATTTCTTTACAATAACGTAATGATGGCTTTATGGAAGGTGCACTATATCTCACCCTCTAATTGCATTTGGTAATTGAGTAGCACCCAGCTTAGTATACTTTACCTTCATTATCGTATTGTCATTATTGTTATTATTATCATTATTATTATTCTATTTTATTCTAAATTTTATTTTAGTGATGATAATAATACATAGAGGATCTTACATGAGTGTTCTTGATTATTGGATTTATTAAATGAGTCTTTTTAAAACGATAAAAACGAGCTTTAGCGAGTTTTTTTTATCGTTTTAAAAAGACGAATTTAATAAATCCAATAATCATGAACACGTGCAAGATCCTATCTATAACAAAACAAACACACTTTTTTGCAGCCAATATTTCAGCAGTAACGTGGATTGTTATAAATTCTCCTTACATATAGAAATGATGAATGAAAGGTGTTATTAGGTTCGCTAAGTAACTGGGACAAAGTAGATCAAAAATTTCCAACTGTCTTTTTTAACTTACTGTCATAACAATCAGGATCTAATTTAGACCTCTCTGCTATCCAATATAACTGTGATAGTTTATGATAACAAAAACCTACAGAAACACGTCAAAATAATTTTTGAGTTACAGTTTCTACATACAAACACGTCACATTATGACGTCACTGTACACAACATGTGTAAAGAGCGCCATATTTGCTAATAGTTTAAATGAAGATGGCTACATACATGTCTGACACACCTCTGTCAATGGGATTCAAAATACGTCTTCGTTTTGGTATATTAAGCCCTTCATCAGTGTTGTATACAGATGGACATGGACATTTCCGCCGCGAAAAAGTTTATTGAAATGGACAAAAGATTCAGTAGATTCTACGAACTGCTGCATAAAATGTGTTGGAACAGGAGGAAGATTTTCGCGATCGCGATCAGCTGATTTGGAGTATAACATATTTGAAATATGTTTGTGCTGTGCTGGATACAGATGACTATAGTTGTTGAATGACTAGACATTTTTATGAGTAGAAATCTGCATAAACAAAAGGACATGCAGTGAAGAAAATGTAAGTTGTGGGGGCAGTTTTTTTAATGGATGGTTCAGAGTAGCTAGTAGGTCTTTTTTGGCATACATTTTGTAGATATTTACTGACAGCGATTACAATTTGTATTATTTTATCGAAATTAAGACGCAAGTGCCAACAGTTCTTTGCCATCTATCGTGACTCAATCGTTGACAGGTAGGTCACCGTCCGCCAGTTTGTTTGTTTTGACAGCGCGTATGAATACAGTTCGGTCGTTCGAATGTTATTCACTAGTGAATATATGCCCGTGAATATCAAAAAATAAATGATAGTGTTACGTCACGCTGAAGCCACGAGTTATGTTATAATTATTAATATTATTATAAATATTATTATTATTATTATTATTATTATTATTATTATTATTGACAACAGATCGTTAAATTACTCGTTCATTCGTTTGTCTATATCTTCATTACTGAAATTATTAATTACGTGTCTCTTAACCTTGTATGTATTGCTAAAACTGTTCTCATGTCTTTTGTAGATATATGATGCAAACTGAGAAATAAAAGAGAATTGAATTGAATTGAATTGGGAATAACGTAATGATGACTTGTGTGGCGGCCGTAAAAAGTCGCGTCGTACTTCAGTCTTAGTGTTGTTATATTTTCTGGTCCTTCGGGATCATTAGCTTTGATGTTATTAGTTTTGACAATTGAATACTGCTTAAGCCGGTGCTAGGGGGCGTGAGTAGTGTTTCACTTTGCACTTTTAATTACTACTCATGAACAGACTCAATAAAACCAAGTCTGCACTTTTCCCTTTTTGCATTTCAACATTTGCTTTTGAAGGATCACCCATTTTCAGAATTTATGTAAGGTGCGCAATATCTCACACTGACCTGCTCTCGTTTTAGTTGTTAAATATTTAAGAAGAAAAAATAATTGATTGGCTGACTTGTTACAATGTCATAATTCAAAATAAAAGTTTAGCACAAAGTGTAGAATCTGATATATGTGAATTCAAAAGCAAATATATCAGACCCTGATGAAGTAACCGTCTGATAAGGTTCTGCTCTATTAGGCACGACGCCATTGAGCCTATTTGTGAGGTGTATTGTTGTGATGTTTAGCCCTTTCAATTCTCAGATATCTGAGTGAAAATACCTATTGGTGATTCGCCATAAGGTCGACTACGTATGCTAAAGATTTTGAATGTCAAACAATGTAGGATACCTCTAATCTAGGTCTACTGTTTGCAACTGATATCGCATGCATGTCCCGGGTTGAAACTGTTACGTGTATAACTTTGTTTTCACCATTTTATCTGAATGTGAGTATTGATAATTGAAATGCATTTCTTTTGTAAAGGTTTGCCTGAAGTCACCCGGTCAAATCGGCAAACGTTCAGGTGGCCTTACCATGTGCTCCAAGTGTTGCTCCACTAATGACTGTGGCACCAGCTTGTGTAACATACCATCATGTAAGTCACTGGCTGCTCTGCTGTCATATACAGATAAACGAATCGTCAGACGGGTATGCACGTCAGTCAATAGGACAGGTTGCAACTTACTGCAGGTCCGCTGCCATATACAGTTACAGTTATCTAAACCGAACCTTCAGATGAGTACGAATGTCAGTGTTTAAGAAGGTGGCAACTTACTGCAGCTCTGCGAAAAGCTGTTTCGGGAGATTTCTGAATGACTGTCACCTTTATCTTATACAATGTCGTTTTAGACAGCTTTACCTACATTATCAATAAGTTTTTGTGCGGTAAATGTCAAACAATCAGCGAGTATCATGTGTGCTTGAGTTAGTAACAGTTTACCGTTTGACACGATTGCAATCATAGTTGACTCTAACACTGATGCCAGAAGCGTAGATGAATCTAAAAGTGTAACGTACGCACCGTGGCTATATTGATCTGTGTAGTTTTGAAACCATTGTGATAAATAGAGCATTGTTCCTATAGGAGCAAATTTCCATTGATCGCAGTGGTTTCAAAATGTGATTTTTACACAGGCATCAAAATGCGTCAATACGGCTGAATGGGTTAAAGCTTACATGACAAGTCACACCGTTTATCAAAGAACAACCCCACGTAGCCTTCAATTTGTATTCCATTTTACCCATAATAATGTTTTCACCTCTCCGATTGATGTTATACACGTGCGCATCTGCATATCGCTAGCTACGCCACTGGATGAACAATATACTAGTTCCGGCTTGAAAGGTTTTAAAAATAAAAATCTCTCTTATTTAACATTGCACATTACAGGCATGCTTTTAATCTGCTTGTCAAAGGGAGGATCTGTTTTATCCAATTATTGTTAATATATTCATAATTTACATAAATATTCATAAAGATAAGGGATAAACTGCATGTATTTAAACGAATAAACGCCAACGGGTGCTTATATATCTGCAAACATTCATTTTCTGTTCATAAAAGGGCCAAGGGTTCTCCTATAGTATTTGCTATCGCCAAATCATCCTGTATTCATATACAATTACAAACTTTCAGCTGATCAATGCTAACCCTTTCCCGTTTTTTGTTTATTCCAAATGTCAACACCTACTGAAATATTCATGAACAAAATAGTCATAATGAAATTTGGAATATGGAACAGTGTATTCATTTTGTATAGTAAAGAGACATATCTTTCAAATTCCATTAGCAAGCAGGGCAGCCCATAGTCAAATGGTTCCTATAGGAACCGTTTGATTTGGGTCCACACTGCAAATGCGTGAAATCACGATTATATGCAGAAAAGGTATTTTTGCATGTAAATTCATCAGCTAAAGGGTTATTGTACATTTGGCTTAGAACGTTATGAATAAGATATATGTCCATAAACATATGCCAGGATTGCTCACAGTATCACCAACAAACTTGTCTAAAGTATACGAGGTACTTTTCCGTGATTGTAGGAAACAGCCGAATAGTTACGACTGGGCAAACGATTGATGTTTATTATCGATTATGATGACACTGTTTCTTGATAGATGGCTCAACATCTAGCCTGTTATATTTTCTGGTCACACTCTAAATGGATTTAACGATTCTTATAAAACGTATCGTTGACTCTTGATCTTACATGCGTTTAGTAATGACAAAGATGGAAATCGACGTCGAATTAGCCATGCGTTCAGTAAAGTCACGGTCGGAAATTCTCGTCTAAATCCGGCACGCCAATTAGCCATGCGTTTTGTAATGACACAGTTGGGAATTTTCGTCTAAATCCGGCACGCCGATTAGCCATGAGTTCAAAAAACCGTTTTGCAGGCTTTAAGCTTTAGCCTTTGTACATTGGAATATCCCATCAGTTTTAACTATAGAGTCCACTCAGTATGGAAAATGCGTAAACTTACTACAGTAAAACCTCTCAATAACGACCACTAAATTGTGTTAATTAGTTAGTATTTAGAGCCGGTGGCTGCTTAAAGCAAGGTGAAAATAGAACAGAACGCTCCTGTAGGAGCGTTCTGATTTACTTTCACCTTGCTTTAAGCAGCCACCTGCCTTTAACACAAAATACTTGATGTAATGTAGTGGTCGTTATAGAGAGGTTTTACTGTAGATCATTTTGAATGATAAATGGAGCAGACCCTGATCAGAGAGATCCTCTAGAAATCCTTTGATCTGGGTGTACACCGTTTGCAAATGTTAATGCTTACGTTTCCCGCATTTAAAGAGTTAGAAGAAATGACATATTCTTACATAGAGAAAACACTCTTTGTGTGTATATACAATATAGCATATAGATTTGATGATTCGTTTGTTACCAATAATTGTGCGCGTTATGCTTTACTGAACGCATTGATGGTCTGAATAAATATAGTATACAGACTAGTGGTAATTCTGTCTCGCGAAATGTTACACATAATTGCGGGCGTTATCTTTTACTGAACGCATTGCTGGTGCATATAAAACAGTATACAGACCAGTGTTTTTTCTGTGTTGCGAAATGTTACCAAAACTTGTAGACGTTATATTTTACTGATCGCAAAACTAGGCCTTTAACCTTTCTTTTGCTGTTCATGCCAATATACATGTACCTGCCTGTAAATAGCGAAGACCCCGATGCAACAGCTTATGCAGGAGCTGTCTCACCAGGGTCTGCTCTATTTACAAGTTGATTGTACAACCAGTGTACTCCACAGCAGTGACTGCACTAAGAAATATTTGTAGACAGCGAAGATACAGTAAAACCCGCTAATGAGACCACCTAAAAGAGGTATAATTCTTGGTGCTAGATGCAGGTGGTAGCTTAATGCAGGACAAAATTAATGCAGAAAGCTCCTAGATGAGCTTTCTGCATTACTTTTGTACTGCATTAAGCAACCACCTGCTTATAAAAACAGCCATGTTTATTCATTAAGTGGTCGCATTAGAGGGTTTCTACTGTATATGTAATAATACAACAAACAGGACATGGATAAAGAAAGAGAAATGTATTTTAAAATTTAGCATGGGAAGGGTTAAGCCAAGACTGTATATCTCGACGAGACATCGGGTAACTGGGCATCAAACTACACAAACACTGTCTGCAAATGCACGCCTGGTCGGATTAGTCTAAGGGTAGTGTATAAACATTTGACACTGTCTGCTAATGCGCGCCTGGTCGGATTAGTCTAAGGGTAGTGTATAAATATTTGACACTGTCTGCTAATGCACGCCTGGTCGGATTAGTCTAAAGGTACTGTATAAACAGTTGACACTGTCTGCTAATGCACGCCTGGTCGGATTAGTCTAAAGGTACTGTATAAACAGTTGACACTGTCTGCTAATGCACGCCTGGTCGGATTAGTCTAAAGGTACTGTATAAACAGTTGACACTGTCTGCTAATGCACGCCTGGTCGGATTAGTCTAAAGGTACTGTATAAACAGTTGACACTGTCTGCTAATGCACGCCTGGTCGGATTAGTCTAAAGGTACTGTATAAACAGTTGACACTGTCTGCTAATGCACGCCTGGTCGGATTAGTCTAAAGGTACTGTATAAACAGTAAACTGTTGACAAAATAACTACAAACGAGCATTAACCATTTATTCCATGAATATTCATGTTAGAAATAATCCTGGCATCAATATTAATATTAATTAAGAGTAATTTTTATTATTGCAAATGAACAAACGAGTATTTGGCCGTGGCAGAAAGTGTATACTCATATCTATATTATATTGTAAGCACACAGAGCAGACCCTGATCAGACATCTTACTCTGTTTGCAAAGGCGTAGAAACACGTATGCATGGGATAAAGGTTTAAAGCCTCTGCAAACAAAGCAGACCCACGCCAAACTGCTTCTAGAGTATCGCCTGAACAGTTCATCTTTGATTTTTCTTATGGAATATATGGATCTGGATCAACATTTTCTGTCATGGTCAAATATTTCTGTGTTCATGTGCCATAGCATTATAGCTTACATGATTATTTCTCAGGTGACCATTCAGGGTTAGCCCTACCCCTCCATAAATATTAATATTAATTTAAGAATTAATTACGTCATGAATGTGCATGAACTGAAGTTGTACAATTACACAATAATTAATGGTAATTGACCAGAACCAGATCTATACAACTTCACGAGCAGACAGGTAATACAGCATATGTCCTATATGGCTCTATTTTGCGTGCAAAGGTACAAAAGTCATCCTTATGTGTGAAATGATTAAAGCAGCACTGTATATATTTAGCTTCAGTGGGGACCAGTAATAACAACAACATCAAAACCAACCAGTGCTACCAATGCTCTGATGTTACGGACATGACCCAATGTACGAGCCTGACCACGTGCCAGTCGGATGAGGTAAGAATTGACGGCACTGACAGTAATTGACCAGATAACATGACCAAAATACCATTCATACAGATCGACAGTAGAACCTGTCTTAACCCTTTACCCAATAGACTGTTTCTAGTTATGGAGACAGGTGGCCACTTAAAGCAGGTAGAAAGTAAAGCAGAATGCGCCTTAAGGCGCATTCTGCTTTACTTTCAGCCTGCTTTAAGCTACCAACTGCTAGGATATAGAAAATATTTCCTATGGTATTTGTTCATGACTATATAAAGTTGAACTATTTTCTTCAGTGGAGGAATAAATTAAACACGCTAAAAGCCGCTTCTATCAGGTAAAGGGTTAAGCGACCATAACACAGAGGTCTGATTATAGGTATGTAAGGCAGTTGGTAGCTTACAGCAGGTCAAAAGTAATGCCGAATGTTCATATAGGAGATTTCTGCATTACCTTTGCCCTGCATTTAGCAACCACCTGTTTGTTAAGACCCCTGTATTCAATGAATGACCGCTTAATACAGGTTCAGCTGTATAGATAACACAGGTAAAGCAGAGCGAGCGAGCTGTAGGTTAATGTAAGGTGCGTATTTAGATAGAATATGGCCAGGGAAATATTTAGTTGTATTTCTCCGCCAAATCCACTACAACTTACTAGAATAGAGTCTACAGGTAAACTTCGCTAAGAATTTCACAAAAGTTTGATTAAATCGAAAGTTGTAAAGAATTTCATAATTTTCAAATTTGAGCAGACATTTTTGTTTACAGCGGATTAACTATTTCGGTGCCAAATTTCTAACTTTCGCCTGCAACCCATTCTTGTTAAATGCTCTGGTAAAATAAGGAAATGAAATACATGAATACAGAATTCAAAGGAATAATAAATTCTGAAGAGAGGTGATCCCCCGAAAGAACAAAATGCAACACAAAAGGAGAAAATTGCAGACTCGGTTTCAGTGAGTATGTTCATGAGCAGTAATTGAAAGTGCAACACTGCTCACGCCCCCTAGCACCGGCTTAAGCGGTATTCAATTTTCAGAACAAAAAGTACTGAAATTCATGATCTCGAAGGATCAGAAAGTATAACAACACTGAGAATGAAGTACGGGGCGACGTTTTACGGCCGCCACACAAACACTTAACACCTGCTGTTGTGAAAATTATAAATTCTGAAGAGAGTGATCCCCCGAAAGCAAAAATTGCAAAACAAAAGGAGAAAATTCCAGACTCGGTTTTATTGAGTCTGTTCATGAACAGTAATTGAAAGTGCAACACTGCTCACACCCCCTAGCACCGGCTTAAGCGGTATTCAATTTTCAGAACAAAAAGTACTGAAATTCATGGTCTCGAAGGATCAGAAAGTATAACAACACTGAGAATGAAGTACGGGGCGACGTTTTACGGCCGCCACACAAACACTTAACACCTGCTGTTGTGAAAATTATAAATTCTGAAGAGAGGTGATCCCCCGAAAGCAAAAATTGCAACACAAGAGAAAATTCCAGACTCGGTTTTATTGAGTCTGTTCATGAGCAGTAATTGAAAGTGCAACACTGCTCACGCCCCCTAGCACCGGCTTACGCAGTATTCAATGTTCAGAACAAAAAGTACTGAAATTCATGGATCTAGAACTAGAGATTAAGACAAAAAGTGAAGTTCCCGATCAGACGCCGCCTTGTCGTGGTGCATTTTTGCGACATTTGCAGTGAAAGGGTTAAGAAATAACAATTATGAGCACAAATGTTTATCAATTACTACTTACCAATAGTTTCCCAGCACGTAGATCCAAGCTTCAAGGGAAAGTAAAACATCTCCCGAATGAATATTCATGTAAGAAATAATTACTTTATTAATAAGATGATTTCTTTCATGGCATATGAACACATGACATATTTGCCATGAGAGATTGTATCCTCGGGATCACTTCGTAAGCAGAAAGCGCAGACTCGGTTCAAACGGCTCCTATAGGTGTCGCTGGACCTGGGTCGTCTCTGTTTTGCACATGCGTCAATTAAACGAGGTATTTCCAGAAGTGTTAATCCAGACCAGCTGCCTTAAAATAGGTTGTGTGACTAGGGCTTACATCTTGTGGTCTAATGGTGTACCTGATTTTGTGAAACAGAAAAGATAAAGTATTCACAGAAAATCTGGAAACAACATTAAACATGCCCGGTAGCATAAAGAAAGTAAACTTTAATGTTTCATTTTCATTATATAAAGATTTTTATTACAAAGATTTGAACTACCGTTATTGCAAAAACGTGGACCAACCACATCGTTTAAAGCAGCCTGAAATGGAACTACAGCATTTGATATATGTATGCATATTACCTCAGTAATAAATCCTGGGCCCAACGTTATAAAACCTGAGTCTGAGATCATTCGCGAGTATCTGATTGGTCAGATTCTACGCAAACTCAGAATCTGACCAATCAGATGCCTGAGGATGGTCTCAGTTTTATATCCTCGGGGCCTAGATTGACTCGCATTTGCAAAGCTCGGTCTCTTATCAGGACCCACGGTGTTTGACATTTGCTGAATATGTTCTCAAAAGCTTGATTGAATTAAAAGGAGTCAACATGTACCAGATGAAACCGTAAGCAGACACAGTAACTCCTATATGGCTCATGTCATTGGACTGAAACTTGATACATGGAAAGATCATAATGAGAGGAAGTGTCATGGACAAGAGTCATAACTCTGGCTTCTCTAATATTGGAGTTATTACCCCTTGTAATTTTTTCATACATTTCTGTCGGACGGTAACTCCTATGTAGCGAATGCCATTGGATTGAATCGTCATACATGGAAAGGTCATGGTAAGAGAAAGGGACATGCCCAAGGACCAAACCTCCGGCTTCAATACTTTTGGAGTTATTGCCCTTTGTTAATTTTTTGTCCGACCAATAACACCTGTTCTAATGATGATTATTGAAATATTTCATTTATGGAAATAGCATGATGAAATGAAGTGTCATGCACAAGGACCATAACTCTATTATCAATATTTTTGGAGTTATTTGCTGTTATCATTTTTTTGTTTGGTGTCGAAAGCGCATAATGAGGGGAAGTATCATTCATCAAGTTCATTACTATGGTAGCAACATTTTGAGTAATTTCCGTTTACATATTGCTTTTGTTAGAATTCGTTGTGTGTCTGTCAGAAATGTGACAATGTGTATGTGTGTGTGCGAGGGGTATGGGGGAGACATCCGTTTTTTTGTGACAAAAACCTAAAGTTGCAGTATTGCTTAAAACTATATACTAAATTTATATGAAGGTCTAGTATAGCATGTGGTTGCTTAAGGCAATTCGAAGTTAATATAGGACGCTTTAAGAGGAGGCTTTCGGTACACCTTTCACGCCGCATCAAGCTAGGACCTGTCTTATAAACAGCAAGAAGTACACTGATATTGAATGGTCTCTATAGGCTGTAGCGTGCACTTTCTACATATGTTCAATATATGTTGTTCCATTTTGATGTAGTCCGCTCGTTTGGTAGTGTATAAAACTGCTTATGTACTATATATTTTGTTGCATTTTGACGACACATAATGCAGCTTGTCCTTACAGTAGTACAGATGGCTATAATCCAACATGATTCACCTGACGTTAACCTTTATGCAAGAATAAATTACAGGGAAATGACGCAGTATATATCAATACTCGCCAATACATCGTACATAATACAATGCACGGGATATACGATATAATCTATCTGAGGTGCATTCTTGGCGATACATTTATCAATGGTGAATGGTACAGTAAAACCTCTCTATAACGGCCACTAAATCACATCATGTATTTTGTGTTAAAGGCATGTGGCTGCTTAAAGCAAGGTGAAAGTAAAATAGAATGCTCCTACAGTAGCGTTCTGTTTTACTTTCACCTTGCTTTAAGCAACCATCTGCCCTAAATACCAACTCATTAACACAATTTATTGATGGTTATAGAGAGGATATACTGTATTTTAATCTGGTATATCTGGATATACCAAATGCACTCATGTATAAATAATTCACGGAGACTACCAAAGATATATATATAAAGAAACCAAGCGTAGTGTGAAATTATGATCAGGTGAATCTTGATGGACTATACGTATGTTCTGTTTTAGGTGTGTATGACAGAAACTTATACCCTCGGTGGTCAAGACAGTTACACAGCTCGGTGTGGAAATAGACGGGTACCGTTTTTTTGTTTTCCCCCATTAATATTCATTTAAGAAATAATGAAACCATACATATGTTTACGCTGCATTTTCATAATGGTATATGAATACATGATTGGTTGCTTTGGCGGAAACTGTAGAATCATATTTGTATAATTTCATAAGCAATATTGAGCAGATCCTTATCAAACGACTTATATGAATCGTCTGATGTAGGTACATTGTAATCTGTTTCCAAATGAGTGAAAAGACGTCTCTATGAGGGTAAGGTAGAGAGTTATCGGACACATCGGAAACGGCGGGCAAACACAGACTGATTTTGTAATAGCTGCGTATGACTATACAGTAAAACCTTTCGCAACCGAACTATAAAGTCCCTGAACCGAACGCATTTGCATAAAAACAAATACATGCTGAATGTATCATTCAGTATACCATTTAAACAGTTTTGCTTTATATTTGATCGTTTCCTGTTCAGAAACAACAATAAAACTGTACAATATATCGCGCTGTTCTTTTTGTTCCAGCCAGCGGTCAAAAAGCATGACAGTTCTTTATAAATATTCGCTATAAATATAACAAACACTTCGCGCATACGCCTCTCGATATCAAACAATGCAGTTGGGCGTCTCGTGGAAGCCGAAGTGGAATGAGCACTGTCTCTAAAAAAATCGGAAAAACTGTAGAAATAAACATACTCACAGTCTCTATATTTAAACCTACTTTCGTTTTCTCTCTATTTTTAAACCTTCTTTCGTATTCATCGATTTAAAAACAAACCATGAAATTTAACACAAAACCTTACGTTTGAAACATTTGTCAAATGTATGGTCACTCTATCAAAAACACCAAAGTATCATTTTTTCAATCTCAGGACGTCCAGGGACTTTAAATTAGTATTTATGCCGATATCTAAGTAGCAGCTTCATGCAACGATTATTCAGATTCTGCAAACCCCAAAAACGTCCTATGTTCATATACAATTATACACATTAGCTAATAAAAAGTCATGATGTTACTATTTCGTACACAAATGATCATAACGTAGCAGGTTAATAGGCGACAGTACACTTTGTATTTGCGAAATGTCATTTATTAAACACCTTCAGAAAAAGAAATTAGATGACCAATGTGTGATTACTGATTAGTTCCACTAATTAACCGCAACAAACACACGATTAGTGTTGGAAAAATGACAACATAATCAACAGTACTACACATAGGTTATGCAATAGTTATAGCTTATCTGTGTTCTTGGTCACATCTGGCTGTTATTAAACTTATTCTCGGTGAATATTAATGTAGGGAGCTAATAATTAGATTGAATGCAAGTGGAGACAAAATGTTGCACAGTAAAACCCCGCTAATGCGACCACCTAAAAGAGGTATAATTGAGTGTGCTAGATGCAGGTAGTAGCTTAATGTAGGACAAAAGTTACTTTTGTCCTGCATTAAGCAACCACCTGCTTATAAAGACGCCCATGTTTATTCGTTAAGTGGTCGCATTAGAGGGGTTCTACTGTATGTATGACTTAAAAGGCTAACTTGATATGGAAGGTCATATTGACGTCAACTTTGCTGTCGAAAATTAACGCTTTTCCTTCTAGACTATTTGTAGACGCAACCTCTTTGGATAATCTACCAAACAGGATCATTTACTAGAGAAAATGGCACTTTTAAAATTTAGTAGATTTGAAACCCTTGTAATTAATACAGTATTTGGCCCTTCGGAGATAATGCTCCATGTTATCACAATGGTTTCATAAACGACTTACAGAGACGTCAGTGGGAGGAAATGGGCTTTATAAGAGTAATAATACTGGTTTTGCTTTCAAGTGGTATGAAAAGATCAACTAGAGACACTGACGTTACGTCATTTCCTACCTTCACCACCTGTGTACTTTGTTTATAACGTACCTTGCTTCCTTAAATATAAACAATACCAATCTTAGTTTTGCTTTAAATCCAAGTTGACTACAACCTTCACGTTTGATTTGACTGTTTCATTACCCTTCTTATAGATTTCACTGACTCTCTGGACTGATTTCCGTCACATACTAACTATAGTGCACAATAAATCACTGCTATAAATTTTCTCCCAACCCTTTACCCGGTGAATATTCATGTAAGACATAATGACGCTATGAAGCTTAATTAGTTGAATTATATTATGGCATTGTCAATTAAGCGAATTCTGGGCATGGAAGTTGTTCATATGTGCCGGTATTGTGTGTACGACTAATAATCACGAGTATACCCTGTACCGATTTTACAAATTGTACCATGGTAAATCTTTCCTTTGGTCATGGTGCCATTATAAAATACAGTTAAGTACAAATATATTCATTGAGTTACACGGATATTGGTTAGAGAAGGGGTACAGTGTCGTTATAAAAATGTTATTACTCGTACATTCATTATGGTTTACGTGGATCTTGGGATTGACTGACGTATCGTTATAGAATACAGGTGAGTACTCATATAGTCATTATTACGAGTATATTCATTATGAGGTATAGTTATAGAATACAGGCGAGTACTCATATAGTCATTATTACGAGTATATTCATTATGAGGTATAGTTATAGAATACAGGTAAGTACTAATATAGTCATTATTACGAGTATATGCATTATGTTGTACATGGATATTGGTCAGGATATGAGTAAAGTGTCATTTTAAAATGCAGGTCATTTTTCTTCCATTCTTTATGTCTTACATGGATATTCGTTAGTGAACGGCTTAACTATTCCCATGTCAGTCGTGTCTTGAATGACATTTTAACCCTTCTCTTGCTGAATTTTAAAATACATGTCTCCTTCTTTACCCATGCCCTGCTGTATAATTACATATATCGTCACTGTGTACAAGTATTTCGCTGTGCAATCACTGACGTGGATTGCACTGGTTGCACAATCAACTTGTAATTAGTGCAGACCCTGATGAGACAGCTCCTGCAGGACTCCTGGGTCTTCACTATTTACAGGTACATGTATTGACGTGAATAGCAAGCGAAGGGTTAAATAGCTTGGATCCAGATGAGACGTTGAGTAACTTGAAACCTCATCGGGATCCAAACTATTTGATATTAAATCAACACTTATACAACAATTCTTGCCTGGTGGTTGCGAACAGCTTTAATCCAAGTCAAACGCCGAAAAAGTTATAAGACACTTAGTAATTTCGCAGCAACATTGAACGTGTCAGAAATCAGAGAAAACATCGGCAAATTAGAGACTGAGAAAAAGGATTTGTTCAACATGGTTACATTACTTTGCAGCTGTGTACACTCCTGACCCAAGAAGCACTGAAGAGAAGAAAGGAATGCTACAACAACCCCGATCCGTTTATATGTGGACATCACGGAAAGCGTCAAGCTGGGCAGAAAATTTGCACAGCATGCTGTGGAGACGGCGGTTGTAATGACGACACGTGTGAAAATATTTTAGGTAGGTCTAATTGTTTGAATGTTTTTAACGGGGTTAGAATGAACAGAAAACGGTGCTGCGACCTATTTGTGATTAACTCTTTCTCTGTTCTATGTTCAATTCAAATTTCAATACCTACTGAATTTTCATGGACTAAGTAGTTATAATGAAATATGGAAGGTGGAAAGAAACAGATCTTTTAAATTCCACTAGCAACCATAGCAGACCCTGATCACGACGACTCCCTTAGGAGAAAGTGACAGCATAATGCATGGTGAAAGTCATGCAGAAAGCTCCTATGACTTTCACCCAGCGACTTGCCTAAAAAGTACATAAATTCTTCTCTACAAGAATTCCGGTTTAGTGGGGTGTTACTGTACTCATCGAGATATGCTTTACATTCGTAAACATCTGCCTTGGCTGCTTAGTAACTTGGGGTCTCATCATGATCCAAGCTGTTTGCCACCCAGACAATCTTTGCTAAAAACACAAAGGAATGGGATGTAAAGTAAACACTGCAGTAGATTAGTTCTTAACCATTACAGTGCGGGACACGAGTCACTAATGTACTTAGCAAACAGTGTAGACCCAGGTGAAAGGGCTCATAGAAGAGCACTTTTTGTAGTTCTGAAAGCCTTGTGATAGATAAAGCATTTGATTCTATTGAGCAAATACTCTTTTTATCACAATAGTTGCAAACATGATTTTTACAGAGGCGCAAACAGGTGTTAGTAGGAGAGAATGGTTAAATGCAGGTTAACGTTTTACCAAAGCTTCCTGTATTAACATCGTCGTGCAGTTGGCACTCGGCTGCTTGTGGATACTTAAATATTAACCTTTAACCTGATGGCTTTCTTTGCTGTTCTGCTTTACGTGTTTTAATGCACATTGTCGCTTTATTATTGCGCTCCTGTTGTACTTTAATGAGTTCAGATCAACTGTACATCTGGTTGGTGGGTGCGTCTTAGTCTAAAGAATCAATACCTGTTTTAATGTTTTCAGAACACATGTGTATCTCTTGGTTGGTAGTTGCCTTGTATTTTAAATACACTCAATACATTCAATAAGCAAGCAGTTTTGTAGCTGATCAACTGTTTAAACCCCCGGTCGGCGGAAGTATTGGATACTCCAAAAGCAAATAAATGATGTTATGCTTTCAGGTCAACTGTTATATCCCTGGCAGCGTGATGTCATTGAACCTTAATACATTCAAGAAGCAATCATTTGTTTGTGATAAAGTGTTAAACCACTGGTCAGTGGTGTCTTGGATCTAAATTACACTTAAGCAAAACAATTTTAACTTTTCATATCAGCTGCCAAACACCTGGTCGACACATGTCTTAGATATAAGCACTCAAGAAGCAGCTGTCAGATACACTGTTCGATTAGTGCGTTTGATCTCAATACACTTTCGAGAACAGGTCAAAGTTTTTAATTGTTTTAAATGAACTGGTCAACCTCTAACTTCCTTTTTAGAATTCAAATACACTTCAGAACTAATCAATTGTTTTAATGTTTTCAGATCAACTGTTCAACCTTTGGAAAGCGGGTGTCTTGGATTTTAATACACTTAAGACGATTTCGACTGCAACCACCGCTTACGCAACCACAACTTATCCATCATTTTCGAGCACCTAATAAATCGATACTGTAATTCAACAGTGCTGTAGATAAGATGCAAATGTAGGAAATTTAACCCTGTTCTTAATAACCCCGGGCAAAAGACTAACGAATCCTATACTGCGACCACTCGTCAGAATCGTCTCAAAGAAACGATTCAAAACAGTGGCCATAGTATAGGGTTTGGTGGGGAAATGACGATTTTCGTTTTTCGGTTCGCACTGTTATCTGTAGCGCCGAAACTATTCGTATAAAATATGATACTGACATACTTTTTCTCAGATAAACCCTATATGTATCATCAGGGTGGCTGAAATGTTACATTAGCCCTTCAACTGCGAGAAACGAGTTGACCATCATTTGCAAACAATGTAGACGTAGATCAGAGGTTTCCAAGAAAAAACATCTGATCGGACTGCATATGTTGTGTCATCCAGATTTAGCCTTTAAACTGCATGTACTCTACCAATAAACAATGACATTATTTCAGCCGAGGACATTAGCGTTGAAAGGGTTAAAACGCATCTTCTCTACAGTATTTAGAGCGCAATATCAAAACATAGATTCTTACTTCATTGTTGTTACGGTTCAGTTGAGTGTTGCTGCAATATAAAAGGTGCCATTATAGACGAAACGTCCAAGTCGTATCGAGATGTATGTGTGTAAACTAAACATCTGCTGCATATATCCCATGTTCCGTTTACGACTATGTAAGGGTTGACAGTGGCCCCAATTCCTGCGTCATTTATGTCAGCCCCAGACCCAGGCTCGCATTATGAGAAGGCGATACCCAATCAGTGCGTGTCTGTAGTGTGTGAAAGACTAAAACTTGCTAGGATTATAAATAGCAAACATTGCAGACCTAATCAGAGGTATGCTCTATGAGCCCTCAAATCTGGGTCTACACTGTTTGCAAATATGCATTGCATGCGTATCCCGTGTTCAAACGATAAATTTGTACGGCGATATGATCTTTGCCAAAGTCGGCTTAATATAGTCGGCTTAATATAGAATTCAAGGGCCAGATTCCTTTCATGTTTTAAAATTTGTATTAAAACACTTTAACAAACTAAGTTTTTGAATCGACATATCTCGCCAACCAATTTAACTGACCTGAAGGGAAAAAACAGATTTGGAAAAAAGGGCTACAACTCTGGTGTTGCAATATTAGTGTAAGTTGTATTGAATTGCATTTCCTTATCGTATTACCCATTTAAAGACCCGTAGTAAAACTTCAGCGTTTCTGGTATATGACTCTGGACGGACAAAACATGTCTTTTGACAAGGATACATACCGTAGGTCTTCCAAGGTTAATGTCAGTTATTCAGAATTTCTTTAAGGTGCTACACAATAACACTGGTTCACAGAAAGAGTGAAACTCTAAACAATTTCTGTGATTTGACTCCGGGATGCAAGGATGGATAATGTCAAATCTGTACCACTTCCGCCTTTGGCGGGAAGAACAATATAATCATAAATGACCCCTTCTCCAAAGATAAAGCTAATATGAGAGGTAGATGGCAATCATATACCTCTTGTTTATACAGATACTGATATTGGCGTGCTTACTCAATAAAGATACCCTTTGCCACATAAGATAAAATATTGCTTATGACTGAATAATGAATACATAATGAAGTGTTGAATGTGCATGTTGTGCTTTTTATATCCAATTTATCCCAATGTACATAATTATTATTGGGCATCAATAGGCATTGATTGGACTTAAAGAACCTTGTGACATGGCACTCTTGTGAGTAGCACATTTTATCATGAAATACTTTTTTCAGGTTTGGATCAACACTGCTATGATTGTGTGCCGTGTTCAGTGCGACCAAACCATTCTTTAGTGATGCGGGCAAACTGTTGAACAAGTTTGATCAACATAGCTGCTGTAGCTAATTAGTCAAACTACATGAAGATATAAATATCAAGTACTGTGCTCCAATTACGTTACAACAGCACAAAAGTGAACATAGTGTACCTAAACAGAAGATTTACCAAACCACTACTTTTCAGCCTATGTCAAGTTAATGTCGAGGAATGCAAGAACAGTGTCAGCAGATGCATCCCAGATGTATCTTCTGATCCCATATAAAAAATTACTTTTTAGTCCTAAAAGCTCACAAAATACCTGGATCCTGTGTAAAAAAAGTTACATAAATCTTAAGTCATATTATTTGTCAGTTGGAAACCAAAATAATGTAAGAATATATTTGTACATCATACAACATACATACTTACAATTTTAGTTACCAACTGACCTTTTTGACAACTCAGAAAAAATCCTTTTATTAAATACTGGCTACGTATATTTTCAGGGTGAGACACATATACATAGATGTAAAAAGGGAACAACGAAGTGTGTAAAAAAGAGAGTGAATGGCAGGCAGGAGAGATTGGGTGAAAACCTGTAAGATACCAACATTACAAAGTTGTAATAATAGTGACAAAGACACTCATGACCCAAACGAAAACCAAATTAAAACAATAGGACTTACTAAGGAAACGAAAATGACATGAAACGCCAAGGAAATGAAAGGTTAGACTCTTGTTAAAAGAAAAGATAAGAAAATCAGTTGTAAATCAGAGACTCCCGAACAAGGAGCTAAAAGACTTGAATGAAAGAGAATAGCTATGAAAGCCAGTCGTGATTCAGAGAATCCTGAACAAAGAGCTAAAATACTTGAAAGAGAACGAAATACTAAGAGAGTCAGTCGTGATACAGACTCATGCGCAAAGAACTATAAGACTGTACTTTGAAGAAGATAAGAGAGCTAAGAAAGTGAAACGTGATACTGAAAATGCTGTTCAAAGAGATAAAAGATTTGGAAGTGATAAAACATCTAAAAAGGTGAAACGTAATTCTGAAATTGCTGATCAAATAGCTTTAAGACTTGAAGAAGATAAGAGAGTTAAGAAAGTGAAACGTGATACTGAAACTGCTGATCAAAGAGCTAAATACTTGAAGGTGATAAAAACATCTAAAAAGGTGAAACGTGATTTTGAAACTGGTGATCAAAGAGCTGAAAACTTGAGAAAGACAGTACTTTAAAGAAAAAGATGGAAAGGACAAGCAGGAATGAATATTAGCGTGTTGCACGGCGTAGAGACTGAGAGCAGTTGGAGGAAAGGACAAGGAGAAATGAACGTGACAGGGCTACACAACGTAGAAAAAGAGAGCAGTTGATGGAAAGAACAAGCAGACATGAACGTGAAACGGCTACACACAGCTAAAATATGTAGAAAAAGATAGCAGTCAAAGGAATGAACGTGAAAGAGCTACACAACGTAGAAAAAGAGAGCAGTTGGTGGAACGAACAAGAAAAAATGGACCTGAAAGGCCTACACAACGTAAAACAATAGCACAGTCAGAGGAAAGAACGAGAAAAGATGAACATGAAAGGGCTACACAACGAAAAAAAAGAGAGCAGTTGATGGAAAGAACAAGCAGAAATGAACGTGAAACGGCTACACACAGTAGACAAAGAGCGCAGTCAGAGGAAAGAACAAGACGAAATGAACGTGAAAGGGCTACACAACGTAGAAAAAGAGAGCAGTTGGTGGAAATAACAAGAAGAAATGAGCGTGAAAGGGTTGCTATAAACAATAAAAGAAAAATACCAGAGGATTTGACGAATAAAATAAGTATTCAGAGTGGGCCAACATATATTTGTACGTCTTTTCATAGGCTTTTATACAAGACATCTGTGCGCATTGTTTGTGAAATTGATCTTCATCGTCTTCCCTGTGAGATAAGGAAAAAGTCACCTGATAATAAAGAGTACATTTATCTTTCATGTGTACTGTTTTCAAAGCAAACAAACTTCCACCTTTATCACAAATGAACGGGTTGCAGTTAGATGAGATTCCAAATCAGATAGAAGAATTAAACTCCTTGGAATCCGTTTTTAAATCTAGACAAATCCCTTTCATGCAGCTACTGGCACTTCCTCGGGGTAAGCAAAAGGCTATTCATGTGTGTGTAGTGAATGTTCACACAGAGCCACTTGTCTCGGTGTTACCCAGAGTGCCCACCCAAGATTCCTTACTTACAGTCAAAGTTAAAATATGACATGAAGAACCCCTTGTATGAGGATGTTTCTGTAAAATTAGTATTGGGTTGAAGACAGACAAAGGCAAGACAGTGAAGTATAGAATTCTATGACACGTCCCAGTAGTACATCAGAACAGACTACTGTGGAAGTGGATGATGAAGATTCCCAGAATGATCTAGATTCCCAACTGTGCAGTGATGAACAGTTAATGGACAGAATGAGAAAATTATTGAGCAAGAAGATGACCGAACTAGGCTCAATTAACTGCCGTTTGACAGCTGCATGCAACCAAAATATATTATTGCTGAGCAGTCATATTTTGAATATTGCACCTGGGGAAGGCAAAAAACCAAAACGTTTTCATGAAGACAAAAATTCAGAAGAACTAAATTTTCCACAACACTTTCCAAGTAGAAAGAGCAGGAAAGCTTTCTCTCAAGAAATACTTTCAGTTCAGGCTTTTAAACTGCGATGGACGTTTTGCTAAGAATATTGACTACATATTTTATGCCCGGTATAGGACTGAAGCAAAGGATGTGAGTGACCGTATCTGTATCACCCTGTGCAAAACAAGAGACCAATTCCTTACAGCTGGTGAGGTCAAGCAAAACCTAGTGGATGTAATACGGAATGATAAAGGGATACATGTCCTACAAAAAAAAAATCCGTGGATCACCAGCATACTTCAACAAGCTAAGCTGTTTTGTGACTTGCTTGGAATGATTCGGCAGCTAGGCCCATGCACGTGGCTTGTTACCTTGTCTGTAGCAGACCTAAAGTGGCCAGACACCATCAAAGTGATTGCGATACAGCACGGTATACAGCTGACATGATGGTACAGAGAAACTCACCTGGGAAGAGAAATGTCACTTTTTGCGATCAAATCCTGTAACAGCAGCACATTACTTTGACAACAGAGTACAGCTTTTCTTGAAACATAACATCATGAACAAAGCAGTCAAACCGATGGGGGAGATCATGTTCTTCAAATACAGGATTGAGTTACAACACCTTGGATCACCCCATGTCCATATGCTTGTATGGGTCAAGAATGCTCCTACATTTGACAACTCTGAAGAAGTCCTTGATTTTGTGGACACTTAGGTGTCATGCTAACTTCCAGATGATGATG
Source organism: Azorinus chamasolen (assembly GCA_963576725.1). Taxonomy (NCBI): domain Eukaryota; kingdom Metazoa; phylum Mollusca; class Bivalvia; order Cardiida; family Solecurtidae; genus Azorinus; species Azorinus chamasolen. The sequence continues at coordinate 39,724,935 of OY755241.1, read as the reverse complement.
AAGAACTTAGAGATCTTCTCAATACTGTCCAGAGGCATACCCATTCAATTGCATGTCGAAAACATGCAAATTCGCCTTCCCACGCCCTCCATCCAAACAAACTTAAGTGTTCAATCCCATAAAAGAACAGCCAACTGCTGTTATGCAGAATGTGTTTTCTGAAGTACTTGCCAGTTTATGAAAAGCTTGAAGAGGCTGATCAAGAAACTACAATACAGGATCTTCACAAAGCTGATGTAAGTGGGCAGCTGTACAGAAATGCCATTCACTGGATATATACCAAAAGTGGTCAACCTGCAGTCATTCTGAAGCTCAAACCTTGTAAAACAAACGTCAATAACTACAATATGATCATGAAAAAAGGGTGGGAGGCCAACCTGCATGCACAGTTCATGACAAATGTGTATTCATGTGTGATGTACCTAGCCTCATATATATCTAAACCTGAGAAAACCCTTCGCAGTCAGTTAATCTTCACGACATCTTGGGGTGCAGAAAAAATGCCCACATATTTCTTACCCATAGAGAACTCGGTGCACAAGAAGCTGTTTACAGGGTGTTGTCTCTTCCACTGTCTCGTGGATCTCGAGAAAACAGAACACGACATTTCAAACCTATGGCATACATTGCTAAAATGGAGGATGGTGATCCTGGTGTGACCAAGAAGAGCTTGTTGGATAGATATTCTGCAAGGCCTGACTCACTGGAGCATATGTGTCTTGCCTGCATAAGAAGCCTAAAGATGATGACATGGAAGGTCAAGGGGATCTAGCTGACAACCAAACAAGGTATATAACACTTAAGAGAGACTATGGCCACATGGTTAGAAGAACTGAATCTGCAATCATTCGTTCACATCAGTTTTCCATCATAAAATACCCCAATAGCTATTACTATGCACAGCTATTACTTTTCTATCCATGGCGGAGTGAGGTTGATGATTTGTGTGATGGTTCATATCAGCAGTTACCAGTCCAAGTATGAAGCAGTGCAGAAGAACAGACAGATGTTTGAACACAGTACATAGGAGCTTGCTGGTGTTTTGAAAGATATGGAAGAGAATGGTTTACCTGATGACAACTGGGTTACTGTAGCTCCTCAGACAGAACAAGCCAGGTTTGAAGAAGAATTGGAAGAGAACCAGACAGAGCAATGTTTGCATGAGACTTATGACACAATAGCTGAGAATACTGTCAGAAGTGATGTTGGTTTGATACCGCATTAATATGTTCTGCAGACAGAGGATGTCACCCATGATGACTCGACAAGCATGATTCTGTCCTAGCATTTTACATTGCTTCATTGTTCAGTGGGTAACTGCGATGTTGTCACATAAAGGACAGAAGCCACGACCATTCAAGATCTTCCTTACTGGATGGGCTGGTGTTGGAAAACGTTTTTTAGTGCGGACCATTGTGCAGACAGTTAAAAGGCCGTTTGCAAGAGACAACCAAGTGCATGGCAACCATGTGTTGGCCTGTGGCCCAACAGGAGCTGCAGCCTATAACATATCAGGACACACATGCCACGCCGCTCTCCAGCTTCAGCTGCACAATAGAAAACAAGATGACTACATACCATTGTCAACAGAGAAGTTAGCTTCCATGAAATACACTATTGGGAATACAAAGCTTATCATTATAGATGATGCATTATTGGTCAGCGAAGACATACCACGAGCCATTTGGTGGACTGTCTGCTCTGGCTGTGGAGACTTGCTGCAGCTACCACATGTTGCTAAAACACCAGTGTACTCTCCGCCAACGGATGAGATTGCTGCTATCTACGGGTCACTCTGAACTGTCCATTTCAAAATGTTGACTGAGATACAGAGGCAAAAAGGAGATGAACAGTTTGCAGCTCTGGTAAATGGAATAAAACTTTGGTGAACAGGTTGACAGTGATATGCAAGTGCTGATATCACGTGAACCGGATAAAACAGCTAACAACTATCTTTTATTTAGTACACACATGTTCATTTACAATAGGCTGCGGGATGCTCACAACATCAGCATGCTTGAAATGATACAGCAACAATTTACATTCAAAGCTGTTGATACAAAAAAGATGAACAAACTAACTTGATTGAAAGTTCAACATTTGAGACAGATGCCGGTTGCCTAGGCTCAGAATTGACATTTGTTGTAGGAGCCAGAGTCCTTTTGACAAAAAACATAGATGTGTCTGATGGTCTTGTCAATTCAGCTGCAGGAAATGTAGTAGGCTTCAAACTGCAATGGACTAAAGAAAAAGAAAAGGACAATTTCAAGCCAAAGTACATTCTGGTTAAGTTTGATGACAGCAGATTAGGCTAGAAGTGTCGCGAATCATTCAGAGGCAGTCTTGTAGATGAGACTGCCACACTTATTCCAGCTGTTGATGTCCCTGTGTATTTCAGCAAAAGATCATCAAAAGTGTCAACGAAACGTATCCAATTCCCTCTCACACTGGCTTGGGGTGTAACAATACACAACGAGCAGGACAAGACAGAAGATACAGCTGTTGTGTGTTGCGAAGGAAACTTTGGAAAAGGGCAGTCTACACAGCCATTATCAGGAACAAGGAAATTTCAGGATTGTTTTTGTAGGAGAGGTTCAGGCTAACAAAATTAAAGCAAACAAAGACTCTATTGAAGTCAATCGAATGAAAAATGAATCTCCTTTTAATCCATGCCTGCCCATATTTCTCACTAAAGATACAGACATTTACTTCAAAATTCACAGTTTTAACATCTATTCACTTGGGCCTCATATTGAGTTCTACATGAAAGACATCTGTGTGAATATGCCACATGTGGTGTGGTTGCAAGAAACATGGATGGTCTATGCGACAAAACACCAAATCCTACACTTGCTACACATGCCATCGTACAGACAACAAAGCCAGCACCCTTGGACATAGACGCCTTGTAATGTTCATTAGACATGACCTGAAGTTACTTAGGCAGTACGTGTTTATACCAAATGATTATCCTCCAACATGTTCTAGATGCAAATGCAAGGCTATTTGTGTTGGCATTGTACAACAGTCCAAGGTCTCCTCTGAACACCTTTTGACAGAACTGGAAAAGTTCCTACAAAGAATGCCTCAAAACATTCATGTATTTATGGTTGGAGATTTTAATATTGACCTGAACAAACAAAACAAGGACATTGTGATTTGCTGAGACTGTCGGTATTATGGATTGTTGCAGGTCATCACAAAACAAACCCATCGCAGAGGTGAAACACTTGATTTTTTTTTGTCAATAGAAACTTTACAGACACTGTAGTTGATGTTATCCCAACATTGTACAGTGACCAGTTAATGGTGTCAGCGGCAGTGCCATACAGAAGTATGTTGTAAAAATGAAGTATGCTGAGTGAGTTTTATTTACCATAACATACTTTCTTTTAGAATTATCACTAAAGGTGATTTATACACTCCATCTCCACATATGACACTGATAATAACAGTGTAAACCACGAAACAAAACTCCATCTGTTAAACCCATGAAAAGGCAGATAATTCAGGTATAAAGCAAAACATTCGAAAGTTGCTCCTGCTAATGAATTGAAGGTGCACAATTGACATGGTGTTCAACTATACTGCAAACGTTCAAAAAGGTACTGGGGCATGAAAGAATAAGGTTCCAGACAAATTCCCTCTGTTTAACTCACAAAAAGGGTGGAAATTCAAGAACAAAGTGACAAAGTATGAAAGAGTAAATCTGTGGACAAAGTCCCTGTGTTAAAGTTACAAAAAGGGAGATAAATCAAGACCAAATTAAATAACCAAAACCGCTATTGCAGTTGCATAATATCAGATGGTGCTAAACACTACTGTAACATTTGAAAAAAAGTTCCATTGAAGGATAACAAAAGTCAAACTCCGAAAATTCCAAAAAGGGAGATAATCCATGAACAAAGTGATTAATCAAAACTGCAGTCACAGGTGCACAATTAATTTCACATCGTGCTAAACGCTAATGCAAAATTTGAAATTGAGGGATGACAGAGTAAAGCTTCGGACAATTCCATCTGTTAAAATCATTAAAATGGAGATAATTCTTGAACAAAGTGACAAATTAAACCATAATCGAAGGTGCACAATTTCAGATGGTACTGGACAATATTTTAAAAAGTTACACGAAAGAATAACAGAGTAAAGCTCCGAACTAAATTCCATCTGGATGGATGGACAGACAGACGGATGGAGTGATTCCAGTTAACCCCCCCCCCACACACACACACACATTTCGTCGTGTATTATGAGAGTGTATTATGACAGTAGTGGAAGTTATGTACAAGAATTGCCTTGTGATTCTAAAATGTAGAACCAACATATTTCTTGAGCTATTTTATACTTAAGCAAAAAAGAAATAATCTATGTACAATAGAAAATCAAAACCAAATAACAAGACTGGGTTATTGATGCAATCAGTGTAAAGACGTTCAACCTCTGAAAACCTGTAAAAGTGAGAAAATGAAGAACAATGTCAGAATGTGTCTAAATCCTGAATACATACAAACTACGTATAAATATACCATTCAGCCATGACAAATCAGAAATAGAATAAGTCAAAAGACTTACAGCCTGAATGCCTTCGAACAGTCCAGTATGATGTGCCCAGGAGCTGTATTGAAACACTGGCAAACTCTCTGGCAGGTACAATTTTAAACACATCAAGAAAAGAATATTTACCTAAATGCTTCTCAAACAGGTTTTATCTTTTCAGGCTGAATAATTATATAAATATCACTATCTACTTTTTGTTACATAACTATTTATCTCTTTCCTTCATATAAACGTGTTTTCAGGCATTTGCAAACAGAGTAGATCAAGATCAGATGGACCTGTAGGAACCGTTTGATCAGGGTCTGCTCTGTTTGCTTAAATAATTTGACAGATCTGTTTCTTTACATTCTAGAATGGCTACAATTTACAAGTTTGCATGTTTCATTATAACTATTTTTTATATGAATATACTACAATTGTCCACTTTGCATGTTTCATTATAACTTTTTTGTACATGAATATTCAGTAGGTATTGAGATTTGAAATAAACATAGAACTGGTATATTACAGATATTTGTTATATATCAGTAATAGTCTTCAAGGTATTATAAGTGAATTTAATTGGTAAATGCAACCCTAAATTTCACTGGGCCCATAGTATAAAGGTCACTTAATAACGCTTTTGTTTAACGAAAAGCCATATTGCGGGGTTATTCATTACTTTCAGTGATAGTTCTAGTTTACACTGTTTGTCTTTGAGGGTGGGGATGGAATAAGTGTGCAGCTGGACGCCCCTAGACCGGCTAAACCCCTCAGTGACATTTATCACTGACCGTTTCAAGGCGGTACTTCCATCTCCCCCCTATTGTTTGTTTGTTATGTCTGTGCGTCTCTGTGTCTTTTGTATACATGTACATCTGCTGTTTGTCTTCGTGGTGCTGTTTGGGCGGTTGTGTTTTGTATGTGGTGTTTCCTGCATGACTCATACATGCACTGTTACTGTTTCTGTCGTGGTCAAACTCTTGTAATCACATACCATTCTAAAATTTCGGCTAATTGATTTTTTACATCATTTCTAGCATGAAATTTCATTACGTAAAGGGTAAACAAAATAAGGTATATTTTTAATTGTCTATCCTCAGACATCTGTAATTCTTTCTTTCCCAGGTTTGTGGGAGCAAAACTATCTTTGAGGTGTTTTTGACATGTCTTATCACTGATGGCAAAAATTATAAAACAATCGTGTGTTTTAATGTTACACAATGCATTGAAGCGACTGAGAATGGTGAAAAACAACTTCCTGTAAAGGCCAAAATCATAGTCCTAATCCTGTAGTTATTTAATGTTGGACTTGACAATAGAGGTTGTCGATTATTCATGACCCAGGATATGTGACGTCACATATCTCTGGGCATGCGTATTCCATCGGTGCTTCCATCGCCATGGGATCAAAGTTTTGATTGGTCGGACATTCAAATTGCTAATTATAAAAATTACCAGTCGTTTTGATATAATGTTCTGGAATGACTTCGGACTTTATTATAACAGAAAGTGAGGAGAATATTCAGAAGACTATTTAAACGAATTACGCAGTCTACGGCTGGATGTGGGTGGATTGAAGGGAGCAGCATACGAGGTGCCCACGAGGACACCGTCTATCGCCCTCACTACGTCGCCGACTCATCAAGTGGCTGCGGTGGCACCAGTGCTAGTTTGCCTGATGCCATCGGGACAAGAGACAACGCTCCTCGAAGCATCGAGTTTCAAAACGCGTACAACGAAGTGAGGGAGAAGTATTCAAGTAGGAAGCTACATGGTGACCTACATTTCTCGACCCAACGTCGGAACGTGAAAACCGAAGACGCGCCTGTGTACACGGTGTTGGCCAAGGATGCAGAATATTGCGAGATAGGACTCGAAATCGTTTCAAGGGAACAGTCTACGGAATATTTGGAGGTAGTGAGCGACTGTTTAATTGTATTTACCTCACTTATGCGTTACGTTCAGGACGAAGGGGTGCAACTTGTGAACAAGCACTATGACAAAGACTAGGCCACCTAGTATAAATATATTATGAGCGGACAGACAGATGTTCGTGCAGAGAATATTAGTGCTATGGACCGTACAACAACAGTTCGTAAACATCGCTAGGCAAGTTACAACGATTCTCGCATCTCTAGCGGGCGTGGTCGAAGTCGTGGGGGACGCACGAGGCGGCCATACCGAGGAAGATTTAATGACGTCAGGACACTCGACCGCGACAGTGACCTTCACACTCAGACATCAGCTGATGATTAACCATAAATAAACGTGTTAAATTCTGAAGGGTGGTGATCCCCCGAAAGTAAAAATTGCAACACAAAAAGAGAAAATTGCAGACTCGGTTTTATTGAGTCTGTTCATGTGCAGTAATATAAAGTGCAACACTGCTCACGCCCCCTAGCACCGGCTTAAGCGGTATTCAATTTTCAGAACAAGAAGTACTGAAATTCATGATCTCGAAGGATCAGAAGGTATAACAACAATGAGAATGAAGTACGGGGCGACGTTTTACGGCCGCCACACAAGCACTTAACACCTGCTGTTGTGAAGATTATAAAGTCTGAAGGGTGGTGATCCCCCGAAAGCAAAAATTGCAACACAAAAAGAGAAAATTTCAGACTCGGTTTTATTGAGTCTGTTCATGAGAGGTAATATAAAGTGCAACACTGCTCACGCCCCCTAGCACCGGCTTAAGCGGTATTCAATTTTCAGAACAAGAAGTACTGAAATTCATGATCTCGAAGGATCAGAAGGTATAACTACACTGAGAATGAAGTACGGGGCGACGTTTTACGGCCGCCACACAAGCACTTAACACATGCTGTTGTGAAGATTATAAATTCTGAAGGGTGGTGATCCCCCGAAAGCAAACATTGCAACACAAAAAGAGAAAAGTGCAGACTCGGTTTTATTGAGTCTGTTCATGAGAGGTAATATAAAGTGCAACACTGCTCACGCCCCCTAGCACCGGCTTAAGCGGTATTCAATTTTCAGAACAAGAAGTACTGAAATTCATGATCTCGAAGGATCAGAAGGTATAACAACCCACATAACGTGTTTGAAGGTTTGATGTTGGAAATCTTAGATATTCTGATATTCTTGTATACTAAAGATGTTCGCAGCCCGTTTGCTTCTGTCAACTTCATTCAAAGTTTTGCATGTATATACCTACATGCACAACACGGTTGATATATGTATATTCATAAATGTTGATTAATAGTTAAATATTACACATGTACTTTTTATTTCACTATACTATGAAATGTGTTGTGTCAAAGACAGTGACAATGACTTTAATGGGCCAGTACAAGGCATTTCTCAATATCCAAATAAGTTGAGAACAGTGACTGACCACCCAGTAGTGTTAGATTGTTGTGCATGATCAACAACCTCTCTGTGACTGAAATTGGTTGCATGACAAGAAACGATTACCAATGATTACTGAAGACCCCCCGCGATTATCAGTGACTTGTCGTTTGACCTTCGTACGAATATCGGCGACAAGAGGTCGCTAGAAATCGTTAACAGGTCATAAATTGTTGTAGGTCTAGTGAGACTGGGCCCTGAGGTTGTTGTACATGATAAACAACCTCTCTACGACTGAAATTGGTCGCACGATTGGAAACGATTACCAACGATTACTGAAGACCACCCGCGATTAACAGTGACTTGTCGTGCGACCTTCGTACGAATATCGGCGACCAGAGGTCGCTAGCAAGCGTAAACATGTCTTAAGGGGATGTAAGGCCAAGTGGGACTGTGCCCTTTTAAATAAGACAATTAAATGTAAGATACACCAACTTTGTGGATTCAGAGTTGAAAACATTGACACAGAGTGCAATCGAGAAAGTTGACTCTACACCATGGTATGTTTCTCTCGTGGTACCCAACAGAGGTAAACTCTGCTTATTTGCTGTCTTAGAGCCGTAAAAGACTCATGTAACCCTCCTAAATTTGTTTATGAGAATACAGACACAGTACTTGATTTGGGTGAAAATCGGGACAAGTTTGTGTCTGTAGATTTACAAAGTGGTTTTCACCACGTTTTAGTTGAAGAAGATGGAAAATACCTAGGGTTTTCATGGCGTGTAGTGTGCTACCAATTGCGGGTTTTGCCTTTTGGCCTGAGTTCGAGCCCATATTATTTTGTAAGATATTTAGACTTGTAGCACAATATTTACGTGAGAGGGGACTCAAGATTGTGATATATGTTGATGGCATTTTATTGGTTACAGCTTCTCAAGACAGAACACAAAAGGTCTCTGCTTTTACAGTGTTTTGCAGAAGTAGGTTATTTTATTAAAAGTACATGTATGAGCCATGCAGGAAACAAATAGACGAAACACACAACCGCCCAAACAGCACCACAACGACAAACAGCAAATGTACATGTATATAAAAGACACAAAGAGACGGACATAACAAACAAACAATAAGTACCGCCTTTGAACGGTTAGTGACAAATGTCACTGGGGTTAAACCGGTTTAAGGGCGCCTAAAAACCTCGAAAAATACTCACTTGCAACTGCAATCAGAATAGGCCTTTATATGTTTTACAATTGATTCTATTGGGGCAGACGGCTGTCCCGTCTTGAAAATAAATAGTGAGAGCATTAGAAAGCTGAGACGGGAACTAAGACGTTTAATAGAACAAGGCCAATGCTCAAAAAGACAATTAGCAAGAATTGCAGGTGATTGTGTGAGTATGTCCAGGGCTATATTACCTTCAAAATTACTTTTAAGAAACATATACAGGTTATTGTCTAACAGCCAGTCGCGGGACGCTACGCTAAAACTAGATAGCGCATCTACACAAGACTTACAATGGTGGATAGGCGCTATAATCGTGGAATGGGCTCGTGCTGAAACCACACAAGGACGCCATTCAGATGGAAACAGATGCATCAGCAACTGGGTGGGCATCATGTGATAATCAGACACTTCATGGTATTCAGACTCAGCCTAACATTCAGGCATCATGTGATAATCAGACACTTCATGATATTCAGACTCAGCCTAACATTTGGTCATCATGTGATAATCAGACACTTCATGATATTCATGACTCATTCTAACATTCAGGCCCCGCGTAATGTTCAGACATTGTGTGACATCCAGACGACACGTGACATTCAAACACAGCCTAATGGTCAAATTGTGCCAAAACCTGACAATATTGATCCACCATATGTGCATATTGCAAACTTTATGTTAAAGAAAGATCTTATAACATCTCGTTTTCAAAAATTCAACGATGACCCAGCAACATATTGTGTTTGGAAGACTTCTTTCCATAATATTATAAAAGAAATTGGTGCCAGTTCTCAAGAAGAAATTGAACTTCTGACAAACTATCTTGGACAAAAATCCTCGAAGCAAGCATTAGAGATAAGAGCTGCAAATTATAGTGATCCAAGTGTCGGGCTAAATGCAGTCATTGTAACAGTATAAAGCATGTATCGGCTATGCATAAGCCACCTAAGGAAAGACGCGAGGTCGGTGAGAGACTCCATGGCGGGGAGCCACCTAAGAAGCATAATGTTACATTGTGTACGGAAGTGTGTGGGGAAGGCTTCAGTGGCCGATCATGTGCAAAGACGGTGTTGGTGAACGTTTTTCCAGATGGAAAATCAGAAAAGTCAATTTGGGTTTATGCGATGCTGGATGACCAGAGCAATTGTACACTAGCCACCAAGGAACTTTTGGATTGTCTCGGCGTAGACGGCGATGAGATCCATTATGAGTTGTCATCATGCTCAGGAATACATCAGTCTTCCGGCAGAAAAGTCCAATCCCTTACAGTACAGTCACCGGATGGATCATACACCAAAGGTAGCCAGACATTATTCTCACCTGGAGACGATAGGTAAATACATACCACCACTAGCTACAGATGCACATATATCTTTGCTGATTGGTGGAGATGTCATCGAAGCACATCAGGTGCAAGAGCAGATTGTGGGACCGCCGGGATCTCCATTTGCACAGAGGCTTGGTTTAGGGTGGGTAATTATCGGAGACGTATGTCTAGGAAAGGTTCACAAACCCAGATCCTCCGAAGTCCACATCAGCACATTCAAAACATACATGGTAGATGCTGAGCGTGCTTCCATTGTCCAGCCTTGTCCGAGTACTATGACGTTAAAAGAGTTAGGCAGTCATGAATCCCTCTTCAGAACGACAAGAGATGATGAAAGAGTAGGGCTCTCCATTGAGGACAGAATCTTTGTAAAGATGATGAACGAAGAAGTGTCGAAAACGGAAGATGGCCATTGGATCGCCCCATTGCCCTTCCGCTCTCCTAGGCGACAGCTCCCAAATAACAGGCAGATGGCTTTGAAGCGTGCATTGATTCTCGATGCCAGTCTAAAGAGAAATGCTGAGAAGAAAGAACATTTTTTGACCTTTATGGATAAAGTGTTGAAGAGCAATGCAGCAGAGGTAGCGCCGAAAATCCCAGATGGAGATGAAGTGTGGTATCTTCCTATTTTTGGGGTGTACCATCCGCACAAGCCCGGTAAAATTAGAGGCGTATTTGACTCGTCGGCATCCTTCAAAGGCGTATCGCTGAACGGGACCCTCTTATCAGGACCAAATTTGACTAATCCTCTTCTTAGTATCCTGCTACGATTCCGTCAGGACCAATATGCTGTAGCAGCCGATATCGAACAGATGTTTTATGCATTTCTAGTAAAACAAGAACACAGAGAGACTACTTACGTTTTTTCTGGTACAGGGACAACAACCCCAATCAGGAGCTAATCGAATACCGAATGAGGGCACGCGTTTTCGGGAACAGTCTATCGCCGGCAGTTGCCAACTACTGTTTGCGCAAAGATGTGAGGGACTTCGTGGAAAGGAACTTCTATGTAGACGATGGATTGAAATCTATACCAACTGCATCTGAAGGTGTGAGTCTTGTGAAAAGAACACAAAATGCTCTACAGGTAGAGAGCAAGGCCAGTCTGCACAAGATGGTCGATCATGAATTCGTTTCCTGAAGAGGATCTTGGGAAAGAAGTCGAGTGTCTCAGTCTCGAGAATGATCCATTGCCTACGCATCAGAGTTTGGGTATGTCTTGGGGTCTGGCTGATGGCACTTTTAGATTCAGTATACAGCTACCAAAGAACCCGGACAACACTGAACAGTATTTACGATCCGCTTGGTTTTGTGGCTCCCATTGTCATACAAGGCAATATTTTGATGAGAGAGGTAGCAAGGGATGCAGACTGGGATGACGAATTAGATCCGCAACTTGTACAGAGGTGGAAGACTTGGACAGACGCGTTACAATCCCTTGATTTACTGACAGTGCCGCGTATGTTTGTCGATCAGTCTTTGACCACCTCACAAGAGCCAGATAGCAAAGCGATATTGGGCTATCTTAACAACAAGACGAGGCGGTTTTACAATTATGTCAGTAACCGCGTACAGAGAATCCTATCTGCAACCAAATCAGAACAGTGGAATTACATTGCAACCGAAGAAAATCCTGCTGACTGTGGAACCAGGGGACTCTGCTCCACAGAGCTGCTGAAGCAGAGATGGCTTACAACACCAAACAGACTGCTGAAGAAAGACAGTAGTAACAAAGAATCCTGCGACGTTCCACTAGTCACACCGGAAGAAGACCAAGAAATCAGAGTCAAGATGTTCAAACCAAGAGTTAAACCCAGCCTATCGGAAAGATTTGAAAGATTCTCAGATTGGAGTAGACTATCGACGGCCATAGGTCTTCTGAAAAAAGCTGCAAGAAGAAAGAAGTCCCATGATCTAGATCTTAGTGAGTCAAGTCTAGTTCTTCGAAAGGACTCTGAAATGACAATTGTTCAAAATGAACAAAGAAAAGCCTATCCAGAAGAAGTTCAGTGCCTTGACGGAAGACAGATCTCTAACAGAAGCTCCATAGCGGCCTTACGCCCTTATGGACCAAGATGGCTTACTGAGAGTTGGTGGACGTCTAAATCAAAGCTGTCTTCCAGTAGAAGAAACCAATCCAGTCATTCTGCCTGCAAAGTGTCACGTCAGTATGCTAGTCGCACGCCAATTTCATGAGAAGTATGGGCATCAGGGTAGACTGTTGACAGAGACGGCGATAAGAAAAGCTGGTTACTGGATTGTTGGTGCAAAACGGCTTGTTTCCAACCTCATACGTGCCTGTGTAAAATGCAAGAAGCTTCGCGGTTCATTAGCTCAGCAGGTCATGGCTGACTTGCCTAGTGACAGGTTAACACCAGGACCGCCTTTCACCATCGTAGGAGTTGACACATTTGTGGCATTCTTTTTACCTGCATGACTACAAGATCTGTGCATATAGATGTTGTCGAGGAGATGAGTAGCTCTTCTTTTATTAATGCCTTACGCCGCTTCATTGCATTACGAGGGGAAGTGAAGCAATTCAGGTCGGACAGAGGCACAAATTGTGTTGGGGCTGTCGAAGGTCTGGGGATCGACGCAGTTAACGTAGAAGATGGACCTGTCGCGAAGTTTCTGTACGGCTCTGGAGTCAAATGGTTGTTCAATTCCCCACACTCATCACACATGGGAGGAGTGTGGGAAAGGATGATTGGCCTTACAAGGAGGATTCTAGATGGCATTCTATTGGACAACCTAAACAAGAATTTGACGCATGAAGTTCTAGTGGCATTTATGGCGGAAGCATGTGCCATCATAAACTCGAGACCGGTAGCTCCCATGTCAACAGATCCTGAGGATCCTGTGATACTCAGCCATCTAGTTTGCTGAACCAGAAGGTGACAAGTGAGCCGATTATGTGCCAAGATGTGAAACTCAAAGATCTCTACAAGGCACACTGGAAGCAAGTGCAGGTGTTATCCAATATGTTCTGGAAAACATGGCGTGAGGAGTACCTGCAAATTACAGAAACGACGAAAGTGGTTCTCAGATCAGCTGAACTTGAAAAACGGTGATGTTATTCTGTTGAAAGACAATTACGTTCCTAGATATGAATGGCGTGTTAGGGTCGTAACTAACGCAATTGAGAATGAAAGTGATGGGAAATTTCGCAAGGCAGAGATCCGCGTTTGTAAAAGTGACGGCAAGTGTTCTACCTATACGCGTCCTGTAACAGAAATGGTGGTTTTGGTAAATGCATAAGCATCATACTCAATGCCTTGTTATGTGACAAATCAGTGTTTTAAACACTTTGCCCACCTTTTTTGTGGGTTGATCTAAGAATTTGTTTTGTTTCCTACATTTCTTCCTTGGGACTTTCTCAAAAGTTTATATCTAGACTGCGAACGTTGTGGGCCTTGATCTAGTTCTACATTTTGTGGGCTCTGATCTGGTTCAAAAATGTTTGCCTTATAGGCAGTGACTAAAGTTTGTCACTCATGTGCAAAGGTTTACAGTATTTCGCGATTCATAAGTGTGGGCAGTGTGTCATTGAAGAATCCATGTGTTAAACTGTTCGTGATTCGCAATAAAGCAATGAGAAAATAATCGATATTGTCGATAAATCAACTTCAACATTGAACAGAACCAAGCTGTATTCATACTGCATCAATCAATGTCATTGATTTAAGCAAAGTCTGAACCCAACTGTGCCTGAATCAGAAAGAATTTTTAAGGGAATTAATTCCATATTTTGTAAACTTATTCTGGGATGATAAAGCATTGGATCCAGTAAGCAGTGCAGACCTTGTCTAACATGACATTGTCAGACTTGCCTTGCACTGATTACTTTCTTCTTTCTAGAATACTGTGCACAAATGGGTCAGCAGTTTTCATTTCTATAATTATGTATATGCATTCATGTATATGTATAAGTATCAGAGAATCAGCATTTATTTTGTAGTATTGTGAAGTTTTGAACTTCTGGTGAGAGTTCTTTTGTACATGTAGGAACAGTTTGGAGTACAGTGTATTTGGCTATACTTTATGAATCTTACCTACCTGTGGTCAGTTTACAGAATGGTTCTGATGAGTGCCCACAGTGGGGTTTGGTGTAATGTTAGAGATGTTTTGTTTTGAAAGACTCTTTGCTGGACCTCTGTTACATTACATGTTGAGTTTGTTTTAGTGATACCTGGGACATCAGACGGGGAGTGTGCTGGATCCACCAGCGTCAGTACTCTCAGTGCTTACATGCCTTCGGTACTGTGACGTACTTATTTTAGCAGAGTTGTCTCCCTTACGTTCTTCTGCGAACATGCCGCTTTTATTGCAATGCGCAATTCTAATTTAGAGTCTCGGGGTCAATCACCATGTAAGTTTAACCCAAACTACCCTTATAAGATGCCTCTTTATCTTTAGATTTTTTAAGAAATCTGTGTTTACATTAAAACTTTGGTCCAGGTTTTTTTATTGCCGAAATGCCTTGAGTCGTGAGTTTTCGTGTAGACCGTTTTCTTCTGGTCTTCGTTGTGTTGGTGCTTTCGCAGTTATTTCAGATCGAATAATGCATTTTATCATGTTTTTGAGCTAGTTATATCAGTTATCAGTGTTATTTGTATTAATATTTGATACACAGCAGTCACGCTACTGCAAGTTAATTCAGAAGAAGAATAAGCTGTTTATGCCCCGTTATGCGGGTCTGCACTGTTTGTTTGCTTTGAGATCCATAAGTTGCTATTGATAGTAAATAGTACATTTTAGTATGTTTAAATGATTGTAGGTCTACTAGCGGTGCCGTAAAACCCAACTCTACTAGCTTATAAGTGGGATGCTGGAGTGTAAAACAAGAGAGATAACTATTCTTCAACCTTTTGGATATTGACAAGAGTTGCCTCCCTTCTGTATACTGTATATTCTCAGTTGTCTAACGTGATTGAAGAGTTATAGTATACAGAAACCTTACATACTAGTTTTGATTACTTTATTGTAGTTTTCACAGACCGCTTTGTTTGCATTTGCAGTCATTTACGGATTCCATGGTTATTGAGACGAATAAAGGCCTTCTTGTTATATTCAACTGTGGTCCGTTATATTTCTGCAGAGCCAAGGGCAGAACATTGAGTCTGTTCATGAGTAGTAATCAAAAGTGCAACACTACTCACGCCCCTAGCACCGACTTAAGCAGTATTCATAACTAATGATCCCGAATGACCAGAAACGCACTGCATGTGGTGACATCACCTTTATCCTTTACTGATTATTTTGTATCGGTACTTTATTACAATAATACAGTGCTCCCTCCCTACAACGACCCTCTCAAATAACGATTCCTCCTTACAACAACGCATGTCACTGTTTCCGAAACAACAATGGTCCAGAAACAATTTTTTCCATCGTAGCCTCAATTAAATCCTATGTTGTGACCACTCTTTAGAATCGTCACTTTGTGACGATTCTAAAGAGTGGTCACAACATAGGGTTTGATAGAGGCATCATGGTTTTAGTTCTCGAAATAACCTTATCGGGGAATCTGCAAACAAGCTAAATATGTTTGATTTTCCCTCCCTATAACAACTCCCTCTGAGCAACACGTACAATCTTCGTATCCCAAAGGGTGTCGTTGTAGAGAGGGAGCACTGTATTAATAAACTCTGTGCCATTGTTGCACTAAATCTTTCAATATGTACATTATTAAACAAAAATTATAGCACTGCCCCTCAACTTTCAACTATTTGTTTTCGGAGCAGCAAAAAACATGATCATGCTTAGATTTGTTTAAAATAATTTCTATATATCTCCTAAACTATACTGTTTCCTATAAGGTCAAACGGATTTTGAACACATATGGTAGGATTTTTTTCTTAGGTGATACTCTATCAAAAGAATCTAATTTAAGCTTGCTGTGCTAGAAATATACTGGAGCTAAACGTAGATTTAGAAAATGGTTTCTTTAAATGACGATCTACTAAACGGCTGAAAATATATATAAATACGTTACAATTGCAGTAGCTTTATTTCATTCCGTATGCAAATTGTATTCGTATAGAATGTAGTTATTAATTGAACCTTCCTTAGAAATCGATCCATTATTGATAAAATATGTGTCCGTGACAGCAACTACTCTTGTGAGCCAGTTAACATCTCGTTATAATCCAAACTGATTGTTACATACCCATATATTAGCATGCTGTATAATTGGCTGTGAGTATTGCTATGAACGCTGTATGAGCGCAATTCAGTGTGCTTCTAGTGTTCCAGTTCGTCAATTTCACATTTCCCGCTCGACTTCTATTTTTGCATTTAGAATAAAATATCAGCACAGAATTGCAGTACATGTCAAAGTTCTAAACGCGCTGATAGTCGATAGTCTGCCAACTACTGGATGACTTGTACCTCGCAAAGTGTTAAACCGTTGATATTGGGCTCCAACTCGATTTTCAGGAATCTGCCGTACATTACCCGAGTACAGTTGACGCCAATTGGGTTGTCAAACGGGGAGGCTGGCGGCCCTGGGTAATAACCACAGACGCTGCTCTCGTCGTTCAGTGAAGTTACACTGTTAGCTACTCTCAATGTCAATCCTTGCAAACGGTGAAAAACTGAAACAAAATTTACCTTTAGCGAACTACCATAACGTTTTTAAAAGCAAAAAACATCGAATCACTCATTAGGATCCAATCTGTTTGACATTCCGAAATAACACCCCAGTATCAGAGAAGCAGTATGATTAAGGTTAAATACAGCTTAATATAACAAGCAAGCATTTTCAAAGCAATCCATCGTCAGCTACGGAGACTGCTCAAATCATTTCTTTACTCCAGACAAATGACCTGACAAACATAAGAGCCGTGTGCGGCGCCAACGCACGTCTGGTTTGGTGCATGTCCAGCTAAATTAAACATTTTTGAAAAATAAAGCGCCATAACTCCAAACTTTTGAAATCAAGCGTTATGGTTCTTATGTAGGGGCCTTCCCCTCAATGAGATGACCTATGAAGTGTCATGTTGATACCTCTTATACTTTTCGATTAATGAGCTGTATTAACGTTTTTGCACGCCGACGACGACCACGCCTACGACCCAGTGATCACTATAGCTCGACATTTCTTCGAAACAGACGAGCTAATGAAACGAAGGTTAAGAGAAGGTTGTTAGAGACCCATAAGTAGTATGTGACACTCTGGCTCTCTAGGATGCACCCGCATAAGAAACTGTGAAATATATACTCAAGGGCGTGTGGACATATACGGATTTTGACAAAAACCGAGGTCACGGTCAATGCTACAGTCACTAAAGCAGTATGTGACATTTTCCCGATTCAAGATGCACCCTCGCAATAAGTATCCAAAACCTATCCAAAAGGGTTGAGTACTTATCATCCGGAAAATAATTTTGTTAATGAATCTGAGGTCACGGTTTAGGTTAAAGAGAGTCGTTTCCTTCCAAAGATGCACTAACACAATTACGTTGGAAATTCTTACTCAAGGGGTTAAGGATATATCATCCAGACAATTGTTTACTAAAACAGATGTCACAATAACACCAAGGTAATACGCCACCCCTTTCCGATGATGCACACTATCAGGAGCTGAGGATTTATAATTGGGGCACATTTTTGCTAAAACTAAAGTCAGGGTACCAGACACCAAAAGCGACATTCCACTTTCCATTGTTGCATCCGAAAATAAAGTTTAACTAGCCTAACCGAAGTGGCCTAACCGAAGTGGTTGAGGAGATATTTCCGTCCAGAAGGTCGGACGGAGTGCACACCAATAGCCCTGCCCCGATGACTTAATAAATACTAACATAGCGTTATAGTAGTATGCAGTAGAGTCCTATTAAATTTGAAACAATAGTGTTTGTGAAACACTTATGCCCCCAGCTTTTGATCCTGAAGGATGACATTGACCTTTGACCTATGGACCAGGGCGTTTAATGTGACACATCCTCTGTGTGTGGTGTACATTTGTGCCAGGTTATTTCAGATATAAAAGTTATAGAAGGGACACGAAACTTGGGACGGACGGGTGGAAGGACAGACGGACAATGCGATTACTATATGCCCACCTGTCACGGGGCATAACATGTCATAAAATGCAGATCATTACATAATATAAATAGATCGGCTGCATTAGTATGTCACATGAGCTAAATGTTTTTAAAAGACAGCGTCTCCCAAACAACATGACTGGAATGAACATTACCAAACTTCAAGATTTAAATGAACAAGTCCTAAATCACAGAATTCTATTTGGCAACATTCCACAGAAATTATTTCCATGAGGTTCTCTATTAATATAATATAAATGTTACCAGTTCCCTGGATAAGAAGGTCACAATATTTAATGATTATAACTGACAATTTCTTCTAAATGAAAAAGTAGTAAAGTCAAGCAGGAAAAGCCACACACAAAACACCACCATCACCAAAACACCGACAGAAAGTAATATAGCAATTTATACACATACCCACACATACAAAAACGACAGCAACCAATCACACACTTACACACACACGAGAAGATAACAGAAAATACCAACACATTCTGAAGGGTGGTGATCCCCCGAAAGCAAAAATTGCAACACAAAAAGAGAAAATTGCAGACTCGGTTTTATTGAGACTGTTCATGAGCAGTAATTGAATGTGCAACACTGCTCACGCCCCCTAGCACCGGCTTAAGAGGTATTCAATTTTCAGAACAAGAAGTACTGAAATTCATGATCTCGAAGGATCAGAAAGTATAACAACACTGAGAATGAAGTACGGGCGACGTTTTAACACACAAGCACCAGAAACAAACATGAACAAACGCACACACACAAAGACACAAGACAAACAAAAGTAAGGGACCACACAATGGGATTTCACCCAAACATAGATCGTCTGTATGAATATGTCAAAGGCGTTTAATATATAATAATTTAACAATTTCTTTAAAAGACAAATTCTGTTAAAGTGCTAAGAGTTCGATCAAACTTCATCGGAATGATCTTCTGAGTCATAGACAGTAGAATCCCTCGGAGGCGGTCACTTAATGAATAAACATAGCTGTCTTCATAGACAGGTGGTTGCTAAATGCAGGACGAAAGTTATGCAAAAACTCTGCATAACTTTCGTCCTGCATTAGGCTACTACATGCTTCTGCCACTCTGGAATATGCCCCTTTTTGCTGGTCGCATTAGAGGGGATTTGCTTATATGGATCTAGTACACAAATAGATAATCGGAGCAACAGCATATATTAGAATCGATTGCCTCAACATAATATTCTCTTAAACCACCACGGATTTTACAGAAACAGCCGCCCGATCAGCAACACAAAACAGCAAAATGTACATAACTATCGAAAACATAACGAGACGCACAAACAAATAAACACACATTAGGGGAAGATGGAAGTACCGCCTTAGAACGGTCAGCATCGTGACAGGACAGTACATCAAATGTACATGCCCATCAAAACAAATGAGATACGCAATGACAAAACAAATAATAGGAAAAGGAAGGAAGTAGCGATTTGGAACGGTCAGTGACAATTGTAACTGGGGATTCAAACCGGTTTAGGGGTGCCCAACCTCACACTCATTCCATCCCCACCCTAACAGACAGTGTAAATAAACGTATCCCCTCTCAGACTATTCTACAACAAACGCGATGGCAAATACAGTGGTTACGTGCATGTAAAACGAAAACATTTTAGTGAAACAAACCGTATTAACCAAACGCTAATGTACGCAATGATTGACTTGCAAACAGATGAACATGTGATATAAATAATTGATAACTTCGCCTATTCACTAGATGAGCGATACGGTGCTATAATGACCCTGTTGATTTACTATCATATTTTAGTTTTTGTCCATTTATTCTGGACATTAGAATATTCCAATAACAATGCTCATTCTACGAATGAAACTGTACTTAATTATTTATTACTGAGAAATTTTCTACAGGTTTAATCATCTCGCTACAAGCCTCGACTGCTTTTGATATTGTGAACTCAGCTCTTTTACAGTTGCTAATCACGCTGCTTTCTTTTCATGTACGCCTACAGGAAATACGTCGGATATTTGTTATCGTTATCCCTTTACTCGTTATCTTATTTTCATCATACCTTTTATTACTATTCTAGTTACTTTGTATTCAGTTCAATAAATTAATACACTAGTGATAGATGGATCCAGTTTGTTTCACTTAAATGTTGTTTTTCATATAATACACCATTTCATTATATACCTGTCAGTTTCCGCAGTAAAATACGATGGTATTCGATCATGCAATACAACCTCTCAGATAAATTTTCCGTATGGCACGAGCGTACAATACAATATTCATATTTGTTAATCAATGCGCCATTCATGAATGGATTATGTTTTCTGTTTCTGAATAAAAGTAGTTAGAATATTGATGTTATTTTATTAAAACATGTATAACTAAATGGAATATTATACGAAGTGACGGTATGAAAGGTTTATCACATTCGTGGTTGTTTGTCATGCTATTCTCACGGAATACTACGGCCAAACAACCGCTCATGTGATACAACCCTTCTTATCGGCACTGGGTGTAATATTCCCTATGTATTTGCCATCGCGATTGTTGTAGATAAGTCGGATATTTACACTGTGTTTGGGGATTGAATAAGTGTGAGGTTGGGCGTCCCTAAATCGGTTTAAACCCCCAAGTTACAATTGTCACTTACCGTTCCAAATCCCTACTTTCTTCATTTCCCTATTGTTTGTTTTGTCATTGCATATATTTTTGTTTTGATAGACATGTACATTTGATGTACTGCCTTGTCACGGTGCTGTTCGGACGGCTGTA
Organism: Azorinus chamasolen; assembly: GCA_963576725.1. NCBI lineage: Eukaryota > Metazoa > Mollusca > Bivalvia > Cardiida > Solecurtidae > Azorinus > Azorinus chamasolen. The sequence continues at coordinate 39,703,716 of OY755241.1, read as the reverse complement.
TTTGTATGAAGTGTTCCCTTCATGACTCATACAAAAAATAACAAAAAGGATGATTATACCTTGATCCATACTGTTTGCAAATTCTCCCACATCAAATAAACCATGCTTATTATACATGAGACATCGAACCTGACGTCATCTCGGATGTAATGTATTCCTGCACTACGGTATGTGTATTGGAGACATGTATGCCACAAACTCATGTGGTACCTCATCTGTTACGTAAAGTCAAACAAAGTGACATACTTTTTCAAATGTCTATGCTTGACAGAGTCGATGTCCTTACTGTAACGTATAGAGCTGCAGTGTGGGATATTTATGGAGACATCTAGTTAGAGTCTCATTTGAAATGTTTATGCCAACACTATGACGTGTTTATGGGAGACACCTGTTAGGCACTAAATGAAGGGATTATCTGTAATATAGTCCTAAAGTTGTACATGTTTATGGGATACATCTGGACACTAGCACAACGTCTAATATATAAATTCTGAAAATGGGTGATCCTTCGACAGCAAAAGTAGAACTGCAAAAAGAAAATTGCAGACTCGGTTTTATTGAGTCTGTTCATGAGCAGTGATTAAAATGTAACGCTACTCACACCCATAGCAGCGGCCTAAGCAGTATTCAATTTTCAAAACTAATAACATCAAAACTAATGATCCCGAAGGACCAGAAAATATATCAACACTGAGAATGAAGTACGGGGCGACTTTATAAGTGTTTTTTATTGTTGCATTTGAGCTAAAAACAATTCAGAAAAAAATCGTATCTTTTCAGGCAACAAATTATACAGTTTGGGTAATGTTTTAGTAAATAACACCTTTTAACTGTTATAGTATGGAATAGCGGGTCGGGACATACCATTTGCTAAACTGTCATTTGCCAAATGACATTACGGACGTGTTCTTCTCGCTTACAGATGTACATAAATTGGGTATATTATTGTTTTGCTACGGATAGAAAACATATTGTAGAATGAAGCCAAGCACTCTTCAAAGAAAATAAACTAGAATTAGTGGCAATATGGCAATTAGCAATTGGCATTTGGCAAATTGGCATTAAGCAACTGGCAAATTAGTAATTGGCATTTAGTAAATGGCATGGTCCGATCCGCATTACATGCGGTACCGACGAGGATCTTACTTCTATGAAATGTCTAGATAATATCATTCATAAAGAACAAACATATTGTGGAATGAAGTCCGGCGATCTGGATCCCGAACAGGCAATGCGGTGGCGGTACTTGATCAACTAAACTGGCAAATTAGCAATTGGCATTTAGCAATTAGCAAAAAAGCAATTAGCATTTAGCAACTGACAAAGTAGCAATTGGCATGTCCCGACCCGCATTCCATAGTTATATGGATTGTTTTGTCAATTTAGTGTTATTATAGACATAACATAAGTAAAGCTTGTAAATATTGATTTGTATTCTTATATTTTAATTTTAACCCCACGTATATTATTTAAGAAGGCCTAAAACATGCATGTTGAGGAGGGCTACGGTATACATTTCAAGTGAGTATGAACTTATGCAGATATTTCCACAAAGATCTTATTGAAATTTCATTTGGGCACGTATACCCTTAAAGTATTGAACTAGCAGGTTGCAATTACATGTGTATATTTGCTTTTGTTCTATTTTGTTTGTTCATCCTATATTCCAGGATACTACGTACCCACCTCCTAGACGGGAAGATCAGTGACGATTTTTCAAATCGTGAAATTTCTTGCTTGGTTGCCAGGGCAACTATTTTTGTTTAGTTTTATAGATGAAATATTACTGAATCAAATGATAACATCAAAACTGAAATTATCATATGTATATACACGTATATATATATATATATGCTAAACACACTTTATGTTTATTTCTTATGGACGTACAAAGTGACACGGGTATTAGGTGTTTCTGTGTTAAACGCTTACTCAATGGCATGTGTAATGTATAGGTCTATAATGGAATATACCTATGCTAAAGACTGTGTCAAAATCTTATCTATAATACATTCTGAAGAGAGGTGATCCCCCGAAAGCAAAAATTGCAACACAAAAGAGAAAATTGCAGACTCAGTTTTATTGAGTCTGTTCATGAGCAGTAATTGAAAGTGCAACACTGCTCACGCCCCCTAGCACCGGCTTAAGCGGTATTCAATTTTCAAAACAAGACGTACTGAAATTCATGATCTCGAAGGTATAACAACACTGAGAATGAGGTACGGGGCGACGTTTTACGGCCGCCACAAAAGCACTTAACACCTGCTGTTGTGAAGATAATAAATTCTGAAGGGAGGTGATCCCCCGAAAGCAAAAATTGCAACACAAAAAGAGAAAATTGCAGACTCGGTTTTATTGAATCTGTTCATCTAATTCTACAATGTGCCACGTTTACGGGACATGTCAAACACCGATTCAATGTCTAAATTGTAATGTCAGAAGTCTACATTCTGTAATGCTTACGGGATTCACGGTAGATACTTATTCTAGACATCGAGTCTGCTTTTCGCCAGTAATACATATGTCTATAATTTCACATGCATGTTTCACACTGATGAAAATATTTAACATGTTTATAGTAGTAATTCATTTAAATGCTCATAAATAGACGCAATAAAATTGAGATTGCAATTTTCTCTTGTGTACAGCCACGGGATGCCATGTCTGGACTGTATAGTGGATGTGTCAATGACTTTATTCCTAGAACATTAAGCCGCCTATCCGTCCCTGCGTGTGTTGTAGAATTGTCAAAATCAACAAAATTAATGCCACAAAACCTAAACTTATTCATGTAATCCAGAATAGACGATAATTTATACATATGACGCAATTTATTGGAATACTTCATTAAAAGGTTTCGATCCTTTGTATAACTCGTTCAATGTGTGCAAGTGGACATTGAGTAAGCATACCATCATACAAAACACCATGCTTCTTTTCAGATATCTGAAACCACCGATGCGTCTCACAGTAATTGGCAAACAAGTGACATATTTGAGGAATACATGTATGCTAGACGCTCACATGTCAGATATAACCTTATGCGTATGCTGGATATCCATGTTAGTCAAGGTTTTGTCACTAATTTATATGCCAACAATTATGACACGTTTATAGGGTGTTTCTATGCCTGACACCGAGCAAGTGTCTTATCTGTAATATCTAGGCCTACACTGTTGCATTTTCTTGGATATAATGAACATTCGAAATGACTATCTTGGCAACAATGTAACTCAGTGCGTTATAACAAATATTGTACACCTACAAACTGTTTCGATTCGGTTCCACAAAATAACAGCAGAAACAAAGAAGGGCAACAATGTAACTCAGTGAGTTATAACAAATCTTGTACACCTACAAAGCGTTTCGATTCGGTTCCACAAAATAACAGCAGAAATGGAGAAGTCCCTTTGAAAGTCGACCATCCACCAGGCATCGCCAGTATCGGTCGTGTGGGCACAAGAACCACCTGGACCACCTGACCAATAACCATTGGTAATGCCATCTATAGCAAGCTCAGCCACTGCATCCATTCCACATACCGGTGGCTTGCAGGTAGTACTCTGTGTTGTGACAGCATTCGATAGTAGGTTGACATCTAAAAATTAAGATAATTCATTATTTGTCGGAAAGAGAAATTGGAAGCGGTACCTCGTAATTGTAAATTACCTAAACACATCGGTGTTGAGTTACAAATTTGACATTCTTGACGGTGAATTGTTTATACCATGCCCATCGTAACGACAGTAAAACCAAAATCGACCGAACCAATTTGTAAAACATCCATATTGCTATCACTCTGTCGGTACCCTAGTACCACAAGTACTCTAATCTAATCCTGCTGAAACAAACAAAAGTGTCTGCTGAAACTTACATCTGATACGATCCAGCTTTTGACAGTTTCGCACGGTTTGAATCCTAATGAGATTCAGATTTGATCTATGATTCATCTGGACCCACTCTAACCTCTAGTTATTATCATTTTTCTTCTAAATCTTATGCTTGTGTCATGAACTTATCAGACACAATTGTAGGTTATTGCTTGTATGCAGATGTGCATGCCACTTTTTTAAAATTTCAATAGTAATTAAATTGTGGAGTCTAATGTAGACAAACTTTAGATATTGTTGATTTGCTGAAAGTTGGTAATAGGGATAATTTGTAGGTTACCATGGTAACTGAATGGTTTGTTGTCAAACTTGGATGTCTTAAAGCAGGAAATTATTAATACCAAGTCATACATTTCAGTTACTACTGACGAAAAGACTATCGTTTCAGACCATGTCAAAAAGTGTGAACAACTTGAAACCGATATTAAAATTACACAACATAAACTTCCTACCATGTATTGGTTACCAAAACTACATAAAAAATATAAAGCGCGTTTCATTGCAAATTCTAGTTCATATACAACTACTAAATTTTCTATACTTTTGACTTCTTGTTTAAAATTCTACTGCGATAAGACTTATGAAAATTCTGGAATAAATCTCTTCTGGTCTATTAAGAGCTCTTCAGAAGTCTTAAACAAACTTAAGAACAAATGGTATCTTGCATCCACTGTAAAAGTACAAAAATGAGTCATGCAGGAAACACCACATACAGAACAAACACTCGCCCGAACAGCAACACAAGGAAACAGCAAATGTACATAGGTAGAAAAAACAACAAGAGACGCACAAAGACAAAACAAACATACAATAGGAGGAAGATGGAAGTACCGCCTTGGAACGGTCAGTGACAAAAGTCATCGGGGGTTTAAACCGGTTTATGGGCGCCCAACCTCACCCTTATTCAAAACGCACGTTCGATTTTTCTACCCTGCACACTACTCTTCCTCATATTTTAATTAAGGATAAGCTTACTAACTTAATCCAGAAAGTATTTGCCCGGGAAAACATCATTCCTGGCATGTAATGCTGAAAAAGCTTTCTTTACTGACAAGCAAATGAAATATTACACCAATTGGACTTGCTCAGAAGTTTGCGAATCACTAACCTTTCTTTTGGATAACATGTTTGTACGTTATGGAAATGCCATATACCGCCAGGTAATTGGTATTCCTGTGGGTACGAATTGTGCACCACTTGTCGCAGATTTGTTTCTGTACTGCTATGAGAGAGATTTCATGTTGCGTTTGAATCCTCAATCACAAGATGTTATAAAAGCCTTAAATGAAACTTGTCGATATTTTTAACTTTTGATGCTCTGATTCCTAAAATTTATCCTAAAGAACTCAAATTGAATAAAGCTAACCCGTCCGACAATTATGCAGCGTTTCTTGATCTCGACCTTAAAATTGATAATGGAATGATCTCTTCTAAAATATATGACAAAAGAGATGATTTTGATTTTAATATTGTAAATTTTCCTCATCTTGACGGGGATGTTCCCCGTGCTCCATCTTACGGGGTTTATATATCTCAACTTATTCGTTTTGCTAGAGCTTGTTCATCTGTTGACGATTTTAACAGTCGAAATTTCATTTTCACTGAAATACTGCTTAAGCAAGGATATAGATACCATAAACTAAGAAAAACTTTCTCTAAATGTTACTATCGAAATATCTCGCTTATTGGTAAGTACCAATGTGATCTCAAGTCGCTTCTGCGACACAGTATTTCACATCCTGAATTTTATGGTGACGTGATTTACAAACTTCGTAAAATTATTGGACATACCCATTTTCTCACTTTGTTCATTAAATATGTTAAAAAAATCATTAAAACGGGATATGATCCTGTAGTACTACAACATACTGCATGTTTGGTTGTGAACCCTTTTACAGTTGGCAATCACGCTGGCCTCTTTGCATGTACGCCGACAAGAAAGGTTAAGTACTCTATGAAGGCGACCTCTTAAATCCAGAAACGGAAGGAGAACGTCGGATATTTTTATGTTTATGTTTTTGTACTGCTATGAGAGAGATTTCAACCTCTTTGCATGTACGCCGACAAGAAAGGTTTAGTACTCTATGAAGGCGACCTCTTAAATCCAGAAACGGAAGGAGAACGTCGGATATTTTTATGTTTATGTTTTTGTACTGCTATGAGAGAGATTTCATGTTACGTTTGAATCGACAATCACAAGATGTTATAAAAGAGTATTCAATGAAACTTCTCGATATTTGGATGATATTTGAAAGAACTCAAATTGAATAAAGCTAACCCTTCCGACACATATGCAGCTTTTCCTGATCTAGACCTTAAAATTGACAATGGAGTGATTTCTTCTAAAATATGACAAAGAGATGATTTTGATTTTAATATTGTAAATTTCCCTCATGTTGATGGAGATTCTCCCCGTGTCCAATATTACGGGGTTTATAATGTTCTGGTTTCCTGGCAGTGAGAGCGTTAGCGAGGTCTATACAAACCTTTAATCCAGTATTCAAAAAGGCAATTCCGTGTTATTCTGAAGTAACCATCAAAATATCAGGAATTTAAAATCAGTATATAGTAATTAGTAAAACGCTTCATTCAGATTCAGGGATAATTCCCATTTCCCCGAATTTCAGTATGACTTGGTAGCCAGCAGAAAACAATATTATGTGAGACATATGATGGTATTTAAGACAAACTTGTGGAATTAAAAACTTGCGCATACTTTAGTTGTCCAGCTGTTGAAGAACAGAGTGAGTCTAAAACACTACGCATCTTTTCAAATTGTGCATCAATATGAAACGATGGGCAATGTCAGTTGCTTGAATTCCATCTAAAATACGAAGACTAGCAAGGCAGTCATTTGATGTGCGAAAGTTACTTACAATCAACTTCTTTTCATTTTTAGAACTATTCGTATATATAGTATGATAATATGGTTAGAAGTCTGGGATTTGAATTCTTATAATTCAACTCTAATGCCTTTATAAAAGACTTTCTGCTTGAATGTCAGATGTACCAACTGCAGACAAATTTTAAGTATGAAAAAAGGACAATAACTTCTAGATAATGCAAAAGAGAGTAATGCTTCTTGTGCACTGCACTTCTCATCTAGATCAATCTACCTATGAAGTTTTATGTTGATACCTATTATACTTTTTGTGTTATGGTCCGGACAAATTTAATTTAAAAGTATGAAAAATAGCAAATGACAATAACTCCTGAATTATGCAAACGAGAGTGATGGTTCTTGTGCACCGCACCTTTCCTCATCGAGATCAAACTACCTATGAAGTATCATGTTGATATCTACTACAGTTTTTGTGGTATTCTCCGTACAATGTTCGGACAGACGGACTGACAAACGACAAAGGACAATATGCTCCTCAGCACCGTTGTCGGGGAGCATAAAAATAAGTTGTACAATACCGGGTAGTCCACGACTCGATGTTTGGAACAGTATGTTACATAACAGTATCCATTCTCAGACCCGCCTCGTGAATTGCCGATCTGAGACGGAGACCGGTATGTCTTAAGCTGTGGCCCCAACCAACAATACTTGCAAGTGCGTGCAGTCTACTTGCAAAACCGTTGGCAATATGTGGTGATCCGTAGTGGGTATCGGATACATACAGATTTGGAAGCAAGCAGACTCTCCGTAGCACGTTCATTGCATGAGGAACTTTCGCTGCGTTCGGGCTACGGATTCACTCCAGTATGTGTTATGCACATGCCTTCTACGGCCTTGCTCTACTGACGGCGCACTTACATGTGCGTGCTTTGCACGTGATAAGTGTGTGATCTGTTCTTACTTGGCACTTCCCGAATGCCCCAGTCCTATGGGTACATAGAACTCATATGTACCGTACCGAGTAAGCACGTGTAAGTAGTTATAACGCACATTGTGCGCAATTTTTGTGACAACACACCTTGGGCCTTGGTGATTCGAGGGGTCACTCGGATAAGGTGTTGGCAAAAAGTTTTGGGGTCAATTATGATTCACCCTCTAGTTATTGGAACAGCGTTTCGTACTGCACGAGAAGCCGCCTCTTCTAGATATATGGATTAACCCTCCATCTCCTGTGTCGGCGTCCCTGTTGCATCTCCCTCGCACTTATCAAGGCAAATACTACCATATCAGACCACTAGTGTAGCGTATGATGTACATAACCGCTCACAGCCAGATGTGACATGCGTCCCACGTACTTACACCTTGCCCCACTGGGCATTTGATTTTTTGTCGAATGTAGAAACGTGGTGCGTCTGTTTCTGCCAAAAGACTCTAGTGGTGATGTTTTGTAAGCATCAAGTCAAAATCGAAGTTGAATGGAGTTAATTATCTTCAGGTACAATTTTCTAGCCGATCCATATACCATGCAGCCAAAGTCAAGTTTTAAGCGGATTAAAGATCAGAATCGACCCACTACAATAAACTATCAAATGGACTATTTCACAATTTAAACGGTGATTATTAAGAGATTTTCAAAAACAAATTAAAAGTATCATGACACATTGTAGACCCTGATGAGAGGCTTCCTCCAGTGACTCTCCCTCTTCTGTTTGTTAAGGATATTAATGACTCTGATAGTGAAAGGGTGCGATACATTAACTAGCCCTGAACTGAGTTACTTTGGAGGTAGTTCTGTATATATTTCCCCAAGAGTCCTTCCTACCTTGCAGTGGATCTGGGGCTGAATTTTCACAGGGGATGTTATTTGTTTATTTGACGGAGATTATCCCCTCGGCCAAGATCTAAAATGAGGACAGGTTGGTGGTTTTGATCCAATGCGATGCTTTGCAGGGAATGAGATTAGTTTTTACTTTTTATGTATTCATGCAGCTGTACATTTTTTATATCTGTGCAATTCATTAATTAATGCGCATTAATCCATGCTGAAAAAGCTGATTTACTCAAATATCCACTGATTCGGCTAATCCTAGAAATAATGACCGAATTCTAAACATCTTTGATCCTGGTAAGACACAGTTACTGGGCTTGTCGTCCAGATCCAATTAGCTTATAAATCCTAGTCAAGGCACGCTTAGCAGGAGTGTACATACACATAGAATGCAGACTAACCTTTGAGGTCCGTGAAATATGAAGTCCACCCGGATGCAGCTGTCAACGCAAATGTGTCATGTTCATCCACATGCATCAGTTCACATGTTTCCGTATCTAAAACGCAAAAGTGGCTGTCTAGATCAACAATGTAACACGATATGAGCTAATATATTATCAAATGTTCAAACAGGTTGCGTCCTAATGGTCATTGAATAATTGGGAGTCTGTAAAAAGAAACCCTAATAGTAAATGAATAAGTTACATACAAAACAAAAAGTAAATCAAATTGTCCATTTAAATTAGGTATGACTAGTGTCATTTCTCGTAGGTTTCTAATTCAGAACAATGCATAAAATTGGCTAAAAATGCGTGTATGAATCATGCAGGAAACACTACATACAGAACATATAGCCACCTAAACATCACCATGACAAGCAGGTACAATGTACATGTCTATAAAAACAAAAAGAGATGCACAAAGACAAAGCAAACAAATAAGGAGACGATGGAAGCACCGTTTTGGAACGGTCAGTGATAATTGTCACTTGGGATTTATACCTGTTTAAGGGCACCCAACCCCACACTTATTCCATCCCCATCCTAAAGGAGGAACTGTAAACAAACTAGGTTTTTGTCACAAAAACGGATGTCTCCCCTCTAATAAAACAATATGTAAAGGGAAATCACTAAAATGTTATGGACCTGGGGCCGTATTCCAGTAGCATCTTAAGTTATCACTTAAGATAAGAAAAATCTTATTATTTTTTCCTTAGCTAAGATAAAAAAATTCTTAAAAGTACAAAAATGAGTCATGCAGGAAACACCACATACAGAACAAACACTCGCCCGAACAGCAACACAAGGAAACAGCAAATGTACATAGGTAGAAAAAACAACAAGAGACGCACAAAGACAAAACAAACATACAATAGGAGGAAGATGGAAGTACCGCCTTGGAACGGTCAGTGACAAAAGTCACCGGGGGTTTAAACCGGTTTATGGGCGCCCAACCTCACCCTTATTCCATCCCCATCCTAAAAGACAAACAGTGTAAATAAACGTATCCCCTCTCCGACTAATCTACAACAACCGCGACAGCAAATACAGTGGTAAAGTGCATGTATAACAAAATAACATTTAATTGAACATACTGTATCCACCTATCGCTAGTGTACTCAATGATTGAGCTGCAAACTGAGTAACTGTAGAAAAGTAATAAAGGGTACGACAAAAATGAAATAGTACAGATATCCGACGTTCTCCTTCCATTTCTGGATTTAAGAGGTCGCCTTCATAGAGTACTAAACCTTTCTTGTCGGCGTACATGCAAAGAGGCCAGCGTGATTGCCAACTGTAATAGGGTTCACAACCAAACATGCAGTATGTTGTAGTAATACAGGATCATATCCCTTTTTAATGAATTGTTTTATATATTTGATGAACAAAGTGAGAAAATGGGTATGTCCAATAATTTTACGAAGTTTGTAAATCACATCACCATAAAATTCAGGATGTGAAATACCGTGTCGCAAAAGTACCTTGAGATTACATTTGTACTTGCCAATAAGCGAGAGATTTCGATAGTAAAATTTAGAGAAAGTTTTTCTTAGTTTATGGTATCTATATCCTTGTTTAAGCAGTTTTTCAGTTAAAATGAGATTTCGACTGTTAAAATCGTCAATAGATGAACAAGCTCTAGCAAAAAACGAATAAGTTGAGATATATAAACCCCGTAAGATGGAGCACGGGGAACATCCCCATCAAGATGAGGAAAATTTACAATATTAAAATCAAAATCATCTCTTTTGTCATATATTTTAGAAGAAATCATTCCATTATTAATTTTAAGGTCTAGGTCAAGAAACGCTGCATAATTGTCGGACGGGTTAGCTTTATTCAATTTGAGTTCTTTAGGATAAATTGTAGGAATCAGAGCATCAAAGAAAGGGTTATCTAAGTTAAAAATATCCAAATATCGACAAGTTTCATTGAAGGCTTTTATAACATCTTCTTGTGATTGAGGATTCAAACTCAACATGAAATCTCTCTCATAGCAGTACAAAAACAAATCTGCGACAAGTGGTGCACAATTCGTACCCATGGGAATACCAATTACCTGACGGTATATAGCATTCCCATAACGTACAAATATGTTATCCAAAAGAAAGGTTAGTGCTTCGCAAACTTCTGAGCAAGTCCAATTGGTGTAATATTTCATTTGCTCGTCAGTAAAGAAAGCTTTTTCAGCATTACATGCCAAGAATGATGTTTTTTCTCGGGCAAATACTTTCTGGATCAAGTTAGTAAGCTTATCCTTAATTAAGATATGAGGAAGAGTTGTGTACAGAGTAGAAAAATCGTACGTGCTTACAGTGGATGCAAGATACCTTTTGTTCTTAAGTTTGTTTAAGACTTCTGAAGAGTTCTTAATAGACCAGAAGAGATTTATTCCAGAATTTTCATAAAGTTAGGTTTGTATTCCAAAAGCTTCTTAAGAATATCTTAGCTAAGAAAATTCTTAAACTTAAAAAAATCACTTAAGAATTTTCTTATCCGGTTGTCAAGTGAATCAGGTTTTCCCTGTTCCAAAAATAGCAACGGAAGTAGGAACTTTCATGCGTACGCATATGGCGGCTGTTTAACTAAACTTCATAATTTCCGATGTTTGTAGGCTAAAGAAATTCTTTTACGAAGTTCGTGCGATTTAAAGCTACGAGCGTTTCACTAAAACGTTCCTACGAAAGTGTCTTACGATCTTCGCAGGTACAAAATTCGTAACTTCTCTACACAACTGATGTAGATCTATAGCAATGTACGTAATGTCGCAGTAGCGGGCGTGGCTGCATATTCACCGTGTAATATTTCCCATTGAAACGTTTATTTCTCACTGGATTTTTTACTACTCGGCGGTACCGATTTCAGTCACGGAAATATTTATGAATGGTGTCTAAAATTGTTTAAGAACATTGACACTGATAAATAAGCAGTTATCCCGTGACGCAAGTTACATTTGATCATTACACATAGTTCACACGTTATTTCACCGACTGACTGACCGACATGTGCAAAGCAATAAACCCACATCTTTTCAAAAGGGGGTTATTATAAAGCAGATAGCTGCAAGCAGCTTGTATAGAGCCCTTATGTAGACTATTTTCAACATATCTAATATCCATATATTCATAGAAAATTTGGAAAACTGACAAACAATTTATCTCCACAGGGAAATTGCAATTTGTCAATCATATTTGTGAAGTTTCATGAAAACAGCAATAACCACTGACAAGTTGACTCCTGTAAACACTCTTCAAATTTCATCTGTGAGTGTAAAATACAGGTATCAAACAATTTATTATCTTAAGAAATCAGAAAATGGAGATAACTAAAAATGATTATGCTTTAGTTATGATTTATGTTTAAAAAAAGTCTACCCATAATACATGTGCCAAATTATATGAATTGTGTTCATGCAAAACATATTGACCAACAAAGGAAAGCGCACACACATACACTCAACCGCCATTGTGGCGACTAAACGAAAGCAGATTGTACCCCTAGATTTGCCTATTATCCAAAGTGGTAAATTTATTATTGCAAAACACATTAATGATTTAAGAAAATGGATGTTAAAGAGTATTATAAATAGACAAATTGGGGACAAAGAATGGCTTTGGCAACATATAGCAAACAAACATTAATTTAAGCAACCACCTGCTCTTACACCTTACCTCATAGATATTCCTTATAAGGCCTTTGCAAACAGAGTAGAGCCAGATCAGATAGCTCCTTTATGGACTGTCTGATCAGTATCTGCTGTTTGCTTATGAAATAAAACATCTGTTTCTACAGATTCTGCCATTATCCAAAATGCTACTTAATAATGGCAAAAATTAGCTTTCTAATCAAAATCAACACATCAACTGTTTCTTAATGCCTATATTCATCAGGTAAAGGGTTAAAGGCAAGCATTGCTTATTCATAAAGTGGCTATTCTAGTGAGGTTCTACTTTACAGAAAGCTGTGTGTGTGTAAAATAAAACAATTATTGATATAACCATTTTTATCACAACATTGGATGAATATACATGATATTTCAACAATTTCTGTATTGCATGATGATTGACTGTCAAGGCCACAAGCAGTTCATCTGAAATGAATATGAAAAAGAAATGAGGTTACTGTCAAATTATGTAATCACAATATCATATTTCTGAAATATAAGGGAACTGTGAGAGTCTTATTTTTAATTCCTTCTGAGATTCTCTTACCAAATGTAAAAGTAAGGTATTTTTTACTTTACTAATACATTGTGTTGTTATATTATGAAAAGTTACAGGAAAAATTCTTCCAGATGAAGAAAATTACAATCAGGGTTGCCACAGACCAGAGGAAACAAAATTCCCTGACATTTCCCCGACATAATTTAAAATTTCCCCAACACATTTCATTGCGAAATTTGGTCTTTCTATCATAATGTCTGTAATATGTTATGGATTTTTTAAAATATATAACATTCATTCTCATGTTTTCAAAATTCCCTGACATTTGCCTATATTTTCAAATTTCCCTGACAGTTCTCAAAATTCCCTGACAATTTCCTGACCTTGATTTTTTTTTAAATTTCCCTGAGGTGTGGCAACCCTGACAATGTTACTTTGATTTTGTGTGAAACTGAATATACATCATATGTAACATATGTATATAATATGTATATTTGTAATTTCAGGCCAACTTCCTGAGATTACAAGTTTAGAAGATGCACTAATAATAATTCTTGATACCAGCAATAACAGAAAAAATCTCTAAAATGGCAAAATGATAACCAGAAACAACTAGAAAGCTAATACTCATGCCACACAGTTACACATCCTTATTTGTATTTCAGATGAAAACAAGCATTCTGAGAGTATTGCTTTTGTAATTTATACAATGTCCCCTACCACCCTGGAAAAGTGAATTATTTTGGGATTTGCAGCTTACTATAAATGACATATTATTTTTTTTTAAAATAAAACTAAGCAATCAATAATTAACATTTTGTTATGCTGAAATGTCTAATGTCAACTGCTGTAATTCCATGAAAAATCAACATAATGAAGCTATCAAGCATATTATACAGCATAACACAGTTGTGTTTAAGATGAAAAGTATAGGTATGTATCATACACGTATCCATATTTATTTCAGTAGTTGTAATACAATAAAAGACAACCTCCCCCCCCCCACCCCACACACTCACCCAAACACATACAAAGAATACAGAAATAATATGTAGTAAAGTATAAGCTTCAACATTTTAAAAATAATATTCTTTAGTAATATGTATGTCGTTTCAATGTTTCTTGAATCAGTTTTATGTCGATGCTTTTGAAGACTATCCTATATCCTTTCAGAGGGACACTTCCTTATCATTATTTTCGATCTGTTTGCTGCTTTGACAAGGCACTAAATGACAAATAACAGGTTCTGACATATATAATTCAAAACTCTGCCATGAATACATCCTATGCCTGTCTTTATTCAATCTGCTGTGAAACATCGCTGATTTAATAATTGTTTTGGATGTCCGAAAATGGTGGTATCCGAAATTAATATCGGTTGCATACCGACATGTCAATCAAAGCCTAAGGACACTATTCCGTTCCGATTCGATAAGTAATCAACGTGTTCCGTTACTTAATCCTTGTTTGAAATCCAAAATAGATGATGAAGTCTGTAAAGTTCAGTTAAAACGATGATTTTGATATCGTGTTTCCAGCGTTCCGCTTACAGCGGTATCTACGACAGAGTTGTCCCTCTTCTTGGATATATGATAAATAAAGGGCGTCCCGCAGTACAAACCGGGTACAATACAGTGCATACACTCACCTAGATGGTTAGAAAATCCGAAAATGTCGCAAGTTCTCAAATGAATCGAAGCAATATGGCGGCAATCTGTCAACTTAAGAAATTTCTTCAAGTCATAAGGAAGGTTTTAGCTTCCTTAACTTTTAAGGAGAAAATCACCGATCTTAAGAATTGTTTTAAGATAAGAATCTTCTGGAATACCACTTAAGAAATTTCTTATTCTTTGAGGAAAAAATGACAGGATTTAAGATTTTTTTGTCTACTTAAGTTTTTTTTTTAACTTAAGATGCTACTGGAATACGGCCCCTGATGAATGATACTTCCCCTCATTATGCACTTTCCAAACAAAATGATAACAGCTAATAACTCCAAAAATATTGATACCAGAGTTATGGCCCTTGTGCATGACACTTTCATCATGCTCTTTCCATAAATAAAATGTCATTCCAATAGCATCAGTCGAACAGGAGTTATTGATCGGCCAAAAATGTAATAAAAGGCAATAACTCCAAAAGTATTGAAGCAAGAGTTATGGCCCTTATTCATGACACTTTCTGTCATCATGCTCTCTCCATGTATGAAGTTTCAATACGATGGCAAGAGCCATGTAGGAGTTATCATCCGGACAAGAAAGCGTTAAACAAATGTACAAGGGGCAATAACTCTAAATTTATTGAAGCCCAAGTTAAGGATCTTATGCATGACACTTTCTCTTATGATCTTTCCGTGTGTGAAGTTTCACTCCAATGGCATGTGCCATATAGGAGTTATCGTCCGGACAAATTTTTTTGATTTTTTTACAAAGGGCAATAACTCCAATATTAGTGAAGCCAGAGTGATGGACCTTATACATGACACTTCCTCTCGTCATGATCTTTCCATATATGAAGTTTTAATCAAATGGCATGAGCGATATAGGAGTTATCGTCCAGACAAAAAAGTGTGATTTTTTACAAGGGGCAATAACTCCTATATTAGTGAAGCCAGAGTTATGGACCTTGTGCATGACACTTCCTCTCGGCATGATATTTCCGTATATGAAGTTTCAATCCAATGGCATGAGCCATATAGGAGTTTTCGTCCGGACAAAAAAGTGTGAATGTTTTTTACAAGGGGAAATAACTCCTATATTTGTGAAGCCAGAGTTATGGACCTTGTGCATGATACTTCCTCTCATTATGTTCTTTCCATATATGAAGTTTCAATCAACTGGCATCAGGCATATTGAAGTTATCGTCCGGACAAAAAGTGTGACGGACAGATAGACAGACGGACAGACAGACACACAACTCTCACGGTAACAATATGTCTCCCCCATATAAATATGGGGGAGACATAATTACGGGAACACTGAGAGCGGTTGAATTCTTTTTGTCACAACTTAAGGACAAAAAAAGAATGTTGACACGACATCAAACCGGGATTTCCTTCACTGTTAATTGTGTGCAAAGCACTTTGTCAGTTACCTTTGCTCATCATGTATGATTTTGGCTGTCTTTGTCTTGCGTTGGGAAACCACAAAAATAGTGATAAAATCGACAATAAGAGATGCACAATGACGTTATATGCGGAAAATTCTTTCAAAGATACATGAAATTCGTTTAAAGGATTTAGGTGGAGTTGTGCTCATGAATTGAGTACCCAAACTCCTAGTACTGTTATGTTAGCGCTAATTCCATGTTTGTTATAGAACGCCACGAATCATTACATAAGGAACATTGCTGTCAAAGTTTTACTATCCATGTAGGAGTAGCTCTTACACGTTCTTTATCGGATACCCCTGGTTATCATGTATAGTATTGGCAAAATTTATTCTGAAAATGGGTGATCCTTCGAAAGCAAAAGTAGAAACGCAAAAAGAGAAAATTGCAGACTCGGTTTTATTGAATCTGTTTATGAGTAGTAATTAAAAGTGCAATACTACTCAAGCCCCCTAGAACCGGCTTAAGCAGTATTCAATTTTCAAAACTAATTACATCAAAACTAATGATCCTGAAGTTTATGTCTTGCGTTGGGAGACCACAAAATAGTTTGATAAAAATCTAAAATAACATGCACACTGTTATTATATGCGGAACATTCTTTCTAAGATACATGGAATTCGTTTAAAGGATTTGGGAGGAGTTGAGCTCATGGATAGAGTTCCAAAGCTCCATGCACTATATTGGCTAAGTCCATGTTTTGTTATAGAACGTCACGAAGCATTGCATAAGGAACATTACTGTCAAAGTTTTACTACCCCTGTAGAAGTTGCTCTTACATGTTCAGAAATATAAAATATCTTGAATAAATCCTAAAGTCAAGATTATATCCCCTGAAATATGTTGTATTGTAAAGATCACCCTCCAGGAACATCTTCCTATAACGTATTACCCTCTGTTGAAGACTCATTGAAATCCGACTACTCATGTACGAGATTTTGCGTTCAGCTATACATACTATATTTAATACATCCCAGTCTGACTAGCTCCCCTGAATTTTGTCGAACCAAAATGCATTGCTTCGTGTATATCTTTATATGGTTAACTATTTTCTGTTAGGGGTTCATTGAAATCCGACCACACAGGTAGGAGAAACTGCGCTTACAAGAATGCACGGACAAGCTAACTAACCAACAGACGGACGGACACTTGTTGTGGTATACAAATTCCTGACAATATGCACATCTACATATCGAAACCTTGCTACATACAAGGTTTTTATAAAATTATGTTGAGCTTACAAGGATATGGTCAAAATACCTAGTGATTTCTAAGTTGGAAGGGGCATAACTCCGATAGAAAGCAGATAACACACATACACACCACCATACACATGAGATGAAAATAAAAGTACAAATATGAGTCATGCAGGAAACACCACATACAGAACAAACAGCTGACCGAACAGCAACACAAGACATCAGCAAATACACGTAACTAGCACAAACATAAAGACACACAAAGACCAAACAAACGAACAATAGGGGAAGATAGAAGTACCGCCTTGGAACGGTCAGTGACAAAAGTCACTGGCGAATTAAACCAGTTTTGGGGCGCCCAATTTCACACTTATTCCATCCCCACCCTAAAAGACAAACATTGTAAATAAACGTATCCCCTCTCTGACTAAACTACAACAACCGCGATGGCAAATACAGTGGTAAAGCGAATGTAAAACAAAAATATTTAGGTGAAACTGTATCCACCCATCGCTAGTGTACTCAATGATTGAGCTGCAAACAGTAACTGTAGAAAGTAATATACGAAATAGTACAGATATCCAACCTCCTCCTTCCGTTTCCGGATTTAAGAGGTCGCTAAATTATATTTTGGTGGTGTATTTTTCATGCAGTTGGAAGTATGTATAAGTCAATATATTTTCAGAACTTTATTATAATTGACCTTAACATCTCGGTCAATATATTTTCTGAACAATAACCTATCACCTGCTATTAAATAAAAATAAAATTTCAAAACAGGCTTTATCCAGATCAGACACTAAGTAAATAATTCCTTCATAGATTCAGCGCCGGTTCGGGATCCGAACTTAGATCCATATCAGACACTGGGTGACTCATTTCAGTCATTAAGGTTAGATCCAGATCGGAACTTGAGTATCTCTGTCTGATCGGGGTATAGATCTAAACATTGATTCAGATCAGATACTGAGTAACTCGGTATCTGATCTGGGTCCAAAATTGATCCAATATAGATTCTTGGTAACTCGGTGTCTGATCTGGATCCAATTATAGATCCAGATCAGATGTTGAGTTTTCTGGTGCCTAATCTGGATCGAAGATATTGAACCCGTCCATCAGGTTTGGGCCTGGCTCCAAAACGAATGCTGGCACCTGAAAAAAAGGAAAACAAATTTTATCTTCATGTTCACTGAACACTTAATGAATAAAACTGTTTCTCTATCATAAAATTCCGACACATATATGCTGTTTATTGTTCTTTGAAACATTTTCAGTTTTATAATGCAGTTGAGTCGGGCACCAGGCAAATGGAGGATGTGTTGCATTTCAAACAATGTAGACTCATATCAGCTGCCTCTCACACGCAGCATCTGCTTCACACTATTTGAAAATCACCAGCCTCGACTGTTAAGGTTTTCTGTGGTAATCTCGTGAATGAATTCCCAGACATGATTCGCTTGTATTGTTAATTTGATCGATATTGCTATCTACCCTGTAATCTGGTTATACTTACGAAATTGTTATTGCCCAATATCCACCGGTGTGTTTTGAGGTTAATAACGGGCTCCCCATGTGTTATTTTAGCCCACAGGCAAGTCGCGCGTGATTAATGGAGTTCCAAAAAGTCGTTGGTCAATTATATTTAACATATTTACATTTTGATTTTGACCTTGGCGACAGTGGAAATCGTTCGTGTGATCATTTATCGACAAAGTTCGTACTTTCCGAATAATGACAAATACCATTATACCCGTGTCTTACGATGATCACCGACCATATACCACTCGACTTCAGCCTCGGTTTTTGCAATATTTTTCTGTAGTAACACTATTATTAGATTTGGGATTTCAGAAGATATATTAACACACTTTAAATGTGCATACATCGAGATACAAAATTTTAACAAAACAAATGAGATATTAGCAGGTAAATATTGGACTAGCTCAAACCAGTTTATATACGATAATGGATACCCGCTTCTATCAGGTGATAAGCAAGGTCGCCTCTATCAAGTGATAAGCAAACTCGCGATTTCTCGCGCGTATAAGGTGAAGGGTTAAACAAACTTAAGCACAAAAGGTTTCTTGCATCCACTGTAAGCACATATGATGTTTCTACTTTGTACACAACCCTTCCTCATGATTTAATTAACGATAAACTTACTAGCTTAATCAAGAAAGTATCTGCCCGAGAAAACAAATCATTTCTTGCATGCAGTGCTGATAAAGCTTTCTTTTACTGACAAGCAAATGAAATATTACACCGATTGCACTTGCTCAGAAGTTTGCTTATCACTAAAAGTACATGTATGAGTCGTGTATTTGCCATCGCGGTTGTTGTAGATTAGGCGGAGAGGGGATGCGTTTATTTACACTGTCTTTTAGGGTGGGATGGAATAAGTATGAGGTTGGACTCCCTTAAACCGGTTTAACCCCTGGTGACATTTGTCACTGACCGTTGCAAGGCGGTAATTCCATCTTCCCCCTATTGTTTGTTTGTTACGTCTGTACGTCTCTTTGTGTGTTTTATATACATGTACATTTGCTGTTTGTAGTCGTGGTGCTGTTTTGGTGGTTGTGTTTGTATGGGGTGTTTCCTGCATGACTCATATATGTACTTTTATTTTATTTCGGCCATATATCAGATTATGGTGAGAACATTCATCACGGCTATTGATAAGACTAGTGGGGGAACTTTCGACACTGCTTTATATACTACTATAGAGAGGGACTTTAATCACATCTATTGATAAGTGTATAGAGGGGGACTTTCATCATGGATATTGCTAAGAGTATAGAGGGGGACTTTCATCACTGCTATTAATACGTCTAAAAGGAACTTTCATCACAGCTCCTTATAAGACTATAAAGGGAACGTTTATCAAGGTCATGCATAAAATTATAGTGGTAACTGTCATCTTGGTAATGCAATGAAACTATAGACCATGGACGAAAGTTGAATTACGGCTATGTTAAAAACTATCGAGGCAAATTTCATCACGGCCTTGCATAAAACTATAAAGCGAATTTTAATCAATGTCTTTTATCATTAATATAGAAGGAACTATTGATAAGGTGGTAGAGGGAACTTTCATCTCGGCCATGTATCGGACTATGGTGAGATATTTCATCACAGGTATTGATAAGACAACAGGGTAAACTTTCATCGCCACATGTATTAAACTATAGAGGAGACTTTCATCACCTCTATTGAAGTCTATACCACAATGTACAATACTACTACAGAAGGAACTTTCACCACGGCTTTGTATAAGACCATATGTTTACATATTTATGATATTTTAAAAATTGCAATGGATGTAGATCTAGCACGCTGAAGAAATCTCAAACGTAAGCTTTCAAATTAATGAAATACCTTCTTAAAAGCCCCCTATGTAAAAGTCAATTGCTTTACATAAATTATTATTAACACGAAAGCTGTCAATGGTTCGAGCTTAAAGAAACATCGTCAAATCGATTGCGTCGCTAAAGACGTCTGGGAAGTTTCATACTGGACACTACATGAACTATCCACGCACGCACATATGGAACTTTCATCACAGAGGAACGGTCATCTCGTTACACTCTCACTGTTTGTCTTGTAATTGTGCCGTTTCTTATTTGATGATGTAATTGCCGTCCCCTTTCGTGTATGGCTTTCCATTTTTGACTGTTTTGTTCTAGTTCAATTAGGTATTACATATTTATCTATTTAGTCATGGTGCTTTACGGAGAATGCCGATTCTGATCAGTCATTGGGAAGTAAACTACACTAACCGTTTGCCAAACCAGTAAGTATTACGAAGCATATATTTATCACTTACCTTTATTGTGATTAATTGCCATGCACTCAGTGTCCTCTTCACATGCAATGCAGCATTTGTAGTATTTGTCAACGTTGCGAATCGATTGCCAGTTTCCCTCTACCTTTGTTTCATTTACGGCCAAATACTTTGCGAAAGTTAATGCGTATGTAGTAGATCCAAATGCAGCCAACAGCAGACTTGCCTGTATAATGAAACCGTCGGGTATCATCTTCCCTTGAAGGTCACCCTCCTCTCAAACGTAGATATTCACTCAAAAGTCACTCTTTAAATAAAGTAATAAATTACAATGACAGCAATATTATAGTGTCTATGACAATGCTGGCCGTGCCCTCAGCTATTCACCAATTAACACACGCAGACAAATGGGTCGATATTAGTGATCGACTGATCGTGTATTGCACAACAGAAGGTACAGCATGTGATTATAACAGCGTATAAAATAGCGTATAGCCGCTGCTGAAGGAAGGTAATAACGACCTGCATTTAATAAAAGAACTGCTGTACATGCGGTGAAAAAAGATTACAAAGGCGAAGACAGATACAATGCTATACCAAAAGAGCAGCTGTTGGTTTGAACATATTTTAGTTCTGCAATGTACAACTGGCATAAATGTGCATAGCGTCTAGGGATTAGAATAAAACATGCGAGTTTATTAAATTCCCTGGCATAAAATGCTTTACAAAATCAGTTGTTCATAAAAATTACAAACGTTACAAGATGTAATGATTTGCTTAAATATCTGTTGAATCGGAAAAGAAATGAAGATGAAACAAAACAGAATGGTATGCTTGAAACAAAAAGCGAAATTCTGAGACAGGTACAAACCATGTCGTATCAATAAAAAAATTACACTGTCTAGCTGAGTAAATACAGATCTATATACATGTAAGTATAATTGACGTTCTGATCCATTATAATTGAATTAAGCTATTAGCATTTTGGATTTTACAATGTATTGCAGAACTGCAGAACATATATGAGTACAATGTTTTACTTTCACAGTAAATATATTCTGAAAATGGGAGATTCTTCGAAAGCAAAAGTACCAATGCGAAAAGGGAACAATGCAGACAGAGTTTTATAATATTTATTGAAGTATTATTGATCTGGAAAGCCTAAGATTTCCAAATTACATACTTTTAGAATATGGTCTACAAATACGACTGATGCTATTTAACAGATCTACTAATGTCAATTTTAACACAAATTTCTCGCAGAAGTCGCATGGAAGGTAGTTTCCTATTTGAAATTTCCTTTGGTTATTTTCTCTTCTTCCAACAACTAAAATCCATGTTTATGTTCAAGCACCTTGAGATTGTATCTGATTTTTCCATTGGCTAAAATTTTACCATACATGTACTTTCTTTTGATCGTTTTGGCAAAGTCAAAATGCCACTCACTCTATAGTCGGACTTGTGAACAGACAGTAAATGACACGAAAGTTTACTGTTTATAGCTTTCCTGCAAGAAGTACAGTAAATATTGACTTTATCATATACATGCTTGCATCCACTCTTTACAGCCTGTTGTTACTTTTACGGGTATCAGGCTTAAAGATCAGAATGTAGAGACTGGTGTTATCAAAGACGCCATGCTTATTGGAGATTTCAGTATGATTTTCATCAGACACTGTCCTAGATTCTTGCGAAAGAAAATATGAACTGTCCGGAATTATTGTACCTGAATCATCACTTTCTGGGATGTAATTTGAAGTGTAAGACTATTTTGATTTTGTCTTTTCATTACAATTATCAACTATTGCGGAACCTTCACAATCATAAGATGCATGCCCTTTCTCAGATGTGTCATTGCAGAAGCTATTATTCTCTACATAGTCTGGGTCATCAGGACTGTCATCCATAACTTCAGAAAAATCCAAATTAGCCTGGACTCGCGTTCATACTTGGAGAGGCCCTTCTTAAAGGAAATATTCATTTACAAATAAAAAGGGCAATGATGAACCTGTATCGCTGACCTGGTTTGCTGCTTTACAGTCAATCGGTGTAATCTGATATTTTATGAAATTACGGAAAATGTCAGTAGGTTCGTGACATGACTGTTTCACTCAATATAAAACTGAAAAGTAGTAAAGTCAAGCAGGCAAAGCAACATACAAGGCGCAACCACCACCAAAGCACCGATAGGTAGCATGACACACACACAACTACACTCCCAAACGCACACACACACGAGATGAACACAGAAAACACCAACAAAAACACAAGAGCTAGAGACAAACATTACACACATGAACACAATTAAAAGCACAAATACACAAGACAAACAAAAGCAAGGGTGACAAAGAGAGTACCGCCTTGGTACGGTCAGTAGCAATAACAGCACTGGTGGTTTAAACCGGTTTACGGATATCCTTACCTCACACTTCTCTCAAAGTCACCCTAGCGTTACAAATAGTGTAAATAAAGGTATCCCAGCCAGACTTGCCCACAACATAGAAGACGATAAACACATGACAATATGTAAAACATAGTATAATAACTGAAAATCCGTCAAATATGTACTCAATGACCTTGCTGAAGTCAGAACACTTGCAGGGAAGCCGTTAAGGGCACGACAGGGAAAAAGTAATACATGAGTCTGGTAAGCTCATCCCGTATCTGAGTTTAAGTGTATACCATCATAGAGTACTACTCTCGGCCTGTCATCGCGCAAGCAAAGAGGGAAGGGTAGCTACCGACTGTAAAAGGGTCGATAACCACACATGCAGTGCGTTGCAATAAAATGGGATCATAACCTTTCTTCTTAAATGTTTTAATGCGTTTTATAAACAAATCATGAAAATGGATATGACCCCGAATTTTCTAAAAGTACAAAAATGAGTCATGCAGGAAACACCACATACAGAACAAACACTCGCCCGAACAGCAACACAAGGAAACAGCAAATGTACATAAGTAGAAAAAACAACAAGAGACGCACAAAGACAAAACAAACATACAATAGGAGGAAGATGGAAGTACCGCCTTGGAACGGTCAGTGACAAAAGTCACCGGGGGGTTAAACCGGTTTATGGGCGCCCAACCTCACACTTATTCCATCCCCATCCTAAAAGACAAACAGTGTAAATAAACGTATCCCCTCTCCGACTAATCTACAACAACCGCGACAGCAAATACAGTGGTAAAGTGCATGTATAACAAAAAACATTTAAGTGAACATACTGTATCCACCTATCGCTAGTGTACTCAATGATTGAGCTGCAAACAGAGTAACTGTAGAAAAGTAATAAAGGGTACGACAAAAATGAAAACGTACAGATATCCGACGTTCTCCTTCCATTTCTGGATTTAAGAGGTCGCCTTCATAGAGTACTAAACCTTTCTTGTCGGCGTACATGCAAAGAGGCCAGCGTGATTGCCAACTGTAAAAGGGTTCACAACCAAACATGCAGTATGTTGTAGTACTACAGGATCATATCCCTTTTTAATGAATTGTTTTATATATTTGATGAACAAAGTGAGAAAATGGGTATGTCCAATAATTTTACGAAGTTTGTAAATCACATCACCATAAAATTCAGGATGTGAAATACCGTGTCGCAGAAGCACCTTGAGATTACATTTGTACTTGCCAATAAGCGAGAGATTTCGATAGTAAAATTTAGAGAAAGTTTTTCTTAGTTTATGGTATCTATATCCTTGTTTAAGCAGTTTTTCAGTTAAAATGAGATTTCGACTGTTAAAATCGTCAATAGATGAACAAGCTCTAGCAAAACGAATAAGTTGAGATATATAAACCCCGTAAGATGGAGCACGGGGAACATCCCCGTCAAGATGAGGAAAATTTACAATATTAAAATCAAAATCATCTCTTTCGTCATATATTTTAGAAGAAATCATTCCATTATTAATTTTAAGGTCTAGGTCAAGAAACGCTGCATAGTTGTCGGACGGGTTAGCTTTATTCAATTTGAGTTCTTTAGGATAAATTGTAGGAATCAGAGCATCGAAGAAAGGGTTATCTAAGTTAAAAATAGTATCCAAATATCGACAAGTTTCATTGAAGGCTTTTATAACATCTTCTTGTGATTGAGGATTCAAACTCAACATAAAATCTCTCTCATAGCAGTACAAAAACAAATCTGCGACAAGTGGTGCACAATTCGTACCCATAGGAATACCAATTACCTGACGGTATATAGCATTCCCATAACGTACAAATATGTTATCCAAAAGAAAGGTTAGTGCTTCGCAAACTTCTGAGCAAGTCCAATTGGTGTAATATTTCATTTGCTCGTCAGTAAAGAAAGATTTTTCAGCATTACATGCCAAGAATGATGTTTTTTCTCGGGCAAATACTTTCTGGATCAAGTTAGTAAGCTTATCCTTAATTAAAATATGAGGAAGAGTTGTGTACAGAGTAGAAAAATTGTAAGTGCTTACAGTGGATGCAAGATACCTTTTGTTCTTAAGTTTGTTTAAGACTTCTGAAGAGTTCTTAATAGACCAGAATATATTTATTCCAGAATTTTCATAAGTCTTATCACGGTAGAATTTTACATGTTCCTTTACCTTCGTTAAACAAGAAGTCAAAAGTATAGACAATTTAGTAGTTGTACATGAACTAGAATTTGCAATGAAACGCGCTTTATATGGTTTTTTATGTAGTTTTGGTAACCAATACATTGTAGGAAGTTTATGTTGTGTAATTTTAATATCGGTTCCAAATTGTTCACACTTTTTGACATGGTCTGAAATGATGGTCTTTTCGTCAGTGGTAACTGAAATGTATGACTTGGTATTAATAATTTCCTGCTTCAAGACATCGATACAATGTAATCGTCAAATAATAATCACATTATTTGATGCCTTATCAGCAGGAACAAAAACGTATTTTGAATGGAAATCCTGTAAACTCTTTTTAAGATGTCTAAAAGAAGTTCTAGGTTTAGGTGGAAGGAGGTGTTTATTAGAGCTGTAAAAGGAAATGCGTTTATCAATTATATCAAAAATTAGTTTTTTCCAACAAGAAAGGGCATTAGACTCAACATGTTCTCTTCGACACCATTTAATACTAAAATTTTGTAAAGCCTCCGCAATCTGAACTCGACAAGAGTTAAAATCTATCAAGGATGGTATTCTATATTTGGGACCTTTATTCAAAAGAGATCGTAGACGTTTATCTTTAATTATCTCAAAATTACCAGTAATCACATGACCAGCCGGAGAATAGCAAAAGTTTGAGGTGGCGCAATCTCAATTATCAGGAATATTATCATTAATATTAAGGTCGGCCACAATTTTATTATAGTTGAAAATTGTATTTCTGATGGGTTTTTGTTATATTTGTAGCAGATGATAGGTGGTTCTGTACTTTTAAAGTATTTAGGAATAGTGTCAATTACATTTTTGTCTCTAAAAATACTTTGGAGGTCAATAAAATCAATACCTTTATTAATAAAAGGAATTTTCAAGAAGAATCTTTGGTGTTCAGATAATTTGTCGATGTGCGGTCTGAGAACATGTAGAGTAAAGCTTTGTATCAAACTAGCCGTTCCTATGAGAGGATCTGATCGAAAAATAATTTTATCGGCTTGCTCGTCAATTTCTTTTAATGAACATATAGATAAGGAGGAAAGTCTAGAAAGCATGGCATGTTTACCCGAAGTTAGGCGTAAAGTATGTAGATCAAGAAGAGTCATTTTCAAACGAGATTTTCGTTTAACATTTTTGCGAATGCCATGCGATCGAGATTTGCGTTTTCTAATAGAAAAAATTGAAAAAATATCTATATCCGGTTCTTTTGAAATATTTCCAGTCTGGTAAATATTATCATTCAGTCCTAAAGGAAAAGGTGTTTGCAATTTTTTGATCCAATTTAATTCAGATATAAATCTAGCTTTCGATTTAAAGCTACTAGTCGCCTCCTTATCATATGTTATATGCTCAACAATTTGTATTAAAACATCTTTAAAAGAATGGCCAGATTTCCGAAAGTGTTGGTATAAAAAATTGTTTAGTTTACGATTTCGACACTGATATGTATGCTCACGAAATCGAGTTTTCAAAGCACGTCCTGTTTGTCCTACGTACTGTATACCGCAACTAGGCGCGTTTCAAGTTAAAACATAAATAACGTTAGTAGTAGTACAAGTTTGTAGATAACATCCACATAAAATTATTGTTGAGAAATGTCTTGTTGCAGTAGCGATCGTAGATTGCAATTGTATTTACGACTAAGTGGTAAATTTCGATAATAAAATTTAGAAAACGTTTTCCGAAGTTGTGATATATGTAATCTTGCTTAAGAAGTTTATCAGTTATAACTAAATTACGACTGTTAAAATCTACTAGTAAAGAACCAAATAAATTGAAAAATATAATAAATTCTGAAGAGTAGTGATCCCCCAAAAGCAAACATTGCAACACAAAAAGAAGAAAATTGCAGACTCGGTTTTATTTAGTCTGTTCATGAGCAGTTATTGAAAGTGCAACACTGCTCACGCCCCCTAGCACCGGCTTAAGCGGTATTCAATTTGCAGAACATGAAGTACTGAAATTAATGATCTCGAAGGATCAGAAGGTATAACAACACTGAGAATGGAGTACGGGGTGACGTTTTACGGCCGCCACACAAGCACTTAACACCTGATGTTGTGAAGATTATAAATTCTGAAGGGTGGTGATCCACCGAAAGCAAACATTGCTACACAAAAAGAGAAAATTGCAGACTCGGTTTTATTTAGTCTGTTCATGAACAGTAATTGAAAGTGCAACACTGCTCACGCCCCTAGCACCGGCTTAAGCGGTATTCAATTTTCAGAACAAGAAGTACTGAAATTAATGATCTCGGGGGATCAGAAGGTATAACTACAACCCCATAAGATGTAAAACGGGGCACATCACCATCTAGAAAAGGATAATTAACATTTTTAGAATTAAAATCTTCCCTTTTATTTGGTCAGTTGATGAAAGACTGAATTTAAGAGGCCTTTATTACACAGATTGGCTAAAGACCTATAACGGTATTCAGGCAATGTGTGAAATGACTTTTGTTAATCAATTAAACAGCAATTATACACTCACATCATTATTTATGCATATTGTTGTTTAATACTTAATAACTAACAAATATTTCAGAACCATTGCACGTAAATTTTAATTATTTATGTAGCTTTATTCTTTATTTGTAATAAATTTAATATATATGCATTTTAGTTTTTAAGATACTGTTGGATCAACATAAAGAGCTTGATTAGTTAGTTTGATTTCACCCATTTTACTTACATTAATTAAGTGGTAAAATAGATACTTGCTATAGTACAGGTTTGATAATAACTTTGAATATTTTACCTGACCTTTTCACTTACTTTTCCTAAGTTGGGTCCAGATTAGATGTGATTCGCTCGTTGCCTCATATGAATACAAACAATTGAACTCTTATGGTCTAGGAGGTAGACATCTACCTTCCTGTCTTGGCTGGCCATGTAGCGACACAGTATGACTAGTACATCAATATCACAACTTCTGATGACGATAAAGGTCATGTTCTCCATTGTTGTTTCATCACAGAATGATTCGTATCTGCACATTAGATAACAATACTCCTTAGATTTCTTCAAATTATCCGAGCCAAGTGGCGAAAGGCCCGTCTCTTCCAGGGAGAATTTGAAGTGAAGTTAAGTCATAGAAGAAGCTAACAATAGGTGTTGTCTTTCATATCCGTTGTAATGCTCTCTGTGACCCCGTAGCTATTACACTACTTTCTGTCAAGATGTTTGGACCTCCTAATCCATCTATAAAGACTGTTTTTGTACCCAATTCCACACCAGACTGGATGGAACGATTTTGTTACTGAGGACCAACTTCCACTAGAACATTCAATACATGAAAATGACAACTTTGCTACCATCCCAGAAAGCTGCAAAAATGTATAGCCAGCAGTATGCTATTGTGACCTATGATTTATCTATTCCTAAGCCTGCCATGCAAATCACAGCAGAGGAGTCTCCTAGATTTGACAATGTATTCACATGGTTTGGTGGGGGTAAAAAGACTACACCAATTGTTAGTTTCTATGATAAAACTTGACTTCGAATTCTTCCTGGAAGAGACGGGGACTATGTCTGAAGTAGATCAAAACATGCCTGAAATCATTAGTACTGATCTTTGGATCTGGCCTCGATAATGTGGAGAAATCGGAGGAGTAATTTGATCTAATATGCAGATACGAATCATTGTGTGATGAAACTACAATGCAGAACATAACCAGTATCGTCATCAGAAGTTGTGATATTGATGTACTTGTCATACTGATACAATAACACCCGACGTTTAATCTACATAAATGATAATTATAGTGCATAACCTGACAGGTGTGGCGTTTGCACTACCTGGTCTGCATGCAGCAATCACAGGGTGTCTAAATAAAGATAAAGTCAAGACATTGGAACTTATGATGAAGAATGGAATGTTTAAGGAATGTTTGAGGACCCTTGGAAAGGATGATGTAATCCTTGCAGCCATTAAACAGTGTGAGACATTTGTGTTGTTTGTATTGGCAAGAGGACGACACTACAGAATGTAAGGTAAAGAATATTCCAGAAGACGTATAATTGCGTTGTTGTTGCGTTGTTAATAAATGAGTTGTCATCTCCTGCGCTGCAACCTTGGTTATCCAAGTACAGAGTGCTAATTTTATCGAAGTAATGTGGAAACGAGCACACCTACATAGTTCATGTTTAGGATCACCAATACGGCTAGAATGACCGTTGGACAAAAAAGCATATCGCCTCCACTGGTATGAAGGAGTCCAAATGCTTAAATACATTTACAGAGCTCTTGATCAGTCCACTGTTGACATGGAAGAGGAGACTGAAGATGAATATATTATGTATAGTGAACACTTCTACAGAGATGAGATGTTTAAATACGATGAATAGGTTGATAAAACATTAGTGTGACAACGTACCACTTCTATGTAACTGACAATCACTTATTAACCCTTCTCTTGCTGAATTTAAAATACATTTCTCCTTCTTTACCTATTCCCTGTGGTATAATTACATATATCTTCACTGAGTACAAGTATTTTGCTGTACAATCACTGCTTTGGAGTGCAATGGTTGCACAATCAACTTGTAAATAGTGCAGACCCTGATGAGATAGGTCCTGCAGGAGATGTATCATCTGGGTCTTCACTATTTACAGGTAGGTATATTGACGTGAACAGCAAGCGAAGGGTTAATGTCTGGCTAGTAGATACGATATCTACTGTATCTAGATACAGATAATATGTTTCTACTACCCAGACCTCATTAAGTGTGCCTGTAACTTTCGTAAACTAGAGAAAGAGTGCAAAGTAGGAAATAAACACGTTTGAATTAACGTACAAGCTGAATTCTAACATTAGTCAATATGATGATTCAGTCATTAAACTCATTTGCTTATGATAATCACAGAAATAAATACCCGCAAGGGTAGACAACTTTGTGAGGTGTGGACGTCCGTAAACCGGTTTAAACCCCCAGTGGTGTTTTTGCTACTGACCGTGCCAAGGCGGTACTCTCTTTGTCACCCTTCCTTTTGTTTGCCTTGCGTCTTTGTGCTTGTGATTTTGTTCATGTGTGGAACGTTTGTCTCTGGTTCTTGTGTGTCTTTTAGTGTTTTCTGTGTTCATTTCGTGTGTGTGTGTGCGTTTGGGTGTGTTGTTGTGTGTATGTGTGTGTGTGTCATGCTGTCTATCGGTGTTTTGGTGGTGGTTGCGTCTTGTATGTGGCTTTGCCTGCTTGACTTTACTACTTTTCCATTTACTCTTAATTTCTACCATACTGCTTACCTTAAACTGATTGCAATGCATGTTTATGAACTTCTGCGCTAATTTACAATAAAAACAAGCCTAAATATTGTCATATGCAACGAAAATTGGTTAATAAAAATTGTTGGATTTACATATAAAGTCCGTTTTCTACTAAAAATAGACTTTATGGCGGCCATGTTGGATTTCCAGGAATTCGAAGTTGTCTTAAAACCTATTCAAAATACGTGTTCAGGTCAACTACATTGATTATCACTCACCAAATACCAATATTAGATCTCAAATGTGAGAAAAACTTGTCAAGTAAAGAATTAAATTTTGGCTTGAAAATCCAAGGGCAGACAAGACAACTATAATATCAATTTGCTCCCCTTATTACTATCTAAATCCTCGTCAGACGCATGTTTTTGAATTTCTGAGAAAATTTCCTATAAGAAATAGTCAAACGGTTGTATGATGCTTCCACCGCAAATAAACCTTTAGGGTAGGGATGGAATAAGTGTGAGATTGGGCGCCCATAAACCGGTTTACCCCCCCCCCCAGTGACTTTTGTCACTGACCGTTCCAAGGCGGTGCTTCCATCTTCCCCCTATTGTGTGTTTGTTTTGTCTTTGTGCGTCTCTTGTTGTTTTTTATAGTTATGTACATTTGATGTTTCCTTGAGTTGCTGTTCGGCCGACTGTTTGTTCTGTATGTGGCGTTTCCTGCATGACTCATTTTTGTACTAGTCTACCTCCTAGACTATCAGTGTGAATGAGTTGTGACTGAATAGGTCATATAGCGCCGATGAATGATGAGATGACATGATGATGAGGGAGGATTTCAGCAGGATGGTTTCGGCTAATCTCATTCGCTGCAATGCAGTGCACAGGATAAAAACCACCGACCTGCCTTCCTTTTCTTGGCATTGGGGAAAACATCCCCTGTGACAATTAAGCCCCAGAACCACTGCAAGGTAGGAATGTCTCTGTAGTGAACTCTCAGATGACATTTATTTTGAAGGAAATAATTGTTGCAGACAACACATTTTGCAAACGAAAATTACTCTTAATATCAGTGAAAACATTCGTTTAATCTCTGCACACTACGGGTTAATATTAGATAACATTAGCTTACTGGTTGGATCCAGACGAGACGCCAATCACTCGTTGCCTCATATGAACCCAAACAGTTGAACTCTCAGAAGACCCATCTCACTCACTCACTCACTCTCAGAAGACATTCATTTTTAAGGAAATTATTGTTTTAGACGACACATTTTGCAGACGAGGATTACTTAGCATGCTAAAGATTAATTTTTAACATGCTATCGTTAGTTAATGTCGTTTACAATATATGTTATCTGCTGCAGTTCTGTAGACGAAATGTCATTTCAGTTCAGAGATTAACTCTAATCGCATCAACGCGCTGTAATACAGTATGCTAATGTTGTGATGGTTGCCGCCTTATGGCAATACGTCAAATACGGGGTGGAAATCGTTAATTTTCTAATTTGCAATCTGAACATATTGGACATAATTTAATTTTCAATGTAAATCTGCACTTTGTGGCATTACGTTATTCAAACAACAACTGACATCAGATATGCTCATAAACCCACACTGTTGTTGTCACGTGCTGCGAGTGTATACACACCAGTGCAATATAGGGGTTACTGTAAGCGCTATGAGGAAACGGATTAAGTGAATTAAAAGCATCACAAAATAATTCACCTCGGAAGGTACATACAATTAATACATATTTATATTAAGATATGCGTGTTTTTGTTTAAGAATTATGTCGTATTTTGGAAGAAAATCCAACCCGACAGGAATCATTAGGTGTGTCCTAACCTAAATCAGTCTTAATGTCTGTGTATTTTGCCGGGATATCGTTAAAACCGAATGTAGCTCGATATCATCATTTGGAGTACACAAATGTGAACTAAGAATAACCCCAGTGTGTCATACAGTTTGGATCGATTATTCTACTATTGTATACATGATACATATATTCCCTTTATCTGCGTTTGTTCTTTTAGTGTTTATTAATGCCATTAGTTAAACATTATGTTACTCATTCACCCCTGAAAATATCAATGGTTAATGTGCCAGTTTCATATTAATACTAATCCATTTATGACGTTTGTGGTTGTTTTCTCAAACATTATACAGCCTCTTTGTTATGACGACTAAAACGAATGCTAATTGATTCTTGAAATGGATTTTCTGTTTTACTGTCACTTTGCTTTAACCCTTTCCCCATTATAAACGTGTTTTCACGGATCTGAAATCAGAATAGAACCAGACGAGAGGGCTGAGCAGGGTCTGCTCTGTTTGCTAATGAAATTCGATATATCTTTTTCTTTACTTTATAGAATGACAACAATGGTCCGTCTTCCATCTTTAATTATAACTGTTTGTCTATGAATATCAAGTAGGCATTTAAATTTGGAAAAACATAGAACAGGGACAAGGTTAAGCAGTCACCTGTCTTAAGTGGTGTTCAAGGATTCTTTCATTGCGATGGTAGCCTTGAAAAGAACCCGTGCCAGACGACTAAAATATGCAAGTGTTTTAAGACACAGAGACTTTGCAACAATAGTTTTCACAATAGTTTGACTTGTAGAAAGAAAAAGGTTCAAGCATAGAAACAGACTGATTATGAATAAACAATGGCATATTTCAACCAGCATTGAGTGGTGACCTGTGTTCAGGCTATGGCGTACTGGGTAAAGAAGAATGTCATATAATTATGAAAACATTATGAATAAACAATAAATTGTTTCCAATAGCCTAGTAGTTAGTAGCTTAAAATAGTTTTAAAGTAAAACAGAATGCACATCAAGGCAATCCGTTTAATATTTAACCAGCTTTAAGTGGTAACCTTTTTGAGCTGGTCGTATTGTTTTTATTACCAATCAGTGCAATCTAATATAATTATAATACTAATGTCGATTCATGCCCTTTTATTTTGACTGAAGGGGTTTTCACGAGTCTGAAAAAAATTCAGACTGTTCGTGTATTCCCCAAAGAGTTTGTCGTATTAACAATCATTACAATGTAATACATAAAGCTAAAGTCGATTAGTCATTTCGTTAAATGACTGACAAAATAGGCATTTCTTGAAATGACTCGGTGAAACAGTCATTGCACGAAATTACTGAAATTTCCAGTCATTTCATTAAATGACTGATTACACAGACTGATTGTAACATATAGACAAGGAAAACAGCACCCAACAACGCCCCAAACGGCCATGGTTTTTAGATGTCACTGTTTTGGCTTTTTTGGTAGAGGGCCAATTAATGATTATTCCCAACAACGTAACTGACCTTCGGTTTTGAAGATTTTAAATATTGTTTTCCTTTTGTTATTTTGTTACCATGCCAATCAGAGGTCTGTATGGATCCGAAGCATTTTAGGCTATCCATCTAGTGTTTGTCAAGTTATTGAGCGGACAAGGAGGTACATAACGGACGGAGAGACAGACGAAAAGATGAGCACCATACCATAAAACGACCGAAGTTACTTTCGGGCGTTTACAAAATTGAATGCACATCTGCACATAACCAAGTTAATGTAAAGTTTCGTTAGGATCTATCACATATCGAGATATATGTGGGACAATTTTAAGACAGAAGAGTCGGAAGGAAAAAGATAATAACAAACGGAATAATCACAATGTTTGAATGGAACACATGTGTCACCTGCTGTAAGTATGACAGATAGACAGACAACGTAATAGTGATGCCTAAGTGACACACTGCCTCTCGGTAGGTGACACAACAGTATGTCCCAGCACTTTGTTTGGGGGACATAATTACAAGTAGGGAATTTGTTATTTTTGTAGAATAATTGTGATGAATTCTCAATAACATCACAGTAGTCACATGCAGCATTATCTTTACTAGCTAGTGACAGCTCAGTCTCCTCGGATCTACTTGCTTCATCCAGCTCCATTTCCTCTCCTCCATCTCCAGATCAAGTAACAGACCTCTGTTGCAAATTTAGTGCAAAAAGGGCCATAATTTCCGTCACAAATAAGCCAAAATGAAACATGATGGCAACATGCAATATAACTAGAGCTATTACTGGAGTTATTCACCCGTTCCTTCCTATAATTATAAACGTGTTTGCAAATTGAGTAGACCCAGTTAAGACGGTCCCTATAAGAAGCTGTTTTCTAATGGAAATGGAAAAAATCGTTTCTTTCCTTTTTAAAATGGCTACTAAATTCCACCTTACGTATTTCATTATAGCTGTTTTGAGTTATTGATGAAAGAAAAATCGTAACATTTACCAATCACAAGCACTTACCAGATTACCATGTCAACCAGCACTTTTGATATATAGACAGTGAGGGAAGGTATGATGACAGTGGTTTGCTTCAAAGTGTGTATGGTAGACTGTTCTTTACTAAACACCTTGTTTGCATCTCACCTGGAAAAGTGGCATATTTAAAACAATCTTGCCAGAACACCTGTCAATGCTTTGTGCCAAATATCTTAGCTCAGGTCATTTTGATTTTAGACAAGAAAGGGTTTTGAAGAATTCATTGGAAAAAAATCTATTTGTAACTAATGTGGCCTAGATATGCAATGGCCCGGTCCATTTCAACAATATTGTTGAAGTGCTTCTAGAAGTTACACCCTACCAAATATCTAAGCTATGGACAAAGTAGTTCCAGATAGAATGCTGTTTGACTATATAACCCTATGTAAAACGGGTGGGTCATGTTTTACCCCAGGGGCAAAATTTGAACAATCGTGAAAGAAAACATGTAGACAGTCTTCTTTCAGTCCAATTCACCGCTCAGCCAACTACATTTACTGCCCTGGTCATTTAGCCATTCGCCTACAATAGCACTGCTAACATATTGCGCAATGATACAACCACAGTACCGGCTATTGACCCTCATATTTACCCATTTTAATGGATGCAACCTCGTGCGGGTGGGAGACTTTGAAAAGAGTGGTACTTCCGAGAGGCATCAGGCTTTGAAGTCCGAATCTCGGATTTGTAGTCAAGCGTGTTACCAATAAATCGCCACACCACTGTTACAGATGATGTTCTGTGCCAAATATCTAAGCTCTTGGTACTATGACAAGAATGTTGAAGTTCCCATTGAGAGAATCTATTTTCCTAGATATGCAGCACGACGGAAAAGCACCTTTAGAAGTAACAACATGCCAATTCTAAAACCTGTGGTCATGTGAGTTTTAAAGATGTTTGAAGGTTTCACTTTGTAACTCTTTGTAAAACTGACCCCTCCCTCATTTCCGGGCAGGGTCATTTATAGCTCGTCTGTTTCGAATAAATCACCAGCTATTGTAACTCCGGCGTCCGCGTCGTTGTCGTCCGAAATCTTAACATCGACCATAACTTTAACTTTATTTTTCATTTACAACCTTCATTTTTGGTATGCATGTTCATCTTGACAATGACATCAGACGAGCGTTGGCACCGACTTTCTGTGCTCTTGTTTGACCCCGGGGCCATATTTGAACAATTTTGATATAGGAATTGTAGATGATGTTTTGCCTCAAATATCTGATCTCTGAGCAATATGGTTTCAGACAAGATGTTTGAATTTTCATTGAAACAAGAACTGCATTCGGCTCCAACGCTCGTCTGTTGATATTTTCGTAAAACAAAGTGCCATAACTCCAAACTCTTGTTATTAATGTGCCAGGTGAGCTTAAACATTAATAAAACTAGAGCTATAACTACCCCCTCATCAAAATGTAGTTTGCGTAACAAACTAAACTGTATACCAATATCAAAAAGTAATTGGAGCATTGAAAGCAATGCCATAGTCTCATAACGGCTGAATGATACCACTGTACACTTTACCACTGTATTTGCCATCGCGGTTGTTGTAGATCAGACGGGGAAGTGATACGTTTATTCATCACCACGGTGTTGCTTGTGCCGTGTGGTGGCCGTAAAGTCTCCTCGTACACGTTATCTATGTTATCATTCTCTTGCAGGATATGAAAGTAATATACACCACTCTCAACCGCCTCTTACATCATCATAATAAGTATGTCATGCATCTCGTGGTATGTGTTGTGTTCACCAGCGATTTGATGTACTGTTTAGCTACACTAATGTATTGACTTGTTGATGAACACAACACAGGTGCACCTCCATTATTTTCCCATATGAATAAATTTAAAATACCTTTGATATAACTGAAATGTATAAATATACACTCATCTGTACAAGTACCAAACATATTTCTAATTTCTCTTCATTTCAACCTTAATACAACTTAACCTTCAATCGCTATCATCATTTCACATGACATCTCTTTCGACCAATAAATGTTTTAAAAATGGACCGAGAGTTGTACTTTCACCTTTAAATCTGTTGTTCACAACGTACCTTCTATTCGTAAACGGTCCGTATACAAAAGCCTCAGAGTGTATCCGATTATCCAAAAGTGCTATGCAAAGAGGTGGATATGTTGTAGTAACATTTCTTGTAATTCTACTATAAAATCAACAGTTAATGGCAGAACATTTAATGACAAGACGTTGATTGTACTACTACTAACGTTATCTATGTTTTAACGTTTAAATGCGAATAGTTGCGGTATACAGTATGTTAGTAAAACAGGCCTTGCTTTGAAGACTCGATTCCGGGAGCACGCATATCAACTAAAAATGTGTGTACCAACATTTTAGGAAGTCTGGCCATTTTTTAAGGATGTTTCAATCCAACCTTCAGAGCATATATTATATGATAAGGATGCTACTAGCAGTTTTAAATCGAATACTAGATTTATATCTGAATTAAATCGCATTAAGAATTTGCAAACACCGTTTCCTTTAGGCTTAAATGATAATATTTACCAGACTGGAAATATTTCAAAAGACCCTGTTATAGATATTGTTTCTATTATGCCCCAAAAGCTAGGCTGTGGGGCATATAGCGATTGCACCGCCCGTTAGTGTTGGCAGAATTTTCTTGTCCAGAGCATATCTCCTACACTACTTTTGCTAGGATCACCAAGAATGGCGTGTGAGTACATCTTGGGATGGCTGAGTGTCGCGTACAACCGAACCACCACCAAAACATCGATAGATAGCATGCCACACACACATACACGCACATACACGAGATGAACACAGAAAACATTAACAACACACAAGTACTAGAGATAAACATTCCACATATAAACAAAAGCACAAGTACAAAGACACAAGACAAACAAAAGCACGGGTGACAAAGAGAGCACCGCACCGCCTCACTTTGTGACGATTCTAAAGAGTGGTCACAACATAGGGTTAGATTGAGGCATAACGGTTTTAGTTCTCGAAATACACCTTATCTGGGGATCTGCAACAAGCTAATTATGTTTGATTTTCCCTCCCTATAACAACTCCCTCTGAACAACACATACAATCTTCGTATCCCAAAGGGTGTCGTTGTAGGGAGGGAGCACTGTAGTTAAAAATAACATTCCATATAGGTATATTATATTTATAATAGGCGATTTAGACTTGATGAAATATTTGGCGGTACTCCTGCTTTCAGCCTATGGTCAACTTTGTTGTTTAATATGGTTACTGTTTAATGTTCTTCGTTTTGATATGCGTCCTGTTATGTTTTGTCTTGTTGCTATACCGTTTCCTGTTTGATGGTGTTTGGTGCGGTGTCATTTCGTATGTGGCTCTCCCTATTTGACTATTTTTCCATATTTGATGAAACATTTGGGAATAGTACCGAATACATTCTTATCACGAAATATACTTTGAATATCAATAAAATCGATACCTTTATTTA
This sequence comes from Azorinus chamasolen, assembly GCA_963576725.1. Classification (NCBI taxonomy): domain Eukaryota; kingdom Metazoa; phylum Mollusca; class Bivalvia; order Cardiida; family Solecurtidae; genus Azorinus; species Azorinus chamasolen. The sequence continues at coordinate 39,664,870 of OY755241.1, read as the reverse complement.
GGAATTGAAGTTTCAGAAAATGTCTTTATGTTGAGAATCTTGATCAATACGAAGACGAAGAACATGCTGTGTGTAACTTTGTATTAGCGAGGCAGCATTAATTAACGGATCTGTACGCATATAGATTTTATCAGCCTCTTCGTCTATGGACATGAAAGGGGTAAAGACAAGATAACATATAATGTTTGCCAGTTCGTTTTTGAATGGTATGTAAAAGTACAAAAATGTGTCATGCAGGAAACACCACATACAGAACAAATAGTCGCCCGAGCAGCAACACAAGGAAACAGCAAATGTACATAACTATACAAAACAGCAAGAGACGCACAAAGACAAAACAAACACACAATAGGGGGAAGATGGAAGCACCGCCTTGGAACGGTCAGTGACAAAAGTCACTGGGGGGTTAAACCGGTTTATGGGCGCCCAACCTCACACTTATTCCACCCCCACCCTAAAACACAAACAGTGTAAATAAACGTATCCCCTCTCCGACTAATCTACAACAACCGCGACGGCAAATACAGTGGTAAAGTGCATGTATAACGAAAATATTTAAGTGAACAAACTGTATCCACCTATCGCTAGTGTACTCAATGATTGAGCTGCAAACAAAGTAACTGTAGAAAAGTAATAAAGGGTACGACAAAAACGAAATAGTACAGATATCCGACGTTCTCCTTCCATTTCTGGATTTAAGAGGTCGCCTTCATAGAGTACTAAACCTTTCTTGTCGGCGTACATGCAAAGAGGCCAGCGTGATTGCCAACTGTAAAAGGGTTGACAACCAAACATTCAGTATGTTGTAGTACTACAGAATCATATCCCTTTTTAATGAATTTTTTAACATATTTGATGAACAAAGTGAGAAAATGGGTATGTCCAATAATTTTACGAAGTTTGTAAATCACATCACCATAAAATTCAGGATGTGAAACACCGTGTCGCAGAAGCTCTTTGAGATTAGATTGGTACTTGCCAATAAGCGAGAGATTTCGATAGTAAAATTTAGAAAAAGTTTTTCTTAGTTTATGGTATCTATATCCTTGCTTAAGCAGTTTTTCAGTTAAAATGAGATTTCGACTGTTAACATCGTCAATAGATGAACAAGCTCTAGCAAAACGAATAAGTTGAGATATATAAACCCCGTAAGATGGAGCACGGGGAACATCCCCGACAAGATGAGGAAAATTAACAATATTAAAATCAAAATCATCTCTTTTGTCATATATTTTAGAAGAAATCATTCCATTATCAATTTTAAGGTCGAGATCAAGAAACGCTGCATAATTGTCGGACGGGTTAGCTTTATTCAATTTGAGTTCTTTAGGATAAATTGTAGGAATCAGAGCATCAAAGAAAGGGTTATCTAAGTTAAAAAATATCATCCAAATATCGACAAGTTTCATTGAAGGCTTTTATAACATCTTCTTGTGATTGAGGAGTCAAACGCAACATGAAATATCTCTCATAGCAGTACAAAAACAAATCTGCGACAAGTGGTGCACAATTCGTACCCATGGGAATACCAATCACCTGACTGTATATAGCATTCCCATAACGTACAAATATGTTTTCCAAAAGAAAGGTTAGTGATTCGCAAACTTCTGAGCAAGTCCAATTGGTGTAATATTTCATTTGCTCGTCAGTAAAGAAAGCTTTTTCAGCATTACATGCCAAGAATGATGTTTTTCCCGGGCAAATACTTTCTGGATTAAGTTAGTAAGCTTATCCTTAATTAAAATATGAGGAAGAGTTGTGTACAGAGTAGAAAAATCGTAAGTGCTTACAGTGGATGCAAGATAACTTTTGTTCTTAAGTTTGTTTAAGACTTCTGAAGAGTTCTTAATAGACCAGAAGAGATTTATTCCATAAGTCTTATCATAGTAGAACCTTACATGTTCCTTTACCTTCGTTAAACAAGAAGTCAAAAGTATAGACAATTTAGTAGTTGTACATGAACTAGAATTTGCAATGAAACGCGCTTTATATGTTTTTTATGTAGTTTTGGTAACCAATACATTGTAGGAAGTTTATGTTGTGTAATTTTAATATCGGTTCCAAGTTGTTCACACTTTTTGACATGGTCTGAAGCGAGGGTCTTTTCGTCAGTAGTAACTGAAATGTATGACTTGGTATTAATAATTTCCTGCTTCAAGACATTGATATAATGTAATCGTCAAATAATAATCACATTATTCGATGGCTTATCAGCAGGAACAAAAACGTATTTTGAATGGAAATCCTGTAAACCCTTTTTAAGATGTCTAAAAGAAATTCTAGGTTTAGGTGGAGCTATAAAAGGAAATGCGTTTATCAATAATATCAAAAATTAGTTTTTTCCAACTAGAAAGAGCATTAGACTCAACATGTTCTCTTCGACACCATTTAATACTGAAATTCTGTAAAGCCTCCGTAATCTGAACTCGACAAGAGTTCAAATCTATCACGGATGGTATTCTATAGTTGGGACCTTTATTCAAAAGAGATCGTAAACGTTTATCTTTAATTATCTCAAAATTACCAGTAACCACATGACCAGCCGGAGAATAGCAAACTTTTTAGGTGGCGCAATCTCAATTATCAGGAATTTTTTCATTAATATTAAGGTCGGCCACAATTTTATTATAGTTGAAAATTATATTTCTGATGGGTTTGTTATATTATTTGTAGCAGATGATAGGTGGTTCTGTATTTTTAAAGTATTTAGGAATAGTGTCAATTACATTTTTGTCTCTAAAATACATACTTTTGAGGTCAATAAAATCAATACTTTTATTAATAAAAGGAATTTTCAAGAATAATCTTTGGTGTTCAGATAATTTGTCAATGTGCAGTCTGAGAACATGTAGAGTAAAAGCTTTGTATCAAACTAGCCGTTCCTATGAGAGGATCTGATCTAAAAATAATTTTATCGGCTTGCTCGACAATTTCTTTTAATGAACATATAGATAAGGAGGAAAGTCTTTTAATAGACATATAACGACGCAATTTACGCTTAATATTACCATTTCTACGTCTAAATCTACCTTTACGTTTTCGAATAGAAAAAGTAGAGAAAATATCGATGCTTGGATCTTTAGAAATATTGCCGCTTTGGTAAATGTTATCGTTCAGTCCCAAAGGAAAATGTGTTTGTAACTTCTTTATCCAGCCTTGCTCTGTGGTACAAAGAGCTATAGATTTGAAACCGCTAGTAGTTTTAGAATCGTAATGAATTTGTTCTACTGGTTGAACCGAATCATATTTAAAAGAATGTCCTATATGACGAAAATGCTGGTAAATAAAATTGCGTACTTTTTTTTCCGGCAATGGTAACTGTGTTCACGAAATCTAGTTTTTAAAATACGTCCTGTCTGACCTATATATTGAATGGATGAGTTTCAGTCTAAATCAGAGTTAATCTTCGCACTAAACACTCTACCATATTACTTAACAGAACGATTTTTGGCCCGTTGTGAAAATTATTATTAACAGCAGAAGAAGGAACATGAAACGATGAAGCAGAAGACAATGCTAGAGGTTTAATACAAACTGACGGCTGTACACAGAAGACACTGACTGTAATTTTAAGTATAGGGATAATATTCATAATTTATATAGTAATTGTAGCACCCTTCCGTACCGTAAACGAATACAAAGATTCTCGAAATCTCTTATTTATTGGGAAGTACAAATGCAATCTCAAGGTGCTCCTGTGACACGGTATTTCACATCCTGAATTTTATGGTGATGTGATTTACAAACTTGGTAAGATTATAAGACATACCTATTGTCTCACTTTGTTCATCAAATATATTAAAACAAGAATATGTTTGTAAAACACATATGCCCCCGACCTTTGACCCTGAAAGATGGCATTGACCTTTGACCCATTGACCCGTGAGTTGAACGCAACACATCGTCTTTGTGTGGTGCACATTTGTGCCAGGTTCTTTGAAATCCAGTCACATATAAAAACGTTAGAGAAGGGACACGAACTTTCGGACGGACGGATTGAAGGACAGACGGAAGGACAGACAAACCGATTACTATATGCCCGCCGTTCGGGGGCATATAATCATCAAAAAGGGATATGACCCTATAGTACTATAACATGCTGCATGTCTGGTTGTCAACCTACCTACAGTTGGCAATCACGATGCCCTCATTGCATGTACGCCAACAAGAAAGTTTAGTACTCTAAGTGACCTCTTAAATCCGGAAACGGAAGTAGGACTTCGGATATCTGTACTATTTCGTTTTTGTCGTACCCTTTATTACTTTGCAACAGTTACTCCGTTTGCAGCTCAACCACTGTGTACACTAGCAACAGGTGGATAGTCTTTTCGTCAGTAGTAACTGAAATGTATGACTTGGTATTAATAATTTCCTGCTTCAAGACATTGATATAATGTAATCGTCAAATAATAATCACATTATTCGATGGCTTATCAGCAGGAACAAAAACGTATTTTGAATGGAAATCCTGTAAACCCTTTTTAAGATGTCTAAAATAAATTCTAGGTTTAGGTGGAGCTATAAAAGGAAATGCGTTTATCAATAATATCAAAAATTAGTTTTTTCCAACTAGAAAGAGCATTAGACTCAACATGTTCTCTTCGACACCATTTAATACTAAAATTCTGTAAAGCCTTCGCAATCTGAACTCGACAAGAGTTCAAATCTATCAAGGATGGTATTCTATAGTTGGGACCTTTATTCAAAAGAGATCGTAAACGTTTATCTTTAATTATCTCAAAATTACCAGTAACCACATGACCAGCCGGAGAATAGCAAACTTTTTAGGTGGCGCAATCTCAATTATCAGGAATTTTTTCATTAATATTAAGGTCGGCCACAATTTTATTATAGTTGAAAATTATATTTCTGATGGGTTTGTTATATTATTTGTAGCAGATGATAGGTGGTTCTGTATTTTTAAAGTATTTAGGAATAGTGTCAATTACATTTTTGTCTCTAAAATACATACTTTTGAGGTCAATAAAATCAATACCTTTATTAATAAAAGGAATTTTCAAGAATAATCTTTGGTGTTCAGATAATTTGTCAATGTGCAGTCTGAGAACATGTAGAGTAAAAGCTTTGTATCAAACTAGCCGTTCCTATGAGAGGATCTGATCTAAAAATAATTTTATCGGCTTGCTCGACAATTTCTTTTAATGAACATATAGATAAGGAGGAAAGTCTTTTAATAGACATATAACGACGCAATTTACGCTTAATATTACCATTTCTACGTCTAAATCTACCTTTACGTTTTCGAATAGAAAAAGTAGAGAAAATATCGATGCTTGGATCTTTAGAAATATTGCCGCTTTGGTAAATGTTATCGTTCAGTCCCAAAGGAAAATGTGTTTGTAACTTCTTTATCCAGCCTTGCTCTGTGGTACAAAGAGCTATAGATTTGAAACCGCTAGTAGTTTTAGAATCGTAATGAATTTGTTCTACTGGTTGAACCGAATCATATTTAAAAGAATGTCCTATATGACGAAAATGCTGGTAAATAAAATTGCGTACTTTTTTTTCCGGCAATGGTAACTGTGTTCACGAAATCTAGTTTTTAAAATACGTCCTGTCTGACCTATATATTGAATGGATGAGTTTCAGTCTAAATCAGAGTTAATCTTCGCACTAAACACTCTACCATATTACTTAACAGAACGATTTTTGGCCCGTTGTGAAAATTATTATTAACAGCAGAAGAAGGAACATGAAACGATGAAGCAGAAGACAATGCTAGAGGTTTAATACAAACTGACGGCTGTACACAGAAGACACTGACTGTAATTTTAAGTATAGGGATAATATTCATAATGTATATAGTAATTGTAGCACCCTTCCGTACCGTAAACGAATACAAAGATTCTCGAAATCTCTTATTTATTGGGAAGTACAAATGCAATCTCAAGGTGCTCCTGTGACACGGTATTTCACATCCTGAATTTTATGGTGATGTGATTTACAAACTTGGTAAGATTATAAGACATACCTATTGTCTCACTTTGTTCATCAAATATATTAAAACAAGAATATGTTTGTAAAACACATATGCCCCCGACCTTTGACCCTGAAAGATGGCATTGACCTTTGACCCATTGACCCGTGAGTTGAACGCAACACATCGTCTTTGTGTGGTGCACATTTGTGCCAGGTTCTTTGAAATCCAGTCACATATAAAAACGTTAGAGAAGGGACACGAACTTTCGGACGGACGGATTGAAGGACAGACGGAAGGACAGACAAACCGATTACTATATGCCCGCCGTTCAGGGGCATATAATCATCAAAAAGGGATATGACCCTATAGTACTATAACATGCTGCATGTCTGGTTGTCAACCTACCTACAGTTGGCAATCACGATGCCCTCATTGCATGTACGCCAACAAGAAAGTTTAGTACTCTAAGTGACCTCTTAAATCCGGAAACGGAAGTAGGACTTCGGATATCTGTACTATTTCGTTTTTGTCGTACCCTTTATTACTTTGCAACAGTTACTCCGTTTGCAGCTCAACCACTGTGTACACTAGCAACAGGTGGATAGTTTGTTTAACTTTACATGCACTTCACCAATGTATTTGTCATCATGGTTGTTGTAGATTGGTCGGAGAAGGGATACGTTTATTTACACTGTTTGTAAGGGTGGGGATAGAATAAGTGTGATGGTGGGCGCCCCTAAACCGGTTTAACCCCCAGTGACCTTTGTTACTGACCGTTTATTTGTTTGTATGTTTTGTCTTTGTGCGTCTCTTTATGGTTTTGGTAGTTATGTACATGTGCTGTGTTTTTTCTCGTGTTGCTGTTCGGGCGGCTGATAGTTCTGTATGTGGTGTTTCCTGCATGACTCATATTTGTATTTTTATAATAACTAACAAAACGTCAACAAATACATGTCACTTCAACTACTCTTAACAAACAAGTTAAATGTCATTACGATCACAGCTGTCTGACACACTTGGCTATTAAATTTTAAGGATATACATATATTACATTAATAAGAATAGATGTTCAGTACTTTCTCAACCTGCTAGCGGTCTAATGTCTGGATACTACTGGATAACTTGAACCTCACAAAGTGCTAAACCGTCGACATTTGTCTGTAACACAATTTTCAGGAACCTGCCGTACATCACCGGAGTACAGTTGACACGAATCGGGTTGTCGAGCGAGGAGACTGGCGGACCTGTGTAATAACCGCAGACACTATTCTGCTCGTTCAGTGAGGTTACATTGTTCCCAACCCTCAATGTCAATCCTTGCAAACGGTGAAAAACTGAAACAAAAAAGTTTATCTTTAACACAGCACGATTAAGTTTGTAAACGAAATATACGTGGAGTCTCTCGGCGTCTCATTAGGATCCTTCATGCTTGACACTTGGATTGTATATTCACAAACATTCCCAAAAGTCCCGCCCTACCTAATGAAATATTTGGATCGGTACCCTACATGTTAACCCGTTCGATGCTAAATAATCATGTAACAAATAATGACATGACTATATATATGCTGAAGTTTTATAACGGCATACATTCTTTTTCTGGGGTATTGGTGAAAAGTGTAGAGTCAGCTCTCTCATAATTTCATAAGCAAACAGCGCGGACCTAGATACAATTTCGCAACACATAAAATGCCTTTAAACGCGTCGACTCCTAATCAAACATGAATGGAATATTACCTGGAGTTAAATGTATTCAGAGCCGAGTAGTCTTCGGCTGACAATCGCTTAGCCCCTCACCGCTCTGGTTCGAATCCCGGTCTGGACATTTGGAGTTTTCATGTGAGGAATCCTCGAGCTGGCCTGTGATAGGCCGGTGGTTCTACCCAGATGGTCTTCTGTACACAAGACAATGCAATTGTTCCACACACAGAATAACCTCTTGGGTTTTCCTCCATTTGTCATTAGTAGCACGTCGCGTTATGACTGAATTACTGTTAACGTGGCGATAAAAACTAAAAACAAACCTAAGTAGATTTGATTTGAGCAGTAACCCTTTGATAAGTAGGTATTCGGACCTAATGATACAAAATTAAACGAACAAATCTCCTGATCCTCATGAGCCACACTGAAGGGATTTGACCCAACAAGGTTATATAAATTGTTTTGATCAACTATAAGAATATTTCATAGGAGTTAAAATATATTTCAATGAACAAAAAACGAAACATGTTTAACTGCTAGAGTTAGATGGTCCTGTGTATATAAATGGTTCTTTTGCGTTCTTTAAGCAGCGAATCGGTGCTTTAATAAGGGTTTCAGAATCGATTCCTCGAAAACATTGTCTCCTAACCAATGCATTTATAGTAATGCTCCTTCAGGTAACCATTACCTTAGGTGGTCTATCGTAGTAATATACTTCATATAGTCCGAAAGTAGCTGATCCTTCGATAAAAAAGCAATGCTAAAAGAGAAAACCGCAGACTCGGTATTATTGCGTCTGCTCATGATTGAAAGAGTAATACTAACGGCCCAAGCACCGGCTTAAGCAGTATTCAATTTTCAAAAAAGTATACCATCAAAACTAATGATCCCGAAGAACGAGAGAGTATAACGACACTGAGAATGAAGTAAGGGGCGACCTACCACACACGCAATTGGCACCTGCTGTGTAGCTGTTACGAAAGTAGATCACCAGTTAAACACATTAACAATATTCTTTGCAAATTCTTCAGCCCGTGGTTTTCAGTGAACTAAATCGGCCTGACTAATCAGATATATACATAATGGATCACCTCACAAGGCGGGCGATAAGTACCCAACTGGCCCTATTGTTCTGTCATATTACACGTCCCTTACTTTGTGCAATTTACAATGTTCCGTATGTATTTTAAAGTTTAGAATTTTTCAATAAAATGCTCATTCTTTGAAGGGATACATGATGACCCTGCATGGCTAACCTGGTAAACATATCTAGTGTGACTTTATTTTATTTATGCTACGGACTGGAAAGATTTATACAAATCTGATAGCGGTTCACCTACACTTAATTCCTTTGACAATTGGTAAAAATCCTGTCAGTGTTAAAGAAGTTCATTATGCCCCCAACGGCGGGCATATAGTAATCGCATCGACCGTCTTTCCATCTGCCCGTCCGTCTCAAATTTCCTGTTCCTTCTAAAAAAAATTAAACTGGCACACTTGTTCACCATACATAGACTATATGTCGCAAGCAACTCCCTGGTCCATGGGTCAAAGTTCAAGGTCATCTCTCAGGTTCATAGTCCGGTGGTATAGTGACTCAGAAACACATATTGTCAAAATATATTTATATCTTGTATGACCTATATATGCAAAGGAGTGGAACGAATTCTATACAATTCATGGAATAGGGATAACCGTTGCTTATTTAAAGATTTGCAGCAGAATATCGGTGGTTAATATGTTGCAAATTTAGTTTTACATGCGACGGGTCGAAAGCTCCAGGTATGCTTTCAAATTTAAATTGTGTGTGAGATTTAAATGTTTTAAAATACATTCAGTATAATGTACAATACCACACAGATGAATTTCCATCACAATAAACTAGAATGTTGGTTGACATATTTTATGTGGTTTTTGAAATGGCATATAAGGAAAATATTCATAACTATCCATTTTCAGATCCTGTGACCTATATATGCAATGGAGCGGAAGGATTTGTATGACTTGTTAAGCATTTGTGGACGACGCACAATGGATGACGACGGACACAGGGTGATCCCAATAGCTATTTGCTCCAATTCTGGAAAAAGTGTATTCTACAGGTTAACTTTGATACAACTGAATATTTTGCTACAAACTTCGACTGGTTTGAATATTGTGAAAAAATTAAATGTTTGGTTCTGGTTCTTTGCGAAACGAAACATATTCGCAACATCACATCTGCATCCAGACGTTTTGCGAATTCACCAACGTCGTCATAGTAATTAAGATTTAAAACACGGGGTCAGTGTCTCAGCTGTTTCGTCGTCTCGGCTCTAGTGTATTCCTACAATGTTACATACTTATGAGATATATATGCCATAAACCCAAGCTGAGACTCGTCTACTACGTGTCATGCTCATTTGAATCATCTATGCTGTATAATGAGTCATTGTCCCTGCTGTAATATACAAATCTGTAGTTTAGCGTATGTATGGGAGATATCTATGCTAACGTGGTATCTGTAATGTCTATGTCTACCATTTGAGTTAATTTAAAAGAATCATAAGAGACGTACATTTATGGGTCATTCACTGAGTGAATCAATGGATTATCTGTAATGTATTCATCAAGCTTTACGTGTTTATAGGAGGTATCTGTGTCATATACACTATTTAAGTCTACAATTGAAATGCATATGACTGTTATGCAAGACATTGAATCGCTGTTATCTGCGACATACGTCTAGTGTGCCATGCTTACAATATGCTAAACATTGTGCCAATAGCTAAGCTGCAATGTCTTTGCCAACACTGCATTGACTTTTACATCCTGTTATGAATTGTTGTTGCGATAATTATAATATTTATACTCATCTGCAGCGCAAACTGCTGATTAAACGGGAAAACTGCAACTGACTCATACATGTACTTTTACATTTAAGGCTGTCTGTATTGTATGGTGGGTGTGTCAACGTATTCTTTCCTACAACATAAACATCGTCTCATTCCCTCCTATACTATCCTCAGATCCAACCTCTTTGAATAAATCTACTGAAACGGAGCACTTACTAGAAAGAAAAATATATTTTTATGAGACATTTAAATGTTAGAATTTACGCATCTTATCTGGACCTCATGATATCTATGCTCGACATTGAGTCAAGGTCGCTAGTATATAGGCCTTCAATTCCAGATGATCATGGGAAATATACATCTCAAATGGAAAGGTTTTTAACGTGACCCTTTTCTGGGGGATATCCAACATGCGAAATGTCTATTTTACACCTACATAATGTTTCGTTTCGGTTCCATAAAATCACAGCAGAAATGGAAAAGACCCTTTGAATGTCAACAATCCACCAGGCCTCGCCAGTTGGAGCCGTGTGGGAACAAGAACCACCAGCCCAATTTCCATTTGTGTTGCCATCTATAGCAAGCCCCGCGACTGCTACATCATAGGTGGAACTCTGTGTTGCAACAGCATACGACAGTACGTTGACATCTACAATTCAAGATCAATCGTTACTGGTATTTGTCCGAAACAAGTACAAAAATGAGTCATGCAGGAAACACCACATACAGAACAAACAGTCGCCCGAACAGCAACACAAGGAAACAGCAAATGTACATAACCATAAAAACATCAAGAGACACAAAGACAAAACAAACATACAATAGGGTGAAGATAGAAATTTGAACCGGCATCTCATAATAGTAAACAACCATAAATCATCCGCGTTAAAGTTATACTAGTTTCATTTCGATACACGTTAGTTAACATCAAAAGTTTTACACACGTTCACATCATGAAAGGAATCACATGTTCACATCATGAAAGTAATGCTAACATCACATTTTCCACGGTATATATGCATTCATTATAATTACCGATATCTGGATACAAATGAATTCGTAATAAATTACCGATTTCTAACAGTTAGAAACGGCGATCAATTGAAGCTCTGACAACACTTCAGAATATAAAACTTGTCATAATAAAATCTAATACAGAAAAAATATCTAAAGCGTAATTCTAGTAGTTACGTGTAAGACACATACAAAACACAACCAACACCAAAACACCAACAGAAAGCAAGCTACACATCCACACAACCAAACACGCGAGACAAAAACATCAAACACGAACCGAAGCACAAACATAAAGGCACAGACACACAACAAAGGTGACACATAGAGTAACATCTTGGAACCGCCAGTGGCAACACAACCACTGGGGGTTTAAACCGGTTCACGCTTAACACTTAAGTCACTCAACTTAACAATTAGGCTACTGACCGTGCCACGGCGGTACTCTCTTTGTCACCCTTCCTTTTGTTTGCCTTACGTCTTTGTGCTTGTGATTTTGTTCATGTGTGGAGTGTTTGTCTCTAGTTTCTGTGTGTCTGTTGGTGTTTTCTGTGTTCATCTCGTATGTGAGTGTGTGTTTGGGTGTGTAGTTGTGTGTGTGTCATGCTATCTATCGGTGTTTTGGTGGTGGTTGCGTCTTGTATTTAGCTTTGCCTGCTTGACCTTACTACTTTTCCATAAATAAAAGTATCCACGCCAGACTCCTACACCATAGGAGACGGTAAACACAGGGCACTATGTATTACATAGCATGACAACAACTGAACGTAAATATAACTGCAATTTACGAACGTTACTGCAACAAGGTATTTCTCATCCAGATTACTATGGTGATGTTATCTACAAACTTAGGAAAATTCGTGGTCATATCTATTTTCACGATTTGTTTATTAAACGCATTAAAACTTTTAGGAAGAAAGGTTATGACCCTATTATATTGCAACACACTGCATGTTTGGTTATCGACCCCTTTACAGTCGGTCGCTACGCTTTCCTCTTTGCTTGCACGATGACAGGCCGAAGGTAGTACTCTATGATGGTATTCTCTTAAACCCAGAAATGGCTTACCAGACTCATGTATTACCTTTTCTCTGTCGTGCCCTTAACGGCTTCCCTGCAGTTGCTCTGTCTTCAGCAAAGTCATTGAGTACATATTTGACGGACTTTCACGGTTGTTATGCTATGTTTTACATTTTGTACTGTGATTACTGTCTTCTATGTTATGGGGAAGTCCGGCGGGGATACCTTTATTTACAATGTCTGATTAGCTAGTGTGACTTTGATATAAGTGTGAGGTTAGGACGTCCGTAAACCGGTTTAAACCCCCAGTGGTGATTTTGCTACTGACCGTGCCAAGGCGGTTCTCTCTTTGTTACCCTCACTTTTGTTTGTCTTGTGTCTTTGTGCTTGTGTTTTGTTCATGTTTGTCTCTGGTGCTTGTGTATTTTTTGGTGTTTTCTGTGGTCTTCTCGTGTGTTTGGTTGTGTGTGTGTGACATGCTGTCTATCAATGGGTTAGTGGTGATAACGTCTTGTATGTGACTTTCTGCCGTATGTGTGTGAGTTTAAATTTGCTTTTTGTAGGTGTTTTGGTGATGGTGGCGTTTTGTGTGTATCTTTACCTGCATGACTTTACTACTTGTTCATTAAAGCTAAGTATGAAATCCCTCTCATAGCAATACAAAAACAAATCTGAAACAAGAGGGGTACAATTTGTTCCAATTGGTATACCAACAACTTGACGATATATGGTATCAATATGTTATCTAAAAGAAATGTTAAAGATCTACAAACATCAAGGCACGTCCGCATTGTGTAATTTAGTTTAATCAGTTTCTCCTTTATACGATGGTGAGGTAGAGTAGAATAGAGTGTAATCAAGAAAGTTTGTACTGTTCATTTTCAAGTTTAGTTTAAATATCATTTGAATTGTTTATGGATCAAAAAACATAAATACCAGAATTGTCATATCTTTTATCACAGTAGCGTTTGACACGATTTTTGATAGTACGAGTAAGGGACGACGTTAAAAGTTTAGATAGTTTAGTAGAAGTACAACAACTAGAGTTAGCAATAAAACGCGCCTTATACTGATTTTATGTAGCTTCGGAATCAAGTACATAGTAGAACATTTATGTTGTTTTACGTTAGGATTAGACTTAAAAGTATTGCACATGTTTACATGTGCCGGGCCTATATCTTGTCCAGGGGTTTGCACTATAATATATGTTAGTGGACCAGAAAATTCCTTCTTTAAAGAATAATACAAGCTTCACATAATTATTACATTATTTGATGCCTTGTCAGCAGGAGCAAGAACATAATTAGAATAAAAATGTGGAGTGTTTTTTCTTCAGATATCGAAATCTAACTCTAGGTCGAGGTGGTAATATATGGTAATTAGATTTGTACAAAGCAATACGGGTATCAATAATGTCAAAAACACGTTTTTCCAATCCGAAAGGGCATTTACATCAGCATGTTCTCGTCGACCACATTTGATGCATAATTATTGAATGGCTTCAGCAATCTGAGTACGACAGGTGTCAAAATCAATAAGGGAAGGTAATCTATAGTTGGGTCCTTTAGTTAGGAAGTCCTGAGACGTGTATCCTTAATTATATTAAAATACCAGTAATGACCTGATCAAATGGTTTATAACAAAAGTCTCAAGAAGTAGGGGTATTGACATCAATATTTAAGTCAGATACAATTTTATTGTAGTTAAAACAAAGGGTCTTTATTAGTTGATTGTATTTATAGCAATAGATAGGCGATTCAGAGTTCATGAAATAATTTGGAATAGTATCAATTACATTCTTATCAGGGATTATACTTTGAATATCAATAAAATCGATACCTTTATTTATGAATTGAAACTCCCCTTTATTAATAAAGGTTTCGATTTTATTGAGTATATTCAGAGACAAAAATGTAATTAACACCATTCCTAAATAATTTAAACATACAGAACCACCAATTATCTGCTACAAATATAACAAACCCTATCAGAAATACAATTTTTAACTATAATAAGATTGTTGCCGACCTTAATATTGATATTAATATTCCTGATAATTGAAAATGCGCCACCTCAAAATTTTGCTATTCTCCGGCTGGTCATGTGATTACTGGTAACTTCGAGATAATTAGAAATAAACGTCTACGATCTCTTCTTAATAAAGGTGCAAAATATAGAATACCATCCTTGATAGATTTTAACTCTTGTTGAGGTCAGGTTGCTGACGGTTTACACGTTTTTAGTATTGGATTGTTTTTATAATTGACACACGCATTTCATTTTTAGCTCAAATGAACGCCTTCCACTAGAATATATTTTAGACATCTTAAAAAGGGTTTACAGGATTTCCATACAAAATACGTCTTTGTTTCTGCTGACAAGGTATCGAATACTGTCATTATTATTTGACGATTAGATTATATCGACGTCCTGAAGCAGGACATTATTAATACCAATTCTGAAAATGGATGATCCTTCGAAAGCAAAAGTAGATATGCAAAACGAGGAAATTGCAGAATCGGTTTCATTGAGTCTGTTCATGAGTAGTAATTAAAAGTGCAACACTACTCATACCCCCTAGCAACGGCTTAAGCAGTATTCAATTTTCAAAACTAATAACATGAAAACTAATGATCTCGCTAAAACTGACATGACCATCGATTTAGACCATGTCAAAAAGTGTGAACAATTTGGAACTGATATTAAAATAACACAACATTAACTTCCTACAATGTATTGGTTACCATAACTACATAAAAGTACAAAAATGAGCCAAGCAGGAAATAAAACATACAGAACAAACAGCCGCCCGAACAGTAACACAGGGAAACAGCATAGGGACACCTGTATTATGTTCATCAACATATCAATACATTAGTGTATCTACCAAGTGCATCAATTCGTTGGTGAACACAACACCTACCACGAGGTGCATGACATTCTCATGACGATGTAAGAGGCGGGTGAGAGTGGTGTATGTTACTTGCATATCCTGCAAGAGAATGATAATACGGCGCATGTCATTGCAAAGTCTAGCTCCTGTACAATTACTAAATTATCTATACTTTTGACTGCTTGTTTATCAAAGATCAAAGAACATGTAAAATTCTATTGTGATAAGACTTATGCAAATTCTGGAATAAATCTCTTTGGTCTATTAAGATCTCTTCAGAAGTATTAATCAAACTTAAGAACAAAATGTTTCTTCTGTAAGCATCCACTTTAAGCACATACGATTTTTAGCTGTATTTTTCGAGAAAAAATCCGGCTTATAGTTTGGCGAAAATCGGCCGGGCCGGTAGCGTGCTGTCGTTCACAAAACTTTAACAATGCTTATAACTTCTGATTTACTTAAGCTAGACCATTCATATTTGGAATGCAGATGGGGCCTTTCACTTGATACAAGGGTACATGAAATCAGGTCAAGGTCAATGTCACTATTTTGAAAAGTTTGCTATACCTCCTTACAAATGCTAGGCAATTCATCTTTGGTATACAGATAGCTTGGGTAAAGGCCTTTCACTTGATACAAAGATACACGAAATCAGGTCTAGGTCAAAGTCACTCTATCCAACAATTTGCCATCGTTAACAAAACTTTAACATTGCTTATAATTTCTGAATTACTTAAGCTAGACCATTCATATTTGGTATGCAGATAGCTTGAGTGAAGGCATTTCACTTGATACAAGGATACATGAAATCGAGTCAAGGTCACTATTTCCAAAACGCCGTATTTAACAAACTTTAACATTGTTATAACTTCTGAACTACAAATGCTAGGCAATTTATATTTGGTATACATATAGCTTGGGTAAATGCCTTTCAGTTGATATAACAATACATGAAATCAGGTCAAGGTCACTATTTCCAAAACTGCGTTATTAACAAAACTTTAACATTTCTTTTATCTTCTTAATAACTTAAGCTAGATCATTCATATTTGGTATGCAGATAGCTTGATTAAAGGCCTTTCACATGATACAAGGATACTTGAAATCAGGTCAAGGTCACTATTTCGAAAACTACAAAGGCTAGGTAACTCATCTTCGGTATACACATGGCTTTGGTAAAGGCCTTTCAGTTGATATAAAGACATTTGAATTTACCTTAAGGTCAAGGTCACTAATTAGACAAGTTGGCCATCATTAAAAAACATCAACATTATTTCTTTACTGCTGAACCTCATACGCTATACAATTTATATATAGTATGGAGATAACTTTGGAGAAAGCCTTTCAGTTGATACAAGGATACATGAAAATTTGGTCAAGGTAAAGGTCACTGTTTTGAAAACTTGGCTGTTTTTATTTCATGCTTTTGCTATAACTTGTGATCCACGAGTGCTAGGCAATCCACCTTTGGTATTCAGATAGGTTTGGTAAGAACCTTACGGATGACATAAAGATACCTATAATCAGGTCACGGTCACTATTTTGAAACATTGGCTGCCATTTAAATGTTGTTATAACTTCTGAACTACATGGGCTAGACAATTAATATTTGGTATACAGATAGCTTGGGTACAGGCCTTTCAGTTGATACAAGGATACATGAAATTGGTTCAATGTCAACACAAAAACAATCCGGCTTTAATGCGGTTTCCGCATTGTTTGCTTGTTCTACTTTGTACTCAACCCTTCCTCATGATTTAATTAAAGGCAACACCCTCTTTGTCACCCTTGCCTTTGTTTGATTGGCGTCTTTGTATTTGTGTGTTTGCTTGGGTTTGTAGTTTTCATCTCATGCGTGTGTGTTCGCCCTATGTTGGTCTGGTGTCTTGTACTTGTTCGTTTGTTCGTGTTCAATATTTCCTGTGGGTGTGTGTTAGGGTATGGGTGTATGTATAAATTGCTCTCGATGTTTTGGTGATGGTGGCGTTTTGTGTGTGGCTTGTCTTGCTTGACTTTACTACTTTTTATTTACTTTATCCCGAAAGTATTTGCCCGAGAAAAAACATCATTTATGGCATGTAATGCTGATAAAGCTTTCTTTACATACGAGTAAATGAAATATTTAACCCATTGGACTTTCTCAGAAGTTTGCGAATCACTAACGTTTCTTCTGGATAACATAGTTGTACGTTATGGAAATGCTATATACCGCCAGGTGATCGGTAGTCCTATGGGTACGAAATGTGCACCACTGGTAGCCGATTTGTTTTTGTACTGCTATGTGAGAGATTTCATGTTACGTTTGAATCCACAATCACAAGATGTTATAAAAGCCTTCAATGAAACTTCTCGATATTTGGATGATATTTGTAACTTAGATAACCCTTTCTTTGATGCTCTGATTCCTACAATTTACCCCAAAGAACTGAAATTGAATAAAGCTAACCCGTCCGACACTTATGCAGCTTTTCTTGATATAGACCTTAAATTGACAATGGAATGATTTCTTCTGAAATATATAACAAAAGAGATGATTTTGAATTGAATATTGTAAATTTCCCTCATCCTGACTGAGATGTTTCCCGTGTCCCATCTTACGGGGTTTATATTTCTCAACTTATTCAATTTATGACAGCTATTATGACTAGCATGCCCGGGGATATAGACAATCACTCTGTCGGTACTCTAGTACCGCTGGTACTCTAATCGAATCCTGCTGAGAAAGTGTCTGCTGAAAGTCTTTTCGAGTTTTACTTTTTTATATCGTATTTGACCGAGTATCACACATCTTGGATCGTGACGAGTCACCAGTCTCATCTGGATGTAGATTATATTGTCTGTGATTATATCCCTATAAACTACAACGATTACAGTAAAGTCTTTAGTGTAGTAAAGAAGAATTATATCATTTTAGCAAATGGCTGCTTAAAGTATCATGCAAATTATTCGAATACGCCTGTAGAAGCTTTCCACGTGTTTTTGAGCTACCAATTGTCTTACAGACCGAAATGGATACTAATGTTCACTTCCGGTTAAAGGGGACTTTATATCATATGGAAAGTGATAGTACATATTTATTAATCCACTGCCGCGGAGCGGGAGTGGGATTATATGATGGCATTCGTCTGTCAACCCGTCTGTCTGCTCGAAACAATTCCGTGTCCGCTCCATATCGCATACCCCAGGTATGATCTTCAAGAAATTTGCCTCAAATATTAACTAAGTTGAGCGCCCATAAACCGGTTTACCCCCCCCCCCCCCCCAGTGACTTTTGTCACTGACCGTTCAAAGGTGGTACTTCCATCGCCCCCTATTGTATGTTTGTTTTGTCTTTGTGCGTCTCTTAATGTTTTTATAGTTATGTACATTTGCTGTTTCCTTGTGTTGCTGTACGGGCGACTGTTTGTTCTGTATGTGGTGTTTCCTGCTTGATTCATTTTTGTACCTGAGGTGATGTGAAAAACACACATGACAGTCATGTTGGTCCAAGGTCAAAGTTACAGTTCAAAGTCAAGTGTAATTTTGTTTCTGCCCCATATCTCCTATACCCCGGAGGGATTTAATGAAACGCCTGAAATTCCCAGTACATTTTCGTCTGCTCCATATCTTCCAAACCCCTTGAAGGATTTTCATAAAACTTTATCCGGAAACGGAAGGAGGACGTCGGATATTTGTCTCGTTTTTTGTAGTACCCTTTATTACTTATTTACAGTTACTCTGTTTGCAGCTAAGTCATTGAGTATACTAGCGATAGGTGGGTACAGTTACTTCACTTAAATGTTTTCGTTTTACATGCACTTTACCACTGTATTTGCCATCGCGGTTGTTGTAGTTAGTCGGAGAGGGGATACGTTTATTTACACTGTTTGTCTTTTAGGATGGAGATGGAATAAGTGTATGGTTGGGCGCCAAAAAAACCGATTTACTTCCAAGGCGGTACTTCCATCTTCCCCTTATTGTATGTTTGTTTTGTCTTCGGGTGTGTCTCGTATAACCATGTACATTTGTTGTTTGTCGTCGTGGTGTTATTTGGGCGGTTGTGTGTTTTGTATGTTTTGTTTCCTGCATGGCTCTTACATGTACTTTTAGTCAAATGTTAGCTAAATTGAGACGATGTGCTGAACACGTGGCAGTTATGTCGGATCAAATTCAAGCATTTGAAGGTCAATGGTTCTAAATGGAAAAGTAGTAAAGTGAAGCAGGAAAAACCACATACAAGACGCAACCACCACCAAAATACCGATAGACAGCATGACACACACACAACCACACACCCAAACGCACACTCACACACGAGATAACACAGAAAACATCAACAGACACACAATAACTAGACAAACACTTCATACATGAACAAAATCACAAGCACAAAGACGTGAGGCAAACACAAGGAAGGGTGACAAAGAGTACCGCCTTCAATTTCGGCGGTGGGGGATATAGCCGTCCACTTTAATGCAGGAATGGTACTAACTGTTGACAGCGGTAGCATGCGCACCTAGTGTAATGTATATCAGTGTAGCATCTCATCCGTTTTTATTCAGCACACGATCAGAATTCAGAAACGAATGAGGGAGTGTGCCAGTATGGGTTTTACGGTCATATAGCGCCAATTCCAAAATTATGAAGAAACGACGAAGTTCAATAAAATCAAGTCTCGATCAACCAATGTAAATCATATAAGTATCTGAAAATCTTAAAACGAAAATAGAAAGAACGTGTAAAGTGTTCATATTTTAGAAAAAGACCAGTCGCTTTCAAACACGATATTATGTTTTTATAATGAGAGGTCATCAATAAAGTCAAATTATTGGTCTGTAAGGCAGGTGGTAGCCTGGTGCAGGTGACAAATAATGCAAAAAGCTTCTATAGGGGCTTTTTGGCAACATTTTGCCAAGTATTAAGCATCCGCCTGTTTTATGATCCCTGTGTTTAATTAATGAATTGCCGCTTATGACAGATTTTACCGTTTGTTCGTGTTAACAAAACATACAAATTTTGATTTTGATACACCGGTAATTATAGTTATGCCCATAGTATGCTAAATGTTTTAAACATTTAGTCCTTTAGCCCGCTGAATTGTTCACCTACATTTTCAGATTTGAAGTTGTAATCAATTAATCTACCAAACTGCAATCAGGGTTTCAAACAGCTTTTATCCTAATGAAACGCCGGGTAACTCGGTGTCTCATCTGTATCCAAATTGTTTGCATATGTATTCACTCATCCGCCCATAGCAGGCTAAAGGTTAACGCTGATTTGTCAAATAGACCGTTCAAAAATACAAACGTGTCAAGATTAACGGGACTTTTAATGATTTTTTAAATCAAAATCTATCAGGACAAAAATGCAGACCCTGGTGAGGGAGGAACCTTCTTAGCTTCTCAGTTTACAGATGTGTTTTACTGTACATGTATTCCTGCAGCTGTATATCTTTGGAAAAGTAGTAAAGTCAAGCAGGCAAAGCCACATACAAGACGCAACCACCACCAAAACACCGATAAACAGCGTAACACACATACACACACAAAACCACACACCCAAACGCACACTCACACACGAGATGAACACAGAAAACACCAACAGACACACAAGAACCAGAGACAAACACTCCACATATGAACAAAATCACAAGCACAAAGATGCAAGGCAAACAAAAGGAAGGCTGACAAAGAGAGTACCGCCTTGGCACGGTCAGTAGCAAAAACACCACTGTTGATGAAATGTACATGTAGTTTAACCCTTTTGCTTATGGAAGCGCATTTTTACGCATCTGCAAACAGTAGACCATATACTATAGCTTCTGCCAGAGTCAAAGTTTCCTGTGTTCATATATGGAAAAGTAGTAAAGTCAAGCAGGCAAAGCCACATACAAGACGAAACCACCACCAAAACACCGATAGACAGCTTGACACACATACACACACAAGCACACACCCAAACGCACACTCACACACGAGATGAACACAGAAAACACCAACAGACACACAAGAACCAGAGACAAACACTCCACACATGAACAAAATCACAAGCACAAAGACGCAAGGCAAACAAAAGGAAGGGTGACAAAGAGAGTACCGCCTTGGCACGGTCAGGAATAAAAACACCACAGGTTTACGGACGTCCTAATCTCACACTTATCTCACAGTCACCCTAGCTTTACAAATAGTGTAAATAAAGGTATCCCCGCCGGACTTACCCACAACATAGACGACGGTAAACACAGGACAACATGTAAAACATAGCATAATAAATGTGACAATGCGTCAAATATGTACTCAATGACTTTGCTGAAGTCAGAGCACCTGCAGGTAAGCCGTTAAGGGCACGACAGGGAAAAAGTAATACATGAGTCTGGGTCTGGTAAGCTCATCCCGTATCTGAGTACCATCATAGAGTACTACCTTTGGCCTGTCATCGTGCAAGCAAAGAGGGAAGCGTAGCTACCGACTGTAAAAGGGTCGATAACCAAACATGCAGTACGTTGCAATATAATGGGATCATAACCTTTCTTCTTAAATGTTTTAATGCGTTTTATAAACAAATCATGAAAATGGATATGACCCCGAATTTTCCTAAGTTTGTAGATAACATCCCCATAAAAGTCTAGTTGAGAAATGCCTTGTTGCAGTAACGTCCGTAGATTGCAATTATATTTACTAATGAGTGGTAAATTTCGACAATAAAATTTAGAAAACGTTTTCCGAAGTTTGTGATATCTGTAACCTTGCTTAAGAAGTTTATCAGTTATAACTAAATTACGACTGTTAAAATCTTCAAGCAAAGAACAGGCTAGGGTAAACCGAATAAGTAGAGAAATATAAACCCCATAAGATGTAGAACGGGGCACATCTCCATCTAGAAAAGGATAATTAACAATTTTAAAATTAAAATCTTCTCTTGTAAAAATTATATTAATTATATTCATGACGTCATTATTTCTTGTGTCTTTGTACTTGTGCTTTTGTTCATGTATGGATTGTTTATCTCTAGTACGTGTGTGTGTTAATGTATTCCGTGTTCATCTCGTGTATGTGCGTGTGTTTGGGTGTGTGTCTGTGTGTGTCATGCTATTTATCGATGTTTTGGTGGTGGTTGCGTCTTGTATGAGGCTTTGCCTGCTTGACTTTACTACTTTTTCATTTACATGAATATTCGTCAGGGAAAGGGTTAAATTAATTCACACTAGACCTTCTCATGCTAACAATAACCTGAATTACTCAAAGATTCATTTGAGAAAGTATTGACCAAATGTCACCCAGCTTGGATCCTGTTAAAACAACGAGTTTCTAGACGTCTCGTCTGGATCCAAGCATGTTTTAAATCAAAGTCAAGATACATTTAGCATGAGAAGAGTAAACATTGACATTGAATACCAACCTTTGATGTTCGTGAAATAGGAATTCCATCCGGAAGCAGCTGTCAAGGCAAATATGTCTTTTTCACCCACATGCATCATTTCACATATTTTGGTATCTACAAATGCAGAGCGCAGGTAACGTGTGTATTTACATCAACATTGTTACATGTTGTGAGCGAATCTGCCATCATGTTTGCAAACAGTTTCTGTCCTGATGGACATGGACTAACTTGGAGTCACAAAAACATCCATACTGCTAGATATAGATGATAGTTGTTTTTATGAAACGAGTCTACTATAATATAATATGAGCTTTAGCGAGTGCAATATTTATTATAGTAAACGAGTTTCATGAAAACAATTTGTAATGAACACGAATATAAGATTATTTTTATCCCTTAAAAGTGCCATATAAAGTGAAAAACAGACTATATATGACGGCTAGCTCAGCCATGTTTACGGCACCTTTGCATAAAACAATGCACTAGTGTATTTCACGATTAACGGCTCTCCCATACGGCAGATTATGTGATAAACCTTTATTATGCTTTAAAATTGGAAACCCGGCAGTGACAAAAAGCTCTATACAATACGACCAATTAGGCTCTTGTATGTATTGATCTACCAGTGCAAATGAGTCATTTTGTTAACTTTATACTAGTAAAACAAGTTAATGTTGTATTGCTATGCAATATATGAGTCCCCCATCGGATTAAAAAAAATACCCCGACCCTACATCCATGGTGTAGTTGACCATGGTATATATGACCAACCTGAATGGTATTTGTAAAAATCATAAGAAAAACAATATGAAAAAGGGGAATAACTCCAACAATATTGATGCTTGTGTTATGTCCCTTGTGCATGACTTTCTCTCGCCACGCCTGTTCTGTATGTGACGTATCAAATAAATTGAATCAGTAAATAAAAAGTTATTGTCCGGACAGAAAAATATGAAAAAGGGGAAAACTACAAACATATTGATGCTAGAGTTATGGCCATTGTGCATGACACTTCCTCTTATCAAGCTTGTTCCATATGTGAAGTTTCAAATCAATTAAACCAGTCGATAAAGAGTTATTGTACGGACTAGAAGATATGAAAAAGGGGAATAACTCCAACATATTGATGCCAGAGTTATGGTCCTTGTGCTTGACACTTCATCTCATCATGCTTGTTCCATGTTTGAAGTTACAATGACTTTAACCGACCATTGTAGGAGATATGGCCCGGACACGAAGCCGGACAGACGGGCGGATACATGGGATCGAACAAACCTATAGTCACCCGGTAACCGGTGGGGGCTAAAAAGAATTACCTTGCCTACAGTTTCCTGTATATTCTTTTCACTAGTCCCGAGTTCCATGCTACTGGCATGCTTTGTCATGTATTTTCAACTTTGTTTTAAGATCAAGACTTGATCGGACCTCTTTTTAATACAAAACTATTTACTTCGAAAAAGGTTTTCAATTAGACTTACGCAATGTATTAGTCAATACATATGTATATACGTTTATACAGTTCTTGTATAGGATGTTTAGAGCTGAGAAATAAATGTACCAATGTTGATCTTTATCCTGTTTTTCAATACTCTATTCTGACTTTCCGATCTGCCTCAAGTGTTTAATTACCTGCTGTCTGATGCTTTTTATAAACTACTATTATAGTATCAAACAGCTTTGAATCCCATGATATTGCAATATGACGGTTCGTCAATATCAAAACGTCCGCATTGCAAATCTTAACAATGAGTATGCTCTCTAAACAAAACACAACTGAATAAGAAGACCATCTTTCGATGAAATATTTGCTCTACAATGTAGGTTAGTTTGCTCTTCCTGAATCAGTAACAGTCTTAGTAAGTATCCCGAGGCATATTTTATACTTACCTAAATTGTAACTAACTGCCGTACACTTAGTGTCCTCATCACATGAAATGCAGCATTTATAGTCCTTGTCAACATGCATTGTTTGCCAGTTTCCCACTGCCTTTGTTCCAGGTATGACGGAGTATTTTGCGAATAGTAATGCATTTGTAGTAGATCCAAATGCGGCAAACAGTATACTTACCTGTGTAATGAACCCGTCAGACATCATCACTACTTTCATAAGTAAGTACGGCACCGAATCACAATTATAGTATAAATCTCTATAACATATATCTTCCCATGCTCACAGCTATTCACTAATGGGCCTAAGCCGGCAAATGTGCGACGGCTGATCATGCATGACAAAAATAGAAGGAACGGCGTTTACACAAGGTAATAAATGGTATGAAAGTACAAATATGCAGGAACCACCACATACAGAACAAACAGCCACCCGAACAGCAGCACATGAAAACACAGCAAATGTACATAACTGTCAAAAGATAAACAGACGCACAAAGACAAAACAAACATACAATAAGGGGAAGATGGAAGTACCGCCTTGGAACGATCAGTGTATAGCTCGGAAAATGTGACCTGTCCCCTTACCTACTTAATTTGTATTAATCAAAATTCGAAATATTTCTATTTAATGTAATCGAGTTTGTATGGGTTTATCCTCGGCATGTGTTTAGGTATGCAATTATGCGTGGGCACACTCGTGATTGTATGGTTTACATATCCATGGGTTATTGCTCTCCTGTAATTTCAGCGATTTATCGGCAGTTATATTTATACAGCGTCATCTCTAATTATGTATTCTGTATATGGACAAGGGTCCAGGTCAACTTTTCCGAGCTATACCAAACTAATTATTTAGAATAATATAATAATGCGTTCGAAACGTTAGACATTTTATGCGAATTCATGTATATGAAAAAGTAGTAAAGTCAAGCAGGAAAAGCCACACACAAAACGCCACCATCACCAAAACACCCAAAGAAAGCAATTTATATTGCAATTTATACACATGCACACACATACAGGAGAAAGCCACATACAAGACGCAACTACCACCAACACATGGACAGACAGCATGTCACACACACAACCAAACACACGAGAAGAACACAGAAAACACCAACAAATACACAAGCACCAGAGACAAACATGAACAAAACACAAGCACAAAGACACAAGCCAAACAAAAGTAAGGACGACAAAGGGAGAACCGCCTTGGCACGGTCAGTAGCAAAATCACCACTGGGGGTTTAAACCGTTTTACGGACGTCCTAACATCACACTTATCTCAGTAACCCTAGCTAAACAAACATTGTAAATAAAGGTTCCCACACCGGACAATGTATAAAAACCAGTACCATTTTACATTAAGGTGTAAATTGTACTCTTGCTTAAGAGCATTTTAAATACCTGAACAAAATATTTTACTAAAATTGCGTTATATATTCTGTTCCTTCGGGATCATCTATTTCAATACATTTAGTTATGAAAAGTGAATACAGCTTTAGCCGATGATAGGTGGAGTGAGTAGTATTGCACTGTTAATAACTGCTCATGAACAGACTCAATAAAATCGAGTCTGCAATTTTCTCATTTCGCATTGCTACTTTTGCTTTTAAAGGATCTCCTACTTTCCTAATTTAAGGAATATAAAATACAGATATAAAATTCGGAAAGCTTTTTCAAAATTTTATTATTTACCTCTCATTAGTAGATATAACTGCAATTTACGGACGTTACTGCAACAAGGTATTTCTCATCCAGATTTCTATGGTGATGTTATCTACAAGTACAAACATGAGTCATGCAGGAAACACCACATACAGAACAAACAGCCGCCAGAACAGCAACACAAGGAAACAGCAAATATACACAACTATAAAAACATCAAGAGACGCACAAAGATAAAACAAACATAACATAGGGGGACAATGGAAGTACCGCCTTGGAACGGTCAGTGACAAAAGTCACCTGGGGGTTAAACCGGTTTATGGGCGCCCAACCTCACACTTATTCCATCCCCACCCTAAAAGACAAACAGTGTAAATAAACGTATACCCACTCAGACTAATATACAACAACCGCGATGGCAAAAACAAAATTTGATACGTAAAAATGCATCCGCTTTTGATCTAAATGCATAAATGCTTTCTGTCATTAGCCAACAATAAAGATGTTATAACCAAAAATACAGCACAGTATAACAGAAGGTAAATGTCCCTGCAAATATGACTGAAATAGGTATAAGTGTACATTGGTTATATTTCTTGCAAATTTGATTTGCTTATGACAACTATGGGGCTTTAGCAAATACGACGCTGCTCAAAATGGTATTAATGCATTCATGTAAGACAATATAACACTATGAACATTAATTAGATTATGTTTGTATAATGGCAAATGAATACAGGACATTTTGACTCAGGAAGGAACTGTATAAATAGATGTTTTCTACCATAGGCAAAAACAGCATACCATGTTCAGACGGCTTCCATTGAAGCTGGGTTGATATGGGTCTATTCTGTTTGCAAAAGCGTAGAAAGGCGTGTTAAGAGCTGTCGATTAAGTTTATAGTCTGCATAGTTACTAATGGGTTTTAGTCTACAACATAGGTTAGGCAGTTCTAGATTAGCCCTGTAAATCAGTAAATTATGCAAAAAGCACTGAACAGTGTAATTGAATATTTTATTGACCTAAGGCACAGTTTTAACATTCTAACAGTCTAAATGTCAAATAGGCCTAATGTTCAGAGATCAACATCACTCATATATGCGTACGGTTTCAGAGATCTTTAAATTTTAATGGGTAGTTTTATAATAAAAGTACAAAAATGAGTCATGCAGGAAACATCACATACAGAACAAACA
Source organism: Azorinus chamasolen (assembly GCA_963576725.1). Classification (NCBI taxonomy): domain Eukaryota; kingdom Metazoa; phylum Mollusca; class Bivalvia; order Cardiida; family Solecurtidae; genus Azorinus; species Azorinus chamasolen. The sequence continues at coordinate 39,637,354 of OY755241.1, read as the reverse complement.
GTCGCCCGAACAGCAACACAAGGAAACAGCAAATGTACATAAATATAAAAAACAACAAGAGGCGCACAAAGACAAAACAAACATACAATAGGAGGAAGATGGAGGTACCGCCTTGGAACGGTCTGTGACAAAAGTCACCTGGGGGGGGGGGGGGGTAAACCGGTGTATGTGCGCCCAACCTCACACTTATTCCATCCCCACCCTAAAAGACAAACAGTGTAAATAAACGTATCCCCTCTCCGACTAATCTACAACAACCGCGACGGCAAATATAGTGGTAAAGTGCATGTATAACGAAAACATAAGTGAACATACTGTATCCACCTATCGCTAGTGTACTCAATGATTGAGCTGCAAACAGAGTACCTGTAGAAAAGTAATAAAGTAAAATACAAGATTAAAGAAGTATATGCTGACTTCTATATTCTGAAAATGGGTGATCCCTCGAAAGCAAAAGTAAAAATGCAAAATGAGAAAATTGCAGACTCGGTTTTATTGAGTCTGTTCATGAGTAGTGATTCTATGTTGTAGAAATATTGAAAATGAAAATGGTCTACATTCTCGGTGTCTTGTATAGTTATGGGCTACAAATGCTCAGACTAAATATTGCTCAATTTGCGTTCTCCTCCCTCAATATGTCTTTTTTATCCCTGTTGAATAAACTGTCTAACGCTTATCAGATTGAGCTTGCCGAATCAGGTAGTTACATTACCACGTTTACGACCCATGTCGGTTCAGACGTCTTTCCGTGAATAATGCTGCTTTGAATAAGTACTCTCTTTGTCACCCTTGCTTTTGTCTTGTGATTTACAGACTTAGTAAAATTATTGGACATACCTATTTTGTCACTTTGTTCACTAAAAACATTTAAAAAACCATTAAAAAGGGATATGATTCTATAGTACTACAACAAACTGCATGTCTGGTTGTCAACCATTTTACAGATGACAATCACGCTGGCCTCTTTGCATGTACACCGACAAGAAATATTTAGTACTCTATGAAGGCGACCTCTTAAATCCGAAAACGGAAGGAGGACGTCTGGTATTTGTACTGTCTCGTTTTTGTTGTAACCTTTATTACTTTTCTACAGTTAGTCTGTTTGCAGCTCAACCATTGTTTATACTAGCGATAGGTGGATACAGTTACTTCATTTAAATATGTTTTCGTTTTACATGCACTTTACCACTGTATTTGCCATCGCGGTTGTCGTAGATTAGTCGGAGAGGGGATACATTTATTTACACTGTTTTTCGTCTAGGGTGGGGATGGAATAAGTGTGAGGTTGGGTGCCCAGAAACCGGTTTAACCCCCCAGTGACTTTTGTCACTGACCGTTCCGAGGCGGTACTTCCATCTTCCCTCTATTGTATGTTTGTTTTGTCTTTGTGTCCTTTATATACATGTACAATTGCTGTTTGTCGTCGTGGTGCTGTTTGGGCGGTTGTGGGGGTTGTATGCGATGTTTCCTGTATGACTCTTACATGTTCCTTTTGTACCTGTGCTTTCGTTCACGTGTGGAATGTTTATCTCTAGTCCTTGTGTGTTTGTTGTTGTTTTCTGTGTTTATCTCGTGTATGTGCGTGTGTTTGGGTGTGTAGTTGTGTGCGTGTATGTGTCATGCTATCTATCGATGTTTTGGTGGTGTTTACGTCTTGTAAATGGCTGAAGGGGGCGTGAGTAGTGTTGCAGTTTTGATTATTACTCATGAACAGACTCAATAAAATCGAGTCTGCAATTTTCTCATTTTGCATTTTTACTTTTTCTTTCGAGGGATCACCCATTTTCAGAATATATGTACTTCACAACAGCAGGTGTTAAGTGCTTGTGTGGCGGCTGTAAAAAGTCGCTCGTACTTCATTCTCAGTGTTATATTTTCTGGTCTTTCGGGATCATTAGTTTTGATGTTATTTGTTTTGAAAATTGAATACTGCTTAAGCCGGTGCTAGGGGGCGTGAGTAGTGTTGAAGTTTGTTTTAATTACTACGCATGAACACTCAATAAAACAGAGTCTGCAATTTTCTCATTTTGCATTTTTACTTTTGCTTTCGAGGGATCACCCATTTTCAGAATATGTGCCTGCTTGGTCTTACTAGGTTTTCATTTGAAATATTCGGAGAGCAATAAACGCACTTTCAGTTAGACATTCGCGATGCAATTGTGGATTCGCATTTGTCAATTATATGGAATTCGCTGCTGGCTGTGTATTTGCGATCTACTAGTATATATATCTGGTGCTAAAATCCTGACATCATTCAGGGTAAACCTCGGTTCGATCATGACCGTGCTCTTAGACAGACAATAGACACACACAGTAGCAAGGATACAATCCAGGGCTCTAGAAATGTTCAAATCCCAAACGGTCCAGCCGGTAAACGGACATTAGCCCCCCCCCCCCGGGACATAGCTTATGCTATGTTTTACATTTTGTACTGTGATTACTGTCTTCTATGTCGTGGGGAAGTCCGGCGGGGATACCTTTATTTACAATGTTTGTTTAGCTAGGGTGACTTTGAGATAAGTGAGGTTAGGACGTCAGTAAACTGGTTTAAACCCCAGTGGTGATTTTGCTACTGACCGTGCCAAGGCGGTTCTCTCTTTGTCACCCTTACTTTTGTTTGTCTTGTGTCTTTGTGCTAGTGTTTTGTTCATGTTTGTCTCTGGTGCTCGTGTATTTGTTGGTGTTTTCTGTGTTCTTCTCGTGTGTTTGCGTGTGTTTGGTTGTGTGTGTGACATGCTGTCTATTGATGTGTTGGTGGTGATTGCGTCTTGTATGTGACTTTCTACTGTATGTGTGTGTATGAGTATAAATTGCTATGCTTTCTTTGGGTGTTTTGGTGATGGTGGCGTTTTGTGTGTGGCTTTTCCTGCTTGACTTTACTACTTTTTCATTAACAAAGACAAATGCATCTCTGTAAATAAAATGACATTAGTTGATCTGGGTGTATATGCTCATCAAGGGATCAATGCGATCAGTTATCAAGCTCCACCAAAGAACCCGGCTGAAGTGTGGCTATTTCGTGATATGACTCAGTATTTTTCGAGATACATGTTTCAGTATGAGTTATCTTGGATGGAATCTGATCCAGGAAGAAAACAGGTGTTGGTTGACGTTTCTCTAGGTGTAGGGACTGCCAAGCGGGTAAGGTGGTTTGCTATGCCGACAAGACTTCCCAGACGTATAGCATCGATACTCGCAAAGAAATCGAGAGATACTAGTGGTCGTGAATGAAATAGAGCACTTCCATTTGTATTTGTTTGCTTCTGGGTTAAAGGTAGTTACATACCACTTCTTGTTAGTGTCCAGAGTCAACAACTTGCCTCTGCACGTATGGAACGCTAATGCCGTACCAGATATTCTTGAATATAAGCCAGATAGATTACCAAACACTCTACGAAAAGCTACACGAATGGACACCCCTATGGGCAGTCCAGGATGTACAATGCTGTTGAAGCCGTTACATTCAAATGTCATCATCCTGTTTCCAAGACAGTGTCTTCATATGATGTGAAATGCAAATAGAACACTAATCCAGTCAGAAAAGGGCCCCACATGGTGATAAAACTTAGCCAAGATTGTTTATCTATAAACATTCATAGTACGTATGGTGAATAGCAGATGATTGTTTGAGTTAAAGAGCAGCAAAGGTTGAAATGGCAAATTTCAAAAAATGGCAAAAAATGCGATCTTACACTTACAAACATTTTCCGTGAGTTTGATGAAGATCAGATAAATGATGGTGATCAAACTTTGTCATGATTGTACACATATAAACATTTTACGCAAGTTTTGTCAAGATCAGATGAAGACTATATGAGTTAGAGAGCGAACAAAAAAGCTTGACGGACTGACGAACGGCGATTACTATAGGGCACGCGCACCAAAGTGTGGGGTCCTAATGAGATCAGACAGAAATTTGAATGGGAAAGTTGGGCTGTTTTGTAAACTATAAAAAATAAATTAAATGCAAAGAAAATGAACATCCAACTAAGCCTGCAATATGCAATGCACAGAAGTCCAAAACGACGGTTTACACCTACAAATGTTACACATTCTGGCATCAGTTGAACCGCAAAAGATGTCCTGCATCCAACTGATGCCAACCAAGATAATAACTATAGGCAGATTGTACTAATGAATAAAACACAGTGAGTGAAGTACGGGCGACTTTTGTCGTCGGCCACACAAGCACTTTACACCTGTTGTTGTGAAGTTCTCATGTTGTGAGATTCATCATTGTTTTCCGATTTGTGCTAATATTTGTAAAACCAAATGTCATCAGTGTTAGACAAATTAATCAAAGATAGTTGTGAGATTCAGCATGTTTTTCCAATATCCGGGTGGTGATACCCTGTGATCATGTAGAAATATTCTGAAAGTGGGCGATTTTCCGAAAGCAAAAGTAGCAATGCCAAAGGTGAAAATTGCAGACTCTGTTTTATTGAGTTTGTTCATGAATAGTAATTAAAAGTGCAACACTACTCACGTCCCTACCACCGGCTTAATATAAGCAGTATTCACTTTTCAAAACTTATACCATCAACACTAATGATCCCGAAGGACAAATTTTTTTAACAACACTGAGAATACAAAAATATAGCTTGAGCCTTAGCTTCCGGGTTTTCGACATTTGGTTACTGTTCATGTTTGCATGTAAATTACAATAAAGCCTGTTATTTGACCATCATTTCATCTTTTACTCGATGAATATATATGTTGGAAATATCAACAAGAGAATCGTCACTTTTCTCTGGTACAGCATTCTCAATGAAAACGTAGTAAAGTCAAGCAGGCAAAGTCACCTACACCAAAACATCGATATATCAGGCAAGTACAACAGATACACAAATATACACATAACAAGCACATACACACATACAAACGAGATGATTTTAAAACATGAACAAACGCACAAGTACAGAGACACCAGCCAAACAAATGTAACGGTGAACACGAGAAGGAATTCAAAACATGAACAAACGGACAAATACAAAGACACCAGACAAACATAAATGTGAGGATGGACACACACACACATGCATACACACACGCACACCCACACGATGAAAATACTAGACATGAACAAACCGACAAAGACACAAATACACCAAACATAAAAGCAATGGTGAAAAAGAAATACTGCCTCGCAACGGTCAGAGACGACGAGAATGTGCTGACCGTCCACTGCACCTGCAAGGTATCCCACTGCACCCATGACGCAATAGTCCTCTTGCTATATGTGAAAACTCAGTTGGATGTTAAAGGTTTAAAGCCCGTGTACATACCTTTGCCAGTGTGTCTGAGTATAAAGGTTAGCTCAGGTCAGATGGTGTTATAAAGTTCCCTTACCAGAGACTCTGCGGTCATTAAATTCTCTTAAACAATGGGCAAACCAGTATTGCGGACAATTGCTAATCTGTAACTGACAACTCGGAGAGTTTGCATGTGTGGATAATAAGCTTTATGAGTGGAAGTACGACATATGAAAGAGAAAACTCATGAGAATTCAAACCGTTATCAAAATTATGCAGCGTCTTTTTTTATTAGTCTAATTAAGGGGCAATGTATGTGTATGAGAGACTGAGAGGGTGAGATGCTAGAAAGACACCAGACAATTAAGATCGTAGTGAAAGTTTGTGAGTGCAAAGGGAAGGAAATAAGGAAGATAGAAAGATAGGAAAGGACGAGTACGTGTAACAAGTACATGTTACGGACGAATGGGGTCCCATTACGGAGAGTTAAGGACATTGGCTGAGAACGTAAGAGAGCCATAACGGGTCTAGGGTAGAGCAAAAGGGCTAGCCTGATCCTCATCGAAGGAAAGACGGCCACGGAATATCATTTGGTGAATGTTTGGTGACTGGCAGTTGGCCAGGATTTAGAGAGTGAACAATTAGTGATTGTGATTTGAGTCTTATGACTCCAAGTGCTTTAAGAGCAAACTGTTAAATTCATTATCTACATCTTCGATCAAAGAAACAGAGAGACAGCAGCAGCAATAACACATTAAGTTAGATCTGACAGAAACAAAAATTGTTATACCATATTATACTTAGTTGGTGTTTTAGTTAAAGTATATAAAGTAAAAACTTGTAAACTTCACTGCAGTATTCGTGGTTTACATAACTCCCACATTTATAAGTCTTCTGCTCCGGCAGCATCGTGACACTATAGAAGAGGTCACACAAGAACTGGCCTACGTCCAGTCTTTATTTTTTAAAGAATGTGAATTTTTCAGAAAACAGCAAAATCGGTTACAGCTCAACAAAGAATCTAAAGAGATTTGAAAATGCATTGGCGAAAAAGAAATGAGGCGCTCTATACCAGGGCTGACACGAGCTTACTGCGCTATTCACAATATCAAAACAGGACGAAAACCTATTACTATGTCGGCCACCAAGGCCTATTCCGACAGAAGCATTCGGAAGGTAACATTCGAAACTGCATTAGCCACTGGCAGAATTAAATGACAACGATGCCATTATTATAAACTTTATAATCTTCACAATAGCAGGTATTAAGTGCTTGTGTGGCGGCCGCCAAGTATGATGTTTTTTCCCGTGCAAATACTTTCTGGATTAAGTTAGTAAGCATATCCTTAATTAAAATATGAGGAAGAGTTGTGTACAGAGAAGAAAAGTCGTACGTGCTTACAGTGGATGCAAGATACCTTTTCTTCTTAAGTTTGTTTAAGACTTCTGAAGAGCTATTAGTAGACCAGAAGAGATTTATTCCAGAAGTTTCATAAAATTGGTACCAAATGGAAGATATGTGGACATTGTGCTTTAATTTCCAACTTGTTTTTCTACATTACCTGATTTGCATACTCATGCATATTAATGAGAACATTAAAAATAGTAAACAAGTATAGAAATAACGTAAAACTTTCATTTTGTATCCTACTAATATCAGAAAATACCTTCAAATGCAGTTTAACATGATTACAAAAACCCCGGAAAACGAAATCTCCAAATTAAGGACCAAAGCATTTATTTTAAGTACCCTTTTACCGTTTCTATGGTAACATCCCAGTTTTCGTAATGATGGCCCGTACCTGCAAAAGCGTCCATATCACAGCCAGTTTTTGTCATAATATGGAATAATAGTCAAACAGGGAGAGCCACACACGAAATGACACCGCACCAAACACCATCAAACAAGAAACGGTAAAGTCACAAGACAATACATAACAGGACGCATATCAAGACGAAAAACATTAAGCATATTAAACAACAAAATTTACCGTAGGCTGAAAGCAGGAGTACCGCCTTGGAACGGCCAGCAACCAAAATAAGCTACTGGGGGACTTAATATGGAATAATAGTCAAACAGGGAGAGCCACACACGAAATGCCACCGCACCAAACACCATCAAACAAGAAACGGTAAAGCCACAAGACAAAACATAACAGGACGCATATCAAGACGAAAAACATTAAGCATATTAAACAACAAAATTGACCGTAGGCTGAAAGCAGGGGTACCGCCTTGGAACGGTCAGCAACCAAAATAAGCTACTGGGGGACTTAAACCTGGTTTACGGGTACCCAACCTCGTCCTTATCCCACTTTCACCAAAGTCAAAATGTAAATAAAATCCCCCCTCCAGACAACTCCACAACATGCATAACGATGTCTGCCAAAATGAAAATGATTTGAAAATAAACGTTAGAGGTAAACAAGCGACGTCATCATTTAAATGACGTCATAATTTAAAAGTACGGGGAAAACTATATGAAACACTTCTACACCGACATTTAATAAAAGATAAATCGCAAGAAGATACAATTACTAGTGGATATTAAGCTTGCACAACTGTTTTGTTTGAAAAAGAATAAACTTGACAACGTAGACATGTACTCGATGACTATTCAGGTCAGAGCAGCTGTGGAGAAGTCATTTGGGGCAGGACAGAACTGGCAAAATACAAATATCTAATTTCCTCCCTCCGTAAACGGGTTTAAGAGGGAATCTTCATAGAGTATTAAGCCTTTTCCGTCGTCGCACAAGCAAAACTTATAAAACTGGTACCAAATAGGAGATAAGACAGTGTGCTTTTATTATCAGCCTGTTTATTTAAAATTACCGTATTGCATACTCATGACTATTAATGAGAATATTAAAAACAGTAAAAATATAGAAATAACGTAAATAATGTAAACTATTCACTGTTTATCCTTCACATATCAGGAAACAACTTCAAATGCAGTTTAACATGATGACAAAATCCTCAGAAAACAAAATATTAAATTTGAGGAACATCAAAGTAACTCTAAGTAATGTTTGTACTATTTCTATAGTAACCGTTCATTTCACTATGTTCACACATATGTTGTTAGTCGACACTTACCTGCAACATCTTCCATATCACAGAAAGTGTTTGTGCTAACTGTATAAAACTGGTACCAAATTAAAGCTACGATATTGTGCTTTTGTGTAAAGGCTATACTTAGGAATTAACTCTTTGGCATACACATGACTATCAATGTAACAAATAAAACAAATAGTAAATAAAAACTACAGAAATAACGTAACCCTCTCAATTTATATCCTACTAATATCAGAAAACAACTTCAAATGTAGTTTAAATTGATGACAAAATACTCCGAAAGCAAAATATCTAAATTGATAACCAAACTCTGAACTGTAAGTAACATTGTAACTGTTTCCATGGTAACCAACCTTTCACAAATTTCGGAAAATTGACATCTACCTGTAATACTCTGCTAGATCTCAGTTATTTTTGATGAGTCATGAACTCATTTTTTACAAACATAGATATGAGGCATTGCTTCAATAGTAAATATTACTTTTCTGATATGATCTAATTTGCATATGTATGAATATTAATGAGAACTGTAAAAGATGTTGACATTTTCGAAAGACAAGCCTTTCTCTGATAAAGCATGCAAAAATGGTTAGCTAAAGTTTAAAATGATCACTGAATATCACCACGATTGTTAGATAAATAAATTTGGGACAAAGTATATAGTTTAAGTACCTGCAACATACTAAGATACGGGATGAGATTACCAGACTCATGTATTACTTTTTCTCTGTCGTGCCCTTAACGGCTTACCTGCAGGTGCTCTGAGTTCAGCAAAGTCATTGAGTACATATTTGACGGATTGTCACAGTTAGTATGCTATGTTTTACATGTTGTCCTGTGTTCACCGTCGTCTATGTTGTGGGTAAGCCCGGTGGGGGTGCCTTTATTTACACTATTTGTAAAGCGAGGGTGAATTTGAGAGAAGTGTGAGGTTAGGACGTCCGTAAACCGATTTAATCCCCCAGTGGTGTTTTTGCTACTGACCGTGCCAAGGCGTTACTCTCTTTGTCACCCTTCCTTGTGTTTGCCATGCGTCTTTGTGCTTGTGATTTTGTTCATATGTGGTGTGTTTGTCTCTGGTTCTTGTGTGTCTGTTGGTGTTTTCTGCGTTAATATCGTGTGTGAGTGTGCGTTTGGGTGTGTGGTTGTGTGTGTATGTGTGTCATGTTGTCTATCGATGCTTTGGTGGTAGTTGCGTCTTGTATGTGGCTTTGCCTGCATGACTTTACTACGTTTCCATACAAAGATATCGCGGCCTACTTTGGCGATAATTATGAATTATATAAACATATCGTTGATGTATGAATCTTCATGCTTTGTTTATTTTATGGAAATAACCTCATGTGCATCCTCATGAATATTAATTAGTGATAAGGAAACAATATTGAAAATTACATGTTCGGCAGTATGCCGAGCACAACATTACAGCATTCTCCAAATATAGCTTGCAATGATAGTTATAAATATAATAAACCTGTTGGGAATGTTATTTTAAACTACAATAAAATTGTCTCTGACTTAAATATTGATGCCAATACCCCTACTTCTTGCGATTGTAGCATTTCAAGCTTTTGCTAGAAACAGTTGGTCATGTCGTTACTGGTAAATTTTGATAGCATTAAAGATAAACGTCGCAGAACCCTCCTAACTGAAGGACCTAAATATAGATTCACTTCCCTTATTGATTTTGACGCTTGTCGAATCGAACTCATATTGTGGAAGCTATTCAAGAAAGCTGCATCAAACGGTGACTACGAGATATTATTGATACGCGTATTGCTTTTTACAAATCAAATGACCAGCTTTTACCACCTCGACCTAGAGTTACATTTCGCTATTTGAAGAAAAACATTTTTAATTTCATTCCAATTATGTTCTTGCTCCTGCTGACAAAGCATCAAATAATACAATCATTATTTGAAGATTGTATTATGTTGAAAGAAGGAACTAATTGGTTCACAAACTTATATTAATTTTTGTCGTACCTTTTATTACTTTTCTAAAGTTACCCTGTTGGCAGCTCAATCCTTGAGTACACAAGCAATAGGTGGATACAGTTTGTTCACTTGAATGGTTTCATTATACATGAACTTTACCACTATCTGCCATCGCGGTGTAGATTAGTCGGAGAGGGAATACGTTTATTTACACTGTTTGTCTCTTAGGGTGGGGATGGAATAAATGTCAGATTGGGTGCCCAAACACCGGTTTAACACCCCCAGTGACTTTTGTCACTGATCGTTCCAAGGCGGTACTTCCATCTTCCCCCTATTGTATGTTTGTTATGTCTTTGGGCGTCTCTTGATATTTTTAGTTATGTACATTTGCTGTTTCCTTGTGTTGCTGTTCGGGCGGCTGTTTGTTCCGTATGTGGTGTTTCCTGCATTACTTATTTTTGTACGTTGTATTTTTACAGTTCAAACACCTGAAAAAGAAATAGTCCCCGAACATGTAAAAATGTGCAATACATTTAAGTCTGGCCCTAACATAAAATAATATAAACTTTCTACTTTGTACTGGATTCCGAAACTACATAAAACCCCTTACAAGACGCGTTTTATTGCCAACTCTGGTTGTTGTACCGCTACTAAAATATCTAAACGTTTGACGTCCGGTCTTACTACGATCAAAGAACATGTAAAACGTCACTGTGATGAACTATATGAAAATTCTGGTATTAATGTTTTTTGGTCCATAAAAAATTCAAATGATGTTTTAACTAAACTTGAAAATGAACAGTATAACATTTCTTTACTGAGCTCTTATGATTTCTCTACACTCTATACTACTCTACCGCACCATCTTATAGAGGATTATTATATTAAACATACATATACAAGAAATTAGATGTATTGAAAGTGAAATAATCAAACCCTTTCCCTAACTCCTTGGCTGACAATTATCCAAAGTTTTCACATAAACATTACATTTTACAAACATGTAATACTCTGAGGTCCGGATATGATGCGTAAATTAAAACAAATAGAATAACACCTTTATTTCTCCATCAAACCCTATGTTGTGACCACACTCTAGAATCGTCTCGAGGAGTGGTCACAACATAGGGTTTGGTGAAGTAATGACGATTTATGTACAGTAGAACCCCTCTAATGCGACCACTCAATGAATGAACATAGGTGACTTTATAAACAGGTGGTTGCTTAATGCAGGACAAAAGTAATGCAGAAAGCTCCTCTTCCTGCATTACTTTTGTCTTGCATTAAGCTAGCACCCAAAATTATACCTCTTTTAGGTGGTCGCTTTAGCGGGGTTTTATTGCATTTGGGTACGCACGTTTATCCGTTACTGTTTAGTATTATACAGTAAAACATCTCTAACACGACCGCACAAAAGAGGAATAACTCTGGATTTTCAAAACAGATACTTAATGCAGTCTAAAAATATGCAGAAAGCGCATATAGGAGCTTTCTGTATATAGTTTGACCGGCAGTAAGCCCCACCTGCTTTTATTGATTCATATCTTAACTAGTACTACCACTAAAGGTGATGAATACCCCCACTAGCACATTTGACACAGAGATGGGTGATATTCAATGAAGCGTAACGAAATTCAAACCTGATAATAAAGCAACATACTAAATATTACTACAATCTCTGCTAAAGTTTAGAAAAGAAACTCCGGAAAACCTGAAATTTCCTAAAACTTTCTAAGTCAAAATGCTGCAATTCCGTTAAAAATCAACGTAGTGTAAAAAATCAATCTTGATCTGTAACTAATTAGTATAAAGCTACATACCAAATGTCACATCAATATCTGCAAGGGTTTAGAAAAAGACTCCGGAAAACCTGAATTTCCGGAAAATTTCTAAGTAAATCACTGTATTTCCGTGAAAAATCAATGAAGCGTAACGAAATTCAACTTGATCTGTAACTCATTATAATAAAGCCATATACCAAATATCATTTAAATATCTGTAAAGGTTTAGAAAGAAAAACTGCGGAAAACCTGAATTTCCGGAAAATTTCTAAGTAAAATCACCATATATCCGTGAAAATCAAGGAAGCGTAACGAAATTCAAACTTGATCTGTAACTCATTATAATAAAGCCACATACCAAATGTCACTTCAATATCTGTAGAGGTTTAGAAAAAAACTCCGGAAAAAAACAAATGGCAATGACTCCAAAAATGCTAAAGACAGAGTTATGGACCTTGTGCACTGCACTTGCGGTCAATGTGATCTATCCGTATATGAAGTTTGAAGTCAATAGCTTTTATACTTTGGAAGTTATAATCCGGGCAAGCCGGCAAACCGGACGGACATGGTGACTCCAGTATAACCCCCCCCCCCCAAAAAAAAAAAAAAAAAAAAACTTCGTTTGTGGGGGTAGAATAAACTATGTAGTCGCATTATCGAGACTTTGCGGTAAAACGGAAATATCGAGTAGATGCCATTCATGTCAGCAAAACGTATAATTTATATTCATTATTCAGTGTTGTTTTACACATTATTGATTCAGAACTTTGATGTTTATAACAAACTTAGAAAAATCGATGTATCTCTAGCAGAACTAAAGATAACGGTGCGTACTTAATTGGTGCATCTTATCTGGATCTCTGATCTCTAGGATCGATAGTTTGGTGTCATCTCTTTACCTGATGAATATTTCATATCAATAAAAAAGTAATAAAGTCAAGCAGGCAAAGCCACATACAAGACGCAACCACAACCAAAACACCGGTAGGCAGCATGACACACACACACGCACACACACACACACACACACACACACACACACACACACACACACACGAGATGAACACAGAAAACACCAACAGACACACAAGAAGCAATAATAATGTTAAGAATATTTAATACCTGGGGTAATATGAATGGCATATGAACAATTAACAGAGGACTATTTGGCTATGGTAGACATTGTCGAATTAGACACATGTATAGACCCTGAGAAGACGGCTAATAAAAGAACCGGCTGATCTGAATCTACTCAGTTTACAAAGCGTATATATTAGGACAAGGCTCGCTCAGATATCAATACAATCTCGGACAAGGCTTTATCTTGCTTTACCGAGAAATATAGAAGTCTTATTTTACACCTCTGTACTATCTTGCAGTAGCCGTTTGATCAGGGTCTTCTCTGTTTACTTGTGGAATACTATACAATGTACATGTGGATCTGACTATACAGTAGAACCTGTTTTAAGCGGCCATTCGTTCATTTATGGAACATATTAGTCTTAAAAAGCAATTGTTGCTTAACGCGGGGAAACAGTAATGCAGCAAGCTCCTGTACGACTTTCTGCATTACGTTTGACTTGCATTAAGCTACTCTACTACCTTCCTTACATACCCATAATTATATCTCTTTTTGACTGTCTCTTAAGACAGGTTCAGCTGTATATAAATATAAATTAATTCAAGATCCAAACGGTTTCGGTCCTGTTACCAACTTGAAGGTAAACAAATGAATGTCAAATACTTCCCCAGTCAACTGTCATCATCAATCGGGAAAACACGTAATCCTTACCCCGTTGCTGAGAAAAGAAAATTCGCTCAAAGTTTGATCTGTTTCAAGTTTGACTACTTCCGATTCGGTGAATTCGTTGAAAAACTATTGACCGCATTTTAAACAACTTTTTCGGCTTCTCGTCAGGATCCAATCTGTTTGCAAAAGCGAGTCTGGCTGTGGCTAGAGGGGTATGGCTTATTGCACGGATTTTTACCTAATGCAAGTTTAAAAGAAAATGTTTAATTATGAAAAGTGAATACTGCTTAGCCCATTCTCTCGTACTGACGCTTTTGTTGCAACTGTTAGTCATTTTTGAAACTATTGAACAGGGGAAGGGTTAATGAACAGCTGAATTGCGTTTTACTGTAGTGCTGTTTCTACAGTACGAATTCACAGTATTTTGAACATGAAACAAATCATGATACAGTCTCCAACTAAACTTGATATGACTCGCATCCAGGTGACACACGGCGTTTATCGGGGTCTCATCAGGATCCCAACTGTTTGGCACTTGGTCAATAGTTTGTCAAATTAAAAACATGCTCTGGATCCATCACAATGTATAGCGGTGGACATGTTACTGTAAATTGCACATCGTTACATCCACTTAATCAGACAATGCTTTGAATTGAAAAAGCTAAACAGTATCTGACAGCTGACGTAAACTACATTAGAATCGCATTAGCCCCTTTCTGTAATCAATATTGCTTCACCTTAAACTAGTTAGGTAATCAATATTTATGAAAGAGTGTATAGTAACCCTTCGTTTGCTATTCACGTCAATATACCTACCTGTAAATGGTGAAGACCCAGATCAGACAGCTCCTGCAGGAGCTGTATTATCAGGGTCTGCACTAATTACAAGTTGATTGTGCAACCAATGCACTCCACAGCAGTGATTGCACAGAGAAATAATTGTAGACAGTGAATATATATGTAATTATACAACAGGGCATGGGTAAAGAAGAAGAAATGTATTTTTAAAAATCAGAAGTGTTCACTCTTTATAAAGAGGTATCAACCGAGGAATCATTGGGTCAAAGCAGAATATGTAGAATTAAATCTATATAAGTCAATAAGCAAACAGAGCAGAACCTGGTCAGAAATCTCCTACAGGGGCTGTATGGTCTATGTTTTCTCTGCTTGCAACATCATGAAAATGGATTTATTCTGAGGTAAAGGGTAAAGCTGAATTTAACTTTAGGATCACTGTGTTGCCAGCGCAACGACTGATTTTGGGTCAACATTTTGCGTGACTCTGACATTCGCCAGTGAATGTTTTCATTTACTTTTTACTTACGAAAGCGATAACACGCCAGTCATTACGTTCTGGAGAAGGGTAGGACCGTATCTGATATTGTAATAACTTGAGGTCTAATCCTTTTGCTATTGCTTAAACATTTAGCCTGCTGAGCTAATTATTTTACAGAATTGTTTTTCCTTATTACATATTCAAAACTCAAGCTAAAATGAACTTGTCTACCATTATGCAATCAGGGTGTCAAACAGTTTGGATCCTGATGAGACGCCGAGTTACTCGGCGTCTCATCTGGATCCATACTGTTTGCAAAGGAATACACTAATCCGCTCATAGCAGGCTAACGGTTACACGTTTGTATGTATGCGTAACCTTTCGTTACCTTGTAGTTGTGTAACAAAACAAGCCATAACGTATGATTAAACATAATTAATTTCAAGTTACGGGGCTTGTTCAGCAGTATTAACCATTATTCCGGTAGGGATCGCATCTGCCAACAGTTTGGATCGAGAGGAGATGCCAAGTAACTCGGCGTCTTATCAGAATCAAAGGTGTTTGCCATTCTGTCATATATGTTTTCTACAGATTAATTGAATCTCACTTTGTCAAATTTCCGCCAGTATCCATGCTTATAAAACTTTTTAGTTGAGCCTGAGTTCGTTCTCAAGTTTCTGATTGGTCAGATTTGAGCATTCTTTATGGACCCTAACTTCGAGCAGACATATTGTTTCAGCAGAGAAAGTGATAATTATTCTTTAGAAAATGGGAAATGTACTTTATTTCAGCTCAAACATGTACATGTTCATTGCCATATACAATAAATATGCGGTTGATATTTCGGTAGCAGTAAGAAAGATACAATGTCCTTATACATAATACAAGTATAAATCACATATAGCAATCAGGGTTGACTTGGTAAAATATACAAGTCTATGCATTAATATCCATTAACAAACATAGTTTGTTATACAATCTGGAGAGAGTTAAAGCATACATTTTAACATAAACAAGAAGTATATACATTCTTTTGTGATCTGTTGGTCCGTTACATTTAGATTGTTAAAGTTATTTGCACGGATAAGCTACTCAGCTTTCCGTAAATGACATTCTATCAGATGTTGGAGTCAGCAACTATATCTGGTAAATACAGTTTTACTTAACCCCTTCCCTCATTTATATACATATACAGGCATACATACACACACATACACACACACACACGCACGCAGGCACGCACGCACGCACGCACGCACGCACGCACGCACACACACACACACACACACACACACACACACACACACACACACACACACACACACACACACACACACACATATATATATATATATATATATATATATATATATATATATGTGTGTGTGTGTATGTATGTATGCACATATACATAATATATATACATACACATATATACATTTCATTACACTAATTTGTCCATGAATAATCGGTATTGAAATTTGGACCAAATGTAGAACAGGGAAAGGGTTAATTCAATGTATTGAATATTCTCGCTTAACTGTTGCCAGATAAACGTATTTGCCCAATCGTAATATCGTACGCTTTTGTGTAGAACTCATTAGAGTATTAAACTTGTGTATAGAAGGTCAAGAACAGTAGTAATTGCTAAAACAGTTACGTCTTATATCTATATAATACGGACATACTAATACAAAATGATATTCAGATTCGATAACATTCATATTGCATTTATTACATAGTCTATTAATACGTTCTATATTTATATGTCTATTACCTTCTTCAATAGCTAGTTTATGTGCCGAACACCGTAGTCTAGAGAGAGCAACCCTGTGTTTATGGTTATTTATACAGTTCATGTATTTTTCTAATTCAAACGTTGATGCAAAGGCTGGCACCATTTTCGAACAGGTACTACAATATTTATAGAAAGACATTTTTATTATGAAAGTGTGCTAGTAACGTGGTTACAATAGCAATAAACTGAAAACTGTATCTGAATATTTCATGATCACCATAACTACTGAATAACAATAGTATATCGGTTACACTGTCGTACAGGTACTGGGTCAATATCAATTAACATAAAACGTTACATTTTGCGACTCATAATAAAAGCTGTCAATTCAAATATTTCTGATGTAACTATTTAAAAAAAAGGTTAATAATTTTGCGAAAGAAGATGGCGGCAGAAGCACGTGATAACTATCTACTTGTAGCCATTCTGCAATATATTGGATCCAGATCATCTGGCAATATATTTCACATGACACTTCATGATGCGAAACTGGTAATCCCTATACTTCAGAGATACGCATTTCTAGTTTCTACGCCTTTGAAAACATCGTAAACCCAGATCTTCTATAGGAGCCGCCAAATCAGGGTCTGCTCTGTTTGTTTATGATATAATATAGATCTAATTCTGCTGTTTCAGTCTGAGTACAAATATCCTGTGTACATATGACATGACAATAAGTATTCCAATTATTATTCAAGATGACGTAATGTCACACATCGGTATTCATGAAGTAAAATGTTATACAGTAGATCCCCTCTAATGCGACCACTTAATCAATAAACATGGGCGTCTTTATAAGCAGGTGGTTGCATGACAAAAGTAATGGAGCTTTCTGTATTACTTTTATCCTGCATTAAGCTACCACCTGCTTCTACCACTCAGAATTATACCTCTTTCAGGTGGTCGCATTAAACAGGTTTTACTGTATTTAGTTTTAAGATACTTCTAACAAGAACAAATAAGCGGAGAAATTTTTCGGATAATATTGTATGCTATACTTCTCTTAATTTTGAAACAAGGTACATGTATTCATCAAATAGTTACTTGTTTACAGTTATCAATCAACCCTTTCGGCGCCAAATTTCAAGTTGTCTGAAGCTTCGTCAAAACAGTTTTGTAACATAAAGAACTGAGATAAATGCCAAAGGAATAAATGGCATGCAGTACATCCTCTGTATAACGGCCACTAAATTACATCAAGTATTTAGAGTTAAAGGCAGGTGGCTGTTTAAAGCAAGGTGGAAGTAAAACAGAACGCTTCTATAGGAGCGTTCTGGTTTACTTTCACCTTACTTTAAGCAGCCATCTGCTCCTGTAGGAGCGTTCTGTTTTACTTTCACCTTGCTTTAAGCAGCCATCTGCCCTAAATGCCAACTAACACAATTTAGTGGCCGTTATAGAGAGGTTTTACTGTACAAGGAACAAGAGGTAGGGGCAAATAGTGAAGTTCCTGATCAGACACCATTTTGAAAAAGACGGCGTGTGATTTGGGACTGCACTGTCCGTCACTGTGTAGAGATTGAAGTAAACAAGTTGAATTTCACAATTCAGTAGAACTTGCCTATAACGGCCATAAAATGAATAAACATGGGGCGGTTATAGGAGCTGGTGGTTGCTTTACCATTTCCCTGTTGTATATCTATTCCAAATGTCAATACCTACTGATAATTCATGGACAAAATAGTTATAATGAAATATGGAAGGTTGAACATTGTAGCATTTTAGGAAGTAAAGAAACATATACCGGGTATTTCAAATTACATTAGCAAACAGAGCATACACAGAGCAGATCTGGGTCTACTCGGTTTGCAGATGCGGAAAACATGTTTATATGAGGTAAAGGGTTAATGCAGGGCGAAAGTAATACTACAATATCCTAGCGGAGTTTTCTACATAAAGTGCGTCCTGCATTAAGCAACTCCCTGCTTTGAAAGACACCGTTGTTAATTCCTAATGTAGTCATCTTAGAGTGGTTCTGTTATATTGGAATACGCTTCTAACATTTAGTTTAAACATATTTTATTACTGGAATATACAACATGCATCAATTTACATAGATTCTAAGAAGGATTTTAATGAAAGCTAAGAGCTTATGAAATTACTCTCCTATGGAATATAATGTTTCAAAAAGCAGTTGTTCATAAGAATTACAAACTTTTCAAGATATAATGACATGCTGAAAAACAAGTGTATATGTTGAATCGGGAAAGAATAGATAGATGAAGATGAAACGAAACAGAATGGTATGATTGGAACGAAGAGTGAACATCCGTGGATCATACAAACAAATTGTCAATAATGAGTCACATTGCCCAGCTGAGTAGATACAGATCTATATAAGTAAGCTTGATGTTTTAATTCATAACAACAATTGAATTAAGACATGAACCTTTTGGTTTTTACAATGTATCTCTGAACTGCAGTAAACATTTGAATATTCATTTCTAATGAAAGTCTAAGATCTCCGAATAACAGTATTTTTGAGTCTGGTCTACAGAAAGGCCTCATGCTATTAAACAGATCAATCCGAAGTGCGTTGTACAGCGGACACGAAAGCAGATAATGTTCAGTACTTTCGACGCTACCGCAAAGACAAAGAGGAGAATCTACTATATTTTTCTGGAACAACACAAGGTTGAGCGAACTGCAGTTTGTTCGCAAGCGGGTGTGTAATACCTGTCCTTTTCGACTTCCACAGTTGTAAAACGAAGGTGGCTTAGACATTTTGCATTGGTTAAGTGAATATTTGAAGCTTTGTACGGATCTAGAGTTTTTAATATCTTCAGACAAAGAATTCCACATGTTTATTACAGAGGGAAGAAATGACTCGGCATAGAGTTTAGTTCGAGAGAAAGGGGTTCGGAGATTATTAGTAGAATTTCGTAAACTGTATTGTGAGAATTCCCTGACTTGTGATGGAATCAACGATGACAAATATGTTGGAGTAAGCTGATGGACCATTTTGTAAAACAGAACCAACTTGTGTGTTTGCCGTCTAGACTTGAGAGACTCCCACCCAGTTTCAGTGTATAATTCTTGTAATGATATAAGTTTAGTAGTTCCTGTCACAATTCTAGTTGCTTCCTGTTGAATTTTTTCAAGTTCTTCAGTTTGGTAGATTGTGCAGTTATCCCACGTGACATCGGCATATTCGAGCACTGGTCTAATAAAACAAATATACACATTTTCTAGCGATTTCCTGTCAAGAACAAATTTTAATTTGCGCATAATATTTATACGTGGCCATGCTTTTATTTTATGTATTCGATGTGAGAGTGCCAGCTCCCATTGTTTGAAAGAAGAACGCCTAAATGTCTGTGAGACTCAACTTCAGATTTATCACGATTCAACATTGATAGAGAAGGGTGGCGGATGCCGTTTACGTTTTCGTGAGATAAGAAGTGACTTATTAGAGTTGAAAGATACCAGCCAGGTTTTTGCCCAATCAGTTATTGTTTTGATGTCTTTGTCAAGAATTTCGGCAGAGATGTTAGCGTGTTCAACTATAAGATAAAGACTGGTATCGTCCGCAAAGAGACGAATATTAGAACGAATATCTGATACAGTGTCATTGATGTAAACAAAGAACAAAAGAGGACCCAAGATAGACCCTTGTGGCACTCCGGCCTTGACTTCGGCCCAATTAGATTTTACTCCGGGAATGATCACTGGTTGTTTCCTTCAAGAGAGGTATTCAGAAAACCACTCTAGAATATTACCCCTGATACCAGCTCCTTTCAATTTAGCAAGAAGAACCGTGTGCCAAACTCTGTCAAACGCTATACTTATATCAAAGAACACTGCCCTTACGTCCTTTTGTAAGGAATAGATTGCAAAGAAATTTCAAAATTTTTATCCGTGATTTGTGTCGCATATATATCAATATTGTCGTCAATCACATCCTTCCATTGAGTGGTACTTGCATTATGCCTAAGGAGATCGAAATTGCATTTATCATATCGCCAAACAGTTCGTTTAAAGGACGTCGGTTTGTTTTTCTTGAATTTATGAATTCCATAGATCGGACAATGGTATCTAGTCTTTTGGTTTAGAAAGGGATCAGAGACACCACTGGAGATGAGATTTTGTTTATTATTAACAAGCATTATATTAATTAGAGATGATGAATGTTCAGTGAAGTGTGTTGGTTCTTCTATCCATTTTGAGAGACCAAATTGCTGAGAAAGAGAATTAATTTTCTCCGCTGTTGGCTTATTCAACATATTTAGGTTAAAATCGCCAACGATTATTAAGTCATTTGCACGAGAGTCTACAGCTAAGTGTATTGATTCTTCTATTTTGCTTATACAATGGATTCCGGAATTAGGGGGTCTGTAGAACACGCCTATCAATATTCGTAATTGTTTGAGAGTTATTTCAACCCAAATACATTCTACATCAGGAAGTTCAAATTCAGTTTTTCTTTTGTATGTTATTGTATTTTTTATGTAGATACAAATTCCCCCATATCCGTCGTCTCTGTCTTTCCTTTCAGGTTTATAATAAGTGGGGATATTTAGGTCATCAGAAATAACAGATTCGTTCAGCCAAGTTTCCGTAAATGACATAATATCAAAATCCTTAAGTTCCGTGTAATGATTGTCTATTTTGGGAAGTATACTTTGAACAGTGTAGTGCACTAAAGAAAAGTTATGCATCAAACTGGAAAACGATTTATAGGAGCTTGAAGAAGTTTCTGAGTCAAAACTATTCTGTAAGGAGAACATGGGACAGGGGTTAGGATGTATATCACCTGAGCGAATCAGAAGAGCTGCCAACAATACAAGACATCCATGATGTGTTATGAGGCACATTAAAAGGGTGAATATGTTCAGTAGAGATAATGCAAGTATAATGTGTTTAGTGAAACGTACATTCGAAATATCTCTTTTATCTGGGTTGTAGCATCGATATACAAACTTAATACGATATGCAAGATTTCCTGTCGACACAACATTTAAATACATAGAAAACACGCTGACATAACATGGTAGTAGTGTCATTAGGCACATCATATGTAATGTTAGGACTAACGTAGATCTGCATCTGTACGACGGCATGACGGCGGGAACTTTGTCACTAGTGAGTCTCATGTGAGTAACAACAAAAAATCATATGATACCATTAGACCAGGCGTCCACTAGGACGCCGAATGGTTCCCGAAAGGTTCCCGAATGTGGATATCGCAGATTCTGGATGATTCGGCATGCCTTCGGGATGTTCGGGAACCCTTCCGCGTCATTCTTGAACCCTTCGGGAACCCTTCTGGGTGATTCGGGAACTGATCGGGATCGAAAAAGATTCGGCATTCAAGTTTTAAAAGTTTTAAAATTTGGACGCCGAATCTTTTATTCGGGAAGGCTTCGGGACCTTCTGGAACCCTTCTGTAACCCTTCGGGACGTTCGGGAACCCTTCGCGATGGCTTCGGGGTAGATTCGGGGTCATTCTGCATGGCTTCGGGATCTCCTATCCACCCCGAGCGGTTCCAGAATGGAGCCGAAATGATGCGGAATGCTTCCCGATGGCTTCCCGAAGACTTCCCGAAGACGCGGAAGGGTTCCCGAATCCACGCGGGACATGCCGAATGTATTATGAACGATTCATATACTTAATGTCAGGTTTAACTTACATATAAGTGAACTATTTTTATCTAAGCAGAATCCTTATAGACAATATGTTATATTTTTTAAACAGAAAATAACAATTTGTGCATGAAATATCCAATTAAACCAAGTCTGTTACAAATTCTTAAATACTGTTTTTGATTTAGATCGCCCTCAATTATTATCAAATACGATATGTATTCTTAAAATGACAATTAAGAAAACGTCTTACAATTTGTTTTTACAAAATTAACACTAATTTATGAAAAGTTGTGCTCTGGTATATATTTAAGTAACAGGCTATAACAAGTTATTACTTAAGAATGTACTTGAAACTGGGGCCTGAATGGTCTCAGAAGACGCTAATGTCAGCAAACCTTATATCTGTGAAAAAACGGTCGTCATATTGACGAAAGGATTTCGAAATATAAAATACAATATACAAGAAACTTTACTTACAGTCGGATGTTACAAAACATATTATTTAACATAAGCTAGAAGTTATTTATCGACGAAAACAATACCTTCTTAACATAATGCATTCCATTACTAGGTACCTATGGATAAAATGCATGTATAAAGAACAGGAATAGCTATAAAATATAACACATCTCATTTTTGCTACCTATTATAAATAGCTTAAAATAACATGTATATAATCAATCTCTTATACTCGTAATAATGTTTTTTGTTTTGACGAAAACGAAATAAAACACATGAGAGGGAAGCATTTATATGTAGATGTATGTGTGTACGTACGTGTGTGTGTGCTCTTCCCAAGTACTTGCTAAGAGTGTATTTAAGCCCAACCCAAACAGGGTCTACATAGTTTGTATTAATATTAATATATAGATGTATGTGTATCATTTACAAGTAGTATAATTGCAAAGAGTGTAATTGTATTTTGCAAACAGTGGATATTTTGAAAAAGGGATTCGTGTTTGATACACACCTATAGCTATAATAGATATATGTCAATATTTATTTGAATTAATTCTCATGTACACACTTACTTATTTTGTAGTATAAGGTTGTGTGCATATAGTATGGATATGTGTAAGTGGATATATACTTGTACTATAGAAGCCTAAGAACTATCTTTAGATGCATATTAAGATATGAAATGGAAATAAGACATACATGAGTAATAGTCGTTAAGAACTGACATAGAAAATGGATCTTTCTTAATTAATTATGAGAGGTTTTTAAGCAATCCCCAGTAACATATATTGAAATAGTACGACACCATGCATGGAGAGGAGAAGAAGGTAATAGATACAATTTAAAAAGGGTACATGTATTAATTACCGGAGGTAACCATCCGCTCCATCCGAATGAATCTAGTCTAGATATAAGTGTGTGGGGGGCATCTTTTCCACTCCAACGAAACATCTTTTCCATTCCAAAACACAAAAATGCGACATCGTTATATTCCCAGACTCTCAATTCGAAAACCCTTCGGCCTTATTTCTGCAACGATTCGGCATCCCTTCGGCATGTTCTGCATCGGTTCCGCAACCTTTCCGCACGATCGGAAACCATTCGGGAAGCATTCGGGAGGTTATCCTCAAGGTTTCGGCATGATTCTGCATCGCTTCGGCGTCTGTTCCGCAACGCGTCGTAAGCCACTTCCCGAATACTTGCGGAATACATGCCGAATGACCCCGAATACAAAGCTGATCCCGAATGGTTCCCGAATCGAGCAAAATTTATTCGGCAACCCTTCGGCAAGGCTTCGGCGCTCTAGTGGACGCCAGGCATTAGCCAGTCGCACAACAGAGCAATGCAAAGCACGTTTGACCGAGTACACCGCCACAGACCACACTCCTGTTCCA
The DNA here is from genome assembly GCA_963576725.1 of Azorinus chamasolen. NCBI lineage: Eukaryota > Metazoa > Mollusca > Bivalvia > Cardiida > Solecurtidae > Azorinus > Azorinus chamasolen. Next base: position 39,613,046 of record OY755241.1, on the reverse strand, counting down.
AACCACCTGAGATCAAAGAAGAAATGTAAAGGAAGGCAACTAGATGAGGGATTGTAAATAAATAAAACATTAAGTTAAACATGATAAGAAAAAAGAGAGAAAAAGTTCGCTTTGAGGGATTCGGAAAAGTACATACTGCACAAACATTGGAAGGTATGGACAATATATCAATGTAGTTAACATTTCCGTTTCAGATGAAACATGGAGTAAACTTGGCGTATCATCAACTTAGAATCTCATACGTGACGTACACTTAGTTGAGAAAAACCATCATACAATTATACCTAAAACACCGGAGAGATATTGCTCCACATCGGTGTAAATTCACTCAGAAAGCTTACCTTTAACCCTTAGCCTGCTGAACAAACTATTCCAACACAAAAATTTTACCTACTACGTGTTCAAAATTCAAGCTTTAATCAATGTGTCTACCAGAATGCAACGTGTCAAAAAGTTTGAATCCTGCTGAGACGCCGATGTACTAAGTGTTTCATCTGGATCCAAACTGTTTGCATAGGCACGAACTCATCCGCCCGTACCAGGCTAACAGTCAAAATGGCACGGCGTTCGATAATGAAGTAAATGAGCAAGGAATATACATTCGTTCAACTTGTACCTGTGTCCAAGGAGTAAGGAACATACATACATTCAACGTGTGCATGTGATCAAGGAGTAAGGAGTATAAACTATATACATTCAACGTGTGTCTGTGACCATGGAGTCTACCCTGTTTGCAGATGCGGAAAAAATGTTTATATGAGGTAAGGGGTTAATGCAGGGCGAAAGTAATACTACAATATCCTAGCGGAGTTTTCTACATAAAGTGCGTCCTGCATTAAGCAACTCCCTGCTTTGAAAGACACCATTGTTAATTCCTAATGTGGTCATCTTAGAGTGGTTCTGTTATATTGGAATACGCTTCTAACATTTAGGATCTAAGAAGCATAGACACATTTGTAACGTTACAAATCATTACTCCACCAAATGATTCTAAACAGTAGTAGAGTTTGGTGGGTATGCTTATAACGAGTACAGTAGACACCTTACTAAACGGACATTCATTTATGGACATATGAGTCTTAACAAGAGGGACATGAGGCCCTGAAGCGCTCACCTGAGATAACCCCAGGGACGGGGCCATTTTTTACCTAGATGTTATCATTTGTGCAACCGTGGTAGAGAACCACAAGGCAAAGCAGTATGCCATTAATTAAAGGTCTAAGCATTATGGTTTCAGAGAAAAACAATATTTCATAGTTTTTCCATGAAAAACTGATAAGCCCCAAGGCAGAGCTAAGTTTCGCCCAGAGGACCACAAGCCAAGCTACATATTTGTAGAGGACCATTAGATCATGTTACATACCAAACATCAATGGTCTAGGCCTTACAGTTTCAGATTTTTAAAGATTTTCCTATGAAAAACTGATACGCCCTTGGGCCGGGCCGTTTTTGGTACAGGGTCATAATTTGAACAATCGTTGTAGAGGACCATTAGACCATGCTACCTGCCAAATATCAAAGGTATAGGCCTTACAGTTTCAGAGAAGAAGATTTTTAAAGATTTACCAATGAAAAACTGATAAGCCCTTGGGCGGGGCCATTTTTGGCCTGAGGTCATACTGTGAACAATATTTCGTTCCCCCTAATCACTGATTCCTCTGACAAAATTTGGTTAAAATCGGGTCAGCAGTTTCAGAGGAGATGTCGTTTGAAAATGTGGACGGACGACAGACGGATCGCGGTCACAATAGCTCATCCTGAGCCTTTGGCTCAGGTGAGCTAAAAAGCAGGTGGTTACTTAATTGAAGTAATGTAATGCAGAAAGCTCCCATAGGACCGATTCTACTGCATATGAGAAATAAGTTACTTGAACTGGAAAAGTTCCTTCAATTATCGTGTAATGATTTTTCTGCAGTGAAATTTGCAAACGTTCAAAAAGAAATTCTAAAGTCAACTGTATAAAGATTTCGTGTACCTTTAAAAAATCAGATTAAAAATCTCAATTACACCATATATTAATAATTTTCAAAACTACGCCTTTGTAGACAGAGTAGACCCAGCCCAGAGTCTGCTCAGTTTGCTTATGATATAATATAGATATAAATATACAGTTACAGTCATGACAAAACGTTCCTATGTCCATGTGTTATTATAACAATTAACCAAACGTTCCTATGTCTATGTGTTATTATAACAATTAACCAAACGTTCCTGTGTATATGTATTATTATAACAATTAACCAAACGTTCCTATGTCTATGTGTTATTATAACAATTAACCAAACGTTCCTGTGTATATGTGTTATTATAACAATTAACCAAACGTTCCTATGTCTATGTGTTATTATAACAATTAACCAGACGTTCCTACGTCCATGTGTTATTATAACAATTAACCAAACGTTCCTGTGTATATGTGTTATTATAACAATTAACCAGAGGTTCCTATATCCATGTGTTATTATAACAATTAACCAAACGTTCCTATGTATATTATTAGTTATACAGATCATTGGCGGGGTATCTGACTTTTTGTTTCCTGCTGAGGAAATTCATGTTGCCCGAGCCGTTAGGCGAGGGCTACATGTATTTTCCTCAGCAGGGAATGAAAAGTCAGATATCCCGCCAATGATCTGTATAACGATTTTATTATAATGCAAAGTTTAATATTTGTAGCAGTTAATTAGCTTTGTTAATTTAGGCGTCGTTTTGCTTCCCCTCAGGGGCCTCATACTGTAAGGTAAGGGCTTATAATAAATGTATAATAGCGAGCTCATTTTGTGGATAGAAAGGGGTCTTCCAGGTGCATTAGTTTCTCAAAAGATTGAAAGAATCAGACGTTAGTAAAACTCCCAGCATATCAGCGGTTAAGCAGACACTATTTTCAGCATGAGAACAGTTAAACTTTATAGAGTGATTGGCGCTATTCCGACGTCATTTGGATGACGTCAAAGTGACGGTTTTATAATATTCAAAAATGGGCGTTGGAAGGAGCGGATATACTGCAATTTACAGGTACGTTTACTGTGCATGTGCAAAAATAAAATCTGAATCGAATTGGGTGTGGATTGTCTTTGTAAAAGTGGGGGTTTAGGGCCTAATCAGTACTTGCACAATCACTTTGACAACATTTTCAGCATCAGAGCAGAATAAGACCTTCGCCACGTATCGGGTTCATTTGCATTGTTATACAACAACTATAACAAAAATGTTTCTCAATGGATAACTTTGTTCCACCCCAAACTCTTGTTATTTCGTTTGAGAGCGGTTGTTTGGATCGAATCGACGAAGTAAAGCTGGTCGGCCATTTTTATATTATTGTAGCAATGAAGTGAGGCCCTCGACGGGGGAAATTCCATTGTTGCTCATGACTCCGTATATACATCAGAATTTAGAGGGATACACGGCTTTTACACATGGCTAATTGACCAATCAAAATCGAGGATTTTACTTTGCAGTATAATAAATGTTATTATAACAATTAACCAGACGTTCCTATGCCCATGTGTTATTATAACAATTAACCAAACGTTCCTATGTCTATGTGTTATAACAATTAACAAAACGTTCCTATGTCTATGTGTTATTATAACAATTAACCAAACGTTTCTATGTCTATGTGTTATTATAACAATTAACCAAACGTTCATATGTATATGTGTTATTATAACAATTAACCAAACGTTCCTATGTGTATGTGTTATTATAACAATTAACCAAACGTTCCTATGTCCATCTGTTATTATAACAATTAACCAAACGTTCCTTTGTACATGTGTTATAACAATTAACCTCAGTCTCATGTATGGTGATGTTATTTCTTACATAATTAGTTGTGGAGTAAATGATTAACCCTTTCCCTGTTCTATGTTCATAACAAACTTCAGTAACTACTGAATATTCATGAACAAAATAGTTATAATCAAAACGTGGAAGGTTAAAACATTGTAGCCTTTTTTATAAAGTATAGAAACAGATCTATCATTAATTCCATTAGCAAACAGAGAAGACCCAGATCAGACGGCTCTTCTAGGAGCCGTCTGATATGGGTCTACTCTGTTTGCAGTTGCGTGAGCACACGTTCATATAAGGGAAAGTTTTAAACATCATGTAATATATTGACCATTACACATCTGCACAAATCTAGGAAATTCCATGGCACTAAGCAAAGGGATATCACCGTTGATTAAGTTGTATGAGGTTAGGGTATGGTATCCTTCCTTTCGTACAGCGTATGGCATTCTCTCGTATTCTAAAGTATAATATCGCCTACCTTTTCATGTAGTATTGTTTCTAAAAACAAGTCTGTTTGTAAAAAAATCGGGAGCAAAACTATAAGAAATCTGCTCTAAAGGAAGTTCAGTGGCACTAAGCAAACGAACATCACCGCGTGTCAAATTGTATGCTTTTAAGATAGGTCATCGTTCGTTTGGTTCTACGTATGGTGATTTCTCTCGTATTTAAGGTATAACAGTAGTCATTTCATTGTAACACTGGTTCATATATTAAGCTTGCTTTTACGCGCTTGTTTGTGAACAATCCGGAGCAAAACTTTATAAGAACGGATCTAAAAGAAATTACGTGTCCCTCAGCAAAGGACATCTCCACTGATCAGTTGTATGCGGTTAGATTATCGTTACTTTTATTCAGCGTATTGCGATTGTTCCCGTATTTTACGAGATAACAGTAACCTTTCCATTGTAAGAACGTGATCACATATTAAGCTTACTATATTACTGTTGTTTTGCAGATATGGAGCAAAACTATAAAAAAAAGGGGGAGGGTTGAATGGTCATGCGTGCGGCACAAAGCAAGGGCAATACAAATATGACTTTAAATATGCTTTATTTTCCACGTTATACTATAACATAATTTGCTTTAATTAATTAATCAATACATTATAATTAAATACAACGTCCTGTTATATTTTCATAAATAGACTTTCTTTAAATATTGGGCGGAAACTTCTTGCTGTGTGATTTTCGTGACCCTCTGTTCTTTCTAGTCATCTGCATAAGTACATGTATATAACATGAGCTAATAATAATTTAACAACTTCTCATTTAACCCTTTATAGCCTACCATAAATACGAATTTCTGCGCCTTGCTAACAGAACAGACCAAGATCAGACGGCTCTTATATCTCGGTCTGCTCTGTTTGCTTAACTTATAATAACAAAATGATCTTATTCTACAGTTTCTGTCTGGGCCTAAATGTCTGTGACTATAACATCTAATCTACGTAATATTCATGATGTCATCATTTCAAACAAATATTCATGGGGTAAAGGGTTAAACCACTAAATGGAATTTGACGTCACAGGAATGATGTCATGATGGACCTCCATCGAAGTTATATAAATGGTTGTGGCATTGGATGGCTGCTCAAGTATGTCAGCTAAATATAAATTTCAATAAACATTGTCTTTAAACGAAACATGTTCTTAAACTTGAGAATGGAAGTCATCTAGTTTCATAGTCTTATATTTAACTGAAATTCAACAGACTGGACAAGTTGAGTAGATGCACACATGATATGTCATACTTTCATAAACAAACAGGCTACCTTTATCAAACGGCTCCGTCTGATCTGGGTCCACTGTGTATGCAAATGTATCAAATGTTTCAATAACAGATTGATAGCCATAACCACGGAGTATGTTGGATACAGAGAAACAGTAACAATCGACACCCGTCCGCTTCAAAGAAACTGTAACCACTGAAGTGATTTTTAGTGTCTGTGTGATAACACAGACACTAATTCTACCGAATCTGCGACAGTAAATCAGCCGGGCCTCACAAAACGATTTACTCAAACTTTCAATGTAGTTCGGTATTTAGCTCAATTTATTACAAAAAGTACGAATGTGGACCGCGTTTTAAGACAAGCATTTACTGTATTGGATTATTTCTTCAACAAAAATGACGAATATTGTTCAAATGAGGCGATATTTATTATATCGGTTTTTTTATGCACACTTATACACGAATTTATTTTTGATTAATTGGTCGCCGCCATTTTGAATATCACGTGACATGTCAGCCATCAACAAAGCGAGTGTAGAATTGACTTTACACAGAATTTCTTTTACCAGACCCGCATTTTGGACGAGCTCGAATATCGTAAGTACATGAAGATACAATAGTATCTATTAATAGTTCTGCTATGACTTTCAAGAAGAAAATAATTATCTAACAGAATCACTCTTGACACGATTATCGGTGAATCCCCGAGTTAAAACAATGTCTGTCATGTAGATAAGAAGATTTGCAGCGCCTGAGCTATTTTATATTTTAGTTTTAACTCATTAACCCCCCTAGAGACTTTAAATTAAACCCCTTCGGCTACATTCCTCCATAAATATGCCTTTCTACGTTTTTGCAAACCGATGATGGGAGTCGGGACGTTTCGGAACCAATCCGTTTCGGTCCTTAGTCGTTTCGGACCCAATCCGTTTCGGCATTGGTCGTTTCGGCCTTGTTGCTTGATAATGAGAAACGTTATTTTAGTCTATTTCGTGGATTCAACAAAATATTTCAATAAGAGTTTACAAAAACATTATATAATTACAAACTTAAGCAATTTGCAGTATTTGCAGCATTTTTTTAGCAAATATTAAACACTTTATTCTCATGGGTTTATTTGCTTCATATAAGGTAGAAACAGATGGGGCTTGTTGAGGAACAACTAAGTGCAATAGTACTACACAAACATTTCTGACATAATTATAGGAACTATTCAATCTGACTGGATATTGCAATCTTCGCTTTCTTTATTTCTTGTCAATTGTCAATTTTCTGAAACAAAGAACAGATTTTGCTTAAATAAAATTTGATGTCCATTGCTGATATATTCCACGTAATCCTTGGTCGTTTCGGCCCCAATTGTGGCCGAAACGACCAAGGCCAATACAACCAAGGCCGAAACAGATTGGGTCCGAAACGACCTGGGATCTCATCTGATCAGGGTCTGGTTTGATTGCTCATGAATGAAATAATATAAATAAGTATATGGCAAACAGTACAGATTCTGATGAGAGTAGTTAGTACATCTCTGTCTCATCTGTTGTAGTGCCCCACTGACAGTTCAGCATAGCCCCTACCCTCATATAAACGCATTTTCACGCATTTGTAAACAAGGTAAACCCTTATCAGATGGCGCGGAGCCCTCCTATTTGAGCTGTCTGATCAGGGTCTGCTCCGTTTGTTTATGGTGTTATACAGATCAGATTCTATGTTCCTACAGTTAGTGTTTAATCGATGATCAGTTATTTCCGATGATTGATCGAAAGTGCTCATTTAATAGATAATCGATTACAAAATCAAATAATCGATTAATAGAAATAAAAAAAATATTATATTTTATCTAAAATAGCTATATTGTTTCTGATATAAAATGTATGAAAACACATTACTACATTAGTAATGTATGTATTTATCTTCAGATGTGCAATTAAAATCAAAAACATAAAATCTGTTGGTTTTTTATTGTCAATTTTAAGATTTTCGTTACTAAATTTGTACTCAAAATTGAAATTTCTCATTTCGATTGTATAATCGATGATTAATTGAAGTGGTCTGTCTGATTATATCCGATGATCGATTAAGACAATCAGTCGATTATGAAACACTACCTACAGTTTCTGTCTATACCAAAATGTCATTTGTTAAAATGCAATTTTAAAAATTGATCTAATAATATCAATATGCCATTATTAATCCATAACCCTTTCTCTGTTGTGTACAATGTATTCATGTAAGAAATAATGATGTCATGAATATTAATAAGATTAGTTTTTATAATGGTATATGAACACATGAGATTCTGGCCGAGACAGAAGCTGTTGAATCAGATCTATATTGGTTGGGAGTTTTATTACACCATAAGTAAACGGAGCCGACCCTGATCAGACAGCTCCTATACTCTGTTTGCAGATGCGTGAAAATGTGTCTATATGAGGGAAAAGGTTAAATTTAATTTTAAACAGAGAAAGGCTTAAATTATCGACATAGTGAAATCTGAAGAAGGATTGTACAAAGCCTTTCTATATTGTTGTTATCCTGGTAATATGCACTTGTGAAAAAAGGTGAATGATCTGTACAATTTTAAATGTAAAATGTTTTATAGTCATTTACTGATACATACTCCATTAATAGACCACTTAACCCTTTCCCAGTTCTATGTTTATATCAAATTTCAATACCTACTGAATATTCATGAACAAAATAGTAATGAAATATGGAAGGTGGAACATTGTAGACATTTTGGAAAGTAAAGGAAAAGGTCTATTGAATTCGGTTAGCAATGAGAGAAGAACCTGATCTGGGTCTACTCTGTTTGCAAATGAATTTTATTTGAGAGAAAGGGTTAATGCCTTTGCAAACAGCATCTATCCATATCAGACAGTGTCTATAAGAGCTCTCTGATCAGGGTCTGCTTTGTTTGCTTATGAAATAATAAAGATTAGACGATTCTACAGTTTCTAGTATGATTAAAACAGAATTGTTCATAGTGCCATTATAAACATTCAGTTAATATCCAGTATAAATGTAATTATTACATTTGTTACTACATGTATAAATAGTATCATTTTAACACTCAAAATGGCCCAATATCAGTCGAAAGTGGAATTCTCCGAGCGGGCATGTACGGACCTAGCGACGGGCCAATAACTGATTCTTATTCTGCTCCAATGCTGCAAATGTTGTCGAAGTGCTCATACATGTACCGATAAGCCCCAATTTCCAAACCACGATCCTCGCCGGATTTGATTCAGATTTATTCAAATGCACCGTGCACATACCAGTAAAGTGACATCTAGTCGCTAGTTCCATCGCCCATTGTTCGGATAGTGTAAAACCGTCAATTTGACGTCATCCAAATGATGTCAGGATAGCGCCATTCCCTCAGTTGAGTTTTTAACACCGTTTTCATGCTGAGAAATACTGTCTGCTCTATATCTGATCTGCTAAAATGTTCATCAATGTTTTACAAATGTAATAAACAGGTTATTACACGGCTGGCTTGTACCGCGGCGTGATATTGGCCCTTAACTTGATATAGACCCTCAGGCTTAGGCCCTTAGGCCAATATCAAGGTGGCGGGACAATATCACGTTGAGGCCCTAGTCATCCCGTGTAATAACCTCTATTTATTATATTTGTTACTATAAATAGTAACATTTTTACGTTAAAAATGGTCCAATATAATTTGAAAAATGGAGTGGTGTTGTCTGAGCAGGCCAATACAGACCTAGCGACGGGGCCAATAACTGATTTTGTGCCAGCTGCCAAGATAACATTCTAAATCTATTGTCTATAGCAACAGAACCCCAATAAGCGATAAAAGGTCTAATTTTGCTATAATCATTATAAATGATGCAAATGTTGTCCAAGTGCTCATACACATACCGATTAGTCCCCAAATCCTGGCTTTTACAAAGACAATCCTGAATCCTCGCCCGATTCAATTCAGATTATTTACATGTCCGGTACACATACAGGTAAATAAAAAGTGCACACTTGCCGCTCTTTGCAATGCCCATTTTTAATAATAAAAAAACCCTGTCATTTTGACGTTATCCAACTGACGTCAGAATAGTCATTACCGTCTGATTCTTTCAATCCTTTGAGAAACTATTGCACCTGGTAGATCCCTTTTTATCCACAAATGTAATAAACAGGTTGTTACACAGGTGACTAGGACCGCAGAGTGATATAGTCCCTTACCTTGATATACCTGTAGTCCCTCGTGTTTAAGCCCTAGAGCCAATCTCAAGGTGACATGCCAATATCGCTGAGGCCCTAGTCACCTATGAAATAACCTCTACATGTATTTATTTGTTATATGAATATTTATGGTATAGGGGGTTAAGAAATATATTTTAATCATAAAAAATAATTTTATTTGCAGGGGACAGTAATTTCAACAAGATTCCAAACAATCATGAACCTGACATACCAGTTTTCTAACAGAGCCCACGTTGCTTTAATTGCCACAAAAACGGAGAATAATATTGCTTTATTGACAAAGAGCGAATCGATGAAACATTTTTATCAACATCCAGACAAGACTTCCCAATACTCATCTAAGTACATGTATGAAAAGCTTGATCAACTGGTGCTGACTTTGTGATATATGAATTATTAAAATCTACTGAACTACAAGCAGCCAGTGTTTGCTGATCTCCAGATGGAACATTAAATGGTTAAAGATTGTGGTGGAACATTGAAAAGCTTTAGACTGTGTGACCTTGACAGCACAGTAGGTAGAGTGTTGGCATGGTAAGTCAAAGGCCCTGGGTTCAAGTCCCTTTCGAGTCACCACTTTTTCACATGTACCAGTTAATTGCAAAACAATTTGGTCAAAGACGGTATGATGGTGATTCTAAACGGAAAGTAGAATATATGTTAGACATGCTGAGAGAGATGGGCAGTACTCTGAAGCTTGATGCTTTTCAACAACTTGGACATATCAAAAAGCAGAAAGGACTATCAGAAGCTATGCTGAAGTTTTGTAAAATGAGCAACAAAAATGAATGAACCTTCTGAACTACTTTGGACACAAGCAGCCAGTATTTGTTGGTCATCCCCCATTAAGATGATGCTCAGTTTGTTAAAAACCACAGTTGACATGTCATAGTGATCAAATTTTGATCATAGCAGTTAAGTCTTTACTCCATAAATATTCATGTTAGAAATAATGACATCATGAATATTAATGAGTTGAGTTTTTGCAATGGCATTATTAAGACAGGCATTTTTGGCCATAACAGAAACTGTAGAGCCAGATGTATATTATGTCATAAGCAAACAGAACATACCCTGATCAGACAACTCCTATAGGCATATAGCTACAGATAAGGGTGTGTTTCCAAATACTAATTTAATTGTCATTTCTCCACCAAATCCTACACTGTGACCACTTTATAGAATTGTCTCTTCGAGAAGATTTCTGAAAATAGGTCATAGTATAAGGTTTGGTGGAGAAATAAAGGAGTTATTCCTGAACATGTAATTGGTGCATCTTATCTGGAGCTCTGTATAGGAGCTATCTGGTGTGGGTCTACCCTGTTTGCAATGGTGTAGAATGGCCGGTATTTACCGCTCAACCCTGCGTATTTATGGAGTATTTAACACAGTATTCATGAGTGGTATACATGTACAAGGAAGAGGACTGACAACCAGATGGCAATATACATATATATAAGAGCTGAATATCTCTTTTAATCATTTTTGAATGTCCCTTTAACTAGTGTATCCCCTAGGGTCCAATGAAGGCACAGTAATTTTTGTTGAAAAGGGTATTGGTTTATAGACCCTGGTGCTTCACCAATCCTTGAATCTTGTTTTTAATGTATGATGCTATGTAATGTCAGTAAAATTTGGTAACCTTATCCTTTTAACATTTACACCCCTTTTAAGTCTTTACAAAAAGGGTACATCAGTATCATACAGCCCCTATGATAACTTATTGACTAAGGTCTACTCTGTCTGCTAATTAAAGTACTGTAGATCAGAATATACAATTCAGGCTGTGGCAGTGAAGTGCTTGATAATGTGGACCAGAATGAATTTTTCTTAACCCATTCCCTCATAGGCTATTTTTAGATCCAACCTCCTTGAATAAATCTACCGAAAAGGAGCATCAACTAGAGAAAAGATTTTTTTTAGAATTTTGTAATTCTGAAACCATTGTGATAAATTGTAAAATAGAGCATTAATTTTGTTCCCAAGGAGCAATTAATGCTCTATTTATCACAATACATGTAGTTTCCAAAAGTTACTTTAACAGAGGCGTAGAAAGGCGTATTTATGTAGGAAAGGGTTAAGTAAAACTTCAAATTGATCATAGTTTCTGATAAACATTGTATGTTTATGAACAAGGGATAACATGGATCATCATTGTATAACATAGTATGTCAATGTATATAGTGTATTTATATAAATATGTAACATGTTTAATGCAATAGTATATATAATTAGATTGAAAAGGAAGATATTTTAATTACTTAATGTCAAGACTAGTTTTGCTTCATCCTTAACCCATTCTCTCATATTGATGCATTTTGATGCATGCATGTATGTTAAAGTCACTTTTTTAAACCATTGTGATAAATAGAGCAAAGGAGCAAATGCTCTATTTATCACAATGGTTTAAAATCTACTGTTGTTCTTGTAAGTGCTTCTTTTCAGTAGATTTGTTCATAGAGGTTGAATCGAAAATAACATATCAGGGAATGGGATAAAAGATTGTAACTAGATTGTAACTTAATTCTATTGAGTTGCTGCAACATCATTTTTCTGAAAAACTTGTTTGCTCTTTCTTCAGCACATGGTTTTGTTTCAATAAATTGCCTAACATACACTTAACCCTTTCCCGCATATTGACGACCTTTGACAACTCAGTAAAAGTCACTTTGTGAAACCATTATGATAAATAGAGCATTTGCTCCTTTAGGAGCAAATGCTCTATTTATCACAATGGTTTTTTTCATAGGAAAATCTTTAAAAATCTTCTGATGAAACCTTAAGGCCTTGATATTTGGTATGTAGCATCATCTAATAGTCCTCTACAAAGATTGTTCAAATTATGATTCCTGGACTAAAACTGGCCCTGCCCCGAGCTTATCAGTTTTTCATAGGAAAATCTTTAAAAATCTTCTACTCTAAAACTGTAAGGCCTATACCTTTGATATTTGGTATGTAGCATAGTCTATTGATTTTCTACCAAGATTGTTCAAATTGTGACCCCAGGGCCAAAAATGGCCCCACCCCATGGCTCATCAGTTTTAAGCTCACCAAAGCACAAAGTGCTTAGGGTACCTTTTGTGATTGCCTGATGTCCGTCGACGTGCGTTGTCCGTCGTCAGTCGTCAACAATTTGAACCTTTGAAAATCTTCTCCTCTGAAACCAGAAGGTTCTTAGCTTTCATATTTGGCACATAGTATCATGTTCAGGTCCTCTACAAGTTATATAAATTATGGCCCTGGGGTCAAAATTGGCCCCGCCCCAGGGGTGGGCTGTTTTCAGTAGAAACAAATAGTGAAATCTTTGAAAATCTTCATCTCTGAAACTGGAAGGCTCTCAGCTTTCATATTTGGCACATAGCATCATGTTCAGATCCTCTACAAAAGTTATATAAATTATTGCCCGCTGACAAAATTGGCCCCGCCCCAGGGGTGGGCAGATTCAATAGAAACAAATAGTGAAATCTTTGAAAATCTTCTTTTCTGAAACTGGAAGGCTCCCAGCTTTCATATTTGGCACATATCGTCATATTCAGGTCCTCTACAAAAAGGGATATAAATTATGGCCCTGGGGTCAAAATTGGCCCCGCCCCAGGGGTGGGCAGTTTTCAGTAGAAACAAATAGTGAAATCTTTGAAAATCTTCATCTCTGAAACTGGAAAGCTCTCAGCTTTCATATTTGGCACACAGCATCATGCTCAGGTCCTCTAAAAAGTTATATAAATTATGGCACTGGGGTCAAGATTGCCCCCCCCCCCCCAGCGGTGGGCAGTTTTCAATAGAAACAAAGAGTGAAAACTTTGAAAATCTTCTCCTCTGAAACTGGAAAGCTCTCAGCTTTCATATTTGTTACAGAGCATCTTGTTCAGGTCCTCTACAAAAGTTATATAAATATTGGCCCTGGGGTGAAATTTTGCCCGCCCTAGGGGTGTCTTGTTTTCAATAGAAACATATAGTAAAACTTTGAAAATCTTCTCCTCTGAAACCAGAAGGTTTTCAGCTTTCATATTTTGCACATAGTATCATGTTCAGGTCCTCTACAAAAGTTATATAAATTATGGCCCTGGGGTCAAAATTGGCACCGCCCCAGGGGTGGGCAGTTTTCAGTAGAAACAAATAGTGAAATCTTTGAAAATCTTCATCTCTGAAACCGGAAAGCTCTCAGCTTTCATATTTGGCACAAAGCATCATGCTCAGGTACTCTGCAAAATTTATATAAATTATGGCCCTGGGGTCAAAATTGGCCCCGCCCCAGGGGTGGGCAGTTTTCAATAGAAACAAATAGTGAAATCTTTGAAAATCTTCATCTCTGAAACTTGAAGGCTCTCAGCTTTCATATTTTGAGATATTATCATCTTCAGGTCCTCTACAAAAGTTATATAAATTATGGCCCTGGGGTCAAAATTGGCCCCGCCCCAGCGGTGGGCAGTTTTCAATAGAAACAAAGAGTGAAAACTTTGAAAATCTTCATCTCTGAAACTGGAAAGCTCTCAGCTTTCATATTTGTCACAGAGCATCATGTTCAGGTCCTCTACAAAATTTATATAAATTATGGACCTGGGGTCAAATTTGGCACCGCCCCAGGGGTGGGCAGTTTTCAGTAGAAACAAATAGTGAAATCTTTGAAAATCTTCTTCTCTGAAACTGGAAAGCTCTCAGCTTTCATATTTGGCACATAGCATCATGTTCAGGTCCTATACAAAAGTTATATAAATTATGGTCCCGGGTATCAAAATTGGCCCCGCACCAGAGTTGGGCAGTTTTCAATAGAAACAAATAGTGAAATCTTTGAAAATCTTCTTCTGAAACTGGAAAGCTCTCAGCTTTCATATTTGGCACATAGTATCATGTTCAGGTCCTCTACAAAATTTATATAAATTATGGCCCTGGGGTCAAAATTGGCACCGCCCCAGGGGTGGGCAGTTTTCAGTAGAAACAAATAGTGAACTCTTTGAAAATCTTCTCCTCTGATTGTCTGGTGAGCGCTTCAGGGCCATTCTGGCCCTCTTGTTTATTGGTAAGTCTTTAAAAATCTTCTACTCCGAAACTGTAAGGCCTAGAAAATTGGTATGTAGTATCAACTAATGGTTTCTACTAAGATTGTTCAAATTATGAGACCTGGACCAAAATGGCCCCGCTAGGGCTTCTGTGAAATCTCCTTCTGTGAAATTGTAAGGCCCAGACTTGAAATTTATATGAAGCATCACCTAATGTTCCTTTATTGTTCAAATTGTAACATCCAGGCCTAAAATTTTGGCCCTTGGTTTCATTTTGGCCCGAATCTGAAGCCGACTAATTTTTACATAGAAATACAGTGTATGCATAAGTGTATAGAAACCAGGTGAGCGATTTAGGACCATCATGGTTCTCTTGTTCCAAATTGTGAAACCCTGCAATGTCTTAAACGGGATGTCCCTACATTTGATGCGTTTCATAAACACTTAAAATATACAAAACTCATTTGTTTACATGCTGAAAAGTAGTATATTGTATATTCCGAGAAAGCTATTACGTAAACAATGGAGGGATCGGGTGATCATCGGCAAAACACGGAAAACCTTAACGGAAAAGGCGAATAATATTGTGTTGTAGAACAAAAATGATCAGTATTGATGAAATCGGTTTTCGAAATAAGTTCAAATTGGGAACCTTCATAATAATGATAGAGCATAACAAATACCAAGTGTTATGCTATTCTTGAAAATGTGCGATCATTGTAGGGACTTCCACTTTAAAGTTGAAAACTATAGCATATCTGAACATTATTATTGAAATATGGTTTGCCTGTCAATGTTGCTGTATCATATGTAGTGTAGCTATTTAGTTTAGATGTAAGAGTTACTATTCATGATTCCATTTAATGTTTCAATAACCTTTATTGAACAGCCACTTGTTTTTAACCATGATGACCTATGATTACAGTGACAGCCTAATGCAACGAAAAGGGTTGTCAATTTGCATTCAAGTTCTACCTATCATAAGGAATTGTCAATTAACATCTGAATGGCTGTTCAACAGAGGTTTTACAAAAATCGGGTAAAAGTGGAAATACAACCATGTTTCGATTTAACATTTGATTACATTTTTTATTACATTCAAACAGATGCTTTACTTGCAATATATGTTTATTTGCTGTTTTGTACTTTTTCTTGCCATTGTCTACAATAAAATTTCCATCAGGAATATATTTACATGTACTCTTTGTTTTCCTCCCATTTCAAAATCTATGAACAATTTCAGATGATCTGAAGTTGTTCAAAAGATCTGAGTATACCATTATAGCATGTAAAACAATACAAACATTCTTGATTATCTACTTGTAATGTTTGTTAGATTCCAATATTTAACTAATTCCAAACTTATTGTTGTATATATTTACATCAATATATTTATATAATGTTTTTCGGAAAATCAATATTTCTTGACACTGATCGACTTATGCCTTGAATGTGTTGTACTTCAGATTTGGAAATTGCTTTGAAATATTTACATAAATCATGCAAAACACCAACTACCTTCAGATAAGATTTCAACATCTGGGAACATAAAAAATAACTCGCAAACAAACCACCGAAATACAGTAGTACCTCTCTAGATCGAACAGAAAATAAACATAACAGGTGGCTGCTTGATGCAGGCTGACAACGCTACGGAAATTTTCAGCATACAGCAGTCGTTAACGCCCATCCTTAATGTTTATTTTTGTCCGGTTTAGAGAGGTTCTACTGTATTCAACACTTTTTCTTTCCAAAAACACAGACACTTTCAGTACTATCAGTACTTTGATGATACAGGTAACCACTGCAGTGTGTTGGATACAGAGATACAATAACCACTGAAGTGTGTTGGATACAGAGAGACAGTAACCACTGAAGCGTGTTGGATACAGAGATACAGTAACCACTGAAGTGTGTTGGATACAGAGAGACAGTAACCACTGAAGTATGTTGGATACAGAGAGACAGTAACCACTGAAGTGTGTTGGATACAGAGAGCCAGTAACCACTGAAGTGTGTTGGATATAGAGAGACAGTTACCACTGAAGCGTGTTGGATATAGAGAGACAGTAACCACTGAAGTGTGTGTTGGATACAGAGAGACAGTAACCACTGAAGTGTGTTGGATACAGAGAGACAGTAACCACTGAAGTGTGTGTTGGATACAGAGAGACAGTAACCACTGAAGTGTGTTGGATACAGAGAGACAGTAACCACTGCAGTGTGTTGGATACAGAGAGACAGTAACCACTGAAGTGTGTGTTGGATACAGAGAGACAGTAACCACTGCAGTGTGTTGGATACAGAGAGACAGTAACCACTGAAGTGTGTTGGATACAGAGAGACAGTAACCACTGCAGTGTGTTGGATACAGAGAGACAGTAACCACTGAAGTGTGTGTTGGATACAGAGAGACAGTAACCACTGCAGTGTGTTGGATACAGAGAGACAGTAACCACTGAAGTGTGTGTTGGATACAGAGAGACAGTAATCACTGCAGTGTGTTGGATACAGAGAGACAGTAACCACTGAAGTGGGTTGAATACAGAGATACAGTAACCACTGAAGTGTGTTGGATACAGAAAGACAGTAACCACTGAAGTGTGTTGGATACAGAGAGCCAGTAACCACTGAAGTGTGTTGGATACAGAGAGACAGTAACCACCGAAGTGTGTGTTGGATACAGAGAGACAGTAACCACCGAAGTGTGTGTTGGATACAGAGAGACAGTAACCACTGCAGTGTGTTGGATACAGAGAGCCAGTAACCACTGAAGTGTGTTGGATACAGAGAGACAGTAACCACTGAAGTGTGTTGGATACAGAGAGACAGTAACCACTGAAGTGTGTTGGATACAGAGAGACAGTAACCACTGAAGTGTGTGTTGGATACAGAGAGACAGTAACCACTGCAGTGTGTTGGATACAGAGAGACAGTAACCACTGAAGTGTGTGTTGGATACAGAGAGACAGTAATCACTGCAGTGTGTTGGATACAGAGAGACAGTAACCACTGAAGTGGGTTGAATACAGAGAGACAGTAACCACTGAAGTGTGTTGGATACAGAAAGACAGTAACCACTGAAGTGTGTTGGATACAGAGAGCCAGTAACCACTGAAGTGTGTTGGATACAGAGAGACAGTAACCACCGAAGTGTGTGTTGGATACAGAGAGACAGTAACCACCGAAGTGTGTGTTGGATACAGAGAGACAGTAACCACTGCAGTGTGTTGGATACAGAGAGCCAGTAACCACTGAAGTGTGTTGGATACAGAGAGACAGTAACCACTGAAGTGTGTTGGATACAGAGAGACAGTAACCACTGAAGTGTGTAGGATACAGAGAGACAGTAACCACTGAAGTGTGTTGGATACAGAGAGACAGTAACCACTGAAGTGTGTTGGATACAGAGAGACAGTAACCACCGAAGTTTGTGTTGGATACAGAGAGACAGTAACCACTGAAGTGTGTTGGATACAGAGAGACAGTAACCACTGCAGTGTGTTGGATACAGAGAGACAGTAACCACTGAAGTGTGTGTTGGATACAGAGAGACAGTAACCACTGAAGTGTGTTGGATGAGAGACAGTAACCACTGAAGTGTGTTGGATGAGAGACAGTAACCACTGAAGTGTGTGTTGGATACAGAGAGACAGTAACCACTGAAGTGTGTTGGATGAGAGACAGTAACCACTGAAGTGTGTTGGATGAGAGACAGTAACCACTGATGTCTGTTGGATACAGAGAGACAGTAACCTCTGAAGTGTGTTGGATACCGAGAGACAGTAACCACGGAAGTGTGTGTTGGATACAGAGAGACAGTAACCACGGAAGTGTGTGTTGGATACAGAGAGACCGTAACCACTGAAGTGTGTGTTGGATACAGAGAGACAGTAACCACGGAAGTGTGTGTTGGATACAGAGAGACAGTAACCACGGAAGTGTGTGTTGGATACAGAGAGACCGTAACCACTGAAGTGTGTGTTGGATACAGAGAGACAGTAACCACTGTAATGTGTTGGATACAGAGAGACAGTAACCACTGAAGTGTGTTGGATACAGAGAGACAGTAACCACTGAAGTGTGTTGGATACAGAGAGACAGTAACCACTGAAGTGTGTGTTGGATACAGAGAGACAGTAACCACGGAAGTGTGTGTTGGATACAGAGAGACAGTAACCACTGAAGTGTGTTGGATACAGAGAGACAGTAACCACTGAAGTGTGTGTTGGATACAGAGAGACAGTAACCACTGAAGTGTGTTGGATACAGAGAGATCGTAACCACTGAAGTGTGTGTTGGATACAGAGAGACCGTAACCACGGAAGTGTGTGTTGGATACAGAGAGATCGTAACCACTGATGTCTGTTGGATACAGAGAGACAGTAACCACTGAAGTGTGCTGGATACAGAGAGACAGTAACCACTGAAGTTTGTTGGATACAGAGAGACAGTAACCACTGAAGTGTGTTGGATACAGAGAGACAGTAACCACTGAAGTGTGTTGGATACAGAGAGACAGTAACCACTGCAGTGTGTTGGATACAGAGAGACAGTAACCACTGAAGTGTGTTGGATACAGAGAGACAGTAACCACTGAAGTGTGTGTTGGATACAGAGAGACAGTAACCACTGCAGTGTGTTGGATACAGAGAGACAGTAACCACTGAAGTGTGTTGGATACAGAGAGACAGTAACCACTGAAGTGTGTTGGATACAGAGAGACAGTAACCACTGCAGTGTGTTGGATACAGAGAGACAGTAACCACTGAAGTGTGTTGGATACAGAGAGACAGTAACCACTGAAGTGTGTGTTGGATACAGAGAGACAGTAACCACTGATGTCTGTTGGATACAGAGAGACAGTAACCACTGAAGTGTGTGTTGGATACAGAGAGACAGTAACCACTGAAGTGTGTGTTGGATACAGAGAGACAGTAACCACGGAAGTGTGTGTTGGATACAGAGAGACCGTAACCACTGAAGTGTGTTGGATACAGAGAGACAGTAACCACTGCAGTGTGTTGGATACAGAGAGCCAGTAACCACTGCAGTGTGTTGGATACAGAGAGACAGTAACCACTGCAGTGTGTTGGATACAGAGAGCCAGTAACCACTGATGTCTGTTGGATACAGAGAGACAGTAACCACTGAAGTGTGTGTTGGATACAGAGAGACAGTAACCACTGCAGTGTGTTGGATACAGAGAGACAGTAACCACTGAAGTGTGTGTTGGATACAGAGAGACAGTAACCACTGAAGTGTGTTGGATACAGAGAGACAGTAACCACTGCAGTGTGTTGGATACAGAGAGACAGTAACCACTGAAGTGTGTTGGATACAGAGAGACAGTAACCACTGCAGTGTGTTGGATACAGAGAGACAGTAACCACTGAAGTGTGTGTTGGATACAGAGAGACAGTAACCACTGAAGTGTGTTGGATACAGAGAGACAGTAACCACTGCAGTGTGTTGGATACAGAGAGACAGTAACCACTGCAGTGTGTTGGATACAGAGAGACAGTAACCACTGCAGTGTGTTGGATACAGAGAGACAGTAACCACTGATGTCTGTTGGATACAGAGAGACAGTAACCACTGAAGTGTGTTGGATACAGAGAGCCAGTAACCACTGCAGTCTGTTGGATACAGAGAGACAGTAACCACTGCAGTGTGTTGGATACAGAGAGACAGTAACCACTGAAGTGTGTGTTGGATACAGAGAGACAGTAACCACCGCAGTGTGTTGGATACAGAGAGACAGTAACCACTGAAGTGTGTTGGATACAGAGAGACAGTAACCACTGCAGTGTGTTGGATACAGAGAGCCAGTAACCACTGAAGTGTGTTGGATACAGAGAGACAGTAACCACTGAAGTGTGTTGGATACCGAGAGACAGTAACCACGGAAGTGTGTTGGATACAGAGAGACAGTAACCACTGAAGTGTGTTGGATACAGAGAGACAGTAACCACTGAAGTGTGTTGGATACAGAGAGACAGTAACCACTGAAGTGTGTTGGATACAGAGAGATCGTAACCACTGAAGTGTGTTGGATACAGAGAGACAGTAACCACTGAAGTGTGTTGGATACAGAGAGACAGTAACCACTGAAGTGTGTTGGATACAGAGAGACAGTAACCACTGTAGCGTGTTGGATATAGCGAGACAGTAACCACTGAAGTGTGTTTGATACAGAGAGACAGTAACCGCTGTAATGTGTTGGATACAGTGAGACAGTAACCACTGAAGTGTGTTGGATACAGAGAGACATTAACCACTGAAGTGTGTTGGATACAGAGAGACAGTAACCACCGAAGTGTGTGTTGGATACAGAGAGACCGTAACCACTGAAGTGTGTTGGATACAGAGAGACAGTAACCACTGAAGTGTGTTGGATACCGAGAGACAGTAACCACTGAAGTGTGTTGGATACCGAGAGACAGTAACCAGTACTAACCACTGAAGTGTGTTGGATACAGAGAGACAGTAACCACTGAAGTGTGTTGGATACAGAGAGACAGTAACCACTGCAGTGTGTTGGATACAGAGAGACAGTAACCACTGAAGTGTGTGTTGGATACAGAGAGCCAGTAACCTCTGAAGTGTGTTGGATACAGAGAGACAGTAACCACTGAAGTGTGTGTTGGATACAGAGAGCCAGTAACCTCTGAAGTGTGTTGGATACAGAGAGACAGTAACCACTGAAGTGTGTGTTGGATACAGAGAGCCAGTAACCTCTGAAGTGTGTTGGATACAGAGAGACAGTAACCACTGAAGTGTGTTGGATATAGAGAGACAGTAACCACTGAAGTGTGTTGGATACAGAGAGACAGTAACCACTGAAGTGTGTTGGATACCGAGAGACAGTAACCACTGAAGTGTGTTGGATACAGAGAAATCGTAACCACTGAAGTGTGTTGGATACAGAGAGACAGTAACCACTGAAGTGTGTTGGATACAGAGAAATCGTAACCACTGAAGTGTGTTGGATACAGAGAGACAGTAACCACTGAAGTGTGTTGGATATAGAGAGACAGTAACCACTGAAGTGTGTTGGATACAGAGAGACAGTAACCACTGAAGTGTGTGTTGGATACAGAGATACAGTAACCACTGTAGTGTGTTGGATATAGAGAGACAGTAACCACTGAAGTGTGTTGGATACAGAGAGACAGTAACCACTGAAGTGTGTTGGATACCGAGAGACAGTAACCACTGAAGTGTGTTGGATACAGAGAGATCGTAACCACTGAAGTGTGTTGGATACAGAGAGACAGTAACCTCTGAAGTGTGTGTTGGATACAGAGAGACCGTAACCACGGAAGTGTGTTGGATACAGAGAGACAGTAACCACTGAAGTGTGTTGGATACAGAGAGACAGTAACCACTGAAGTGTGTTGGATACAGAGAGACCGTAACCACTGAAGTGTGTTGGATACAGAGAGACAGTAACCACCGCAGTGTGTTGGATACAGAGAGACAGTAACCACTGAAGTGTGTTGGATACAGAGAGACAGTAACCACTGAAGTGTGCTGGATACAGAGAGACAGTAACCACTGAAGTTTGCTGGATACAGAGAGACAGTAACCACTGAAGTGTGTGTTGGATACAGAGAGCCAGTAACCTCTGAAGTGTGTTGGATACAGAGAGACAGTAACCACTGAAGTGTGTTGGATATAGAGAGACAGTAACCACTGAAGTGTGTTGGATATAGAGAGACAGTAACCACTGAAGTGTGTTGGATACCGAGAGACAGTAACCACTGAAGTGTGTTGGATACAGAGAGATCGTAACCACTGAAGTGTGTTGGATACAGAGAGACAGTAACCACTGAAGTGTGTTGGATATAGAGAGACAGTAACCACTGAAGTGTGTTGGATACAGAGAGACAGTAACCACTGAAGTGTGTTGGATACAGAGAGACAGTAACCACCGAAGTGTGTGTTGGATACAGAGAGACCGTAACCACGGAAGTGTGTTGGATACAGAGAGACAGTAACCACTGAAGTGTGTTGGATACAGAGAGACAGTAACCACTGAAGTGTGTTGGATACAGAGAGACCGTAACCACTGAAGTGTGTTGGATACAGAGAGACAGTAACCACCGCAGTGTGTTGGATACAGAGAGACAGTAACCACTGAAGTGTGTTGGATACAGAGAGACAGTAACCACTGAAGTGTGCTGGATACAGAGAGACAGTAACCACTGAAGTTTGTTGGATACAGAGAGACCGTAACCACTGAAGTGTGTTGGATACAGAGAGCCAGTAACCTCTGAAGTGTGTTGGATATAGAGAGACAGTAACCACTGTAGTGTGTTGGATACAGAGAGACAGTAACCACTGAAGTGTGTGTTGGATACAGAGAGACAGTAACCACTGAAGTATGTTGGATACAGAGTGACAGTAACCACTGAAGTGTGTTGGATATAGAGAGACAGTAACCACTGAAGTGTGTTGGATACAGAGAGACAGTAACCACTGAAGTGTGTTGGATACAGAGAGACAGTAACCACTGAAGTGTGTTGGATACAGAGAGACAGTAACCACTGAAGTGTGTTGGATATAGAGAGACAGTAACAGCCGATGTTTGTAAAGGTTAATAACATTTACATTCATGGTGTCATTGTTTATTACATGAATCTCCACTTAAATCTTCCCCTCATATAAACGCGTGTTCACGCATTTGCAAACAGAGTACACCCAGATAAGACGGCTCCTATAGGAGCCGTCTGATCAGGATCTATTCTGTTTGCTTATGAAATTTGATAGATCTGTTTCTTTACTTTCTAAAATGGCTACAATGTATTACCTTCCATTTTTCTTATAACTATTTTGTCCAAGAATTTGAAATAAACATAGAACAGGCAAATGGTTAACCAGAAGTCTAGTAGAGAATACGTTTAGGCAGATGGCTGCTTAATGCAGGGTGAAAGATGCAGAAAGCTCCTAGATGATCTTTCTGTATGACGTTCACCTGCATTAAGTTTCCATCTGTCTCCAAGGCCGATATTTATACTAAATCGAACGTCCAGTTTAGAGGAGTCTAATCAGATACTATGCTGTCTGCAACCCGTCAGACCTTATTCAGTTTTGATGACTTTATCGACAGTGTAGAACCTGATCGGACGCCAATAATACAAATCAGTCCGTTATCTAGTTACACACTAATTACAGGGACTTAATGTTAATTTGTTGGTACATGGGAACATTTCACGTCAGTACAGACAGAGTAGATCCAGATCAGACGGCTCCTGTAGGAGCCGTCTGTCCAGGGTCTGCTCTGTTTGCCTGACATTATAATAGATCTGATTACAGTTTCTTCCAATACCAAACGTGCGCATGTGCCGTTATAAGAATTCAGCCAATCAGTATTCATGTATATGGTTTACATGAGTACTCCAAAGGAGAAACGTTAATTACAAGTTATACTCTATGTGGCAGCTAATTTTTCCCAGCAGTTTGTAGTGACGTTCGCATCTCTTTTCATCCACCGCACGTCCTCTCCATGACGCCAGCCGTACAAAACCTTTACATGCTTTAAAACCATTTCCCTGTTTAATGTTCATATAAGAAATAATGACATCATGAATAATTTTAATTGGCTATTTAGAATGGCATGTGTGCAAAGAGGGTTTTTTAATAATTTGTGAAACAACGCTGCTTTTAACCTACTTTTATCTTCACTTATTGTCTATAACACTATCACACTTTTATATACTCTTGGTATGATACATCTCTCTGTTTCTTCTATCTTACTTTGCCTTTTTTTCTTTTTTTAACATGCACTGACGCGCAGCTGCAAGATATATAGATAGAGTCAGTTCGATTACAATGTCATAAGCAAACAGAGCGGGCCCGATCATACGGCTCCTATAGACGGCTCCTCTGATCTGGGTCTACTCTGTTTGCAAAGGCGTTCATATGAAAGAAAGGGATAAGAATTAATGCCGACGTAAATGTTGACTACCTCCAATTCGATCAAGCTTTTGAGTGATAATTGACCGAGTGTCAAAGAGCTTGGGTCCCGAGGAGAAGCCGAGTCACTCAGAGTCCCGCGTGTATATAAACAGTTTGTAAAAACGAGCCAGACCACGACTAGCTGAATAAGGGTCAACTGTTACAAGATCTTACACCACCTAAGTCTGTAACTGTCTTACCATGAGCACTTATCGGAGTAGATAAGACTGACCGTCTGGCTTTTCTCATGATTCGCCTCCTTCTAATGGTTGCCTTGTTTTCTTATAGTATATGATTTCGTGATTCGTTTAATTTTGTTTTTCATTGCCTGTTTCTTGAAACTAACCTTGATGTACATTATTTTATTTTACTCCCTACAATTCTATATTATGTACCTGATTGACCAATTCAGGACAAATGGCTGCTGCAGAAAGCAGAACTTTGAATGAGCTTTATAATCTAACAATGACGCAATCGCTGACCTACTTTGTTGGGACTTGTACGTCCGCGTTTCACTGACGTTGTGACAATGTCAGACCTGGTGACTGGACTGGTAAACCACTATGATGTCCGCCACACCACGTCTCCGCACTAAGTACACTACCGCCACACCACGTCTCCGCACTAAGTACACTATGCTGTCCGCCACACCACGTCTCCGCACTAAGTACACTACCGCCACACCACGACTCCGCACTAAGTACACTATGATGTCCGCCACACCACGTCTCCGCACTAAGTACACTATGTTCTCGAACACAGTACAAAAACTCTAAACCGGAATTTAACCCTTTCCCTTATGTAAGCGCATTTTGACGCATCTGCAAACGGAGTAGACCCAGATCAGATGGCTCCTATAGGAACCGTCTGATCAGGGTTTGCTTATGGTGTAATATAGATCTGATTCTACAGTTTCTACCTGAGCCAAAATATGTCATAATTATGTTCATGTCCCATTATTAAAAATAGTCTTATTAATATTCAATACGTCATTAATTCCTACATGAATATTCATCAGGGAAAGGGCTAGAAATAAATATCAGTGCTGGTCTTTATAACAGGTGATATATTAAAGCAGAGGTAAAGTCATACAGCCACCTCCCGAAAAGAAACCCAACCTTATTTTTTACTAAACGTCTAATTTAGAGTGGTTTTGCAACGCTTGGTTTACAGAGGGTATTGTACATTCTTTACTATAAGTCCGGTTTAGAGCTTTGTTGTACTAAGTCGGGTTTAGCGGGGTATCACAGTTAATTTACCGAAGGTCAGGTTTAGAGGGGGTACTGTGCATTCGTTTTACTAACAGTCATGTTTAAACTATTTCCTCATAGGCTGTTTTAGATAGCTACCGAAAAGGAGCATTAACTAGAGGAAAGGACATTTTAAGAATTGAGTAATGTTGACACAATTGTGATAAATAGAGCATTTGCTCTATTTATCACAATGGTTTCGGAAAGTGCCGTTTACAGAGGCGTCATTATGAGGGAATGTGTTACAGAGGGTATTGTAAATTATTTTTACTAAAAGTCAAGCTTCGAGAAGGCATTGCAAATTCTTCTTCACTGCTTGTCATATTTAAAGGGAGTATTGTAATTCTTTTGCATTAATAAAAGTAAGGTTTAGAGGGAGTATTGCACATTCTTCTGTACCAAACGTTTGATTTAGAATGAGTATTGTAAGGTCTTTACTAAAGGTCAAGCTACGATTTGGTATTGTAAATTCTTCTTTATTACTAAAAGTCAGGATTAGAGAGGGCATTGGAAATTCTTCATTACTCAATGTCAGGTTTAGAATAAGTATTTAATATTCTTCCTTACTAAAATTCAGATTTAGAGAGAGTATTCAATATTCTTCTTTACTACAAGTCAGATTTAGAGAGGGCATTGAAAATTCGTCTTCGCTAAACGTCTGATACAGTAGTGTGTTTTTCCCACAGTTTGCAGATGCTCCGGATGAAACATACGGCTCTTTGACTGCCAGATATTGTCAAACAGGTTCGATCCTCAATAGACCCGGATCTGAATTATTTTCATATGTTATCAGGAGCTCGTCATTTGTCAGCCAAAGAGATAAGGAAGGAACTAGATTGATTCACTTCAAATACATTTAATTCCGTGTATATGCTTGTTTGATTTTATAATGAAATGTAAAAGGTTACAGGCAAAACCTTTTTAGTTACTTATGACGCAAAATTACCAAATCTAGCCCAAAACTGTTTATCCCTTTCCCTCAAATAAACGCTTTTTCATACACTTACAGAGACGATTCAGATCAGACGCCTCCTGTAGGTAATGGTTTAACATACATTGTTAAACCCAGAGGTCCAGATAAGATGCGTGACCCATTTATTTCTCCGCCAAACCCTATGTTGTGACCTCTCTTTAGAATCGTATCTTCGAGACGATTCTAAGGATAGGTCACAACATAGGGTTTTGGGGAGAAATGGGGATTATTAGTATAAGCGTGCGCATGTTTATCTGTTGCTCTTGTTAAACACTTGTATAATATGTATACTCCCTCCTTCAATATCCTAAATGCAGTTTTCTTTTCGAACTCTTGACATACATGTATATAGTTTTCATCTTGGTGAGACTGTGTCGCCATTCTGTCCAGACTGTGTGCTTAGGTTATCACGAATTCACCTAATAGATGCCATTATATCACGATCCGAACAATTGGCGTGGCAAAAGTAGGTCATCGAATGCCTATAATTCAATTTCAAAACTGATGGCGTTGTGGGACCCTATAGAGCGTTACAGTCAAACTACAACCTCCACTTCGTCCCAAGACACTTATTTCGACTTTTGTTTCAATCAGTCTTATTTACTATTTAACTTTGACAAATATTTAGTTGTCATTTTTCCATTTTAATTTACTAAGGTGTGATCAGTCTGTTTGTCAGCACGTGATTGCGTCCGTCAGTCCGTAAGTTTGTTCGCGCAATAAATCTGCCATTTGCTGTCGGAATGTTAACCTTAATTTCACAAACAAAAATGTCATAATTACCATATGCCGAAGTCATGTCGTACATATAACAAGGAATAATATTTTTTAAGGTCAAGGTCACAACAAATAGTTTTTAAATTATTACAAAAAGTTCGTTTCCTCGCAGTACCTTTACTGATATTCAATTAATTCCACACACAAATTAACCATAGCATGAATGTATGCCACTCATACGACGCGGGCAATAAATTTTCAAGTACAAGGTTACAACAGACGTGTATCGTGCATATGATATATTCAAGGTCAACATCAAGGCAGATGTTAATATAAATATAACTCTAAAATGCTGCTCTCAGTTTTCAAATAGTTTCACACATGAATTTAACGAGTACCTTAGGTATGTAACGCAAATAAGTCGAAAGGTGGTCATCATGGTCAATATCACGTGAGATGCTGACACAAACGCCCATATAATTCCGTTTCTGTTCTGTAAGTGCACCATGATTTTTCGCATGTTTTATAATAACTGCACACACACGTTGATCATGACCTGGTGGTGAGTTCTTCACATAACACGGGTGGATATCTTCAAGGTCATTGTTTCGGCATAGGTGGATATCATGTTTTGTGCATTTTTGTCTCTAGCATGCGTTGTCAGGCCAGGTGCTTCATGAAGGCCAATACATTGTATATTCAAGGTCATGGCAGAAGTTGATGTCAATGTTGATGGAATTTCGTGTCTACTCCATAACTCTGTCATGCTGACAAAGTTCCAATACCTTTACATCAGGATTAACCATAACCTGAATTTAACCCTTTTGGCGCCAAATTTAAAACTGTCGTCTGCAATAATAATTTCATATTAAATATACCTCTAAACTAAATAATAAAGGTATATTAGTAAAACATTTGTTTTTAAAACTCTGTATGCTTGGGTTGGAATAACACAGAGAACAGTGAAGTCCCAGGTCAGATGCCGCCTTTTCAAGGCGGCATCTGACCTGGGACTGCACTGTTTTCAATGGTGCCAACAGAAGACATTGGCGTCGAAAGAGTTAAGGTAAAAGTCATTATTGAATGAAACAATTATTCCCCGCTCTATGATTCTAGTTTGTCTGATTTCCTTAAAAGGTTCACATCCTTATTAAGCACAACAGAAGGATGTGTCAAAAAAGTACTGGTGGCTTGTATCGTCAATGTCAAAGTCACTGCAGGCCCCGAGGTTATAAATAGTTTTGCTCGAGTCTGACAAATCAGATACTTGAGAATTATCTCAGACCCAGACTCAGAAATTTTGTACTTATGCGGCGTCTGATCAGAGTCTAGACTGTTTGCCTACGTCCCATATATGGGATCGTGGGAGCAAATGGGTTAATGTCACACGAGCACGGAAAACGTTGTCCGTGACAAAAGCTGTTAAACCAGATCTATATACAATTATATAAGTAAAAAGGTAGACACTTGTCAGACGTCTCTGATATAAAACAATAGCCGCCTGATGTTGACCTACCAGAGGTCCAGATAAGATGCTTTTTCAATAATAACTTTTAAGTCTCCACAAAACCCTATATACACTATGTTGTGACCATTCTTCAGAATCGTCATTTTGGGACGATTCTAAAAGATGGTCACAACATAGGGTTTGGTGGGGAAATGATTTTAGTATCTGAGTACATACCTTACACCTTCATCTGTTGTTCTATGACCTATGGAATAAATGTATTTTGTCCGATTTAAGTTCTTTTGAATTTCGAACAGTTTTCGGTAAGTTTGATGCCCGAAATGTGCATGTATAGTCATGTGCTACTATGTCACCTACAACCCTTTACTCCATGAATATATATATGTATAATGACGTCATGAATATATATGTATAATGACGTCATGAATATATATGTATAATGACGTCATGAATATATACATATATATATGTATAATGACATCATGAATATATATGTATAATGACATCATGAATATATGTGTATAATGACATCATGAATATTAATTATGGAATAAAAGGGTTATAAAGAGTTCTCAATGTGTTCCGGACACACTTTACAAGGCATCTGTGCAAACATAATAGATCCAGATCAAACGATTGCTACATGTATATGTAACGCCTTAGCAGGACCTATTCTGTTTAATTATGAACTTACTAATTAGGCAATATTGTTTGTTTTTATAATATTAACTCTTGCTTTCATACAAACGTGTTTTCACGCATTTGCAAACAGATTATACCTAGATCAGTCGGCTCCTACAGGAGCCGTCTGATCAGGGTCTGCTCTGTTTGCTAATGGCATTTTAAAGATCTTCTTATTTAATTTCTAAAATGGGTACAACAGTCCACCTTCCGTATTTCATTATAACCATTTTGTCAATGCATATTCAGTAAGTATTGAAATTAGGAATAACTATAGAGAGGAAAAGGGTTAATTGACTTACTCTATATAATACCCAATGCACAATGAATGTTCTGGCAATGACAGGCACTGTATAATCAAATCTGTATTGTAACATAAGCAAACAGAGGAGAATGTTCAGGCGTCTCCTTCCGGAACCGTCACTCAATTTGCAAATGCGTGAAAATACCTATGAACTAGGTACAGCGAGGGTCTTAAGGTACGTATCTGGTTATTTCTTGTTACGAAAACAATGAAAACAACGTTTCGTAATCGGTTACCTTAGTAACCAATACACTGTAATCGTCACTGGATGACCGGTCATATATGTAAATAGGCTGGACGAAAGATAAAAAGAATCGGTCAGTAACATATAAGTAACCAGTACTGACCAATTGTTTAGCATTAACTGGATTTATGGTCAATAGGAACACATTACAATGAAAGGTAAACATGAATTTATATAGCAAATAAAATTAACTATTTCTCTAATAACGGTCACCGGAAAGCGACTACATGTATACGCTTTCGCTGGCAATGTCGCATCTCTGGTTTCCTATGCAAACACTTTGGATCTAGATGAGACGCCAAGTAACTCGGCGTCTCCTTAGGATCAAAACGGTGTGTTACTTGTTTTGAAACAACGATGAAGAATGATAAAAACAATGAATATTGTGGCAGACGAAACAATTTGCAGACGACAAAAATTGGCAGCAAAAACTTTAAAGGGTGAATATTTAATTACCTTTGCAAACAGTTTGAATCCAGATGAAGTGCCAAATTACTCGGATCAAAAATATTTGACACTCCACAGATGTTTGGAGAAGGCAAACATCTGCTCTGACACTTAAAGCAGACAACAATGTGAAGACAAAATTAGTTGGCGCCGAAATACGTAAACACTAGTTTTCTTTATGTGTTATTTAGTAATAAACATATATTTATACGCTAAGAAGAAACGATATTATATGTATAGACAAGGCAGTAATAATATATTTACTGGTCTATCAGTCTTATTTCTCAGTTGCAACTTATCAGAATCACATCTTATGATTTTATTCTAATGCGTTTCAGTAAGAGAGGGGTTGGTGTAGAATATATCAAACACTAATTTATTAGATTTTCTAAATACATGAATGCTTCTTGTCTACAGCGATGTAGATATTCAATAGAGACCAACAGCTATTAACCCTTTCCCTCATATAAACGCATTTTCTCGCATTTACAAACAGGGCAGGTCAAGATTGGAATAGGAACCGTCTGATCAGGGTCTGCTCTGTTTGCTTATGTTATGATATATATCTGGTTCTCAGGTTTTGTTAGCAAAAATTTCCATTCAGAAGTTAAAATTATAGATTATAAACAATCAGCTAATTGATATGCACGTTGTCATTATTTCTTACATGAATATTGAACAGGGAAAATATCAGTTGCCAATCTCGCATCTGCGATTACCTATGCAAATAGTTTAGATCCAGATGAGCGCCGAGTAACTCGGCGTCTCATTAGGAACCAAACTGTTTGTTACTGTTACTGTTTAAAACAAAATATAAGAAAACTAAAGAAATGAAAATTGTAGCAGACGACACAGTTCGGCAGCGAAATATTTAAGCAGACGATAGATTTTGCAGACGAAAGTATTTGGCAGTGAAAAACTGTTGTGAACCTGATAGACACATTCAGCCATTAGTTTTCTTACATTTAACACATTTCAATTTAACGCTAATCAAAACTTAAGCCTTATCGTGCTGAGAAACATATGTATGCAAAAACTCTGGCCTGTTGCAGTTTTTCTATCTTCTGATTGGTACAAGCGTTTTAGAGTCCTGACCGAGTATCAAACATTTTGGATCCCGAGAAGACGCCGAGCTACTCGGTGTCTCATTTGACCTAAGCTTTTGCAAATGCGAGACAGATCGCGTTTTATGTGCAGTTAACACTTTCCCTGTTCTATGTTTATTCAAATTTGCAATACCTACTGAATATCCATGGAAAAACTTATTAAATTTGAATATTTAAGGTGGAACATCGTAGCACTTTTAGAAAGTAAACAGTTGTTTCAAATTCCATCAGCAAACAATACATACCCTTCTATAGGAATCGTCTGAACTGGGTCTACTCTGTTTGCAAGTGCGTGAAAACACGTTTACATGTATATGAGGAAAGGGTTACTATAAGCTAAGGAAGATTAATTCGAGAGAATTCAATAAATACGCATCACTAGTTTCGATTTTCATGTAGTTTGTTTTAGGATTGATCTCTCTGAGATGCCTTCTCCGTCGTACAGAGCAACAAATAAATGTGCTAA
Organism: Azorinus chamasolen; assembly: GCA_963576725.1. Taxonomy (NCBI): domain Eukaryota; kingdom Metazoa; phylum Mollusca; class Bivalvia; order Cardiida; family Solecurtidae; genus Azorinus; species Azorinus chamasolen. The sequence goes on along the minus strand of OY755241.1, from coordinate 39,580,680 downwards.
GAAGTAAAATCTTCATTTCTCCACAACGCCCTATGTTGTGATCTCTCTTCGAGAGGATTCTAAATATTGGCCACAACATATGGTTTGTAGGAGAATTAAGAAGTTATTATTGCACAAACAATAATTTTATTGTATCTTATCTGGTCGCATTTTCGTCTATATGTCTAACGTCCGTCTGCCCGTCTATATGTCACACGTTTTGCTTTATGGTTTGTTTCGTCACATTTCTGCAGGTAGGATACCCTCTGGTTGTTTCGTTACATTTGTGTTCATGCTAACGGTCTGTTTTTTCTTAAAGTTGAATTCCCTACAATAAATGCATACTTTCAATAACATTATAAAACTTGGTATTTGTCATGTTCAATTATTATTATGAATATTGTCAATTTGGACTTACAAAATACAAAATAAAACGTTTTCGTCAATGCTTATATGTTTGTTCTACAGCAAAATATTGTCCGCCTTTGTCAAATAGTTAACCCTTTTCCTGTTCTGTGTTTATTAAAAATTTCAATACCTATTGAATATTCATGGACAAAAAGGTTATAATGAAATATGGAAGGTGGAGCACTGTAGCCATTTTAGAAAGTAAAGACACAGATCTTTGAAATTCTATAGCAAACAGAGTAGACCCTGATCAGACGGCTCCTCTAAGAGCCGTCTGATCTGGGTCTTCTCTGTTTGCAAATGCGTGACAACACGTTTATATGAAGGAAAGGGTTAACGAAACTAAAACGCAGCCCGGATGAGTACTAATACATTGCCGAAACTTCGATATTACACACATGAACGTTGTTTTGTTCTTAGGCGTTTATTCGATTGGTTTGCTTGCGATATGTTTCTTTACAGCATATACGAAGACAAATGATTTATGTAATTGTTAGGTATTTTAAAGCCCATTGCAAGTAGCTAGTATCCCTTTAAATTTACTTCTATAGTGACGGTAAGATCTGGTTATCGTGATTTTGGTGTGGAAGGAGTTTTGCGTTGATCACGGAATCAAATCCGGTGTCTTCTCAGGAACCAAGCTGTTTGCAAGTGCCAGTAAAACAAAACTGAGTATTATACATATATCCATCAAATAAAAACTGACATGTTCTTTTAATTTCAGTTTTAATTGGATTGTTCGTGATATGTGCAGTTTCGTGGCACGCAGGTAAGTTATAGAATGCACTGAGGTTTTCCGGAAATATCTATTTCGTTGTATTTCAGAAAGCACTTATGGGGCACTTCAAAAATGGGTCCTCTCTGTTTGCAAAATTGCAAAAATGTCGTCTACATGATAGAAAGTATTAACGAAAGAGGTTATCTCCGTGCCAGTACCATTAGAATTATCCGAATTGCCTTCCTCAACTTTATAAATTTATCACCGTGTGACGAATTTGTTAAGGGGCGTAGGTTGGAATAAGTTTTGTGTTCGTCTGTTCATCCGCCCGAAGAGTAGTGATTAAAGCTCACCGATCTTGAACAATTTAGCTTATTAATCGACATCAAACAGACATTTAGGTGATTTCGTTTCACCTGATGCAAAGAGAGAAGTGGATATCAGAAAAGAGCAATGGATAATGAGACGTACATTTATTTCAGTTACTAAAACTCGTCAATGAAATAACCTTTGATAGGGGACTCTCTAAAGATACAAGTTTACTCTTTGGTTACTAAATCTATTCTAATCATTCTTCATAATACATTCATACACATTTACAGTAGGCGGGGCTTATCAGTTGGTCAGTGAGAGTGACCACAGAGGCGGAGATATCTCTGTGCTACAACTACACACATCACATCCATTCTTTCATTTAAATTTGAAAGCCAGTTCATAGTCACTACTCACTGCAAAGTTCAAGAAAAATCAACTCTGCGACATGATAATAATAATAGTAGCCGTCTAATGATAATGTTTCAGTTCTTGACCATTTGCACAAACATAAATTCTGACATGACTGATAGACTAATGTCTTACTCCCGTCCTAATGAAAATAGCACGTACTTATATCCCCTTAATGTGACCATTCGTTAGAATCGTCTGGAAGAGATTATTCTCTAAAGAGTGTTCACAACGTATGGTTTTGTTTGGAAATGTCTGAGCGATTCTCTAAAAACGTTTAATTTACGCATACAGCTTAATAACCCTTTCACTTATGTAAGCACATTTTGACGCATCTGCAAACAGAGTAAACCCAGGTCAGACGGCTCCTATAGGAGTCGTCTGATCAGGATCTGCTCTGTTTGCTTATAGTGTAATATAAATATGATTCTACAGCTTCTGCCTGAGGCAAAATGTTCTGTGTTCATATGCCATTATAAAAAATCTTATTAATATTCATTACGTCATTATTTCTTACATGAATATCCATGAGGGAAAGTGTTAACTGAACCTTTGGATGGAGGTGATCCTTAGATCATGACTGTCAGTTCTGCTTTTATTATTACTATTGACATGAACACTCTTTTCCGGTTCTAGATGCTCTGCGATGTCGGCGTTGTGTTGGTGCCAGTACTTTAGATGAATGCACGTATTCAATTCCATGTGGGAAGGATGAGGTGAGTACAGTTACCATAGCAACTATAGTCAAATATGGTGTTTAACCCTTCGCTTGCTATTCACGTCAATATACCAACCTGTAAATAGTGAAGACCCGGATAAGACAGCTCCTGAAGGAGCTGTCCCATCAGGGTCTGCACTATTTACAAGTTGATTGTGCAACGGGCGCACTCCACAGCAGTGATCGCACAGCGAAATACTTATACACAGTGAAGATATATGTAATTATACAACAGGGCATGGGTTAAGAAGGAGAAATGTATTTTAAAATTCAGCAAGAGAAGGGTTAAACACATCTGGCGGAATAAATATTCAGAATAACCCATTTCCCTGCTTAAACCTAAACCCTTTGCGCCATGAATATTTATGCAAGAAATATTGACCTCATGAATATTTATTTATTTATTTGCTGATTATTTACAATGGTATAAGTACACAAGATTATTTGGTATTGGTAGAAACAGTAGTCAGCTTTGTTCTAGTTCCATAGGCAAACAGAGCAGGGCTCGATCAGTCGGCTCCTATAGGAGACGTTTTATTGGAGTCTACTGTTTGCAAATGTGTGAAAAGGCGTTTATGTGATGGAAAGGGTTAAAAGGCAGATAGATGCTCCTTGCACTAAACGAATAATACTGAAAAAATGAAACACTATCTGTCTTTAGATCAAATGCTGGATCTCATTTTAGTGATTTAGAGACATTGAACTGCCTTTTAACAATCTGACAATCTTTGCAGATGGAATGCCTAACTATACAGTAAATATAGTTTAACTTCGATATCTCGAACTCGGATAACTCGAACTTCTGGATAACCCGAAGCAAAACACGGTCCTTCAAAAAATTACAATACATAATTGTTCTAAAAGGTACGACTGCGCATGTCTAGAAACACACGTGACAGATTAAGACAGGTCTAAAGTGATGTTGAAAGCTCCTACCGGATTGAGCATTAAGCAATCACTTGAAAAATGTTAAGGTTAGAAATCGGATGACTCGAACCCGTGTTATCACGAAATAATTTGTTTTGTCCCTTGAAGTTCGAGATATCAAAGTTCAACTGTAATCTCTAAAGCCACACCATTTTTATATTTCACCAACAGATCTGTTACATGGACGAAGTGATCACAGAACAGCTGTCCATAGAGTACAATGGAGGATGTCGACCACGTGATGTAAGTAAATATTAAACCATAGCTTGTTGAACATTTAGCCTGTTATGGGCGGATGAGTGAATACTTGTGCAAACAGTTTGGATCCAGATGAGACGCCGAGTTACTCGGCGTCTCATCAGGATCCAAACTGTTTGACACCTGGTTGCATTTTGGTAGACAAATTGAATATAGCTTGAATTTTTTTAATGTAGTAGGTGAACAATTCTTTAAAAAATAATTTGCTCAGCAGGCTAAAGGTTACTCTTCACCTGCATAACTCCGCCTCTGCAGACAGGGAAGACGTTTATCAGATGTCCATTAAAAGCTGTCTAATCAGGGTCTGCTCAGTTTGCTGATTCGATGTGATCGATCCTGTAGGCGTTGTCTAATCATAGTCTGCAAGTTTTGCTCGAGCCTCGGATTCGTTCAAGCTTTTGAGAAACTATTTGCGAGTATCAAACAGTTTGGAGCTTGACGAGAGGTTTACTTACCGGCATATGAACTTGGTCTAAAGTGTGTTCCAGTGCCAGTGAGGTATCGTTTTGCAGGATAAGTGTTGTTTAACCTTTAGCCTGATGAGCAAATCATTTTTACAGAATTTTCCATCTACTACTTTTTCAAAAGTCAAGTTGTCTACCAAAATGCAATCAGGGTGTCAAACAGTTTGGACCCTGATGAGACGCCGAGTTACTCGGCGTCACATCTGGATCCAAACTGTTTGCATAGGTATTCACATATCCGCCCATAGCCGGCTAAAGGTTAATGTACGTGTTCACTCGCTCACTACTCACAACTATATTTTCACGTGCACAGGTTTGTCTGAAGGGCGCGCCGGGTATTGGGAAGAGAGCGGGTAACCTGGTCGCCTGTTCGAAATGCTGCGATAAAGATAACGGCCACAATCCTGAGTGTAACACAAAACTGTGCGGTATCAAAGCTAGTAAGTGATGAATTCTTTGATAAAATACGTAAATTACTTTAAAAACATTCCCACTTAGACTATGTTTACACACAACCTCTCTGAAAAATTCTACCGAAAAGGAGCATTTACCAGAGAAAAGGAATTAGATAGCTTTGAAATGATTGTGATAAAATGAGCATTTACTCCTGTGGAGCAAATGCTCTTTTTATCAGACTCGTTTGAAAAAATGACTTTTACACAGGCGTCAAAAGGCGTCACTAGGAGGGGATGGTTTAATTTAGGTTTCAGTATCGTTATATTTGCTAGCTGCCATTTCGTACTCCGACTTCAAGCATATCAAAGCTTGCAAGTAATGAATGCATGGTTAAGACATTCCCTGTTTTATATTCATGTTAAAATTGATCAAATTATGAATATTTATTAGCTGAATATTTACAAGTGAAACATTTCCAAGGAAAGTTTTTGTTTTGACAAAAGCATTGTACTATAAGATTTACATCATGCCAATCAAACGGAGACAGCTCTTACAGGACCCGGGTCTACCCTGTTTGTAGATGTGTTGATATGCGTACCTTTGAAGTAACGGCTTACCCTTTAATGAGTGAAAACAGAGTATAGGACAATTGCAATCAGTGAAGACCAATCTCATCTCCATGACGTCCTTGAATCAGGGTCCTGAACAAGTTGTCATAGAAATAATTGTCTTCAGTAATAAATACTGATACGTTATGTTTCATAAATGTTCAGAAACAGATTCACCATTTAATCCACATTTAATGCGTCTTTCTAAGTTTTGCAAACAGGGTAGATCCGTTCAGATAGCTCCTCTAGGAACCGACTGGTCAGGGTCTGCTCTGTTTGATTATGACAAATTATATGTACGATTGTACAGCTTCTATCGTGACCAGAATTCATTTGCATACACACACTTTTGCAAACAGAGTAGCCCATTACCTCATAGGCTATTTTTAGCTATAGGCTATTTTTCTTTGAATAGATCTACCGAAAAGGAGCATTAACTGGAGAAAAGGAAAATTTTAGAATTGTGTAGTTTGAAACCATTGTGATAAATAGAGCATTTGCTCCTATAGGAGCAAATACTCTATTTATCACAATGATTTCAAGAAGTGACTTTTGCAGAGGCGTCTAAAGGCGGCAATGTGAGGGAATGGGGTAGACCCGGACCATGTGAGGGAATGGGGTAGACCCGGACCATGTGAGGGAATGTGATAGACCCGGACCAGGGTCTACACCGTTTGATTATGATATAAACTGGTTTCTACAGTTTCTGACGTGAATAAGAAGTTTTGTCCACGTGTTATTATAACAACTAATTTCATTTATATTCATGATGTCATTAACTCTTACATTAATATTCATGAAGTAAAGGGTTAAGCAAATTGCCGACCATAATCAGATGGCTGCTGTAGGATCCGTCCAATAAGTGTCTACAGTGCTTGCAAAGGCGTGAAAAAAGCTTATAAGAGGGAAGTGGTTAAGGGAGTTTTTAAACTTGAAAGGGTCATTCAATTTATGTACTCTCTGATACACTGTTCTGTCTGTTCCCATATATACATGATTTATTTTCTAGGCACTACTAATACTGCACAATGCTACCATTGTGCCAGCGACAACGCCGCGACAGGCGGAAGTGCTGTTGATAACCCAGATGAGTGCACACTTCTTACCACGTGCCAATCCGATGAAGTGAGTACTAATATTATGTAGAGGCTATTAAATTGTGCAGTTATTATTTAAACGGAGCTACATATAACTGTGCGTACTCAGATACTAAACTTGCCATTTCTCCACCAAACCCTATGTTGTTGCCACTCTTTAGAATCGTCTCTAAGAGACGATTCTAAAGAGTGGCAATAACATAGGGCTTGGTGGAGAAATAAAGAAATTATCCTCGAAAGTTTACTCACCTTATCTGGATCTCTGTAATAATGATATACATGTACTGAGTATAGGCATGGACTTTTTGACGAGTATCTAGTTCTGATACTAAAATAAAAGGGGTGTCTTCAGAAGCAGATAGCATGAGCTTTATGCATAACTTTCGTCGTGCATTTTGCATAATTTTCATCCTTAGAGTACGAGTTCGGTAACATTCAGTATTTAGCTCAACACTGGGTTTTTGATTGAACATGTTCATCATGGTTCAGTGTATACTTCATATGTTTTCTTAGAATTTGAGAAATTGATATCTTTAATACATGTGTTGTGTGGAAAAGTATACGCAATATGTGAAATGTGTGTATGGCGACAGTAGAGGCATTCCGCATGAATCTCTGTTAGACTAGATAATAGTGTAATAATAAACAAAAATACAATATAAATCTGATACGGGTGTTATAGATTAAAAAATGAAAACGAGGCTACGTTTAGTTAAATTCCAATACGACTTTGTATGGGACGGTCACTTTGAGCAGTCCTCGAATGGGATTAGTTTTGTTGTAAAGGTGTGAATTATAGATACTTCTAATAACCCAACTTCTAAATAGGGCGGTACCTTTCTCCGTTCGCCAACGGGAAACAAAATTGCTCTTAATCGATTCCCTCATATTGACGCCCTTTGACACCTCTGTAAACGTTACTTTTCGAAACCATTGTGATGAATGGAGCGTTTGCAACAACGGTTTCAAAACTATATAGTTCTAAAAACGCTCCTTTTCTTTAGTAAATGCTCTGTTCGGTAGATTTATTCAGAGATTGGGCCTAAATATGGCCTATGAGGGAAAGCGTTAGTTGTAGGATTATAAAGAGCTCTATTTGTAGTTTGTAAGCACCCGGGTAACATGACCGCTTGGTTCTGTTACGAACGGTTGCAATCATCTACCCTCATTTACCATCGAAAACATAAGTTTACGATATTCCATGTTCGTTTGAGATACATGTTGTTCACGTTTGGTTACGATCTTTTACGTTCGCTTACGATCCTTTACGTTTAAATACGATCTTTTGCGTCCATATTCGTACGTTTTTACGTTGTGGGGAAAACGTTGTGAGTTTGGTTTATAATGCTTAACGCTTTACCTTTGAGTAGCATTTTGTGTTCGGTAACGATCTTTAACGTTCCCTGAATATTTCACGACTATTTACGAAGATTTACGTTTATTTACGAATCATTGCCTTTATTTGCATATTTTCACGTTCATTTACGATGTTTTCAGGTATGTGGCTCAGAGACGTACAGGTTATCCGGAAATGACCGATACGAATTCAGCTGCTTAAACAGACGAGTAAGTTGATATAATATATTTTGAGGGTCTTGCCAAACAGGTAAATAGTTGTGCGTCACGATGACTGAAAATACTGCTAAAACATATACTTTACCTCTTGCCAATCTCACTGAATTATCTTAATTTCTGACATACGACGTTCGATATATTAAATGTTTAAAACCCTCATAAACACGCTTCTCTCGCATTTACAAACAAAGTAGATCCAGATCAGACGGCTCCTTATGGCGCATTCTGATCAGGGTCTACTCTGTTTGCTGACGAAATGTAACAGATCTGTTTCATTAGATTCTAAAATGGCTATAATGTTCAACATTGGTCCAACGTAAGAATGTTCCATATTCAATTATTACTATGCTGTCCATGTATATTCAGTAGATATTAAAATTTAGACGAAATATAGAACAGGGAAAGATTGTTCTATACCGACATAGAACATTTTATGACAATGGAGGGGAGCTTTCAATGATATAACATAGAAAGCGTGGCAATGACATTGAACTTTTACTGACATTGACGGAGACTTTTGGTTGACACTTACAGAGAGGTGTTACGGAGACATTTGGATGACACTTACAGAGATGTTTTACGGAGAAGTTGGGAGGTTTCGAATGCAATGACAAATAACTGTTATTATTATACACCTTATATACGTGCACCAGTAGCTGCCAATCATTTGCATCACGTGACTTTCCAATATCAACCCGTATTGTACTGCTGAAGTCTATATTGGACACGAGTCCAAATATGAGTGAATGTAGACTAACATGACAATTATCGTCTGCAACCATTGCTTTCCTAAAACGTTATTTACCTGTTTATACAGGTTTTATAAAATGAAACTCATTTTTATTACATAAATTGAATGGAATTCTGACGGAAATTAATGCGTAAAGTATATTTTATGGTATTTCCAGCAATGGCCGTTTATTTACTTCCTTTCATTTTGACCTTCATATTGAAAATTGATTAAATCTATATTTCTAACAATTTTTGCAGCAATTATTTTAATACAGTTATCAAGTAAAGGTCCTAATGTATTTCATAAATTCTAAGAGTTAAATAAAAGCATTAAAATTTTACCTGAAAATATGCAAATAAGAGGTGTCATATAACGTACTTTTCCAGATTTTTAAAAAAAAAAAGTATCAAAAGTATCCTTCCAAATATCTTCTTTAGTCCTGTTGGTTTACTAATAAGTCCAAACATATGCTTTTTATTGGACAATTTGCTATGACTGAAAATAGTGGTGTTGGGGAAAAGTGAAATTAGAACATTTATCATATAATAAGGACCTATTGATACACCATCAGGACTAAAGAAGATATTTGGAAGGAAACTTTTGATACTTTTTTGTTTTAAAAAAATCTGGAAAAGTGCGTTATATGACACCTCTTATTTGCATATTTTCAGCTAAAATTTAAAGTTTTATTTAATTCTTAAAATACGTTTATGAACTACACTAGGGACTTTACTTAATAAGTGTATTAAAATAAATGCAGAAACATTATTAAACATATAGACTGAATCATTTTTTAAATGAAGGTCAAATTGAAAGGCAATAAACAAACGACCATTGCTGGAAATACCTTAAGGTAAAGTTATGCAAATTTAACTATATCAGAACATAATATTAAATCAGCTTCCTTAAACCCGTTCTTCCATATAAACGTGTTTGCACGCATTTTCAAACATGGCAGACCTAGATCAAACGGCTCCTATAGGAGCCGACTCTGTTTCCTAATGGGAATTTGATAGTTCTATTCCTTTCGTGTCTGAAATTGCTCCACTGCCCCACCTTCCCTATAGTGTTCCATATGGTACACCAACGTTTATTCCTTATTTGATACGTTCATTGTTCTGGTTCACTTTCTCCTATTTAATGCATAAACACCTGGGTCCATGCTTTTAAAGCTTTTAGTTTAGTCTGAGTACGTTCTCAAGCTTTTTATTGGTCAGATTTGAGCCTCTGGCTCAAATCTGACCAATCAAAAGCTTGAGAACTCAAATCTGACCAATCAAAAGCTTGAGAACGAAACTCAGACTCAACTAAAAGCTTTATAAGCATGGACCCAGGTGTTACCAGACATATCCTCTACAAGTGTTTGCTATTCAATGCACAAGTGTTTGTATACAAGTAGCTGTCATCAACAGCTTGTAGCTGTGTACTGTTATTGTCTTCAATAATCAGCTTTCAGGATATGTTTACTATTTTGGTTAACTGGGTATGCACTGATAATATAAGTTGTTGGAATAAAAGTGTATATATATTTATATATTAAATCATTCGGAAATGCAAATTTCAAAGGAATAAAGCACATATATAGAAACAGTGTTTGAGACAAACAGTGACGTCCCTGATTAAAAGGCGGCGTCTGATCTGGGACTGCACTATTTGTCGTGGTGCATCTTTACGATATTGGCGGTGAAAGGGTTAACGATGTACTACTTTACTTTAGTTGTGCACACTGCTGACCCAAGAATCGCTTAAGAGACGCAAGGAGTGCGACATGGCCGGTGGTGACGTCAATATCTGCGGTCTTCCCAACGGCAAGAGACAAACAGCTGGTCAGAAGATCTGCACAGCGTGCTGCGGTGATGCCCTTTGCAATAGCGAATCCTGTGATGATGTCATAGGTAGGTTTATTATCCACCCAGTTCAGTAGCATTGATTTGTGAACAATATTTTCTCCAGACAGGGGGGATTATGTGTATCTACGTATCTATGTGTGAGCGTTACATATATAGTAGATTGTAACACTCAAACACATATCATTATCGGTTAATAACCATTAGCCTACTATGCTCGACCTAACTGACATTTTCAAACAACTTAGCTTCAGATGAGACGCCGAGTAACTCGGCGTCTCATCAGGATCAAAGCTGTTTGACACTCGGTCAATAGTTTCTCAAAAGATTGATCGAATCGAAAGTCAGCAACAACTGTAACAGAACATAGTTTGAATAGACATTGTTTTCAGCAGGTTAACGGTTAACCAATTCCCTGATGAATATTCATGTAGGAAAAATGACGTCATGAATATTAGTAAGATTATTTTTTATAATGACATATGAACACAGGATATTTCGGCTCAGACAGAAGCTGTAGAATCGAATCTATATTACACCATAAGCAAACAGAGCAGACCTTGATCAGACGGCTCCTGTAGGAGCCGTCTGATCTGGGTCTACTATGTTTGCAGATGCGTCAACATGCTCTTACATTAGGCTATGGTTTAAGACATGTGGTAGTATAATGTTGGACGATGGTCATGCAGATAGCTTTGATTTGCATGACTTTCACTCTGTATTTACTATGTACCCCATGAATATGCATGTCAAAAATAATGACATCTTGAATACAAATTAGATTAATTGGACATTGGAAATTTTGGCCATGACAGAAACTGTACAATCCTGTCTATATTATATCATACGCAAACAGAGCAGACCCTGATCTGGGTCCATGCTTATAAAGCTTTTAGTTGAGTCTGAGTTTTGTTCTCAAGCTTTTGATTGGTCAGATTTGAGTTCTCAAGCTTTTGATTGGTCAGATTTGAGCCAGAGGCTCAAATCTGACCAATCAAAAACTTGAGAACGAACTCAGACTCAGCTAAAAGTTTTATAAGCATGGAACCAGACATCTTAAACAGGAGCCATCTGATCTGGGTCTACACTTTTTGCGAAGGAGTAGAAACGAATATTTATGGAGTAAAGGGTGAGATAGACACCATCCTAAAACGGTTCTAACACATATAACCGTATTCCTTCGACAGAAAGTATATAGATCTACCCAAGATAGATACTTTTCTTGGCCAACTGTCGAACCTTTTTTTAAGCATAAAATAATAAAATATTCAGTAAAAAAATAAGTTACTGGAATTGTTGATTATTGCTGTACAAGGGATTAGTTTTAGGAAGTAAAGTTCGTGTTGCTGCTATATGTGGTAAAGTAAAACCTGTCTTGAACGACCTTTCAGTAATTGACCACAGAAGTTTTAAAAAGTAAGTGGTTGCTTAATGCATGACAAAGGTAATGCAGAAAGCTCCTTAAGGAACTTCCGGTGTTACTTTTGACCTGCATTAAGCTATCAACTGCCTTACAGTGCTATAATTATACTGTTTTTGACGGCCGCTTAAGACATGTTCTGCTGTATAAGGAAACGCAATTGTGTTGAGCAAGATAAGGGGTTAAGATAAGTAAAGGGTGCAGATAAGGGCTACGGTGTTTTGACGTTCGCAGTATGACCCAGAATTGGGATCGTATAGGTCAGCGACTCCTTAACACTTTCACTGAAGAACCTTTATGCATGAACTTAACTTAAGTAAGGTGAATTGTTTTTCATGGAAATGTTTGGTATATCATGTTTGCAAGGACATGAAAAGGCGTTATTTTATGAAGATAGGAGTTAAACGGGGTGATACAAATAATGTTACAAATGTATATATTATGATCATTATCGAGGGTGCCATGTATTTTCAATTTTCAATAGTAGAAGTAAAGTCGACGTCGTCGAACCGTTCCAACTGACCGAAATTCTCATCCAATGTTAACGGTGATATGCATTTACTCCATCTGTGTATTATACCTTGACATTAGACATTTAATAATGTATGTCACTGAGCAGCAAAGCCTCTAATAGATTTGGTATGTGGGACGTTTTTACGCTTCTACTGATTATTTTATTTGCTTATAATATCTGAGAAACAGATAAATGTGCATACTCAAATACTAACATCATCATTTCTCCACCAAACCCTATGTTGGTACCACTCTTCAGAAACGTCTTGAAGATACGATTCTAAAGAGTGGCCACAACATAGAATTTGGTGGAGAAATAAAGAAGTTATTCTTGAAAATGTTTTATTTTATGCATCTTATTTGGACCATGTATTTGCAGATCGTCTCTATAACTTGTGGCAATACAAGGTACTCGATTTCAACACCCTGAAAACCAACGGAACCTTACCCGTGACCACAACTACAGGTTCTCCTGGTGCCGGAGTAACAGTGTCTGGATAGAAGTCTACATTGTTTTCAATATGTTATATGCTTTGGTAGTTTGCAAACTGTTTTGATCCAGATGAGATATTGAGTTATCTGAATTAACCTGAGCCATTAGAGTAGTACCTGGCCTGACTGGCAATTCATTCAACAAATATATGGGTCTTAAAAAGCCGGGGTTGCTTATTGCAGGGCAAAAGTAATGCAGACAGCTCCTTTAAGAGTTGTTTGCATTACCTTTGACATGCATTTAGCTACAACATGCATTGCAGGCACATACTCAGAACTCCTTTTGAAGGCCGCTTAAGACATGGTTCTACTATACTTCAAAAACTAATAATGGACATCAGATACCATTTGAATAGGACACAGAAGCTTGCAGCAAACTACTTTATACAATAGTGACTCTCAAACGAGACCACTGTAGAGACACAGATATATTGTACCAAACTTTCTGTGAATAGTTATGTTAGAAATTATAACATTATGAATATTAACTATATAATTTTATACAACGGCATACTGACACTGTTTTGACTCGGCAGAAACTATACACACATTTATGTGATAAGCAAACAGAGATTGCTCAGATCGGGAGGTCACTACAGGAACCATCTGATCATAGTATACCAAGGTGACAAAAGCGATAAAAGGACTATTCATGGAGTAAAGGGTTAAAGCATATGCCTGCTAAATGCAGGGCGACTGTAACGAGGGACCGTCCGTTTATGAACTTCTCGACATTATTCCGCCCTGCCCGTACCTTTTACTCTGTACAAATGTTTGTCTACGCCTTTGCGAACAGAGTAGACACATATCAGATGGCCCCCATGGTAGCTTTCTGATCAGGGTCTATCCTGTTTGTTTATGACATAATATACATATGTTTTTTTAAGTTTCTGTCTTGGCCAAAATATTCCCGTGTTCATACGCCGTTGTAACATTTATTCCAATCAAGATTCATGGTGTCTATATTTATTTTATGAATATACATGAGAAGTAAAGGGTCGGGGTTTAAAGATCATACAATTTTGAGTAGTCCATATACTGAGGTTTTTCTGTTAATTGTCCTTCTGGTATGAAAAGGCATTTCACTATAAACTGCTCATAAAAGCTCCCGTGTCTTCATTTGTATCCAAACTGCTTGCAGACATTGCCAGGGAGTTTCAATAATGTATTTAACGGTATTTGTTATTGTACTGACGATAATGTTTTTAGATATCAAACCGTCCACTTACCTACTACAGAAGTAACTGTTATCACTTCCCTACAGGCCGTTCTATGCACCGGGTAGTTTCGGTAACCCCTAGTATGTTCGACTTTCACCGAGCCTATCCGATACATTGTATGAGCAAAACGGGTTTTGTTAACACTGCTTCTGTAATTGACGAATTGTGTTGTCCGTATGATATCTGAAACCAATCTGTCATTGTAATTGTTTATTTAGTAAATGTTGAGTCAATAAACGAAACTATACAATCCTTTGTTGCTGTGTTTTCATTGTAACAACCATGTCGTCCTTGTCAACAACATACTTCTACTGCTGCTATTTCTGCAGTTTATACTGCTACTATACCTACTGGAAAGCCGACGACGAACAAGCAAACATAATGTCGAAAAGTAGTTAGAAATGTTTGCAAGATAAAATACCTGGCATTTGATTACAAACCAAGGAAGCACTTTCAATGTTGGATTTCTAGGGTCCAGTATGATTTACTGGATCTAAATATGTTCAAACTCAGCTTTACTGGAACAGCAGTCATCATATTCAACACGTCAGGTTGAAAAGAACCATGATACTTGAAAATGAACTCCAGACTCTGACTCAGACGTTTTATACCTACGGAGCCTATTATCATTTTTTTTATAAAATGACCAACCGTAATTTGTAGGTATATACCGGTATGTAATCTCGAAGGTTTTTGAGTACCAAGGATCGTCTTTACGAAAGACTGCAGGACTGAAAGTCCCGCAGTCGATCGTCGTATGTCAGATTATTGAATGAAAGAAAGTGTACTAAGAAAGACTAGTTCAGCTCTGCGAGTAGTAGCAATATTGATAATTTTCAGCATTGGAATCTTTAGTAAGACGAGTGTCAGAAACCTATTTTTGTTTGTGTTGATTAACGTCCGTTTCTGCTCACTATGGACTAATTGGACGCCCCAGAGAGAGGGGAGAGGATACAGAGAAACCCGGGCGCGGTGCACTACTCTTATTATCGATTGAGTTTCTCTGGTTCTTTAAGACGCCCAGTGTAAAGCACTGATACATCTGATCTTGGTTTACAGTCTCGTCCGAAGGACTTGGTCCGGCGGGGGGATCGAACCCGTGGCCCCTGTTGTTGTTTTTTTGTTGCCGCTTATCCCTTTCCTTATTCTATGTTTATTAAAATAAATCAATACCTACCGAGTGTTCAAGGACTAAATAGTTATAATGAAATATGGAAGGTGGAACATTGTAGCTATTTGAAACAGTAAAGAAATAGTTCTATGAAATTCCAGTGGCAAACAGAGCAGACCCTGATCAGACGGCTCCTATAGGAGCCATCTGATCTTGGTCTACTCCGTTCCCAAAAGGGTGAAAGCACGTTAATATGAGGGAAAGTGTTCATATATATTTTACTGTATACATTCGATATTGCTAAAGCACTGACATTGGATATAGATAATAGCATTTATGAGGTCGGCGGCGATGTTTCATTTAGTGGCATGCATCGTATTTTGATGTCGCAACATTACTAAATAAACTGCACTGAAACACCTAGGTATGATACATTACTTATGAGAGTATTTCTATACCAAGCAATGTTGCTGTAACAATTACCATGAGAATTTTTATAATAAAATGTAAGGTTTTTATAAAACTATAATAGATATGTCTTAAGCTGCCATCAATAGGATGTCTAAATATCGGTATTTAACTCATTCCCTCATATTGACGACTTTTGACGACTCTGTAAAAACAACTTTGTGAAACCACTGTGATAACTAGAGCATTTGCTCCCAAAGGAGCAAATGCTCTATTTATCGCAATGGTTTCAAACTACAACATTCTAAAATGTTCCTTTTCTCTAGTTAATTCTCATTTTCGGTAATTGTTTTCAAAGAGATTTGATCTAAAAATAGCCTATGAGGTAAAGGGTTGAGACAGACGCTAACTTAATGCAGCTCAATAGTAATGCAGAACGCTCATGTAGGAGCTTTCTGCACTACCTTATCCTGTATGAAGCAACAACCAGCTTTTTAAGGCTCCTATATTCAATAAATTAATTGTCATAAAGAACGGGTACTACAACAAATGTTTCTCTCGGCCATAAATGCAAGAAATCAAGTGGAATATTAGCAGTTAACTACATAGGTCATGAGTTAGTTTCTCGCCAATGTTCACCACCCTTGAAATATTTACCGACAAAAGAATTAACTAGGTAAGTATTGAGAAGGATAAAGTCTTGCATTTTATAATCAACGTTAAATAGGTTAAAATAATGATTTAGCATGAATATGTTGCATTTAGATTTCATAGAGCAACAGATAAAGGTGCGTACTCAAGTACTAAAATCATCATTTCTTCACCAAACCCTATGTTGTAACCTCTCTTTAGAATCGTATCTTCAAGACGATTCTAAAGAGATGCCACACCCTAGGGTTTGATGGAGACATAAAGAAACTACTCTTGAAAATGTTTAAGTTACGCATCTTATATCTGAACATCTAGATTTGATACATAGATTTATTGCGATAAAAAGTGTACATCACATGGCAATATAATTATCACAAGGAGCATGTAATAAATCGCCGTGAAATGTCCACTGAGTCCAAGGACAATTCATGTTATGAGATGGAGATCCTAGTTCAGTCGCCCCAGTGTTATCAGGGACCGACTTAAACAGGGACATCACTGTTACACCGGTTCTTATTATTCCTACGTAAGCCAAGAATATTCTTAAGGGCAACACATTGGCTAACGCCACTAAAATAACTTATTATCTTATGTCTTGTAAACAAAACTACTGAAGAAAGGGTTATTCAGTTTGAATGGTTGTTTTATACTTCTTAAACCGTGTTTTAATGGATTATTTCAAACGCAACGCACACCTTTGTCGCAGAGGGGATATTTGATAATAACCTTTATCACATAATCTGCCTTGTGGGAGTGCCGTGACAGAGTGTCGTAACTCGCGAAAATGCACTGGTGCATTTTTATGCAAATTAGCAATCGTAGCGCTCATTTAAGCATTAGCCTACCGTAGCGCTCCGTGTGCGTCGTCCGTCGTATTACTACGCTGTTTGTAAGCAATGGCCGAAACAGTCATCAGCTATAGCCTGTTTCATTTTCTATGTCATGTTTATAAGGCTTATGTGATAAAAAGAATCTCACACTCGTGTTCATTACACATCTTTTTCATGAAACTCGTTTACTATAATGAATATGACAGTAACCTCTTTTCATAAAAACATGTGTAATGAACACTCATGTAAGATACACTATTCACAAAAATTACTTTGTCCTCTTATGATTTATATTCTAGATACTCAGTGTACTGAGACGAAACTTGGCTAAAATAGCTGCTTTGGTTTGAAACTGCAACGCACCCTGTTTAGTTACTGGTAATACTATAATTGTAATATATTTTGGATACTTCTGTGAGTGAGAAGCATTTACACGATAGATACACACATCTGCACATTTCCAAAACAGTGGCATAGTTCAGACAGCTCATGTAGAATATCTACTCCATGAATATTCATGTAAGAAACTATACTATCATGAATATTAATTGAATTATGTATTGGCACTTTTGGTCATAGTAGATAATGTAGAATAATATCTACATTACATGATAAGGAAACAGAGTTGACCATGATCAGAGGGCTCCCAAAATAATGTCCCTTATTTGACACTTATAATACATGAATTAAATAAATTAACATTAATGAGCGACAGAGTTTCCTGAATATTCTTAGGATAAAGGATACATCGTCGACTGATAGTTGATGGCCATAAAACAACGACAAATACAACAAATCGGACACAATCATTTTACATGAAACGCACTGGTTGATCTTTGGTCATTCTTCAGGGTTTTCAGTTTGAACTGAATGTACTAAAAGTGCGATCTTAGACTCAACAGCCGTTGAAGACAACATACTTATTTCAATGCATTCGCCCGCACTATGCTAAACATTTTCCCGTTGAACACTGCTCTGCAGTACATGTATTATTTGCATCCGATTCCTTCAAGATTTTCAGAAACTAGGTACCAAATATGAGACTGCAAGGAACTTGATAATACCCCGTGTTACTCTGGAACTAAGCTTTTTGCAAATGGTAACATACTTAACAGAATAAGTTTTACTGAATACAAAACTGCTTAACCCTTTCACCGACAATGTCGCAAAAATGCACGACGACAAATAGTGCAGTCCCAGATCAGGCCTCGCCTTTTTTAAGGTGGCCTCTGATCAGGAACTTCACTTCCTGTCTCAAACTCTATTTCTATATCTGTGCTTTATTCCTTTGAATTTTGCATTTATATATCCCATTTCCTTATTTTACCAAATGATTCAACAAAAGTGGTTTGCAGACGACAATTAGAAATTTAGCGCAGAAAGGGTAATGTCGACATTCTGGGTTAGATGTCTTATCGGTAGGATATGGGGTTCAAGTGCAAACGGATAAGAAACACGCGTCATTAACATAAATGTGTATCTACTTCCGGATCCTTTGTAGCCTCCTTGCTTCACCATTTGAATACAGTAAAACCTCGCTATAACGGCCACTAAATTGTGTTAATTGGTTGATATTTAGTGCAGATGGCTGCTTAAAGCAAGGTGAAAGTAAAATAGAACGCTCATATAGGAGCGTTCTGTTTTACTTTCACCTTACTTTAAACAGCCACCTGTCTTAAACACAAAATACTTGATGTAATTTAGTGGCCATTATAGGGAGGTTTGACTGTACTCTACGGTATTTTACTGTAGTCTGTTAAAGAATAATGCCAGTTACAGATCAGAAAAAGATTACTATACTGAATCCATGTCTTCGTTTTCTGATCTGTACAAAGTAACAAGTACTACATGTACACATATAACCTATTGTTGGCGACCATTAATTAATTAAACATAAGAGCCTTAATATAGACCCATGTCCTCATACTCTTGTTTACGCATTTGCTACCCAGAGTAGGAGTCGTCTGATCAGGGTTTGCTTTGTCATTATAATAGGCCTCTCTCCATGGTTTCTTATAATAACAAAACCAGATGTGTATAGATGCCATTATCAACACTAAGCTAATAAATATTGATGTATATTGTATATTGGACAATGAAAGGTTTAAGCAGGTTGATATTTAATGCGTACGGGATGAATGCTACAAAACTCATATGGATATTTTTAGCATTACTATCGGTTTCATTAACCCTTTCCCTGATGTTGATGACTTTTGACGACTCTGTAAAAATCACTTTGTGAAACCATTGTGATAAATACAGCATTTGCTCCTATAGGAGCAAATGCTCTATTTATCAAAATGGTTTCAAACTACAAAATTCTAAAATTTTCCTTTTCTCTAGTTAATGCTCCTTTTCGGTAGATTTATTCAAAGAGGTGTATCTAAAAATAGCCTATGAGGTAATGGGTTAAGGGTCCAGCAATAGAGTTTTTTGTAATGGTCGTTTAACTCAATCGCAGCCAAATGTTATCGTAGGCCTATGGTATTTCATATTTCAGTCTACATTGTACATGCATTACATTCATATTATTTTCTTAAGTATTTTTAATATTTCACAATTGAAATCATAATTAATTACATGAACTCTGAATAGCAGCATGCGTCTAGTTTAGATCACAATATCCAAACTGTTCTGACCGATTCGTTCGCAGCTTTCGTAAGGTAACCAATGAAGCAAGTTCAAGCAAGGGCGTCACTACCACACGCGTGCACTCCGTTTTACACCACACACTATCGGTGACAGTGATAAGCAGACACGTTCACAATGTTTTACTCGCCAACCCATTGCTGTCTACAAATATTTCAATAGTTGACTCGTTAACCCTTTCCGTCATATAAACATGTCTTCACGCATTTGCAAACACAGTAGACCAAGATCAGACGGCTCTTGTAGGAGCCGTCTGATCAGGTTCTGCTGTGTTTGCTAGTGGCATTGGACAGATCTGTTCCCTTACTTTCAACAATAGCTACATTATTCCACCTTCCATATTTCATTATACCTATTTTTGAATTTGGAATAAACATAGAACAGGGAAAGGGTTAACTGTTGTCTTGGTGATTTACCTAGCAGGTTACGTATACAGTCTTACATGCCACATATAGCCATACCGCGCTATACTACACCCTGTTACGCATATTACATTATAGTATAGCATACTAACCCTTTGCTTGCTGTTCACGTCAATATACCTACCTGTAAATAGTGAAGACCCAGATGAGACAGCTCCTGCAGGAGCTGTCTCATCTGGGTCTGCGCTATTTACAAGTTGATTGTGCAACCAGTGCACTCCACAGCAGTGATTGCACAGCGAAATACTTGTACGACTCGTACACAGTGAAGATATATGTAATTAAACAACAGGGCATGGGTAAAGAATGAGAAATGTATTTTTAAATTCAGCAAGAGAAGGGTTAATATTATATTATATTATAGTATAGTATAATCAATCACATTTACTGTCAAAGTATTTAATGCTTTCCGTGTTTTGTTTGCAAATACGTGAGATGCGTTTATATGATGGACACGGTTTAGCAGTGATAGTGTATCCTAGTACATGCGTACTATGATGTCCTGTCATGGTCCCTATTGTTTCCAAAAAAACTGAACGTTTTACACTTTCCTCCATAAAAACGATTTTCTACGCCTTTGCAAACAGAAAAGACTCAGTTAGCCGGCTTTAAGTAATATTTCCATGGCATCTGAATGACCAGGGTACCGTTTTCAAAGTGTGACTTTGCTGCTGCATATGTGTCCAGTGTGTTATTTTGTCTGCCGGTAGTACATACCGGTATATGCTTAACCATTTACTCCATAAATATTTCTGTAAGAAATAATGACAACATAAACAGTAATTAGATGCAGTTTATGGTTTACATATATAAACGCGCGGATGTTTAGCAGTGGCAGAAGCCAACGAATCAGATCTACATTATTTCATATGCAAACAAAGCAGATCCAGATTAGTTAGGAGCCGTCTGATCTTGGTCTACTCTCTGTTTGTAAAAGGCTTCAAAGTCGTATATGTTGAGTGATTATTTGCACGTAAGCAGCAAATATGTGAAACAGGTTTGTTCCAGTAGGGTCCAGATGGGATGCGGATATTCTTGGCGTCGCATCAGGATCCAACTTATCTTCAATTGACTGTTTTGTTTTAGAAAGGGATGGAAGAACAACAAAACACATCGACTTTTGTAGCAGACCGTGATATCTATTGGTATAAAAGTTTATTTGTATTATATGTTTTCTTGTGGTGAGAGTGATGTTTTAGCAATGTTAGACTTTAAGAATCAAACTCTGAAGTTAATCAATAGGTGCCCAGTGTCGTATAAAAATGGGCATGGACAAACAGTGTTAACCTAGATCAGAGGGCTCCTGAAGGAGACCTCTGATCAGTGTCTGCACTGTTTGATGAACCAATCGACGACAATGGATTATACCAGCCAACATTGTGTTTGCTGTGCCCCCTCAAAATAAAAATGGATGGGTTCCAATCTGAAACCTGGACGTGTTTTGCTGTAATAATAGGGGGATAAATGGGTTAACCTTAAGTCTGCTGAACATTTTTTACATAATGTTTTACATACTATATTTTCATAATTCAAGCTAAAATCAATTTGTCTACCAAAATGCAATCAGGGTGTCAAACATTTTTTATCTTGATGATACGCAGAGTTACCCGGTGTCTCATCTGGATCCAAAATGTTTATATATGTATTCACTCATCCGCCCATAGCAGGCTAAAGGTTAAGAAAAAGCCATGATTTGCACAGGTCATATCAAAGCAACCCAAATAAGTAATCGTTGGTGACCTGTTATAGTTTTTATCTTGAACCATGCCTAGCTTATACAGTACTAATATGTAAGGAAGATGACTGCTTAAAAACTGTTACCTGCCGTACCATATCATATAAAACACACCATTGACATTACACAAATGACAATAGCCAATGTATACAGCGAAATCGCTCTTAACCGGTATGTTAGTCAAAAATAATTTAACCCTTCGCTTGCTAATCGCGTCAATATACCTACCTGAATAGTGAAGACCCAGATGAGACAGTTCCTGCAGGAGCTGTCTCATCAGGGTCTGCACTATTTACAAATTGCTTGTGCAACCAGTGCACTCCACAGCAATGATTGCACAGCGAAAATACGTGTACACAGAGAAGATGTATGTCATTATACAGCAGGGCATGGGTAAAGAAGGAGAAAGGTATTTTAAAATTCAGCAAGCGAAGGGTTAAATATCTTTAGGCAGTTGATACTTACTGCACGATGAACGTCATACAGAAAGCTTCTTCGTGGGCTTCCTGCACGACTTCCAACCTACAACAAGCTTTCACCAGACCTACTGACCAACATTTATACTATTAAATATGTCCTTTAACTCTACATGTAAGCAGTGATCCATCACACTGCTTTGACAAGATCATTACTAACCCTTTCTCTCATATAAACACTTTTTCACGCATTTGCAACAGTGTAGTCCCAGATGAGACGGCTCCTATAGGAGCCGTCTGATCAGGGTCTTCTCTGTTTGATTTTGACAAGGTATAGATCTGATACTACAGTTTTTGTCAAAATAAAAATGTCCTTGGAAAAATTATTTTATGGAAATTCAGCTAATGAATATTCATGATGTCATTGTTTCTTGAATGTATATAGAATACGTAATAAAGAGTTGAACTTAAAGAGTTTAAAGGCAGCATTGTGGTGATCCAGACACATACATTGCTCTGTCTATTCTCCAAAGATAACATTGGCCATGGAAATATCCCTCACATGAATATTTGATTAATTTTAAATTTGAAATAATGTTTATATGAGTCTACATGTTCTACAATTTGTCATAAGTATTAATTTAGCCATTCTCTTGCTTAAATTTAAAATAATGTTTCCTTCTTTTACCCATGTCCTGTTACATTTATATTAATTGTCTACAAATATTTATCTGTGCAATCACTGCTGTGGAGTGCTCTGGGTGCACAATCAACTTGTAAAAATGCAGGAGCTGTCTCATCAGGGTCTTTACTATTTACAGGTAGGGATATTGATGTAAACAGCAAGAGGGTGATTAAATTATATTTATTTTATCAATATTTCTGATAATATAAAAGGCTCCTCTAGGAGTTTTCTGCATTACTTTTGTCATACATCTAGCAACCACCTGGCCTGCTTCAATATATGTAGTCGCTTTAACGAGACCCTGCTATATTTATTTGTGACGATTAATTGTACAGTTCAAGTATTTTAATACATTCTGTTCTGTTCCTATTCATATGGCATGTGTTCAACATTGCATGTGCTTCTATCTATACCGTATACTGTTCATAATTGCGTTCCATATTTCTTGTCATCGCATGCCTCATCCCGCTAGACAAGTGCAAACAACTTAGATCCAGATGACACGCCGAGTAACTGATTGAATCTTGCTTAACCCGTCCCTCATTTTTACGTTTTTGACTACTCTGTAAAAGTCTATTTGTGAAACCATTGAGATAAACAGAGCATTTGCTCATATGGAGCAACTGCTCTATTTATCCCAATGGTTTAAAATCTACAGAATTGTGAAAGTGTCCTTTTCACTAGAAAATGCTGCTTTTTGGTAGATTTATTCAAAGAGGTTGGGTATTAAAATAGCCTATGAGGGAATGGTTTAATCCTGATCGACTTTAAGTAGGCAATCTAGCATCATACCAGAATTTGAACAGATGTTATGGTCACAGTGTTGTAATATTTTGAGACATGCAACCTGGACTGAAAATGATTGGACCCAATTGACACGCTCCATGACATGGCAGGGCATATCAACTGTATCCAAACTGTTTGTGAATTTCAACACCAATTTCATTTTTTTTTAAATGTCTTTGTTAAGTTCCTGTACAAATGCGTGCGTGAAAACTATGACAGGTGAACGACACTTTAGGTCAAAGAACATGAACTAAAAAGATAAAGAGGTTGATCCGAACGAGGCTTATAAAACCCCTTGTCTTTTCTCTGGGGTTCTTATCTTTGGAATATTTGTGGAAAAATAGCAGATATGAGAGGTAATGCAACTATTTTTCTCTCTGTCCACATCTGACTTTGGCTTTTTTTTTTATTTCGGTAATGACCGCCGCCTTCGCGTGAACGGGACTAAAGGAAAGGGAAAATTATGATTTATTAACTTTTAGAAACAATATAAACCGCCCGTTAAAAGTATCTCCCTTTCCCACAAGGAAATTGATTTGATCAAATATGTATTTATATAATAATTTTATCCCTTTAATCCCGAATTGTAAAAATGGAATTGTCCATCTGTGTTAAACTGTGGAGTCCACTGAGTATTAGAGGGCAGTTTTTGAAAATCTGTGGCGCTGGTCAATCAGGGTTGGTTATTGAGTTTTCCCTTTTTCGCGAAGACTAGATTAATGGCACCAAAATAAAACTGCGCTGTTTTAATATCTGTTAGACTGCTAATGACACGTCTTCATCAAACAGACTGGCTTCACTGATGCTCCACGCAGTCTATCTCATGAAGACTTGTCATAATTCAGTCTAACCTATATTTAAAAAAGGCTTAACATTGCTAACGAATTTTTAATGACAAACGGTACAGACCCTGGTCAGAGGAGCCCTCTGAACTGGGTCTACACTGTGCAAATGATAGTGCAGGGATGTCAAGGGTTAGAAGCGTTAACCAGTCGAATTTTAAACTGTCATCATGAAAGATTGATTTACCAGAAACTGTCGAAAGAGATCTATGCTACTGCCTAAGAACACTCTGCAGGCCCTGATCAAGCAGTTTCTGAT
The DNA here is from genome assembly GCA_963576725.1 of Azorinus chamasolen. Taxonomy (NCBI): domain Eukaryota; kingdom Metazoa; phylum Mollusca; class Bivalvia; order Cardiida; family Solecurtidae; genus Azorinus; species Azorinus chamasolen. Next base: position 39,555,790 of record OY755241.1, on the reverse strand, counting down.
CTGGATTCCCATTGTTTGAAAGGACATCAAAGGGTGTCTCTATAAGGGAAAGAATTAACACCTGATTCAGGCTAAACTATATTTAAAAAAGCAAAACCAGAATATAATAAAATTAATCGATCTCTCATCTGGTCCAAACGGATTCACTTAAGACGACGAGCGAGTTGAAGGGAAATTACTTTAGCTGTACTAATTACTTAAAAACTTCGAACTATGTCGGTAAATAATATAGACCGTGACCAAAATTATCTTTTGGGAGCAGTTTGAACAGGGTCTACACTTTTTGTTACAATGTCAGTCTAATTCTTAGTTTGACCCTTCAGCTTCCCTAGGCGGATATCCGTGATAAACACTGCCACCAGTTTGAGACCAGAGGAGATGCCGAGTAACTCGGCGTCCTCTCAAGATCCAAACTGTTTGACATTGATTATAATTTTGATTGGTCAGATTTGATTTCTCAAGCTTTTGATTGGTCAGATTTGAGCCAGAGGCTCAAATCTGACCAATCAAAAACTTGAGAACGAACTCAGACTCAACTAAACGTTTTATAAGCATGGACCCTGAAATAAAAGATGCCAGTGATCATTGATAAGATGTCACACATTATTAGCTTTACTATAATATTTCATTAATCAACCCTTTAATCCATAAATACGCTTTTTACGTCTTTTCAAACAGAGGAGACCAAACAAGACAACTCCTAGAGGATAATATCATCGCATGATATAATATAGATGTCATTCTATAGTTATTCATTCATGAAATTTAAACAAGGAAAAGGTTAACATCCCATCCCGATCATTTGCGATCATTTGCGGTCACACATCGAGACTCAAGTGGCAGATAAGAGTTAACATTATTTTAACCCTTCACTTGCTGAATTTTAAAATACATATCTCCTTCTTTACCCATGCCCTGTTGTATATTTACATATTATCTTCGCTGTGTACAAGTAGTTCGCTGTGCAATCACTGCTGCGGAGTGCATTGGTTGCACAATCAACTTGGAAATAGTGCAGACCCTGATGAGACAGCTCCTGCATGAACTGTCTCATCTGGGTCTTCACTATTTACAGGTAGGCATATTGACGTGAATAGCAAGCGAAGGGTTAATACTTATATACTACAAAATCACTCTACAACGACCAATCCATTGGCATTTGTTTCTTTGTGTTTCATAAATAGCTCGTTTATATACTGAAAGTGTATATCGCAAGAAAACCAGTCGAATAAACACAGAAGAAGACACAACGTCCATGTGTTTGATATGTTATTCGACAATGTATTAGTATTCTATTCGGCTCGAGTTTTAGTTTCATTAATTGTTGATCAAGATAAATAATACTTAGTTCTGGTCCAAACATATGACGGATGATTTTGTATCATACGCGCATTTTACAATATCAGTTTAAAATTAACAATCTTCTTAACACATTGCCCACTACTAGTGACGCATTTTTGCGCCTCTACAAAATTCACATTGAGAAACCATTGTGATAAATAGAGTGTTTGATCCTATAGGAGCAAACGCTCTATTTATCACAATGGTTTCAAAGTACAAAATTCTAAAAAATTCTTTTCTCTAGACAATGCCCCTTTTCGGTAGATTAATTCAAAAAGGTTGGGTCTAAATATAGCTTGGGAGAGAATGAGTCAATAATGATTTTACATAACAATTACCAAGTCTTATGATATTATTTAAAATATTCGTTTATTCTGTGGACGTCCTCTGTAATCCTTTCAGCCTTGAAATAACCCCTGGGTGTGTTAACTGTTGAGTCCACTCAGTATTAAAGTTTACAGCTGCTAGGAAACCTCTGAGTTGTGTATACACTGCTTGCAATGACAGTGCATGCGTCTTCCTAGTCGAAAGGATTAATTAACTCTTTACCTGATAGAGATGCATTTTTATGCCATTGCAAACAGAGTAGACCAAAATCAGACGGCTCCTGTTCGATTCGTCAGATTAGAGTATATTTTCATTCTTAACCCTTCGCTTGCTATTCGCGTCAATATACCTACCTGTAAATAGTGAAGACCCAGATGAGACAGCTCCTGCAGGAGCTGTCTCATCAGGGTCTGCACTATTTACAAATTGATTGTGCAACCAGTGCACCCCACAGCATTGCTTGCACAGCGAAATACTTGTTCACAGTGAAGATATATGTAATTATACAACAGGACATGAGTAAAGAAGGAGACATGTATTTTAAAATTCAGCAAGCGAAGGGTTAACGGAACTACCGGGTATATAGAGGTTATTCGACAGTTTCCGCAATGGCCAATAAATCACGTGCTCATATGCCAATGTAAACTGCTAATAAGTGGTCATGTTGCCAATGTAAACTGCTAATAAGTGGTCATGTTGCCAATGTAAACTGCTAATAAGTGGTCATGATGCCATTTTGTTTGGCATAAATATTCTTCAGGTAAAGGGTTAATATTTATCGTTTCAGGGATATTTGCAGCCATTGTCGTTAGTTTAGCCGTCGTACAAACAGGTATGGATTTAAATAGTTTTGTTTTATACCTTTTTATAATATATAAGCAAACTTGCATACAATGCAGACCCATTCTTATCCGAGTAAAACTGTTGCAAAGGTGGCACAGATTCTCTAATGTCGGAATATTACTCGCCGTTCGTCAGTTCGTCCGTCTGTCAAGGGGCGTAGTTGAATCCATATGTAATATACTCACTATGGCTACAGGGGTCCGGGGACATGTTCCACCACGAACATTTAGAATTGTGTAGTTTTGAAACCATTTGGTTAAATAGAGCATTTGTTCCTATACATTTGCTCCTGTAGGAACAAATGCTCTATTTATCACAATGGTTTACAAAGGCGACCTTTACCGAGGTGTCAATATGAGGGAATGGGTTAAAGCTTACATGACAAAACAGAACGTTTATCAAAGTCTACCCCCTGAGTATTCGAGTTGTGTCCATCTTGGCCATAATAATGTTTTTACCCTTCATATTGATGTTAGGCAGTTGCGTGAGTGCATATCGATAGACCATGTACAAACACTCATATTGATATTAATATGATTAACCCTTCGCTTGCCATTCACGTCAATATACCTACCTGTAGGAGCTGTCTCATCAGGGTATGCACTATTTACAAGCTGATTGTGCAACCAGTGCACTCCACAGCAGTGATTGCACAGCGAAATACTTATACACAGTGAAGCTACATGTAATTGTACAACAGGGCATGGGTTTTAAAACACATTTCTCCTTCTTTACCCATGCCCTGTTGTATAATTACACATATATTCACTGTGTACACGTATTTCGCTGTGCAATCACTGCTGTGGAGTGTAATGGTTGCACAATCAACTTGTAAATAGTGCAGTCCCTGATGAGACAGCTCCTGTAGGAGCTGTCTCATCTGGGTCTTCACTATTTACAGGTAGGTATATTGACGTGAATAGCAAGCGAAGGGTTAAAGGGTAACATTTGGTGTATATGGTCCGTTTAACTAAATATCACACCTCTGAATTCATCGTAAGTTCGAAATGCTATATCGTAACTTATGCGAATGGTACCGACTGTCGTAACGGTCTAACGGTCTTTCTCGGCCTTTGCTCAATAAATGAACCTTTATACGCTTTTGCAAACAGAGTAGACCCAGATCAGACGGCTCCCATAGGAGCCGTCTGATCAGGATATGCTCTTTTAGCTAATGATGTAATATAGATATTAGTCTACAATTTCTGCCATGACCAAATACGAGTACTCGTGTCCACGTGTTATTGTAGCAATCAATATGCTTAATATCATTGATGTCATCATTTCTGATAAAACAAATCATGGAGTATGTTTTTTTAATTGCAGATGCTCTCAGATGTCGACGATGTATAGGGGCCTCGACGTTAGATGATTGCACATTTAACTTGGAGTGTGGAGCTGATGAGGTGAGTTCATTTGGACTTCTATATCTCGAACTCGGATCACTCGAACTTTGAGATAACTCGAAGTAAAAGTTTGACAATACTGATTTTTTCAAAACGGTATTACTTCGCATATCTAAAAACACGTGCGGTAGCTTAATGCAGGTCGAAAGTAATACTGAAAGCTCATACAGGAGTTTTCAGCATTACTTTAATCGTTTCAAAGTGACGATTATAATGAGTGGATAATCTTAACTATTTACTACATGAATACGCCTTTCTACGTCTTTGCAAACAACGCCCTTGCAAAACCCGGATCAAATTGTTCCTGTGGGACCAGGGTCTGCTCTGTTTGCTGATGATATAAGCAAACAGAGCAGGGCCCGATCAGACGGCTCCCATAGGAGCCGACTGCTCTGGGTCTACTCTGTTTGCAAAGACAAAGAAATATTTATGTATGGAGTAAAGATGTTAATATTACCCTTTGTCCGGTAACCACGACCTGTTTGGCATTTATAATATCGGGATCCGAGCTATTTGTCACCCGATCAATATTTTCCCAAAAGCTTGATCGAATCAAGAGTAGTCAGAATCGCACCAGAAAAAAATTGAGCAGACATTTTTTTTACAGATTGATAAAGGTTCAGTATTAAGTGTGTCTTGTTCTTGTAGATATGTTACATGGATGAATTGATCACGGAACAGCTGTCGATAGAATATCATGGTGGATGCAGACCGAAAACTGTAAGTATAGTAGAACCTGTCTTAAGTGGTCATTTTTTCATTGACCAGAGGAGTTTTAAAATGCAATTGGTTGCTTAATGCAGGGCAAAGGTAATGATCTATAGGAGCTTTCTGCATTACTTTTGACATGCATTAAGCTAACACCTTCTTATAGATCCATAAATGGACTCCGTCTTATGGATGATTAACCCTTCGCTTGCTATTCACGTCAATATACGTACATGTAAATGGTGAAGACCCAGATGAGACAGCTCCTGCAGGAGCTGTCTCATTAGGGTTTGCACTATTTACAAGTTGATTGTGCAACCAGTGCACTCCACAGCAGTGATTGCACAGCGAAATACGTGTACACAGAGAATATATATGTAATTATACAACAGGACATGGGTAAAGAAGGAGAAATGTATTTCAAAATTCAGCAAGAGAAGGGTTAAGACATGTTCCAGTGAAACAAAACTATTCTACGTCAGAGTCAACGACAGTTCGACACATAGTAGCCTATCTATACCTTTACTCTATGGCTATTTATGTAGGGTTAATAACATTATGCGTATCAAATAAACTATTTGTATGATGATGTATGGATACTATGGACACAGGAAATGTTTGCCATGGCAAACACAGTATAATCTACACTTATATATATGTTGTGACTCATATATATTTATACATATATGTATCCATCATATTATTGCATTTCATTCTGGTGGTTTCCAGGTGTGTCTTAACAAAGCCCCAAACGTAGGAAAGCGAGCTGGCAGTTTTGTAGCCTGCTCAAAGTGTTGTGAAACAGCCTCTAAGCCAGAATGCAATACAAAATTATGCGGTATAAAGGCGTGTAAGTAAGACTTTATAAATCAGTATGCTTTATGAAGGTTTTAAATTCAGTAATCGTGCGACTTTATAATATATTATACAGTATAACCTCTCTTAACCGGAATTCTAGTAGATAAGAATTTAGATACTTTTAGGCAGGTGGCTGCTTAATGCAGAGTGAAAGTCATGCAGAAAGCTCCTAGAGGAGCTTTCTGCATGACTTTCACCCTGCATTAAGCTGCCACCTGTCTCCAAGACCGATATTCATACTAAATGTAACGGCCGGTTAAGAGAGGTTTTATTATATGCAGTAAGTGTATGTGTATGTCATTCAATATATGCAGTAATTGAATTAATAAGTAAGGTGTTGTAATCATGTAAATAAGACGCTATATGCAGTAAGGCGATATATGCTATAAATGTGTAAGTGAGGCATTTTAATTATGCAAGAATAGTATGAGTAAGTAAGGTGTTGTATGAAGAATTGGTTTAAATAAGTCGCTATAAGCTGCAATGCGTTATATGCAGTAACGGCGTGAGCAAATAAGATATTATAATTATGAAGCAATCGCATGAGTAAATGTGTTGTAAGCCGTAATAACGCGCTATATACACTTATGCATTATATACAGTAAGGCGTTATATACAGTAATGGTATGAGAAAGTAAGGCGTTACAATTATGCAGCAACCTCATAAGTTAGTATTGTGGTAAATGCAGTATTGGTGTAAATACGACGCTATATGCCGTAAAATGTTGTTTGCATTAGGACATTCAATGCAGTAATGTTATGACATAACATAACATTACATAAATGTGTTATATACAACCATTGTGTAATTAAGGCGTTCGTAAAAGTATTTATGTAAGTAAAAGTGTTCTATACAGTAATTGTGTTAGTAAGGTGTTATATACAGCAGTTGTGTACGTAAGCCGTTATATACATTAATTGTATAATTAAGGCACTCTAAACAGTAATTGTGTTAGTAAGGTGTTCTATGTGTTAATTGATTAAGTAAGTATGGTGTTATATTTAGAGTAATTGTATAAGTAAACTAAATTGTAATACACAGTATTTGAGTAATTAAGGCGTTCTATACAGAAATGGTGTAAATAAGGTGTAATATACAATAGTTGTGTAATTACGGCGTTCTATACAGAAATAGTGTAAGTATGTAAGGTGTCATATAGAGTATTTGTGTAGATAAATAAGGCGTTCTATATTATTATCGAGAAAGTAACATGTTCCATACAACAATTATGTGAATAAAGCATTATATAAATAAATGTGTACTTAAGGCGGTTTATATAAAAAATATAAGATGTTCTATACAATTATTTTGTAAGTAAGTAAGGTGTTATAACAGTAATTTGGTAACTAAGGCACTATATTCAGTCAATCGGGTACGTAATACGGCCATTGTGTAAGTAATGTTATATGTGCAGTATTTATGTAGGTAATGTGTTATAAACAGTATGTGCGTAGATACGTAAGACGTTCCACTCAGCTATTGTGTAAGTAAGGTGTTATCTACAATTATTTTGTAATTTAGGCGTTCTATATATAATTGTGAATGTAAGGTGTTTTATGTAGTGATTGTGTAATTAAGGTGTTCTATATAATATGTGTGCACGTACGGTTATACATATAGTAATTGTGTAGGTAAGAAACGTCAGCACCGTGTTATATGCAGTAATTGCGTGAGTAAGTAAAGCGTTATCTACAATGGGTTCATGCATAAGTAAGGCATTGTATGCAATAATCGCCGGAGTAAGTAAGTTGTATTATGCAGTAATGGTGTGAGTAAGTAAGACGTTATATGCAGTAATCGTGTGAGTAAGTATGACATTATATGCAGTAATCGCATGTGTTAGTAAAGCATTATAATTATGCAATAATGACGTGAGTGATCGAGGTATCATATGTAGTAATGGCATGTGTAGGCAATGCATTATATGCAGTAGCAATCACATGAGTAATTTAGTTGTTACATAAGTAATCACACGACTAAACAATGCATTATATGCAAGTTATCTGATGACGAATAAAAGGTTTTATATGCAGTGATCACGTACGTAAGGCGTTGTATGCAGCAATCATTGGTGTAAGTAATATGTTTTATGCAATAAACGTGAATATAAGTAAGACGGTATATGCAGTAACCGATTGAGTAAGTAAGGCGTTATATGCAGTAACTGGGTGAGTAATTAAGGCGTTATATGCGGTAACTGGGTGAGTAAATAAGGCGTTATATGCAGTAACCGTGTGAGTAAGTAAGGCGTTATGTGCAGTAACTTGTGAGTAAGTAAGGCGTTACATGCGGTAAGCTTGTGCGTAAGTAAGGTGAAATATGCAGCAACCATGTAAGAAAGAAACGCTTTATGTGCAGTGGCCGTGTGTGTAAGAAAGGCGTAAAATGCAGTAATCATTTAGGTATGTCATCGTTTGTGTACATTACATATGAATTTCAGGATTTTATGCCGTTAGAGTGTGAGTCGTTATGTACAGAAAGAGTGTGAGAGAAAGTTATTATATACAGCAAATGTGTGAGAAAGACCTTCCATACAATACAGAGTGGAGAAGTCTCTTTATGTTCTTATCTGGTATTTTACGATGGTTTCCGTTTCCAGCTACCAGTGGTAACTCACAGTGTTATCACTGTGCGGAGGACGCCGGAGGAGACAGCAGTGGTGTGTCAGATGCCTCCAAATGCACGTCCATCCGTAGCTGTCAGTCTGACGAGGTAATTCAAATTACTCTCGCGAAGGCTAAATCTTGCATAGTTATTTACGAATATGTGACCATCTTTGCAAATAGGTTTAGCTCCAGATGAGATGCTGAATAACTCGGCGTATAATAAGGATCTCCAAATGGTTCATGCTATAATTGTGTTAATGAAGCAAAATGAAATATTAACCCATTCTCTTATACTGACGCCTTTTTGCACTTCTGTAAAACTCATTTATTCAAACCATTGTGATAAATAGAACATTAACTCCTTTTGAGCAAATGTTCTAGCTATAACAATGGCTTCAAAACTACACAATTCAGAAATTCTCCTTTTCTATAGTAAATGCTCCTTTTCGGTAAATTAATTCAAAGAGGATGGGTCTAAACTAGTCTAGGAAAGAATGAGTTAAGACAGACAATACATTTTGCAAATAACTAAACTTGTCATTATTAACCCTTTACATTAATACGCATTTCGTCGACTTTATTTGATATGTGTCTACTCTGTTTGCAAAGGATTTAAGATGTGTCCATCAGGAAATGGTTAATGAATGTTTATGATGGCGGTGGGTGGTTTCGCCTCTTTCAAAATGCTACACCTGCATCGCATTAGATAACATTTATTAAAGAGGGTGCTATTCGTGACAAATAAACAAATATATCTAATAATAATTAAGCATCAGAAGCACGTCAATGTACAAAGGAATGCGAGGACAATATTATAGTCAAACACATGACGTTAAGGCAATATGAGAAAACAAACGCACGCATCCTGGTTAGAGTCAAATACAGTAGAACCTGTCCTAAGCGGTCACCAATGTATTGGACATAGCAGTGTTTAAGAGCAGGTAGTTGCTTAATTAACCCATTTGCTCCCAGTGGATTCTTCCATGTTTATATATTGGATTAGTCCTTTTTTTATCTAAGGGTTGCATGGCTTAAAATTTCAAATCCGTTTTGTTTTATATTGAAATTCCTATCAGCAAACAGTGTAGACTCTGATCAGAGTCTGCACTATTTACCTACGTCCCATATATGTGATCGTGGGAAAAATGGGTTAATATATAGAAAAAGTAGAGAAGTATCGATGGAAACAGTTCATTTAATATCACAGGGTCATTTTTCGATATAAGTTCAAATTGATTGTTTTCATAATAAAGATTGAACACAACAAATACCAAGTTTTATGATATTATTAAAAATATGCGTTCATTGTAGGGACTTCCTCTTTAATACTTACAGGTCTGTGGAGGGGAAACATATCGGCTGGCTGAAAAAGACACATTTGAATTTGCATGTTATAACAGAAGGGTAAGCACTGTCTGTGTATACCTATGTATGTCAGTTAGCCCTTTCCCTGTTCTATATTTATTACCAATTTCAGTATCTACTGAATATTCAAGGACAAAAATATTCATAATGAAATACGGAAGGTGAAACTGTTTAGCCGTTTTAGAAACTAAAGCGACAGGTCTATCGATATCCATACGTAAACAGAGCAGACCCTATATGAGCCGTCTGGTCTGGGTCTACTCTTTTGTAGATACGTGAAACACGTTTATATGAAGGAAAAGGTTAATGTACCTTTAACTCATATATAGTAGAACCCCTCCCTCTCTGACGCAACCTCTCAATAAATAAATATATGTGCTTTTGAATGGAGGTGGTTGCTTAATACAGGGTAAAAGTAATACAGAAAGCTCCTATACTCTGTATTCGCACTGTAGTCTGTGGACGCGCTATATTCTGTAGTTGCACTGTATTCTGTGGTCGCGCTATATTATGTGGTCGCACTGTATGCTGTGGTCGCGCTATATTCTGTGGCCGCACTGTATGCTGTCAAATAAGATTTATGCAGCTGCTGTTATTAACTCACCCAGTGAACATGGTCCAAGTGCCATGCATATTGACATGCCTGTTAACAATACAAATACTGGTGATAACTCATCAGGTGGTACGAAATAGGGCAATGGTCAAGGTTCAACACAAGTTGTAAATAGAAATAAAACTATAACAATATTACATTGGAATATTGAAGGTCTTAGAAATAAACTGAATAACAGTGAATTTATTGGTTATATAAAGAGTCTCGATATCATATGCCTAGTGGAAACATGGATGGATGATATTCCAGTCATTAACAGTGCATTTCATGAATTTACTGTACATATTTGTACATCTTTCAAATCATTGAGAAGGGGCCGTGACATGGATGGGGCCATTGTATTACTTAATAATAACCTTTGCTTAAACCCGACACGTATTTGTAAAGAGTTTGAATTCGGTGTATTGTTAAAGTTCGACAGGTTTCCACCGAGTTCTCATTGTAAAACTGTTGTTCCTGCATGTATTTATATTCCTCCAGATGCCTCCCCACTATATTCGAGAATTGATCAGTCTGTGATGGAAATACTTGAGAATGAACTTGTGAATAATGATGTGCTTACGAATGATACATGTTTTATTTTATGTGGAGATTTCAATGCCAGGACAGGTGATTTACAAGAATGTAATGAAGATATAACAAATGTCCAAGAGCTTGAAGAGTATAATGATATTCTATCTGCAAAACTAAATATACCAAGGGTCTCTGTTGATAAGACAATAAATAAATTTGGTAGGGAATTAATGATGTTCTTGAAACACTATTCTTTGTACATTGTAAATAGTAGAATTGATGAAGATAATCAAGTTGGTGATTATACATATATTGATACTACTGGGTGTAGTCTAATTGATTATTTTATATGTTCTGCAGACATATTTGATTCTATTGTGAATTTTGCAGTTGGCAATAATGGTGCCCTAAAGCACTTACCGCTACAGTTAACACTTGATTGTCAAATTGCAAGAGATCTTGATATTGACGATAATAATGCAACATATACTAAATATATTTTTTCTGAAGACCGGAAAGACAAAGAAAAGTATAGATCTATATTAGAAGAAAATATAAAAATTGGGATGTTTGAATCCTTTGATGAGCTTTTGAATAATGAGAATGTTGGTATTGATGAATTAATTAAATCTTTTGAGGATATACTATTATCATGCTCGAAACCATTCAAGAAAACTTTAAAGACATCAAGAAAATCCCATAAGAAATTTGATCCATGATTTGATGAAGAATGTTTGCTAATTAAAAAGAAACGTAACAAATTGCTGAGAACATTTAGACGAACAAAAACAGTGGACGATTTATCGAAATATTTGGCATGCAAGAAAAGCTTTAAAAGTATATCGACCGAGAAAAAGGCAGCCTATCATAAAGTGAAACTTACATCTATAGATAAGTCAATGGCAAATAGCAAGGTCTTTTGGAAATAAATAAAAAGCATAGTTAAACCATATGATGTTACCCCAAAAATTAACATTGACCAATGGTATGTTCATTTCTGTTCACTTTTTAATGATGTTAGTAGAAATAGAACTACCGAAGCTACAGAACATCCTGATGATATATTCACTTCTAACTTCAATGGATTCGAAGAACTATTGTTTAATGGGGATATAACTTATGATGAAATTGATAAGGCTGTAAAAGAATTAAAGGTTGACAAATCCTCATCAGGAATGATAATGGCGAAACATATTGTGTATGGGATCGACTTGATGATGCCTTTTGTTGCAAAGCTATTCAATAGGATCTGTAAGTCTGGAATATTTCCTAAAACTTGGTCTAGGTTTGTTATTGTGCCTGTACACAAAAAGGGTTCCAAAAATGACCCTGACAATTATAGGGGCATAGCCCTAATATAAATTTTAAGTAAAATATATATAAGTATCCTGAATAAAAGATTAACATATTATACTGATGCATTTGAAAAACTTAGTGAATCCCAAGCAGGTTTCAGGGCAGGCTATTCTACTATTGATAATGCTTTTATTCTTAAATCAGTTATTACCAAATATTTATGTCAAAAGGGAAGGAAATTATATGTTGCTTTTATTGACTTTAAAAAAGCATTTGATTCAGTCGACAGAAGCAATTTATTTGCTGTCCTACAAAGAAATGGTATAAAAGATAATTTATTTAAATCAATAAAATCCATATACATGTGTGTCAAAGCTGCGGTTAGAGTTGGTAATGATGTAAGCGGCATTTTTGATTGCCCTGTTGGATTGAGACAGGGCTGTAATTTGAGTCCTGTATTGTTTGCATTGTTTATAAATGATTTAAGTGTATTGATAGAGAATAGTGACTGCAGCGGGATCCAGCTACACCCTGACACTGTAATGCTGTTCCTTTTAATGTTTGCTGACGATATTGCATTATTGGGAGATACTGTAAATGAGCTCCAGAAACAACTGAATATTTTAGAAACTTTTTGTGACTTATACAAGTTGAATGTAAATATACATAAAACAAAAATTATGGTCTTCAAAAAAGGTGGCGCTTTATCTAAGCACGAAAAATGGTTTTATAAAAAGAATCCAATAGAGATTGTTAATGGTTTTACATATGTAGGAGTATTTTTTACATCCAAATTGTCAATGTACAAAATGGCTGAGGCAATAGGGTTTAAAGGTAAAAGGGTGTTGGTTTCTCTGCTAACATATTTATACGAATACTTACCAATGTCATATAGGATGTTTTTTAAACTATTTGATATTAAAGTGGCTACAGTTTTGTTATATGGTTCAGAACTATGGAGGTGGAACAAATGAAATGTATAGAACAAGTGCAGTATTATGCATGTAAACGTTTTGCTAATATTCCTTTGAAAACTTGCAATGCAGCAATTATGGGTGATTGTGGACGATTCCCAATGTATGTCGCTTCGACAAAGAGATGCATTAAATACTGGTTACATATTTTACATTTACCTGACAGCAGATATGTGCGTAAATGCTATAACATGTTAAAAATGACTCATCAGGAAAAACAAATTGGGTATCAAACATAAGGCAAACATTATATAAAAATGGTTTTGGTTATGTTTGGGAGAATCAAGCGGTTACAAATGAAAAATTATTTCTGGCACAGTTTACCCAACGGCTGAAAGATCAGTATCTTCAAAATAGGACAGAAACTTGTAATAATAGCTCTAAACTAAGAACCTACGTTCATTTTAAATCACATTTTGAGCTTGAGCCATATCTGAATTGTCTTAACATTAAGAAATTCCGTTATTCGTTTGCTTCCTACAGATGTTTATCTCACGAGTTAATGATAGAAAAAGGTAGATACATTGGTTTGGAAAGAGAAGAAAGAATTTGTCCTTACTGTAAATCATGTATTGAAGATGAATATCACTTTTTATTGATATGTCCATTATATAAAGAACTCAGGGAAAAGTACATTTCTGAAAAATACTACAAGTGTCCAACCTTTCAACATTTTAAAATTCTAATATCAAGTAGCAATGCAACAATTATAAGAAATTCAGCTGCATTTATATACTATGGCTTTAAGGAAAGGAAATGTTTATTAGCTGGTGAACACTAATATACTATATACTTTAGTCATGTGTAAACAGCAAAGGTGTGGGTTCTTCCCCATGAATATTGGAGGCAAGAGGGTATACTACCTTACCTCTTTATTCTGTGTATATTGATGTAGCACTATATCTTACATCTTCATATATTACTCCAGAATCAGTGAATAATAGTGTTACAGGGGTACGCTCATTTGGAGTATCTGATTTGCTGTATGAACTCTTATTCAGATAACTGTCTCAACATATATTGATTAGATCATATACTTATACATGTTGCTATTGGGTGTATGCTTCAATTGTTCTTGTTAAACACTCATGCATGTACTGTTTATATGTTGTATATGTGTTTGGGCCGGAGGCCTTTATCACAATAAAATCTATTGCTATTGCTATTGCGTTGTCGCACAGTATTTAATGGTCGCACGCACTGTATTATGCGGTCGCACTGTATTCTGTGATCGCACCGTATTCTGTGGCCGCACGTTCGGAACTTTCTGCATGACCTTATTCCAGCATTAAACCACCTTCTGTATATCTCTTTACTCCATAAATATGCCTTTTGAACACCTTTGCAAACAGAGTAGATCCAGATCAGACGGCTCCTATAGGAGCCGTCCGATCAGGATCTGCTGTATTTGCTTATGAAATATAGATCCTGCAGTTTATGAAATGGCCAAAATGACATGTGTTCGCGCGCCTTTCTAATCTTATCAATGTTCATGACGTCATTATTTCTTACATGAATACTCATGAAGTATTCTGTGGTCGCACTGTATTCTGTGAACGCACCGTATTGTGTGGCCACACTGTATCTGGAAGTCGAACTGTATTCTGTGGCCACACTGTATCTGGAAGTCGCACGCACTGTATTCTGCGGCCACACTGTATCTGGAAGTCGCACGCACTGTATTCTGTGGCCACACTGTATCTGGAAGTCGCATACACAGTATTCTGTCGTCACACTGTATTCTGTGGTCGAACTGTATCTGGTGGTCGCACGCACTGTATTATGTGGCCACACTGTATCTTGAAGTCGCACTGTATTCTGCGGCCACACTGTATCTAGTGGTCGCCCGCACTGTATACTGTGGTCGCACTGTATTCTATTATCGCACTGTATTCTGTGGCCACACTGTATCTGGAAGTCGCACTGTATTCTGTGGCCACTCTGTATCTGGTGGTCGCACGCACTGTATTTTGTGGTCGCACTGTATTCTATGGTCGCACTGTATTCTGTCGCACGCACTGTATTCTGTGGCCACACTGTATCTGGAAGTCGCACGCACTGTATTCTGTGGTCGCACAGTATTCTACTGTATTAACTATTTTACTCTCACATTCCTAAATTATTTCGTTCTATAATTCAGTCATGATATCAAATTGACATTTTTTCAAAGTCCCAACCTAGTGCTTTGCTTTGTTCAACAACAAAATCTGTACCACGTTCTTTGAAGTCTCTGTGCATTGGACAACACTTCTGTCCCGTGATTTTACCCTTTCCTGTTTCCAGAGACCTGACTCGCATTTGCAAACAGTTCAGGTCCAGTTGAGACACATACTAAAGCGTCTTCTCATCAGGAATCAAGCCGCTAGGCACTCTATAGCTTCACAAAAAAAGTCATCGAATTGGAAGGAATCACCATTATCCAAATTCTAACATACATTATTTTTCACAGCGGGAAAATGGTTAAGGTACGTTTTATGTCATCACAAGTATTTTTACCTCTTAGCCGTTTCATACATATAAACGCCTTTTCACGCATTTGAAAATAGAGTAGCCCTAGATGAGACGGCGTTTAGGGTCTGTTTGCGTTTGACAAAATAGAGATCTGCTTCTACAATTTTCATAGAAGCAAGTATTTTCCTTGAAAGGTTTACATTATAAAACATCAACTATAATAAATATTCCTGACATCAGCATTTAACATGATATTGAACAAGGGACGCGTTACGTACACAAGTCGGCTAGGAAAAGGGGCATTTTAGAACTGTGTATTGAAACCATTGTAATAAATAGAGCATTTGTTCCTATAGGAGCAAATGCTCTACTTATCACAATGGTTTCAAAAGGTGATTTTTACTGGGGCATCAAAAGGCGTTAATATGAGGGAATGGGTTACTATGTCTAGTGTTTTAAGAATTAATATAGAACGTTACCCTAGTCTTGTCAAACGGGGATTGTGATAAGGAATGTTAACTGATGCAATGGAATAACGGTTCTCACGTTATCAGGAATGGGAAAGAACGACAATACTTCTCATCTTAAATTAAAATAGGTTATAAGGAACGATAACTCTTGGTCATAAAGAGTTATCATTTGTTCCATTATTTATTGTTCCAGGTGTGCACTCTATTGACACAAGAGGGGCTGAAGAGAAGGAAGGAGTGCGATCCAAAACAGACTAATAATATAGATCCACTTAACTGCCCAACAGTGTCAGGAAAACGTCAGTCAGGCCAGAAGGTCTGTTCGGCCTGTTGTGGTGATGCTTTATGCAACAGTGGCTCATGCGAGGACATTGTGGGTATGTTACTCTTTATCTTCTGAAAAAATTTACCTGAGGCATAGTTTCCCGCATTCAAATGTTTAATTACGTCATTTCTTTTAACCTATTCCCTCATAGGCTATTTTTAGACACAACCCCTTTGAATAAATCCACCGAAAATCAACATTTACTAGAGATACTTTAAAATGTTTAGTTTAGAAATCTTTGTAATAAATAGAGCATTTGCTCTATTTGCTTATGAACTATAGATTCTGCAGTTTCTGAAATGGCCAAAATTACGTGTTCGCGCGCCTTTATAGAAATAATATCATCAATATTCATGACGTCATTATTTCTTACATGAATACTCATGAAGTATGTGGTTGTTATAAAATTGGTGTCACCGATCTGTTACAAATTTCGAAATAATTGACCGAATGTCAAACATGCTAAGACACCGACACATTCCATTTATCTAAACTGTTTGGCAAGTGTCACCTAGATTGTGCTTAACCTTTAGCCTGCTATGGGCGGATGAGAGAATACCTATGCAAACAGTTTGGATCCTGATGAGACGCCGAACAAGTCTGGATGGCTCTTGGTAGACACACTGATTATAACTTGAAATCTGAAAATGTAGTAGGTGAAATATTCTGTAAAAATAATTTGCTCAGCAGGCTTAAGATTAATAGGAGAAGGACGAAGAGCACGACTCAGACTGTCTTACAGTTGTCGTTGCTGAGGGTTTATACTGTGTGTACAATATTGTTTTTTAATTTTAGATGAGTTGTACAATTTGTGGAATTTCGGTGTCCTTGACTTTAAGACCTTGAAACGTAATGGTACACCCCCCGCCGTTACTACAACAGTTGGTCCAGGCAGCGGCACAACGTAAAATATATACGGAACATCTTACATTGAACTTTTTCCAGATCTGGATTCAACAGCTCGTTCAGTGATTTTGCTTATTCATTTGTTCACCATAAGTATGATACCGTATTCGTTAATTAAGATGAGGTGGAAATAAATACCAGAGATAGTCATATTCAGTGAATAGAATCGTTTGTTACCCACTTCTCCAGCCCAAGGACGGTAGAACTTGGCTTAAGCGGCCATCAAAAAACTACGGATGTGTGAGGCAGATGATAGCTTAATTTAATTCATAGGGACGGTATCGTAGGCATCAATGATTTTCCCAAATGTTACGTGTTTTCTAGGTCATTGACACAGGTTCATTCATCCCGGTCTCAACCTATCGCAGCGATGTATCGTTACGATTTGCAGTTCAAAAAGTGGCGTGGGTCAATAAAACGACTCATTTCCATCACCAATCTTCAATTGTTTGTGTCCTCTAAAGAAGTAAGCAACTGGCACCAGCGGCATTTGCGTCTATCGTTTTTGTTTCGGATAATTAATGCCATTGTTCAGTCTGGTGACGTCAGCCGAACGCTAAATGAATGGAGTCATTTCATTGGATGACGAAGGAAAACTTTGAAAATCCATGACGTCACATACAATGGCTATTTCCTTGGCGATTTGAAACTAACTGGCAAAAGCACGCTAGTTTTGCATCGTTATCTTGATGCTGGGAACTAAAAATATGAAGTTTGTGGTGATAGAATTGAGTCGTTTTATATAACCACGCCACCTGTTGAACTGCACATCGTCAGGTTGACGCTGTGCTAGAGTGAAACCGGGGTGAACGATCATTTGTCAATGACCAAGATATAGAGGATCTGTTGCGAGTTGTCTTTAAAGATCACATGTTCCTAAACGAGCCTTCGAAAATGTCATTAAGCATCAGATGTATTAAGCATAAGTGTATTTTTGCCCTTTAAATGACATGAAAACATCGGTTTCCATGGGTTGACGTCATATCTGATGTATGACGTCATATGTACGTTCTAAAGTGATCTTACACGTGTTACAGATAAGGGAATCTTAACCCGTTGTTCTAACTCGGAGATAAGGGAAGGTAAGTACAAAAATGAGTCATGCAGGAAACACCACATACAGAACAAACAGTCGCCCGAACAGCAACACAAGGAAACAGCAAATGTACATAACTATAAAAACATCAAGAGACACACAAAGACAAAACAAACATACAATAGGGGGAACATGGAAGTACCGCCTTGGAACGGTCAGTGACAAAAGTCATTGGGGGGTTAAACCGGTTTATGGGCGCCCAACCTCACACTTATTCCATCCCCACCCTAAAAGACAAAAAATGTAAATAAACGTATCCCCTCTCCGACTAATCTACAACAACCTCGATGCCAAATACAGTGGTAAAGTTCATGTATAACGAAAACATTTAAGTGAACAAACTGTATCCACCTATCGCTAGTGTACTCAATGATTGAGCTGCAAACACAGTAACTGTAGAAAAGTAATAAAGGGTACAACACAAACGAAATAGTACAGATATCCGACGTTCTCCTTCCGTTTCTGGATTTAAGAGGTCGCCTTCATAGAGTACTAAACCTTTCTTGTCGGCGTACATGCAAAGAGGCCAGCGTGATTTCCAACTGTAAAAGGGTTGACAACCAAACATGCAGTATGTTGTTGTACTACAGGATCATATCCCCTTTTAATGATTTTTTAACATTTTTGATGAACAAAGTTTTGTGAAAATCATCGTTGGATATATTATAGTACATGTACACACGAAACCGTCAGAAGATGTTTACTTGGTAATTAAATATATTGGTTTTTCAATAGCCGAAAGAATAACACAATTATAATGTAAATTGTAAGAGTTACTGACTTGTTTGTACTTGTGGTACACGGTTGTCCGTTCTGTGAGTTGGAACCTTTATACAGTATATATAGACTCCCAGGGAGTGTTACAGGTAACGCAGATCAAAAGAAATGTAGACATTTCTGCATTATATTTGCCCTGCATTTAGCAATCACCTGCTTTAAAAGTCCTATGTTAAATAAGTGGATGGTCGCTGTGGAAAGGTTAAGTAATTACCACCTTACCGCAGTACTTAGTGGCGTTGAAACCTTTACCAGACTGATATCCATAAATGGAAAAGTAGTAAAGTCAAGCAGGCAAAGCCACATACAAGACGCAACCACCACCAAAACACCGATAGACAGCATGATACACATACACACACAACCACACACCCAAAACGCACACTCGCATACGAGATGAACACAGAAAACACCAAAAGACACACAGGAACCAGAGACAAACGTTCCACACATGAACAAAATCACAAGCACAAAGACGCAAGGCAAACAAAAGGAAGGGTGACAAAGAGAGTACCGCCTTGGCACGGTCAGTAGCAAAAACACCACTGGGGGTTTAAACCGGTTTACGGACGTCCTAACCTCACACTTTTCTCAAAGTCACCCTAGCTTTACAAATAGTGTAAATAAAGGTATCCCCGCTGGACTTACCCACAACATAGACGACGGTGAACACAGGACAACATGGAAAACATAGCATAATAACTGTGACAATCCGTCAAATATGTACTCAGAGCACCTGCAGGTAAGCCGTTAAGGGCACGACAGGGAAAAAGTAATACATGAGTCTGGTAAGCTCATCCTGTATCCGAGTTTAAGAGTATACCATCATAGAGTACTACCCTCGGCCTGTCATCGCGCAAGCAAAGAGGGAAGCGTAGCTACCGACTGTAAAAGGGTCGATAACCAAACATGCAGTGCGTTGCAATATAATAGGATCATAATCTTTCTTTTTAAATGTTTTAATGCGTTTAATAAACAAATCATGAAAATGGATATGACCCCGAATTTTCCTAAGTTTGTAGATAACATCCCCATAAAAGTCTGGTTGAGAAATGCCTTGTTGCAGTAACGTCCGTAGATTGCAATTATATATACTAACGAGTGGTAAATTTCGATAATAAAATTTAGAAAAAGTTTTCCGAAGTTTGTGATATCTGTAACCTTGCTTAAGAAGTTTATCAGTTATAACTAAATTACGTCTGTTAAAATCTTCAAACAAAGAACAGGCTCGGGCAAACCTAATAAGTTGAGAAATATAAACCCCATAAGATGTAGAACGTGGCACATCTCCATCTAGAAAAGGATAATGAACAATAAAATTAAAATATTCTCTTTTATCGTATATTTTGGTCGAAACTTTATCATTTGTAATTGAACGATTCAAATCTAAAAATGAAGCTATAATGTCAGATTGATTCGCTTTGTTTAAAGACAGTTCTTTTAGATAAATTGAAGAAATCATAGTTTCAAGGATTATCTAAATTCAAAATATCGTCTAAATACCTTGAAGCAATACAAAAACAAATCTGCAACAAGAGGGGCACAATTTGTACCCATGGGTATACCAACAACTTGACGATGTATGGTACCCCCATAACACACAAATATATTATCTAAACGAAAGGTAAGAGATCTACAAACATCAAGGCAAGTCCACATTGTGTAATGTTTAACTTCTGAATTCGAAAAGAATGAACGTTGAACATTACAAGCAATGAACATTTTGTTTTCTCTGGCAAAGGTTTTTTCTATTAATTTAATCAGTTTATTCTTTATAAGATGGTGAGGTAGAGTAGTATAGAGTGTAGAGAAATCATAAGAGCTCAGTAAAGAAATGTTATACTGTTCATTTTCAAGTTTCGTTAAAACATCATTTGAATTTTTTATGGACCAAAAAACATAAATACCAGAATTTTCATATATTCTATCACAGTAGCGTTTTACATGTCCTTTGATCGTAGTAAGACAGGACGTCAAAAGTATAGATAATTTAGTAGTGGTACAACAGCTAGAGTTGGCAATAAAACGCGCCTTATAAGGGTTTTTATGTAGTTTCGGAATCCAGTACAAAGTAGAAAGTTTATGTCGTTTTATGTTAGGACCAGACTTAAAATTATTGCACATTTTTACATGTTCCGAGACTTTTTCAGGTGTTTGAACTGTTATATAAGTTTTTGAATCAGTTAACTCCTTCTTTAAAACATCAACATAATACAATCTTCAAATAATGATTACATTATTTGATGCCTTGTCAGCAGGAACAAGAACATAATTTGAATGAAAATTAGAAATGTTTTTCTTCAAATAGCGAAATGTAACTCTAGGTCGAGGTGGTAAAAGATGGTAATTTAATTTGTAAAATGTAATACGCGTATCAATAATATCAAAAATACATTTCTTCTAATCCGAAAGGGAATTAACATCAGCATGTTCTCGTCGACACCATTTGATGCAGAATTCTTGAATAGCTTCCGCAATATGAGCTCGACAAGCGTCAAAATCAATCAGGGAAGGTAATCTATAGTCAGGTCCTTTAGTTAGGAGGTCCTGAGACACATCCAGAACAGACCCTAATAATACGACTCCTACATGAGCATCCTGATATGAGTAGCTACGCTGTTTGCAAAGGCGTTAAAAGGATTATTTATAACCTAAAGGGTTAAATGAAAAAGTAGTAAAGTCAAGCAGGAAAAGCCACACAATTAAAGCCTTAACTGTAGAAATGTATTTTACTAATATTTACAAATAGTGTAAACCCAGATGAGAGTTTCTATCTGATCAGGTCTACCCTGTTTGCCATTTAAAACTAGCTGGTCAAGTTAATCCTTTCATGCTAAAATGACTCCATCGGTGAACACTGATGAGGCACCTATGTTCAATACAATAGAACCGGGCTTAAGTGGCTATCACAGGAGGTATAATTACGGATGATGTGAAAGGCATGTATTAACCCTTCGCTTGCTATTCACGTCAATATACGTACATGTAAATAGTGAAGACCCAGATGAGGGTCTGCACTATTTACAAGTTGATTGTGCAACCAGTGCACTCCACAGCGGTGATTGCACAGCGATATGCTTGTACACAGTGAATGTATATGTAATTATACAACGGGGCATGGGTAAAGAAATGTATTTTAAAATTCAGCAATTGAAGGGTAAATTTTATGCAGGTCAACACTATGCACCTCCTGTAGGAGCTTTCTGCATTACCTTTATTATGCATTAAGCAACCACCTGCTTTTTAACTCTCCGATGTTCAATACACAAGTGGATGACCGCTTAGGACAAATTCTACTGTATTCTCATTCAAATAGTTAACCTGAAGCGACCATCA
This sequence comes from Azorinus chamasolen, assembly GCA_963576725.1. Lineage (NCBI taxonomy): Eukaryota > Metazoa > Mollusca > Bivalvia > Cardiida > Solecurtidae > Azorinus > Azorinus chamasolen. Next base: position 39,533,578 of record OY755241.1, on the reverse strand, counting down.
AAAATGGGTCAAATTATGGACATGCAATGCAGGAAGTAGCTTAATTGTAAAAATGTATTATTTCGGGCATATCAATTGTATGAATGTTTGTAATGCCATATAAACACAGGAATATGTGGCCCATTGCAAAAATTGTAATCATAAATAATATACAGGAAAACCTCTCTAAACCAGACGTTCAATTTAGTATGAATAGCGGTCTTCAAGACAGGTTGAATCTTAAGGTAGGGTGAAATTCATGCAGAAAGCTTTTCTATGACATTTCTGCATGTATTCAACAATGTATTAAGCAGCCACCTGCCTAAAAGTATCTAAATTCCTGTCTTCTAGAATTCCGGTTTAGAGTGGTTCTACTTTATACTATTTTATAAACTAACAGAACGGACTCAGCCGTCTGCCCCGTGTGATTCTCTGCATGCGTAGATGCGTACGTAAGCACATGCGTCTCGGTTAATAAAGGAATGTAATAATGGATAATAAATTCTGAAGGGTGGTGATCCCCCGAAAGTAAAAATTGCAACACAAAAAGAGAAAATTGCAGACTGGGTTTTATCGAGTCTAGTTAAATCAATAACGACCTTTTCAAGGGTACTTCCTTGGGCCCGATGTACAGAACGTCCTGCAAATGGTTGCAATGGAAACTGAATTCTCTGGAAAGTTTTTCTGTTATATGTAAATGACCGTTCTACATCAAATATAGGAGTCCACTGTTCATCAATGAGTTGGTGATAAAGTCCTCTATTTCTAAATTTATATCTTGTTTCATTCCAGCATTTTCATCATGAAACTGAACCCAAATTATGCTCGGGCGTTTTGTTTGTGCCTGTTTGTAGTCAATGAATTTTACTACACACGATGCACCATTTGCAAGTCCATCTTCAGTGTTTGTATTGACAGTAAGGTCATATAACATGCCAACAACCACTGTTAAAGAGCAATGAAAGATTGCTGTTTTATTTGGGTCTGTTGGTATCTTTTTTATAGCTTCATCCTGCTTCTCTTTTGATAACTTTGGAGAAACTACAGAATCATGACATGGACTTATATTTTTTTCTGCCTGAATATTGTTTATGATGGAGTCGTTAAACATATGCATAAAATAATTTTCAGCAAACAGATTCGGAGCATTTAATTGATAATCATAAACCCTTTTCTCTTTCTCACATGTTTTCAATTTTTGTTGGTCTTCATCAGTCAATACATTGCTTCTGGGTCTGTTCAGAATTTGTGCAAACTCACTGTCATCTTTTTGTGGCATAGTTTCAGTTAATTCAAATATACTGAAATGTCCCCTCCAAATATTGATTGCTAATGATGTAGCATAACGAGACATATCATTAAATATCCAATCTCCATTTATAGGTTATTTTGATGGAAATTCATCCGTGTGGTATTGTCCATTATACTGAATGTTTTAAAACTTTTAGATCTCACACACAATTTAAAGGTATGCTTTCAAATTTAAATTGTGTATGTGATCTAAAAGTTTTAAAACATTCAGTCCATCTATAGGTTTCAACTGATAAGATATTCTTGTTTATCTGGCGAATGTCAAAGCAACACTTCGAGACTCCGAATACTCAACAAAGTATCATTATCGTTCTTAAAGATACAGTGACATGTTTATTGCAGAGTGAAGAGTCATAACGAAAGTTCTTCTCGGAGCTTTCTGCATGATCCTCGTTCTGCACTAACTCATTCCCTCTTAGACTATTTTAGACCAAACTTTTTTGAATAAATCTACCGGAAAGGAGCATTAACTATAATATGGTGAATTTTAGAATTGTGTAGTTTTAAAACCATTGTGATAAATAGAGCATTGCTCCTATATGAGCAAATGCTCTATTTATCACAATTGTTCCAGAAAGTGACTTTTACAGAGGTGCCAAAATGCGTCGCTAGGAGGGAATGTGTTAAGCACTCACATGAATATTACCCCGTCCCTAGCGCTGCTTTGTAAAAACAAGCAGCTTCATCTAGTCATTCATCATTATCATCGTCGTCGTCGTCATCATCATCATCATTGTTTGTTCCATTTTGGCCAGAGTAATGTTTGCACATGTCAGACTGATGTTACGCACGTTCGTAAGTGCGAATCCATAGTCATGCCTTTGTATAATGGGAACTGCTTTATATAAAAATGCATGAAGCTAAACTCATTCACATGAAATTATTTCTTCTTCGCGAGGTTTGTCCTAAACATTATAACCTATGTTTTTCAGAGATCCAGATAAGATGCGTAAATTGAAACATTTTTCAAAAATAATTATTTTATTCCTCCCCAAAACCTTATGTTATGACCACTCATCGAAGACACATGTTCTAAATTATCCTGTCACCAACCGCTTAAACGACCGTGAAACAGGTTGCCGGATATTTTTTGTGTTATCCTGACACTTTTCCTTATATGGAATGCAGTTTCTCTTTTCCATGGATACTATAAGCATTTAAGCTCGGTACCAAATTTTATTCTACCAGTTACTGTTTCCGTATCGTGCGTAGGAATACGGAACTATTTTGACCCATTTTATTTGGACACATCAAATGATAAATGTCATCACAAGTATAGGTTAGACCATGGTTGAGCGCGACTAAACGATATAGTTCGATGGGGGCGTAGCCCCCGAGAACTATGTCGTTTAGTCGCGTTCAACCATTGGCTAACCTATTTAGCACTGGCTTGGGCTCGAGGAAAAACATTAAATAAACGTCATCAAACTCGCAATTTCACGTCATCGAGCGCGTGCTGATTTTCCCTCACTTCTCTTCGCACAAGATTGAAAACAATGATTGCGCCTGAATACATTATTAGTGATTGCCCTACTTTTCCATCCAATCAACGAGCCGCATTCTTGATATTTTTCAGACTATAATTCCCATAAATTTGATAAAATCGACTCTAACTTTCGAAGACTAACTGGAAAGTGTGCATGCGCAACAAAGCTCCGCCCACGACTAGAAAAAACGAACGAGCTATGTTATGACGTTATCCACACGCGAACGAGTGTACACAAAAGTGTTCACGTGTATCAAACATGGGGAGGAAGACTATATAAACAACTGACACGCAGAATTGGGCTGTCGTGGACTAAAATGGACAAATAAATCACGAAACATCCCACCTGTTGAAGCAGGATTATTGCAAAAGGACTAATGTAAATAAGCAAATGAATCAGGAAATAAGAAAAATCCTGTATTTAAAACCGTAATCCGTTCAACAAAACGTAAACAATCAAACCTGTACTCTTTTTAAGCATTTACTTGTTTATTCCTATACCAATATTCTGCCCATAATGGATGTTTAATATTAATAAGCTGTATTTCTATATGGGTTTTCGGTACCAGTGAAGATTTAAATTTGTGCAAACCGAGTAGACCCTGATCAGACAGCAAATTAGCAGTCTGATCTGGGTATTCTCGGCTTGCAAAGTGGTCAAAAGGCGTCACTTACTACAAGGTAGAGGGTTATCATTTAAATGTCCATTGCGATTTTGCGTCCGTCTTTCACAATAATTATTTTTTTCAGTATAAATTGCTGTCGGCCATTATTATTTGAACTTCATAAATTTATGTAAAAATTTTTTTACCCACAGATGGGGAATATTTGACTACGTGACACAGTCTAATAAGGCAATGTTTACAAGAAAAATGCGCGAAACCAGTTTCACTGTGTAGGATTTTCAAAACAAACACGTGGGAATTTTAACAAAGACGACGTTTGTTTGATTGGTGGGTTTCGTGAGTATTTTGCATAAACGAGTGTGGCTTTTAGGAGGACCATAATCACGTGACTATATACAGATTTGTCATTGCTCAGTGGGCGGGGCTTATAAACTCAGCTTGTTGAAAAGTAGGGCAATCACTAAATCGGTTAGAGCTTATAAACTGCAGTTTTCGAAAATAAGACGGCCTAAAACGCTTCGCTTCGCTTGCGTTATCGGCCGTCTTATTTTCGAAGACTGCAGTTTATAAGCTCTAACCTATACATATTTTGGAAGTAGAGGAAAGAAAATGGACAAAGCTGGAAATTGAACGGCAAGATTTCAAAATTGTGTTCAATTGAATATTCAACAATAATTTCAATTTCAATATTATGCATTTGAAATAAAAGTTACAGCTACTGTTAAATATTGAATTAATACGATCTAGATCTACATCTTATTATCTACATATTAAGATTTTTATTATCTTATTTTGTTTAATTTAAAGATTGTTTTCAACTTTTCACGAGTAGATTGTATACAGTAAAACCTATGTAGAACGGTCAATAAAAGAATACGATATGCAGTGTGCTGATTTTTAAAGACAGCTTTTGTGCTTGAATGCAGGTTAAAAAAGTAACACATAACGCTCAAAATAGGAACTTTCTGCATACCTTTAGTACTGCATTAAACTGTCACCTGTATATAAAATTGCATATTCATTTCCCTTTATTGTCGATTAACCTAAGCTTTACTGTAGTTTAGTGTAACCAACTGATCAAGGCTACGATGCATTGGGGGAAATATCACGTGAAAGCCTAGGATGTGACGTCAAAAAAGCACTATGATGATTGGTCGACAGGAACCATTGACTAAATAGTTTGTTAGTTAGTCCATGGTTTTTTCAAAAAGCGTCGAACTAAACGATATAGTCGACACTATTCGAGGCATCTGATTGGCCGAGAGCCCTAAGCCATGTGCTAAAGCAGGATAAATATTAATGCTTAAAATACAATGTTGAGGAAAGTAAAACAGAAAGTTGGTTTGGGATCAGCTGTCTTTGTTCAGTCATTAATTAATATTCAGCAACTATTCATTTTTGGTGCTTATTAATGCAGAATTGTTAAAGACGCCTTTATATAGATGGCACTTATGTGGATATAATGGTTTAACCCTTTCCTCCATAAATACGCCTTTCTACGCTTCTGTAAAAATCACTTTATGAAACCAGTGTGATAAATAGAGCATTTACACTATTTGTAAAGCTAGGGTGACTTTGAGAGAAGTGTGAGGTTAGGACGTCCGTAAACCGGTTTAAACCCCCAGTGGTGTTTTTGCTACTGACCGTGTCAAGGCGGTACTCTCTTTATCACCCTTTTGTTTGCCTTACGTCTTTGTGCTTGTGATTTTGTTTATGTGTGGAGTGTTTGTCTCTAGTTATTGTGTGTGTTGGTGTTTTCTGTGTTCATCTCCTGTTTGAGTGTGCGTTTGCGTGTGTGGTTGTGTGTGTGGTGTGTGTGTGGTTGTGTGTGTGTGTGTTTGATGTTATCTATCGGTGTTTTGGTGATGGTTGTGTCTTGTATGTGGCTTTGTCTGTTTGACTTTACTACTTTTCTATTTGCTCCTGTAGGAGCAAATGCTCTTTTTATCACAATGGTCTCAAACTACAACAATCTAAGATTTTCCCTTTTTCTGAATATACTGCCAGGGATTGTGCTTAAAGAGGGAGATTCAGATTCATACCTTATCAGTAGATTCATTCAAAGAGGTTGGGTCTAAAATTAGCCAATGGAGGAAAGAGCTAAAAGGCATTTTAATATAGATATAATTATTTGATATATATTGATTAGAATACAGATATGAAAATAATTTTCAGTTAAATTTTTCATATATGCTTTCAAATTCTGACTGGGCCGTGGGTGTCTATTTTTGAGAATGAAAGAGTTCCATGATTTGGTAGCTAAACAGATGGGAACTGAAAGCTGGGTTAAAGGAGTTCCCCATTATTCTCACGGAAAAAGAGATATACATAGAGAGAGAGACAGACAGACTTATTACCTGCCACTTATTAGCAAAAATTCCAATTCCAAGTTACAAATCCAAATGTTAGGTTTAACACAGTTAATTGCATCACACGACATAGTAGCTGGTAAGAAAGCAGATCTAACACGAAGTCCACGAATGCTGGATAACTCCAAAATGCGTTTGTTTAATAAATGTTGTTTTCGCCAGCAACGATGACTTCTGGTCGTCTCACCTACGTTCATTTACATGTGCGAATGTTTGTAATTTGACATGTTATTGTTTAGGTATAATTCGATTAAGAATATCTATATTCTGGCATCATATTTCTTTTTGAAGACTTTACTCATCTTTTTGTGATTATATAAACAATAAATGGGAGGAATATTTTTCTATGAAGAAGTAGTTCGGTCACAGTGTTCTATTCGGACACAGTTCTATTTATAGAAACAAACTCAAGAGTATGGAAAGGGTGTTAAGAAAATTAATAATTTTTTAAACCATATTACTGTAAAAAAAACATGTTCGTTATTTGCTGACAGGATAAATAGAATAACCTGTCACTTGACGAGATATGTTAAGGTTTATCCGGTTCGGGGCGAAAATAGAATGGCTCGCCCATCGATTTCTACTCTCACCGGATAAACTTTAACATATCCGTCAGTGACAGGTTATTCTCTATGAGTGGTCACAGCATATAGTTTAGAAGAGACATGACAATTTAGTATTTGAGTAAGCACATATATCTGTTCCTGTGTTTATTGTCTACCAAACTTGAGTCTTCTAGATTTTTGTATTCTCCAGTAGGTGGTACTTTTAGTGGAGGGATTTTGGTAACCCGTACACTGTGTACATGACACATATATACTCTCATATGATGATGCAATTTAACCTTTGACGTGACCATGTCTATAAATAGATCTAGAACAAAAACAAAAGGTTCAACTTTAGCTTGCCCAGGTTAACCATTTCCATGTTCAATACGCCTGAAAAAACTACATCATACGACATTATATTATTGTAGGCGGTGGTGGTCTAGTGGTAACGCGCTTGACTATCAGTCCGGAGGTCCGGGGTTCAAATCCCGGTCCCTCCCGGAAATTTCAGAGACGCTTTTCCGTGTCTCCCACCCGCACATCCTCTCCACCCAGGGGTTAAAATGGGTACCTGTGAGGGTCACTCGCCGGTACTGCGGCTGCATGATTGCGCCATATGTTAGCAGTGCTCAATATTGTAGGCCAATGACTCAATGACCAGAGGAGTAAATGTACAGTCGGCTGAGCGGTCATTTGGACTGAAAGTAGACTATAACTAGGTACTTTTTTATATTATGTTTTAAAACAAATCACTGAAATTGGTACCTTTGACAAAAATTGTAAACTCAGATCTATGTCATATGATAAGCAAGCAAGAAATCCCTGTTCAGATGACTCCTACAGTGACGGAAAGCGTTAAACAAAATGTGCGCCAATAGAGAATATCGTCTTCGTCAGATTGCTTAACCCTTTACCCTAAGAAAGACGTATTTATGGGGTAAAGGGCTAACGATGTAGCGAAGCACACCCTGATCAAAAAGTGTCTGTCTCACCTTAACGGGTAGCACTAATGGACCGTCAAACGGATAACATAATTTTTAATCCGTTCGTCTCCGTTCGCATGAGTTCTCTGACCGTTTCTCATTTGGCGTATGAGCTACTTGTCCGGCCAGGTCCGTTCAATCCGGTGGACAGTTTTGAACATACCCAAAACACAGAACAGACACCACCGGAAAAAGGCGTCCACTGGACGTTCGGTATCTATGCGTTGGCATGCGGTTTGTTCGGAACTCGTGCGTTCCTTCTCCTGTTAGTGCGTACCCTCTCCTGGACCTGCTCGGTTCACATCCGTTGATGTCCGGTGGACCTAATTCGCAGCTGGACTACTACCTGACATGCAACGGATCAACATGAGGTGTACCGGACAACGTCATTCGAAGAGAGTCTTGTCAGTTTGTCATGCATTTTCGTTTTTACCCGGTTTTTGTCCATTACTCGTATGTTGATGTCTCGAGCAGCTGATTGGATGAATTTCACCACTGAATAATTTTCTGCCGCATATTTTTTCATCCGTTTGACGCCCGTTTACGCTATCCGGTAAGGGGTGACACAGATACTTAAAGCTCCCACAGATTTGTGTCTGCAGTTCTTGCAAAGGAGTGAAAATGCGTTCCTATGAGGTTAAAGGTTATGCATCAGACTAATAAAAAATTCTCAAACATTTCTCAAACACTCAACAAGTTTACCAACCATTGTGTTGGTTCTGACGCAGCAACGTACCCGGCCTATCATCAGGATCGATATTGTTTGCAGAAATCACTAGGGATAAACCATATGCAAGTTAAACATTAACCCAATTTATTCATAACGTATCTAAAGGGCATTGTAAACATTGCTGATCCAGAACAGGGGATTCTCTGATAGAGGATCTGTTGCGAGTTGTCTTTTAAGATCACATGTTCCTAAACGAGCCTTAGAACATTTTATTAAGCGAACCTTTGGTGCATTTTCCTGGTAGGTTTAGGAACATTTCTCACATAACCAAGCCAGTGTAGACCTAGATGTATTTTCGCCCCTTTAATGACACGTAAACACCGGTTTCTCCATGTTCGACGTCATATATGACGTATGACGTCATATATATTCTAAAGTGTTCTTACACGTGCTACTGATAAGAAAATCTTAACAGTGACCGTTGTACTATTGAACCCGTTGTTCCAACCCGGAGATAAATGACGTTATGTGAGAAATAATGATCTACACTGCTTGTTTTACAAAATGTTTTCTACTCGAAAAGTAGAACAGTATGGTAAGTAGCCGACACTTTCAGAATGTGACATAACCCTTCCTCTCATATTAACATTTTTTTTACACCTTTGCAAACAAAATAGACCCAGACCATCTGGTTCCTATAGGAGCCGTCTGGTCAGGGTCTGCTCTGTTTGCATATGAAATAATATATATATGGCTTTACAGTTTCTGTTATAGTCAAACTTTCTCATGTTCATATACCGTTATAAAAACGAGAATCTAATTATTAGTTATGGCATCATTATTTCTTATATGAATATTCACGTAGTAAAGGTTTTCTTAATGTTCCGATATAGAGGAGCCAGTGGTAATTACATGTATTCAGTAGGTCAATAGCTAACCATACTTAATTGTACAGGTTATCCCTTTACTCCATAAATACGCATTTCTACGACTTTGCAAACAGAGTAGACCCAGATCAGACGTCTCCCTTTGGGGCCGTTTGATCATGGTCTGTTCTGTTTGCATATGGTGTAATATAGATCTACAGTTTCTGCTTGAGCCAAAATGTCATGTGTTCACATGCCATGATGAAACATAATCTAGTGAATAATAATTACGTCATTGTTTCTTATATTAATATTTATGAAGTAAGGAGATATATAGTGGAACTACAGATTATTATTCATGAGTTTGCAAATAAGGCAAATTCAAGGAATAGCTAGAAATAAAAGCACAATGTCCTATCTTCAATTTGGTACCAGTTTCATAGGTTTAGGACAACAACTGGCTGTGATATGGACGATTTTGCGGGTATCGGCCATCATTAAGAAAACTTGGGGTTGACATGGAAACGGATTAAATGTTACTTAAAGTTAATGTTTTGGTTTTGGTTTTCTGAGGATTTGTCACAATGTTAAATTACATTTGAAGTTGTTTTCGGATATTTGTAGGATAAAAAAATGAAAAGGTTTACGTTATGTCTATACTCTTTTTAATGTTCTTATTAATGTTCATGAGTATGCAAATAACGTAAATTAAAACCATAATTGGAAGTAAAAGTACAATGTTTTATCTTTAATTTGGTTCCAGTTTTAGATAGAGGTGTAGGACAAAAACTCGCTGTGATATGGGCGAATTTGCAGGGATGAGTCATCATTACGAAAACTGGGGGGTTGCCATTGACCGGGTTAAATCACACATATTCTAACATAATTGAAACGTGAGTACTTCCAACTGGCTCTATGAGTATTAAGGTTTATTAAAGTATTAGAATAAATGCACAGTCCAATGTATTGATTTTTTTTAATGCGGATTAATATTAAACCCGTTTAAAACCCGTTTAGTAAACGCGTTTATATATTCACTTACAAACGCGTTTAAACTCACTTATAAGTTAATCGTCAATATATGGTTCCGCAGGACATATTGGGTGTTTAAACAACGTTAATAATGGTAATTTCTCATATTGTACTTTAAAAATCCCTTATATATACCTAAAGTTGTGCGGATTGTGTTTTGTAAAGAGTTATATCTCAGTAGATCGTTAAATTAGACGATCTGTATTTCGTTTAAAGAAACTGTGATACGTTTTGTTCCAACCGAAAGGAATCGCACGTTATGTACTTCTGCTTCGTTTGGAGTGGTAAAATGGTAATTTGTGCTGCATTTGGGTGTAGCTCTGCCTATGGGTGTAGCTCCAAATCCGACAGAGACTAAATAGGATTATTTAAATTACCAAAAGACGAGAAGTTCAAGAAAACGTCCAAGATGTGAACGTCTAGGGAATGGGATTGTTTGTTCAAATTGATTCTTCCACATTTTTTTTATATTGGGTCAGCTTACGTTGTGTCTCGATGGCTGATTTCCATGCAATTTATACTAGAGAAAATAGTGCAGCCAATGACTTGGGTTTACAATTATAAAAAAGGATATGCTACATTCTATTATAAATGTGACTTTAAAGGTTAGCATTGTAGGTCAATGGGCCTTTTCGTATTGGAAAATTATTCTATTCAAACTTTTTCTTAACAGCGTAAACCTAAATCACGCTGAAACTATCTGATCAGGATCTGCTCTGATTGCTTAGTCCGTAGACGTATTTCTTTAGATTCGATCATGGTTGTCTAGCGTCTCTGTAATCCCTGTAAATGAATATTCACGAGGTCATGAAATCTTTAATAAATATTCTTAAGAGAAAAAAGGATTAATAAACACCAGTTAGCTCTGTTGACAGCAGACACCAAATTTGCTTTAAAATCAATTTCCCAATCCTTCTCGTATTATATAAACGGCTTCACCCACGTTTGCAAATAGAGTAGATCCAGATCGGACAGTTCCTGTAAGAGTTGTCTGATCAGGTTCTGCTCTGTTCCTTATGAAATTTTGTTGATCTATTCCTATAGTTTCTGTCAGAGCCAAAGATCCCTTTGAAAAATTAGCATTGTGAAAAAAGGCGTTAGATCTCCATGAATATTCGTGTAAGAAATAATGATTTCATGGAGATCGAGTTTTTGTTAAGATACATAAGTACAGGGAAGTTTGGCTATGACAGTTAAATTGTACAACCAGACCTACCGGTATATTATTTCATAAGCAAACCGATAAGACCCGATCAGTGATCAGGGAGCTACAACAGAAGCTGTCTGATCTGGATCTACTCTGTAAATTTATTTCGTTACGTTTGATCTGGATCTACTGTGTTTGCATTGACATAAACAGGCACGTGGAGTGAAGGGTTTATAGTCATGAAGAGATTTACTCACACATTTCATCGATTACAATACCTAAAGAGATTGGCAAAGAACACATCTTGCATTTTTCTTTCGGTGATCGACATTTTTGATCAGTGATTAAAATTTTACTCCTTTTATTTTGATAAGATCTAGATCTTTTACTCCTCCTTTTAATTTGGGGGTAAGATCTAGATAAGATATGTTTATAACATGTATTTATACAGTCTCATGGCGTTCATTCATGTGGTGTAAAATGTCCTTCCGGCTACTGTACAGTAGGGTCCGTAGCAAATCTGGTAAAATAATTGTTGAATAGATCTAGATCAAATCAAGCTAAACTATCTAGAATTCACTTTATCTAAATTTAAAAAGATCTAAATCGTTGGGATTCAATTGTGCTAAGGTATATAGATCTAATTAGTCAAAATATAGTTTTCTTCTATTTTTTCGGGAATCTAACAAATCATAACTTTAGATAATCGGCACATAGTTTGGTATGTCTATCTAGTTTAAGTAGAAGTATTCGTGTTACGTAATAATTGATAAGAGAGGATGTGATTGATGGCAATTGTGTGATCACTGTCAACTTTGGAGATTGGCGACCCTTGTCCCCTGCTGAGAACATTGGAGATTTACTGACCATCTGGCACCTTTGATAGTTACTCCTTTCCTAGGTCTAGTTAGTGAATTAGCAATAATTAGACTGGGTAAATAATATCATAATAAAGTATCCAACTAACACAATTTATTTTCATGTTTTCCAAACAAATGGTTGTATTGTTTAAAAATGTTGAATGCGGGAAAAAGCACTGGCATTTAAAACCACTGTAGACTCAGTCTACTCTGTTTGCAAAAGTGTGAAAAGGCCTTACAGCTGAGGGTAATACATTGCAAACACGTTATGCCATGAACTTTATGTACAGTAGTTTTTTCTTGTTTTAATCCTTATCATATCACTTTCATAATTGAAACACGCTTTTCGAAAGGGGAGAACAAATTGCTAGGATGTAAGCAATGTTTTATTTGAAAAGACAAAACTGGTTTGTTCTGGGTGACTAAGTTACTCATATATGGTTTAAAGTAAAGTCTATGACTACTAATATTGAGATGTCAGTCGTTTGCATTCTATTACTTTAAAAAGAAAGACAAAAATTAAACTGAAAGTAGTTTTGACCATATAAATACAAATGTAAATCGTTGGTTAACTTACTAATTCCAGATTATAGGTTGATGCAACCGATTTCAGGATGAATTTCTGGATAAACTGATCTAGTCCGGTGTTTGTTTGATAAATGACACGTATTAGAACTGGCTTGTTCATGCAAATTAGTAAACACTGGGTAGGGTATTGTTTGGAATAAGTCGTCGGGCCCTTGGGCAGAGCTTCAAATCGTCTGCTATTGTTTGATTGGGTGTTAATTGGAGAGATTATTGACACGACAGGGACTGCATTATATTTATCTAATCATAGACATGTTATATCAATTTCGGCTTTTATTTTGGAGGACATGTTAAGGCTGCTGAGCAATATATGACAGATCCTTCCCCCCCATACTTTTCGTGGTTTGTTTTACTTCATTCGTATAATCGATCGGTCTCGATAATAACAAAGGTATGCCGAATGGAACGCACTTATATACGCAACATCCGCTTACAAACGCGTTTGTATGTACAAACGCGTATATCGTTTATCGTTTAGTTTGCGTATCGTTTGCGCATGCGTAAGCATAAACGGGAAAGAATAACAGTTTCTCCACTGTATGCACCTAATAATTTTCATGAAAATCACACGCACCTCAAGAAAGTTTCCGCCAAATATTTACAGAATGTATATGTATTAAAATCTAAAGAAACCAAATAATATGGTAGGACTTTCTTTTACTTTCAAGTATTTATTTATTAAATTTAAGTATGATATTGTATAAAACGCGAAAGATGGAGCACATTGGGACCATAATTGGGGATATCTTAATTTTACGTAATTAGAATTCGACCTCGCTTAGTGCCCAGTATGGCATTTTAAACCATTTTGTTTTTCACAGTGATGTTCCAGATTTGCTGCAAATAAATGTGTAATAGTAAGCTTAATATATGAACGAGATATAGAGGATCTGTTGCGAGTTGTCTTTTAAGATCACATGTTCCTAAACGAGCCTTAGAAAATGTCATTAAGCGAGCCTTGGCGAGCTTAATAACATTTTCTTGGTGAGTTTAGGAACATGTGATCTTAAAAGACAACGAGCATCAGATTATTTTTCTCACATAACAAATAATTGTATTTTCGCCGTTTAAATCACATGTAAAGATCGGTTTCTATGGGTTGACGTCATATCTTATGTATGACGTCATACATACGTTCTAAAGTGATCTTACACGTGTTACAGATAAGGGAATCTTAACCCGTTGTTCTAACTCGGAGATAAGGGAAGGTATGTGAGAATTTACAATAATAATGATTCAATATTTAATTACAATAATTAATAAAAACGTGATTATTATCTATCAAAACTACAATTTAAAATACTTCGGTTTTTGATTCATTTCTTAAATGGTATTGAAAAACTTTGGACAAATTCCTTTGAGTATATTTCATTGTTTGATAAGGTGTCAATTGTATTATATAACTGTAGTAGCCTGTAGTTTTCCCAACAATAATGTGCTGAACTAACCCTTAGAATGAGTGCATGATTATATTAAGATCAACTATCAGTGTATATTTTCATGTAAAACCTTTCATATGTCTTCATTTATGTTTACACTGTTTTAATAGCAGACAAACACCTTTATTCAAAGGGTAAGTGCAGCACATAAATAGCACGATCACTCATATTTTAAGCATTTTTATTTCACAATAAATTTAAATATAACCAGAATTGTCGATCTTTTTAATAGCACACTTTGATGTTTACATCAATGCTTTTCTTGTGATTTTACTCTCAGTCCGATTGACCGCTCAGCCGGCTGAACATTTGGTCATCAGCCATTCACCTACAATATTCAGCACTGCTAACATATGGCGCGATTACACACCCGCAGTACCGGCTGGTGACCTTCACAGGTACCGATTTCAACCCCTGGGTGGAGAGGAGACAACCTCGTGCGGGTTGGATATACTGAAAGGCGTCTGGTCCAGCCGGGTTTCGATCTCTCGACCCCTGTGCTATAAGCTCAACGCCCACCCACTAGGCCAAGCCACCAACACGCAACTTGTCATGGAAATGATTGCTGTTTGAACATATGACAACGTCACGTAACGTTTGCTGATGTGGTGCCAGTTAGGTCAGACGCTGCTAACACTTTCCCTTTTTAATATCCATGCAAACATAACGACATCATGAACATTAAAATAAATATTAGCTACTTTTATTATCTTTTTCCCTTTATAAAAACTGTAGAATCAGATTTCTATCATGTCTAAGACAAATATAGCAGAACCTATACACCTTCTGATCTGGACCTACTCTGTATGCAAGTGCGTGAAAATGCGTTTATGTGAGGCAAAGGGTGAAAACATTTAGGTTCGAGTCTAATATTCAGTATCCAATTAGCATACAAGATACAAGTGACATAAGGGTGATTTTATTAAGGTGGCCTTTACCTGATAAAAAGGCATAAATGCGCATTTGCGAACAGAGTATACCCTGATAAAACAGCCTCTGATCAAGGACTGTTTCATTTCTGTTTGAAACTAGAGCTTGCTTTTAAGAAAAAACATGTCTCCCACCTGCTCCTGTCTCAAAAAATGATTGGATGCATGTTTATGAAGTTTGTTGGAGACTAGATGAGAACTTTTTTTTATTTAGAGAGCAGACAAAGCAAAACAAAAAAAGCTCCGTTTTCAATAATTCAAGAGCCGTAACTCTGAAGTGCCTGTTCCAAAATTGCTAGTTATTCAACTTGGCCTAGAAATTATAACCATAAATATTTGCATAAGGGTTGGTGATGATTAGATAACTTTATTACTTAGATAGTGGACAAGGCTAAAAAGGCTAATTTTGTTTTATTCAAGGGGTATAACTCTAAAGTGCCTAGTTCAATATTGCTGGTTATTGAACCTGGTCCATATATTAAAGCCATAAACATGTTTATAAGGTTTGGTAAATATTGGATGAGACGTTTATGATTTAGAGAACGGAAAATGCTTCAAGGGCCAAATTTGGATCAATCAAGGGCCATAACTCTGAGGTTCCTATAACAATCTGGATATTGAACTTGGCCTAGATATTATAGTCATAAACAGTTTTACAAGGTTTGGTAGAGTTTCGATGAGGCATTTTTGACTTAGAGAGCGGACAAGGCTAAAATGGCCTAATTTGGATAAATCAAGGCCATAACTCTAACGTTCCTGATACAATCTTGCTGAATATTGAACTTGCCCTATATATTATAGCCATAAACATTTTATAAGGTTTGGTGAATATTGGATGAGACTTTTTTACCTAGAGAGCGGACAAGGTTAAAAAGACCAAATTTGGGATAAATCAAGAACCACAACTCTTAAGTTCCAGAAACAATATTGCTGGATATTGAGCTTGGCCTAGATATTATAGCCATAAACATTTTTATAAGGTTTGGTGAAAATTGGACGAGACGCTTTTAACTTAGCGGACAATGCTAAAAAGGCCAAATTTGGATAAAGCAAGGGCCATAACGCTGAAGTTCCTGAAACAATATTGATGGGTATCGAAATTGGCCTAGATGTTATAACTATAAACATTTTTAGAAGGTTTGGTGAAGATTGGATGAGAAATTTTAAAATCAGCGAGCGGAATCAGATTTTCTCGCTTCTCAGGCTAGATAGACAAGATGAGTTACTAAATATAGCCATACTAGAAATCCTTATCTGGAACACCCCTTGTCTGGTGTATTTATACGCGCGATTATGTAAAATCAATACAAGGGAAGGAGCTCTAACAGATTTATACCAGCATTTCTATAGTCAACGAGTTCATAAATTAAAATTGATATAAGTAACTATCCTGGGTATGGAATTCTATTTATCATATACACATTTTTATAAAAGGCTAGTTTAATTAACCGAACACGTTGTTTTGTAGTCCCTCAGTCATTTATATTTAACGTCAAAACGCAACGTGTATACCGGTAACAAATGTCTCCTGTAGTTTGTTGCTATTAGATACGGAAGTCGTATTACGCAATGGAAAGTAGTACCTCACTAAATCCATTAATTTATTTGTTTTTACGGTGTATTTAAGCGAGAAAAAATAATCAAGCATGGGTTTTGTTAAAAGTCTTTAACAAAACCAATGCTTGATTCTATTATTGTGACAGGCAGACAGACAGACAGATTGACGGACAGACAGACAGTAAATCAATATGTCTCCCATACCACTACGTGGTGGGAGACATAATAATAGCGATATGTTCGTAAGGTTTCAGTCATGACCAGAAACATTCCTGTCATTCATATTCCATCATAAATATTCGTGTTATCAACGTTTAATAAAATCATTATCTCCTGCACGAATCTCCATTCACCAACATCTGCTGCAGTAAAACACAGAACAAACTGATAATTAACTAACATCTGCTGCAGTAAATGATCATAAGATTCCCCATTTTAAACAGAAAAAGGATAAAAGAAGACGTGACTGTGCGATGAATTACAAACATATCAAAATGAAACTAAAAACGGCGCTGGTCTTGGTAACCGTTTTGTGCACATTGAGTAAGTAAAACTATTCATTTTTAGCTGACTGTTAATATTCAGGTAAGAAATTACGAAGTGACGACATGAATATAAAACCTTGACTCGATGAAATGATACATACGGACATAGATACTGGAAATATTTAATCATGGCAGAAACTATCTATTTTATATTACACTCAAACTGAGCAGAGCCTTGTTATTTTAGGAGTCGACTGGCCTCGTTCTAGTGTATGTTTTATTTCCTAAATCATGATTTTGATTATACACACAATCTTAATCACGGTTGCTATGGTATTAAAACAGTTTGATATGATATGTTGTATTAAACATGGCCGCTGAAACGTTCATCTCACAAAAGAAAATACTCATTGGGTGTGCCTAGATCTAATAAAATAAAAATATGTTAAGAACATATTTTACTTCGAGAACAAATAGAAAACACCTCCAAAAACCATTTCTAGAATGGTGTGCCTCCTCTGCTGTTAGTGTAAATTCCGCCATTTTGATTATAATTAGATTTTAATCGAGATCAGAGCTTGATTAGTCTGATTAGAGAACATGTTCGTGATTCGATAAAAAGGACGACCGAATCACAATCTTGATCTGTAATCCTGATTCAGATTTGCGATAATAAAACACACCGCTCTGTCTGCAAAGGAATAGAAAGGCACTTTCATGAAGTAAAGAGCTAATAAGACGAATGTTTAACGGAATTTGAACACAGAAACTGTTAGCCACGACACAATCAAACTATATGATAACAGGCAAACAGAGCAGACCTTGATCAGACAACTCCCACTTAACCATCTAATCTGATGTATACTCTGTCCGCCTAAAGCGTAAAGGAACGTATTGATGGAGTGAGCGGTTAACGCTAAACGTTGCATATAAATGTGTTAACATTTGCAAACAAGGAGAAATGTATGTTTTGATGTCATATTTGTCCTTTCAGGGAAGAAAGTGATAAAATCAACATTTTAGCAATGTGTGTATAGAACTGGACTACGTAGGCAAGATATGAAATAAATATGATTTAAAAGGTGTCTCAAATGAATGATTGGCACAAGTAGATTCATAACTAATACTAAAGGAACATTTAATGTATTTGAACATGCTCTTGAACTGATCAACAGACTCAATAAAACCGAGTCTGCAATTTTCTCTTTTCGCAATGCTACTTTTGCTTTCGAAGGATCTCCCACTTTCAGACTATATTTACTTCACAACAGTGATTGTGTGACGGCTGTAAAAAGTTATGCCGTACTTCATTCTTAGTGTTGTTATATTTTCTGGTCCTTCGGGATCATTACTTTATATGTAATTAGTTTAGAAAATTGAATACTGCTTAAGCCGGTGCTAGGGGGCATGAGTAGTGTTGCCTCTTTTAAGTACTACTTATGAACAGACTCAATAAAATCGAGTCTGCATTTTTTTCCTTTCGCATTGCTACCTTTGCTTTCGAAGGATCTACTTTCAGACTATATTCATTTTTAACGATTTTTGAGATATCAAACGAGATTCCACGCCTTCAATCTAAATGCAAACATATCACAGTTCAGTGAAGTTTGGTTAACAGTATTGAGGCATGTCTTTCTTCTTTTTACCCACGAGCTTAGGAAACGATAGGTTTTGTACAAAAGTATATATAGGCAAATAGTGACTCCCCGATCTGCATACACATATTACGGGGAAAATAAAATTATTGAACACTAAAACATAAAACATTTGCAAACATTTCGAATCCAGTGGAAACGCCGAGTATGTTGCCAACGCACTTATAGTATTTCCCAATCATTTACTCCATGAACATTCATCTAAGAAATCATGAATATTGATTAGGTTATTTTTTTCTAATAGCACATGCACCCAGTAAATCACAGCAGTGGCAGAAACTGTATAATTATATCTGTATTATGGAATGAGCAAGCAAAGCAATCCTATAGGAACCGTCTGATATGGGTCTACTCTGTTCGAAAATGCATAGAAATGCGTATTTAAGAAAAGACTTTCGAGGGATCACCCATTTTCAGAATTATATTGGATCATGAACGATACACGACCCTTCTTATTCAACTTCGAAGCATTTCTGTGAGTGATGGTATGATTTTAATCTGGCTATAAGTATTTATCAAAGAATAAAACATCCTTACACATTAACATGATTCGTAAGAATATGTTCAAGGTGATTTGTTTTATTTTTTATGACGCCGTACGCTACGTGTGTTTGGGAGGCTGAGTTTGCATTTGAAAATAGTGCAAGATATCGACCGATTAAAACTATGTATTTCGATCGTCATTAACTCTTTCGGCGCCAAATTGTTAATTGTAGTCTGCAACCCATCTTTGCTAAATCATTCGGTAAAAAAAGGAAATGAGATAAATGAATACAGAATTCACTGATCTAGTACTAGAGATAGAGACAAAAAGTGTAGTCCCTGATCAGACACCGTATTGAAAAGGCGGCGTCTGATCTTGGACTGTACTATTTGTCGTGGTGCATTTTTGCGCCATTGGCGATGAAAGGATTAAAGTGGAACTCAATCTAGAAATATTAACAAATGGGTAAATACAAACACTAAGTTGGAAACATTGCAGGGAATATTATAAGTACAAAAATGAGTGATGCAGGAAACACCACATACAGAACAGCTACCCGGACAGCAGGAAACATCAATGTACATAACTATAAAAACATCAAGAGACGTACAAAGACAAAACAAACATACAATAGGGGGAATATGGAAGTACCGCATTGGAACGGTCAGTGACAGAGTCACTGAGGGTAGTTAAACGGGTTTTTGGGTGCCCAACCTCACACTTGTTCCATCCCCACCCTAAAAGACAAACAGTTTAAATAAACATATCACCTCCTCTCCGACTAATCGACAACAACCACGATAGCAAATAGAGTGGTAAAGTGTATGTATAACTAAAACATTTAAGTGAACAAACTGTATCCACCTATTGCTAGTGTACTCAATGATTGAGCTGCAAACAGAGTAACTGTAATAAAGGGTACGACAAAAACGAAATAGTACAGATATCCGACGTTCTCCTTCCGTTTCTGGATTTAAGAGGTCGCCTTCATAGATTACTAAACCTTTCTTGTCGGCGTACATGCAAAGAGACCAGCGTGATTGCCAACTGTAAAAGGGTTGACAACCAAACATGCAGTATGTTGTAGTACCATAGGATCACATCCCTTTTTAATGAATGTTTTAACATATTTGATGAACAAAGTGAGAGAATGGGTATGTTTTTCGAAGTTTGTAAATCACATCACCATAAAATGCAGGGTGTGGAACACCGTGTCGCAGAAGCGCCTTGAGATTAAATTGCAAGGGGCCAATAAGTGAGATATATTGATAGTAAAATGTAGAGAAAGTTTTTCTTAGTTTATGGTATCTATATCCTTGCTTAAGCAGATTTTCAGTTAAAATGAGATTTCGACTGTTAAAATCGTCAGTGGATGGACAAGCTCTAGCAAAACGAATAAGTTGAGATATATAAACCCCGTAAGATGGGACACGGGGAACATCTCCGTCAAGATGAGGGAACTTTACAATATCTCTTCAGTCATATATTTTAGAAGAAATCATTTCTTTATCAATTTTAAGGTCTAGATCAAGAAACGCTGCATAATTGTCGGACGGGTTAGCTTTATTCAAAGTGAGTTCTTTAGGATAAATTGTAGGAATAAGAGCATCAAGGAAAGGGTTATCTAAGTTAAAAATATCATCCAAATATTGAGAAGTTTCATTGAAGGCTTTTATAACATCTTCTTGTGAGTGTGGATTCAAACATAACATGAAATCTCTCTCACAGTAGTACAAAAATAAATCTGCGACAAAAGGGGCACAATTCGTACCGATAGGAATACCAATTACCTGACGGTATATAGCATTCCCATAACGTACAAATATGTTAACTAAAAGAAACGTTCGTGATTCGCAAACTTCCGGGCAAGTTCAATTGGTGTAATATTTCATTTGCTCGTCAGTAAAGAAAGCCTTTGCAGCATTACATGCTAGGAATGATGTTTTTTCCCGGGCAAATACTTTCTGGATTAAGGTGGTAAAAGTACAAAAATGAGTCATGCAGGAAACACCACATACAGAACAAACAGTCGCCCGAACAGCAACACAAGGAAACAGCAAATGTACATAACATCAAGAGACGCACAAAGACAAACAAACATACAATAGGGGGAAGATGGAAGTACCGACTTAGAACGGTCAGTGACAAAAGTCCCTGGGGTTAAACCGGTTATGGGCGCACAACCTCACACTTATTCCATCCCCCCCTAAAAGACAAACAGTGTAAATAAACGTATCCCCTCTCCGACTAAACTACAACAACCGCGATGGCAAATACAGTGGTAAAGTGCAGTAAGTTTATCTTTGATTAAAATATGAGGAAGAGGTGTACAAAGTAGAAACTTCGTACATGCTTACAGTGCATGCAAGATACCTTTTGTTCTTAGGTTTGTTGAAGACTTCTGAAGAGTTCTTAATAGACCAGACGAGATTTATTCCAGCATTTGCATAGGACTTAACACAGTAGAATTTTATTTGTTCTTTTACCTTCGTTAAACAAGAAGTTAAAAGTGTAGACAATTTAGTAGTTGTACACGAGCTAGAATTTGCATTGAAACGCGCTTTATATGTTTTTAATGTAGTTTTGGTAACCAATACATTGTAGGAAGTTTATGTTGTGTAATTTTAATATCGGTTCCAAGTTGTTCACATTTTATAACATGGTCTGAAACGATGGTCTTTTTGTCAGTAGTAACTGAAATGTATGACTTGTGTGGCGGCCGTAAAAAGTCGCCCCGTACTTCATTCTCACTGTTATATTTTCTTGTCCTTCAAGATCATTAGTTTTCATGTTATTAGTTTTGAAAATTGAATACTGCTTAAGCCGGTACTAGGGGGCGTGAGTAGTTTTGCACTTTTAATTACTACTCATGAACAGACTCAATGAAATCGAGTCTGCAATTTTCTCTTTTTGCATTTCTACTTTTGCTTTCGAAGGATCACCCATTTTCAGAATTTTTATTAATAATTTCTTACTCAAAGACATCGATATAATGTAATCGCCAAATAATAATCTTATTATTCGATGCCTTATCAGCAGGAACAAAAACGTATATTAAATGGAAATCCTGTAAACTCTTTTTAAGATGTCTAACAGAAGTTCTAGGTTTAGGTGGAAGAAGGTGTTTATTAGAGCTATAAAAATGAAATGCGTTTGTCAATTATATAAAACAAATAGTTTTTTTTCCAATTAGAAAGAGCATTAGACTCAACATGTTCTCTTCGACACCATTTAATACTAAACGTTTGTAAAGCCTCAGCAATCTGAACTCGACAAGAAATATATCAAGGATGGTATTCTATATTTTTGGGACCTTTATTCAAAAGAGATCGTAGATGTTTATCTTTAATTATCTCAAAATTACCAGTAATCACATGACCAGCCGGAAAATAGCAAAAGTATGAGGTGGCACAATTTCAATTATCAGGAATATTATCATTAACATTAAGGTCGGCCACAATTTTATTATAGTTGAAAATTGTATTTCTGATGGGTTTGTTTTATTTGTAGCAGATGATAGGTGGTTCTGTATTTTTTAAGTATTTAGTATTTAAAGTTTTGTCTCTATGACTGACTTATTCTTGTATGAAACCATTATTCTAGAATCGTCTGCATAAAGTAAAATTTTGTTTCCGACAACACCAGACATATCATTTACATATTTCAAAAATAAAAGTGGTCCTGAAATTTACGCTTGTGGGATACCGCAAAAATATTACGAGGCTTTGAAAAAGTACAAGAGACATCAATAAGTTGTTCTCCAAGACCATTGCATTTACGATTCATCGGAGGGAATGAATAATCAACAGTATCAAATGTTTTTCGATCAGGGTTACATTTATCCATTTCAAACTTAATAAATCAGTCAGATGCATAAGCCAAGTTTCATTTTTATTTTTCTGAAACCAGACAGAAACTTCCTATAAGGCAAGTTAGAGTCTACTTGATCACAAACAAAACGTTCAAAGATCTTGGGAGAACATGCAAAGTATAGAGACCGGACAGAAATTCCCTACACCAGTTTTATCATTTTTTTGGAAAGGGGATGATTCGGGCAGATTTCAAATCATTAGGAAACATTCCTTGTATTAACGACAAGTGTGGTACTTTGTGTGGCATTTTATCATTGCATATTAAAGCTTTTTAACAGTGACGTGGTAAATACTGCAATAATATAGCCAAGGCACCAACATGTAAACTGATTACATAGCGTATGCATTATTATATAGTCTAGGCATCAACATGTAAACTGATTATTTAATAGTGTTTGCATTATTGATTTAGTCTAGGCATCAACATGTCAACTGATTATTTAATAGTGTTTGCATTATTGATTTAGTCTAGGCATCAACATGTAAACTGATTGTTTAATAGTGTTTGCATTATTAAAGTAGTCTACGCACCAACACGTAAACTGGTTAAATAGTGTTTGCTTTATTGATATAGTCTAAACATCAACATGTAAACTGATTTAATAGTGTTTGCATTATTTATATAGCATAGGTACCAAACCATGTAAACTGACTAAATAGTCTGGGCACCAATAAGTAAACTAACCAAATGGTGTTTACATTAATGATATAGTCAATTCGCGAACATGTAAACTGACCAAATATCCTTGCATTCATAATACAGTGTAGGCATCAACATGTACTGGCCAATATAAATAGTGTTTGCATTATTAATAAAGTATAGGTGCCAACATGTACACTGGCCAACTGTGGCCGTTTTTCGGAACACTCTTTAAAAATATAATTAATTATTCCATGTCAAAGTGGAGGTCAAATAACAATTTTGCAGTACAAGGTTAATACACTGAAAATAAATTTATTTTCAAGGTTAATGTGTTACTTTTAGAAATAAGCCGTTTCAATAATTGCCAATGTTGAAATACCTGTGGCACTATTTGTAAACATTCTCACATATGTAATGATGCACTTCATGGTGGCATATTGGTATATGGCTATTACCCACACACACAAATACAATGTGCTCAACTGATTAGTACCAAGTGTCCCTTGAACAGTGGAGACCCAATGCAGAAGGTTCCTGGAGGAGCCCTCTGATCACGGCATGAGCTGTTTGCTTAACCCATCAATGTTAATGATTTTGATCTTAATATTTTAAATAACCTAACCTTGATGGAGATGTTCCCCGTGCACCATCTTACGGGGTTTATATATCTCAACTTATTCGTTTCACTACAGCTTGTTCTTCTGTTGACGATTTTAACAATCGAAATCTCATTTTAACTGAAAAACTGCTTAAGCAAGGTTATAGATATAATAAACTAAGAAAAACATTATCTAAATTTTATCATCGAAATCTCTCTTATTTGCAAGTACAAATGTAATCTTATGGTGGCACTTCTGCTACACGGTGTTTCACATCCTGAATTTTATGGTGATGTGATATAGAAACTTCGTAAAATTATTGGACATACCCAATTTCTGACTGTGTTCACTTAATACATTAAAACATCATTAAAAAGGGATATGATCATATTGTACTACAACATACTGCATGTCTGGTTGTCAACCCTTTTACAGTTGGCAATCACGCTGGCCTCTTTGAATGTACGCCGACAAGAAAGATTTAGTACTCTATGAGGGCGACCTCTTAAATCCGGAAACGGAAAGAGGACGTCGGATAATTGTACCATCTCGTTTTTGTCGTGCCCTTTATTACTTTTCTACAGTTACTCTGTTTGCA
The DNA here is from genome assembly GCA_963576725.1 of Azorinus chamasolen. Lineage (NCBI taxonomy): Eukaryota > Metazoa > Mollusca > Bivalvia > Cardiida > Solecurtidae > Azorinus > Azorinus chamasolen. The sequence continues at coordinate 39,508,852 of OY755241.1, read as the reverse complement.
GCTCAATCATTGAGTACACTAGCGATAGGTGGATACAGTTACTTCACTTAAATATGTTTTCGTTTTACATGCACTTTACCACTGCATTTGCCATCGCGGTTGTTGTAGGTTAGTCGGGGAGGGGATACATTTATTTACACTGTTTGTCTTTTAGGGTGGGGATGGAATAAGTGTGAGGTTGGGCGCCCAAAATCCGGTTTAACCCCTAGTGAATTTTGTCACTGACCGTTCCAAGGCGGTACAGTACTTTCCATCTTCCCCCTATTGTATGTTTGTTTTGCCTTTGTGCGTCTCTTTGTGTCTTTTATATACATGTTCATGTTACTGTTTATTGTGGTGCTGTTTGGGCGGGTGTGTGTTTTGTATGCGGTGTTTCCTGAACATGTACTTTTATTCCAAAACATATTTTCGTATACTGTACCTTCTCCACATTGAATATGGATGAGTTCCAAAGGAAGATCTAGACGGGTTTTCCGTAAATTATATTGGAATACATATATTTATTGTTAAATAAAATACAGTATGTACACATATCTCATTTCAGGTGTTTTTCTCCAATATTTGATTCTTCGGAATGATGTTGGAAATATCCATACGATAAAGCAGAACGTTACAAATATTTTGCCAAGAACCGAAAGCCCCATCTTAATTTTGCTCCTTGCGTATATGCGGTCTGGCTCGAGTCTTACGGGAGATATACTACAGCAGAGTCCGGGAGCCTTTTATATTTTTGAGCCACTAAGAGTATTCGACATAAATGTCAGACGTAACTTATCGGACTATAATGATGGTACGTTAAGGTAAGTTACATGAACTATGAACATATCCATATAAGCACACAGGCAGATAGTTGGCAGCGAACTGATCAACCAAATTCCTTGGTTCCCAGCAACACTGTAAATATATATTGTTGGAACTCCACCGGTGATGTTTAACTTTCCACAATCATCAGTAGTGCAGTTATATGCAGATGATGCGTCCATTTTATACATTATAGGTCCAGATTAAAACATTTTCAAGAATAACTTCTTTATTTCTTCTACAAACCCTATGTTGTGACCACTCATTAGAATCGCCTCGAAGATACAGTTCTAAATAGTGGTAACAACATATGGTTTAGTTGAAAAAAGACGATTTTAGTATTTGGCCTGTCTGTATCACACTGCACCCTCTGGCTCAAAACGCGTGTTCTCGAGGGCCCTCGTTTGTCGCAAGCCTCATCTAATACTGATGTGACCCATGCATTCTTGTTATGTCCCATTTACCAAGAATATTGTAAGCAGTGCCAGTCTTTCCATCGTTGAATGCCGATATCCATCTTTTCTGCACCAAGAATGGCCGGGCAAATTGTCCACCCAAGTCTGCTTGAAACGATTTAATATCATAGCGTGTATGAGCTTTCCTGCGTCATACTTGGTCCTCATGTTGTCAGGATGTTTTAAGTTTTTTAAGGCGCTGTTTGTCCTCATCAACAAGTCGTTGTCGCTCCGTGTCAGTTCTGAGGAAGCTTCTTGTTCTTGCGAATTTAACCCCTGATCGGAAGCGGTTTTTTTGCCGGGGTGTAGTCAATCTGGCTGTTATGCTGACCGTCTGGACTATGACATGTCCATATTCATGATGTGTGGTGCCGGGATATTGGTCAGTACCAGACCGTTGTATGTGGTGAACTCATTGAGCTTGAGACCCCTCTCATTGCACGTCCCATGGCAGTATGATCCATATGCTCTTCTCCAGTTGTTCTGTTAATATTTTCCAACGTTTTCATTCCAGTCACCTAGTACTATGAGTATTTCCTTGTATTTGGTCAATGAGTCCACTTCTTTATCACTGTGTCCAGTTGTTAGAGCGTACACTTGTATTATTGTGATGCTGAAGGGAGATGCTCTCAGACGGATTGAGATAAGTCCACTAGAAACTTTCTTCTGTTATGTCACGATCCAGTAAGTTGTGCTTAGAACAAATAAAAACCCATCAGAGCCCATCCATCTCTGATCTTGTTAACCACGTCCGAGATCCATGTATAATTATGGTTCACATTGTCCTGAGAACCTCATCCGCCCTGGCCAGTGGAATTCCCTATAAATCCTTAGGATATGGAGGATACATTTGCCAAATAAACATGAGCAACATATATATACTTTTTTCCTTTGTTTACTTGGGGAGAGAGTGAGAGTGGGGGATAGATACAGAGCGATAGTGACACAGAGAGAGAGAGTTATGAACACTTAGTTTCACTTTCCCTTTAACCGGGAATTAAAGGGAAAATTACTCGAGAAGGCAGTGTCATCTTTCAGATTTGTTGAGGAACACTATTATGGTTAAAAGAACAGTGGGCCAAATATTAAAAACTACATTGATCAATAACTGCATTAATACGCCTTTATTTGCCTTTGCAAACAGTAGACCCAGATTAGACGTCTGTTATAGAAGCCACCTGGTCAGGGTCAGGTCGCTTTGCTTATATGATTCTACAATTTCTACTCTGGCCAACACTTCCCGCCTCCATGTGCCATTAACAAATTCTAATTAGTATTGATGATGTCATTATTTCTTATAATAAATATTCATGGAGTAAAGAAATGATACAACAAACCGATCTGAGGCAATTAGTGTGTTTTTTTAACAACAGGTGAGGACTCATTAACCGGATGAAGTATGACGTATGGCATACAAATAAGATCAAAAAATCTGAAAGGAGGTGATCCCCGAGAGCAAAAATTGCAACACAAAAAGAGAAAATTGCAAACACCAACAGACACACAAGAACCAGAGACAAACACTCCACACATGAACAAAATCACAAGCACAAAGACGCAAGGCAAACAAAAGGAAGGGTGACAAAGAGAGTACCGCCTCGGCACGGTCAGTAGCAAACAAACCACTGGGGGTTTAAACCGGTTTACGGACGTCCTAACCTCATACTTCTCTTAAAGTCACCCTAGCTTTACAAATAGTGTAAATAAAGGTATCCCCGCCGGGCTTACCCACAACATAGACGACGGTGAACACAGGACAACATGTAAAACATAGCATAATAACTGTGACAATCCGTCAAATATGTACTCAATGACTTTGCTGAAGTCAGAGCACTTGCAAGCAAGCCGTTAAGAGCACGACAGGGAAAAAGTAATACATGAGTCTGGTAAGCTCTGAGTCTGTTCATGAACAGTAATTGAAAATGCAACACTGCTCACGCCCCCTAGCACCGGCTTAAGCGGTATTCAATTTTCAGAACAAGAAGTACTGAAATTCATTATCTCGAAGGATCAGAAGGTATAACAACACTGAGAATGAAGTACGGGCGACGTCTTACGGCCGCCACACAAGCACTTAACACCTGCTGTTATAAAGATTATAAATTCTGAAAGGAGGTGATCCCCAAAGAGCAAAAATTGCAATACAAAAAGAGAAAATTGCAGACTCGGTTTTATTAAGTATGTTCATGAACAGTAATTGAAAGTGCAACACTGCTCACGCCCCCTAGCACCGGCTTAAGCGGTATTCAATTTTCAGAACAAGAAGTACTGAAATTCATGATCTCGAAGGATCAGAAGGTATAACACTGAGAATGAAGTACGGGACGACGTCTTACGGCCGCCACACAAGCACTTAACACCTGCTGTTATGAAGATTATAAATTCTAAAAGGAGGTGATCCCCCGAGAGCAAATATTGCAAAAAGAGAAAATTGCAGACTCGGTTTTAAGATCAAATTTAAACCTCCGTGGTGATTCTGCTACTGGCCGTGCCAAGATGGTACTCTCTTTGTCACCCTTAATTTTGTTTGTCTTGTGTCTTTGTTCATGTGTGGAATGTTTATCTCTAGTCCTTATGTGTTTGTTGGTGCTTTCTGTGTTCATCTCGAGTATGTGTTTAGGTGTGTAGTTTGTTTTATCTATGATGACATAAATGAGCAGAGATGTCGGTCGTAGACACTGTGTATTCCAGTATACAGTAGAACTGCCCTAAGCGGCCATAGATTTAATGAACAGAGGAATCTTAAAAAGCAGATAATGCATAATGTAGGGCAACAACAATGCAGAACGCTCTGGAGTTACATGTATCTACATTGCATTACTTTTGACTTCCATTAAGCTACCACGTGCATTACAAAAAGTACAATAATGAGTCATGCTGGAAATACCACATACAGAACAAACAGCCGCCCGAACAGCAACACAAGGAAACAGCAAATGTACATAACTATAAAAACATCAAGAGACGCACAAAGACAAAACGCCCAACCTCACACTTATTCCATCCCCACCCTAAAAGACAAACAGTGTAAATAAACGTATCCCCTCTCCGACTAAACTACAACAACCGCAATGGCAAATACAGTGGTAAAATCCATGTATAACGAAAACATTCAGGTGAACAAACTGTATCCACCTATTGCTAGTGTACTCAATGAATGAGCTGCAAACAGAGTAACTGTAAAAAGTAATAAAGTGTACGACAAAAACGAAATAGTACAGATATCAGACGTTCTCCTTCCGTTTCTGGATTTAAGAGGTCGCCTTCATAGAGTACTAAACCTTTATTGTCGGCGTACATGCAAAGAGGCCAGCGTGATTGCCAACTGTAAAAGGGTTGACAACCAAACATGCAGTTCGTTGTAGTTCTATAGGATCAAACCCCTTTTTAATGAATATTTTAACATATTTGATGAACAAAGTGAGAAAATTGGTATGTCCAATAATTTTACGAAGTTTGTAAATCACATTATAAAATTCAGGATGTGAAATACCGTGTCGCAGAAGTGCCTTGAGATTACATTGGTACTTGCCAATAAGTGAGAGATTACGATAGTAAAATTTAGAGAAAGTCAAAATTAGACCTCATTGTGATGGCCGCGTAGACGGGTTTAACAGTATGGTATTCCGTAGAACATACTTTTTTTAGTTTAATCATATGTTATTTGTCAACAATATACAAACATTCATGAACACAATATACAGTTTAATCATGTAAATAATACTTTATGTATGTAATATAGATGACAATACAAAAGGGTTTGACCACAAGTTTTACCATCATTAGAAATCGGCCCGTCCCTAGAAAGCATGATATCAGATTAAACCAACCGACGTATTCCTGTCGCCGACAGAAATAAAAAAGACACTAGTAAAAGAAGACATCAGTTATGCCCAACCCAACATACTCTGGTCATAGAGTTACTACGACCGTACTAGACATATTCGATCTACTGCGGTTGAAATTCGAATTCTCGAACTCGGATGACTCGAATTTTGGGATAACTCGATGTAAAAGTTCGGTCTTTCCAAACTTTACAATACAGCTATTTTCTAATATGTAACGCTGAACATATCAAGAAACACATGAGACAGCTTACTGCTGATCCGAAGTAACACTGACAGCTCCTTTCAGTAATATTTTAGACTTGTATTAAGCTGTGAACTGTTCGAAGTAATTTGTATGGTCCATTGAAGTTCGAGATATCCGACATTATGGCTTCTTTTTTAGATTTGAATCTTTCCATCACTAAAGGTACAGTTTCGTCCAAAATATACGATAAAAGGGATGGGTTTATTTCAAAAATCGTAAAGAAGTCATTGCCTTGATGGAGATGTGCCCCATTCTGCAATACATCTTATGTGGTTTATGTTTATTATGTCCGAGCCTGTTCTTTGCTAGAATATTTTAATAGTCGTAATTTAGTTATAACTCAAAAAGGTTACAGATAAAAGTAGTTTTATTTAAAATTGAATACTGCTGAAGCCAGTGCTAGGGGGCGTGAGTAGTGTTACACTTTTAATTACTACTCCTGAACAGACTCAATAAAACCGAGTCTGCAACTTTCTGTTTGCATTTCTACTTTTGCTTTCAAAGGATAACCCATTTTCATAATTTTTTCTAAATTTTATTATCGAAATTCACCTCACATTGGTAAATACAACTGCAATCTAACGACATTACTGCAACAAGGTATTTCTCACCCAGAATTCTATTGTGATGTTATCTACCAATTTAGGCAAATTCGGGGTCATATCCATTTTCATGTGGTACTTAATGTGGTTAAATAAATCTATTCAACATAGTACTGTAGTTAATATGATTCAAAATAAACTGATTTTGCACGGAAGACGTAGACTGTATCCAACCATTGATAAGTGCAATGCTAAGAGGTGTATGTGCTGCAATTATCTATCTTGTAATTCTACCATTAAATCTACAATTAATGGTAGAGTTTTTACCACAAAATTTACATCAAATATTAACTGTAAAACTTCTCATGTGATTTTCGTTTTAACATGAAATGCACCACTTTGTGGTATACTATATGTAGGACAAACTGGACGCTCACTAAAAACTAGATTTCGTGAGCATATATATCAATGCCGGAAAAATAAAATAAACATTTTTCTATACCAGCATTTTCGTAAATCGGGTCATTCATTTAAAGATATTACAGTTCAGCCAGTTGAACATCTTGTTTATGGTTATAATTCTACAAACAGCATCAAATCTAAAGCCAGATTTATGGCAGAACTCAAATGGATAAAAAACTTACAGACACCTTTCCCTTTAGGCATAAATGATAACATATATCAAACGGGAAATATTTCTAAAGACCCTAACATTGATATATTTTCTATTTACTCAATTAGAAAACGAAAATCCAGATCACATGGTTTACGTATAAACGGCAATATCAAACGCAAAGCTCGACTTAAAACGTCTGTTTCAGATTTACACAATATACGTCTACAATCTGGTAAACATACTATGCTCTCTCGTCTATGTTCTTTGTCTATTTCTTCCATACGAGACATTGACATAGAAGCAGACAAAGTGATCTTACGAACAGATCCTTTATATAATACAGCTTCTTTCATTCAGAACTACACTCTGCATGTTCTTCGACCACACGTTGATTCAGTGTCTGACCATAAAAGATATTTTTTGAAAATTCCTTTTCTTAATAAAGGTATAGATTGTATCGATCTTCAATCAATATTTCGCGATAAAAACGTAATTAATACCATCCCAGCCTATTTCATAAACTTAGAATCTCCAATTATCTGCTATAAGTACAAAATACCTATTAGGAATACTATTTTTAATTATAATAAAATTGTATCGGACCTTAATATTGTAAATAATACTTCTGTTAGTTGAAATTGTAATTCTCCTAAGTTCTGTTACGCCGAGGCTGGTCATGTTATTACAGGCAATTTTGACATTATCGAAAACAAACGTCTCCGTACTTTATTAACTAAGGGACCTAAATACAGACTACCTTCTTTGATAGATTTCGAAATCCGCCGTAGCAAAATTATAGACTCTTTGTTAGACTTCAGTGTAAAATGGTGTCGCCGAGAACATGCAGACAATAGTGCCCTTACAAAATGGATAAAACAAATTTCAAATATAATGGATACACGTATCGCGTTTTACAAATCTAACATTCACCTTCTTCCGCCTAAACCTAAGACTTCAGTTCGCTTCTTAAAAAATAGTATACAAGAATTTCTCTCTAAATACGTGTTTGTCCCAGCTGATAAAGCGTCAAACAATGTAATTATCGTTTGACGACTTTATTATGTGGATGTTTTAGAACAAGAACTAACTAAGACAAAGTCATATATTGTGGTCTCTAAATCTGAAAACGACATAATATCTGAACATGTTAATAAATGTAAACAGTTCAATGCTGATATATTAATCACACATCATAAACTTCCGACAATGTACTGGATTCCTAAACTCCATAAAACGCCATATAAATCACGCTTCATAGCAAATTCTGCCTCATGCACAACAACCGCACTATCCAAACTAATTACATCGTGTCTAACAGCGGTCAAAGAACATGTCAAGCGTTACTGCGATAAAGCTTATGAGAATTCAGAAATTAACCTTTTTTGGTCTATAAAAACCTCCAATGAGGTTTTAACTAAATTAACAAGAGGGCCAGAATGGCCCTGAATCGCTCACCAGACAATCAGAGGAGGAGATTTTCAAAGTTTTCACTATATGTTTTTATAGAAAACTAGCCGGCCCTGGGGCGGGCCAAGTTTGACTCCAGGGACATAATTTATACAACTTTTGTAGAGGACTTGAACAAGATGCTATGAGCCAAATATGAAAGCTGAGAGCCTTCCAGTTTCAGAGGAGAAGATTTTCAAAGTTTTCACTATATGTTTCTACTGAAAACTACCCACCCCTGGGGCGGAGCCAATTTTGACCCCAGGGACATAATTAGTATAACTTTTGCAGAGGACCTGAACATGATGATCTGTGCCAAATATGAAAGCTGAGCACCTTCCAGTTTCAGAGGAGAAGATTTTCAAAGATTTCACTATTTGTTTCTATTGAAAACTGCCCACCCCTGGGGCAGGGCCAATTTTAACCCCAGGGCCATAATTTATATAACTTTTGTAGAGGACCTAACCATGATGCTATGTGCCATATATGAAATCTGAGAACCTTCCATTTTCAGAGGAGAAGATTTTCAAAGATTTCACTATATGTTACTATTGAAAACTTCCCACCCCTGGGGCAGGCCAATTTTTACCCCAGGGTCATAATTTATATAACTTTTGTAGAGGACCTGAACATGATGCTCTGTGCCAAATATGCGAGCTGAGAGCCTTCCGGTTTCAGAGGAGAAGATTTTCAAAGATTTTACTATTTGTTTCCATTGAAAACAGCCCACCCCTGGGGCGGGGCCAATTTTGACCCCAGGGCCATAATTTATATAACTTTTGTAGAGGACCTGAACATGATGCCCTGTGCCAAATATGAAAGCTGTGTGCCTTCCAGTTTCAGAGGAGAAGATTTTCAAAGATGTCACTATTTGTTTCTATTGAAAACTTCCCACCCCTGGGGCGGGGCCAACTTTGACCCCAGGGACATAATTTATATAACTTTTGTAGAGGACCTGAACATGATGCTCTGTGCCAAATATGAAAGCTGAGAGCCTTCCAGTTTCAGAGAAGATTTTCAAAGATTTCACTATTTGTTTCCATTGAATACTGCCCACCCCTGGGGCGGGGCCAACTTTGACCCCAGGGACATAATTTATATAACTTTTGTAGAGGACCTGAACATGATGCTCTGTGCCAAATATGAAAGATGAGAGCCTTTCAGTTTCAGAGGAGAAGATTTTCAAAGATTTCACTATTTGTTTCCATTGAATACTGCCCACCCCTGGGGCGGGGCCAACTTTGACCCCAGGGACATACTTTATATAACTTTTGTAGAGGACCTAAACATGATGCTCTGTGCCAAATATGAAAGATGAGAGCCTTTCAGTTTCAGAGGAGAAGATTTTCAAAGATTTCACTATTTGTTTCTATTGAAAACTTCCCACCCCTGGGGCGGGGCCAATTTTGACCCCAGGGTCATAATTCATATAACTTTTGTAGAGGACCTGAACATGATGCTATGTGCCAAATATGAAAGGTGAGAACATTCTGGTTTCAGAGGAGAAGATTTTCAAAGTTTTACTATATGTTTCTATTGAAAACTTCCAACCCCTGGGGCGGGGCCAATTTTGACCCCAGGGGCATTATTTATATAACTTTTGTAGAGGACCTATAGGTGATGCTATGTACCAAAGATGAAAGCTGAGAACCCTGTAGATTCAGAGGAGAAGATTTTTAAAGGTTCAAATTGTTGACGCGGGACGACGCCGGACATCAGGCGATCACAAAAGCTCACCCTGAGCACTTTGTGCTCTGGTGAGCTAAAAATCAAGCAACACCAAGCTAACACTATAAGCATATATGATTTTTCTACACTTTATACCACATTACCACACGATCTAATAAAGATCAAACTTACTAATCTTATAAATAAAACATTTGCCAGAGAAAAAGTATCATTTATTACCTGTAATTCTAGACATGCGTTCTTTACCAATGATATTACAAATAAATATACCTCGTGGACATGTTTAGATCTTTGTGACGCAATTACGTTTCTGTTAGAAATATATTTGTTCGTTTTGGTAATTCTGTTTATCGCCAGGTCATTGGTATTTCCATGGGAACCAACTGTGCTCCTTTAATTGCAGACTTGTTTTTGTTTTGTTATGAACGGGACTTTATGCTTAACCTTAATACCGATTCACAGGCGGATGTCATCAATGCCTTTAACAATACAGCACGTTATTTAGACGACATTTTTAATATTGATAACCCATACTTTGATTCTATGATAACCTCAATTTACCCTAGAGAGTTCAAGCTTAATAAAGCAAATAGTTCTGACATATCTGCAGCCTTTTTAGATTTAAATTTATCTATAAACAATGGAACAATTTCTTCTGGAATTTATGACAAAAGGGATGACTTTAATTTTAAAATAGTTAACTATCCTCATTTGGATGGGGATGTTCCCCGTGCTACATGTTACGGTGTATACATTTCTCAGCTTATTCGTTTTGCTAGAGCTTGTTCCTCTGTTGATGATTTTAACAATCGTAACCTTATTATCACTGACAAACTACTAAAACAGGGCTACAGATATGACAAACTTCGTAAAACATTTTCAAAATTTTACCACCTTAATGTTCTACTCATAAGCAAATGGTCTATTTTCAAAAAAATGGCTAGTTTGGGTTTTTCCACATAAAATATATTCTAAACAAATTATGCTAACATCTTTTACCCCAAAACATGTCATTCAATGTCATTAAAAAGTGTGTGAAGTTTGAAGGAATTTGCTTAACAGGAAAAACAGTTATGATAAAAAAAACAGGTCTAAAATGTGAAACAAAAAAGCGTGACAGTTTTCACCAAACACCAAATTCAAGACATCCCTTTAAAAAATATTGATAACTTTGAAAGTTACAATTGTCTTTAACAAAAAGTTTAACATGTTGCCTTGAAGATGGTATATAATTTTAAGCATTATTATCATGTCAAGACGCAAAAAATAAGTGATTACATAAATGGTTATTTAGAAAAAAATCACTAAAAAAGATATTTAAAAAATGTGTATTGAGCTACAACTTCAATAACATTTAAATGATTAACATTCTTTGAACAACATTTAAATGATTAACATTCTTTGTTGTTCAGAGTTAAGAGAAATGTGTTGTAATAAACTAGGCAAAATATTTTTCTTATGTTATTAATATAACTTGTTTTGCTTCATAGAAAAAACTGACCTGAATCCGTCAGGAGTGAAACATTTGGTAAATAATTAAAACGTGTGATGCCAAAAACTTTACACATTTATATTTTATATGGTTTTCATGGAAGTCTGAGACAGTGATCACAAGTAACAATTATGAGTGAAGATGGTGTTTGTGTATCAAGTACATAGACATGTGATTGTCAGGAGAGTAACATATTTTTGCGATTTGCTTATTCTTTGTTCAGCCTTCTGAAATGTATTACAGTTATTATGTGCTGTGTTTTAAAGTTTTATAATGAAGTTTGGATAATAAATATTCCATCTGGTGCAAATAAGGTAAGTTTAATTTGACACAAACATTTACATTTTGTCTATTTTTATTTAGAATTTAGACATTTAAATAAAAATGCATGATGTTTTTTAAAAGCGATTGCCAATCATTAAAGAATATTTTTGTGACTTTTGTCACTGACCGTTCCAAGGCGGTACTTCCATCTTCCTCCTATTGTATGTTTGTTTTGTCTTTGTGCGTCTCTTGTTGTTTTTTCTGCCTATGTACATTTGCTGTTTCCTTGTGTTGCTGTTCGGGCGAGTGTTTGTTCTGTATGTGGTGTTTCCTGCATGACTCATTTTTGTACTTTTGCTATACTAAGTGATAACCATTTTAAAATTTAAATTTATATAAAAGAAACCAAGTTGTGCTTCTAACATAACTGTTTACATGTATATGTACATGTTACACTCCTGGCCAAAATTGGTAAGAAGTATTATTCATTCATCTTCTACAGAATTAATATCAACGCAAGCATGGGCATTGGGCAAGTTAGTTGTGAGCCTTCCAGCTATTAGAATATCATTGACAAATATGAAAAGAGCAAATACAGATCAGAATATTGTAACTAGGCACATCAACAGAAAGAGTTGAAAATACTGTGAAAATCTGAAAACCGAAGGTTTTGAAAAAGAAGAAAATGAGATAGAAGGAAGAAAACTAACGCTACAAGGAACAGATATGACAGGACAGACTGTCAGATGATCCTTACCTTGACAAGAAAATGAAAGAAAAGCAAACAAGAGGACCATGATGGCCCTGGTATCGCTCACCAGACAATCAGGAGAAGACTTTCAAAGTTTTCACTGTTTCTGTAGAAAACTTGCCACCCCTTGGGCGGGCCTCATTTGAACCCAGGAGCATTATTCATATAACTTTTGTAGAGGACTTCAAGATGATGCCATGTACCAAATATGAACCCAACTCCTGGGGTTTGGCCAGTTTTGACCCTAGGGGCACAATTCTATTACTTTTGTAGAAGACCTCAAGTTGATGGGGTTTTTTTTTGGGGGGGGTTGTTGTTGTTTTTTCAGGCCCTGCAGCGAGGGACCCCATTTATTTTCCCCGTCCATTTGACGTGCGGGTCGGAGAACCATCCCTCTCCACATCTTACAAGCCCGCATACAAAACATAAATTTACAAGCAATACAAAGAATGAATATCGTACATATAACTGATATAACGATAACACAGTTTTTGTAGTGAGCTGTTATACATGTAAATGTTAAGCTGGTGTTAGACCTAAGGCACAAATCGTCCTAGTTTCGGTTCAAGTATTTTACGATACTTTTGATATTTTTGGCTCAGAACAATCATCCCATGGCAGTCGCTGCATGAACCTGTTGAGCTGAACTATAATATTAACAGACTGAACAAAGTATAAATAATTGTAATAAAAAAAACACACCAAACAAACAAACAAAAAAACCCCCAAAAAAACACCTCTTAGCTGCCAGGCCGGTTATTTGTTTATAATGTTTTTATTGTATACACCCTACATGTACTAGTATACTGATCTTTTAAGATATTTGTATAGGACGCACTGTATTTTAAGATTTTTGAAACAGATGTTCTATATGCCATGTTTTTTCAAGTATATATTCGTTGTTATTTTGTACGGCGGTCTGGCTAAGTAGATTATATTTAAAAGATATGTATTTTTAGCACCTTGCTCAATTGGAAGAAATTTCAGGTTTCTGCATTGAAAAATATACATTTGGAAGAATATGAGCACGAGATCATAAGCTGTATCTAAAGCATTTGTGTATCCAAATAACATAGTTTCTAAACTTAATTCTCTGAAATGGTGTTGATCAAACATATTTTGTATTAGGTTTAAGGTAATTGGGCAGTGCCAAAACAAATGTTCAATCGTTTCTTGATTTCTTTTACAAAAGGTACAAAGTGGATCGTCCGTGTGTTTCATTTTAATGAGGTATGAATTTACTCCTAAAAGTCTATGAATGACTCTTACCTGAAACCACTGTATTTGTGTATCAGTAGTAATTTTGAATGGCAGCGAAAATATGTTTTTCCATTGAGTGTCCGAGATATGTGCTGTTAATTTGTTATTCCAAGTGTAAATGCATTTTGGCTCAATTTCATTTCTATTCAAAGCTTTATAAAATCGTTTGGCACCTTTGCTGTCTTTAATAATAAAATCAATATAAGGCGGTATATAGGGTTTGTGCAAAGGTTCAACTTCTTTCAAAATTATATCCAATGTTCTTGCTGTTACTTACAATGCACATATAACACCATTATAAGTTAAAAAGTTAGTTTTAAGATTGTATTTTACTTTCAACTGTTCGAACCCTATGATCGAGTTGTTCTCGTTCAGCAAATCACCAATACAGTGTATTCCTGCACGAAACCACGATTTTAGGAAAACACTTTGTGACCCAATTAAGAGCATATGGTTATAGAAAAGGGGAAAGTTGACTATGTTTTCTTTTCCCATACATTGGGTACACATTAACTTTGAAAATGCTTCAAAAACATGTGCCCTGAATTTATTACTGCATTTAAATGATAATAATTCGGGATAATGTTTACCACAATTCATTAATCTTTCTACGTCTACATATTTCTTGGTAATTGTTGGCCATCTGCTTTCACAATGTACTAATCTTCTTATCCAAGAGATCTTTAAAGACTCAATAAAAGCCTCGATATTCACCTTTCTAAGACCACCTTCTGTGTAATCTTTGACTACTACTTCTTTCTTAATCTTGTGAGGGCCATTCCAGATAAAATGAAATAAGGAACTTTCTAGTTTCTTCAAAATTTCGTCAGATGGGTTTGGTAATGAAAGAAATAAATGGTTTAGCTTTGCAATTATTAGAGTTTTAACAACTGTATTTTTTCCTATTGGAGAAAGAATACGTCTGCTCCACTTTTTAATTGTATCTTCTATCTCTGCAATTTTATATTTATAATTCAATTCAATCATTTTAGTCAGATCGACATGAAAATTTATGCCTAGCATACTAAACTGCTGTTGATTCCATGTTAGTTTCCATTTAGTTTTAATTGTATCTGAGCTATACTTTTTCTTACCTATCCAGACCACCTTAGTTTTATCAAAATTTACTTTTAAGCCTGATATCAAAGAGAAATTTGAAAGTGCATTCAATGTTTCATTTAATGATTCACTAGAATCTAATATAACGCTAGTGTCATCTGCAAATTGCGATAATTTATATTCTGTATCATTAATGGTAATGCCAGTAATTTTAGGATTAGATCTTAAATGAACAGATAAAATTTCTGCACATAAAATGAAGATGTAACAACTTAAAGGATCACCCTGTCTACAGCCCCTACGGAAAAAGTCCGAAAGGAAGCCACATTGAGTTACAGTAGAGGTTGCATCTTTATAGAAAAGATTAAACCACCTGTGTATATCATGTCCAAAGTTAAAATGTTTCAAAGTTTTATTTACAAAAGACCATGAGAGGGAATCAAAAGCCTTTTCGAAATCTATTAAAAGTAAAATGCCAGGAATGTCGTTTTCTTCGGTATAATGAAGTATATCGTATATTAGTCTAGTGTTTTCACCAATGAATCGACCTTTAAGGAACCCTGTTTGGTCAGTATGTATTATGCTTGGTAACAAAGATTTAAGTCTGTTTGCAATACATCCAGTTCCAATTTATAAACAGTGTTCAGTAATGTGATGGGGCGCCAGTTTTTAAGAAGGTATTTTGATTTATTTCCTTTTGGAATACATGTAATTAAGCCTTGTGTCTGAGTGGTTGCCAATATATTCATACTAAATGCTTCATTCAGAGCTCTAACAACAAAAATACCTATCTTAGCCCAAAATACCTTATAAAAATCTGCACTAAAACCGGAAGTCCCCGGGTTACGATTGTTTTTCATATTTTTCAAAGTATTCGTTGCTTCATTCAGAGTTATTTCACCTTCTATACTTTTTGAATCTTGATCATTCAGTCTTGGTATATTTTCGTTTACAAAAAAGGCATTTAATTGTTCTTTTGTTACAATTTCATCTCTTGCTTTGTATAAGGTTTCGTAAAAAAGTTTTGTTTCAGCTAAAATATCCGTTTGGTTTGTGATTTCCGACCCATCCTCTCTTATAATTTTCTGAATTGTCTTTGATATGATATTAGATTTCTCTAGTCCACAAACATATCTGGTTGGTTTTTCCCCTTCTATACTTCTATATTTAACTTTAGACCTTATTACTGACCCTCTCATTTTTTCATCGTTAATATTTCTTAATTCCTTGGTTAAAAATGAATGCTCTTCTAAATTGTGTTCCGCTAAGTTTTGCTCTAAGTCACGTATTGTATTTATTAATTCTATTTCTCTGACCTTTGTTTGCCTTTATTTTAAACGAACCATATGAGATTGATTTACCTCTTATCTCCGTTAACAAAATATCTAGGAATAATTGGTCACTTATGCTTAATTGTATCTCCTGTTTTGGTATATCTTTAATTGACTCTCTATTATAAACTGGTAATGCATATTGTTCTATTACATCTTCTATTTTCTTGTTTATTGTTTGAATATATTCTAAGTCTTTAAGTAAAGAATTGTGTTTCCAAAGTCCTGACTTGTGTTCAAAATTGTTAAATTGAAACATTGTCGTAATTATGGAGTGGTCTGATTGAAAACTATGTTCTATAGAGGAGTTACTAGAATAAACAGACAAGGGTTGCGAAATAAGGAAAAAATCTAAACGAGCTTGTTGTATGGGTTTTTGCTTTCTCCAAGTATAACGTTTCTTTTCTGGATTCATATCCCGAAAAGGATCTATTAACTCTCTATATGTAATGTGATTTAAAAGAACTTCTCGTGATTTCCTGTTGTTTACATGTTTATAATTATGATAGTCTAGATCTGGATCCAAAACTAAATTAAAATCTCCGCAGGTTACATATGTCATATTTCCGATGCTATCTATGATGTCAAAAATGTTATTATAAAAAGACGGTGTATCACTATTTGGTCCATATATCGATACTAGAGTAAATCTAACATCTTGTACACTTAAATCAAGTAAAACATAATTCCCATACGGATCAATTATTTCATTATGTATCTTAAAATCACATTTTCTAAAAAGCACTGCTACTCCCCGGCTATTTGAGGAATTACAACTTAAGTAAACTTCAGACCCCCATTCTGTATAAACAGTTTTGTATAGATCTTGAGTAAAATGGGTATCTTGAAGACGGAATATATAATATTTTAGGGATTTAAGATGATGGAAAACATTCAGTCTTTTCTGTTTACCGTGCAACCCTCTACAATTCAGAGACAGGATTCCCAGACTCTCCATTTCCAGTTTTGTTGAAAGGGGGACAATACATTAATATGCAGAAAAATAGTTGTGTCCTTGACCTGGGCAGTAAGATAAACAAAAAAGGTAATAGCATAAAACACAAATGCATAGTAATCACTCACAAACATTTCACCAAAGAAATTCAATGGCAGAAATCACACACTCAAAATACCCTGAAAAAATATTCAAATATTATAATACAAGTAAATTCCCAATTAAGTATTCTTTTTTAAGTCTAGTGTTTACCATGTTGCCGCATTGTTTATAAATAAATCTGAATTTTTTATAGATTTGTAATATATGCAGCATATCTATGAACACATTAGCAAGCTAATCGAGCTCATCAAAATTAATCGAAATAATTGCTATAAAATCGCACACATATTTAAGGCTTAGGTCAACAGACAACTAACTTTCGATCCAACGTACTTTCGTATTTAAAGATTAATATGGACCTTCTAGTCAAAGGTCAATGCCACTTGAAAGTTATTCTGTTATATCACACTAAGGTCCGTCACGATGCAGCCACATGTGTGAGGCCTAAATAAAAGATCAAAATAAGGTTTAGGCATGACAATGGCGTCTTATTTAAGATACATATATTTGACCCTGATGTTCAATGTCAAAATGTCATTGAGATCAAAATTCAAGGTTGAATATAGTTCAGTTTGGTTCATGTCAGACACCTTGCCTCGTGATTATACACCCACGTGTCAAATATCTAAGAATTATGTCAAAAGACAAAACAGTTTTGCCTCAGACAATGTTTATATAAGAAGCAGGAGAAGAAACAGAAGAGAAAAATCACACAGAAAAAACACCTAAAAACCCTCTTTCCTGGGACTATTCGCTAACAAGTAGATTATAATGAAAAACGGGGTGGGCGGCCTTTTTGTAACTAAAGAAACAGATCCAAGATCCATAAGTAAAAGGTAAACGGTAAACAGATCAGACCCTATAAGACGGGTTTTTAGTAGCCGTCTAATCTGGGTCTACTCCGTATGTAGATGTGTAAATAACAACATCTATTTGAAGGTAAAGGTTAACCGATATTTAAGAGTATGCCAATACAGTAAATGTAACAAGGCTATCGATTACCGCGAACTATTTCCAAAGGAAGTGTTTGCTTCGTAAAAACTGTTGAATCAGTCCTATATCTTGAACAGCAAAGCAGATCCAGATCAGACGTCTCCTACAGGAGCCGTTTGATCTGGATCTAGTCTGTTGTATATTCCGATATGAAGGTCTCCTATGTGGTTTTCTCATCTGCATCTACACCTTCGTCTTTCTGTTGAAAATTCCTATCGTGTGACAGACAGGTGATGCAAAGTATATTACATAATAATACAATGTTATAGAATAATACAATAAACGGTGCACATAACGATATGTACAGGGGAGCATTACAAGACAAAACAGCCTATAAGCAAGCTTATTAGATATGTATCTACTTTTGCCGTACATACTCGACTAAAATACTATGAGGTGGAGGTTACTTGTCTAATATCTGTGCATTAGCACTTATACAACCTGTGTAGATCCAGGTCAGAGACTTCAAGTGTGTTCTCCGCTTAGGATCTATACCGTTTGTACATTAATTAGGAAATACGGCAAATGTACTATATAACTATATTGGGATAGGCTAAGTAACTTCAAAATCAGTATGACATGGTTTCATGTGGCAGGATAAGCAGTGTAGACCCGGTTTATAGACCTGTAAAGCGTACTATGATCCTGATCCATACTGCTTCTTTATACCTTTACGGTGAATGGAAAGCTATACTAACATAAATATTATGCCGCGTAAAAAGAGCGAAATCAAGGTATCATAGGCTACCCGGGCTGACCGCTCTTTAGGTCTTTCTCCAACGAAAGAAATTTGGAGAAGAGCCACAAGAACTATCAGTTCAACAAGAAAAAATATAATTATACAAAATGTCTAGAAGTATCACTTCCTAAGTTATAATCAGGGTTACCCGTTAGTCTGTCTCTAACGAAACGAAAAATGGAGACACGACTTAGGTAGGACATAGTTCTTTGTACACTTTCATGTATAATTAGTCACATGATACAAGCGATAGCTAGCGGGCGGTAATCCTTCTAAAAATAGCGTCTTACATATAAATAGATATAACGGACTTTTGAGTTCTATAAATAGTACAGTCTAACCGCTGGTTTCCCTCGATAAGGGTTTTAAGGAACATTTTCCCTGACTTAGTATGTGTAACATGTGTATGTCGTAATGCTATGTGCCTGAAGTTGATGTTATGTGCCAAATGATTGCCAAATATGAAAGCTGAGAGCCTTCAAGTTTCAGAGAAGAAGATTTTTCGAAGTTTTCATAATATGTTTCTATAGAAAACTGACTAGCCCTGGGGCGGGGCCAATTTTGACCCCATGGGCACAATTTATTATCACTTTTGTAGAGGACTTGAACAGGATGTTATGTGCCAAATATGAAAGCTGAGAACCCTGTAGATTTAGAGCAGAAGATTTTCAAAGTTTCACTATATGTTTCTATTGAAAACTAGCCACCCCTGAAGCGGGGCCAATATTGTCCAAGGAACATAATTTATATAACTTTTGTAGAGGACATATAGATAGATAGATAGATTTATTTGTGTATATATATATATATATATAGACCTACAGATTATGCTTTGTGTCAAAGATGAAAGCTGAGAACCATGTAGATTTTGAAGATTTTTTAAGGTTCAAATTGTTGACGACTGATGACGCATGCCGACGGACATCAGGCAACACAAAAGCTCACCCTGAGCACTTTGTACTCTGGTGAGCAAAACATAATGGAAAGGAAAAGTCAACAGAGCCAAGCTGCTTGAGATAAGAGGGTGCAACTGAAGAGGTCAAAGTCAAAAGCAGGAAAGCAGAAGAAGCCAAACAGCATTAATAAGGCTGCTGGAAGAGTTAGAGGAAATCTCCAAGATAGCCCAAGAGCTTGGGCCAACACTATTGAGCACATAGTGAGAAATACTATCCCTAGATGACTAGCACATCTATAGCATACATTGCAGCTTGGAAAGATAGAGTTACCTTCTATCAGAACTTATGCACTTCACAACAGCAGGTGTTAAGTGCTCGTGTGGCGGGCGTAAAAAGTCGCCCCATACATCATTCTCAGAGTTGTTATATTTTCGGGTATTTTGGGATCATTAGTTTCAATGTTATTAGTTTTGAAATTTGAATACCACTTAAGCTGGTTTATGAAACAGAAAGATTACAATTTAGACCAGTAGCTCAACACACGGAAAAGAGGATGCAACTGAAGAGGTCAAAGTTCTGAAAAACATCTAACAGTTTAAGTTGACATCATACGTTACGTATTTCCGTCAGGAGTGTAACAGTTAGGCAAATGTGTGCAACAAATCTTTTTTGTTCGTAATACTAGTAGGATCAGATTCAAGTGACTTTATTTTAATTGTTTTAGTGTGTAATTGTTCAATGAAACATACTATTAAAGTTTGCTACACGTTTTCAGCCAAAGTTGCAAGTGGAGTCCATATAGTTTCAAATTAATTTCTTGAAATATTTTCAAATTGGAGATGTAATCGCCAAATTTGGTTAAAATTGTTTCACTGTCTATCAGTTGCTATGTATTGACAGTTCAGTTGATAATAACTGTTAATTTATATGTGAAATCTAGTTTATGACTGACAGCTACATATGTCAGGAGTGTAACAAATTCTGAACGAAAATGGTACTGTGTTAATGTTGATTTTCTGCGCTAAAATCATAATAGCTTTTATGATTTTTTTTAATCTTACATGTTATTGTTAAAATTTCATGAACAAGCCTGATTTATTTAAATAGTTTCACCATTTTATTTGAAAATAAAATTTTAATTGTGTGAATATTAATTTCATGAGGAAAATTGGGCAAAAAAAATAAATTTGCATTATATTTTTGAATGACAGACCGATTTAAAAGTTTAATTCTGTATGATGATATAACAGCTAGCAAAAATAAACCTTGAAAGTGTAACAGTACAAAAATGAGTCATGCAGGAAACACCAAATACAGAACAAACAGTCGCCCGAACAGCAACACAAAGAAACAGCAAATGTGCAAACGTTCTCCTTCCATTTCTGGATTTAAGAGGTCGCCTTCATAGAGTACTGAACCTTTCTTGTCGGCGTACATGCAAAGAGGCCGGCGTGATTGCCAACTGTAAAAGGGTTCACAGCCAAACATGCAGTATGTTGTAGTACTACAGGATCATATCCCTTTTTAATGAATTTTTTAACATATTTGATGAACAAAGTGAGAAAATGGATATGTCCAATAATTTTACGAAGTTTGTAAATCACATCGCCATAAAATTCAGGATGTGAAATACCGTGTCGCAGAAGCGCCTTGAGATTACATTGGTATTTGCCAATAAGCGAGAGATTTCGATAGTAAAATTTAGAGAAAGTTTTTCTTAGTTTATGGTATCTATATCCTTGCTTAAGCAGTTTCTCAGTTAAAATGAGATTTCGACTGTTAAAATCGTCAATAGATGAACAAGCTATAGCAAAACGAATGAATTGAGATATATAAACCCCGTAAGATGGAGCCCGGGGAACATCCCCGTCAAGATGAGGAAAATTAACAATATTAAAATCAAAATCATCTCTTGTCATATATTTTAGAAATCATTCCATTATCAATTTTAAGGTCTAGATCAAGAAACGCTGCACAATTGTCGGACGGGTTAGCTTTATTCAATTTGAGTTCTTTAGGATAAATTGTAGGAATCAGAGCATCAAAGAAAGGGTTATCTAAGTTAAAAATATCATCCAAATATCGACAAGTTTCATTGAAGGCTTTTATAACATCTTGTGATTGAGGATTCAAAGGCAACATGAAATCTCTCTCATAGCAGTACAAAAACAAATCTGCGACAAGTGGAGCACAATTCGTACCCATAGGAATAACAATTACCTGACGGTATATAGCATTCCCATAACGTACAAATATGTTATCCAAAAGAAAGGTTAGTGATTCGCAAACTTCTGAGCAAGTCCAATTGGTGTAATATTCCATTTGCTCGTCAGTAAAGAAAGCTTTTTCAGTATTACATGCCAAGAATGATGTTTTTTCCCGGGCAAATACATTCTGGATTAAGTTAGTAAGCTTATCCTTAATTAAAATATGAGGAAGAGTTGTGTACAGAGTAGAAAAATCGTAAGTGCTTACAGTGGATGCAAGATACCTTTTGTTCTTAAGTTTGTTTAAGACCGCGGGGATACCTTTATTTACAATATTTGTAAAGCTAGGGTGACTTTGAGAGAAGTGTGAGGTTAGGACGTCCGTAAACCGGTTTAAACCCCCAGTGGTGTTTTTGCTGCTGACCGTGCCAAGGCGGTACTCTCTTTGTCACCCTTCCTTTTGTTTGCCTTGCGTCTTTGTGCTTGTGGTTTGTTCATGTTGTGGAACGTTTGTCCCTGTTTCTTGTGTGTCTTTTGGTGTTTTCTGTGTTCATTTCGTGTGTGTGTGTGTGCGTTTGGGTGTGTGTGTGTCATGCTGTTTATCGGTGTTTTGGTGGTGATTGCGTCTTGCATGTGGCTTTGCCTGCTTGACTTTACTACTTTTCCATTCTGAAGAGTTCTTAATAGACCAGAAGAGATTTATTCCAGAATTTTCATAAGTCTTATCACAGTAGAATTTTACATGTTCCTTTACCTTCGTTAAACAAGAAGTCAAAAGTATAGACAATTTAGTAGTTGTACATGAACTAGAATTTGCAATGAAACGCGCTTTATATGTTTTTATGTAGTTTTGGTAACCAATACATTGTAGGAAGTTTATGTTGTGTAATTTTAATATTGGTTCCAAGTTGTTCACACTTTTTGACATGGTCTGAAACGATGGTCTTTTCGTCAGCAGTAACTGAAATGTATGACTTGGCATTAATAATTTCCTGCTTCAAGACCTCGATATAATGTAATCGTCAAATAATAATCACATTATTCGATGCCTTATCAGCAGGAACAAAAACGTATTTAGAATGGAAATCCTGTAAACTCTTTGTAAGATGTCTAAAAGAAAGTCTAGGTTTAGGTGGAAGAAGGTGTTTATTAGAGCTATAAAAGGAAATGCGTTTATCAATTATATCAAAAATTAGTTTTTTCCAACTAGAAAGAACATTAGACTCAACATGTTCTCTTCGACACCATTTAATACTAAAATTTTGTAAAGCCTCCGCAATCTGAACTCGACAAGAGTTAAAATCTATCAAGGATGGTATTCTATATTTGGGACCTTTATTCAAAAGTGATCGTAGACGTTTATCTTTAATTATCTCAAATTACCAGTAATCACATGACCAGCCGGAGAATAGCAAACTTTTGAGGTGGCGCAATCTCAATTATCAGGAATATTATCATTAATATTAAGGTCGGCCACAATTTTATTATAGTTGAAAATTGTATTTCTGATGGGTTTGTTATATTTGTAGCAGATGATAGGTGGTTCTGTATTTTTAAAGTATTTAGGAATAGTGTCAATTACATTTTTGTCTCTAAAAATACTTTGGAGGTGAATAAAATCAATACCTTTATTAATAAAAGGAATTTTCAAGAAGAATATTTGGTGTTCAGATAATTTGTCAATGTGCGGTCTGAGAACATGTAGAGTAAAGCTTTGTATCAAACTAGCCGTTCCTATGAGAGGATCTGATCTAAAAATAATTGTATCGGCTTGCTCGTCAATATCTTTTAATGAACATATAGATAAGGAGGAAAGTCTAGAAAGCATGGCATGTTTACCAGAAGTTCGATGTAAAGTATGTAGATCAAGAAGAGTCATTTTCAAACGAGATTTTCGTTTAATATTACCATTATTGCGAATGCCATGTGATCGGGATTTGCCTTTTCTTATAGACAAAATTGAACAAATATCTATATCTGGTTCTTTAGAAATATTTCCAGTCTGGTAAATATTATCATTCAGTCCTAAAGGAAAAGGTGTTTGCAATTTTTTGATCCAATTTAATTCAGATATAAATCTAGCTTTCGATTTAAAGCTACTAGTAGCCTCCTTATCATATGTTATATGCTCAACAATTTGTACTAAAACATCTTTAAAAGAATGGCCAGATTTCCGAAAGTTTTGGTATAAAAAATTGTTTAGTTTACGATTTCGACACTGATATGCATGCTCACGAAATCGAGTCTTCAAAGCACGTCCTGTTTGTCCTACGTACTGTATACCGCAACTAGGTGCGTTTCAAGTTAAAACATAAATAACATTAGTAGTAGTACAATCAACGTCTGAGTTTATCTTGACATTAAATGTTCTACCATTAACTGTAGATTTTATAGTGGAATTACAAGAAATGTTACTACAACATATGCACCTCTTATCAAAGCACTTTTGGATAATCGGATACACTCTGTGTCGCTTGTATAAGGACCGTTTACGAATAGAAGAAACATTTTGGATAACAGATTTTAAAGGTGAAAGTAAAACTCTTGGTCCATTGAAAAAACATTTATTAATAGAAAGAGATGGTATGTGAAAAGATGATGCCGACTGAAGATTAAGTTGCTTTAAACGAACAAAAGAACCATTTAACTAAAAAAATAATATGCTTTGAAAGTGTTCATGTATTTTAGTATTTTTTGCTTGTTAACTTGAAATTAAAGCTTGATAAAACAATTAATACTTGTGATTAGCTTTATACCCAACCAATTTTGTTAACTACAATGGTTGATCATAACATTCAGGCCAGCTTTTTTGTATTTCATGAAGGTTTAAATTCTGACATTTTTTCAACTTTTCTAGCCATTGTTTTGAAAATAGCCCAAATACAATTGTAATTTACGTACTTTTCTAAAGTTAGGTATTTCACATCCGGAGTTTTACGGTGATGTCATTTACAAACTTCGAAAAATTATTGGAAACACATATTTTGATACTTTGTTTGTCAAACGTATAAAGCAATTCATTAAAAAGGGATATGACCCCTATATATTGCAGCACACTACATGCTTGGTGGTCATTATGCTTTCCTCTTTGCTTGTGCGACGACGAAAAATGCTTAATACTCTATGAAGATTCCCTCTTAACCCCGTTTACGGAGGGAGGAAAATAGATATTTGTATTTTGCCAGTTCTGTCGTACCCCAAATGACTTCTCCACAGCTGCTCTGACCTCTGAATAGTCATCGAGTACATGTCTACGATGTCAAGTTTAGTCTTTTTCAAACAAATCAGTTGTGCATGTTTAATATCCACTAGTATTTGTATCTTCTTGCGATTTATTTTTTATAAAATGTCGGTGTAGAAGTGTTTCATTTAGTTTTCCCGTACTTTTAAATTATGACGTCATTTAAATGATGACGTCGCTTGTTTACCTCTAACGTTTATTTTCAAATCATTTCATTTTGGCAGACATCGTTATGCATGTTGTGGAGTTGTCTGGAGGGGGAATTTTATTTACATTTTGACTTTGGTGAAAGTGGGATAAGGACGAGGTTGGGTACCCGTAAACCAGGTTTAAGTCCCCCAGTAGCTTTTTTGGTTACTGGCCGTTCCAATGCGATACTCCTGCTTTCAGCCTACGGTCAATTTTGTTGTTTTATATGCTTAATGTTTAATGTTTTTCGTCTTGATATGCGTCCTGTTATGTTTTGTCTTGTGGCTATACCGTTTCTTGTTTGATGGTGTTTGGTGCGGTGTCATTTCGTGTGTGGCTCTCCCTGTTTGACTATTTTTCCATATTGTTTATTAACCGTGTTAAAACGTTTAGGGAAAATGGTTATGAACCAGTTATATTGCAACACACTTCATGTTTGGTTACTGACCCATTTACAGTCGGTAGCCACGCTTCCCTCTTTGCCTGGGCGATGACAGAACGAGGGTAGTACTCTTTGATGGTATACTCTTAAACCCAGAAACGGGACGAGTTTACCAGACTCGTGTATTGCCTTTTCTCTGTCGTACCCTTAACAGCTTCCCTGCAATTGCTCTGACTTCAGCAAAATCATCGAGTACATATTTGACGGACTTTCACAGTTGTTATGCTATGTTATACATTTTGTCCTGTGTTTACTATCTTCTATGCTGTGGCGAAATCCGGCGGGGCTTTCTTTATTTGCACTGCGTTTTTTCGTGTTTAACATATTTCATCTCGTGTGTATGTGTGCGTACGTGTGTGGATGTGTATGTGGGTTGGTGTGTGGTTGTATATGTGTGTGGTTGTGTATTCCATATTTTCTATCGCTGTTTTGGTGATGGATGCGTCTTGTGTGTGGCTTTTCCGATTTGACTGTACTACTTTTTCATTGGAGAACATCATTAATCCTTTAACCCATGCATATTCATGAGAGAAAAAAATGACATCATGTATATCAATAAGCTGAACTTTCATTATGACAGAATATCAGGATTTTATTTCCAAATACAAAAACTGTAGAACCAGATGTATATTATTGCATTAGCAAACAGACCCTATATATATAGGAGCCTTCTAAACTGGGTCTCAACTGTTTGCAAAGACGTGGGAAAGCGTATTGATGGATCAAAGGGTTAAATGCATTTTTATAATAACCACTGAGCAAAGGATTTATTATCAAGACAGAAACTGTATAATCAGACCACATGTATAATCAGACCACCCTCTTCAGAAGGCTCCTATATAGGTCGTCTGATGTGGGTCTACTCTGTCTGCAAAGACGTTATGTTTGACATTCTAAATCTTCTAACAAATGTTAGCATTTTGTACTGAATAGACAATAGTGAACCACTAATAAGTTGTTCCACCTTGAATAATTCACAGCGTTAACGAGAAACATCAAACTCTTTGCAGAAGAACTCCTCTAAACCGGAATTTTAATAGAGAGGAACTTTGATCTTTTAGGCAGCTGGCTGCTTAATGCAGGATGAAAGTCTTGCAGATTTCTCACTTGGGACTTTTATCCTGCATTTAGCTGTCACCTGTATTACAGACAGGCAATGGTGTTAATTAGATCAAGATTCAATTTTATTTTTACACAGGTTCAATAATATAAACAGTAAAACCCCTCTAATGCGACACCTAAAATAGGTATATATCTGGGTGGTATAGGCATGTGGTAGATTGATACAGGAACAAAGTAATGCAGAGGAGCTTTCTGCATTACTTTTGTCCTGCATTAAGCAACAACATGCTTACAAAGACACCAATGTTTATTCATTAAGTGGTCGCGTTAGAGGGTTTAACTGTACTGGTAAATATATGTTACTACAGGTCTAGAAAACCGAGAGTTCGACATTTAATGTTTATCTATATAGTAGAACCTGTTTTAAACCACCATCAAAAAGATGTCTAAATCTAGATCCTTAGGACAGGCGGTAGCTTAATGCAGGACAAAAGTAATGCGGACAGTCCCTATGGCAGATTGGCTTTCAGCAGTTCTGTTTTCCTACATTAAGCATCCATCTGCTTTTTAAGCTCCTATATTCATTAAATTAATGGTCGCTTTAGACAGGTTATATTGTAAAGCTGATGTATTGTATACACTGTGTCCATACAGATCCTCGTCTCCTTACCAGTATATCGTCAACGAAGAAGCAAGAAGTGTTCTTAAAAACTGGTTAACTTGTAACCTAACAGGCCTACCACCACTCGCTTTTACAGACAGGGGTTTTCTCGGTAAGTAATAATTAGTATGCAAACTGGCTGGAGATGGGGATAAAATAAGTGTGAGGTTGGGCGCCCAAAAACCGGTTTAACCCCTCAGTGACTTTTGTCACTGACCGTTCCAATGCGGAACTTCCATCTACCCCCTATTTATGTTTGTTTTGTCTTTGTGCGTCTCTTGATGTTTTTATAGTTATGTACACAGAGCAGAACCAGATCAGACGGCTCCAGTTGGCTACAGACTTCTATTATTTGTAATCGCAATAGACGTCCTCATGTATATATTCAGCACGGGATCCAGATAAGAAACGAAACATCAAACAGTGCAAAGAATAGCTCCCTTATTTCTCCACAAAACCGTATATTGTGACCACTCTTTAGAATTGTATCGAATAGCAGGAATGTACTACGGTTGTTTGATCCATGGTCAAATTTTGAACATGTTAAAATTTGTTACGGATATACAAGTACTACTACGTATGTCTACGGCTAAAATACAGAGAGCTATCGATATAAAGGTACTACTATGTATGACTACGGCTAAAGTACAGAAACCTACGGACTAATATAGATTACCACGACTGATGCCGGATGTATACATACATACATACATACACACATACATACATACTCACACACACACACATACATAGATACATACATACATACATGCACACATATATGCATACATACACACACACATACATGCACACATACACACACATACATACATACATACAATTCCGATTATTAATACATGTTGACAACGTGTTTTGTAATAAAATTTAATTTCGGCTGTCCGAGTAGTAGCGATAGACCTATATTAGGACTTATGTCACAATAAATATGTTCGTACGACTTTGAGTAAAACCGACCCCTTGACTAGATTCACTGCACAAACACACATACACAAACATGTGTATTTTTGCAAATTTCGCGTTCCAATGTGCATGTACTATTATCTATATGTCTATTCAGGGTTACAGAATAGATACGTAAATAAAAACATTTTCACGGATAACTTGATTTTCAAGAATCGTTTCTAAAGAGTGGTCACAACATAGGGCATGTTGGAGAAATTACGATTTTAGAACTTGAGTAGTCACGTTACCTGTTGCTTTGCTATTTATGTTGTTTTGTTTTTAAAGGTAACGGATTAAAATCAAGAGGCTTCAACGACTGCGTCACACTCAGAAAAGATAAAGGTATACACTTTCGAGGATGCGTGGAAGAACTCCAGAAATCATGCGAAGCATCTCCAGTAAGAATAATAAAAACAATCCGCGTCGATTTCAGCGATATTAAGCAATTCTTTGACGACATGCCTGGCCTGAAAATTATACACTTGATGAGAGATCCTCGTTCCACTTTGCTGTCTCAGAATCAGGCTGGAAAGTGTGCAGAAAAAAGAGGAGGCTACACTGGTTGTGTCAAAAAAGTGTGCACACGAATGGAGAACAATGCTTTAGAAGAAGAACTTCTAAAGCAGATATACCCAGACAAACTAGAGACGGTGTTCTATGAACAAATCGCTAGGTACCCACTGACTGAATCAAGGGCGATGTACAAATTCTGTGGTATGCCATTCACCGACAACGCTCGCCGGTATATCTACAATATCACATCGGCCGGGAATCCCGACAAAGGCGCTTTATCTACAGTCCGCTCGAACTCGTCTGACCATATAGAGACATGGAAAGAGAAAATGTCGACGACGTTCTTAAACATGATACAAGAACGATGTAATTACGTGATGCGGCGATATCAATACACAAAGCACTCTCGGTCGAACTTCTAATGCGTTTAGCCTGTTTCTCACTGAATATTTAATGTTTATAATGGCAAGAATGTGTTATACCAGAGACTGTAGAATATACCAATATTAGTAAGTAATGAAACACAGTAGACCCTGATAAGACGCCTCCTCTGTGAGCCTTCTGAACTGGATCTACCCTGTTTTCAAAGGCGTAAAAACATGAATTATATAGAGTAAAACTTTGAAAATGAACAGTACAAACATTTCTTCATTGACCTCGTATGATTTCTCTACACTATACTACTCTACCTCACCATCTTATAAAGGATAAACTGATTTAATTGATAGATAAAACCTTTGCCAGAGAAAATAAAATGTTCCTTGATTGCAACGTTCATTCTTTTTTTTGAAAATTATACAATGTGTACTTGCCTTGATGTTTGTAGATCTTTAGCATTTCTTTTAGATAGCATATTTGTGCGCTGTGGGGATATCATATATCGTCAAGTTGTTGGTATACCTATGGGAACAAATTGTGCCCCTCTTGTTGCAGATTTGTTTTTATATTGCTATGAGAGGGATTTCTTGCTTAGCTTAAAACCTGATACACAATCTGACATCGTTAGTGCTTTTAATAAAACGTCTAGGTATTTAAACGATATTTTGAATTTGGATAATCCTTATTTTCAAAATATGGTTTCTTCTATTTACCCAAAAGAACTAACTTTAAAGAAAGCGAACCGATCTGACATTCAGACTTCTTTTTAGATTTGAATCTTTCCATCACTAATGATAAAGTTTCGTCTAAAATATACGATAAAAGGGAAGATTTCGATTTCAAAATTGTTAATTATCCTTCTCTAGATGGAGATGTTCCCCGGTCTACATCATATGGGGTTTACATTTCTCAACGTATTCGCTTTGCCCGAGCCTGTTCTTTGCTAGAAGATTTTAATAGTCGTAATTTAGTTATAACTCATAAACTTCTTAAGCAAGGCTACATATATTATAAAATTCGGAAAGCTTTTTCAAACTTTTATTATCTAAATTTACCCCTCATTAGTAAATATAACTGCAATTTACGGACGTAACTGCAACAAGGTATTTCTCACCCAGATTTCTATGGTGATGTTATCTACAAACTTAGGAAAATTCGGGGTCATATCCATTTTCACGAATTGTTTATTAAACGCATTAAAACTTTTATGAAGAAAGGTTATGACCCTATTATATTGCAACACACTGCATGTTTGGTTATCGACACCTTTACAGTCGGTCGCTACGCTTTCCTCTTTGCTTGCACGATGACATGCCGAGGGTAGTACTCTATGATGGTATACTCTTAAACCTAGAAATGGGATGAGCTTACCAGACTCATGTATTACCTTTTCTCTGTCGTGCCCTTAACGGTTTCCCTGCAGTTGTCCTGTCTTCAGCAAAGGCATTGAGTACATATTTGACAGACTTTCACAGTTGTTATGCTATGTTTTACATTTTGTACTGTGATTACTGTCTTCTATGTTGTGGGGAAGTCCGGCGGGGATACCTTTATTTACAATATTTGTTTAAACCCCCAGTGGTGATTTTGCTACTGACCGTGCCAAGGCGGTTCTCTCTTTGTCAGCCTTACTTTTGTTTGTCTTGTGTCTTTGTGCTTGTGTTTTGTTCTTGTTTGTCTCTGGTGCTTGTGTATTTGTTGCTGATTTCTGTGTTCATCTCGTGTTTGGTTGTGTGTGTGTGACGTGCTGTCTATCGATGTGTTGGTGGTGGTTGCGTCTTGTATGTGGCTTTCTCCTGTATGTGTGTGTATGTGTATAAATTGCTATATAAATTGCTTTCTGTCGGTGTTTTGGTGATGGTGGTGTTTTGTGTGTGGCTTTTCCTGCTTGACTTTACTACTTATTCGTGTACTGAATATGAAGTACGTTTATACACTACCTTCAGAATCTCGGTCTAAAGTTCAGACTTAACCTGCAGTGTATATTTCCATACAGTAAACGGCCTCTAACATGACCACTTTATGAATTAAACATAAATGCTTTTTAGAAGCAGATGATTGCTGAGTTCATAATTAAATGCAGAATTCTGCTTCAGAAGTTGTCTTCATGACTTACATTTTGTTTTAAACAGACACTTGTCTAAACCCTTTACTCCAACAATACGCATTTTCTACGCCTTTGCCAACAGAGTAGATCCAGATCAGCCAAATCTTACAGGAGCCGTCTGACCAGGGTCGGCTCGGTCTGCTTATGAAATAATATAGATTTGATCTAAAATATCTGCATTTGCCACAATGTCTTGTTTTCATGTGCCATGATAAAATATTGGTATGTCCAATAATCTTACGAAGTTTGTAAATCATATCACCATAAAATTCAGGTATTAAATACCGTGTCACATGAGCGCCTTGAGATTACATCTGTACTTGCCAATAAGTCAAAGATTTCGATGATAAAATTCAGAGAAAGTTTTTCTTAGTTTATGGTAGCTATATCCTTGCTTAAGCAGCTTTTCAGTTAAAATTAGATTTCGATTGTTAAAATCGTCAACAGATAAACAAGCTCTAGCAAAACGAATACGTTGAGATATATAAACCCCGTAAGATGGGACACGAGGAACATCTCCGTCAAGATGAGGGCAATTTACAATATTAAATAAAAAAAGTAGTAAAGCCAAGCAGGAAAAGCCACACACAAAACGCAACCATCACCAAAACACCGACAGAAAGCAATTTATATAGCAATTACTACATATATACACACACATACCCGAAGAAGAAAGTGACATACAAGACGCAATCACCACCACCAAACACACGAGAAGAACACAGAAAACACCAAAAAATACACAAGCACCATAGACAAACATGAACAAAACACAAGCACAAAGACACAAGACAAACAAAGTCATCTCTTTTGAAATCATTCCATTGTCAATTTTAAGGTCTATAACAAGAAAAGCTGCACACGTGTCGGAAGGGTTAGCTTTGTACGATTTTAGTTCTTTTGGGTAAATTTTAGGAATCAGAACATCAAAAAAGGGTTATCTAAGTTAAAAATATCGAGAAGTTTCATTTAAGGCTGTATAACATCTTGTGACAGTTGATTTAAACGTAATATGAACTCTCTCATAGCAGTACAAAAACAAATCGGCGACCAGTGGTACACACTCTGAACAGGAATAGGAATACCAACCATCTAACGGTATATAGCATTCCTATAACGTACAAATATGTTATCAAGAAAAAGGGTTATGATTCACAAACTTCTGAGCAAGTCCAATTGGTGTAATATTTCAGTTGCTCGGCATTAAAAAAGTTTTATCAGCATTACATAAAGGCACAAAAAATGAGTCATGCAGGAAACACCACATACAAAACAAACAGTCGCCCGAACAGCAACACAAGGAAACAGCAAATGTACATAACTATAAAACATCAAGAGACACACAAAGACAAAACAAACATACAATAGGTGGAAGATCGAAGTACCACCTTGGAACGGTCAGTGACAAAAGTCACTGGGGGGGGGGGGGTTAAACTGGTTTATGGGCGCCCAACCTCACACTTATTCCATCCCCACCATAAAAGACAAACATTGTAAATAAACGTATCCCCTCTTTGACTAATCTACAACAACTGCGATGGCAAAAACAGTGGTAAAGTGCATGTATAACGAAAACATTTAAGTGAACAAACTGTATCCACCTATCGCTAGTGTACTCAATGATTGAGCTGCAAACAGAGTAACTGTAGAAAAGTAATAAAGGGTACGACAAAAACGAAATAGTACAGATATCCGACGTTCTCCTTCCGTTTCTGGATTTAAGAGGTCGCCTTCATAGAGTACTAAACCTTTCTTGTCGGCGTACATGCAAAGAGGCCAGCCAGAAATGATTTTTTCTCGGGCAAATACTTTCTGATTAAATCTAAAATTAAGTTTATCTTTAATTAAATCACGAGGAAGGGTTGTATACACAGTAGAAAAATCGTATGTACTTACAGTGGATGCAAATACCAATAGATTTTTACATGTTCTTTTATCGTCGTTAAACAGGAAGTCAAAAGTATAGACAATGTAGTAGTTGTACAAGAGATAGACTGAAACACGCTTTATATGTTTTTGTATGTATCTTTGGTAACCAATACATTGTAGGAAGTTTATGTTGTGTAATTGTAATGTCAGTTCCAAGTTGTTCATATTTTTTTACATGGTCTGAAACTATGGTCCTTTCGTCAGTAGTAACTGAAATGTATGACTTGGTATTAATAATTTCCTGTTTCAAGACATCGATATAATGTAATCGTCAAATAATAATAATCACATTAGTCGATGTTTTATCAGCAGGAACAAAAACGTATTTTAAATGGGAATTCTTCTAAAAGAATATCTAGGTTTAGGTGAAAAAAGGTGTTCACATTAGAGCTATAAAATGAAATGCGTTTGTCAATTATATCTTTTTTTTTTCCAATTTGTAAGAGCATTAGACTCAACATGTTCTCTTCGACACCATTTTATACTAAACTTTGGTAAAGCCTCAGCAATCTGAACTCGACAAGAGTTAAAATCTATCAAGGATGGTATTCTATATGTGGGACCTTTATTCAGAAGAGATCGTAGACGTTTAACTTTAATTATCTCAAAATTACCTGTGATCACATGACCGACCGGAGAATAGAAAAACATTTGAGGTGGCGCAATCTCAATTATCTGGAATATTATCATTAATATTAAGGTCGGCAACACTTTTATTATAGTTGAATGGGTGTGATATATTGGTAGCAAATAATAGGTGGTTTTGTATTTTTAAATTATTTAAAAATAGTGTCAATTAAAATGTATACTTTGGAGGTCAATAAAATCAATACCTTTATTCAAATCAATATGTTTATTTTTAAAAGAATTTTTTAAAAAGAATATTTGGCGTTCAGATAATCTGTCAATGTTCGGTCTGATAACATGTAGGGTAAAGCTTTGTATCAAACTAGCCGTTCCTATGAGAGGATCTGATCTAATAATGATTTTATCGGCTAACTCGTCAATTTATTTTAATGAAGATATTGATAAAGAGGAAAGTCTATAAAGCATGCCATGTTTACAAGAAGCTAGACGTAAAGTATGTAGATCACGAATAGTCATCTTCATTCGAGATTTTCATTTAATATTACCATTTTTACGAATGACATGTGATCGAGATTTGGGCTTCCTTGTAGAAAAATATCTATATCAGGATCTTTTGAAATATTTCCAGTCTGATAAATATTATCATTTAAACCTAAACGAAACGGTGTTTGCAATTTATTAATCCAATTTAATTCAGATATAAATCTAGCGTTCAACTTCTAGTAGCATCCTTATCATATAATATATGCTCTATGGGTTGGATTAAAACATCTTTAAAAGAATGGCCAGATTTCCTACAATGATGGTACAAAAATGTTTTAGTTGAAGTTTTCGACAGTGATATGCGTGCTCCCGGAATCGGGTCTTCAAAGCACAGCCTGTATGCCCAACATACTGTACACCGCAACTAGGGGCGTTTCATGTTAAAATAGATAACGTTAGTGGTAGAACAATCAACGTCTGAGTTTATCGTAACATTAAATGTTCTGCCATTAACTGTTGATTTAAATGTTGGGCAAGAAAACACAGCAAATGTACATAACTAGCAAAAACATCAAGAGACGCACAAACACAAAACTAACAATAGGGGGAAGATGGAAGTACCGCCTTGGAACGGTCAGTGACAAAAGTCATTGGGGTTAAAATTACAAAAATGAGTTATGCAGGAAACACCACATACAGAACAAACAGCCGTCCGAATAGCAACACAAGGAAACAGCAAATGTACATAACTATAAAAACATCAAGAGACGCACAAAGACAAAACAAACATAAAATAGGGGAAAGGTGGAAGTACCGCCTTGGAACGGTCAGTGACAAAAGTCATTGGGGTTAAAATTACAAAATTGAGTCATGCAGGAAACACCACATACATAACAAACAGCCGCCCGAACAGCAACACAAGGAAACAGCAAATGTACATAACTATAAAAACATCAAGAGACGCACAAAGACAAAACAAACATACAATAGGGGGAAGGTGGAAGTACCGCCTTGGAACGGTCAGTGACAAAAGTCACTGGGGGGTTAAACCGGTTTTTGGGCGCACAACCTCACACTTATTCCATTCCCACCCTAAAAGACAAACATTGTAAATAAACGTATCCCCTCTCCGACTAATCTACAACAACCACAATGGCAAATACAATGTTTCTACTGCAAGTTTGGTTACTTCCCGTTCATCTAAATGAAACAGTAGTACAGTCAAGCAGGAAAAGCCACACACAAAACGCAACCATCACTAAAACACCGACTAAAAGCAATTTATATAGCGATTTATACACATACACACAAACATCGATCGACAGCATGTCACACACACACGCACACAACTGAAACTCACGCACATACACGAGAGGAACACAGAAAACATCAACAAACACACACGCACCAGAGACAAACATGAACAAAAGCACAAGAACAAAGACAAAAAAAAGTATGGATGACAAAGACAGAACCGCCTTGGCACAGTTTATTAACCTTTTCCCTGTTCTATATTTATTCCAACGTTCAATACCTTCTGAATATACATGGACAAAGTAGTTATAATGAAAACTGGAAGATGGAACACTGTAGCTAATGTAGATAGTAAACACACAAATCTATCAAAATCCATCAGCAAACAACATACACCGATCAGACGGCTCATATAGGAGCTGTTTGATCTGGGTTTACCCTGTTAGAAAATGCGTGAATGGGCGTTTATATGAAAGAAAGGGTTAAACAGCGATGTACCGAAACCCAAAACAGTATAGATCCTGACCAGACGCCCAGTCGCTCTTTGTCGTGTCTGATTATACTGTAGAACCTGTCCTTAGCGGTCATTCAATTAATGAACATAGGAGTCTTACACAACAGAAGCTTCCTATAGGTAATTACTGTATTACGTTTGACCTACTGTAAGTTACCACCTGTCATAAACCCCATATTAAGAACTCTTTTCGATGGCCGATCAACGTTCTTTCTTTCATATAACCAGCCATTCCTGTAGAAGCCCTCTGATCAAGGTCTGCTCTGTTTGTTAATTAAGAAATAATAAATTCATACAAGAGTTATCGGCCTATCGGCCTCGTGATTTAATTACTACGCATCTCAACTCCTACCAGTGTTCGATAGCACGATAAAACACTGGTATAAATTTATTATTTCGATTCTAACACTTCAATTTAACTATAATTTGCACCGCCACAACGGCACTACGTTTCTTGATGTACGAATTTTCGAAGCCATGTTACGTCACGTTAAGCCGTTACAGCGCGTACGGTGTTTTATGGAGAATTCAAACATAGATACGTCCCTTTGTTTATGTAGATGTGTGCGCGAGGTGTGTTAGAATGACATTTAATAGATCTGTGTCTTTTCTGCACTATTCCACGTTCCATATTTCATTATTCATGTAACTATTTTGTCCATGAATAGTCTGTAGGTATTGACATTTGATACAAGCATAGAACCGGGAGATGGTTAAAACACGTTCTTTGTAAAGGTTAAGATAGGTTCTATTGTAATGGTTAGGACAGGTTCTACTGTAAGGGAAAAGACAGGTTCTACTGAAAGACTTACGACAGGTTTACTGTAAGGGTTAAGAGACAGGTTCTACGATAAGAGTTAAGACAGGTTCTACTGTAAGGGTTAAGACAGGTTCTACTGTAAGAGTAAAGACAGGTTCTATTGTAAGGGTCAAGACAGGTTCTACTGTAAGGGTTAAGTCAGGTTCTACTGTAAGAGTAAAGACAGGTTCTACTGTAAGGGTTAAGACGGGTTCGACTGTAAGGGTTAAGACATGTGATACGGTAAGGGTTCAGACATGTTTTATTGTATACTATTGGTAAATGTTGGTCAGATCGCGATTAGCAGAGTGAGAGTTAAACGAATGTCGATAAATAGTAAATAAGTTTGAATAAAAGCCAGTTAAAGTTATAGTTCTTACAATAAACTCAGATGTCTCAGTTAAAGTGATAGTCCTTACAATAAACTCAGATGTCATAAACCATGGTAGTCATTCGTATACAGATTATCAATTTGAGAGCCTCTAAAAATGTGATATAAAATGAACCGTTTTCTTCGATACTTATAATTAATTATGTTGTTCAACAAGATATTACCGGCCTATGTCGAACAGTTGCAAAACTAAAATGCGACCATAATCACCACTAATACATCGGCGAACACTTGAACGTTTTGATTTCTCCAACGTTTTTCGTTCGGTTTTCTTGCAATATACCTCTTTCTAGCATATAAACAAATGTTCTAGGTAATTTGAGACGTTTTTTAAACGCGTTGAAGGTAGAGACTATCACTTTAAACTTCATCACTCTACTGGGATTTCCGATATCCTTTGCAAAACCAGTAGAACCTGTCTTAACCCCTTCCCGCATATTGACGAATCTGTAGAAGTCACTTTGTGAAACCATTGTGATAAATAGAGCATTTGCTCCTATAGGAACAAATGCTCTATTTATCACAATGGTTTCAAACTACACAATTCTAAAATGTTCTTTTTCTCTATTTAATGCTCCTTTTCGGTAGATTTATTCAAATAGGCTGTATCTAGAAATAGTCGATGAGGTAATGGTTTAAGCGACCATCGAAACGAGGTATAATTATGAATCTGTAGGGCAGGTGATATCCTCCTTCAAAGAAGAATATTCGTTTAACCCTTTCTTTCATAAAAATCTACACGTAAGAAATAATGACCTAATGAATATTAATTATATAAGTTTTTAAAATTATATATTAACATGAAAGTTTTGGAAAAGTAGAAAATTGTAGAATCAGATCTATATTAGTCCACAAGCAAACGGAACAGGCCCTGATATTGGTCTTCTCTGTTTGCAAAGGCGTAGAAATGCGTATTTATAGAGTACAAAATTAACCATATATTATCCACCTTACTTTTGCTGAGTATACCAAGGTATGAAAGCTTTAGCTGGAACTGTATGACATGGGTCTCCTCCGCTTTCATTAATACGGTTTTATATCTGAATCTACATTGTCTACCATAACAAAATTCTCCTGTTGCATTCGTCATGTTAACCCTTCCGTCGCCAAATTTCCAATTGTCGACTGCAAGTTTGTTAAATCATTCAGTAAAATAAGGAAATGAGATAAAATAAATGCAAATTTCAAAGGAGTAAAGCACATACCTGTATATAGAGATTGAGACAAATAGTGAAGTCTCTGATCAGACGCCGCCTTGAAAAGGCAGCGTCTGATCTGGGACTGCACTATTTGTCGTGGTGCATTTATGCGACTGCGGCGGTGAAAGGGTTAAAATATCACTCAATATTCAGGACTCCATACGTTCTGATATGATTTTGTATCGGTGAGAGGTTAACCATTTCCCTATTCGATGTGTATTCAATATTCCGGCACCTGCTGAATATTCATGTAGAAATTAGTTATAATGATATGTGGAAGATGGAACATTGGAGCCATTTTAGAAAGTACAGAAACAGATCTAGTGTAATCTTCAGTATCCAATTAACATACATATTACAAGTGGCGTAAGGACCTGACTGTATGAAAGTATGGTCTTTATCTGATGAAAACGCATAAATTCGCATTTAGGAACAGAGTAGACCCTGATAAACCAGCTCATCTAGGATCCTCTGATCGGAATGAAAAAATAGTAGAGTCAAGCAGGAAAAGCCACACACAAAACGCAACAATCACCAAAACACCGACAGAAAGCAATTTATATAGCAATTGATACACACACACACATACAGGAGAAAGTCACATACAAGACGCAATCAACACAAACACATCGATACACAGCATGTCACACACACGCAAACAAGCAAATACAAGAGAAGAACGCAAATATACAAGCTTCAGAAACAAACATGAACAAAACACAAGCACAAAGACACAGGACAAACAAAAGTAAGAGTGACAAAGAGAGAACCGCGTTGGCACGGTCAATAGCAAAATCACCACTAGGGGTTTAAACCGGTTTACGTTAAACCGGTTGACGGACGTCCAAACCGCACACTTATCTCAAAGTCAGCCTAGCTAAACAAACATTGTATCCCCGCCGGATTTCCCCACAACATAGAAGACAGTAATCACAGTACAAAATGTAAAGCATAGCATAACAACTGTGAAAGTCCATCAAATATGTACTCAATGACTTTGCTGAAGACAGGGTAACTGCAGGGAGGCCGTTAATGGCACGACAGAGAAACGGTAATACATGAGTCTGGTAAGCTCATCCCATTTCTGGGTTTAAGGGTATGACATCAGAGTACTACCCTCGGCCTGTCACCGTGCAAGCAAGGAGGAAAGCGTAGCGACCGACTGTAAAGGGGTCGATAACCAAACATGCAGTGTGTTGCAATATAATAGGGTCATAACCTTTCTTCCTAAATGTTTTAATTGGTTTTAAAAGGTTTAATAAACAAATCGAGAAAATGGATATGACCCCGAATTTTCCTAAGTTTGTAGATAACATCACCATAGAAATCTGGATGAGAAATACCTTGTTGCAGTAACGTCCGTAAATTGCAGTTATATTTACTAATGAGGGGTAAATTTTGATAATAGAATTTTGAAAAAGCTTTCCGAATTTTATGATATCTGTAGCCTTGCTTAAGAAGTTTGTGAGTTATAGCTAAATTACGACTATTAAAACCTTTAAAGAAAAGGCTCGGACAAAGCGAATAAGTTGAGAAATGTAAACCCCATAAGATGTAGACCGGGGAACAACTCCATATAGAGAAGGATAATTAACAATTTTGAAATCGAAAACTTCCCTTTTATCGAATATTTTAGACTAAACTTTATCATTAGTGATTGAAAGTTTCAAATCTAAAAAGGAAGCCTGAAAGTCAGATCGGTTCGCCTTGTTTAAAGTAAGTTCTTTTGGGTAAATAGAAGAAACCATATTTTCGAAATAAGGATTATCCAAATTCAAAATATCGTCTAAATACCTAGACGTTTTATTAAAAGCACTAACAATGTCAGATTGTGTATCAGGTTTAAAGCTAGGTATGAAATCTCTCTCATAGCAATATAAAAACAAATCTGCAACAATTTGTTCCCATAGGTATACCAACAACTTGACGATATATGGTATATATGGTATCCCCGTTGCGCACAAATATGTTATCTAAAAGAAATACAAATATGTTATCTAAAAGAAATACAAACATCAAGGCAAGTCCCCATTGTGTAATTTTCAACTTCAGAATTCAAAAGAATGAACGTTGAACATAACAAGCGAGGAACATTTTCTCTGGCAAAGGTTTTTTCTATCAATTTAATCAGTTTATCCTTTATAAGATGGTGAACATATTTCTACTCGAAATAATAGCGCTTTTTCCTGACGTGTCAGCATTCCTGTCATTATATCCCATCATGAATAGTCGGCTTATTAATGTTATCATTATCTCCTGCATGAATCTCTATTTACCTATTCCCTCATGGGCTATTTTTAGATCCAACCACCTTGGATAAATCTACCGAAAAGGAGCATTAACTAGAGAAAATTAAAATGTTAGAATTTGGAAACTTGAAACCATGGTCAAAAATAGGGCATTTGCTCCTATAGGGGCAAATGCTCTATTTATCACAATGGTTGTTTAATAGGTTATTTTTACAGAGGCGTAGAAAGGCGTATCTATGGAGTAAAGGGTTAACCAACACATCTGTTGCAGTAAAACACAAAACAAACATATAACTAACCTATACATATGTT
This sequence comes from Azorinus chamasolen, assembly GCA_963576725.1. Classification (NCBI taxonomy): domain Eukaryota; kingdom Metazoa; phylum Mollusca; class Bivalvia; order Cardiida; family Solecurtidae; genus Azorinus; species Azorinus chamasolen. The sequence goes on along the minus strand of OY755241.1, from coordinate 39,467,888 downwards.
GCAGTGAAACACGCAACAAACAAACTGGTAATGACCATAGGAGTCTCCATTTTAAACAGGAGGATTAAAGAACACGCACTTGTTGGATAAATTACAAACATTTCAAAATGAAACTGAAAACTGCGCTGGTCTTGATAACCGTTTTGTACACTTTGAGTAAGTAAATATATTCATTTATAGATCATTACTTTTAAAATTAATGTGTAGAATGACGACAAGAATATTAAACATTGATTCCATGAATATTAAGGTACGAAATAATGAATATTAATTAGAATTAGGAGTTATTTAGAGCAGGTAGCTGCTTAAAGCAAGGTGAAGGTACAAAAGAACGCTCCTACGGGAGATTTCTGTTTTACTTTCACCTTGCTTTAAGCAGCCACCTGCCTTTAGCACAAACTACTTGATGTAATTTAGTGCCCGCTATAAAGAGGTTTTACTCGATATGTAATAATGGCAGAAACTGTATCATAAGCCAGAGCAGACCCTGGTCATTTAACCCTTCGCTTGCTATTCACGTCAATATACCTACCTGTATATAGTGAAGACGCAGATGAGACAGCTCCTGCAGGAGCTGTCTCACCAAGGTCTGCACTATTTACAAGTTGATTGTGCAACCAATGAACTCCACAGCAGTGATTGCACAGCGATATACTTGTACACAATGAAGGTATATGTAATTATATAACAAGGCCTGGGTAGAGAAGGAGAAATGTATTTTAAAATCCAGCAAGAGAAGGGTTAAGCGCCATCTGAACTCGTACTGCTTTGTTTGCAAATGAGTAGAAAGGGACATTTATAAATAAACAGTTAATAATACGAATTATATAACGGCATTTGAATACAGAAAATGTTAGCCACGACAGAACTGTTGAATCAAACTATATGATACCAGAATCAAACAGAGAAGACTTTGATCAAACAACTTCCATGAAGCTGTCCAATCTGACTATATGTATACTCTGCTCGCTAAAGGCGTAAAGTAACGTATTTATGGAGTCAACGTTTAACGGAATACTTTGCATATAAACATTTATTTACAAATAAGTAGAGAAAAATGTATGTGTTGATGACATATCTGTCCTTTTTGGGACAGATCGTTATAAAATCAAGAATTTAGCAAAGTGTGTATAGAACAAGACTACGCAAGCAGGATATGGACCTTATATCATTTAAAAGGTACCTCAAATTTGTGGCTGACACAAGTAGATTCATAGCCAATTCTAAAGTAACAATTAATGAGCATGATCATGAACTGATTAACTTAATATATAATCATTTTTGAGATATCAAACGAGATGCAATGGCTTCAAACTGCCTAAATGCAGACATTTCCTATCACATGCAACAATTCAGTAAATGTACGGTACATTGTAATGAGGCATGTCTTTCTTCTATGTTTTCCAAGAGTTTATGAAACTTTAGGTTTTGTTCAAAGGTATATATAATCTGTATTCTTATGCAAACAGTGGTTCCCCGATCCGCATACGCCTATTACGAGAACACTAAACAAAAAGAAACATTTGCAAACATTCTGAATCAAGAGGAAACTCCGAGTAACTAACATCACACCAACTATTTATAATAATAATTATCGTGCAGAGCGCGACCTGATTCCCATTTGCAAACAGCTTGGATTCAGATAAGACGCCGAGTAACACGACGTCTCATCAGGATTCAAAGTGTTTGACACCCGGTCAGCAGTTTATCATACGCTTGCACGTATTGATTAAAAATGGCACATGAACCTAGGAAATTGTGTTAATGGCAGAACCTGTAGAATTATTTCTATATTATTTCATGAGTAACCAGAGCAAGCCTATAGGAGCCATCTGATTTGAGGCTACTCTGTTTGCAAAGGCAAGGAAAGGTGTATTTATGGAGGAAGGGTTAACTGAAGATTTAAGCTGTGATCATGAACAATGCACGACCTTTCTTATACTCATAGCTCTTTCCCAATACGTACTGAATATTTAATAGGCCTCTTAGACTAAACAACAAACTCTCCTTTTGCTAAAAAACGCATCTTTACTTCCTCATGAATATTCATTAAAATGCTTTATGAATATTAATAACATTATATATCATATTCAAGCTATATGTCTCTGCTTTACTTTGGTACTTGTTTTGTTCCTCTATTGCCTCTAAAAGCAAAGTTATGACGCATTTTCTGAACAAAGGTAGCTTCGAAAATTACCTCAGATTACCACAGACAGAAACCGTTAAATAAAACAAAACTGGTACAAACTAATTATGGGGACATGTTCAAAAGGAGTTCTGAAGACCCAAACGAACAATTTGGTATCCATGAAAAAAAGGGGATGTTACTATAACCATGACTAGGACCCAGCATAAAATGAAGGAAAGGGTAACAATAGCATTTCAGTGACTGTTTCATTGTAATTAGACTGTAAGTACTAATCCCAGAATAAAATTATCTTACAGCTTTTTACATAATTTGTAAGAATATGTTCAAGGTATAAAATGTCATTTATGACGCTGTGTGTTGTGATCGTTATGGAATCTCGGTTTATATGTGAAAATAGTCATCGACCGATTGAAACTATATTGGGATCTCGTGAAAATGAAATTCAACTTCTACAGAATTCATAACAATCAAAGATATTAACAAATGCATAGTTCAAACGCTCAGATGGAATGATTCCATAGAGCATTATGTAATAGAGCATTATGTATTACCTTATTTCGAAGGTCATTTGAAAAGTAGTCGCAACAGTCCAGTATTTTCACCATTAGCACCTGCAGCCACAAGTATGGCATATCAATAGAAAGAGAGTTGATTTTTCTATCAAGCTGACCGGAAATGGCACTGAGATATGCGGACTGCGAATCAGAAATTAAAGCTGACTTGGACGATGTGAATTGAGACATTGCGCTTCCATACCGTACTATTGTCCAATTGTTGTCTCTCTTATTTTTTCTGATTTTAAAAGAAAATATCTAACCAACGTAAAATTTGTGTTCGTCAAATATAAACACAAGGGTCCTAGACGTATCAATGAAATTGTAACAGGTGACGAAACGTGATTGTACTTTTTGGGTCTGACGATAAAGAATGTAATAAAATATGGATGGGTGAAAAGAATAACTCGCCCGTTATTGTTCGGCGAAGCAGAAGCATGAGGTGGGTTATGTATGCCCTGTTCATTGAGTCAGATGGTAGTCCCTGTCCCTGAACACAGAAGTGTTACTGATACATTTTACAAAGAATATAATGTCATCTCTCTTCTGTTCAGTTAAACGCCCACGGTCAGGGGCGCACGGCGTCAACCTGTTACACGGCCAATCGTTCGGTCGCCATAGTACATGAATACATCAGGGATAACACACCCACTATAAAGCCTTTATCTCTCCCCTTATGCCTTTTGGTTGAACCCATATATTAAGACATGCTTAAGAGGGCGTCGCTTTGAAATGCGCAGCGCAATTGGGAAGACTATATACCAGTATATAAGAGTGCCTTTTATAATGGGCTTTCGCACCTGGAAATATGTGTACAGTCAGGTGGAGATTACTTTGAAGGTCTCATGTAGTCGTTTCTTGGAAAATGAGCCAGGTATGGAAAGGCCGCCACAGTTGGAACTACTTTTCAAAAGCTCGTGCAACAGCTGTTATACCGACACCTTAGTTATTCAAATTGCATGTTATAATCAGCATAATCGAAGTACTCTATTATTATTATTCATAGAAAACAATAGACAATTGTGTTCGTATCTTAATAGAATCACTAGTAATTATGTGTAACTGGATGTGCAATTTACATTTATCCTGTGATACAAAGCAAAGTTGGGAAAATTAGTTTGTAATTTAACCCTTTACTCCGTGATTATTCATGTAAGAAATAATTGTATTAATTATATTAAATGTTATAATAGCACATGGGCAAACGTTGTTCTGGCTTCAGTATACTTTGTAGAATCATATTGATATTGTACCAAACAGAACAGACCATGATCAGTCGGCTCCTATATTTGGGTCTACTCTGTTTGGGCAGACATAAAACGGCGTATAAGACACCGAGTGACATACCATACGTTTATTAGAACTTAGTTTTAGTCGACTAGAAGTTGCCATACTTTCAGTCGACAAGAACATGCGATAATTTAAGTCGACTAGAATATGCAATAATTTCCATCGACTAGAATGTGTGATGTTTTCGGGTATCCTACTAGTAGCGAGTGTAGTACAATTAGAACGTACGATATTTTGATTTGACGAACTTTAGTCAAACGAATCAAAGATACGGTATACTGGCGACTCAGTCGATATTGTATTCACAGAACTATTATCATTTAAAGCACAATATCACATGATGTGACTATCACGAAACTCCCATCTCCTTTCTTTAATTAGCATGTAGGATGCTGCATAAATATTCTACAGCTTAAAGTCTAGCGTACTTCATATTTTAACCCTTTGCTCCATTGCAACTCTTTTCTACGCTTTTGCAAACATTGTACACTCAGATCAGATGACTCCTGTAAGAGCCATTTGATGAGTGTCTACTCTGTTTGCTTATTCTATAACATAAAATTATACAGTTTCTGGCAAGCCAAACATTCATATGTGCATGTGCTACTATAAAACATATCTAATTAATATTCATGATGTCATTATTTCTCACATGAATATTCATGGAGTAAAGGGTTTACAAAAGCTCTACCTTCATGTTGCATTCTTGCATGCATCTTGTTTTTAACAGTTTGAATTATGTCGAGACATTTGCTGTTACATATTGGTCAAAATTTGTTTGCGTGGGTCATCTTAAAGTGAACAATGACAGTCAAACAATTAAATGTTTTTTGTCCGTTAAAACTGTTGTATTAGACCTGATTCATCATTTACCCTTTCTGTTATATGTTGATTCCATTCTAATACCTACTGAATAGTCATTGGTAAAATATTTATAATGACGTATGGAAGGTTAAACATTGTAACCATTGTTGAAAGTAAACCAAACGCTCTATCAAATTAGACGTTGAAAATGGCGTTTATATGAAGGAAAGGGTTAACTCATTCGATCAGACGTTGTTGTTTGTCAGGATTATCGTCTCAAATTACCTTTCTGCGGGTTTTTTGCATTATTGTTTCACAGTGATTATCACAGTAACAAACTAATCTATGGTCATAACATCACGCCAAGTTACCAAATTAACGGATTTTTGTCGCGAAACACCGTTTTGGAATAATCTCGTATCGCATTTTACGGCCGCAAACAGCCAGAATGGTCAACAACTCTGGGATGATCGCCAACATGAACATATTGTTTATTTCCTGACACGTTATACATTGTATTAAAGACTGCATAGGTACTACCTACACAAATATATTGTATATATATATATATATATATATATATATATATATATAAGATAAACATTTTATACACGTTGGGTACCAAAACCCTCTTAAATGAAAACAAGCAAGGTTTTACGCAAGCGTACAATAGCTGCCTCACATATCTTTCAGCAGGATAGAAGAAAAAGAGCAATATCGTTTAGTTTTTTTTAATTAACGATACATGTACATAAGGAAAACATGACTGTATAAAATAATAGCAGAACTCGGGGAATGTTAGCTATGATCCGTGTATGGCACCAATAATAAACACTACCTCACAGATTAATGTTAATCACTTGCTACAACACACTGACGTAGAAACCCTTATCACATTAAGTGTTGTTCACAAGTAAAATTAATTTCTGCTGAATTACAAAGCTTCTAGCACCGATACGAAATTCACCACTAATTTCATCAAACACTTCACATAACTACTGCAAAATAGGCATACACAATCCCGTACTTACAGCAAAGAAAAAAACCGCCAGGTCTCGGAATCGAACTCACATCCCATTCAAACTTGAAGCATGTGCTATACCGAATAAGGTATTGTCGTATACTTTTGTATGCGTTCCCGATATGCACGTGGTTCTTATATATACCAACAATAAATGTCTACACTTCGAACAAAACAACCGATTTTCCAAGACTACCTTTAGTCTTAGAACTAAACAACTGATTCTTTAAGATAGTTTACATGAAATTATTCGAATAGGTCGACTAAATGCCTATTACAATTTTCCACGTTCATTGTCCCCATATTAACAACAGGTTAGTATAATTTATACATTTAGAGGAAAGAAATCATGCACAATGGAGAAATATGCAATACGTGTCATCTGAAAACAAAACCGCGGGTACACAAAGGATTATATCAACAAAAACCACGAAAACTAAGAATGCTAAGAAAATAAAAGGCTTCTACCAAGGACCGAACCCATGACCTTACGTTTCCTAAGTCAACGCTGTAATCATTGGACCACGATGTCTACTATGCCTGTGAAAGTTGTGGAGATTTTAACCACTTATACCTAATGCACTACTAGCATTCAATACAAAGAGGTAGTGGCAAAATTAAAATCAAAATAACTCCGATTAAAAATATTTGCGCTCGCTGGGGAAAAGATATAGATACAAACAAATAACATAAATAAGTATAAATAAACTAGAAAAGTGTCTGTAGGACAGAGCGATGTCCCCGTGGTCGTGCTTGCCTAGCTGCACGTAAAATTGTGGAACTGTGCTGTATAGACAATGTGATAGAACAAACTAATATATTTGCGAATGATTTAGATTTGATTTCTATGTTAAAGACCTCTGATTTGTAATACAGAAAGTCTGCGAACATATCACAACAGCCCTCGTATGTGCCATATATTCAATGTACAACAATTAGTCATGCAGGAAACACCACATACAGAACAAACAGTCGCCCGAACAGCAACACAAGGAAACGGCAAATGTGCATAACTATAAAAACATCAAGAGACACACAAAGACAAAACAAACATACAATAGGGGGAACATGGAAGTACCGCCTTGGAACGGTCAGTCACAAAAGTCACTGGAGGGTTAAACCGGTTTATGGGCGCCCAACCTCACACTTATTCCATCCCCACCCTAAATGACAAACAGTGTAAATAAACGTATCCCCTCTCCGACTAAACTACAACAACCGCGATGGCAAATACAGTGGTAAAGTGCATGTATAACGAAAACATTTAAGTGAACAAACTGTATCCACCTATCGCTAGTGTACTCATTGATTGAGCTGCAAGGTCAGATTCAAGACAAGATTGCTCCAGATTTGGGGAACATCGTTCCATGTACAAATAACTACAAACTAAACTAGGTAGACGCTATACTTACCACAATCTACATTACAAAAGCTATGTCAGCATCACTAGGTAATGATCCCACCGACATTAATTAACGGGGATAATTAGTGTTGAACCGAGAAGTTGCTATAAAGATGGCCACCAGAATGAACATATCAAGTTATAATTGATCTATATCAATTTCAACAAATACTATTAATTTAAACAATTACTTCACCTAGTAGGTAATTATTGTGAAACGCTATACCTTTGGCTGAAAGGATTATACTGTTTAGGCCAAAGTCACGAATTTTCTGTTTGCTGCTACATGACATGTTGTTTTACAGTTTGTGATTCATGAATGGTCATATATTATTGTGGACCTCAGAGCCAAAATGAAGCTGTTAGACACAGTTATCTCAAACATTCAATATTATTTCAACCACCATACTATCAAAAACATATTACCAAAATCATACAGTATAGCCTTTCTTAGGCAGTCATTCATTTATTGAACATAGGGGTCTTAAAAGGACGCTGGTTGCCGAATGCAGGGCGAAAGTAATACCGAAAACTCTTATAGGAGCTTTCTGTATTACTTGTCACTTGCATTAAGTTACCACCTGCCTTCCAGACCCTTATATAGAACACCGATCAAGACAAAGGGTCCCACATGGTGATCAAACTTGGCCAAGACTGTTTACGTATAAACATTCTCAGCACGTGTTGTGTAAAGCAGAATTAGAAATGTTTCAGTTAAAGAGCAGACAAGGCTAAAATTGCAAATTTTGACTAATTCAAGAGACAAAACTCAGGCGTGACATGCAATTTAGCTGTTAATCGACCTTGGACAAGATGTCACAGCAATGAATATTCTCTGCAGGTTTGGTGAATATCAGATGACAACTATTTGAGTTAGAGATGAGACAAGGCTGAAACGGCAAATTGTGACTGAATCAAGGGCCATAACTCAGACGTCTCTAATGCAATTTGACTGGTAATCAAACTTCGCACCTATAGATTTTGCACCTATAGATATACTTGGTGAAAATCAAATGAAAACTGTTTGAGTTACAGAGCGGACAAGGCTAAAACGGTCAATTTTGACTGAATCAAGGATAATAACTCACAGGTGTATCATGCGATTTAGGTGGAAATTTAATTTGGTTTGGTGCTGATCGAGGTCTATTCTGTTTGCATATGAACTAATAGTAGATTTTACTTTACAGTTTCCACATACCGAAAGCTCCTGTGTACATATACCATCATTGAATAAATAGTCATAATGGTATTATTGTCCGTTTTATGTTAGCTATTTATACAAGTTCATGCATATGGTAGATAGATATTACGGTCCTTGATAGTTAGATAGATATTACGGTCCTTGATAGTTATGCTTTGACACATAGAGAGGCATGTAAAGTCCTATAAAATAAAATTAATTTAAATACTTAAGACATTTTGCAAATTACAAATAGAGTTAAAATACAAAGGGTCACCTTCTACAAACGATATTTAATAGCACTTTTAAATTTAGCAAGGCTGGTCAGTTTCTACCTTCCTTATATGAGAAGAAGGTAGTGAGTTCCACAGCTTACATCCCTGGAATGAGAACAATTTCAGACCAAAACCTTCGACTTTAGGAAGAATAAATATCCGCTTTGTTTGGATCTAGTGTTATAAAAATGAAAAGAATATAGAGATACAACGTGTTGACCATATATTGAGGTGCTTATACACAGGGGACCTCTTCCACTCATTTGCCAATGATAACCAGTCAAGGGAAATACAACGTGCATGCTCAATATGTGACATATTCTCTACATTGAGCACCAATCTGACCAATGTGTGTTGAGTAACCTGCAGCGTGTATTTCCAATAGTTGATCAGACCATTGTACCAGAAGGATCAAGAATAGTCAAAAGTGCATTAGATAAGTGATAAAAACCAAGTGTCTTTTAGTATATTCTGTGAGATAATTTTGCTTTATGTGCAGAAACTTTAACCTGGCATTGGCCTTTTTTATTATGGAACTAGCCATGGATTCACCAGTAAAATTCTGAACCAATGTTTCACCTAGGTACTTGACTTTTGAAGTAGACAAAATCGCTATTTGTCTTCATTTTTGGTTTTCATCCAAACAATATAGACTGTTCTTTCCTTAATGTAATGATAATTTGTTATCAGTCAACCAACTCAAGATCCTCAGTAAGAGTTTTCGCTATGACTGTCTTTTTTCTGCCTGACACGATTATTCTAGAATTATCTGCACTAAGAAAAACTTTGTTTCTGACAACACTAGACATAGCATTTACATATGGAAAAGTAGTAAAGTCAAGCAGGCAAAGCCACATACTTGAGGCAAAATAAAAGTGGCCCTGAAACTAACCCTTGTGGGCCAGTGCATAAAATATTACGAGGCTTGAAAAAGTACCAGAGACAAGTTGTTGTCTATCTGCTAAATATAACCTGAACCAGCGTAAGATTATGTTCTCAAGACAATTCCCTTTAAATTTCATCAAAAGGATTGAAAGATCAAAAGTATCAAATATTTTTTGGAGATCAAGAAGCGCCATACCAACAAGGTTGGCTTTATACCAATAAGGTTGGCTTTATTCATTTCAAACTTAATCAATCAAATGGATGAATATGTGGTGAACTATGATGAACTCTCTGGTTACATCAAAAATAGACTACTGCAACTCATTGTTGCATGGTTTTTCAAAAAACACACTGCAGAAACTTCAAAGAGTTCAAAACACAGCAGCCCGCATCATAACCAGGACTCCTCGATATGATCATATCACGCCTGATTTGAGAGAACTTCACTGGCTTCCGGTTCAACATCGCATTGAATTCAAAATTCTGACACTTACGTATAAAGCCATGCACAATGAATCCGCCAAGTACATTGTCGACATGCTTGACGTGTATTGGCCCCGCAGAGAATTAAGGTCAGCAAGTAGTTCCTTGTCGTTGCTTGTACCAAAAAGTCGTAAGGTAAAATACGGTGAGAGAAGTTTCATGCATGCAGCTTCAAAACTCTGGAATGCTCTGCCATCAGGCATAAGAGATGCAAGCTCACTGGCATGTTTCAAAAGATCTCTGAAAACACATTTCTTCAACATATACTACTAGGACAGTTTAGGAAAAGTAGCTTATAATCATCAATTCTCATACCTTACAATTCCTTTGCCATTGCAGCCCTTGGGATATGCTGTAGGAATCAATCTCTCATTGACCGGGTAGACAATCATGTGGTTCCTACCGGTTAGTGATTTCATATTTATTGTATATCATATTTATTATATATATATTGCTTATAATTCACCGACTTGGTAATTAAACATGTAGTGATTTTATACTTATTGAATATGTATTGCATATCTTTCATTGACTGGGTAGATAATCATGTGGTTCCTACCGGTTAGTGGTTATATATTTATTGTATATCTATTGCATATCTTTCCTTGACCGGGTAGATAATCATGTGGTTCCTACCGGTTAGTGATTTTATATTTATTGTATATCTATTGCATGCATTTCATTGACTGGATGGACGATCAAGTCGTTCCTTCCGGTTTATGATTTCATATCTATTGTATATCTTTTGTATATCCTTCACTGACCGGATGGCCGATCATGCGTTTCCGTCCGGCTAGTGATTTTTATATTTATTGTATATCTATTGTAAATATTTCATTGTCTGGATAGATAATCATGCGATTCGTTCCGATTATTCCGATGTCATCCATGTACAGCGCTTTTGAACGCACATATCCTGTGTGAAAAGAGCGCTATATACTTGTGGCATAATAATAAATAATAAAAAATAATAATATGACAAGTTTCAGTTGAAAACCTTTTTCTGAAACCAGCCTTTAACTTATAGATTAATTTCCTATCAGTCAAGTAAGAGTCTGCTTTATCATAAACAAAACGTTCAAAGATATTGGAGAACATACAACGTATAGAGTCTGTGTAGTAATTACCTACATCAGTCTTATCATTTTTCTTGAAATAGGGTTGATTCGGGCAGATTTCAAATCATCAGGAACAATTTCTTGTATCAACGACAAGTGTGGAAATTTGTGATATTTCATTACTGCATAAAGCTTTTGAACAGCGACGTGGTAAATCCTGTAATAATATAGCCACGGCACCAACATGTAAACTGATTACATAGTGTTTGCATTATTGATATGGTCTACCACCAATTGGTAAACTGATAAAATAGTGTTTGCATTATTAATATAGTCTACGCACCAACATGTAAACTGATTAGATAGTGTTTGCATTATTGATATAGTCTACCACTAATATATATACTTATGAAATAGTGTGTGTATTATTAAAGTAGACTAGGCATCAACATGTAAACTGATTTAATGGTGTTTGCATTATTAATATAGCATAGGCACCAAATCATGTAAATCAACTTAAATACCTAAGCACCAACATGTAAAGTGAGTAACTGGTGATTGATGATATAGTTCTTACATTAATAATGTAATATAGGTACCCACATGTAACCTGTGCCAATTCTGTTTATATTAAAAATATACCCCCTTGTGGAACAATTTTAAAACTATGACTTTAATTAATTATTCCATGTAAAAGTTGAGGTCAAATATCAAGATTAAATACCAATTTTGTAGTTCACTGAACATCAATTTATTGTCAAAGTGTATGTGTTACTTTCAGAAATAAAGCCTATCAATAATTTCCTATGTTGAAATACCTGTAGCTCCGTTTGTAAGCATTCTCACACATGTAATAATGCATATATGGCTATTAGCCACACATACATATACAATGTTCTCAACTCATCAACTCATTAGTACTCCGTGTTCCTTAAAATAGTGTAGACCCAATTCAGAGGACTCCTTAAGAATCCCTCTGATCAGGGTCTGCGCTGTTTGCAGAACCCATCAATGTTAAAGACTTATTCCAAAACATAGATGCGTTTACTGTGTCCACTCAACATGGAATATGGATGGGTTCCAAAGGAAGATCTACACAGGTTTTCCGTAAATGATATTGGAATACATAGGTTAAGTGTTAAATAAAATACAGTATGTACACATATCTCATTTCAGGTACTTTTCTCCATTATTTGATTGGTCGGAATACTGTTGGAAATGTCCATACGATAAAGCAGAACGTTACAAATATTTTGCCAAGAACCGAAAGCCCCACCTTAATTCTGCTCCTTGCGTATATGCGGTCTGGCTCGAGTCTTACGGGAGATATACTACAGCAGAGTCCGGGCGCCTTTTATATATTCGAGCCACTAAGAGTATTCGACCTACAAGTCAGACGTAACTTATCGGACTATTATGATAGCACTTTAAGGTAAGCTTCATAAGCTATCGACATATCCATATAAACACACTGGTAGATAGTTGACAGCGAACTGTAGTCAATCTGGTTGTTATGCTGACCGTCGTGACTATGACAGGTCAGTATTTATGATGCGTGGTGCCAGGATATCGGTCAGTACAAGGCTGTTGTAGGTGGTGAACTCAAGGAGCTTAAAACCCATGTCATTGCACGTGCCATGGCAGTACAGTCCATATGCACTTCCCCAGTTGTGCTGTGCATCTTTTCCAATTTTTCTATTCGAGTCACCTAGTACTATGAGAACGTAATTCCTTGTGTCTGGTCAATGAGTCCTTGGAGTTGTTGGTATAAATCTTCGTGTCGAGTTGTTCGAGCGCACACTTGTATTATTGTGATGCTGAATGGAATTACTCTCAGACGGATTGAGATAAGTTCGCTGGAAACTGATTGGCATCCCATTACGGTCTTTGTGATATCCCGATGGACTAGAGAAACTACTTTTTCTTTATGTTTGTCTTCGTTCCCGATATAGTAGACTCTAGACATTTCCTCTGTTAGAGACTGTCCAAAGCGTTTCCATATCATTCGCCGCGTCCCAGACTGTCCCACCTGTATCTTGAAACCTCGTGCGTGTACCAGTTCTTCTATTTTCCCCTCCTGGCATCGGGACTTTCAAATTCCTTGTCCCAAATGTCAGCAAATTTCTTCCACGATTCTTGTAGACACCAGTAGCATACTTTTCACCACCGTCAGTGTATATGGCGGAAGATTCGGTCATTGCTGACCCGGATTGCGACTTATTCGGAGTACTGGTCTTCTGTTTTGTCACGATCTAATGAGATGTGTTTAGAACAAATAAAAACTCAGCATAGCTCATCCATCTCTGATCTTGTTTACCGGTCCGAGATCCATGTTTAATTATACCTCACATTGTCCTGCGAATCTCATCCACCCTGATTATTGACATCATCAAGGAATACATCCGCTCTGTGCTGTCTTGTAAACACTACACCTATTTGGCCTATCGGTATAGGAGACTAATGTTGGGCGGGAACGTCTTACTTGTTCTGGTACATGTTTGACCTGCCAACTATTCATACAGAAGGGGAACGACTTGTGAACTTTAAGCAGCCCAGTTCTCCTGTATGCCAAAGTCTGGAACTTAGGTTAGATTTACAGGTTTTACAACAGTATTCCTGCGACATTAGCAACTGGACAGGACAACCTTGCTGACACGACACCCAAACGTCCAACGTCAATGGAATTCCCTATAAATCCTTAGGATATGGAGGATACTTTTGCCAAATTAACATGAGCAACATATATATACCTTTTTCTTTTTTTTACTTGAGAGAGTGAGGGAGCGGGATAGACAGAGAGAGAGAGAGAGTTATGACAGACTTAATTTCACTTCCACTTTAACCTGTGATTACATGGCATATTACTCGAGAAGGCGGTGTCATCTTTCAGATATTTTAGAGAACACTATTATGGGTAAAGGAACAGTGGTCCAAAGACTAAAAAATACATTATTCATTAACTCCATTAATACGCCTTTATTTGCTGTTGCAAACAGAGTAGACCCAGATCAGACGTCTCCAATAGAAAAATGAAAAAGTGGTAAAGGCAAGCAGGAAAAGCCACACACAAAACGGCACCATCACCAACACACCTACAGAAAGCATAGCAATTTATACTCATACACACACATACAGTAGAAAGTCACATACAAGACGCAATCACCACCAACACATCAATAGACAGCATGTCACACACACACAACAAAAAATACACGAGAAGAACACAGAAAACACCAACAAATACACGAGCACCAGATACAAACATGAACAAAAAAGGCGTCTGGTGAGGGTTCGCTCTCTTTGCTTATATGATTCTATAATTTCTACTGTGACCAACAATTCCCGCGTCCATGTGCCATTAAAAAAATAATCTTATTAGTATTTATGATGTCATTATTTCTTATAATAAATATTCATGGAGTAAAGCCATGATACAACAAACCGATCTGAGGCAATTAGTGGGTTTTTTAAACAAAATAAACAGATGTTGACTCCTTAACCGGATGAATAATTAAGTATGGCATACAAATAAGATAAAAATCTATAATGACAAATATGAGCAGAGATGTCGGTCGTAGACACTTGTGCATTTCTGTATACAGTAAAACTGTCCTAAGCGGCCATTGTTTTAACCATTTACCCCATAGACTATTTTAGATAAAACATATTTGAATAAATCTACCGAAAAGGAGCATTAACTAGAAAAAAGGAAAAGTTTAGAATTTTGTAGTTTGAAACCATTGTGATAAATAGAGCATTTGCTCCTATAGGTTTCATAAAGTGACTTTTACAAAGTCGTCAATATGCGGGAATGGGTTAATCAACAGAGGAATCTTAAAAAGCAGATGATTGCATAATGCAGGGCAACAGTAATGCAGACATATCTGGTGATTTATGCGTTGCATTACCTTTGGCTTTCATTAAGCTACTACCTGCCTTACACAGTGTTCTAAAATGTAACGCTACGCATATCTAAAAACACATGAGGCAGCTTATTGCTGGTCCGAAGTAACACTGAAAGCTCCTTTCAGCATTATTTTAGACTTGTATTAAGCTGTGAACTGTTCAGAATAGTTACATAACATTTCATGATTGTTCAATGCCCTTTCGGATCGGAAGAAACGTATTTTTGACATTAATGATACACGAATTACATTTTACAAATCAAATAACCAGCCATTGCCACCTCGACATAGAGTTACATTTCGATATTTGGAGACAAACTTGTTCATTCAAATTATATTCTTGTTCCTGCTGAAAAGGCATCAAATAATGTGATAATTTTATGAAGATTTGAATATGCTGATGTTTTGAAGACGGAGTTAACTGGTTCACAAACATATATTACAGTTCAAACCCCTGAAAAATATAAAGTCTCAGAACATTTTAAAATGTGCAATACGTTTAAGTTTGATCCTAACATAAAACAACATAAATGTTCTACTAACTACTGGACGTCGTGTCTTGCTACCATCAAATCAAAGAACATGTAAAACGTAACTGTGATAAAATATATGACAATTTTGTTTTTGGTCCATAAAAAATACAAATGATAATCTAACTAAACTTGAAAATGAACACTACAATATTTCTTCACTGAGCTCTTATGATTCCTCACACTGTATACTATACTACTCTACCTAACAATCCACCTCTACCGTTCCAAGGCGGTACTTCTATCTTCTCCCTATTGTATGTTTGTTTTGTCTGTGTGCGTCTCTTTATGTTTTTTATGTTAATGTACATTTGCCATGTTTTCTTGCGTTGCTGTTCGGGCGGCAGTTTGGTGCATGTTGTGTTTCCTGCATGTCTGATATTTGTACTTTTATTAAATTAATGGAAAACAATTTGCAAGAGAAAATAAAATGCTTGTACTGTTCATTCATTTCGAATTCAGAAGTTGAACATTACACAATGTGGACTTGCTTTGATGTTCGAAAGACATTTTAGATACCGTATATTTGTGCGCTATAGGGATACCATATATCGTCAACTTGTTGGTATACCCATGGGTACAAATTGTGGCCCTCTTGTTGCAGATTTATTTTTATATTGCTATGATTTTATGCTAAACTTAAAAACCTGATACAAACTCTGATATAGTTAATGCTTTAACCTTTAGCCCGCTGAGCAAAATATTTTTGCAGAATCATTCACCTATTACAAGCTATGATCAAGTTGTCTACCAAAATGCAATCAAGGTGTCAAACAGTTTGGATCTTGTTGAGGCGCCATGTTAAATAGCAGGCTAAAGGTTAAAAACAATATAGGTATTTTAGAGATATGTTGAATTTGGATAATCCTTATTTTGAAACTATTGTGGCTTCTATTTACCCAAAAGAACTTACTTCAAACAAAGCGAACCGATCCGACATTATGGCTTCCTTTTTAGATTTGAATATTTCCATCACTAATGGTAAAGTTTCGTCAACAACATACGACAATAGAAAAGAGTTGTAAATTATCCTTGTCTAGATGGAGATGTGCCCCGTTCTGCAATACATCTTATGTGGTTTATATTTAATATGTCCGAGCCTGTTATTTGCTAGAAATTTTAATATTCGTAATTTAGTTATAACTCATTAAATTCTTAAGCAAGGTTACAGATATCATAAAAGTGGGAAAGTTTTATCGAAATTTTATTATCGAAATTTACCTCTCATTGGTGAATAAAACTGCAATCTACCGACGTTACTGCAAAAAGGTATTTCTCACCCAGGATTCTATGGTGATGTTTACTACCAACTTTGGCAAAATTCGGGGTCATATCAATTTTCATGATTTGTTTACTAACCGTGTTAAAACTTTTAAGAAAAAAGGTTATGAACCAGTCATGTTGCAACACACTACATGTTTGGTTATTGGCACTTTTACTGTCGGTAGCTACACCTTTGCTTGCGCGATGACAGGCGAGAGCATCTATGATGGTATACTCGTAAACCAAGAAACGGTATGAGTTTACCAGACTCATGTATTGCCTTTTCTCTGTCGTGTCCTTAACGGTTTCACTGCAGTTATTCTGACTTCAGCAAAGTCATTGAGTATATATTTGACGAATCGTCACAGTTATTTTGCTATGGTTTACATGTTGCCCTGTGTTCACCGTCGTCTATGTTGTGGGTAAGTCCGGCGGAGATACCTTTATTAACACTATTTGTAAAGTTAGGGTGACTTTGAGAGAAATGTGAGGTTAGGACGTCCGTAAACCGGTTTAAACCCCAAGTGGTATTTGTGCTAGTGACCGTGCCAAGGCGGTACTCTCTTTGTTTGCCTTGCGTCTTTTGTTTGCCTTGCGTCTTTGTGCTTGTGATTTTGTTCATGTATGGAGTGTTTGTCTCTGGTGCTCGTGTGTCTGTTTGTGTTGTCTGTGTTCATCTCGTGTGTGAGTGTGCGTTTGTGTGTGTGTATGTGTGTGTGTCATGCTGTCTATCGGTGTGTTGGTGGTGGTTGCGTCTCGTATGTGGCTTTGCCTGCTTGACTTTACTACTTTTCCATTCAGCAAAGTCATCGGCTACATATTTGACGGACTTTTAAACCTAAAAACGGGATGAGTTTACCAGACTCATGTATTGATTTTTCTCTGCGGTGCCATTAACGGCTTCCTAGCAGTTATTCTGACTTCAGCAAAGTCATCGAGTACATATTTGACGGACTTTTAAACCCAGAAACGGGATGAGTTTACCAGACGCATGTATTGCCTTTTCTCTTTCGTGCATTTAACGGCTTCCCTGCAGCTATTCCAACTTCAGCAAAGTCATCGAGTACATATTTGACGGACTTACACAATTCTTAATATGCTATGTTTTACATTTGTCCTGTGTTTAATATATTCTATGTTGTGACTTTGTCCGGCGGCTTATTTTTATTTACACTATTTGTTTAGTTATGGTGACATCGAGATAGATGTGAGGTGAGGACGTCCGTAAACCGGTTTAAAACCCCATTGGTTGTTTTGCGACTGACCGTTCCAAGGCGGTTCTCTCTGTCATCCTTGCTTCTATTTTTGTTTGGTGTATTGGTACTTGTGTTAGTTCATCTTTGTTTGGTGTTGGTGCGTCTTTGTACTTCTGCGTTTTTTCATGTTTAAAATGTTCACCTCGTGCGTTTGTGTGTTGGAGGGTGGGTGGATGTATATGTGTGTGCTTTCTATCAATGCTTTGGTGACGGTTGCGTCTTGTGTGTCTTTTCTGGCTTGTTTTAATACTTTTTCATCGGAGAACATTCATTAATCCTTTAATCCATGCATATTCATGAGAGAAACAATGACATTAAGTATATTAATAAGCTGAATTTTCATTATGACAGAATATCAGGATGTTATTTCCAAAGACAGAAACTGTAGAACCAGATGTATATTATTGCATAAGCATATATAGGAGCCGCCTCATCTGGGTCTTCACTGTTTGCAAAGAAGTGGGAAAGCGTATTGATGGAGCAAAGGGTTAAATGTTTTTTTATAATAACCACTGAGCAAAGGATTTTTATCACTTGGTGTTTTTGAATTATCTCCCCTGTTAACTTTGGAGTTACTGCCCCTGATGACTTAAAATTAGACAAACTTTACATAGTGTCGTGCATATCTCTGAAACCACAAGCATAAGTTGTGCACGTGGGATTTTTAAATTGACTCCCCTGATAACTTTGGAGTTATTGCCCCTGATACGATAACTTAAGATAAGAGAAACTTTCTGTCGTGCATATCTTAAAAACCACCAGGGCTAGAGTCACCAAACTTCACCAGAATGTTGACCAGCATGAGTTGTTGTGCACCTGTTATTGTCCCTGATATGATAACTTGAAATTAGACAAACTTTGTCCTGCACGTATCTCTGAAACCAGTTTGGCTAGAGTCACCAAACTTCACAGGAATGTTCACCACTATGAGTGCATTTAGGTTTTTTAATTGTCTCCCCTGATTACTTTGGAGTTACTGCCCCTTATGTTTACAATAAGAGAAACTTTTCTTTGTGTCGCGTGTATCTCTGAAACCACTAGTACTAGAGTCACCAAACTTCACAGGAATGTTCACAAGCATGTGTTGTGTGTCTGCGTTTTTGAATTGTCTCCCCCTGTTATGTTTGAGTTATTGCCGCTGATGACTTAAAAATAGACCCTGATAAATTTGGAGTTACAGACATTAAACATGTGTATTGGAAAGAAGATTGGAGGGGCAGACACCTGTTTTTTTTTACAAAAGCAACCCTCTAGATTGTGCCTGTGTTCCAACAAAGTGCAGACCCAGTCTGTAAAGCTGCTTCAGGAATACTATGAACAGTGTCTGCATTGTTTGCATCACGATTTGTTTTCAAAACTAACACACCAACAAATGCATTATGCAGAACCACCCGTTCAAATTAGATCAAGATTCAAAATACATTTCACACAGGTTCAATGACAGATACAGTAAAACCCCTCTAAGGCGACCACCTAAAAGAGGTATATTTCAGGGTGGTAGAGACATGTGGTAGATTAATGCTTTACTTTTGTCCTGCATTAAGCAACCACCTGCTTACAAGGACACCATGTTTATTCATTCAGTGGTCGCATTAGAGGGGTTCTACTGTATTGGTAAATATATGATTGGCTTTCAGCAGTACTTTGTCCCTACATTAAGCATCCACCTGTTTTAAGCTCCTATGTTTATCAAATGAATGGTCGCTTTAGATAGGTTATACTGTAGAGCTGATGTATTGTATACACTGTTTCCATACAGATCCTCATCTCCTTACCAGTTTATCGTCAACGATGAAGCAAAAAGTGTGCTTAAAAACTGGTTAACTTGTAACCTAACAGGCCTACCACCACTCGCTTTTACAGACAGGATTTTTCTCGGTAAGTAATAATTACTACGAAATTTGGCTCCAGACTAATTACAGTAACATCTGTTTAAAGTGACAACTTTCACATTTAACCCTTTCCTGTTCTATAATTATTACACATTTCAATAACTACTGAATATTCTTGGACAATTTTCTTAAATCTGAAAGGTGGAACATTGCAGCTATTTTAGAAAGTAAAGAAACAGATCTATCAATAACATCGGCAAACAAAGCAAACCCTGATCAGACGGTTCCTATAGAAGCCGTCTTGTCTGGGGCTACTCTTTTACATATTCGTGAAAAGCCGTTTATATGGGACTCCCTAAAACGAATGACGAATGAAAATGGAATGACGAATGACAGGTAGTATTTTTACAATGACTGGTTCCTTGTCATTCAGTTTGTTAGTCCCCCACCGGTTACCGGTTTGGGGACTATAGGTTTGCTCGATTCCGTCTGTCCGTCCGTCCGTCTGTTCGTCCGTCTGTCTGTCCGTCCGTCCGTCTGTCACGCTTCGTGTCCGGGCCATATCTCCTAAAAAGTTATGTCAAATTCATTATAACTTCACACATTGAAGAAGCATGATGAGGGCTCGTGTCATGCACAAGGGCCATAACTCTGGGACTCCCTAAAACGAATGACGAATGAAAATGGAATGACGAATGACAGGTAGTATTTTTACAATGACTGGTCCCTTGTCATTCAGTTTGTTAGTCCCCCACCGGTTACCGGTTTGGGGACTATAGGTTTGCTCGATTCCGTCTGTCCGTCCATCCGTCCGTCCGCCCATCCGTCCGTATGTCCGTCCGTCTGTCACGCTTCGTGTCCGGGCCATATCTCCTAAAAAGGTATGCCAAATTCATTATACCTTCACACATTGAAGAAGCATGATGAGGGCTAGTGTCATGCACAAGGGCCATAAATCTGGGACTCCCTAAAACGAATGACGAATGAAAATGGAATGACGAATGACAGGTAGTATTTTTACAATGACTGGTCCCTTGTCATTCAGTTTGTTATAAGATGGAATGACAATGGTTATAGATAGAATGACATATATTTGAGACATTGAAGCCGCCCTATGACCTTTTGGAAATGGAATGACAATGTTGTAAGATGGAATGACAGTTATTATAGGCGGAATGACATACTTTTGAGACACTGTAGCCCCCAAATGACCTTTTGGAAATGGAATGACACTACTTAAGGTGGAATGACAGTGCCTATAGGCGGAATGACATATTTCTGAGACTTTGTATCCCCCATTTGAACTTTTGGAAATGGAATGACACTGTTGTAAGGTAGAATGACATTTATTATAGGCGGTATGACATACTTTTGAGACGTTTTGACAATGGTTATAGATAGAATGACATACATTTGAGACATTGAAGCCGCCCTATGACCTTTTGGAAATGGAATGACAATGTTGTAAGGTGGAATGACAGTTATTATAGGCGGAATGACATACTTTTGAGACATTGTATCCCCCATTTGAACTTTTGGAAATGGAATGACACTGTTGTAAGGTAGAATGACATTTATTATAGGCGGGATGACATACTTTTGAGACGTTTTAGCCCCGATATGACATTTTTGAAATGGAATGACACTGTTGTAAGGTGGAATGACAGTTATTATAGGTGAAATGAAATACTTCTGAAACCTTGTAGCCCCGATATGACCTTTGGGAAATGGAATGGCACTGTTGTAAGGTGAAATGACAGTTATTATAGATGAAATGAAATGACGTGGTGCGTGAGGGATAAATGAGTAAAGGATAAAAGGGTAAAGTACGTGGCGCACATGCGATAAATGAGCAAGGGGATAAATGCCCCCCCCCCCGTTTTAACACTACTCTCCGTCACTTCTCTAACGAACCTTATAGTCTGACTACTCTTTAAAAATCTATTGAAAAGACAAATCTTAAGAGTGGTTACAACAAAGGTTAGATGGTGAAATGACGATTGTAGTATCTGTTGCTCTGTATAATAGTCCAAGGTACAGTAAAACCTCTCAGAACCGGAATTCTAGCACAGAAGATTTTAGATACTTTTATGCAGGTGGCTGCTTAATGCAGGGTGAAAGTCATTCAGAAAGCTCCTAGAGGAGCTTTCTGAATGACTTTCACCCTGCATTAAGCTGCCACCTGTCTCCAAGACCAATATTTATACTGAATTTTACGTCCGGTTTAGAGGGGTTTTACTGTACTCTTAAATCCCATATATGTAAGGTACTTGAACATACAGTACAGGATCTATAAAGCGAACAAGTTAATACATATGAATGCAAAGCAGTTGATTAAGGTGTGTATGTCCATCAAACCCCCTAAATATCATAACATAGCGGTTGGTGGAGAAATAAATGAATTATTCTTGAAATTTGTTTGATTGACGCATCTTATCTGGACCTTTGTTGCTGTCTTTTACACAGAGGTACCAGTATAAACTTGTTTTCATGATGACGTTACTATTCCAATAGTCTATATACTTTCATCTATTGATTATAGTTTATTCATATATATCTTAGTTTACACACACGCACGTGCGTGCTTAAAAACACACTAACGCAGGCACGCACACACACACTAAACACACACTGGACACACATACATACATACATACACACACGCATACACACATACATACACACATACATACACACACATACATATACACACACATACATACACACATACATGCACATATACATACAAACACACATACATACAAACACACATACATACATACACACATCCATACATATACACACATACATACATTATTATTACAATTCATGTTGACAACGTGTTTTGTAATTTAATTTAATTTCGGCTGTCCGAGTAGTAGCGATTGACGCAATAAATATGTCCGTACGACTTTGAGTAAAACGGATCTCTTGACTAGATCCACCACACAAACACAGATACACAAACGTGATTTTTTTGCAAATTCCGCGTTACAATGTGCATGTACTATTATCTATATGTCTATATAGGGGTACAGATAAGATACGTAAATAAAACATTTTCACGAATAACTTGATTTTCAAGAATCGGTGTTTAAGAGTGGTCACAGCATGGGCATGTTAGAGAAATGATGATATTAGAACTTGAGTACTCACATTTATCTGTTGCTCTGCTATTGATGTTGTTTTGTATTCAAAGGTAAGGGATTAAAATCGAGAGGCTTCGAAGACTGCGTCACACTGGGAGAAGAAGAGAAAGGTATACACTTTCAAGGATGCGTTGAAGAACTCCAGAAATCATGCGAAGCATCTCCAGTTAGAATAATAAAAACGATCCGCGTCGATTTCAGTGATGTTAAGCAATTCTTTGACGACATGCCTTCCCTGAAAATTATACACTTGGTGAGAGATCCTCGTTCCACTTTGCTGTCTCGGAGTTCTTCTGGAAAGTGTGCAGAAAAAAGAGGAGGCTACTCTGGTTGTATCAAAAAATTGTGCACACGTATGGAGAACAATGCTTTAGAAGAAGAACGTCTAAAGCAGATATACCCAGACAAACTAGAGACGGTGTTCTATGAACAAATCGCTAGGTACCCACTGACTGCATCAAGGGCGATGTACAAATTCTGTGGTATGCCATTCACCGACGACGCTCGCCGGTATATTTACAATATAACATCGGCCGGGAATCCCGACAAAGGCGCTTTATCTACAGTCCGCTCGAACTCGTCTGACCATATAGAGACATGGAAAGAGAAAATGTCGACGACGTTCTTAAATATGATACAAGAACGATGTAATTACGTGATGCGGCGATATCAATACACAAAGCACTCTCGGTCGAACTTCTAATGCGTTTAGCCCGTTTCTCCATGAATATTCATGTAAGAAAACATTGCATCATAAAGATTTAATGTTTATAATTGCAAATAAACACAAGAATGTGCTATATCAG
The DNA here is from genome assembly GCA_963576725.1 of Azorinus chamasolen. Classification (NCBI taxonomy): domain Eukaryota; kingdom Metazoa; phylum Mollusca; class Bivalvia; order Cardiida; family Solecurtidae; genus Azorinus; species Azorinus chamasolen. Next base: position 39,444,046 of record OY755241.1, on the reverse strand, counting down.
TAACTGTAGAATTATACCAATATTAGTAAGCAATGTGTTAGATATATAGCCATCTATCTGGATCTACTCTGTTTCAAAGGCGTGAGAACCTGTATACTGAGTAAAGCTTTACAAATTGAATTCAGTGTGTAGTTCACTGAAAAAGAAGTAGGGTTATACACTACCTGCGGAATGTCGGTCTATAGTACAGAATTTACCGACAGTGTATATTTTCCATACAGTAAATGACCTCTGAAGTGCCCACTTTATGACACAAACATAGATTCCTTTTAGAAGCAGGTGGTTGCTGAGTTCAGAATTAAAGTAATGCAGAATTCTGCTGCAGGAGCTTTCTTCATGACTTACATCCTGTATTGAAAGACACTTGTCTTAACCGTTTACTCCATAGATACGCCTTTCTATGCCTTTGAAAACCGAGTATATCCAGATCAGACGGCTCTTGTAAGAGCTCGCTTTGCTTATGAAATAATATCTTTTTTTATTCTGAAGTATCTGCATTTTCCACAATTTCTTGTTTTCATGCGCCATTATAAAAAAATATATTTTTATCAATACATGTGGTTGAACTGTGAAATCCGCGAAAAAAAAGTCAAAATCTAAGCGTGGAAGATTTGAAACGATAGGAAGTGCTGGCATACCATCCGTTGCCAGCTTTCTTATTAAAAAGGATCCAACACCGAAGGAAATCGTTGGCAGTTTGCTGAGTGATATAACTTTGAACGTCGTTTCATCGAGAAAATCGCTGATGGTTGTTTTTAACTATAGAAACGAATTGTCTGAACAGATAAGGTATTCAGACTGTGAAATTAGTTGTTGATTTATGGATAATCTGGATAATAATTGATTGGTTATTGGTCCCCCACCGGTTACCGGTTGGGGGACTATAGGTTTGCTCGATTCCGTATGTCCGTCTGTCTGTCTGTCTGTCCGTCCGTCTGTTTGTCCGTCTGTCACGCTTATTGTCCGGGCCATATCTCCTACAAAGTTAGCCCAAATTCATTATAACTTCACATATTGAAGAAGCATGATAAGGGCTAGTGTCATGCACAAGGGCCATAACTCTAGCATCAATATTTTTGGAGTTATTCTCCTTTTACATATTTTTTGCCGGACAATAACTCTTTATCTACTGGTTAAATTGATTTGAAACTTCACATATGGAACAATCATGATGAGGGGTAGTGTCATGCACAAGGGCCATAACTCTAGCATCAATATTTTTGGAGTTCTTCCCCTTTTTCATATTTTCCTGTCAGTCCGTCTGTCACGCTTCGCTTCACACATTGAAGAAGCATGATGAGGAGTAGTGTCATGCACAAGGGCCATAACTCTAGCATCAATATTTTTGGAGGTATTCTCCTTTTACATATTTTTTCCGGACAATAACTCTTTATCTACTGGTTCAATTGATTTGAAACTTCACATATGGAACAAGCATGATGAGGGGTAGTGTCATGCACAAGGGCCATAACTCTAGCATCTATATTTTTGGAGTTCTTCCCCTTTTTCATATGTTCTTGTCCAGTTAATAACTCTTTATGTACTGGTTCAATTGATTTGAAACTTCTCATATGGAACAAGCATGATGAGGTGTAGTGTCATGCACATAGGCAATAACTCTAGCATCAATATTTTTGGAGTTACTCCCCTTTGTCATATTTTCTTGTCGGGACAATAACTTTTTATTTACTGATTCAATGTATGAAAGTAGGTACTAATACCATTCAGGTGGTCATGTATATACCATGGTCAACCACACCATGTGTGTGTGGGGTGGGGAGAGTGGAGTTGGGTTTTTTTTTCAGTCCGGTGGGGGACTCATGTCTTGCATAGCAATACAACATGCCCTTGTTAAAATAGGTGTATCTTTACATGTACACTGGATGATAAATATGGTCATATATAAAAACCTCTCCAAATCGGAATCCCCTCTAAACCGGAATTTTTACCTGTCCCCAACCTTGTCCGATTTGGAGGGGTTCTACTGTATAGATGATGTGATTATTTCCTGCATTCTTGGAGTAAAAAGGTAAAGACCGTTAACGATACTCACTCATAGAATTAGCGAGGTTTTACATTATGTTACACCTAAATACGTTACAGTAAAAGTACAAATATGAGTCGTGCAGGAAACACCACATACAAAACAAACACCCGCCCGAACAGCACAACAACATGAAAACAGTAAATGTACATAATTACCGAAACACAAAGATACGCACAAAGACAAAACAAACAAACAATAGGGGAAGATGGAAGTATCGCCTTGAAAAGATCAGTGACAGTAGTCACTGTGAATATAAACACGTTTAGGGGCGCCCAACCTCACACTTATTCCATCCCCGCCCTAAAAGACAAACTGTAAATAAACGTATCCCCTCTCCGACTAATCTCCAACAACCGCGCTGGCACATACAGTGGTAAATTGCATGTAGAACGGAAACATATTTAAGTGAAACAAAACTGTATCCACCTTCCGTAAGTGTACTCATTGACTGAGCTGTAAACAGAGTAACTGCAGAAAAGAAATAAAGGCTATGACAAAAACGAGATATACAAACAAGTAAAAAATATCCGACGTCCTCCTTCCATTTCCGGATTTAAGAGGTCGTCTTCATAGAGTACTAAACCTTTCTTGTCGGCGTACATGAAAAGAGGGCAGCGTGATTGCCAACTGTAAAAGGGTTGACAACCAGACATGCAGTATGTTGTAGTTCTATATGATCATATCCCTCTTTAATGTTTTTTTTTACTTATTTGATGAACAAAGCGAGAAAATGGGTATGTCCAATAATGTTACGAAATTTGTTAATCACACCACCATAAAATTCAGGATGTGAAATACCGTGTCAGATATCTAAATCTTCAGGATGTGAAATACCGTTTCTCCAAATCGAAGTATTCAGGGTGTGAAATACCGTGCCTCTAAATTGAAATATTCAGGATGTGAATACCGTGTCAGATATCTAAATCTTCAGGATGTGAAATACCGTGTCTCCAAATCGAAGTATTCAGGATGTGAAATACCGTGTCTCTAAATCGAAATCTTCAGGATGTGAAATACCGTATCTCTAATTCGAAATCTTCAGGATGTGAAATACCGTATCTCTAATTCGAAATATTCAGGATGTGAACTACCATGTCTCTAAATCGAAATTCTAGCAGAGAAGAATTTATATAATTTTAGACAGGTGACTGCTTCATGCAGGCTGCAAGCCATGCATAAAGCTCCTATCAGAGCTGTCTGAATGACTATCACCCTGCATTAAGCTGTCACCTGCCTAAAGATATCTAATACTAGAATTCCGGTTTAGAAAGGTTTTACTGTACTCATTAGAGTCGCCCCAATGGGCATTTCTTTCATGACTATCACCCTGTATTAAGCTGTCACCTGTCTCTATGACAGATATTTGTACTTTATTGGAACATCCGGTGTAGTGGGGTTATGGGTTTTATTTATAGGTCAAGACTACACTTAACCACTGTGTTTTACGTTATATGTTCACATATAGATCTGCTACAATTTTGACTACTTCTGACCGAACAAGCTTTGACCAGTATGAAACAGCTTGGATCCTGATGAGACGCCGAGTTACTCGGTCTCTCATCTGGGTCTACCGAAAAAGAGTATTTAGTAGTGAAAAGGTAAACATTAGAACTGTGTAGTTTTGAAACCATTGTGATAAATAGAGCATTCGGTACTATGGACAAAATTAGAGAAGAAGTGTGTTTTAGCGTATAGTAGTTTTTAATTCATTCGTCAATATACAATTAATTAAAGATGAACGCAAATGTACTAAGTCTTCTGTCATGTATTCTTATTTATACGTAAACGTATTACTCCTTATAAGTTATATTTTCTGGTCCTTCAGGATCATTAGTTTTGATGTTATTAGTTTTTAAAATTGAATAATGCTTAAGCCGGTGCTAGCGGGGCGTGAGTAGTGTTGCACTTTTAATTACTACTCATTAACAGACGCAATAAAACCGAGTCTGCAATTTTCTCTTTTTGCATTTCTACTTTTGCTTACGAAGGATCACCCATTTTCAGAATATATGTACTTCACGACAGCATGTATTAAGTGCTTGTGTGGCGGTCGTAAAAAATCGCCCTTACTTCAGCCTCAGTGTTGTTATATTTTCTGGTCATTCGGGATCATTAGTTCTGATGTTAGTAGTTTGGGAATTACTACTTAATTCGGTGCTAGGGGGCGTGAATAGTGTTGTACTTTTAATTACTACTCATGAACAGACTCAATAACACCGAGTCTGCAATTTTCTCTTTTTGCATTTCTACTTTTGCTTTCGAAGGATCGCCTATTTTCAGAATTATCATAGGTTATCTAAAAAGAATGAAAGCTTATTTGCTGCAATTTTGTTTACTTTCCGTTCATTTAAGTGTATTAACCTTTTCCCTGTTCTATATTTATTTCAAAGTTAATACCTACTGAATATACATGGACAAAGTTGTTATAATGAAAACTGGAAGGTGGAACATTGTAGCTAATGTAGAAAGTAAACACACAGATCAATCAAAATCCATCAGCAAACAGAACATACCCCGATCAGTCGGCTCCTATAGGAGCCGTCTGTAATGTGTGTACTCTGTTTGAAAATGCGTGAAAATGCGTTTATATGAAGAAAAGTACGATGTATCAAAAGCCAAAAACAGCATTGATCCTGACCAGACGCCGAGTCGCTCTTTGTCGCGTTTGATTATACTGTAGTTACCACCTGCCATAAAAACCTATATTTATACCTCTTTATAGTCCACTGATGGCAAAGTGGTTAGATAGATTGTAGTACCTAAGAAGTGTAGAGAAAGTGTTTTAAGAATTTCGCACGAGTCTTTGATGGCTGGTCATTTAGGTTTGCGTAAAACATCAGACAGTGTCACATATGGGTTCTATTGGCCAGGTGTTATGGCGGATACAGCTAGATTTTGTAGGTCTTGTGATATTTGCCAGCGTACAGCTCCCAAAGGTAGAGTACCAAAAGTACCACTAGGTGGGCTGCCTATGATAGATATTTCTTTCAAGAGGGTTGCAGTAGATATTGTAGGTCCCATTGTCCCAGTCACAGATATCCGGAGGCAATAGCTTTGCCAAGCATAGAGACCGAGAGAGTTGCAAATGCTCTGATTGATATGTACAGTCGTCTTGGAATACCGGAAGAGATGTTGACAGATATGGGAAGCCAATTCACATCAGATTTGATGAAAGAGGTAAGTAGACTACTTTCTTTACGTCACATTACGACTACTCCATACCATCCTATGTGTAATGGTTTAGTAGATAAGTTCAATGGAACTCTTAAGCAAATGCTGAAGAAGAGGTGTGCGTAGCGTCCAAAGGATTGGGACAAGTATTTGAACGCAGTATTGTTTGCTTTCAGAGAGGTTCCACAAGAGAGTCTTGGTTATTCTCCTTTTGAGTTACTGTACGGTCGAAAGGTAAGAGGTCCAGCGACCAGTTTAAGGGAATTATGGCCAGGTGAAGTTGCAGATACAGATGTGAAGACAACATATCATTATGTTCTAGATTTGCAGGGAAAGTTGCAGGAAGCATGTCGATTGGCACAGGACAATCTGGCAAAGGCAAAAGCACACCAGAAGCGTCACTTTAATAAAAAGACGAAACGTCGGAGTTTTGTTAAGGATGACAAGGTACTGATTTTACTTCCAGTGAGTAACAACAAACTTTTGTTACAATGGAAAGGACCATATACTATTGAAGATCAGTTAGAGAATGGAATGGACTATAGAGTGAGGATAAGCGACAAAATTAAGACATTCCATGCAACCATGTTGAAAAAGTACTATGAGCGGAAACAGGGCAATGATGATGATGATGATAGGGATGAAGCAGCAGGTATCATTTCAGTGGTAAGTGCTTCTGTATTGATGAGAGTGATGACATTGCATGCAGGTATAGACCTTGGGCAAAATGAAGGAGTGGAGATGGCAAATCCAACAAGCTTAGGTAAGGAAATTGTGTCGGATGTGAATATTTGCAGCGAGCTATCTACAGTGCAGAATCAGCAGGTAAAAGAGGTTCTGAAAGAGTTCACGGATGTGCTCACTGATTTGCCAGGTACGACATCTCTCATTGAGTACGATATTAAATTGATTACCACTGAACCTATTAGGGTAAAAGGCTACCCGATACCATTTCATATGCAAAAAACAGTCAATGAAGAGGTTCAAAAAAATCTTGACCTCAATGTGATAGAACCTTCAAATGCATCTTTTTCTAGCCCCATTGTGTTAGTAAAGAAAACGGACGGGTCTATAAGGTTCTGTATAGACTTTAGAGCTCTTAACAAAAATATTTTTTTTCAGTATTTGACAGAGAAACCATGCCGAATGTTGATTAAATGTTCTCAAAGTTGTCTAGGTACAAGTATTTTTCAGAACTTGACTTGTTCAAAGGGTACTGACAGGTGCCAATGGCCGAATCTGCAAAGGATTTGACATCTTTTCAGACGTCAAAGGGTCTGTTTCGGTTTCGTAAGATGCCGTTTGGGCTGGTGTGGGCATGTGCAATATTTTGTAGGATGATGAGGAAAGTTTTGAAAGGTTTGGGTTGTGCTGATAGCTTTGTAGACAACGTTCTGATATTTTCAATGACTTTTCAGGACCATATAAGAGATATTCGGAGTGTACATGTACGTCTTCGTGCACCAGGTTTGTCCGCTAGGCCAACAAAATGTAACATTGGGTTTACAACCATTGAACGCTTGGGTTATAAGTTAGGTGGATCACTGATGCCAGTACAGGCTAAGGTTGAGGCAATACAGAATGCTGAGAGACCAAAAACAAAGAAGCAGGTGCGTTCTTTCATTGGTTTGGTGAGGTTTTACCGGAAGTTCGTTCCGAACTTCTCTGTTATTGCGGGACCGTTAACGGACTTGACTAAGAAAGGACAACCAAATCAGGTGGTCTGGACAGAGGCTCAAGAGAAGGCGTTTGAGACTTTAAAAGATATGTTGGTAGGTCCGCCAATTCTCATTTTACCAGACTTAGACAAGCCTTTCATTCTCAGGACAGACGCGTCGGATATTGGTTTAGGGGCGGTATTACTTTATGAGTTTGAGGGTGAGAAACGACCCGTAGCTTATGCAAGAAGGAAACTCTTAGATAGAGAGAAAAACTACGCGGTCATAGAGAAAGAGTGTTTGGCTGTGGTCTGGGGAGTTTCAAAATTTCACAGATATTTGTATGGGAAGAAGTTTATTCTTGAAACTGATCATCAGCCTCTTACATACTTGAGTCGGTCAAAAACGGCAAATTCAAGATTGATGAGATGGGCTTTGCTATTACAGCCCTACAATATGCGAATACAGGCAATTCCAGGTAGAGAGAATGTAGGTGCGGACTATTTGTCCCGTATTTAGAGAGCAAACAGTAGGAAGCTGTGGAATTTTTGTTTATAGTTGTATATAGTTTGCATCAGCTTAACACTGTTGAACATTGTTATATAGTTCTAGTGGGAAAAGGTGTTACCACTTTAAACTAAGGGGAGCATGTTGTCACGAGTCAACTGATGCATTTTTATATTTTTGTAATTATTGTTGTATTTAACCTCAGATTGCCGGGTCTCTTTTTGAATAGCAGGTCGATAGCTAACTAGATTTACACACTGAAAATGAGTTACTGAGTAAAAGTACACGTATGCGTTGGGTCTAGTGTTGGGGTTTATTGCATAGGTTATTCTATGTACTTACATGTTTATTTTGCTTAAATTGGTGCAGTAATAAAGATTTTAGATTTTTGTCAGTTATATTAAATATAGGTTTTTGGCATGACAGGTCTCAGTTTTTCTATTTTGCACAAGTCAGTTATCGGATGATTTAGGTATACAATTCAGTGATTGGACGTTTTAAATCTGGTTTACTTTATGCACGTGGAATTCAGGCTAGGTTTATGTATAATTGGACGTATAGTCAAGGACATATCGACACACACACTGATACCGCCACGACTGACAGGTTGCGCTAGGAAAATCTAGTGTCCATTATACACGGCAATTGGGTGAGTTTTTAATATTTATTGTTGATTATTTCTTTCCTGTTACTTTAGCGAGAACGGTTGTTTTTCTGCCGGGTTCCGCTGTTAACGGCAGTGAAATTCAGTAGAAAAAAGCTTTAGAGTAGCCAGTTTACTCTAAAGTAGCCAGTTTACTCTAATAGGGTTGTGCAGAGAAGTTAGACTGTACGCTAAATGTGTTACATTGCAAAGTTTGAGCAGGGAAGCAGTTGTTATATATCATTGTTGAAAGTCAATTTGTGTATACAGTATGTCTGTATTAAGCAGTCACTAAAATGTTTACCAAATTAGTGCTTTCGACGAGTTAGTCTTGCCTTGGAGGGCTACCGTCTTTAGCGGTCATATTTATTACCTACCCTTGTGTGACGGGTATTTATTACCTCCCTTGAGTGGCGGCTTGAAACAGGGTTTTATTAGGTTTGCAATTCATAATTATTTGTATTTTATAATATTTACGTAGCTGTAAGCAGCACGTGTATTTAATACTTGTATCACCGTCGCGTGTAGGCAACGGTGTATGTGGAACTTCACTGTGTATAACCACACTGGTGTGCATAGGCGAGGTAGCACGTGGCTTTTATTAGAGTTAGACTTAATCGGCATAGTGGGTTTTATATGCAGTCATGGATCTGTATATGTATGACATACGGGCATGTATGTGACTTGTGAATAGTCGATTTGCTGTACTTAGTTACGTGAGGAAAATACAAGGCTGTCGGTGTTTAGTATTTAATTAGTGTTATAGCTAAGCATAACACTTATACTGGTTATATTGTTGTAGCCGTTCTTACTTGAGATCCAGAGGCAGGCACGCAGCAGACGCCATAGGGATTATCTGATCTGCCGAAGCCATACACGTTGGTGTTCCTATTCTGCGGGGGTTTTCGTGCCATAGACGTTGGTGACCACCCGGGATCCGAGTGTTGATATTAGACGTGAGATAAGATATTACAGAGACGTGAGATAAGAATTCATAGAGACGTGAGATAAGAGTTATAGATATGTGAGATAAAGGTAGCTCTATATTGAGTGCTTTATTATAGACTGGGTAGTGCATTATATACCCTAGTAGACACGCCTGTGTGCGTTATATATTTAGTTTAAAGACAGCAAGAGACAGTTTTCAGCTAGTGGCCACGAACATTTAATAGAATAGTTTCTTTATTTGATTGTATTCTGTATATTTGTGTATTTCTTTGTAAATATATTTATTTTGTTAAATTTACTTCGTGTTTGTTGTTGGTTGGCCACCTAAGGTATCACCCTCGGTAGCTTGTCGTTACGCATATTTCATTATATAACTATTTTGTCCATGAATATTCAGTAGGTATTGAAATTTGGAATAAACAAAGAACAGGGAAATGGTTAAGACAGATCTTCTGTAAGGGTTAAGACAGATTCTACAGTATAAGTTAAGACAGGTTCTACTGTAGGGGTTAAGATAGATTCTACTGTAAGGGTAAAGACAGGTTCTACTGTTAAAGTTAAGACAGATTCTACTGTATAAGGTAAGAAAGGTTCTACTGTAAGGGTTAAGACAGGTTCTACTGTTAAAGTTAAGACAGGTTCTACTGTAAGGGTTAAGATAGATTTTACTGTAGATGTTAAGACAGGTTCTACTGTAAGGGTTAAGACAGGTTCTACTGTTAAAGTTAAGACATGTTCTACTCTAAGTGTTAAGACAGGTTCTACCGTAAGGGTTAAGACAGGTTCTACTGTTAAAGTTAATACAGGTTCTACTGTAAGGGTTAAGACAGGTTCTACTGTAAGGGTTAAGACAGGTTCTACTGTTAAGGTTAAGACATGTTCTACTGTATGGGTTAAGACAGATTCTTCTGTAAGGGTTAAGGCAGGTTCTACTGTTAAAGAAAAGACAGGTTCTACTCTAAGGGTTAAGACAGGTTTTACTGTAAGGGTTAAAACAGGTTCTTACAAATGTCAAAAAATAGTAAATAAGTTTCAATAAAAGCCAGTTAAAGTTATAGTTCTTACAATAACCTCAGATGTCTCAGTTAAAGTGATAGTTCTTACAATAAACTCAGATGTCTCAGTTAAAGTTATAGTTCTTACAATAACCTCGGATGTCTCAGTTAAAGTTATAGTTCTTACAATAAACTCAGATGTCCAATAACATCATGAACCATGGTATTTGTTATAGTGTTCAGTCATTCTTATAAAAATGTCAATTTGAGCGTCTGTCGAAAATGTGATATAGAATTAACCGTTTTCGTCGATACGTATAATTAGTTCTGTTGTACAACAAAATATTACTGACCTATTTCGAACAGTTGCAAAACTAAAACTGAAGATACTGAACTGAACTGAACTGAACTGGTCAGGGTTCTTTTTGTGATATACAGTGATACCCCTCTAATGCGACCACCAAAAAGGGGCATACTTCTAGGCGGCAGATGCAAATGGTAGCTTAATGTAGGACGAAATATAAGAGCTTTCTGCATAACCTTCGTCCTGCATTAAGCAACCACCTGCTTATAAAGACACCCATGTTTATTCCTTAAGTGGTCGCATTAGAGGGGTTCTACGATACCTCTTTCCAGCATATAAACAAATGGTTTATGTAATTTTAGGCATTTATAAAACGCGTTGAAGGTAGAGACTATCACTTTCACGTTCTACTGCGACTTCGGACAGTCTTTGTTAATATTGTAAATCCATTGAGACGCCGGGAGTCCTGGATCTGAGCTGTTTGCATAGGTTATCACGGTTCGCCATTAGCTTCGAAAACATTAAATGCGACTGAGACCCTTAATCCACTTGAACATTATTCCAGATTCCATGACCTAATGAACACTCATTGACAAACCTTTATATTGAAACATGGACATGCGATTTGTTTTGGTCATTAGCAAATCGAGGGCTTGGTGCAAAACTATTCTAACTCCTTCACTAAAGTGAAGGAGTTAGAATAGTTTTCCACCAAGCCCTCGAAATAGAGCATACCCTAATCAGACAGCTTCTATAGGAGCTGTCTGACCAGGGTCTACCCTGTTGGCAAATGCGTTAAAGGCATCTTTAAGTTGGATACGGTTAAGACACTTTTGTGTTTCATATCGTTAGGTTACCATGGTTCCTACTTTCTCGTATTGTTCTCGACGGCAAGTGAGCGCGAACATGAACGTGTCAGAGACGTCGTTTTCGACATGGCTACACAGAGCAGACAACAGGAGCTGCCTGGCCAAGGTCAGCATTGTTTTATAAGAATGATATAGAACCGATGATTTAGCAATACCTTCCCTTATTTCATAGTCCATTATGTACATTCAGTGAATTACTATTCATCAAAATCATCAATTCATTAGGTAACGGCTTAATCCTTACAACGCTGAATTTTCAAATGAACTAGTCCACAATTAAAACAGGTCAAGCATATGGTGAATATTTAAGGATTATTCTTAATAAAAGAGTAACATTACAAACAGTACAATCTCTAATTAGAGGGTTTCTCTAAGAGCCCTCTCTTCTTGGTCTACACTCTTTGCAAATAATATTAACGAGTCGTGTCCCGCACTATAAGGGTAGCCTAAATAGGATCGAATACATCAAACGGTGTGTATTTGTTTCTTTCATATCTTTTCAAAGCAGATTCAGAATGATATCTTATATAACCACTCAATGCCAATATATATACAACAAATACATATACGCATATCTTAATATTTCATTCAGTGTAAATGTTACACAAGTCACAATACTACACAATTTACAATGTTACACAAGTTACAATGTTACATAAGTCACAATGGTACATATTAAGTTACAATGTTACATAAGTTACAAAGGTAACAACGTTACACCGATCACATTGATACACGATCCACAATGTTACAATCATACCAACAAGCATGTACTCTCGAAACAATTATCCAGTATATTTCTTGTGTCAAATAAAGATAGCAACCTCTAAAAATACTTAACCTTTAGCCTGCTGAGCAAATTATTGTTACAAATTTTTTCACCTACTACATATTCAAAATTCACGCTATAATCAATTTGTCTACCAAAATACAATCAGGGTGTCAAACAGTTTGGATCCTGATGAGACGCCGAGTTATTCGGCGTCTCATCTGGATCCAAACTGTTTGCATAGGTATTCACTCATCCGCACATAGCAGGCTAAATGTTAATTAACATATTTGAGAATTGTGTAATAGAAGGGACACTTATGTACAATGTAGCTCATCGGAAAGCCCACTCAGGAGCAGCAGCATCGTCAAAAAGAAAAACACCGAGCAGCAGGTGAAGGGGAATACGCTAAAAACTAACATCGTCATTACTCCACCAACTCCTATGTTATGACCATTCTTTGAGACGGTTCTATAGAGTGGTCACAACATAGGGTTTGGTGGAGAAATAAAGAAGTTATTCTTGAAAATGTTTTAATTTACGCATCTTATAAGACATATGTGATCCTAACACAAACGCATGCACGCACACATGCACATACATACACACACGCACGTAAGTACGCATGTAGGCACATCTGTCTATTCACAAATCTAAATATCGGAATTTTAAGTGCTTTCACGCCATTTATTTATTGAAACTATACTTGAATTTCGAAACCTCGAACTTCAAGGGACCATACAAATATATTCGAGATAACAGAAGTTCGAGTTATCCTATTTGTAATCTGAAATAAATCTCAAATTCATAGATAAATGCAGGTCTTAAATACTTTTGACATGCATTAATATGTTACATGTGTTTCTAGATATTTGTAGTGATACATTTTGGAACAAGTCTGTATTGTAACTTTGGACGGACGGCTCCTGCTTATGAATTAACCCTTCGCTTGCTATTCACGTCAATATACCTACCTGTAAATAGTGCAGACCCAAATGAGACAGCTCCTGCAGGAGCTGTCTCATCAGGGTCAGAACTATTTACAAGTTGATTGTGCAACCAGTGCACTTCACAGCAGTGATTACACAGCGAAATACTTGTACACAGTGAAGATATATGTAATTATACAGCAGGGCATGGGTAAAGAAGGAGAAATATATTTTAAAAATTCAGCAAGAGAAGGGTTAATATAGATCTAGTGTTTCCTTTTCTGCCTGGGCAAAAACAATATCGTGGCTATATTACTTTATAAACATTCATCTAATCACTATTTACATGTAGGTATATTGACGTGTTCGAGTTATCCGAGTTGCAAATATTGAAGTTCAACTGTATATATATCACGTGGTCTTTCAAAGAGGATGATTCGTTTAACACTTTACTCCATAAATATTTACACGTATGTAAGAAATAATGACCTAATAAATATTAATTATATTATTTCTTTAAAATGATATATTAACATGAAAGTTTTGGAAAAGTAGAAACTTTAGAATCAGATCTATATTAGTCGACAAGCAAACGGATCAGACCCTGATCTGGGTCTACTCTGTTTGCAAAGGCGTAGAAATGCGTATTTAAAGAGTTCAGGATTAACCGTTTTCACCATATATTATCTAACTTACTTTTGCTGAGTATACCAAGGTCAGAACTCCCTAGCTGGAACTGTATGACATGGGTCTCCTCTGCTTGCATTGATACTGCTTTATATAGGATTCTACATTGTCTACTATACCAAAGTTCTCCTGTTCTATGGGCCATATTAAAATATAACTCAATTAATATTCAGGAAGCCATATATTCTTAATATGAATTTGCATTGATGAAGGGCTATTCAAGCAAGAAGTAACAGACAATTCCCTGATGAATATTTATGTAGGACATAATGACGTCATGAATATTAAGAAGATTATTTTTATAATGGAATATGAAAACATGACACTTTGGCTTAGACAGAAACTGTAGTATTCTATCCATATTACACCATAAGCAAACAGAGCAGACCCTGATCTACTGTTTGCAGATGCCTCAAAATGCGCTTACAATGTACATACGGGAAAGGGTTAATATTTAATCTAATTGTAGTTTTGGACATAAGCGAGTGGATTGCAGTAACCCCCTCTACAGCAGGCATTAAAATTAGTACCAATGCAGGTCTTTCAAATAGGTGGATTCTTAATGCAGGTTGAAAGGCATACAGAAAGCTCCTTTGTTGGAAGCTTTCTGCATGTCTTTCACCCTGCATTAAACGGCCACCTGTCTAAAACTACTTAAATTGTCAATAATGATAATTCCGGTTTAGAGGTTTTTACTGTATACATATGAACGAGCGTGGATCTCACTTTATCTGTCTCGTTGACAAAATTTATATGGCGCTCATGAAGATGTCACAAAACGTTATTCATCTCAGTTGACAAAAATGATAACACATGAACACTCGTGTACTATCATATACATATGTACATCTAGCTGATGAGATAATATGCACGTTTTATTGTGGCCAGGTTAATGTAAAATGTTTGATGTAGGAGTGTGTATGCAACACATGCGATACTAAGAATGTATATGTAACATATGTGGTACTAAGTGTGTATATGCAACACACATGTGGTAAAAAGAGTATATATGTATAATGTGCGATTCTAAGCGAGCATAACACATGTGATACTAAGAATACATATGTAACACGTGTGATACTACGAGTGTATGTGTAACATATGTGATACTATGAGTGTATATGTAACATATATGATACTATGATTGTATACGTACCACATGTGCTACTACGAGTGGGGAAAAAATTAACACGTGTGATACTATGAGTGTATAATTATGTAACACATGTGATACTAACAGAAAATATGTAGCACGAATTTTAACCCTTTTGGTGCCAAGTTTCTAATTGTCCTATGCAAACCAACTTTGTTAAATAATTTGGTAAACTAAGGAAATGAGACAAATACATGCAAATTTCGAAGGAATAAAGTACATATATAGAAATAGAGTTCGAAACAAAAAGTGGAGTCCCTGATCAGACGCCGCGTCATCTGATCTGGGACTGTACTATTTGTCGTGGTGCATCTTTTGGTGACATTGGCGGTGAAAGGGTTAAAAGCAGCTAATAAAACGTAGAAGGTCAGAAGCTGCAAAAACATTTATCCCACCGTGCCAAAAACAACGCTTTATCTGTTCAAAATTGGACTGGTGCAACTCGTAGTACAAGTATCACCCATTTGATAAAGCTTTTGAGAAAATATTGAACAAGTGTCAAACCTCTTAGGTACTGATAGAACGCTGAGTTTCGTCTGTATCCAATGTGTTTGCAAATGCGAGCTTAGGTCCTAGATTGTGGGATATACATGTACATCATGTAGTTCAATATTCAGATTCATACAAAGACCTGGCGTTGATTTGCAATACAATACTTAGTTATTCAATTCTACATACAGTAGAACCTGTCCTACGCGGCTATTCATTTATTGAACTTAGAAGTACATGTATGAGGCATGCAGGAAACCCAACATACAAAACGCACAGCTGTCCGAACAGCCCCACGACGACAAACAGCAAATGTACATGCATATAAAAGACACAAAGAGACACACCAATACAAGACAAACAAACACTATGGGAAAGAGGGGGGTACCACCTTGGAATGGTCAGTGACGGTCAGTGACAAATGACACTGGGGTTTAAACCGGTTTAGGGGCGCCGAACCTCACATTTATTCTAGACTTAGAAATCTTAAAACATGTGACTGCTTAATGCTGGACAATAGAAATACAGAAAACTCCTATTGGAGATTTCTGTATTTCTTTTGACTTGCATTAAGCTACCACTTGTTTTACAGACCCATGATTACACCTGTTTTTGATTGGTCAGATTTGAGTTCTCAAGCTTTTGATTGGTCAGATTTGAGCCTTTGGTTCAAATCGGACCAATCAAAAACTTGAGAACGAACTCAGACACAACTAAAAGTTTTATAAGCATGGACCCAGTTTTTGATTAATACGTATTCTACTGTAACATATATATGTACATGTTCATGAACCATTGCTAGAACACATGTTCATGTAGTTTTATCCAACATTCAGCTATACAACAAGACCCGAAGTCAATGTGTATTGCAATGCTTAATTTTTCAATCCTAAATACAGTTACAGTTAAATACAGTTGAAATTTGCTATCTCCCTAACTTCAAGGGACCATATAAGTTACATAAATCTGAGATCTCAAAAATTTTAAGAAAAATGAAAATATGTCCAGCAGACGGCAATCCTGGCACTGAAAGGGTTAAATATGCGTCATATGAGACCACTTCCATTTGAGGAATATTGATGCTGCACATGCTAATACGAGAATTCTAATATACATACGTAATTAGGCGCACTATGATAAGCAGTGATTAACAACTATCGTATGTAATTCAACCGCATGCTTTATTAACCCTTCTCTTGCTGAATTTTAAAACACATTTCTCCTTCTTTATCAATGCCCTGTTGTATAATTACATATATCTTTACTGTGTACAAGTATTTCGCTGTACAATCACTGCTGTTGATTGCATTGGTTGCACAATCAACTTTAAAATAGTGCAGACCCTGATGAGACAGCTCCTGAAGGAGCTGTCTCATCTGGGTCTTCACTATTTACTGGTAGGTATATTGACGTGAATAGCAAGCGAAGGGTTAACATAACACTCTGTAAAAGCAGATGATTGCTTGGTACATGGCAAAAGTAACGCTGACAGCTCCAACAGGAGCTTTCTGTATATTTTCCGTCCTGCATTATGCTGCCACCTGTTTTAAAAATCCAGAATTAGACTATTTTGAGTGAAAGTGTTACAGAGACTTTATTCTGGGGTCAATGGCCAGTTGTGATGTTTTGTTTATTTAAAATCACGTGAAAACACGAACTCGATATCAGTTGATATTTGATATGGATATGCTTCTCTATAAAGACCACGTGACACATCCCGTCATATTTGCGCCTTTTGACACCTCAGTAAAAGTCACGTTTTGAAACCATTGCGATAAATAGAGCATTTGCTCCTCGGGAGCAAATGCTCTATTTATCACAATGGTTTCTAAATTACACAATTCTAAACTTTTCTTTTTTTTCATAGTAAATATTCCATGAGTAGATTTATTCAAAGGTGTTGCATCTAACATTAGCCTAAGAGATAATGGGATCATGTGTCTTTATACACAGATGGCTGCTTAATGCAGAACTCAAGTAATATATACAGGTATGTAGAAATTTTGGTGTCAGCAGAAGTGACATCATGTAAATACAAAAAAACATCTGCCTTACCTCTTCAATGAATAAAAACGCAGTTAATGCATTTGCAAGCAAAGTAGACCTAGATCAGATGACCTCAGTAGGATAAATCTATTGTAAAGTAGCGTATTAACCCTTTCGATGCCAGCATTGTCGTCTGCTGGGCATAGTTTCGTTTAGTTTTAGTGTAAGTGTGTGCTTTTCTTCCATTTTCTTTATAAAACAGTAAACGGAGTGTCAAACAGTTTGGATCCTGATGAGACGCCGAGTTACTCGACGTCTCATCTGGATCAAAACTGTTTGCATGTGATATCATAAACCCGTCATTGTGGCACGGAAGGGGTTATAAAAGGAATATTTTTAGAACTGTGTGTAGTTTCGAAATCCTGGTCATAAATAGAGCAAATGCTCTATTAACCCATTCCCTTATTTTGACGACTCTGTAAACGTCAATTTGTACAGCCATTGTGATAGATAGAGCAAATGCTCTATTTATCATAATTCTTTCAAACTAAAAAAATATAAAAGTTCCTTTTCTCTAGTTAATGCTCATTTTCGGTAGATTTATTCAAAGAGGTTGTATCTAAAATAGCCTATGAGGTAATGGGTCACAATGGTTTCAAAACATGACCTCTACAGAGGTGTCAAAAGGCACGATATGAGAGAATGAGTTACCGGTGTAATGTCTGTAAACAAAAACTCCCGCCCCCGCCAAACCACAAAAACAAATAACAAAAATAAACATTGACAACCTTAACATTCAAACAAACAAACACACATTCCAGCATGCAAGGAGATATATGTTAGCCAGTGTATATGATTTTACGGAACCGCTTCGTTGAACAGGACAACATTTAGCCTGCTACAGGCGGGTGAGTGAATACCTATGCAAACCGTTTAGATCCAGATGTGACGCCGAGTAACTCGGCGTCTCATCAGGATCCAAACAGTTTGACACCCTGATTGCATTTTGGTAGACAAATTGATTATGGCTTGAATTTTGAAAATGTAGTAGGTGGAAAATTCTGTAAAAATAATTTGCTCAGCAGGCTAAAGGTTAAAAAGCGAGAAATAGAAGAATTGAAGCGAATTCTGTAGCTGCTGGTCGTTAAGGAAAATTAATGGCGATGCATCAGTTAAGAAGATATTGGTCAACGGCTTGATACAGCAGTGAATGTAATACATAGCAGAACCTGTCCTAAGCGGCGACTCATTTATTAACCCTTTCCCTCATAGAAACGTGTTTTCACGCATTTGCAAACAGAGTAGACCCAGATCAGACGGCCCCTAGAGGAGCCGTCTGATCAGGGTATACTCTGTTTGCTTATGGACTTTGATAGATATGTTTCTTTACTTTCTAAAATGGCTACAATGTTCTACCTTCCATACTTCATTTTAACTATTTTGTCAATGAATATTCAGTAGGTATTAACATTTGAAATAAACATAGAACAGGGAAAGGGTTAAACATAGGAGTTTTTATAAAACAGGTAGTTAGTTGATGCAGGGCAGGAAGTAATGCAAAAATGGTCTGCATTAAGCTGCCACCTTCCTTACAAACCCAAAATTAGAACTCTTTGATGGTTGCTTAAGACAGGTTCTACTCTGTACTGAAATATACAAAACAATATGGCAACTGAAATATAAAAAACAATATTGCAACTGAATTTGATGCAATCTTAGAATTGGCAAGTCTAAAACTGTGTATAGCTTGGACACTTCAACTGCAACCCCTTACGCCTTGAAAATTAATATAAGGAATGATAAAATTACATGTATGAATATTTATTAGATTAATAGTTTTAATAGTACATAGACAAGGATTTACTGACAATGACAGCAAATGTAAAATCATATTTAAGCAAACAGAGCAGACCCTGATCAGCCGGCCGCTATAGGAGCCGTCTCATCTTGGTCTACTCTGTATGCAAGGCGTAGAAAGGCATATTCATTGAGTAAATGTTAAAACATACAAGAACACAATCCCATGGAGTCTCATTTATTTATTTTTACTCTCGTACATTGTGTGTTTTAATATTATATTAATCATTTACACAATATATACGCATTTGCAAACAGAGTAGACCTGGAACAGATGGCTCTTGTTTACTTTCGGAATATTTTATATTCTACAATATTTGCCTTATCAAAACTCATGTGTTCATGTGTCATAAAAAGTCATCATTAAATAGTCGTGATGTCATTATTTCTTACATGAATATTCATGGAGTAAGGGATCAAATAAACAAAGCATATGTAGGAGTGTTTGTACTTGTATACAGTAAGCCAATACAAGATGTTAGGGTAAAACAGGCGAAGGAGTGTGGACTTATACCATTCCCTCATAGCCTGTTTTAGACCCGACCTTTTGGGAAAAACAATCTACCGAAAAGGAGCATTTACTACAGAAAATGGAAATTTTAAAATCATGTAGTTTTGAAGCCATTGCGATAAATAGAGCATGTTTCTGTGTATCACAGTGGTTTAAAAAGTGATTTTTACAGAGGCGTCAAAAGGTGTCAATATGAGTTAACATGAAGTTAAACTTTACATCGATAGACAAATATTATGTTAGTCTGACACGTAACTGCGCGACACGTTTAACGAAATTGTATTATTTAAAGCGTGGTCTGAAGGCCATTTGCAAACAGCTCGGCGTCTACTCTGCATCTCATCAGGATCCAAGAGGTTTGATATTCCGTTAATAGTTTGAAAGAAACACAAACGAATCGGGGCTGAGTAAAAATCAATGAACCTTTAGCATGCTAAGCTTATTTTTACCATAATGCTTCACTTACTACATTTTCAAAATTCAAGTTATAGTCAATCTGCCTACCAAATTTCAATCAAGGTATCAAACAGTTTGGATCCTGATGAGACACCGAGTTACTCGGCGTCTAATCTGGATTCAAACTGTCTGCATATGTATTCACACATCCGCCCATAGCAGGCTTAATGTTAAACTGTCAGTGATAAGTGGTACAGTACAATGGTTGACAAAGTGTTACATATACGTATGAGCTAAATCAAGTTCGTTATCTTATACTAGGAAGTATAGTAAGACTATGGAGCGTATGAGGTCAGATATACAGAGATGGTTAAACATTATGAAATCCATATACGTGTTTGTGTGTTTGGATCCGGATAAGACGTCGAGTAACTCGGTGCCTTGTCAGGATCTCCATAGTTTGAAACTCTGATTTGATGTATGAGAAAATTTATAAATTATATTTGAAAGTTGGAAAAAAAATTGCTAGCGAAAGTTTCCTCAGTGATGAACTTGTTAATGGAAGGATGTACAGTAACACCTCCCTAAACTCAGTTAAGTATCAATGCTGTTTTTAAGACAATTAACAGCTGAACGCTTTCCGTCATATAAACACATTTTTACGCATTTGCAAACAGAGTCGACCCAGATCAGACGGCTCCTATAGGAGCCGTTTGATCAGGGTCTGCTCTGTTTGCATTTGACATGCTAGATTGGATTCTACAGTTTTTGTCATTGCGAAATAACTCCATGAAAAGTTTACGTTATTAAAATTGAGCTAATAAATTTTCATGACGTCAACATTTCTTACACGTGTATTGAACGGGGAAAGGGTTACTGCAGGGTGGAAACCGTGCACAAAGTCACCTAAATGATCCAACAAACCTTCCACAAGACAACGGTACATTTAGCAGTCCCCTGCATAAAACCGCTAACTTCTCATTTACTAAAAGTCTGATTCAGAGAGGTTTCACCGTATAATAAAACCTATAAACAAAGACTACTATAACGATGACCTTAACCCATAAATATTCATGTAAGAAAAAATGACGTCATGAATATTAATTAGTTTAAGTTGTTATAATATCACATAAACAGATAGATTTCTGACCATGGCCGTAACTGTAGAAGCGTATCTATAGTTTTACACGAAGAAATACAGATAAAAATAGGTTAACCCGTTCCCTCATATTGACGCCTTTTGACCTCACTGTAAAAGGTTTGAAACCATTGTGTTAAACATAGGAGCAAATGCTGTATTTATTACAATGGTTTGAAAATTACACAATTCTAAATGTTTCCTTTTTCGAGTAAATTTAAGCAGCAACTTGCCCTAATATACCAACTAATTAACACAATTTAGTGGTCGTTAAAGAGGTTTTACTGTATTGGTATAGCTAACCATCCATGAATTGTCATAGTGGACTAACCCATCAGTGATTAACTACAGAGTCCACTCAGAATGAAAGGCTTAAACATGAGTGTTTTGAATGAAAAAATAGTGCAAATCCTGATCAGAGAGCTCCTCTGGGAGTCATTCGATCTGGGTCTACACTGTTTTCAAATGACAGTGCCGGATATCCAGTATTGAAAATGGTTAGACGATGTCCGTGATGGGCCGGAACGCTCTGAGTTTTGCCGTGACTGTCTTATCCCCATTGCGAAAAAAATTCTCTGATGTTACGGATATTCTGAGGTCCTTCAGAGACACAAGATTTGGAGTTTCTTCTTCTTTCAATCAACCGATAATGAGTTTCGTCGAGTCACAAAGGTTCTTGAAATCTACTTGTATGGTCGCTCGTTACATTGGCCTGAAAAATAAATTAAAATTTGCATAAGAATTAATCGTTTTCCCGCTAGACGTGAACTGACTCTCATTTGAACACACTTAAACACTTAATACATCGACGTCTTAACTTTTTCGCTGCCAAATGTTGTGATCTGCAAACTTTGTCGTCTGCTACAATTTTCATTGTTCTTTATTTCTATTTAAAAAACCAGTCACAGTAGCAAACAGTATTCAATACTCTGGCATGGATATTCACAACATAAAACTATTGACGATCATACTGGATCATACTAAATGTTAAGAAAGCACGGCAATTAAACTTACATAAATCTAGTTTTTCTTCTAAAAGTCCAATCTGGTTGCTTAGCGATTGCAACATGAAGAATGGATTAATCTGAAGCCCCATTGAAGTCGTCTCGGTAAAACCTGTCGTCGTAGTTGACGTCGTAAGTGGAGTGGTAGTCGTAAGTGGGGTCGTGGATGTTGTTGTGGACGCCGTCGTGGAAGCCGTCGTGGACGCCGTCGTTGGAACTGGAACCGGTGGTGCAGGGGCTAGTTTTAGGATTTCGATGTCTTGTTCTAAAGCACTCTGGTTCTTTTCAAGTCGTTCAATTACTCCTTCAAGCTCTTGCTGCAATTCAGTAACAAAGTCAGGTCAATATTTCATCAGATCAATACATTTAATCGTTTTGCTAATACGTGTATCCTACAAAATCTTCAACTTTGTTTGTACCATTTCTGTGAGAGGAATATTGACAGTAAGAGTTTACAATAATATTGCCTGATACGTTAGCCCTCTGCTTGTTCTATATTAAGTCCATATTTCAATAGCTACTGAATATTCATAGACAAAATAGTAATAATAAAATATGGAAGGTATATCATTGTAGCCATTTTAAAAACCAAATACAGATATATCATAAGCAAACACAGCAGACTCTGATCAGACAGCAGCTACAAGAGCCGTCTGATCTGGGTCGTCCATGTATGCAAATGCGTGGAAAGGCGTTTATATAAAAGAAAGAGTTAAAGCCCCTGCGAAATGGACGGACAGAATATGGCACAGATGTGAACCAAATTTAAAAAATAACAATGCTGCGTCTGATGAAATAAGTACATGAACAGGGAATCATCTATACAATACCCCTTCAATAGAGGATTATTTCTGGATCCGTTAGGCGAGGGGAAGCATCATGTTGGACAATATTTGCATTACTTCCCAGAGCGACATATAGAGGTGGTACTCAAATACTAAAATCGTCATTTCTCCAACAAACCCTATAGCGATGTGACCACTCTTCAGTGTCGTCTCTTCGAGACGATTCTCAAGAGTGGTCACAACATTGGATTTGGTAGAGAAAAAAGAAGCTATTCTTGAAAATGTTTTAATTTACATATCTTATCTGGGCCGGCCTCTGACTCTTGTCCTACATTAATCAGCAAAATAGTGATAATATCCCTCTATAGCACCTACTTCCGCGTTTGCAAACAGAGTAGATCCTGATCAGACGGCTGCTATAGAAGCCGTCTGATCAGGCTCTGCTCTGATTGCTTAGGAAATGATATAGATATGATTCCTCAATTCTGGCATGGACCATAGCATCCTGTGTTCGCTGTACAATGTATAAACGTTGAGTTAACCCTTCGCTTGATATTCACGTCAATATACCTACCTGTAAATAGTGAAGGCCCAGATGAGACAGCTCCTGCAGGAGCTGTCTCATCAGGGTCTGCACTATTTACAAGTTGATTGTGCAACCAGTGCACTCCACAGCAGTGATTGCACAGCGAAATACTTGTACACAGTGAAGATATATGTAATTATACAACAGGGCATGGGTAAAGAAGGAGAAATGTATTTTAAAAATCAGTAAGAGAAGGGTTAATTTAGATCCATAAAGT
The DNA here is from genome assembly GCA_963576725.1 of Azorinus chamasolen. Lineage (NCBI taxonomy): Eukaryota > Metazoa > Mollusca > Bivalvia > Cardiida > Solecurtidae > Azorinus > Azorinus chamasolen. Next base: position 39,420,397 of record OY755241.1, on the reverse strand, counting down.
AATTATTTTTACATCAATATCTATGAGTCAATGGTTAGAAGAGAATCACGGTATTGCAACAAATGGTCGCTATACAGTCGTTCTCCTGTACGGCTGACGTCATCAGCATGATAAGGTGTCTCAGTTTGAATTTAGTTTGCTCTGCCACGGACAATCTTTATGAAACAGAAGTAGGTGACCTTTAATTTTTAGCCTGCTTTACACGATTTTGCATTTACTACATTTTCAAATTAAAGCTATAATCAGTTTCTATACCAAAATGCAATCCTGGTGTCAAACAGTTTGGATCCTGATTAGACACCGAGTTACACATCATCTCCTCTGGATCCAAACTGTTTTCAACGGTTGTCATAGATACGTCGGCATCAGGATGAAAGTTAGAATATTATCTCAAATCTATTTGTTAACCTAAATAAGACGTTCTCGTAAGATAAGGATTCTTTGGTGCTTTGCGGACAGTTAACCAAGTTTATAGATAAAGGACCTATTTAACCCTTTACCCCATGGATATTCATGTAAGAAATAATGACGTCATGAACATTAATTAGATTCAGTTTTGTAATGACATATAAACACAGGAAATTTTGGAAATGAGAGAACCTCTATATTATTTCTAAAGCAAACAGAGCAGACCCTTATCAGACTGTTCCTACAGGAGCCGTCTGATATGGGTCTGCTCTGTTTGCAAATGCTTAGTTAGGCGTATTTATGGAGGATAGGGTTAAAATGTAACAATATCCATGCCTTCACCAAGCCATTTGTTGAAAGAACGATTTTAAACAGGGTCAAAGTTTGTGTATTAGTCGGTCAATAGTTTCTCGGTAGCTTGACCCAATAAACAGTACACACCCATTGCAAAACGTCACAAAACTCGATAAAACAAAATGATATTTTCTGTCACTGGTCAGAATAAAACAGGACTGAATCTTTATTAACTTGCGTTATATGTAACCATTTATATATATAAGCCATATACTCTGGAACCTCGATATCTCGAACTCAGATAACTCGAACTTCGAGCTTACTCGAACTAAGAGGTTAGTCATTCACAAATTTACAACACGGAATTGTTGTTCTTGTACCACTGTTCACATCTTGAAAAATATGTGGCAGTTAAATGCAGGTCAAAAGTAATGCTGAAATTTTATACAGGAACATTTAGCATTACTTTAGACCTGCATTAAGCTGTGATTTTGAGAGATTGTTCAGATCAGAAATCGGATGATACGGCCTTCTGTTATCTCTAAGCAATATAACCTGTATTGTTCCTTGAAACTCGATATATCGGGGGTCAACTGTGTATGCAAACATATCACACAGCTTCCCTTGATGTATGCCGCTTGCTTATAGAATAAATAGATGTGATTCTACAGTTTCTGCTATGGACAAATATTCGTGTGTCCATATACCATTATCATAATTAACCTAATTAATATTCATATCCACGTTCTTTCTTATATGATTATCCATGGGGTAAAGGGATAAACACATACATTTAACATAGAGTTGCACATAGATATAAAAAAAAATGGAGGATGAGTTAGGTATTTAACCCTTTTTCTATGAATATGATTTTAAGAATGTTTACGTCATGAATATCCATGGCTTAAGTTTTGTAATTACACATTGACTAAGACTGTGATAGAAACTTTACGGGGTAGATATTACTGCATGTTTACTACATCATAACGCTCGCATCAATGGATCTAATCAACTCCGTTTTACCCTTTTGTCGCAAATGTCGCAAAAATGCACCACGACAAAAAGTGCAGTCCAAGATCAGACGCCGCCTTTTCAAGGCGGCGTCTGATCAGGCACTTCACTTTTTGTCTCAAACTTAATTTCTGTATTTATGCTTTATTCCTTTGGCATTTGCATTTATGTCTCTCATTTCCTTATTTTACCGAATGGTTTAACAAAATTGGGCTGCAAACGACAATTAGAAAATTCGCGTCGAAACGTTTGATAAAAATGATAAAATAAGATATTCTATAGAGTTAAAGCCATTCTGGAAATAGTTACAAGAGATAATCCATGAAAGTGTCGAACTGATAGTGAAGAGAAGCCAATAAGTCAATGTATGGAAAAGGACTTACATTCTCTCTATGGAGTGCTTCTACCTGAGTTCTCAGCTGCACCAAGGACAGGGTAGCGTTATTGTGCAAAGCCTCAACATCTTGCTGTGAAAACAGCAAAATACATTTGAACCTTCCTAAAGTGACAACAAAATGAATTAACATGAAGGTTAGTAAGAGCAGATGGTTGCTTAATGTAGGACTTTCCTAAAGGGTTTTCTGCATTACCTTTGTCCTGCGTTAAGGTACCACCTGTCTTAGAACCACAGAACTGTGTCTACTCGGTTTGTAGCTGCGTACAAAGCTGACAAACTATATTTATATAATTCTACGAGAAAACAGCACAGGCCTTCACGAGACGTCTCCTGCAGGAGTCGTCTGATCTGGATCTACTGTTTTCAGATGCGTACAAAGGTTTCTCTTCTATGTAAAGGGTCAAACACCGCGAGTAGATACGTACAGGACGAATGGGAAAGTTCTGCTCCATTTCAGATTTATACATTACATTACCCAACTGTTATTGATATAGAAATAATTACTTTTATTGGATTATGTTAATAATCGACTGAACTGTTAGAGTCACATATGCGTACGGGATTTTATACCCAAGTAAATCTATAATTCCATTAGCAAACATAGCACAGCCTGATCAGACAGCCCCTACCACAGGGGTGTACACCGCTTCATGACAGTCTATATATACGATACAAAAACAAGGGTTCTAACTGACAGATCAGACACCCGTGTACCTCAAGTACTAACAAGTCTGTAACTGTTACATTTTATATGATAATTTCGTAATTCTTTCGGATACTGAAAGTAAAGAGATTTCACTACCAAGTAAGTATATTCTTCTGACGGTATCAAATACATTATTATAAATCCAACATTGATTTTCTCAAACGTTTACGTGTTTTCTGGGCTATTGACACACGTTCGTTCACCCCGGTCTCACCCTATCACAGCGATAGCCTGACCATATGCAATTCAAAAGACGGCGTGATTCAATAAAACGACTCGATTCTATCACCGATCTCTTGTTAGTCCCAAGCATTAAAAGAATGATGTAAAACTAGCGAGTTTTGTCAGTTAACTTCAAATCGTCCAGGAAGGAGTCATTGTACGTGACGTCACGGATTTACCAAGTTTTCCTTCGCTCATCAAATGAAATGGCTCGATTCATATTTGTTGCAAAATGGCACTATCCGAAATAACGACAGACGGAAAGGCCGCTGTTGCTAGTTGCTTACTTATTTAGAGGACAAAACAAATGGCGATTAGTGATATAATTGAGTTGTTTTATTGAACCACGTCATCTTTTGAACTGCAAATCGCAAGGTTATTGTTGTCATATAGTGAAACCGGGATGAACGAACGTTTGTCAATGACCCAGAAAACAAGTGAAATTTTGAGAAAATCATTGTTGGATTGATACTTGTGCATGCGTTACCGTCAGAAGATTATATTTATTTGATAGTAACATATATTGGCTTTCAATAGCCGAAAGAATTACGAAATTATCATTGAAATTGCAAGAGTTGCATTCATATTTGTACTTGTGGTACACATATGTCCTTTATGCTAGTTGGAACCCTTGTAATTATATAGTACATATAGACCCCCATGAAGCGGTCCAGACCCCTGTGGCTCCTACAGGGGCTGTTTGATATGGGTCTACTCTGTTTGCAAATGTTTCTCTGTCGAGTACCGTTAACATTGCATTGAATTGATACCCATATGGCAATTTTAACCTTTAACCGGTTGCAGAGTGATTACCTGTGCAAACAGTTCGGATCCAGGTAAGACATCGAGTAACTCGGCCTCTCATCAGGATCCAAACTGCTTAAATCTCTAGCTGCATTTTGGTAGTCAACTTTATAACAGAATGAAATTTTGAATATGTAGTTGAAGACAAAGTGTGTAAAATAAATTTCAACAAGGCAACAACAAGGCAGAGCTTTGGAAAAGGTCATATGTCACCCACTCACTCACTCACTCACTTACCCATACAGTATGTCTTACTTCCACTCACTCATCTATGCAAATACTCAAAACACACCCTGAACAATGTTTAAGATGAACCATTCGCTCTGTACTTACATTACGAAGCTTTAGGTTGAAAACTTCTTTTTTCAAGGTTTCTATTTCCTGTGTCATGTTCATACGTTCCTCCTCAGTTTTCATCTGAAATTAAAACACATGCCTTGCATGAAAGTGACATTAGATAACAAGGTAAATCACCTCTAAAGCGACCACAAACATACTGGGTATCAAAGGCATGTTCAAGCTTAATGCATGACGAACGTTAAGCATAATTCTCCTGCAGGAGCTTTCTGTGTTACTTTCGTCCTGCTATCAAAGACACATGTGTGCTATTCACAAAGTGGTCCAGAGATCAAGATAAGATGTGTAAATTAAAACATTTTCAGTAATAACTGTTTTTATTTCTCTACCAAACCCTGTCTAGATACCACTCTTTAGAATCGCCCCGAAGAGACGATTCTAAACAGTGGTCACAACATGGAGAAATGAGGATATTAGTATTTGAGTATGCATCTTTATCGGTTGCTCTTGTGTACAGTAAAACCTCTCTATAACGGCCACTAAATTGTGTTAATTAGATGGTATTTATGGCAGGTGGCTGCTTCAAACAGAACGCTCCTCATGTGCTCCTACAGGAGCGTTCTGTTTTACTTTCACCTTGATTTAAGCAGCAACCGGCCTTTAACACAAAACACTTGATGTAATTTAGTGGCTGTTATAGACAGGTTTTACTGTACATGTAAATGAACGAAAATATGTAATGGAGAATACAAACTTTTCGTATTGTACCCTTGACTCAATTTCGGGCAATCCCGGCGTGAATCATACAGCGATACGTGCTGTAGTAATGAGATGGAAATGTATGTAACGTTTTACTCCATAAATACGCCTTTTAATGCATTCGCAAACACAGTAAACCCATATCAGACAGGTCCGATCAGGGTCTGCTCTGTTTGCTTATGAAATGATATAGACCCGTTGCTATAGTTTTGACATGCCTATATTCTGTGTTAATACATCAATGTATAGAGGATACACCATGAGTGGTCAATGGATATTTGGCACGAATGCTGTATTCTATTTATCACATTACCTCTAGGACAACGCGTTTACTAGATCCAAATGCAGGTGCCTATTAGTACTTTGGGTGCTTTTATCACAGTTGTGTGTGATTCGGTCTAACCAACTAAAAATAGATCCTAACAATTTCACCTATTTTGTCCACAAACAAAGTGATACTTGTGTTTTATTGTTAAAAACACATAGTTATATAATCAGGCAACACACATAGATATATAATCAGGCAACCTATATATTAAACAAGTGTCTTTTTGTACATCAGAAACAAATAAAGCAACATCTACAAATGCGGTCACGTCATTCTTGACAACCGTCTCGCGACCAAAGTAGGTCAACAATCATGTAAGTTTTGAGCGCCATAAATGGTTTTGGGAGGTGGTATGATTGATGTCAGTTGAGTGGAGGATGGGTAAGATCATATTGTTCTGATTCTGTTTAATGCGACAGTAGTTGTTGATTGAAGCCATGTTCGTGTGACCAGCTATTTGCATCACCTGGTTCGCGGGAATATCTGCTATCTTTGGAATAATGTATTTTCTGGGGCTGTGGTTGGATATGTGTTTGTTAGCGGGGATTCCGGAGTGCTGGACCAGGTGTTTCATCATGGTACAGGACTACAGACAATGTTTACACGATCGGCCTTCTACGAAACTACACGTTGTTCGGTGAACGCAGAGACGTATACATGTATGTATACATGTATTCCCTGGTGAATGTGAGTGGACAGGTACTCTTGTTGATGATATCTAAAATGGACAGCCAGGTTCGGAATAACACGAGTGTCGTCTTTTGGCATGCTCTCGGTATACTGCTATTGGGTACCTGTTTGGATTGTCTAAGTTTACCCACAGTTTTGGTTTCACAACGCGTATGTATCCCGAGGGTTGCTTTTCGTGATTGCAATGTTTGTTTTGATTTTTTTTTACCGCGCGTATGAATACAAGTTAGGTCAGAATAAACAACGAGTTGTATAACAAGCCTTCAATATCGCGAATATAGTTCCCAATTTATAACACCGCCGGGCCGGAAGTAATGTGATAAAAAAGAGCATCTGATTATTGCTACTGATGTAAATATTTCTCATACATGTACGAAAATTCATGGATGATGGGTTGATTGGACTTGCTGTCTTAACATTTTCGCTTTCAAGACAATTAATCACTGCACCAGACAGTGTTGATCCTGATGAGACACCAAGTAACCCGGAGTCTTATTGGGACAAAAACTTGTTCTGTAAAAACGATCACAGATGGAAACATTTGCATGCCGATACATAATAAGTGACGACAATAGAACCTGTCTTACGTGGTCGTTTATTTATTGAACACAGACGTTTTATAAAGCAGGTGGTTGCTTAATGCAGGGCATAAGTAATGCAGAAAGCTCCTGTATTACTTTTAACCTGTATTAAGTCTGTCTTACAAACCCATCATTAGACTTCTTGTTATGGCCGCCTAATACATGTTCTACTCTACGTCAGTAAACAGTTTTGATCAAGAAGAGATGTATTAACTACTCAGCACATCAACATGAGTGTCAGAGTTTTACCCCTTACCTGTTTGTCAGTTCGTACCGCTACCAGGTCATTCTGTAGTGTGGATATCATGCCCATCATGTTCATGTATTCCTTCTGACACGTAAAACAAACTGTAAGATACATGCACGAGGTTTAGCAATATAACTGCAGTAACGTCTCTAAAACACGGCCACTTAAAAGAAGTTTTCATCTGAAATTTTAAAACACGCGGTACCTTAATGATACAGCACCATTTCAAACGCTAGCTGAATGCAGGATGGAAGTTATGCAGAAAGTTCCCATATGGAGGCTGGATAACCTTCGTAGTTCAACAAGCTACCATCTGTCTTCAACCATTTCAATTTTCATTAACTTGACAATGTGAATATTGGTAAGTTGAATCTTTATAATGTCACATGTACAAATGCTTTTAAGAGTCAGATCTATTACAGGGGCCGTCTGATCTGAGTTTATTCTGTTCGAAAATGTGTAAAAAGCGTTTGTTTGAAGGCAATGATTAAAACGTGATTTCCTGGGCGGTCCTCATAGAGAAGATTTGCTATAAACTATAATATGAAGCCACTACAAATACTGACACAGAAAAGCAGCCTGTGTAACAAATGATTAAAACCCTTTCGTTAATAAAAACGCATTTTTCTAGCGTTTTGTAAACAGGTTATAAACTAAAGAGACTGGCTGAACAAAATCTGCTCTGTGTGCTTATGTAATGAACGCATCAGGTAAAGGTGTGTACTCAAATACTAACATCGCCATTTCTCCACCACACTCTAGAAGAGTGGTCACAACATATGGTGGAGAAATAAAGGGATTAATCCTGAAAATGTTTTCATTTAGGCATCTTATATGGACCTCAGATAAGTATGTAGATCTGATACTATATATCGATTCTGCATAGACCAAATATTTATGGGCTCATACAGTAAAACCTCTCTATATCGGCCACTAAAATACATCAAGTATTTTGTGTTAAAGGCAGGTGGCTGCTTAAAGCAATGTGAAAGTAAAACAGAACGCTCCAGTAGGAGCGTTCTGTTTAATTTTCACGTTGCTTTAAGCAGCCACCTGCTCTAAATATCAGCTAATTAACAAAATGTAGTGGCCGTTATAGAGAGGTTTTACTGTATTCCGTTTTATCGATATTCATAATGTCACCATTACTTCATGAATATTAATAAAGGAAGGGAGTAATTATTTACCCTAGTATGAATACTCACAAATACATGTTCTGCCATCCGTGGCCAGTATAAATCCTTCCTGACATGCGCACATGTAACTTCCGGCCGTGTTCTTGCACATTTGCGAACAACCGTGATCTTTCCCCTGGCATTCGTCAATATCTGAATAAAAAATTGACTGAATGTAACTATTTCGTTGTCAATCGCGAATTCAAGACCAACAACAAATTGGATTCAGATGAGACGCTGAGTAACTCCGCTTCTCACCAGGATACAAACTGTTTGGTTTGTGATAATGTTTTTAAATCATTTTCCTTCATATAAACGTGTTTCCTGCATTTGCAAACAGAGTAGATCCAGATCAAATGGCTCCTACTGAAGCCATCTGATCAGGGTCTGTTCTGTTTGCTTATGAAATTCGAAAGATACGTGTATTTAGTTTCTAAAATGAATACAATGTTAAACATTCCGTATTTCAGTATAACTATTTTGTCCATGGATATTGAAATTTGGAATAAACACAGAACAGGAAAATGATTAATCAAAAATGAAGAAATTTCAATTATGAAAAGTGAGACAGGTGATAAAGTTTGAGACGACAAAACATGACAAAGAAAGTGAAATATTCAATCATAATGCCGAACATGTTCAATCAGTCAAAACAACCGAAACAAGAAACTACCATCAACAACAAACCGACAACAAAAACTAACCACAAAACAAAAACAAACAACCCTTAACCTTTTACTTCATATATATGATTTTAAAGACGATTTCTACAGTTTGTTTCCTTTCAAGAATTGTTCTAAATTTTTTATATTTTGTTGTTCAAAGTATGCTGAATTCAGGTAAAAATCAAAAAGATGGGGTTACAGACTTTATTTTTGAGTAATTAGCATGCAATAAACATAAGGGTGTTTCCTGTCTTTTACATATGCGACAGTGCAAAAATTATGACATCAGTGATCTTTTCATAAATTTCTAAGAAACATATCCAAGATTTTGTTTCAAAATTTCACATTTTATGCTTTATAGTATCCTTAACATGAAATCAAAAAGAAATGTGTGGGGTACAGGCTTCGTTTATAGCTCACCTGGCACAAAGTGCCAAGTTGAGCTATTGGGATCACCCTGTGTCCGTCGTCCGGCATCGTGTGTCGTCAACATTTCAATTCAAACGACATCGCTTCTAAAATCATAAGGTCAAATGTAATGAAACTTTCCAAGGATTGTCATTAAGTGGTTATCTGTCAAATTAGCTAATATGGTTTGGATCCATGTAGAACTCTGGTTGTCATGGCAACCAAAAGAAAAATATATTTAAATATCTTCTTCTCCAAAACCAATGATCAGATTTCAAAATATTTTTATGGGAATAGGCATTAGGTGACTGTTTACTAAATAGCTAAAACCATGACAGTATCTACATCAACATGGTCGCAAGGGGGCGGGCCTGTTTTCCTCATATTTATACCTAGATAACATAGCAAAATCTTCAAACCTCCTCTTCTATAAAAACTAATGGTCTGATTTCAGAATAATTTAGTGGAAGTAATCATTAGGTAACTCCCTACAAAGATAGCTTAAATGGGTTAGATCCATGTAGAAGTCTGATTGCCATGGCAACCAAAAGACAAATTTATAAATATCTTCTCCAAGTTAAAACCGATGGTCAGCTTTCAAAATATTTGATGGGAGTAATCATTAGGTGACTATCTACCGAAATAATTTAAACCATGAAAATATCTATAAAAAAACATGGCGGCTCGGGGCAGACCTGTTTTCCTTGTAGATATAGAAAACGTTGCAAAATCTTTAAATATCCCAATACTAATGGTCTGATTTCCTATGAATACGTGAAACGAATATACTGGTATTTGCAAGCAGTGTAGACACAGGTCAGGGAGTTGCTAGCCATCTGACCAATGTTTGTTAGTCATTCATACATCTCCAGCAAATTGCAAAGCTTTCCATGCTCCCTTTGGTTAGGTTATACATGTAGCAGTCAGGTCTAGAATAGTTCAGGGAACATTACTCTTACAATATGTACATTTATTATAGAACACGAGTTAACTCCCTTATATTCCTCTACGCTTTGTATTAAACACAAATTGAGCCCATTTTTTGTCGAACCCTGGAAGGCGGAAGTTGTGAATTATCTTACCAGTGTCACACATATCACCGGAAAAGCCTGTCTGGCACTGACATGTATCGGGCTTGACACACACGCCGAATTCTCCACAGCCGTTCGTACAGATCGCTGCAAAAACAACAATTTAGTCATGATATGAAAATGGTATCAATATAGCTAGAGTAGAACATGTATTAGTAGCCATAAAAAGAGGTCAAATTATGCGCCTGTAAGGCAGGTGGTAGCTTAATGCAGGTCAAACGTAATGCAGAAAGTTCATAAAGGAGCATTCTGTATTAGTTTTGCCATGTATTAAGTAACCACCTACTTTTTAATACCATACTTCTATGATAAGAATATGAATGACCACTTGAGACAGGTTCTTCTGTATTGTAAACAGTGTGATCAGGTTCAGCATAAACCTTAATTGGAACTAATTTAACCGCCTTTGCAAAAACGTAGACCCAGATCAGATGGGTCATAATTATATAATTATAGGATCAGGGCATTTGGTTATGAAATAGTATATTGAAGCCTTCTTAGGCAGGTGTCTGCTTAATGCAGGATGAAAGTCATATAGAAAGCCCATAGAGGAGCTTTCTGTATGACTGTCACCCTGCATTAAGCTGCCACCTGCCTTAAATACCGAAACTGATACTTGTTTTAGTGTTCTTATAATCGAGGTACTTGTTAGAGATATGGGTCCAAGTTGTTTGCCAGTGCTACATGTAATCATGTCGCATTAAGCAGAATAAGGAATAAGGGCAAATCCTAGAATGTGATTATAGTCTCAAAGCAGAATAATGGGTTATCCTAAAATGTAATCTCAAATATTTGTCCCTCCGATACCCACCTCCCATACAGCCTTTCTCTCTCTTGTTTGACTTGGTCCAGCCCGGACAACAGCTGTGTTGGAACTTTGAATATCTCTGCAACTGGTACACCGTCCTGTTGGCTGGAATGTACTTCACACTGAAACAACAACAACATCTCCGACGTAAAAACTTCCGCCGAAGAAGTCGCCGGAAAGCGACTCACAAAGCTTGCACCAATGGCCGAATATGTAGTTACCTCATTAACCCTTTCCTTGTTCTATGTTTATTCCAAATTTTGATACCTAATGAATATTCATAGAGAAAATTCTTATAAGGAAATATGCAAGGTGGAACATTGTACCCAATTTGGAAATTAAAGAAACCGAGCTTCCAGTTTCCATTAGCAAACAGAGCAGACCCTGATCAGACGGCTCCTCTAGGAGCCGTCTGATCTGGGTCTACTCTGTTTGCAGATGCGTGAAAACACGTTTATATGAGGGAAAGGGTTAATGAAATTGCTCACCATCATTTGCAAATATATGTTTAAGCTTTCAAGATAAAGGATTATTCCTTCTTAATCAAGCTTTTAAGGATACATTTTCTCCATTCTGCCCATTTCAGTTTTAAAGAATACTTTTCTCCATTCTGTTCATTTAAAATACATAACTAGAGTGTTAAAAAGTTTAGATGTTCATTAGTAGCCGAGTTACTCGGTATCTCATCTGGATCCAAACTGCTTGCAAAACTAATCAAATATTTACCGGTTGCATTCTAATTGTCAATAGATAAAAGATAAGATGTTCTATCAAAGTGGTCTTTGCAGACAGCTGTGAACACTGATGAGACAGACATACCATCGCATCGTGTACAAGTTATATCTGGGTCCATGCTTATAAAGCTTTTTAGTTGAGTCCGATTTCGTTCTCAAGCTTTTGATTGGTCAGATTTGAGCCAAAGGCTCAAATCTGACCAATCAAAAACTTGAGAACGAAAGGCTCAAATCTGACCAATCAAAAACTCAGACACAACTTAAACGTTTTATAAGCATGGAACCAGATTCTACACTATTTGCCAACAACTCGTTATCTGTTGAGTATTCATGTCTTAAGTGGCCATCAAATAGATGTCTAATGATGGGTTTGTAAGGCAGGTAGTAGTTTAACCCTTTCCCTCATACAAACGTGTTTTCACGCATTTGCAAACAGAGTAGACCCAGATCTGACGGCTCCTAGAGGAGCCGTCTGATCAGGGTCTACTCTATTTGCTAATAAAATTTGATAGCTCTGTTTCTTTGCTTTCTAAAATGTCTACACTGTTCAACTTTCCAATATAATTATTCTGTTAATAAAGATTCAGTAGGTATAGAAATTTGCAATAAAGATAGAACAGGGAAAGGGTTAATGCAGGTCAAAATAAATGCAGGAAACTCCTCTAGGAGCTTTCTGCATTACTTTTGACATGTATTAAGCAATAATCTGCTTTTTAAGACTCCTCTATTCAATAAATGAATGAGCTCTTTGGTTCTACTGTACGTGCTTTTGTTTGGGCAATAACAGGAATGATAGAATCAGACCTGTAAAAAGCAAACAGAGGATACCAAGATCTAAGGGCTTCTATACTTTCAGAAAAGTCCTTGGTGAACCCTCGGAGCCACCCGTACCAATCCATAGATGTATATATCAAGATAAATTTGGACCCTTTTCAGGCGGAAAACATATCTTCTAAACGTCTGGTTTGTTGAAAGTTTTTTATTGACTTTTGATGTATGCAAACTTTTGAGAATTTTAGACACTACTGGCCGAGCAGGAAACAGCTTGGCTCCTGGTGAGACGCCGAGCTACTCGGCAATTCACTCGGCGTCTCATTAGGACCCAGGCTGTCTGCAAATGACAAACACGTTGCGCTTAGCATTATAAGGATAAAAGTAATAGATTGGCACAATCAGACAGATCTGAACAACAATTTGATGGAAAGTGTCAGCTTGTTCAGATAATCATCTAGCCACATATTTATGAAGATAAATAGATACATAAACATATTGCATTTCTTCTTCTTATCTCACTGGACTTGGAATTCGCTCCCTCCTATACTACTGCAACACATTGAAGCTATTCAAAACTTTTATGAATAGCCCTTTCCCTGTTCTACAGTAAAACCTCTCTATAACGGTCAATAAATTGTATTAATTAATTGATATTTAGGACAGGTGACTTCTTAAAAGCAAGGTGAAAGTAAAACAGAACGCTCCTACAGGAGCGTTCTGTTTTACTTTCACCTTGTTTTAAGCAGCCACCTGCATTTAACACAAAATATTTTATGTGGCCGTTTTAGGGAGGTTTTACTGTATCTATATTTTAAATACCAATACTTATTGAATATTCACGAGCAAAACAATTCCCATAATGCACTATATAAGGTGGAATAGTGTAGCTATTTTAGATAGAAAAGAAACAGATCTTTCAAATTACATTTGCAAACACAGCAGACCCTGATCATCCTATAGGAGCCGTCTGATCGGGGTCTTCTCTGTTTACAAATGCGTGAAAATACGTTTATATGAAGGAACATGTTAATCCTTTTTCGCGTTTGTTAATAGAGTAGATCTAGATCAGACAAGTGCGTTAGAGTCGTGTAACCAAGGTCTAACTAGCAGTATGAATAGTCAGTTAACCATGTCGGCGCCAACTTTCTAATTGTCGTCTGCAATCGAAGTTTGTTCAATCATTCAGTAAAATAAGGAAATGAGATAATTAAATGCAAATTGCAATGGAATAAAGCACATATATAGAAATAGAGATTGAGACAAATAGTGAAGTCCCTGAGCAGACGCCGCCTTGAAAAGGTGGCGTCTGATCTGGGACTGCACTATTTGTCGTGGTGCATTAATGCGACTGTGGCGGTGAAAGGGTTAAGTAATATTCTTGAACTGATAGAGTCTGGCTCTTTTTACTTATGGAATCATGTAGATATAATACTATCATTCTACAGTGTTTGCCATGTTCAAAAAAGCCTATGTCCATGTGATATTATAAGATCTAAACTAATAAATATTAACGATGTGATTATTTCTCACATGAATAATCATGAAGTAAAGGAATTTCAGGACGACAAATATGAACCACACCTAACCGCACATATCTGTTTACAGAATCTAGAGTTTTACGTCACAATTCACATAACACCCGTACAAGTGCACCGAGGAATAGATAAGACTCGTAAATTACACCAGTTTCAAGATAACCTCTTTTATTTCTCCACCCAGCCCCATGTTGTGCCCACTCTTTAAAACTGTCCCTTTAACCCTTTTTCTCATATTGACACCCTTTGACGCCTCTGTAAAACTCAATTCTTGAAATCATTTGTGATAAATAAAGTATTTACTCCATATCTACAAATGCTCTACTTAGCACAATGGTTTCAAAACTACACAATTCTACGATATTTCCTTTTTTCCAGTAAATGGTCCTTTTCAGTAGATTTATTAAAAAAACTTGGTCTTAACCTTGTCCCTGTTTAATTTTTATTCAAGATGTCTTCACCAGATAAATATTCATGAACAGAATCAATTAAATGGAACATGGAAAACCGATTTTTAAACTGTTATGGAAACTGCATAATCAGATGTAAAAATTTGCCTGAGCAAACAGAGCAGACCCTGATCAGACGGCTCCCGGTCTGGGTCTACTCTGTTTGCAAATGCGTGAAAAGCATTTATATGAGGGTTCGAATAGCCTATGGGTTAGGTCGATTCTAAAGAGTGGTCACGACATAGGGTTTGGTGGAGAAATTTTAGTATTTGAATACGCATGTATAGCTGTTCGTCATTGCTAGACACTAATTAGAATTGAAAAGAAACTTATATACAGACTTATAGTACTGACACTCCAAATAAGAGTGTGCATTGTTACACTTCAAATGTATTCTGTATTGCTACACTTACAAATGCTGACCACGCAATGAAAGAAAATAAAGCCGCCATATGCCACAGATACCGCGAACAGACGAGACACAGAGAGTGAGAGAGATGGGGGAGATAAGTAGAGGGATAGATAGAGTGAGAGGGGGAGAGGGGGTGGTGCATGTGCGACAGAAAGGGTGATAAATGAAGTGCTTAACCCTTTCCCTTATGTAAGCGCATTTTTACGCATCTGTAAACAGATTAGACCCCGATCAGACGGCTCCTATAGCACGGCTCATATGCCATTATAACGTCATTATTTCCTACATGAATATTCATCGGGGGGAAAGGCGGATGTGGAGAGTTGAGATTAGACACATATCCAGGGACAGACTTATTCATCAATGTAGTACAGTAAAACCCCTCTAATGCGACCACCAAAAAGGGACATAATTTACAGTGGCAAAGGCAGGTGGTAGCTTAATGCAGGGCGAAAGTTATGCAGAAAGCTCCTATAGGAGCTTTCTGCATAACTTTCGTCCTGCATTAAGCAACCACCTGCTTTTGAAAACAGCCATGTGTGTTCATTAAGTGGTCGCATTAGCGGGACTTTACTGTAGTTTCGAGGGATAAAGAGAACATTTCATAGAGAGTGAATGCACAGATAGAGGGACAGGTTAGGTAACTGTGTAGAATTTTTAGCCCTTTACCTCATATAAACGTGTTTTCACGCATTTGCAAACAGAGTAGACCCAGATCAAACGGCTCCTATATATGAGCAGTCTGTTTGCTAGCTGAATCTGAAAGATCTGTTTCTTACTTTCTAAAACGATTGCAATGTTTCACATTCCGTATATCATTATAACTAGTTCGTCCGTGAATATTCAGTAGATATTGAAATTCGGAATAAACATGGAACAGGGAAATGGTTGAGGGAGAAGTGAGTTTGAGAAAGTTTCTTCAGATGAAGTCATGATAAAATTTGTATCGTCCCATTTGATCAAAACACTACAAGAGTGATGGTTTACACGAGCTCAGCTGCTCTTCTAAATCAGAGACGTCAAATTTAATCTTATGCTAAAATACACGTGCAGCGGAAATGCACATTCACCTGACAGGTTTGGACATCGTTCCAATAAATATGCTAACAGGACGGTTTTTATGGAAAAGTATTTAAGCATTTCCTCCATAAATACGTCTTTTTATGACTTTGTAAACAGAGTAGACCCAGATCAGAGAGCTCCTAAAGGAGCTGTCGGATCAGGGTTTGCTCTGTTTTGCTTAAGAAACAACATAATTTATATGTGAATCAATAGTTTCGGCCATAACCAAACTTTCCAGTGTTCATGTGTAATTATAAAAAATGCACTGGCATTTATAAACCATGCAGACCCAGACTAAAGAACATCTTGTCAGGACCTGCACGGGTTGACTTTCAAAAATATTTACCAAAGTTTGATAGTTCATGCTGGTAGAGAATAATAGGTTAGTGCCGTAGATGTTCGAGCCTCAACGGGTTTCTCTCCGAGTCGCATAAAGGCGTCCCATCTACGGCATAAACCTATTACATGTATTTGAAAGTAAGTTTTATCTTTTTTTTCACTGACTCATTACAAACTAGATTACCATGAAATAATTTACATTAAAGTGTGTTGTTTTGATCAGCGAAGCTCCCTTTTCATTTCCATTATAACGTCTAGATTTTAGACGTAAATTTAATGAGCTACCGCGACGGAAAATAGTTTCGATACTTACATTACAAGAGAGGGGATTGGTTGAACTTGAAAATAAGATCATTTGAATCGAGAATGTCAATAATTATGTTGATTAACCATTTCGCTGCCAATGCCGGATCTGTGATTTCCTATGCAAACAGTTTGGATCCAGATGAGACGCCGATTTACTCGGCGTCTCAACAGGATCCAAACTGTTTGTTACTGTTACTATGTTTTTGAAACAAAAATGAAGACAATCAAACGAATGAAAATGTGTAGCAGACGACAAAGTTAGCAGACGACAGAGTTAGCAGACGACAAAGTTAGCAGACGACAGAGTTTGGCAGCGAAAGGTTTAAAATAGACATGGTTATCTTCATCCGGGTGATTTTTGAAAACATTTCGAGCTCCGTCGTCTCGGTTTCTATTTTTAGATAGGTCTACTCATAAATCAATGGAGCTGAACAGGCTATATTTAGGTTTGTGACAATTCCCACCTCTTTAAGAGTTTCACAATCAAATTATCATGAGAGGGAAAGGAAAACAGTTTACTATTTATCCGTTGATCTTTGCTTTCTGACTTGATTCATATCAAAAACGCGTTTTGCCATCGGTGGATTAAGTTACATGTAATTAAACTGATCAATTAACACTAAGTATCATCTGGCCTCTGTGACATAATGCGACGTCTCTATTGTTTGAAATTGACTTTTGCATGATCAGGGGGCGGATTCGAATCCACCTGTAGCGATTTTTTCTTATTTCTTTTCTTTTCTCTTATAATCTTTTCTCGTATAATTATGTTTGTGATTTTTCTTAGATCTATTTCGTCAATAGGGATTTACAGAATATTAAAATAGTTCCATGGTTATAGAATCATTACGCAGTAGAAAAGTCTACTAACCTAATAAACCTTCTACTACCGGAAGTAACCTAATAAACCTAAGTTTATCTGTGACTCCTTTATTACGTCACTAGTTAAGCCTGGTGACTGGATAAAATAGAATCTCTAGTCAAGTCTTTACTCAATATATTTCATTTTGAACACTCTGCGTTAGAAGGCATAGACTTATAAAATGGGAGAAAGGTATAAGCGGATGAGTGAATCACTATTCAAACAGTTTGGATCCAGATGAGACGCCGAGTTACTCGGCGTCTCATCTGGATCCAAACTGGTTGACACCCTGGTTGCAATTTGGTAGACACATTGATTACAGCTTGAATTTTGAAAAAGAAACAGGTGCAAATGTCTGAAAAAATAATTCGCCTAGCAGGCTGATGTATTGAACCCTTTTGCTCCAAAGATACTCATTTTAAACGCATTTTCAAACAGTGTAGACCCAGATCAGATAGCATTTGATAATGATATGCTTTGTTTGCTTATGGAATAATATAGATCTGATTCAGTTTCTGCCATGACCAAACTATCCGGTGAGCATGTGCCATTATTGAAACTGAGCTAATCAATGTGTATTATGTCATTATTTCTTACTTGAATATCCACATAATTATGTGTACACGTATAAGGACCCAACTTCATTTCTATTGGAAACTTTTTATTTTTTAAAAACAAAAAGTTATTCTTGAATATAATTTAAATTACGTATCTTATCTAGACCTCTGATGCTCTTAACCCTTCTCTTGCTGAATTTTAAAATACATTTCTCCTTCTTTACCCATGACCTGTTGTATAATTACATATATCTTCACTGTGCACACGTATTTCGCTGCGCAATCCCTGCTATGGAATGCACTGGTTGCATAATCAACTTGTAAATAGTGCAGACCCTGATGAGACAGCTCCTGCAGGAGCTGTCTCATCTTGGTCTTCACTATTTACAGGTAGGTATATTGACGCGATTAGCTAGCGAAGGGTTAAAATGATTTAAAAGTTCAGGAAAGTTGTTCGGGTTTATAGCACGGAACCAAACTGTTGGTTCCTAACGACCATTCTTATCGAAGTCCAAACTCTTTCAATGCACTGACATTACAAATAATCAAAGAGTATAGATAACCCTGTTTAGTACTCATGTAAGAAATAAAGACGTCACGAATATCTATTAGCCGATATGTTTATAAAACAGTAAAACCTCGCTTTAACGGCCACTAATTTGTGTTAATTAGTTGTCATTTAGGACAGGTGCCTTTAACACAAAATACTTGATGTAATTTAGTGGCCGTTATAGAGAGGTTTTACTAAATTAACTTTTTATGGAAATGTTTTGCTTTGACAAAACAGTAGAATCAGATATATAGCATGTCAAAAACAAACAGAGCATACACCATGGGAGCCGTCTGGTCTGGGTCTACTCTGTTTATAAATGCTTGAAAGGGCGAAGAGAACGTGTTAAACGATGATGGACAATTCAGCTTTCAAAGGTTTATAGTTTGTATACAGTTTATGATATCTCTTATAAACATTAATAAATGAGCAAAACGTGAACGTGAAATACTGATCAAAGGATTCTAACAAGCCTGGATATTTACATGTAACCTTTTACTCCATAAAAATTCGTGTGAAATCTGAAATAGCATTTAGATTAATTGTTGTAAAATTACATGAGCATGGGGAATGTATGGCTATGGTAGAAACTGTAAAATCATATCTATATTATATCAGAAACAACAGAGCAGACGCTGATTATCTGGTTCCTACAGGAACTGTCTGACCCGGGTCTATTCTATTTGCAAAGGCGTAGAAAGGCGTAATTTAACCCTTCTCTTGCTGAATTTTAAAATACATGTCTCCTTCTTTATGCCCTGTTGTATAATTACATATATCTTCACTGTGTACACGTTTATCTGTGCAATCACTGCTGTGGGGTGTACTGGTTGCACAATCAACTTGTAAATAGTGCAGACCCTGATGAGACAGCTCCTGCAGGAGCTGTCTCATCTGGGTCTTCACTATTTACAGGTAGGTATATTGACGTGAACAGCAAGCGAAGGGTTTAGCAAGGGTTTCGAGGATGGAATAGTCCTTGCATTCAAAATTCGAAGTAAACGTACGTTCAGTTCTTTTCAAAGACTAAAACAATGCCGAACAGTTTTGATCCTGATTAGACCTCGAGTCATTCAGTGTCTCATCTGGATCTAAACTGTTTACAGCGGTTGCCATGGTTTCACCCGTTATATGCTTATAGCGGTAAGCGAGTCTGTATTTGTCTGATATTCAAACATCCTTGGGGTGAAATATCTTGATATTTTCATGCAAAAACAACGGGAGAAATACAAAAAAAGGAAAGAAAAACACATGATAAGATTTTTCAAGGATAACTCAATCTGTCAGATGATACCAGTTAAAAGCATGATTTCTGTAAACATGATACATGTTAAGACGATGGGAGACTTTCTGGAATTTGGAGGGAAATTAAATCCATTCTAAACTTTTAGCATACTGGGAACTTTGCTGAAAACCATTTGCCTCTTGCTATTTGTCATTTTTTATTTGTTTTTTTTTTATTTTCTTTTAAAAACAATTGCGAAACGTGGTTGCAGCGTAATATTACTCGGCTTCTGCTAAGATGTCCATTATCAGGATGCCATTTTGTGCAGATTGTGTTTAACACCCATCTTTATATAAACGCTTGTTCACCCCTTGAATATAGAGCAGACCAAGATCAGCCGGCTCCTATATGAGCCTTCTGATAAAGATATGCTCTGTTTGCTTTAGGGATAAAACATAGATACATGTATTATACCATGGATTCAGATAACATATTACATAAAACATCTAAGTAATATACATGATGCCACCAGTTTGACATTAATATTCATCGAGTTAAATGATAAACAGACGGAGAAACAAACAAAGCAAGTTATAAGCTTAACCCATTCCCTCATATTGACGACCTTTGACGCATTCTGATACCAATTTAAAAGTCACTCTTTGAAACCATTGTGGTAAAAATAGAGCATTTGCTCCATAGGAGTAAATGCTCTATTTATCACAATGGTTTCATAAAATACATAATTCTGAACTTTCCTTTTCTCTAGTAAATGATCATTTTCGGCAGATTTGTTCAAAAAGGTTGGGTCTAAAATTTGCCTGAGGTTGGTGTTTAATGAGAAGCAAAACTAATGCAGAAACATCCCGAAGGAGCGCTGCATTAATATTTGAATTGATAGAGATGTGTTTTGACGACTTTGCAGAGTAGACCCAGATTGATTGGCCCCTGTATAGGTAATGTCTGATCATGATCTGCTCCGCATTTGTTCTACAATTTCAGCCAAGGCCACAAAGGCCTGTTTTCATATGCCATATTTATTTTTTTCTAATTAATGCCCAGCTTGTTGCTTTTACAAGAACATGCATCATGCAAAGGATTGTAAAGGGTTAACGCTTTACTGCATAGATATGCCTTTGTAAACAGTGTTGACTCAGCTAAGACGGCTCCTGTAGGAACCGTCTGACCAGGGTCTGCGGTGTTTGCTAATGATATAATATAGATACAGTAAAACCTCCCTATAACGACCATTAAATTGTTTTAATTAGTTGGTATTAAGGGCAGGTTGCTGCTTAAAGCAACGTGAAAGTAAAACAGAACGCTCCTATATCACATTGCTTTAAGCAGCCACCTGCCTTTAACACAAACTACAGTAAAAACCCGCTAATGCGACCACCTAAAGAGGTATCATTCTGGGCGCTAGATGCAGGTGGTAGCTTAATGCAGGACACAAGTAATGCAGAAAGCTCCTAGAGGAGCTTTCTGCATTACTTTTGTTCTGCATTAAGCAACCACCTGCTTTTAAACACATCCATAGTTATTCATTAAGTGGTCGCATTAGAGGGGTTCTACTGTATTTGATGTAATTTAGTGGCCGTTATAGAGAGGTTTTACTGTATGATTATACAGTTTCCGCCGTGACCAATCCTTCTTGTGCACATGTACTTTGGTTTTTTTATCCAGTTAATATTCATGACGTCATTATATCTTACATGACAATTCATGGAGTAAAGGGTTAAGCTACCACCAGCTCAATTAGACATTTTAAACGATTGCTCAAGACAGGACTTACTGAATTAATATTTAAATGCCTGCCACTTATATCTATACAACAGCAAAATTCTCAGCAACTGATGCCATTAATTCAAATTAGTTTTTTTTCACTGAAGGCCTGTCTATGGAGAATTAATGTTTTTATTGCAACTCCCATTTCCCTGATAAATCTCTGAAATGTTTCAAAACGTTTATATGCATGTGGTTAGTAAATTGACTGTTACTGTTGAATAACAAGAGCATAAATTTCACACGAAAAAAAAAACACTAAACAATTCACACTGTGCGTTTTCGTTCTGTTATTTTTTCACATTTGTATATCTTACACGTTTTCCCCTTATTTCATTTTTTTCGCAATTTCTATACAGTAAAACCTCTCTATAACGGCAATTAAATTACATCAAGCATTTTTTGTCAAAGACAGGTGGCCGCTTAAAGCAAGGTGAAAGTAAAACAGAACGCTCCTATAGGAGCGTTGTGTTTTACTTTCACCTTGCTTTAAGCAGCCACTTGCCCTAAATACCAACTAATTAACACAATTTAGTGGCCGTTATAGAGAGGTTTTACTGTATTACTTGTTTTTTATTTTCATATTTGTCAGAGCGCTATCTCTGTTTAGAGAATTTCTCAGCCACCCCTTTACACATTATACATGGAATTAACCCTTTGGATTCCTAACACGCATGTACTATTATTTTCAAACAGTGTATACGCAAATCAAAGGGCTCCTCGAGGAACCGTCTGATCAATGTCTGCAATGTTTGCCATTCAAATCCTCTAGTAAGTTTAACTCTTCGCTTGCTATTCACGTCAATATACATGTACCTACCTATAAATATTGAAGACCCAGATGAGACAGCTCCTGCAGAAGCTGTTTCATCAGGGTGTGCACTATTTACAAGTTGATTGTGCAACCAGTGCACTCCACAGCAGTGATTGTACAGCGAAATACTTGTACACAGATATATGTAATTATACAACAGGGCATGGGTAAAGAAAGAGAAATGTATTTTAAAATTCAGCAAGGGAAGGGTTAATCATTTCCCTTATACGCACCTGTTTTCACGCATTTGCAAACAGAGTAGACTTATATCAAAAGGCTCCTTTAGGAGCCGTCTGATCAGGCTCTGCTCTGTTTGCTAATGGAATTTGAAAGAGGTGTTTCTTAACATTATAAAATGGTTCGTTTTTTATTGTAACTATTTAGTCTATGAATATTCAGTAGGTATTGATATTTGAAATAATCATAGAACAGGGTAAGAATTGAGCCTGTCATATTTCGTAGACTCTATAGTTAAACGGTTATGGACTATTTCATTCTGATAATTCAGGGTTGAATATGTGAATATACTTGTAAGCAAACTATGATAAGTTAAACTGTTATCTTTTAGCATGATTTTGCTTGTAATTCTCCCATTGGTAATGAAAGACGGATACATGGTGAATGATTTATTTTGTTTAAAATTTGAAGAAAAAAATGAAAACAGAAAAACTATAATATGATAAATGGCTTCCCTTGAAACAAACGGCACATATACATCAACATCCCACAAATTAAGCTGACGTTTGCAGATAGACTGGGCTTAGATCTGGCACCAGTTGCAGCATATTGGACTTTACTAGTCTGAGAATTACGCTTATCTTGATCCAGCTAATCTACATACAGTTAATCATAACTAATTCGAAAACTCAAAAAAATATTAACAACAGTCTTTAAGACAACGACAGCTTAATGCAGGGTGAAATACATACAGAAAGCTCATCTAGGAGCTTTCCGCATGACTTTTACCATGCATTAAACAATCACCTGCATAAACAGTTATATTTATTTCTTTACTAAAGTTTTCGGATTATCGGATTATCGTGGTTTTTCTGTACATGTAAACCTGGCAGACGATGTGTCTGAGGCAGACGATTCTCACGTCGTCGTAACACGTGATTGTAGCGATAAACCCCGCTGCAGGATAGTGCACCGCCTGGCCAGTGTTCCACTTTAACCATTTCGCTGCCAAACTCTGTCGTCTGCTAACTTGTCGTCTGCTACAAAATTTAATTTTTTTTTATTTTCTTCATTTTTATTTCAAAAACATAGTAACAGTAACAAACAGTTTGGATCCTGATGAGACGCCGAGTTACTCGGCGTCTCATCTGGATCCAAACTGTTTGCATAGGTAATCACAGATCCGGCATTGGCAGCGAAAGGGTTAACATTATGTATGCCGAATGTTCAAAGTCGAATGACCTACCGTTTTTTAAATATAGAGTCTTTCCCTCATGTAAACGCCATTTCACGCCTTTGCAAACAGAACAGACCCAGATCAGACGGCTTATGTAGCGTTGTTTACTTATGGAATTATAAATATTTTATTCTACATTTTCTGCTATAACTTAGCCATTCTGAATCTGTAAACAATTCAAATATGTTAAATATAAATATGTTTTCACGATGACATCATTTCTTATCTGAATATTCATTAAGTAAGGGGCTAATTACAATAACCCCAAACAAGGGAGATAAATAGTCTGAATTCTGGTCAGTCAATATCGTATTACATGTACTCGGATTGTCGAATTTGGTTGAACACAGATGCAGTTAACTTTAATCTGCAGGAAAACACGGTTGCTAAAACACTATTTTGTTGCAATGTTTGCCATTTTAAGATTTGTTCAATATTTTGAGAATTCACCGATTTTCAAACAGTTTGGACCCTCGGCGTCTCATCTGGAACCATACTGCTTGCGAAAACCCGCGTCAGCTAATAAGCAGAATAAGGGTTAAGAATCATATATCGCTTAAAGGGTTGAATATTGTAACAGATTATTAAAAAATAGCATTGTTTGTTTGGAAGTACATACATCAGGAACCGCTCAATAAAACTAAGCGACAGTGATGGATGTCACCCGTGAGAGGAAAACAGTTATGCAGCTTGGATGCGAAAAATATAAGTGAAATACTCCTTGGATTGAATGGAACTTGAATAACCTAAATACAGTTCATGCCATAACCCTTTGTTTGAAAATCCTGCTTATTTACGCTATTGCAAACATAGTAGATCCTAATCAGACAGGACCGTCTCACCAGGGTCTGCTCTGATTGCTTATGGAATTAATAAAGAATTAAAGATCTGATTCAACACTGTTCTTGTCTGTAGGCCATTATTAAACACAGCTAATTAATATAAAGTCATTATTTCTTACATGCATATTTATCAGGAAAATGGATGACGCACGGCATAACAAATCTAGTTGGACACCTTCGTTTAGCAATCATTATATTATTACATATACGCATGTTACTCGTATGCTGGTGTGACCCATTCCCTCATATTGACGCCGTTGACGCCTCTGTAGAAGTCACTTCACGAAACCATTGTGATAAATAGAGCATTTGCTCCCTATGAGCAAATGCTCTATTTATCACAATGGTTTCAATACTAAACAATTCTAAAAAAATCCCTTTCTTTAGTTAATGCTCCTTTTGGGTAGATCTACTCAGAGGTAGGGTCTAGAAATATCCTATGAGGTAATGGGTTAAAAACTGATGTCTGCTCTACATTGATCTGGAGTAGTTTTCATTTACTTCTGATTCGCTGAAGCTTTTGAGAAACAAATAAGCTAGTTTCATTCAGTTTGGATTCTGACGATACCCCGAATTACTTGGTGTCTAATTGTGTAGGACGATAGAACCTGTCTCACGCGACAATCAAAAAGACGTCGAATTATGTGCCTGTAATACTGCTGGTAGCTTAATGCAGGCAAAAAGTAATACAGGCGGCTCCTGCGGGATCTTTCTGCATTACTTTTGCCCTGCATTCAGCAACTACCTACTTGCTAAGACTCCTATGTTATATAAATTAATGGTCGCTTTAGACAAATTTTACTGTACAAACGCATGGTACATTTGTTTCTGGTGTAAAACTGATGCCTGCTAAAACATTCATCTCCAGCAGTTTTTTACTTACTTCTGATCCTTTCAAGCTTTTAAGAAACTGTTGACCTTCAGTAAAACATCTCTATAACGGCCACTAAATTGTGTTAAGTAGTTGGTATTTAGTGCAGGTGGCTGCTTAAAGCAAGGTGAAATTCCTATGGGAGCGTTCTGTTTTACTTTCACCTTGCTTTAAGCAGCCACATGTCTTTAACACAAAATACTTGATGTAATTAATTGGCCGCAATAGAGAGGTTTTACTGTAGTTTCATTCAGCTTGGATCCTGACGAGACCCCGAGTTACTTGGGGTCTAATTTGGATTACAGTAGAACCAGTCTTGAGCGGCCAACAACAGAATGTCTAATAACGGGTCTGTAATACATGTGTTAGCTTAATTCAGGTCACAAGTAATGCAGAACGCCAATTTTTTCATGCAGGATGTCGAGCATCTCAGCGTCCATTATAAACACATTTGAAGAATAACGAACATTTGTTGTCGACAATCATGGCTTAGATTGCTTAATCAGTAGCCATGGTCTCAATAGCGTTTGAAAGGATTTGAAAACTGGTGATATAGGCCTGCTATGTAACTCCGCACCATACTTGTGCATTCAAGCAGCTCCGTTACACACTCGGCAAATGGTCAATCAAAATCTACAACGAATAGAAACTAGGTAAAAACTGCAATAGTTCTGAGTTTGGACAGACATACATTTTAAAACCAGGATAAGGTTAAACAAAAAAGTAAAAACATACAACACTTACTCGTACTGTGGACAGTTGGCGAGGTTTGGACAGTCACGTGGTCGTGACGTGTACACAGGTTTCTTATACGTCTGTATGACGGGCACTGGGCGGGAAATGACGCTCTCGGTGGTACATACATGTCGTCTGCAAATAGAATATAAAGAAAATTAACCCCTTCACTGCCTCATATTTGTTGATTGCTACAGATGTTTCCTATTTTCCCTCCAGAAACATACCGGTAGTCACATGGGATTCCGGAATGAAGGGTTTTGTCACATTTGAAGGATGTATGCTGAATGACGACACAATTTATCGCGAATCTAAATATGACCCGTATTTTGACCTTTGACCTTGATATAAAAAATCACCTCCATAGTTTGCACATACATGCCAAGTTTGAAATATGTATGTTGAAGGGCGAAAATGTACGGCCAATCTAAATTTGACCCGTAATTTGACCTTTGACCTTGATGTATGACATTGACCTTAATAAATCGCCCCAAAACAAATGTTCGCCTCCATAAGTTGCACGAGCATATTGGAAGTATGTATGTGCAATGGCTACAGAATCATCGCCAACGTTAAAGTTGTCCACAAACCAACACACCAACTCACGTATGTTGCAACCAGCTTGGATTCAGATGAAACTCAAAGTAACTCGGCGTCTCATCAGGATCCATACTGTTTGACACTCGGTAAAAACCTTGATCCAAAACAGCACCCAATCATAAGAAATAGCACTACATGTATTAACGTCGATGTGCAGAAGCCATGCTGTACACTTCTTCTTCAAAACAATTTGTTTAATGAGTTATCTCCTAAATACAGTTGAACTTCGATATCTCGAACTCTGGTAACTCGAATTTCGAGTTAACTCGAACAAAAAGTTCGGCCCTTCCAAAATCTTACAATATATAATTGCGCTAAAATGTATCACTACGCATATCTAGAAACACATTCCACAACTTAATGCAGGTCTACAGTAATGCTGAAAGCTCCTGCAGGAGTTTTCAGCATTACTGTAGACCTGCATTAAGCTATGAACTTGAGAAATTGTCCAGATTACAACTCGGATAACTCGAACTTCTGTTATCTCGAACTAATTTATATAGTCTCTTGAAGTTCGAGATATCGAATTTCAGCTGTATGTAGCGCCGCTCGACAACCCGGACCAGCAACTCGGTACAGTTCAGATTTTATCGTGTTTATAGATTCCTCAACTTTTCTTCAAAACTATTTTCAGAGTTTCCGTCTAATTCATGCGGAGTTGAACGACATCGCAGTTGGATGTAAACTGTATGAAAGCGTCTTCTTCTCTGTCAACATTTAACCCTTACTCCTTACAATGCTGAATGTTCAAATGGACTAGTCCAAAATTCAAACAGGTCAAGATTATGGTGAATATGTGGGGTTGCAACATTACACGCAATGCAGACCGTAATGAGAGGGCTCCTCTAGGATCCCTCTCATCTAGGTCAACACCGTTTGCAAAGGACATTAGTGACTCGTTTCCCGGTTAACCCTTCGCATGCTATTCACGTCAATATACATACCTGTAAATAGTGAAGACCCAGATGAGACAGCTCCTCCAGGAGCTGTCATATCAGGGTCTGCACTATTTACAAGTTGATTGTGCAACCAGTGCACTCCACAGTGAAGATATATGTAAATATACAACAGGGCATGGGTAAAGAAGGAGAAATGTATTTTAAAATTCAGCAAGAGAAGGGTTAAACTGTCGTGAAACATGATGTCTGTTCTCTGAATTGAACAAATTTCTTTTCATTTGCGATTCGTTCCAATTGTTGAAATATGACTGACCAAATTTCAAACGTTTTGGATCCATATCAAACAGCGAGTTACCTGGTCCAAACGGTTTGCAGATATCATTTAGGTCGCGACAGGCGTCATAAACGTTAACAACACGCCAATTTGAACAAAGACACTTGAATGACTCTTGAACTGTTTGACATTACTCGTAACTCGATTGAAGTGCTCGGAAATTGTGGTCGCACACACTCTACTTTACAGGAGATGTTTTGATTTCCTTGTATCGTGAAAAAATGCTTATTTTACATTTTTTTCTAATTACTATTACAAAGAGTTATAAAGAGTACCTACGCAGGCTCATAAATTTTAACATTTTCCGCTGCCTTGGTGAATTACCTATGAAAACACAGTAAAACCCCGCTAATGCAACCACATATGAGGTATAGTTCAGGGTGCTAGATGCAGGTTGTAGCTTAATGCAGGACAAAAGTAGTGAGACACTCATCTCAGTCATCTGAATCCAAACTGTTTGCATATGTAATCACAGATGCGACATTTGCAGCGAGCTTATGATTTTATTGGGGAATTTAAAACGAAAAAGAAGAAGTTGACATTTTAAGCAGACGAGAATATTTGGTAATGGAAGAGTTGAAAAGATATTTTATATCCCTGGCATTGTTCTGCTCACCTTAACGTAAAAGCTATTTACAAAACAACATGTTTCAATGAGCTTTGTCTTAGGATACAAAGTAAAATCGCGATACTACGAAATGTTAGTAATGAAAGATGTATGTATTTATAGGCATGTGGCTGCTTAATGCTGAGGAGCTTTCTGCATGACTTTCACCCTGCATTAAGCTGCCACATGCGTTAAAGAGCGACAATGGTGCGTATTTGAGTGTTCGTAGTATCGGGGTGTTACTGTAAGCTGTTCGTAGTATCGGGGTGTTACTGTAAGCTGTTCGTAGTATCGGGGTGTTACTGTAAGCTGTTGGTAAACCTTAAGTAAAGCGGTCACCAAATGGCTATACATGTATAGTAATGTGTACGTATGTGTTATGTGCGCCCTTATATCTAGGTGGTTGCTTAACCCATTACTCCATGAATATTTATGTTAGATATAACGCCATGCTGAATATTAATTTTACAATAGTGTGGGACCCAGGAATACTTGTCCATGGCAGACATTGTAGAAGCATAACTATATTATTTCATAACCAAACAGAGCATATCCTGATCAGACAACTCCTACATGTGCCGTCTGATCTGGGTCTACTCTGTTTGCAAAGGCGTAGAAAGGTGTATTCATGGAGTAAAGGGTAAATTATTACAAGACGAAAGTGGGAGCTTTTTGCAAAACCTTCGTCCTGCATAAATCTACCACCTGTCCCTATTATCCAGAATGAGCACACATTTATAGAGGTTTTGTTATATACTCTATGTT
This sequence comes from Azorinus chamasolen, assembly GCA_963576725.1. Taxonomy (NCBI): domain Eukaryota; kingdom Metazoa; phylum Mollusca; class Bivalvia; order Cardiida; family Solecurtidae; genus Azorinus; species Azorinus chamasolen. The sequence continues at coordinate 39,391,038 of OY755241.1, read as the reverse complement.
AATGTTAAAACAAAATCAGTTATATATATTTTGAAATACTGAAAACCACAATTTGCAATTAGTGTCACTGCTACTAACATGAAAGCGATTTAGATTCCTATCAGACACCATGCCACAAGTGTCTCAAACTAAATGTTTCGAAAAGGGTCTGATAAACTACGCTCAAATTAGATGCAGGACAAGTCCTTCAAAGGCTCCTCAAAAGCCCTTGTCTGAACGGAAAGTAAACAGAACATCCATTGTCAACATACAAACAGGATGCTGTTCAATTGTAGCAAACGGTTAAGATATTTTTAGATGTTTTTTGACCACTTAATATTAACAGTACACGGAAATACTTCTTAATATGTTGAGAATTTACAATGTACCTCCTAGCATGATAAGCATTGCATATTGTATGTGCTTGTCATGTATTTAAAACAGAGAAGACCCAGATCAGACGGCTCCTACAGGAGCCGTCTGATCTGGGTCTGCTCTGTTTGCTTATGAATTTATAGTAGATCTGGCACTGTAGTTTCTACAAATACCAAAACATCATGTGTACAAATCCATCTAATAAATATTCATGATATAATTAGTTGGACATATGTATTCCACAGTGAAATGTTTCACCCTAACACTCAAATAGGGCTGTAACCATCCCCTTCATATAAACGCATTTTCAAAACATTTGCAAATAGAGTTGACCTAGAACAGACGGTTCCTATATGAGCCGTCTGATTAGAGTCTGCTTTGTTTTCTAATGATATTGGATAGTTTCTCTAATTTCTAAAATGGCTACAATGTTCTGCCTTCCATATTTCATTCCGTTTTCATGAATATTCAATACATATTGAAATTTGGAATAAACATAGAACAGGGGAGCATTGCGACAAACGGCTGCTGAATGTAATGTGACTTTTCTCAGTTCGTTTTCGCTGAATGTTCGAGATATCGAGGGTGTACTAAATGTTTGACAAAAGAGATCAGATTTCTGTACTTTAAATAGGGTGTTTAGGTCCGGGCGCATGGACAATACACTCCCGCTATAACGACCCATTAACCTTAGTCTTTTCTCCATGAACATTCATTTAAGAAATAATGACGTCATGAATATTAATTAGTTAATGATTTTAAAAAATTACATAATGAACACAGGAATATTTCGCCACGGAGGAAGCTGTTAAGTCAAAAAATCTATACTATTTCAAAAGCAAATAGAGTAGACCCTCATCAGACGGCTCAAACAGAAGCGGTCTGGTCTGGGTCTAGTCTGTTTGAAAAGGCATAGAAAGGAGTAAAGGGTTATACACTAGGACAGGTGGCTGCGTAATACATAACATACAGAGCTTTCTACAGACCCTTTGCCTGGCATTTAGCTTGTCAACAGTATCATGTGTTAACTCTTAGCCTGCTGTCAAACTGCCGAATCGTTGTTCTAGTAGAGTTTTAACTTATAGTAAAACCTGTCTTAACCCTTCTCTTTTAAAATACATTTCTCCTACTTTACCCATGCTCTGTTGTATAATTACATATATCTTCACTGTGTACAAGTATGTCGCTGTGCAACCACTGCTGTAGAGTGGACTGGTTGCACAATCAACTTATAAATAGTGCAGACCCTGATGAGACAGCTCCTGTAGGAGCTGTCTCATCTGGGACTTCACTATTTACAGGTAGGTATATTGACGTGAATAGCAAGCGAATGGTTAAGCGGTTATGAAAAAGATGTCTGGTTATGAATTTATAAAGCAAGTGGTAGATAAACACGGGTCAAATGTAATGCAAAAAGCTCCTATAAGAGTTACTCGCCGTCTCATCTGGATCCAATCTGTTTGCAAATGGCTGTATGATAACAGTAGTCGGGTTAAGATACACGAACTTAACTTTTGTAGAGAGACTATAGAATAGAGGCGTTACTGTATATACCATTTACAGTAGAAAATGTCATAAGCGATCACCAAAAGAGGTCTTATTATGGGTCTGGAAGACAGGTGGTAGCTTAATGCAGGTAAAAAAAGTCATGCAGAAAGCTACTATAGGATTTTTCTGTATTACGTTTGCCCTGCATTTAGTAAATTCCTGATTTTTAGACTCCTGTGTTCAATTGAATTACCACTTAAGACAGGTTCTACTGTACATCAATTTGAAGATGACTGATGATTCCACGAAACAATATTACCATTTGATGACTTTTAAATCAGATATGAGAAAAAATGAAACTTTTCCCAAATGTTGACGCATTCCAGTTCAGCGACTGTATCTATCAGAGTAGGGCATACAGTGTGTGCTTTGTCAATGGATGAGATTGGCAGTATTAGAAATGTTATCATTTACTAGATACATAACGGCGGTGTCGATCTTAACCCTTCTCTTGCTGAATTTTAAAATGCATTTCTCCTTATTTACCCATGCCCTGTTGTATAATTACATATATCTTCACTGTGTACAAGTATTTCGCTGTGCAGTCACCGCTGTGGAGTGCACTGGTTGCACAATCAACTTATATATACTAATGCAGACTTATAGGGTCTTCACTATTTACTGGTAGGTATATTGACGTGAATAGCAAGCGAAGGGTTAACTTCACATGTCATCAATGTTAGGCAATATGTGGTATACCTTGCACTGTACATCTTGACACATCAAGGCATGTTATACAAGAATCGTTTTGTTTTCTTATTGTTGTTTAGTTTCATTTTTTGTTAGTCATTGTTTTTTCTTTGTTCAGGAGGGGGGCTATTTTCAAATGGTATGAACTGAGATTAATCATCTGCAAATACAGTAAAACTTCTCTACACCTGACATATAAAATACAATAAAACCTCTCAAAAAAAAGACCACTAAATTGTGTTAATTAGTTGGTATTAAGGGCAGGTGGCTGCTTAAAGCAAGGTGAAAGTCAATCAGAACGCTCCTATAGGAGCGTTCTGTTTTACTTTCACCTTGCTTTAAGCAGTCACCTGCCTTTAACACAAAATACTTGATGTAACTTAGTGGCCGTTATAGAGAGGTTGTACTGTAGTATAAATAAGTGAAGGTCATGTATCTTTCTGTATGATATCCAACTGCCACCTGTTAAACAGCCACCTGCCTAAAAATCTCAATTATTCTTATTGAAAACTAAATACCCTGTCAAAGTATGGGGAACATAATTATAATCTAATTGCAAAGCAAAGCCCCAGTGATTAGACGTTTGATTTGAGCCCAGAATGATTGACATTTGGTCATCGACTTTATTAGAAACTGAGGCACGTGTAAAGTAGAACCTGTCTTAAGCGGCCATCAAAGTATGTCTAATCATAGGTCTGTAAGGCAGGTGGTAGCTTAACGCAGGTCAAAAGTAATACACGTAATGCGGTAGCTTAATTCAGGTCAAAAGTAATGTAGAAAGCTACTATAGGTACTTTCTGCATAACGTCTGCCTGCATATAGCATTAATTTTAAACTGCAAGAGAGTGCTGAAAGGCTGCATGCAGTTTCCCCTTCGTATCAATGATTTTGCACGAGCTGATCTAGAATAAACTATGTGAACTGGCTTGAAAAACACATGCACTTATGTAATCATTACAGTTTACAAATGCTCGCGTGGTGACATACTACTGGTGACTGTTGTCGAGCTCATTCTCTGAAGATTGTTTCCCAAGCAAGATTTTGGGCTTAATTTTCGTATACATTTCAGTAAAACCTCACTCATTCGAACTATCAAATAAGTACAATTATCGTTTTAGGACAGGTGGTTGCTTAATGCAGAGTGAAAGTCATGCAGAAAGCCCCTCTGGGAGCTTTCTGTATGACATCATCCTGTAGTAAGCTGTCACCTGCCTAGAATGTTCTCAATCCTTCTTTGGTAAAAATCCGAATAACGAGGCGTTACTGTGGTATAAATTAAACAAAGTACTCAAGTGCATGTCAAAAAATAATGAGCGCATGTTGCGATGACAGCACGTGTCACATGTGCTATTTTTCTTCACTACATGTATCTGCCATAAGGTTAACATATGCTCATAAAAGTATGTCTTTAATTCCTTTGCTACCTAGTAATTATGTCTATAGAATTTGCCTTTGTTTCATTTGTTATGTTATTTCTTTTTTTTTTCCCTTAACACTTTCCCTCATATAAATATGTTTTCAAGCAGCTGCAAAAATAGTAGACCCTGATCAGACGGCTCCTTTAGGAGCAGTCTGATCAGGGTCCGCTCTGTTTGCTGACGGAATTTGACAGATCTGTTTTTTTTACTTTCTTACATAGCTACAATGCTCCACCTTCCATATTTTATTATAACTATTAAAATATCCATGAATATTCAGCAGGCATTGGACTTTTGAATAAATACGAACAAGGAAAGGTTTAAGAAACACAATCACAGTAGCAAACAGTTGGGATGCTGATTGGTATCTCAGCTGGATCCAAACTCTTTGCCAAAGTGGTCACATATTCGCAACTGACAACAGAACCGTTATCCCTTAGGACGGTGAGACATTTTTCGATCGCTTAAAGCTTGACATGGTTCGTATTTATGACAATATGCTAAGTTTTTCGGGGGGTTTATGTCTTTCTGTAAACATACATGTTCAATCAAAGCTTCAAACAGTTTGTACCCTGTTGAAATATTCTGACGAATAAATTACACGGCTATCGCTTATTACATATTATAGTTTGAGACTAAACACATTCCATCAATATTGACGCCTTTTAATGTCTCTGTAAAAGTCCCGTTTTGAAACCATTGTGATGAATAGAGCATTTGCTCCTATGGAACTCTATTCAACATTATGGTTCCTAACCTACATATTTCTCAAAGTTTCCTTTTCTGTATAGTTATTGCTCCTTTTTGGTAGATTTATTCAAAAAGGTTGGATCCCAAAAAAATAGTCTGTAGGTTAAAGAGATGGGATTGAACGTGTCGTTTTGTGCTAACGTATTATCTCGTTTCAGATTTTCTTACATGCAATGTTCCATGTAAGTCAGCCTTTGTCATTCTAGAAACTTAATTTGAAATCAGGACATAAGTTATATCCAGCATGGTTAAAAGACCCATTATTTGATTTTTAATGATCGCTTTAATACAGGTCTTACTGTAAAGCCATGTGTGATTGTACGATTATTGCCCAATAGTGGTTTTATTTGTTGGCATGCATCGTGTAATTTCGGTGTACCATTTGAAGACCGTTTGGATCCATATCAGACGACATATCCCTTTGAACAGGAGCCAAACTGTTAACCACTATATTACCATTCGTCTCTCTTGAAAATAGACAGTAAATATTTCTTCATCCGAACATTTAGTTAAGAAGAATGGAAAACTTTGTAGGTTGGTGGCTCTCTGCATCACATTCACTGTGCTTTAAGCATGCATTTATCTTAACCATTTACTCTATACATACGCCCTTCTATGCCTTTGCAAACAGAGTAGACACAGATCAGACGGCGGACCGTCTGATCAGGATCTGCTCTGGTTGCCTATGTAAACAAATACTTATCATTCTACAGTTTTTGTCATCGCCAAAATTCCCTGTTTTAATGATCCATGGTAAAAAGTAATCTAACTGATATTCCTGATGCCATTATGTTTTGCATAAATATTCACGGAGTCGATTGTTAAAGACAGATATAGATACATATTTGAGAGTTCAAATTAGCGAGGGTTTATATAAATTATGCAGCCTGATTTTACAGATATGCCAAGATACTTTATTGCGCCAACTACATTCTTATCAGTACGCTAAATACCAATAAATTTAACCCTTTACCTGTTCTATATTCACACTTTCAATACCTGCTGAATATTCATGGACAAAATGGTTATAATGACATATAGAAGCTGGAACATTGCAGCAAGTTTAGAAAGTAAAGAAACATATCTATCAAATGTCATAAGCAAACAGAGCAGACCCTGATCAGACGGCTTCTACAGGAGCCTTCTGGTCCGGGTCTACTCTGTTTGTAAATGCGTGGAGAATTTGGAGAAATGAGGGAAAAGGTTAATCACATCCAGGTTCCCCTCTTCCTGAACGTACAATACTTGGAATCTAACTATGCCATGAAATTCGTAATTACAATTAGCTTTTATTGATATCAAACTGTTTATGTCTCTTCTTATCTAATTGTTCATTATACATGACAATAAAGCAAAATGTACGGAGAATGCATTTCCCACAAAGGGAATCCACGTGAAAGCCACTACACTCGCCAAATGTCTTTTTAGCAGTAAAAACTTAAGCAATAATATATTTATTGTCATTTCTTTGGACGTAATTGTGTTTTAGGTAATTAGGTCATAATAAAAAGAACTTTAAAAATAAGGAAACAATTAGTTTATGAATTGCCAAGGTTTAGATTAATGCCTTATTATGTTTTTCACATTCTTACTGCATAGACATGGAATTTGCATGTCTGCATATATGCTAATGTACGATAGAACCTGCACGAGCGGCCATCAAAAAGAGGTCTAATTATGGATCCGTAAGGCATGTGGTAGCTTATTGCCGGCCTAAGGTAATGCAGAAAGCTTCTATAGGAACGTTCTGCCTTACTTGTGACCTGCATTTAACAACCGCCTGTCTATTAACTCATTTCCTCCAAGACCTATTTTAGGCCCAACATCTTTTAATAAATCTACCGAAAAGGAGCATAAATTACAGAAAAGAAGAATTTTAGAATTGTGTAGATTTGAAACCATTGTGATAAATAGAGCATTTGCTCCTTTGGAGCAAATGCTATATTTATCAAAATGGTTTAAAAATGAGACTTTTACAGAGACTCCAAAAGGCGTGATTATGATGGAATGTGTTAAGAATGAATGGTCGCTTAAGACTGGTTCTACTGTAAAACGTTCATAGTTAGTGCTTGATCGATATTGTCCTGTAAAGGTATGTTGAAATAAGCATTATTACTCCGTTTGTTACAATTTAACCTGCCTGTAGCGACCACCGAATACCTATAAATGGCGGTCTACAAGAGCAGGTGGTCGCTTAATGCAGGGCGAACTGAATGCAGAAAGCTACAGGAGTAACCTTCTACATTGACTATGCGCCAAACAGCTTGGATCCAGAATTACTCAGCGTCTCACCTGGATCCAAGTTGTTTCAAATGCGAGGATGGTAGTGGAACGCGGGATATGGGTTAAATGTCAGAAAATATTTAACAAATGTTAACAACATGGAATAGATAGATAAGTGCAGAAAATAAACCTTTAACACTCTACTGACGACTGTGCGATGACCTTCGCAAACAGTTTGGATCCAGATGAGACGCCGAGTAACTCGGCGTCTCATCAGGATCCATACTGTTTGTCACTCTGACCCTGAGTTTGAAAATAAATTTAAGAAACATGTAATGTAAGAAAGGAATCAGGCGGCAATATATGTAGACGACCATTGCTCAGAGTGCAGAAGGTTAAATACTTTCAAGTGGTTATATAAACAGATGTATCTACTGATGATAGGAAAAGTAAAAAACATATAAATTCTTATCTTGTGGGCGTGACCTGGCATAGCACTTGGGTACAGGTGCCGACTGACTCATCAGGATCAAGCCTGTTTGACATTCAGTCAACAATTAATTCTTCGAAAGCTTCAACGCATGGGTAGTGAATAAAAATTGTCCCCGATCAAAAGTTAGGGCAGACATCAGTTGGGGTTTAAATCTAGCACTTAGTGAATAAATATGTAGGTTTTAAAGCAATAAACATTTACGTCATAGATGCGCGTTTTAATGTCTTTGAAAACAGAGAAGACCCAGATTTAACTCGTTCGCTGCCAATGTCGCATCTGTCATTACCTATGCAAACAGTTTGGATCGAGACGAGACGCCGAGTAACTCAGCGTCTAATCAGAATCCAGACTTTGTGTTACTCTTCTATTTTATGTAACAATTTAAAAAAAAAATGAAAACTGAAAACTTTAGCAGGGGACAAAGTTTGCAGACGACAAAAGTTGGCAGCGAATGAGTTAACAGCTCCTAAATCTGCTGTCAGATCAGAGTCGGCTCTATGTGCTAATGACATGATAAAAAAAGTATAGATTTGATCTTACTGTTGCTGCATGGACCATCTTCCTGTGTGTATATACCATTACGAACATTAATTTAATAAATTTACATGATGTCATTATTTCTTACATGATTATTCATGAAATAAATGGTTAACTGTCTAGCCTCGACTATTTCAATATAGATGCAACACTGAATTATTCGGCATTGTATTTGGATCTAAACTGTTTGCATCTGACGTCACCGGTTTCGTCTATTATGTGCTAGATGTAAAACAGACGAGATAACAAACATTCTCAAGCGAAGGATTAAGTGAAATGCTACAACACTGATGGGGTTACAACTTTTCTTTAAAGTATATTTAATTCGTTTACCACACGAAATGAGGCATGAATCGAGTCAACGTGTACCGCCCTTGGTGGGAAAAAATAGACACCCAGGATGTCTAACCATTCTCCCGCTAAGGGCAACCTGACACGCTTTGGCAAACAGCTTGGATCCAGATGAGACGCCGAGTAACTCGGCGTCTCATCTAGATCCAAGCTGTTTGACACTTGGTCAATTGTTTGTCCTCATATTTAACCAGTCGAAAGTAGTGAAAACTGTTACAGATCGTAGTGTGAGCAGACATCTTCTTTCAGCTACTAAGGGTTAAGATTGCAATCATTGTATGTATAGTAAAACACTTCTGAATCGGACGTGAACTTTAGTGTAAATATTGGTCTTGTAGGCAGGTGGCAGATTAATGCAGGGTGAAAGTCATGAAGAAAGATCCTGTAGGAGCTTTCAGCATGACGTTCACCCTGCATAAGCAGCCGCCTGCCTAAAAGTATCTAACTTCTTCTCTACCAGAGTTCCGGTTTAGAGGGATTTGCTGTATCGTACAGTCTCGCTACAATGTTTTATTCGTTGACTTTTATCCTTTTACCTGATGGATATTTATTAAAGACATACTGAGATCATGAATATTTATTAACTGATTCGTTTTACAACGCTATACAACGTCAGAATTCGATGGGAGGGAAGAGACTGTCCTATCATATAGTAAATGGATAGGGAAGGTGTAGGACGAATATGATACGAGGAGTTCCTACATTGTATGGGAGATTTGTGCATAACGATCGCTCTATATAAACCCATAACTCCCATCTTATTTAAGGAAGCTCCGTCCAAATCTTACTTTGGAACCAATACTTTGTTTATATGGAGGGGACAATGTAAACTATTTGCTGGAAAAAGCCTTTAGAATTAATTGACTCAGCATACAGTGCAGACCCAGATAAGAGGGCTCCTTTCAGGAGACCATTTATCTGGGTCTAAACTGTTTACCTATGTCCTTTAAGGGACACTAGGCGCACATGACTGAAACATTTGCCTCATAGAAACCCCCTTTTACGTCTCTGCAAACAGAAAACGTAGATCAGGCGATATGATTTTTTACACGCCTTTGCAAACAGAGTAGACCCAGATGAGATTGCTCCTGTAGGAACCGGCTGATCAGGATCTGCCCTGTTTCATTGTGGTATAGACGTGATTCTACCGTATCTGACGAGGTAAACCAATCCTGTATACAGTTACCATTAACCCTTTCCATCATATAAACCTGTTTTCACGCATTTGCAAACAGAGAAGACCCAGATCAGACGGCTCCTATAGGAGACGTCTGATCAGGGTCTGCTCTGTTTGCTAGTGGAATTTGAAAGATGTGTTTCTTTACTTTCTAAAATGGCTACAATGTTCCACATTCTATATTTCTTTATAACTATTTTGTAATTGTATATTCAGTAAGTATCGAAATTTTGAACAACAGGGAACGGGTTAAAGGTGTTCAGCTAATAAATATTCATGATATCAGTGTTCGTACATGAATATTGAACAGGCAATGGTTTGTTACTTTTCAGCGAAGAAAAAACTGAACGCTTCTCGCTGCAAACATACAAAAAACTTTCACTTGCATATAGTTTATTTAGAATCTTGTTGGGAGGTCAGAATAAAGCTCCCCAGGCGGTTGGGGTTTATTTATAAATACATGTAGCATCTAACGGTGTAATCATCGTAATGTTTTGTTTTATCATTTATTATCCCCGTAATTGGGGCATGATTGTCGGGGAACCACCCCTCCCTATACCTGACATTCAAATATAATTGTTACATATATAAAAGTCCATGCCATATAAATGCTTGTCTAAATTATGAACATTTTATAGGACCCTTAAATGAGGAAGGGGAAAACAAACAAAAACCGACATAAAAATATGAAAACATATTTTGGAAAATGTACAAAAACAGTTGTCAATTATTCGTTGTCATGCTGAACAAAAATAATAATACGGAAACCCTGACTTGTTACAACTTTTACTTATATTTGAATTCGTTCAAAACTTTCAGAAACTATTGACCGAGTGTCAAACAGCTTGGGTCCTGATGAGACGCCGAGTTACACAGCGTCTCATCTGGATCCAAACTGCCTGCAACTACGACCGATGTAGCGGTTAGCAGGAACACGGTTAAGACTTGATGTAGATACATGGCCTTGAATTTATTATAAAACAATTTTGATTCCAGGCTCCCAGGGAGTTGGAGTTTATATTATCTTTATGTTCAGAATTTAGAAGGCGCCATTCTTTTACTTCATAATCAGAAACTAGTTAAGCTGAAACTAGAGGTTCTGTCTAGGTATGTCCAATTTAGTATTTTGAGCAAACCAGATTACTGAAAATTAATTGGTTGCCCAAATATAAGTTTTTGCATTGATAAAGAGAAACACACAGTGTATATCCAGGTCTGAGTCCGCACTGTTTGTTGATATCCTTGTATATATGTAAGGGACGATGGATGCAAATCGGACAAAGCTAATTTCAATAATTTGGCATAAAACCGGTTTTGAAACTGATATCGAAAAGCCCATTTCAAACAAACACTGGGTAAGATTAACCCATTCCCTCATAGTGACGCATTCTGGTACCTCTGTAAAAGTCATTTCTGAAACCATTGTGATACACAGAGCATTTGCTCCATAAAAGCAAATGCTCTATTTACCACAATGATTTCAAGACTATATAATTGTAAAAAAACAACAGCACCCCTTTCTCTAGTAAATGCTGATTTTCATTAGAATTATTCGAAGAGGTCGGGTATATAAATAGTCTATGATGGAATGGGTTAAACTATGTTGGATATGCTTTGTTATTTATCTTGATTCCATCAATTAAGTACACTACTATATTTTAATACTATTATAAGTCTATGCCGCTTGCTATTTTGTTTTTGCTTATTACTTATACGATGATACCAATTTGGCGTAAAATATTCTCCGTGCATCATGCATCTATAACATAGAAACAGACATAACGGCGTGCATGTACCTGCGTCTTAGATAATGAGACAATGTAGGATTAGATTTCAAATAACGTCTCCGGCGAGACATCTGATCACGAGTTACATTGCATGTGAATATATAGAGAATAATAGGTTAGTGCCGTAGATGGGACGCTTTATCCGACGAGGGGAGAAAACGTTGAGGCGAGGCTTGCCGAGCCTCAACTGTTTTCTCTCCGAGTCGGATAAAGGCGTCCCATCTACGGCACTAACCTATTATTCTATTTATCCAGTCAATTGAGTTATATCTTTTTTCATAGACTCATAAAACATACGAATATTGAAATAATTTGCATTAAAAATGCGGTTTTTCGATCAATGGACCTCCCTTTTCATTTCCATTCTAAAGACATAAATAATGAGCTACCGCAGAGGAAAATAGTTTCGATACTTACATTACAAAAGGGGAAAACGTGGTTGAATTTGAAAAATAAGATCATTTGAATCGAGAGTCGATATGTTAATTCAAACAGACATGATAATATTCTCCCAGAGGTTGTCTGGTCAAATTCGAGTTCCGTTGACTAGGTTTCTATTTTTAGATAGGGTTAACGTCACTCATAAATCGATGGAACTGGACAGGCTATATTTAGGTCTATGACAATCACCGCCTTTGTAAGAGCTTATTAATCAAATTATTATTAGAGTGAAAAGAAAACATTTACTATTTATCTGTAAATCTTTGCCCCCTGACTCGATTTTTATCAAAAACGCGTTTCGCAGCGATGAATTAAATTAATAAAACTGATGAATCAACGTCGCTTTGTATGTGGCCTCAGTGGCGTAATCGGTAAGCACGACGTCTCAAAAGAGATCAGATTTGGCTTTTGTAGAATCAGGCGCGGGTTCGAATCCAGCTATAGTTATTTATTTTTTTCTTCTCTTTTCTTATTTGAATAATTATATTGGTGATTTTTCTGTTAGATCTATTCCGTCAACATGTTCATGCATATTTACAGAAAATTAAAATAGTTCCATGGTTATAGAATCATTCCGCCTATCTACTAGCCTAATAAACCTTCTACTACCGGAAGTAACCTAATAAACCTAAGTTTATTTGCACCCCCTTTATTATGTCACTAGAGAAGCCTGGTGACTGGATAAAATTATATACAGTGATCCCTCTCTACAACGACACCCTTTGGGATACGAATATTGTATGTGTTGTTCAGAGGGAGTTGTTAGCCTATAGGGAGGGAAAATCAAACATAACAAGCTTCTTTGCAGATCCCAGATAAGGTGTATTTCGAGAACTAAAACCGTTATGCCTCAATCAAACCCTATGTTGTGACCACTCTTTAGAATCGTCACAAAGTGACGATTCTAAAGAGTGGTCACAACATAGGGTTTGATGGAGGCATAAAGAAAATACGATGGAAAAGGGTTGTTTCTGGAGCCTTGTCGTTTCGGAAACAGTGACATGCGTTGTTGTAAGGAGGGAATCGTTATTGAGAGGGCCGTTGTAGGGAGGGAGCACTGTAGTAGAACATGCCCTAAGTGTTTATTCATTTATTGAACATATGAGTCTTAAAAAGCATGTGGTTGCTTAATGCAGGGCAAAAAGTAATGCAGAAAGTTCCTATACTTTCTGTATTACAATTGGCCTGTATTAAACTATCACCTGCCTTACAGACCCATAATTAAACGCATTTCGATGGCCGCTTAAGACAGGTGCTACTGTATAACAAATGATTCAAGGTTCTGGCGAGTGACAACATTGTAGACGTGGCAACTGGAATAGGTCGGTCTACACTGCTTCATAAGCCAATAACATCATTTTCTCGAGCGCCGAAGAAGGGTTCAAATCAGATTATGAGTTCGATTGTGTTTTGGTTTTGACGAACAAATGTGTATACATAATGCACCGCTCATTATGCCTATGAAAACAAAGATGGTTCCATCTCTCAAAACTTTATATCAGCTTCAATTCTAAAAGTTATAATATTTCATCATTTTAACCATTACTCCATATAACTACAGTAAAACCTCTCTGTAACGGCCACTAAAATACATGAATTTTTTTTTATTAAAGGCAGGTGACTGCTTAAAGCAAGGTGAAAGTAAAGTAAAAGAAGACGCTCCTATATTGGCGTTCTGTTTTACTTTCACATTGCTTTAAGCAGCCACCTGCCCTAAATACCAACTACTAAACACAATTTAGTGGCCGTTATGAAGAGATTTTATTGTACGCATTATAACGCCTTTGCAAATAGGGTACATCCAGATCAGACGGCTCCTCTAGGGGCCGTGTGATCGTGGTCTACACTGTTTGATTATGGAATTATGCTTGTATATATCTGATTCTATAATTATGAGCTGGACTGAAACTTTTCTTGATATATGCCATTATAAATATCAAGTTGATCAATATTCATGCATACATTATTTCTTACACGAACATTCATGAATATTCATGGTGTAAAGGGTAAAGAACAGTGTTGGTGTCTCAAACAGTCTGGACCCTGATGCAGCACCAATCTACGCTGCGTCTTGTCTGGATCTAAACTGTTTCCAGATATTATCACAAATTCGCCACCTGCATTCTGACTCGCTTTTACAAACAGCTTAGATCCAGATGAGACGTCGAGTAGCCGAGAATCCGAGCTATTTGACACTCCTTCAATAGTTTCTCAAACTCCTTAAATAGTTTCTCAAACTCCGTCAATAGTTTCTCAAACTCCGTCAATAGTTTCTCAAACTCCGTCAATAGTTTCTCAAACTCCGTCAATAGTTTCTCAAATGCTTTATCGAATCGGATGTAGTCAAACGTACACAAGTCCACATTTTGGCAGAAATTAGTTTTTTAACAGCGAGGTAACGGTTACAGGGCTACCTCTTTCGCTGACATATTTAGTCGTCTGCAACCTTTGTCGTCTGCTGCAGTTTTCAAGTTTTACATTTCTTCATTTTTGTTAAAAACAAAACAAAGTCAGAGTAACAAACAGCTTGTATCCTGATGAGATGCCGAGTTACTCGGCGTCTCATCTGGATTCAAACTGTTTGCATAGGTAATCACAGATGCGACATTGGCAGCGAGAAAGTTAAACAACATGTGTAACCAATCAACCAGAGCGGGTGGGGTCAGTTACAACAGCTGGCAGCTTGAAAGCAACAGGTGGGGCAAAGTTGCCATCTCCCTGTGATTGTCGGTGCACGACCTATGGGCTCTCTTTGCAAACAAATCAAATCTCAGGAATGTATCTTATAAACAAATCGTAGGCGGTGATGCAAGGTAGATGCAGGATGCTACATGCCAGGTTTGTGTTATTAAATCTTAACCAATTCCTTCATATTGACACCTCTGTAAATGTCACTTTTTAATAAATAGAGTATTTTCTCCATACTGACACATGTGTAAAAACCACATTTTGAAACCACCATGATACATAGAGCAGTTTCCCCATATGAGCAAATGCTCTATTTATCACACTGGTTTCAAAACTACACAATTCTTAAATTGTTCTTTTCTCTGGTAAATACTCCTTTTGATAGATTTGTTCAAAGAAGTTGGGCCTAAAATAGCCTATAAGGGAATGGGTTAACCATTTTCTGCATTACTTTTTGCCCTGCATTAAGCAACTGCTTTTAAAGACTCCTATGTTCAATCAATGAGTGGTGGCTTAGGACAGGTGCTACTATTGATTGTCATTTTTATGGCTTGATTGATAACATGTTTGTTTAATTCTAGAGTTTCCCTTTAAATGATGATGATAGAGATACAATTTGCAAACTACGCAGACCCCGCCCAGAGAGCGCCTGTATGAGTATAGTTTGTGAAGTAAACAATGCAGACCTTAAGGGTTCCTTCATGATCCCTAAGGGCTGAGTCTTCCCTGTCTGCAGGGTGCCTATTAAGGGATACTGGGCGGCACAAATGGGTTAGCT
Source organism: Azorinus chamasolen (assembly GCA_963576725.1). Lineage (NCBI taxonomy): Eukaryota > Metazoa > Mollusca > Bivalvia > Cardiida > Solecurtidae > Azorinus > Azorinus chamasolen. The sequence continues at coordinate 39,375,803 of OY755241.1, read as the reverse complement.
ATTTATATAACCCAGTCGCAGATCGAACTCTCGACCTCTAAGTTTGAAAATGAATGATCCTCCATTAACTTGGTTATGTATTTATTCATTTCTCAAGTGGAGGATATATTTAACTGAATTTACATAACAAGAAGTGAGTGTTCTGTCTAACTTTTGTAAGTGTTTGTTACAAGTTGAAATCTACCACCAGACTGAACGATATACCATAACGCAAAAAGATTAAACATCGTAGTTCACTCGCTCCAACATATTGTTGTCAGCAAATGTTTTTAAGCTTTCTTCCACAAGTTTTCAATAACATGATCACAACATCAAACAGTTTGGATCCTGATAAGGTGTCGCGTTATCAAGCGTCTCATCACTATTCAAACGTTTAGGAAACGTGATTAACGATTCGCCACTGGCATCTAAATAGTTACGAAAACAACAACTTCCTGTGTTTATGTTTGTATAATTGCAAGATGTCATTGCTCAAGGACTGTGTAATAATACCATTATTATTTTAACAAAGATACAACTTCTTGCTAAGATATTTTGAGGTTTTGAAAATATATTTCAGAAAATCGGTGTAACTTTTAACCCACCTCATCGTTACGCCTTTTAACGTTTTTGAAAACAGAGCAGACCCAGATCAGACAGCCCCTGCGGATCCAATCTGATCAATGTCTATTCTGTTTATGAAATAACAAGGAACCGACTTTACAGCTTCTGCCATGACTAAAGAGTCCTGTGTCCTGAGTCCTTAACTCATTCCATCATATTGACGTCTTTTGACGCCTCTGTAAAATTACTTTTTGAAACCATTCTGATAAATAGAGCATATGCTCCATAGAGGTGAACTTCTCTATTTATCACAATAGTTTCAGAACTGAATGAGGAATTGGTGGATATGCCATTATAAAAACATCGAAATTATATTCATAATATTGTGATATATACGTTTATTAGATTTGGTAATGTCTTCTACTGTGTCTGAAGTATAAAGTCTCGAGGGTGCTTTTGAACTTAAACTGCTACAGTGTACAACCCTTAACTTAATGAATATTCATTAAAGAGATTAATACTTATCACGAATATTAATATTAATTAGCATAAATCAACAAAACCAAATGATTAGTGGTACGGCAGATACTGTAGAGCCATATTGACAATCTATATTATTCAATAAACAGATAGAGAATATTGTATAAGCATATAGAGCATTCATTTGCAAAAAGACTAGACCCAGATCAGACGGCTCCTCTAAGACGGCTTCTAGAGGAGCCGGCTGACCTAGGTCCACTCTGTTTGCAAAGAAAATGCGTTTATATGAAGGAAATGGTTATATCCTTACCTTCACACTATCGCATCAACATTATTTGGCAGAGTTTTCGCAGTTACTAAAACATTTTTATTACCACATTGCCAATAACAACTGGAATTTAAATGAAAACTTGCATTTACTTAGTGAGAGGAGGCTGCAGAGGCGGCTGTGTCTCCATGATTATTAAGCCTTTCAACGCGTAGTAATTATAGTGGAATAGCAAACAGTGTTTAAGTATAGAGTCAATTTAGAATGAAAAGTTTCAACTTGCCAGAGCAGTTTGATTGACACACAGTGCAGACCCTGATAAGAGAGGTCCTTTATGAGCCTATATTCTGGTTCTACGTCGTTCATAGTACATGTATATCAAAATGCGTGTATTCCGCATTTAAAAGCATACTACGTGTTTGAAGTGGGGCATTTTGCAAACAATACATATGGCCAGTCCCCGGGTCAAGGTCTTTACTGTTTGCTTTATAAATAAACCATGGAGAACAAGCCAATTGTTTCTGAGAATATACAGTCATCAACATAATTTAAAAGCAGATTCATTAAAATGTATAGATTTAGGCGAGTTCATATAAATATGAGGTAATACGGTATTGAGAGCAATTATCGTTGCAGAGCTAGCATGGGTACATGTACATGTAAGCAGCACTTAGCACCAAATAAAATATAAAACAGATTCTGATAAAAATATCAGAGATATACGTTGTGAGTTGACCTCAAAGCACCAGCTTTCTACTTAAAACTTTCAACGCTAAAGGTTGGAGAAGGAAATATCCACCAGGGTTTTATTATAGATTCCACTAAGTATAAAAGGTATAAACTTTCTATATGAAACTGAATCACAAACAGTGCAGACCCGGGAGTTTACGAACCTCTTCTCTAGGTCTGCAATCTTTGCAAATGGCAGTCACGCGTGTCTCTGTTTCAAACAGTTAATTTTAAGAAGTTTAACCGCAGCTGCATAGTTTAAATACATAATGGTTTACCTAAAATATGGATGGAACTAATCGCCTAATTATATCATAAAAATGATTTATAAGCAGTTATGAGTTCATAGCTATGATGACTCTTGCACCGAACAAGCAATGAATAAACAAATACCAGATTCTGATATAGATATCTGAGATATGCATTCTGAGTTGACCTGAAATCACCGGCCTTCTATTTAATTATTTCAACGTTAACATTTCTGAGTGGAATAGCCCATCAATGTTTAACTATAAAATCCACACAGTATGCTTAAAATTGCAAAACAATTTTGAATGACAAAAAGTGCAGACCCTGATCAGAAACCTCATCAAGGAACCCTCTGATCTAGGTGTACGCTGTTTGCAAATTACACTGCATCCCGGTCTGAATGAGTTAACTTTTGGAATGTTGACTGCAGTTGATATTGTTTCTGGACAGTTACCAATGCACCCACCATTTGGAAACCCGTCACGTTGAGCACTAATGTCTTAGTTACATTACATACCCTCGGGAAAAGGGCGAACTGAGAAATATCTCAACTTATTACGTGTCAGAAACGTATCAGATATTAAACTGTAATAAACACGTCGTAACCGACACGAAGACGTCATGTGCGTATCACGCCACTGACGGGCTTATCTGGGGGGCAATAGCTGGTGTAAATGATCGCAAGAACCCTGGGTAATAAACCATAGCTATTAACAACACGAAGCCGGATAAAAGTGGAAACGATCGTCATTACTTTGTTTTACAAAAATGAAATCTGGATTGTTTTATTTTCAAACCTATTTAACTTTTTACCTATTAGAGACACTTTTTCGCGCCTTTGCAAACAGAGAAGACCTAGATCAGACGGCTCATGTAGGAGCCGTCTGATCAGGGTCTGCTCTGTTTGCTAATGGGATGATATAGATATGATTCTGCGTCTTCTGCCAAAGAGAAGCTCACTTGTTTATATGCCATGCTGATAGGTATATGGTTAAAAGAGTCATTGACTTTTACCTCTGTAGATATGAATAAATGGAATTGTAATCTGTTTACAAGTAGCTTTGATTATGTTGTTCATTTGTAATTCATAATGCACCTGCTTTATACTGCAAGATACACGCAGACACACTAAAGCATTCTAGAATTAAGTCGATTCCATAATTCTAATGTCCATGAGGAATGTTTGGTCTATATTCTCACAGTATAAACGACGTGTGATCTATATAGTGTGCAGTAGTACATCTTTATTAGATGAATATTCATACCAGAATTAATGACATAAATATGTATTTGCTGCTTTCCATAAAGGCGTACGTTCGACACAAGTTAACTCCCCGTGGCAGAGACTTATTGATATTTCTATAAGTAAACAGAGCAGACCCTGACCAGACGTCTCCTATGCTTTTTTAAAAGGTTTGCAAAGGCTTTCTACCAGTTAAAGGATTTAATTGCACGTTTGTTTCTTGTTAAAACATTTGTTCTAACACCCATCGTTAAGGAGTATTGCTTTTCCAAGTGTAGTTTACATTTTACTGAATTCATAATGCATTTAACCCTTTCCCTGGTTGAATGTTTATGTAAGACACAATATCATGAATATTTATTTGCTCATTTTTTATAATGGCATATAAACATAGACTGGTTTGGTATTGGTAGACACTGCAGAGTCGGGTCTATCCTAATTTGATAAAGCAAACAGCGTAGACACTAATCAGATTGTTCAGATAAGTTTCTATTTTTGCCAACGCCAGAAATTCCAGTGTTTATAACATGTCCATCATAAAAATCTTGTATTTAATGGTCAGCCGCTCATTATTCAAGATATATTCGTTCAGTAAGTGGTTACATGTAAGCTACAACTAAGCGAAAACATTCAAATTTTATATCTAATATATCAACATCGTGAGAACCCGGTCTGTGTATAACGTTATCCCAGTACAGAGGAGTGCAAAGGAGGGAGACCCATTAAATTCGCTTTTATTGAAACGATGCATACCAACTAACTTTAAGACGTCCCATGTTTATTTCTCAACCATTTACTTCATATAAACGTTCTTTGACCCAGTTGAAAACGTGATGACCCAGATCAGGGGGTTCCTGTAGGACATGTCAATATTTCTTACATGAATATTGAACAGGAAAGGGTTAAGTGGTCGCTATAGAGAGGTTTTCCGATATTCATTTCTATATACTGTGGAACCCCGATATATCGAACTCGGATAACTCGAACGTCTAGATAACTCGAACGTCTAGATAACTCGGAGTAATAGTTTGGTCCTTCAAACAATATAGTTTGGTCCTTACAATACAGAGTTGTTGTTAAATGCATTACTATGAATATCAAGAAACATCTGTGATAGCTTTATGCAGGTGGAAAGTAATGCTGAAAGCTCATACAGCATTACTTAAAATTTGCATTAAACTGTGCACTTGAGAACTTGTCCAGAATAAAACCCGGAGGACTCGAACTTCTGTTATTTCGAAATAATTTGTATGGACTCTTAAAGTTAGTGATATCGACGTTCAACTGTACTTAATACTCACGTCTATAAAACATAAGTGATAGTTCATGGCCAAGTTAAAAAACCTTTTCTTTCTTCTCGGCACAAGCTGTGCTGATATGTTCTGTGTTTTGCCTGTAATAGGTTGTATGACAAATGAATGCAAACGTTTGCCTGTTAAACACATTATCCCTGATTATAATACTGACACAAATGTGCTTAAACTCAAATATATTTCCACGTTGACTTATTTTCAGTTCGTCCAAGCCCAGCATCTACTGAGAGGGTGACAAACAACACGGATCTTGATTGATTGCCGATTTACTCGGGTCTGATCTGGATTCTAGCTGTTTGTAGATGCTAATTAGGTCACACTTACCATGATATAGGCTATGTCACTCTTAATATATCAAACGAATCATTACAATACAAGCTGGGTACCACAATGCAACAGATTGTCACACACACATAGGCTTCCGATGCTTATCGCACGGAGCAGGTAACCATTATTCTAGGGGAGCCCGAAAGTCGATTAACCCCTTTCAATGCGGGAAAAGAGAGTACTGACATTTAGGAACAGTGTAAACCTGGAACAGAGGGCTCCGTTTAGGATCTGATCACGGTCTGCACTGTTTGTTAATTAGAATGTGCTACAAATTATACGCTTCCATACTGAAAAGACGTGTTCGTTAATCAATGGACCATTGCTCTTAGCCCAGTTGTGCCCACGATACCATATATGGGATATGGGCAAACAGTGTAGACTCTGATCAGACGCCGCATAATGCGGCGTCTGATCAGTCTACACTGCTTGCTGATAGGAATTTCAATATAAAACAAAACGAATTTGAAAATTTAGGCCAGGCATCCCTTAGATCAAAAAAGGACTAATCCAATATATAAACATGGAAGAATCCACTTTGCGTAAATGGGTAAACAATCGGCATTCAAAGAGTTAACCTCTTGTGCATGTTGCATGATGACTTATGCACGTGACAGATTGAGAAAAACATTAACACTTATCTTACTGAACGATATCGGACATACATCTACCAACTGCTTGCATCCAGCTTAAACGTTGAATAAATTGGCATCAGGTTTCGTGCTGGTATATAGTTTATCAAATGATTGAACGTAAATGAGCTAATTAAAAGGATGAAAAATCCCAAGTTCTTATGCCATTATAAGTGTTCTGCTAATACAAATCCACGATGCCGTTATTTCTTACATAAAGTAAATGGTTAAATGCTGGTGTTCCATATACTTGTATAAAACACCAAATCCATCTACTGTCCATTTCAATTTACATTGTCACCGAATTTAGTCGATATTTCTTTTCATTTCTAGTCAGACTGACCTTAAATATACTTCATTTGATCGCATCGTTTTTCAGGAACTCCCATGCTAAATATCCCTCAATATCATACAGTAACAAGGAATAAAATGCCGAAAATGCATTTTCTAAATGCTAATGCGATCAGCTGTTTCTTTGCAAATGGCCGCGTATGTATGGATCGTGGAGCGTATCACTTTCAACAGGGGTGAAAGGCATACTGATATGAAATAAATGACGTAATTTCGTGTATGACGTCAATTTTTATACGCCCGTTTGAAAAAAACGGGACGTATTATGGAATGGCGCTGTCTGTCCGTCTGTCCGTCTGTCTGTCTGTCCGTCTGTAACATCTCTAACTCAAGGTCCCCTTGGTGGATCCTTCTCAAATTTAACCACAATGTTTATCTAGACTTGCTACAGTAGCCTGCCAAGTCCCGGTTTGTTTATCCAAGATCAGGGTCCCACAATTGGACTTAGAATTTGCGTTTAGCAAACATGTTAACCGGTCTGTCTGTCTGTAACATCTCTAACTCAAGTTCTTCCCAAATTTAACCACAATGTTTATCTAGACATGGTACAGTAGCCTGCCAGGTCCTGGCTCGTTTATCCAAGGTCAATGTCGCTTAATTTGACTTAGAATTTGCGTTTAGCATTTGCGTTAAGCAAAAATGTTAACCTCAATTTAGGTGGAACAAGTCCACTTATTTACATAACACTTTGTGATAAAGCTTTGAAACTTGGAACACTTGTTCACCGTCACAACCTTCACCTGTAGGCAAGAGTAAATAACTCTGTCAAGCATTTTGACTGAATTATGCCCCTTTTTAACTTAGAATGTTTGGTTAAGGCTTTATTAAAGTCCATTTATGTACATAACCCTTTGAGATAAAGCTTTTAAACTTGGAACACTTATTCACCGTAACAGCCTTAACCTGTAGGCAAGAGAAAATAACTCTGTCAAGCATTTTGACCGAATTATGCCCCTTTTTAACTTAGAATGTTTGGTTAAGGCTTTGTTAAAGTCCATTTATTTACATAACCCTTTGAGATAAAGCTTTTAAACTTGGAACACTTGTTCACCATCACAATCTTCATCTGTAGACAAGAGTACATAACTCTGTCAAGCATTTTGACAGAATCATTCCCCATTTTAACTGAGAATTTTTTGTTAAGGCTTTGTTAAAGTCCATTTATTTACATAACCCTCTGAGATAAAGCTTTTAACCTTGGAACACTTGTTCACCATCACAAGCTTTACCTGTAGGCAAGAATACATAACTCTGTCCAACATTTTGACAGAATTACGCCCCCTTTTAACTTAGATATTTTGGTTAAGGTTTTGGTTAAAGTCCACTTATTTACATAACCCTTTTAGATTAAGCTTTTAAACTTGGAACACTTGTTCACCATCACAAGCTGCACCTGTAGGCAAGAGTACATAACTCTGTCTAACATTTTGACATAATTATGACGCTTTTTAGCTTGGAATCTTTGGTTAAGGTTTTGGTTAAAGTCCACTTATTTACATAATCCTTTCAGATAAAGCTTTTAAACTTGAAACACTTGTTCACCTTCACAAGCTTCACCTGTAGGCAAGAGTACATAACTCTGTCTAACATTTTGACATAATTATGACGTTTTTTAGCTTGGAATATTTGGTTAAGGTTTTGGTTAAAGTCCACTTATTTACATAATCCTTTCAGATAAAGCTTTTTAAACTTGAAACATTTGTTCACCATCACAAGCTTCACCTTCATCTCAAGCATTTAGACACAATTATGGCACTTTTTAATTTAGAATTTTTGGTTAAGGTTTTTTGTTAAAGTATGCCTATTTACAACCTTGAAACTTGGTCGCAAAATTGGACTTAGAATTTGAATTTAGCAAATACGTTAACCCCAGTTTATGTTAAACAAAACCTCGACGGGCGTATATTGTGCCCACTGGCACTCTTGTTAAGAGTTATAATTACCCTTAGTTTAATTCGAACGTTCCACTCGACGTCAATCGTCCGCCATTTGCAATTTGAAATGAACGTGTTTACAATGGGAAAACATTGCTTTTATGCATGAAATCTGTATTTAAAGATGGATTCAAGGGAAACTCGGGCACAGAGTTCCTGAAAAACGATGACACCAGTGGTTTAAATTTGATCTCGATCCGGTAAGAAATGAAAAAAAATCTCGATTCAAATTCAGTGACAAAGTAAATTGAAATGGACAGTAGCTTATGTCAATGTGTTTTGTTAAAATATGAGGTACGAGTATTTTCAAGATTAGAATAAATTATTGAAAATGCGACGAACTCTTTTGCAGAAGATGTAGATTAAAGATGCTTGGTAACTTGTTAGTAAAGCGTATCCCTTATCCCGCTAAGCGCGATTTGACCGGTGTTTGCAAACAGATTGGATCCAGATGAGACGCCGAGTAACTCAGCGTCTCATCAGGATCCAAGCTGTTTGACACTCGGTCAATAGTTTCTTAAAAGCTTGGTGGAATCCGAAGCGGCCACAATTGCATTTGACCCAAATTTTTGCAGACATTAATTTTATACAGCATTAAGAGATACGTTTGCTAAATAACATTGCAGTGACTACAAAATTGTCCAACAAGTCCATTTAATATTTCGAGCAAGACCTCATATTGCTATATAGAATAATACAAAAGTGGAAGGCCGGTGCGCCATGCTAAATGCGATTTGCTAAATGCGATTGCGAAATGCAAAATACGAAATGCTTAATGACAAATGCTAAATGAAAATTGCTATTTGGGGACTTCTAAAACCTAATTGCTAATCACATTGTACTGAATGGTTGAACTGGATAAGTCACTAATAATATGGAAGGCGAGATCTGTATCTTTTTCCAATATACATACAGTACTATATATGTTTCTTCTTCGTGCGTCGAAATAACATAAACTGATATCATAATATCTGCGAACATCACGCCATGCTAAATGCGAAATGCTAAATGCAATTGGCTAAATGCGATTTGCTAAATGCGATTTGCTTAACGTCACGTTTCACACGAGACAGTGCTTTTATCTACATAAAGTGGGATAAAGATAGGTATACTTTGAGAAAACCTTATTTGCAATTTAAAGATGGGGGTTTAATTAGAGTTTAGGGTCTCCTAAAGCACAGATATTTAAGCAATTCGCATTTAGCATTTCGCATTTAGCATGGCGCACCGGCCTTCCATAGACTGTTCGTAGCATTTCAGTGACGGACAAGGATCGCCGTGTCGTCAATTAGTATACCTGACTTTATTGGGTTTTGACATATGTATAATACTACAAATATGATGACTGCATGCCTGTCCAACTCAAAGATTGCCATTTCAAGCTCTTGCATTGCCATTGCTTGGCGGCAAGATTGCAAGATATTTCTCTAGGAATGTCGTGGAAGCATTAGATCCTGGCATTGTAATGATTGGCGCCTGAACCGTCATGTCCGATTACATGAGTGTCGTGTCATGTCTGACTGGAGCATGCCCTGCCTGACTCGTGTAATGACTTGTTTGACTCCTGACCTGTCATGTCTGATTACATGAGTATGGCGGATTGCAGCATGCCACTGTCATGTCGGACGTTTTACCATGACATTACTATTGAATAATTTCTATATGAAGAGCAGATCCTGACAGATCTAACAGAGTGATCTGAGTCTACTCTATTTGCCAAACATCTGACCTGGCTTAAAATGTACATTGTCTGGATTGTGCGTTGATTTTTATCATTTCTATGAATGAAACAATGACGCCTGACTCTAATATTCAAAGGTATGACGTGGAAATGAGATCACAAAAAGTAGTTATATGTAGTAGACAAATACTTGTCTCGTTAAGTGCGATCTGATTCGCATTTGCAAACAGCTTGGATCCAGATGAGACACCGACTGACTCGGCTGTTTGACACTCGTCCGATAGTTTCTCGGCTGTTTGACACTCGTCCGATAGTTTCTCAAACGATTGATCGAATCGGAAGTAGTCACACTTGTCCGAGATCTAAATTTGCGCGTTGTTGTTTGTAAAAAGTTGGCTAATATGGTTAGTATATGGCACAATGAAGTAAGTAAACTGGCATGGTGTGTGTCGTTATGTTTACCTATTTCTAACACTTTAAACAGTGCATTAGAACCTGTCCTAAGCGATCATTCATTCAGAAAATGCTTCATTTATCACAATGGTTTCAGAACTACACAATTCTAAAATTTTCCTTTTCTCTGGTAAATTCTCCTTTTTGTTAGATTCTTTCAAAGACGTTTGATCTAAGATAGCCTATGATGGAATGGGTTAAATATAGGGTTCAGATCAAAGCTATTTGACTAGGCGTCAATAGCTTCTCGAACGTTTGAAACAATCTAATGCAGTAGGCAATCAGAATATGGACTAATTCCACCGATGCAACCAGAATACGGACCAAATCCGCCGATATATTCGTGAGAATGAAAGCTAGTCCGTCTGATTGTTTAGTAGGTGATAGGTGATATGGTGTTACCAAATTCTGCTGCACATAACATTTCACCAAAACAAGATGTATTTACCCTTGACCTACCAATCGCGACCTGATTGCTAATTGAGATAAAGCATTAAAACAAGAAGCAACTTGTACATTGAATTCTTGAACACACAGTGAAACCCCTCTAAACCGGAATGCTAGTAGAGAAGAATTTTTACATACTTCTAGGAGTTTCTGCATGACTTTCACCCTGCACTAAGCTGCCACCCGTCTCAAAGACCGGTGTATATATTAAATTCAACGTCCGGTTTGGGGCGGGGACAGTATGGTGTTTTTCATTTTGTACGGGAACACTCTTTTTACATTTATCATGTCAGTTGGCATCATATCTGGATCAAAACTAACTGCGGGGGATCCTATAAAAACCCAATACGTTATGGCAGGAGTTAACCCATCCCTCTAGACTAGTGTTTACCCCAAATCTACGGAAAATGAGAATCGCAATGGTTTCAATAAGTGACTTTTACATAGACGCAATAAGGCGTCAGACAGAGAGAATGAGTTTGAGGCAGATATCGGAATTTCATTTTACATTCACGCAACACTTAAACATGCTAAACATTACTACTACCACTGGGAATTATTTTACAAACTGAAAGGTTTTTATGATGATAATTATATTAATGATTGGTTGATTAATGTTTGCTCAGTGATAAATTCAAGAGCGGCAATATTGACATAGTTTCCTGCCAGTTTTCCTGCCCTTGAATATTTTTAGCGTAGCCACAAAACATTATATACTTTTACATTTTATTATCAATTATAATAATAGTGTTCCATGCTAAAGAGTTTCGTGAAAACATAATTACAGAAAACCCTGTCTTTACCAATCATTCGTGTACTAAACATATGAATTTTAAAAAGCAGGCGGATGCTTAATGCAGGGCAAACGTAATGCAGAAAGCTCCTATAGGAGCTTTCTGCATTACGTTTGACCTGCATTAAGCTACCACCTGCCTTACAGACCCATAATTGGACCCCTTATTGATGACCATTTAAGACAGGTTCTACTGTGTTGAGCAACATTGCAACATCCAACTCAGACGTGTGCCTTTAATGTCTCATCTGGACTCAAGCAGTTTGCACTTGGCAGTCAGGTAGCTCTTAGGAGGAAACCAGTTAATGTCACACATATCAATAGATTTCGCTATTATACCATCCAAAATGGGATTTTGGCTAAGACAGCATCGTTGTCTACGAAGTGGATATGTATGAAAAGTGTTACAGACATAAAATACAGACACACCTCTCTACAACGACCAATACATATGATGATCTATAAGAAAATATGGATGATCAATGCAGAAATATAGTAATGCAGAAAGCTCCTAAAGGAGCTTTCAGTATTACTTTCGTTTTGCATTACGTTACCACCTGCCTGTTTGAAACAGATTAAGATCTGATGCTGATGGTCGTTTTAGATTGGTTTTATTGTATCTGAATAGTATTCGCTGAGAAAATATCATTATATGAGAAAGACTTATGGAAGTGAGTGGAACTATATCTATAAAGGTACAGCTTCTGATAAAATGTGATTTACTATGTAAGCTATGATGATTTTTGAGGAGGGAAAGTGGCATATTCCTGTCAGAAATATTTATAGGCACTCTCGTCGAATCTTTTGATATAAAAAGCAACGCAACGACAAGACGTGTCCTTGGGCATTTGTATCAGGTGTACTTTCAGAGCAGAACTTCTTATGCTTAACAAAAAACAGTCAGCTAAAACGCTGATCTGTTAAAAGGTTTACTTGAATCAGATTTATTCAACTAATAAAATATTATATCAGATTCTACTGGACTGGGGTTCAAACCACTTGGGTTCTGATGAGACGCCGAGTTACTCGGCATCTGGATCCAAGTTGTTTGCAGATGTGAACGAGAAGGCGTTTGTCATAGATAAATGCGCGCATATACATGTAGCACACACATCTGACAGATGTAAACAGTTCTGTTTATTCTGTCATTGTGTACCTTCTATAAACAATATAAGTTCGATGCTAACAGACAATCGGTGTGCTGTTGTCAATTGTAAGGTCTTGCTGTTGTCAATTGTAAGGTCGTTGCAAATGCGAGTCAGGGACAGCACGAGACAGGTTGGCAGTAGAGTAAAACATTACGTGTCTGTCAAGCGTCTACATAGTGCTATGCTTATCAGCATTTACTGTGTACGTTGTTTATGAGATAAGGAACAGTAAAATATGAGATGAGGTAAGTAAAACATGAGATAAGGTAAGTGAAACATATTTTAAGCGATTGCTCAATGAATACACGAGCTTGTCTATATACAGTTTAACTTCGCTATCTCGAACTCCAAGGGACTATACAAATTAGATCGAGATAACAAAAGTCGAGTTATCGGATTTCTGATCTGGACAATTTCTAGAGTTGATAGCTTAATGCAGGTGTAAAGTAATGCTGAAAGCTCCTGCAGGAGCATTCAGCATTACTTTACACCTGCATTACGCTGTCACATGTGGTTCTAGATATCCGTAGTGAAACATTTAAAAGTAAGTCTGTAATGTACTCGTAAGTTTTGGAAAGACCGAACTTTTAGCTCGAGTTATCCCGAAGTTCGAGTGATCCGAATTCGAGATATCGAAGTTCAACTGTAGTAGATAGTTGTTTAAACCACCAGGACACTTATTCAGTAAGCTTTCTGCATGGCATTTGTCTGGCATTAATCCTTTATCTTTACAAACAGAGCAGATCCAGATCAGACGGCTCATGTAGTACAAAAAGAGCATATCCAGATCCGACGGCTCATTAACCCCTTCAGTGCCACAGCGACGGGTTTATGGTATCACATGCAAACAGTTTGGATCCAGATGAGACGCCGAGGTCCATATTCATTCGTTGTAAAAAGGTTCTAATTCACATCCATGTTGTCATTATTTGATTTGGCGAAGGATTACAGTGTTTGATATCACTGTAGGAGCCGTCTCACCAAGGTCTGCCTTGTTTCTATATGGAACCTATAAGTCTAATGATTCAATGTTTTCACATCAAACAGTAGAGACTCAGATCTGTAACACACAAGTAACCAGAGTAGACCCTTAGTACCAAGACAAAAACAATACAGGTGTTTGCCCTGGTAAACACTATAACGTCTTTGGTAGCATCCTGCATGGTATAGGACGACCCCCCCCCCCACACACACACACACATACCTTCATTCCCTCTCTCTTGAAAGAGAACGTTTTACAGATTGGGCGACTGAGCCAGCACGGTGGTTGGTTGCGGCTAATAAAATGCATAGTTTATGTTGTGCATTCTCTTTGATGTTCTGCATCGTTAGGCTGTTATGTATTGTCCCCTTGATGACCTTCTATGTGATGTTATGTCACATTGCAGTACAGTTGAACCTTTCTTGAACGTATGAGTCTTAAATAGCAGGTGGTTGCTTAATGCAGGACACAAGTAATGCAGAAAGCTCCGAATGCATTAAGCTACTACCTGCCAAACAGACCCATAATTAGACCTCTGTTTCATGTCCGCTTAACGCATTACCTCATAGGCTATTTTTAGATACCTCTTTGAATAAATCTACCGAAAAGGAGCATTAACTAGAGAAAATGAAAATTTTAGAATTTTGTAGTTGTTCTACTGTAGATGCGATAAAATTTCCCAGCGATGACGACACAGGTGATGCTTAGAGACAAGTGGTTACTAAAGCTTTTATTGCATGAATAATTTTTTCTCACATACCTTCCCTTATCTCCGAGTTAAGATTTCATTATCTGTAACTCGTGTAAGATCACTTTAGAACATATATGACGTCATACGTCATATATGACGTCAAACCATAGAAACCGATGTTTACATGTCATTTAAACGGCGAAAATACACTTTTTTGCTATATAAGACATAAAACATTGCATAAATTATTATTCACAAGAAAGGGATTTGCACTGAAAAATCAGATCAATATAATTCCATAAGCAAACAGAGCAAACCCTGGTCAGATGGCTTCTATAGAAGCCGTCTGATCTGGGTCTAGTCTGTTTGCAAAGGCGTTTAAAGGTGTATTGAAACTTTATAGAGTAAAGGATTAATGTAGAGAGAGCGTGATTAGGAGCTTTCTGCATTTCTATCATTCTTCATTTAACCCTTTCCATGTTCTATGTTTGTTACAAATTGCAATACCTACTAAATATTCATGGACAAATTAGTTATAATGAAATATGGAAGGTGGAACCATGTAGCCATTTTAGGAAGTATAGAAACAGATCTATCAAATTTATGTCCGCATTAGCAAACATAGCAGACCCTGATCAGACGGCTCCTCTAGGAGCCGTCTGATCTGGGTCTACTCTGTTTGCAGATGCGTGAAAACACGTTCATATGAGAGACACGGTTAAACACCCATGTGCTTTTAGAGACCCTAAGCCCTGTTATTAACCCTTATTCTGCTAAGTGCGACTAGACTGACATGTGTAAGCAGCTTAGATCCAGATCAGACGCCGAGTAGCACTGCCTCTCATCAGGGTCCAAAGTATTGGACACTCGGTCTATATTTTAATCCAATCAAAAGTAGTCAAAATTTCACCAGATCCAAATTTTGGGAGACATTTTTTTTCACAGCTGTTTAGTGATCGCTAAAGTGATGATATATTTAACCCTAAATATTTGGGACATGATTTTGCATTTTTTCACAATAAGGCTTATCGTGTTTATTGCAGATGCACGTGTGCTGCACTCTTCGTTGGAAAAACCTCATTCAGTAACGGTAGAGCAGTACTATCTCGATAAATAATAAATTTGTTCTGATTTAATGCACCACTTCACTTTCAAAAAAACATTTCGTCACGCTATATATCAAGTTAAGATTCATTTTATCCCATGAGAACTGGATGCACCTTGCATGGCATTTAACCAACAGTTTGATGTTAACAAGTCACCGGAAAACGACTCATATGGCTTGCTACAATGCGTGAATCTGTGGTGATCTTTGCAGACAGTTTGGATCCAGATTAGACGCCGAGTTAACTCGATATTGGAGTCTCTATAGGATATATTATCCTATAGGAGCCGTCTGCAAACTTGGTCGTCGGCTACATTTTTTCATCTTTATAATGCTCCATTCTTTATTAAATGTCACTGTTACAAACAGTTTGGCTTCTGATGAGACACCGAGTTCCTCCGTGTCTCATCTGGATTCAAAATGTTTGCACAGGCAGTCACGTGTGTGACACTGGTAACGAAAGAGTCAATTAACAAAACATTAACATTTTGTTCCAAATAATTCCGTTTGCTACTTGTATCGTATGCTTCAGATCTCAAAATGAAGTTTTATTCATTTTTTTTTCCACAACAAAGCACACATTAAACAGAATATAAAATGGTTTGGATCCCGATAGGACGCCAAATAACAAAACTACTCACGTTGATTTAAACTACAATAAACCCCGTCTAAATGGGACTTCTAGTAGAGAATCATTTAGATACTAATAGGCAGGTGTCTGCTTAATGCAGAATGAAAGTAGTGCAGAAAGCTCCTAGGGGAGCTTTCTGCACTACTTTCACTCTGCATTAAGCTGTCATCTGTCTCCAAGACTAATATTTATACTACATTTGACGTCCGTTGTAGAGAGTATTTACTGTATTTGAAAGGATATCATCACATATTCGCTTATGGTAGAGATGCATATAGAGTTCTGGCAAGCGTATCCTACATGTGTACATGCAAATACGGAATGTGCATCCAAAAGGACTTTGTAGTTCGAAATAAACGTTAAAGACTGACATAAAAAGCAAATCGTCCCATTTAACCCTTTCATCGCCAATGTCGCAAAAATGCACCACGACAAAAAGTGCAGTCCCAGATCAGACGCCGTCTTTTCAAGGGGCTTTACTTTTTGTCTTAGTCTCTAGTTCTATATCTGTAGTTTATTTCTGTGATAATTGTATTTATTTGTCTCATTTCCTTATTTTACCGAAATGTTTTAACAAAATTGGCTTGCAGACTACAATTTGAAATTTGGCGCCGAAAGGGTAAAACAAATACAGTAGAGCCTCCCCAACGTTAAGGGACCATACACAATACTTCGAAACATGGGAAGTTCAAGTCACCCGGTTTATAACATGGAACCTTTCTAGATGTGACAGCTTCATGCAGGTCTAAAGTAAGGCTGAAAGCTCCCTTAGGACCTACACCACGCTGTCACATGCAGGTCTAAAGTAATACTGAACGCTCCCTTTGGACCTACACCACGCTGTCACATGTATTTAAAGATAATTATGTGCGGTGGTGAATTTTAGAACAACTTTATAATACAAATTTCGGAAGTGACCGAAGTTTTAACTCGAATCATAGCGAAGAGTTCGAGCTACCCGATGTCGAGGTATCAATGGTCTACTGTATAGTATCTCAGTTTCAACAATTCGATCAAATAAGTTTCATCAACACACGTGGTCGTATGCTTTAAGGCTCGGAGTAGACTTTCGTCCAGTTTTTTTTATAAAAGAAAACATAAGAGGAACATAGGGGGATTTTCAAACAGTTTGGATCGTGATGAGACGCCGAGTTACTCGGCATCTCATCTGTATCCAAACTCTTTGCATAGGTAATCACAAATTAACACATTGCGGCAAGCCCTGCGTGTCGATTTCTGGTGATAATTCCATTTGATTATTCAGAAAACATGAGCAACCGTGAAACCACACAAGACCTCGAGATAGTTTGAATTTAGCGGCTTGATAATGTTATTTGTAATCATAAATGGTGATGATAAAAGTAACGGCTCATTTTCACTGAAAGAAGATTTTGGTTTGCAACGTTGCATAAAAATGCAATTTTCGTGTAGCACATCGATAAGATGAAAATTGTAATTATAGTAGGTTTTTGATCAAATTTTGATTAAAACTTAAACTGATGACGTATGTTGACTTTAAAATGTTTGAATCCAGATTAGGCCTTAACTTAATTAGTGCTATCAGTATTTTTATTTTTATTTTTTGAACTAGGTGTTCATCGAAACTGAAACATTGATATCAGATTTCGAATATTGTTGTATGGGTGGGCGGGGTCAAACTCATAGTTTCCTTTCAACAACTAAAATTCGGATAGATATAGTTTAAAGTGATAGACTCTACAAAAAACCGCACATTTTAAATACAACAATAAAGCATGGTATTGGTTATATTCAACTATTCTTATGAAGATTATCAACTGAAATTACATCGAAAATTGCCCCTATGATACACATGTACCTGTGCTTTGAGAAAGTAACAATGTTGATCGAAACTAAAACGCAACCAAAATAAATACTAACACGTCAGCAAGTAAACATCCGGGTATTGGATATCAGACACCTTTCAGCGTTTACTCGGTCGGATTTCTTGCGATATACATGTACTACCTTTCCGCCTATAATCAAATATTTTATACATTTTAGACATTCTTAAAACGCGTTGCATGTAGATACTGGTACAGTAAAACCTCTCTTACGTGCTATTTTTAGACCCAACCTTTTTGAATGTATCTACCGAAAAGGAGCATTAACTAGAGGAAAGGAAACAATTAGAATTTTGTAGTTTGAAACCATTGTGATAAAAAGAGCATTTGCTCAGCAAAAGCTCTATTTATCACAATGGTTTCACAAAGTGACTTCTATAGATGCGCCAAAATGCGTCACTAGAGGATAATGTGTTGGTTAAATTCGTGTCCCTTTAGACGCCTATGTTAAATAAATGAATGGCCGCTTTGGACCGGTTTTATTGTAATTCTTTAACCGAATCAGTTGTACATGTACAGATAACTTGTATTGAGAAATAGGGATAACGCTGGAAGGGTGCACAAACTGATGATTGCATCCACGTCTTAGATAATATTGCCTACAGCAAAAGACTATCATCAATATGTCAAAACAAATCTTTCCTTTTATATTAACCTTCAGCCTGATTATCGAGACAGCTTGGATCCAGATGAGACGCCGAGATACTCGGCATCTCATCTGGATCCAATCTGTTTGCAGATGCCTGTAAGGCGGCGTAAACATAATAAGGGCGAGTTCGTTGCACGCATATAGCACAAAAATCTGACAGATGTAAACAGTGTGTTTTGTGTACCGTCTTCATACAACATTGTTTCGATGCTAACAGACAATTGGTGTGCTATTGTCATTTGTAAATGAGACGATGTGGCATTATAATACGAGTGCAATTGCTTTTGCAGATTATTGCTTGGATATGTTTGATTGTTTTTGTTGCGAGTGACGCTACGTGTTTTATTTACCTTTTCGAATTCCTTCAGGTATACCTAGTCCCATGGTACTTGTCTGTTCTAGTATAAGTTGTTTAGAAAATGAAACATTGTATCTTTCATGTCCGTGTTTCTATTATGGGAGAGAGAGAGGGAGAGAGAGAGAGAGAGAGAGAGGGAGAGAGAGAGGGAGAGAGAGAGAGAGAGACGCACACACAGACAGAGACAGACAGAGACATATATACAGAGATACCGAAGAGATAGAGAGAGACAGAAGAGAGAGAGACAGAGACATAAAAGAGGGAGAGAGACAGTCAGATAGACAGGAGGAAAGGCAGGCATGCAGGTAGACAGACAGACAGACATTATGCACACAGACATTCAGACGATCGGCACACAAATATACAGACAAACGAACAGTGCAGATAACCAGATAGCACAAACCGTTGCCAGTACACCGCTTTTGCAGTTTCGCAGTTTCTGATTTAATTAAATGTTTTTTTCGTAATAACACCGTGTGTGTTTACTTTGTATAAGATATTATCTGTGAAATCGTCAAGACATGAAACAAACCAGTGCCTTATTAACAGGTTTATTACGGAAAAAACTGCAATGAAAGCGTTCAACCTTGGCGACTGAAAACCATATCTAAAATATACTTAAGATAATGGAAAGCTTAGTGCAGGACGAAAGGTATACAGAAAGCTCAACTGGAGGCTTTCTGTATTACTTTCGCTTTGCATTAAACGTAAACCAGCTTTAAAAAACACTCCTAATTATTTGTTCGGTGGCTGTAATAGAGGGTGTCGAGTGTACAATTTCAGCATTTGGAGCTTTGTAAGGAACAGGTGGGGAAATTAAATGAATTCGTTTTTTCAATAAATCACAAATCACTCCGTAAAGCTGTCAACTTTCTGTAGAGTGAAACAGAATAAATCTATAAAAGTCAACACGTTGTGATTGTGAAGTTCTCAAGATAACGTCGTCAGCGTAAAATGTTTCATTCTAAACGCATCTTGAGTAATATTTGCAAACAGCTTGGATCCAGATGAGACACTGAGTAACTCGGCTTATCACCAGGATCATAGCTGTTCGACACTAGGTCAATTATGTCTCGAAATATTGATCTAATCAGGAAGTCAATGAAAAGGGCAGCAATTCAAAGATTTAGCCGACATTATTTTTTCAGCATCAGACGGGTTGACTCCTGTTATTCCCAGCAACTGTTGTCTGCGGATGTATCGTCTGAATTTGGAAAAAATATAATCACGAAACTAACTTCGCTTATGCATTATCAGGGCTCGAAGTTATAAACTTTCTGACTAAATCTGTGTTAATTCCCATGTATCTAATTGGCTAGATTTTCAGCTTGCTCAAAATCTGGCCACTCAGATACTTGATAATGGACACACTCGGGGCTTAGTCTTATACAACACAGTAAAAATCGAAGACTCGAACACTCAAATAAGTATCATTGTTGATTTTTAAGACAGGTGGCTGCTTAATGCAAGGAGAAAGTCACGTAGAAAGCCCCTCTATGAGCTTTCTGAATGACGTTCACCCTGTATTAAGCACCCACCTGTCTTAAACTTCTCAATTCTTCTGAATTTTCGAAATATCCAGGGTTTTTTTTACAATAATTTTAATCCAGATGAGACATCCAAGTAACTCAATGACACTCGGTCAAAAACTTCTCAAACATTTGAACGAATCTAAAGAAGGCAAATCTGGAAATAGGGGAGCGTTCAGTTAATACAGCCGTTACAGTTGCACATTTTAAGACCGAAAGGCGTCAACGTTAGGAGTCATAAACCGAACATTGGCATTAACCCATTCTCTCCTACTGACGCATCTTTGCACAAATGTAAAACTCATTTTTTGAAACCATTGTGATAAATAGAGCATTTGCTCCATAGGAGCAAATGCCCTATTTATCACAATGTTTTCAAAACCTACACACTTCTTAAATACTTATTTCCTAAGGTTAGTGCTCCTTTTCGGTAGATGTATTCAAGGAGGTTGGGTCTAAAAATAGGGGGAATGATTTAATATGTGACGGATACTGTTAACTGATTGCATTCCACTTTCATTTCATTTACTAGACAATCGGAAAAGCTCGGTTATATATACTAACGAAATAGGCATACAGTAAAACACCACTCGGAACACCTCGGCTATTTCTATCTGACGGAATACGGCGAGTAGTTACGATTGAGTAAAACCCCTCTAAACCGGATTTTAATTTAGTATAAATATCGGTCTTTGAGAGTCTGCATTAAGCAGCCACCTGTCTAAAATATCTAAATTCTACAAGAATTCTGGTTTAGCATGGTTTTACTGAGTATTCTAGTGTGACGGAATGAACCGAATTGTTACGATTTCGTTTATAATGTGCTTTCGAAGACTGAATACCATCGCAGGCTCTAAAACATTTTGACAGCTACAGTTTGCAAATAGCTTTCACTAATTAGAGCATTTAAAACGTTTTGAAATTGCATTGGATCATCTAGTTGCATGAACAATATAACTGGCTTTAAGAAGTTTGCATTCTTCATAATTCCAGTAGAACCTGTCTTAAGCGGCCATTAATTTATTGAACATAGGAGTATTAAAATGTAGATGGTTGCATACATTGTATAATACTGCAGGGCAACTGTTTTGTAGAAAGTTTTAGCAGAGCTTTTTTGGGTAACTTTTGACCTGCATTAAGCTACCTAATGCCTTACATACCCACATTTTTGTTGATGGCCGCTTAACACGTTCCCTTATGTAAGCGCATTTTGACGCATCTGCAAACAGAGTAGACCCAGAGCAGACGGCTCCTATAGGAGCCGTCTGCTCAGGGTCTGCTCTGTTTGCTTATAGTGTAATATAGATCTGCAGCTTCTGCCTGGGTCACAATGCCCTGTGTTCATATGTCATTATAAAACAAATCTTATTAATATTCATGGCATCATTATTTCCTTTATGAATATTCATCAGGGAAATGGTTACGCCATGTTCTACAGTAGATGTTAACACTGTACCTGTATAAGCGCGATCTTACTGGTATTTACAAAATGTTGGATCTAGATCAGTGTCTCGTCAGGATCTAAACTGTTTGACACTCGATCAACTCTTTCGATGCCAACTTTTGTCATCTGCTGCAATTTTCCTGGGATTTGTTTTACTTGATTTTGTTTTAAAAAAATCACAGTAAACAAACAGTTTGGATCCTGATGATAACCCTTTACTCCATGCATGTCTATGTCAAAATTAATGTCACCATTAATATTATTTAGATTATTTTTTAAAATGGTATACAGTAAAACCCCTCTAATGCGACCACTTAATGAACAAACATGGCTGTCTTCATAAACAGGTGGTTGCTTAATGCAGGACGAAAGTTATGCAGAAAGCTCCTATAGGAGCTCTCTGCATAACTTTCGTCCTGCATTAAGCTACCACCTGCCTTTGCCACTATGAATTATGCCCCTTTCTGCTGGTCGCATTAGAGGGTTTTTACTTATGTACACAGAAAATGTTTGTTATCACAGAATCTGTATGATTACATAAGCCTGATCAGACTGACGCGGGTCTACTCTGTTTGCACAGGCGTTGAAATACCAGTTTATGAAGAAAAAATGGTTAAAAGTCGTGTTTATGGAGTATATGATAAATGAAGGGGTGGACTCTTCTCGAGCATTATACTATATTTTCTCATGTAATATGTAAATTGATGATAATAATAATAATAATAATAATAATAATTTCATATTCAAATGAATCTCAATTCAAACACCGATGAAACGCTGTATCTCATCAGGATCTGAAATGTTTGACTTCTTGGAAAGAAAAAGAAGAAACGTCTATTTTGAGAATTTATGTAAAATAATCTGCATGCTCAAGAATGAATCAAATATACACCATCTATTTATAGAACGATTGCTGCATTTCAGATGCAAGCAAACAGTCGACTCCCTATAAAGCGACCACATAATGCGTAAAATTTAAACCGGAAGGTTGCTTAATGCAGCAAACGGTAATGCAGAAAGTTCCCAGGAGTCTTTCTGCATAACTTTCGTCCTGCATTAAGCTACCACCTGCCTTTAGGATTCATAATTTGATCTCATTTTGATAGCCGCTTTAGAGAAGTTTTGCTGTAATTCATACAATCGCGATGAGGGTGGGGTCGCGAAAATTACAATCTTTGACTTGCTGTTTAAATTTGTGTCTGAACAAAATTAATGTTCCTTTTCAGTACACAACGCATTTTCAATATATCTACTAAATGCGGCCAGAGAAAAATCAGTTAAAAAGTTTGGATCCAGATAAGGTGAAGAATTATTCCCCTTGGTACTCTGACTATATACTTGTAGAGAAATGGAAGAATATCCGACTTTGAGAATTGTAGTACAGTAAACCCTCTCTAAACCGAAACTCCAGTTGAGAATATTTAGATACTTTTAGGCAGGTGGCTGCTTAATGCAGGCTGAAAGTCACGCATAAAGCTCCTAGTGGAGCTTTCTGCATGACTTTCACGCTGCATTAAGCTGACACCTGTCTTCAAAACTGATAGTTAATGAATCCGCCAAGTACATTGTCGACATGCTTGACGTGTATCGGCCCCGCAGAGAATTAAGGTCAGCAAGTAGCTCCTTGTCGTTGGTTGTACCAAAAAGTCGTAAGGTAAAATACGGTGAGAGAAGTTTCATGAATGCAGCTCCAAAACTCTGGAATGCTCTGCCATCAGGCATTAGAGATGCAAGCTCACTGGCATGTTTCAAAAGATCTCTGAAAACACATTTCTTCAACATATACTACTAGGACAGTTTAGGAAAAGTAGCTTATAATCATCAATTCTCATACCTTACGATTCCTCTGCCATTGCAGCCCTTGGGATATGCTGTAGGAATCAATCTCTCATTGACCGAATAGATAATCATGTGGTTCCTACCGGTTAGTGATTTCATATTTATTGTATATCATATTTATTGTATATATATTGCTTATAATTCACCGACTTGGTATAAATAATCATGTGGTTCCTACCAGTTGGTGATTTTATACTTATTGTATATTTATTGCATATCTTTCATTGACTGGGTGGATAATCATGTGGTTCCTACCGGTTAGTGGTTATACATTTATTGTATATCTATTCCATATCTTTCATTGACCGGGTGGATAATCATGTGGTTCCTACCGGTTAGTGATTTTATATTTATTGTATATATATTGCATACATTTCATTGACTGGATGGACGATCATGCCGTTCCTTCCGGTTTATGATTTCATATCTATTGTATATCTTTTGTATATCCTTCACTAACCCTTCGGCTAGTGACTTTATATAGCTGATAGATAGGCATTATATACCTGATATGTTTTATGTCTCATTCTTGTCAGTTATCCAGCCGGTCGGTTTATATAGCTGATAAGAAATGTCCATATGTTCTATGTTTAATGTTCTTTCTTTATCATCTATCCAGCCGGTCGGTTTCAAGTAGTTGATGGAAAGATGTAATGTCTTCTGTTCCATGTTTCTTTCTTATCATCCATCCAGCCGGTCGGTTCATGTGGCTGATAGAAATGCATAATGTTTTTTTTTTTAACATTGTTTCATGTTTCATTTTTGTCGGTTAACCAGCCGGTCGGTTTATTTAGCCGATAGATATGGATTGTAATAATCACTGACTTTATATTTATTGCATATCTATTGTAAATCTTTCATTGTCTGGATAGATAATCATGCGGTTCGTTCCGATTATTGATTTCATCCATGTACAGCGCTTTTGAACGCACATATCCCGTGTGAAAAGAGCGCTATATAAATGTGGTATAATAATAATAATAATAATAATAATAATAATAGTTATACTAAATTTAACGTCAGGTTTTAGAGGGGTTTTACTGTATACGATCATGTTAGCCGATGACAGTTATTTAGCGAGAAGGCGTGAACAAACAATGAACAAAAAAGACAATGAGGGAAAAAAAATTAGCGTGAATAAACAATGAAGAAAAACAACTCGAAGGATAAGAATGAAACGTATTCTGAATAGGACGTGAGTCACGTGACACATGCACGTCTGTTTGACAGTTACATGTAAACTTTCGCATGTTTAGAAATTGTCGTCAGCAAAAAATAGATTTGTCTGTTTCAAATTATGTATCTTGAGCTTGCAGCCGGTGATAGAGACCCTTGGTAAACTGTGGCGAGACGGCGAGTAATGCGGCGTAAAACCTTGATTGCAATTTTAAACGAAATGGAGACTGACATAGATCGCATTTCTGCCAACGAAACATTTATCCTGCAAAAGTTAACCCTTTACTCCATTAATATTCATGAAAAGGTGACATCATAAATGTTTTTTTTTTTTTTTAAAATGGCATATTTTTAGCCAAAGCAGAAACTGTGGAATCAGTTCTATATTATTTCATTAGCAAATAGAGCAGACCCAGATCAGGCGGCTCCTATAGGAGCCATCTGATCTGGGTCTACTCTGTTTTCAAAGGCAGCTCCTATAGGAAAGTGTTAATCCATTACGTTATAGACACGGCTTTGCAAACAGAGAAGACCAAGATCAGACGGTTCCTGTAGGAGCCGTCCGACCACGTTCTGTTCTGTTTATTTATGAAATATTATATAATCGGTGATCCTCAACTAATTCATAGCCAAAAATGTCATCTGTGCAAAGTTGTTTCTCTCTCTCTCTCTCTCTCTCTCTCTCTCTCTCTCTCTCTCTCTTTCCTTTAATCCGTTACTTCTTCATAGATTCGCCTTTACAAAAAGAGAATACCCAGATCATATGACTTCGGTAGGATAAGATTCTACTCTGTTTTATTATAGAATAATATACAGTATAACCTCTCTATAACGACCAGTGAATTACATCAAGCATTTTGCGTTTAAGACAGGTGACTGCTTAAAGCAAGATGAAAGTAAAACAGAACGCTCCTATAGGAGCGTTCTGTTTAACTTTCACCTTGCTTTAAGCAATCACCTGCCCTAAATACGAACTAATTTACACAATTAAATGGCCGTTATAGAGAGGTTGTACTGTAGATCTAATTCTAGAGTGTCTGCTATAACCAACCATTCCAGTGTACGTACATAATTAGGAAAAATCGGATTATTAACCCTTAGCCCCATATGAAAATAAGGTCTGCTTAAGCTCCGATCTGTTGCCGTTGTCACTTACTTCTAATTCGTTCAAACGTTTGAGATACTATTGACCGAGTGTCAAACAGCTTGGTTCCTGATGAGACGCCGAGTTACTCGGCATCTAATCTGGATCTAAACTGTTTGCAAATGTCAGATAGGCCGCGCTTGGCTGGCTAAGGGTTAATATACCTGTACATGATGTCATTATTTGTCAAAATATTATTCATCGGATAAGGAGTTTAAAAAACATAAAAACACCATCAAACATGTTGAATTTTGATGAGGGGATTTCATCTGTGTCTACACCGCAAAGCGTATCAATATTTCGCACATAACAGCGAAAGAGATGGTACAAGCGGTAGCTTCATACACGACCAACAAATAAAATAATCACAACCATTTTTGTATGATGTTCATTTTGCATGAAGTAGTTGGCTTATATATAATTTGCTTAATGCAGGACTACGTAATGCAGGAAACTATGGGGGCTTTCTGCATTACTTTGGTCCTACACAGGGTTCTATTTATTGGTCGCTATGGAGAAGTTTTTGTCTATATTGAAATGTAAATTTATCACACTACGTGAATTTTACTCACCCTGGTTTTGGAGTAATTTTTGTTCTTTCGATGGATTGTAAAAACTGGTCACTGACGTCCTTCATTCCATACGCACACATAGTAACCAGCAGAACCAAGAATATCTGCATAACTGTTGCCATGACTAATTTAATTTAATTATAAATCCTTCAAAAATTCTAAATTACGACAGAATATTAAATATATTGTATTAATATTGTTTTGCGTTATGCAATAATCGCAATATATGCATTTGCTCTTTTTAAAAAAAAAAAATCTAGAACAAACACATCAAATTATTTATATTTTTCTACAAGATTCACCTCATTACTTTTTGTGCACAGTCCGTTGTACTAATAAATCACTGGGAAAAATATAGTTCCGTCGTCTGCACTTGTTTGCGGATGAATACTTTAATCTTGTAACGATGCTGAAGTATCTATAACAAGTATACATGAACGCGTATGTAACGACTGGAGCACTACTCCGCGCAGTGAGCAACGCCACATCTCACGAGATAAGTATTAACTCACTGGGTCATTCAGTGAGAAGTTGCTTAACACTTTTCATCCATGATTATTAATTTAATTATGTATTACTGCATATATATTTGTGGACTGTTTTGTTTTTTATAATTAAACCAGTTTCAGAATCGGATCTGTTTTATTCCATCAATAGAGCAGACCCTGAACAGACAGCTCCTGCAGAATCTATATCTTTTGTGCTTCATAAGCAAACAGAGCAGACCCTGTTAGAAAATATTTAATACAATAATTAACTAATAGTCTGATATACGGTATATTCCATAAATATTTAGCAAGTAAATTTATATAAAATATTTTTTCTTCTTCTAATCATTCAGTAAGTTGTAGGTGAGAGCTATACGAAGTAGACCCTTCGGTAGTCTGGGTGTACACTGTTAGCAAACACCAACAGAAACATTTACCATCGCACGACTCATCGTACAACCAGAGTTATACATAAAGGTGCGTATTCAAAATAGAATCATTTCACCGCCAAATTCTAAGATGTGACGACTCTTTAGAATCGCCTTTTTTAGAATATTCTAAAAAGTGGTCACAACATGCGATTTGACGGGAAAACTACGGAGCAACATCAGAATCTGTCCGAATCGACCAAAATGACGTTTAATTACGGATATGGTAGGCAGGTGGTAGCTTCATGCAGGTCAATAGTAATACAGAAAGCTCCTATAGGAGCTTTCAGCATTATTTTTGTCCTGCATTAAGCAATCACTTCCTTTTTAAGACTCTTATGTTCAGTAAAGAATGGCCGCTTAGCCCATTCCCTCATATTGATGCCTTTTGACGCATATGTAAAAGTCACTTTTGAAACCATTGTGATAAATAGAGCATTTGCTCTATTTATCACAGTGGTTTCAGAACTACACAATTCTAAAATTTTCCTTATTCTCTATTAAATGCTCCTTTTGGTAGATTTATTCTCAAATAGGTGGGATCTAAAAATAGCCTATGAGGTAATGGGTTAAGACAAGTTCTACTGTTTTCTTAAAAGTGTTTTAATTCACGCGTCTTATCTATTCCTCTGACTGAACAAATCAGAATTAATTCAACAGTGATAATTAACGTCATCAACTCAGTTATAGAGAACCTTGATACTACAGTTAACCATTACCCAGGCTGGACGAAATAATGTCTGCCCAATTTCTGATTTGCCGAACTTTACACAGACTTCCGATTCGTTCAAACCTTTTAGTAACTATTGACCGACTGTTAAACAGTTTAGATCCCGATGAGGCGCCGGGTGACTCAGTGTCTCATCTGGTTCCCAGCTGTTTGAAAATGTCTGTTAAGACGCGCATTGCATGATGAGTTCAATGCATGAAGATCTGGCAACCAGCAGCTGATAATGCAGACGACAATAGAGGCGTGCGCGCCAAAATAGATAAATCAGATGATACGCGTGGGATCGGGTGAAATTTACACGTACTAGTTGTTTTAACAGGATAAATACGATCGTATCGACTCGGCATTCTCCGGTAACTTCCGATTTAGTCCAAATATCGCTGACGCAATCCGAAATATGGCGACAATTTACTTTAGCCTTTATATATGCCAACGAGCTCTACAAACAGTGTAGATCTAAACCGGTCGATTTTAATAATGCAGGTGATAAGTAAATGCAGAAAGTTAATATAAAAACTTCCTGTATTTTTTAGATATGCATAAAGCAACCAAATGCATTTTAAGAAATCTATATTAATTCTGCTCTGTTTGAATCAACATAATGGTACCTGTGACACACATACTGAGTATAGATCAAGATCAGACGCCGCACAATGGAACCTGATAACCTGAAAACTCGAAAAAAAAATTTGCCCCAGATTTCAAGAGGTCCGGACAATTCGGCCACTCTTCACAATAAATACAGATGTACAGATGATTAAAGCTCCTACAGGAGCTTTCGGCATTACTTTAGACCTACATTAAAATGTGAACTTGAGAAGTTGTTCAGATTAAAACTCTAATGACTCGAACGTCTGCTATCTCGAATTAATTTGTATATTCCCTTGAAGCTCGAGATAGTGAGGTTCAACTGTAGATTCATTCTGCAGATTACCGATTGAGAGTGAAAGAGTTAAGATCAATTACACCACGATTCAGACAGATTATCGTTTCGCTGAGCCATTCTGCATTGTTTCACATGGGAAGGGGGTGTTTGTATTGACAGAACAAGGTGCATTTTTGCGCACTGAGGCGTTAGAGAATGTGAAGTAACTGATAACATATGACAATTAGGCAACTTGAAACCCACTGCAACAGTTAGTTATCGTCCACTCATCAAACTTTAAACATATCTCTCATATAGAAAAGGTTTGGTACATTTGAAAACAGAGTAGACTCTGATTAGACAGTTTCAGTAGGCACTGTCTGATCAGGCTTGCTCTGTTTGCTCATTGAGTACTACAGATCTGCTTTCTGAAGGTTACTCCTGGCGTGTTCTTCTTTTTAATGTTCATAGAGGAAAGGAATATTTTAATGTGTTAAACTTCACATATCTGATTACCCACAAAAAACAGTAAAACCCCTCTGAACCGAGGTCTGCTTAATCTTAATGCAGGGTGAAAGTCCCATAGGAGCTTTCTGCATGGCTTTAATCCTGCATTAAGCCGCTACCTGTCTCCAAGACCGATATTTATACTAAATTTAACGTCCGGTTTAGAAGGGGTTTTACTGTATAGACAAACTAAAACAACCGTATCTCTGAAACGGTGAAAGTGACCTCCCTTGACACATGCTGAATAAATGGCTGTTAAATTCTAATTGGCTGGAGTCTTTACTGACGTCCAATTCGTTCAAGGATTTGAGAAACTACTGACAGAGTGTCAAATAGCTGGGATCTTGATGAGATGCCAAGTTACTCTATCTCTCTTCTGGATCCAGCCTCTTTGACACTCGGTTGGTCAGGTCGTGTATAACAATGCAAGGGTTAAACAGTCCCAGCTCTCCTTATGCTGGCCCCCTGAACTCGCGATGACATATGTAATCAGTCTGGATCCAGATGAGATACCGAGTAACACGGCGTCTGATCAGGATCCAAATTGATAGATTTTCTTATTGTATTTTGAGAAAGGGGGGGGGGGGACTCTGAGACTCTCTATCAGTAGGCAATCTTTGAAGAAACGATAACTATTTTGTATGAAATACGATGTATGTGTCAAGCTTAGTTGAGTGTTTAACTAAGAGCAACTGAACGGAAAGAAATTACCAGTTTATCCCTTTGAATACGGGGCACGCATTTTGCAAACAGTGAATACCCTGATCAGAGGGTTCCTAGAGGAGCCCCTCCAATCAGGGTCTGCACTGTTTTGTCATTCAGAATCCCCTAGCAAGTTTAAGCCTTTTATACTGCGTGGAGTATATAGATACATAGTAAATACAGATTGACTGTTCCCCTCTGATAACTCAACGTTCAAATGGTTAATAGACAATAAAACGAACAAGACATACATGCTTATAAATACAGTAAAACGAACAAGACATACATGTATATACAGTAAAACGAACAAAGCATACATGTATATACAGTAAAACGAACAAGACACACATGTATATACAGTAAAACGAACAAGACATACATGTATATACAAAAAAAACGAACAAAGCATACATGTATATACAGAAAAACGAACAAGACACACATGTATATACAGTAAAACGAACAAGACATACATGTATATACAGAATAACGAACAAAGCATACATGTATATACAGAAAAACGAACAAGACACACATGTATATACAGTAAAACGAACAAGACACACATGTATATACAGTAAAACGAACAAGACATACATGTATATACAGTAAAACCCCTCTAAAGTGACCACCAAACATGTGTCTAATTATTCTGGATCTTAAAGACATGAGGTAGCTAAATGCATTTTGATTCTGTCATCTCCCATTGCCTGTCCACCCTCTTCTCCTTTCTCTGATTCCCCCAGTCTGTACATGTATTTGTCTCATTATTTGCTTAATTTCTCGTCCCCTCTCTCTACCTCCGCCTCTCTTTCTATCTCTCTCTATCTCTCTCCCACATTTATTTTAAGCGTTCTACATTACTAGAATACATTGCACTGCCTAATCTTTTTCAGGAGTCTTTAACATCAACAGTATTTCATGGCTGCTGGCAAAGATAACCTGATGAAATAATATGACATGCCGAGATTGCTCTCGTTTACTTTTTCTCCCTGTCTACCATCTGTCTGTCTGCCTCTGTCTGTCTCTGTCCGTCTGTTTCTCTCTCTCTCTCCCTCCCTCCCTCCTCCCCACCTCAGAATGTCTGTCTGAATATATCCACTTGCACTATGATGATGTATTAACATCTGGAGCCCGGTCATTCTTGTGGTTTTCTCGCTCAGTCGGAAGACGATACCTAACCTGTAAGTGTTTCTGTTTCTATATTTATTTCACTCGACTCAATTTTCCACTACTACTTTTAAAAGTGCTCATTACCAAGGACCTAGAAGTTTCTACAGTAAAGCCTTACTAATCCCAGTATTACAGTAAAGCCTTTCTAATCCCAATACCACAATGAAGCCTCGGTACCCCGATAATCAAATACATGTAAGTATCATTATCGGTCATTCCCTCGTAGGCTATTTTGAGACCCAACCTCATTTGATTAATCTACTGAAAAGAAGCATTTACTAGAAACAAGAGGGCCAGAATGGCCCTGACATCGCTCACCAGGCAATCAGAGGAGAAGATTTTCAAAGTTTTCACTATATGTTTCTATAGAAAACTAGCCACCCTTGTGGCGGGGCCAATTTTGACCCAAGGGGCATAATTTATACAACATTTGTAGAGGATCTGAACATGATGCTATGTGCCAAATATGAAAGCTGAGAACCTTCCAGTTTCAGAGGAGAATATTTTCAAAGTTTCACTATATGTTTCTATTGAAAACTGACCACCCCTGGGGCGGTGCCAATTTTGACACCAGGGGAATAATTTATACATGTATACCTTCTGTAGAGGACAGGAACATGGTGCTATGCACCAAATATGAAAGCTGAGAACCCTGTGGATTCAGAGGAGAAGATTTTCAAAGTTTTCACTATATGTTTCTATTGAAAACCGGCCACCCCTGGGGCGGGGCCAATTTTGACCCCAGGGGCATATTTTATATCTTTTTTGTAGTGGACCTGAACATGATGCTATGTGCCAAATATGAAAGCTGAGAATCTTCCAGTTTCAGAGAAGAAGATATTCAAAGTGTCATTTTATATTTCAATAGAAAACAAGGCACCCCTGGGGCGGGGCCAATTTCGACCCCAGGGACATAATTTACATAACTTTTATAGAGGACCTACAGATGATGCTATGTACCAAATATGAAAGCTGAGAACCTTGTAGATTCAGAGGAGAAGATTTTAAAAGGTTCAAATTGTTGACGCCCGACGACGGACGACGCACGACGGACGACGCACGCCGACGGACATCAGGCGAGCACAAAAGTTCACCCTGAGCACAAAAGTGTTCTGGTGAGCTAAAAAGTAAAAGAGAATAGAATTGTGTAGTTTTGAAACCATTGTGATAAATAGAGCATTTGCTCATAATAATAATATGGAGCAAATGCTCTATTTATCACTTTTGTTTCAAAATGTGACTTTATAAGAGGCATCCATAGGCGTCAATATGAGGGAATGGTTTACGACAGCTGGACGGTTATCGCAGGGTTAAAGTCATACAGAAAGCTCCCATGGAAGAGTCCTGCATGCCTGTCACCCTGCATTAACCCCTTCCCTGTTGAATATTCATATAAGAAATAATGACATCATGAATATTTATCAGCTGATTTTTTATAACGTCATATGTACATATTTTTATTATCTTTTAGTTTTGGCAGAAACAATAGAGTGAGATATATTATAGGTTCATAAGCAAGTAGACGATACCCTGATTAGATGACTCCTCTGGATCTACTCTGCTTGCAGATGCATGAAAAAGCGTTTGTATGAAGAAAAGGGTTAACCCTTTCGCTGTCAATGCCGGATCTGTGATTACCTATGCAAACAATTTGGATCAAGATGAGACGCAGAGTAACTCGGCGTCTCATCAGGATCCAAACTGTTTGTTACTGTTACTATGTTTTTGAAACAAAAATGAAGAAAATCAAAAGACTGAAATTTTGTAGCAGACGACAAAGTTAGCAGACGACATAGTTTGGCAGCGAAAGGGTTAAGCAGTCACCTTCCTACACCGTTCTCAATTCTTCTGAACCCTTTTCCTCCATCTTAACGCATTTGGAAATAGAGTAGACCCAGCTTTGATGGCTCAGCTTGGATCCATCTGATCAGGATCTGCACTGTTTGCTAATTGGTTAATACTGATCTGATTCTGTTATGAGACAAACTCCATTGTTCAGAGTCCCATTATAAAAAAAAAGTTAATTACTATTGATGATGTCATCATCTCTTACATGAATAGAGAGGTACATGTAACTAAACATAAGGCATAGCTCGAGGGATTTCTGTACGGTATTTGTTTATCCAAACTTACAGCGTAGATCCTTATAAGACATTTCGTTTATTTGTAGCGGAGGCTGATATTAATTCTCATTTGTTTTCATATACAAAGTGTTGTAATACCGCGTGCCATGTCTAATGCATGTGTCGGCTAACTCCTTATAAAAGTACTTACTACGTGTATTTAGTATAATGTTATAGTAGCATGGTTGTTCTAAACTAATAGTTTCACATGGGAATGGATAGTATGGTCAAGGGTCACTTTGGCATTCCTGTCCGTTCACCCAGCGTCTGTCTATTTTTTAGAGTACATGTACAGTAAATACTTTATATAACGAACACACAATGAATAAACATGGGTACCTACAAGGCAGGTGGCTGACGAACGCAGAATGAATAAACATGTACACCTACAAGGCAGGTGGCTGACGAACGCAGAATGAATAAACATGGACACTGACCAGACATGGAGCTACACGCTGGTTATCACACATTTGTCCCAGTGATATACTAAAGGCCAATTGAATTCAAGCTTTTCAAGGATCTACTCTATTGCAGATGCGTCAAAATGCGCTTACATAAGGGAAAGGGTTAATGCAGAATGAATGTAATGCTGATAAGACATGAAGCTATACACTGGTTATCACACATTTGCCCCCAGTGATATACTAAATGCCAACTCAATTTAAACATATTTAATTTCAAACTATGTGTAAAACGGGACTGGACTGCACATTTAACACAACGTCATATTCGGTAATTCTTACATTTTTAACATTTATCTAACAACACTCAATCTGGCTTACATTAATAAAGAGTTTTAATCCAGATGAGATACCGAGAAGCTCTCTTGGAGCCGTCTGATCTGGATCTGCTCTGTTTGCTTATTGCATAATATAAATTTGATTCTAGACTTTCTGCCTTAATCACATATTGCAATGTTCATAAATTATAATTAAAAAATTAAAACACAACAAATTAATATGCATGATGTCATTGCTTCTTACATGAATATTCATAGAGTAAAAGGTTAAATAGATATCAATCTTACAGCTGATTAAATGTTGAAATGATGTCACAGATGAACTTCTAATACATTACCATTGAATGAATAAACACTGGTATGCTTAGAAACAGGTAGAACCGTTTAACCTTTCCTTCATATAAATACATTTTCACACATTTGCTAACAGAGAAGAGAAGCTCTCTTGGAGCCGTCTGATCAGGGTCTGCTCTGTTTGCTAATGGAATTTGATAGATATGTTTCGTTACTTTCTAAAATTACTACAATGTTCCAACTTCCATATTTCAGTATAACTATTTTGTCCATGATTATTCAGTAGTTATTGAAATTTGGATTAGATATAGAACAAGGAAAAGGGTTAATATAGAATGAAATTAGTGTTGTAACTGTCCTTTGTAACCTGTTACATCGTACTATCTCGTAGCTGTTACATTGTATTATCTCGTACCTGTTACATTGTATTATCTCGACATTGTATTATCTAGTACCTGTTAGAGATGCCCTTTGACGCCTGTGCAAATAGGGAATATCCAAGATCAGACAGTTCCTGTATAATTTATAGAGACTGTCTCCCCATTGTCAACATCTGGAATAGCATTTGTCTATTTCTACAATTTCATCTACGGTCAAGCATCCCTTGTGCAGATGCGATTATAAACTCTCAGTTAATTATTATTTATAAAGTGATTATTCCATTGCTATTTGTCAGGGAAATCGTTAAAGCAGTGTATACAATAGACCCTGTCCTAAGCGGCCAGCCATTTATTGAACACAGAAGTCTTAAAAAGCAGGTGGTTGCTTAATACAGGGCGAAAGTTATGCAGAAAGCTCCCATAGGAGCTTTCTGCATTACTTTTGACCTGCATTAAGCTATCACCAGCCTTAACCAATCATAAGGCCTATTTGCGAAGGTCGCATTGTACATGTTCTATTGTACCTGCAAACTCCCCAGAAAACCTATTTTTCTGTAATCAGTAAGAGTGATGAAAACCATGGCAGCTATTAACCTTTCACCTGATATACGTATTTTACACATTTGCAGACAGGGCAGACATAGATTTGTAGAAGTTGATTGAATAGGAACTATTCTGCTTGCTTATAAAACAATATAGATATAATTCTACATATTTGTCATGGTCAAAATGTCATTGTTCTTAATGCCATATTAATTAATATAGATTATGTCATTATTTCGTACCTGGATATTCATTGGGTAAAAGGTTAACTGCTGCACGATAATTTTTATTACTCCCATTGGACTAATTACAGCAGATGGAATATTTGAAAAAAATAACACAGGGGTGGTTAGTTCTTTCGATCTGGGACACGCATGTACCGCGATTTGTCAACACTGAAGACCCAGATCAGAGTTCTTCTATCGGAGAACTCTGATCAGGTCCTACACCATTTGTCATTCAAGATCCTCAATCAGGTTTAAGCATTTCATACCGAGTTGACTCTGTAGGTAAACACTGGTAGGCTAGTCCACTATCAGCATTGAAAGGGTTAGGGTAGAAAACAAAAGACAACATAGGCTGCTGGGGTGAAGTAGTAAAGAAGTTTGCTGATAACCAGGATCCCAACTGTTCGACTCTCATCTCCTAGTCTGTCGTCTGTTCAAATTCTGAACAGATCTTTTCTTCCATTTTATTAACTCTAAGCCTGCTAGGAAACATGATGTCTGCTTCAGTTCCAATCTGTTATACTTTTCAAGTGCTTACGATTCGCCTTGGCTCTTAACACTGCCCCTGTTTAGCATTTATTCACCTCATTAATATTCACGAACAAACTCAATAAATCGAACATGGAAATGGGATTTTTCACCCAAAGCAAACAGAGCAGACACTGATCAGACGGCTCCTATAGCGGCCACCTTATCAGGATCTACTCTGTTTGAAAACGCGTGAAAATGCGCTTATATGAATGTTAGGGTAAAACCTTACTGACCAAGTTCCAAACAGTTTTGATCCTGACGAGACATCGAGTTACTCGGCGTCTCATCTGGATCCAAGCTGTTTGCAAATGCCAGTAAAGTCGAGATTAGCTTAGCACGAACTCAGTTAAATAAGGTGTCAAACAATCTGGATCCTGATGAAATGTCGAGTCATCTGGATTCAGTAGGTTTGAAGAGGTCATCACTTACGGAAAATCGTCCATAATAGGGAGAGGGCTGGATCGCGAAAAGGAAATTGTTACACAAGCCTCAATTGGCCACATGTCAAAGTGGTATGCAATATCATAGAGAGTGACGAGTGTCTGCTTGAGTGATTGCAAGTACCAGATGACAAATGTAACAACTTTAATTGACGAATTGCCTTAGATATTAGAGAAGCGCTTATCATGTATTGTGTTAAATGAGCCCTGCAAGCTGTGCACAAATCTTGTTCTTCCGGTGCGTGTTATTTCGGAACTCCTCGGCTATCCTCGTTTCCGAATTGAACCGAGTAGTTACGATCAGTGAGAGTGTCTTTTCTGTGTGCTTATGATATGCGTCCATGCACTATTATAACAATTACTCGATTTAATATTCATGACGTCATTACTTCTCACATAAATAGTCATAGAGGAAAGGGTTAAAATCCGGACTCTTTACTCATCAGATACGCCTTTGTCAAACAGGGGCCTTTAGGAGCCGCCTAATCCGGGGTTGTTCTGTTTGCTTATGGAAAAGTATAGATTTCTCTCTACAGTTTCTGCATTGCTAAAATATCTAGCTTTCATGTACCATTACCGAACTATCTAGCTTTCATGTACCATTACCAAAATATCCAGCTTTCATGTACCATTTCCAAAACATCTAGCTTTCATGTACCATTACCAAAATATCTAGCTTTCATGTACCATTACCAAAATATCTTACTTTTATGAACCATTACCGAAATTAAGCCAGTGATTTATATTCATTCAGTCGTTATTTCTTACAGGAATATTTTTTTCTTAACAATGTCCTTCAAATAAACGCATCTTAATGCATTTGCAACAAGAGTGCCAGTGGACACAATATACGCCCTTCGGGGTCTTGTTCAACATAAACTGGGGTTAACGTACATGTATTTGCTGAACTCAAATTCTAAGCCCAATTTTGCGACCAAGCTTCAAGGTTGTAAATAGGCATACTTTAACAAAAAACCTTAACCAAAAATTATAAATTGAAAAGTGCCATTATTGTGTCTAAATGCTTGACAGAGTTGCATTGTATTTACTCTTGCCTACAGATGAAGCTTCAGATGGTGAACAAATGTTTCAAGTTTAAAAGCTTTATCTGAAAGGGTTATGTAAATAAGTGGACTTTAACCAAAACCTTAACAAAAAATTCTAAGTTAAAAAGGGGCATAATTCGGTCAAAATGTTAGACAGAGTTATGTACTCTTGCCTACAGGTGCAAGTTGTGAAGGTTAAAACAAGTGTTCCAAGTTTAAAAGCTTTATTTCAAAGGGTTATGTAAATAAATGGACTTTAACAAAGCCTCAACCAAAATTTTAAGTTAAAAAGGGGCATAATTCGGTCAAAATGCTTGACAGAGTTATGTACTCTTGCCTACAGGTGAAGGTTGTGACGGTGAACAAGTGTTCCAAGTTTAAAACCTTTATATCAAAGGGTTATGAAAATAAATGGACTTTAACAAAGCCTTAACCAAAAATTCTAAGTTAAAAAGGGGCATAATTCGGTCAAAATGCTTGACAGAGTTATTAACTCTTGCCTACAGGTGAAGGTTGTAATGGTGAACAAGTGTTCCAAGTTTCAAAGCTTTATCTCAAAGTGTTATGTAGATAAGTGGACTTGTTCCACATAAATTGAGGTTAACATTTTTGCTTAACGCAAATGCTAAACGCAAATTCTAAGTCTAATTAAGTGACCTTGACCTTGGATAAACAAGTCGGGACTTGGCAGGCTACTGTAGCATGTCTAGATATACATTATGATTAAATTTGGGAAGGATCCACCAAGCGGAACTTGAGTTAGAGATGTTACAGACAGACAGACCGGTTAAATTTTTTGCTAAACGCAAATTCTAAGTCCAATTGTGTGACCTTGACCTTGGATAAACAAACCGGGACTTGGCAGACAACTGTAGAATGTCTAGATAAACATTGTGTTAAAATTTGAGAAGGATCCACCAAGCGGAACTTGAGTTAGAGATGTTACAGACGGACAGACAACCAGACAACCAGACAACCAGACAGCGCTATTCCATAATACGTCCCGTTTTTTCAAACGGGCGTATAAAAACAGTAGACCAAGACCAGACAGGATCCATCTGATTATGCTCTGCTCTGTTTGCTTAATGTATTAATAAAGGTCTGATTCTACAGTGTCTGCCTGAGTCACAATGCCCTTGGTCATATACCGTCATAAAAATGAATCTAATCATTTATGATGTCGCTATTTCTTACATGAATATTGATGATTATGATGAAATGTTAACAGACGGCTTTTTACATACTTCACCTGTACAATTGAACCTTTTTATTGATACTATTCTATTATAGATTCATATTTTAATAATGCTATTTTAGAGGTCTTTTGAAAGACTGGATATTTACCAAATGTGCACCCTCATTAGCATGTCCCCACAAATATACCCCTTTAAAAAAGAGTAGACCCAAATCAGACGGCTCCTGTAGGGTCATGAAATAGATGTTTAGAATGTCTTTATTTCTCACACGAATATTAACCTTTCGCTTGCTATTCACGTCAATATACCTACCTGTAAATACTGAAGGCAGGAGCTGTCTCATCAGGGTCTGCACTATTTACAAGTTGATTGTGCAACCAGTGCACTCCACAGCAGTGATGGCACAGCAAAATACTTGTACACAGTGAAGATATATGTAATTATACAACAGGGCATGGGTAAAGATGGAGAAATGTATTTTAAAATTCAGCAATAATGGTTAAACAGGGAAATGGTTAAATAATGTCTTTAGCATTAACAGTATTACTGTATATTCTACTAACCAGTTCCCTGTCAATCAATTGGACAAATAAAATAAGCAAGGGAATGAACTTATTTTGATGATCTGTTCATGTGAACGTAGTGTCTTTTATGAGTTCAGTGTTTCAATGTATGTTTATTATATTTCAGTTTAGTTTTGTTTCAAAATTATGCAATGTCTCGCTTTATGCAAGAAACATTAATATATAAAAATAGCATACAGTAATACAAGTTTCATGTATGTAAAAAGCATATTCTATACAAAATGGAGGAACATAAAATAATATTAATAATATTGTTTATAGATAACCTATCTGTTTTCATCTCCGAAACGAAACTAGGGGATAAAAAAGGGTCCCAACTCCCAACATGTTGCTTCACAAACTAAAGAGATGGCAATTATTTATATTGCCGATCCTTTTTTGTACCCATTTTGCATCAACACTACTAGCGGTTCTGTGTTTAATAAAATACGGGCACCAGAATAGTACAAAGCCATGCTTTCCTGCATATAAGAAAAAAATATAAGCAATCGTAAACACTGGGTGCCAACTACGTATTATTATCAAAATGTTTTACTACGACAATTTATGTAAGTATTATAAAATATTTGTTTTCCTACGAAAATATTTCCAAATTGATACTCTGGCTTCGTATGAAAATAAATCTATTATAATACCCATATAAATAGTTGTAGTAAAACATTTGATAATAATACGTAGTTGGCCCCCAAACGGCGTTATACGCCCAGGTAGCTTAAACAAATTAGACAAACAGACAGATGCATTCTACACATTCGTCATTTAAATATGTTAAAAGCAATTTAATCTTTAAAAAAATCCCGGAAAAGAAAAAAACCCAGACACATTGGCCCTGAATACAGATTTGGCTAAATCTACTTAACTTGTATCATTTTGTCGGCAGATATTGTTTTTTATTCAAACATCGAAACAGATTTGTCCTCAATGTATTTAAAATTCTCGACCAGAGTAACAAATCAGGATCCACACTGTGATCACGATATCGCATGTAGCTTGCTGAAAGTAAAATCACAGCCATGAGACGCTTATGTTATCATTAATGAGTGTATTATTAAACTTACTTTATCTAAAATATGTCTAAAACGTGCAACATCATCTGCGTGGCAATTAGGCCATTTTCAAAGCGTTTTAATCATTTTTATTAATGTCTACTTTCTATTGATGTTATGTATATCAGACATAAAGGACATTAATTAGCAGACCGTGTGCAAACCAGCACCTTCAACGCACAGAATTGAGAATTCCATTAAACAGACATTGATGATGTGAGATGCATATTAAGCACCCCTTCAACTCCAACTTTGATGTCTTTTTGTGCAATTCAATTCTAAAACTCTGTGCACTAACCATACATGTGTTGTTTTTTATGAAAAGGTTGAGTGTACAGTAAAACCTCTCTATAACGGCCACTAAATTCTGTTAATTAGTTGGTTCGTAGGGCAGGTGGCTGCTTAAAGCAATGTGAAAGCAATCACCTGCCTTTAACACAAAATACTTGATGTAATTCAGTGGCCGTTATATAGAGGTTTTACTGTATTCATAAAGTCTAATAGTGGTGGTAAAACGTCTGGAATTTGTCAGTTGCAATATCTGTTTAACCGTTTACTCGATAAATACGCCTTTCTGCGCATTTAAAAACAGAGTAGACCCAGATCCGACAGCCCCGCTGCTTATGGAATAATATAGATATAATTATATTGTTTAGTTTTGTGGCAAAAATGTCATTTGTAAATTTGCGAATTCATATTCATTTATTTCTTACATGGTTATGGGTTAAACTATCAAACCTCACACACGTGCTGACCATCATAGTCAAGGAGTTCGATTCTGTCTTCTTTCTAAACCTTTACTCCACAAATACATCTTCTCAATCAGTGTAAACCCAGATCTGTCGGATCCTGATGAACCATACTACTTTGAAGAATCAGTATGCAAAGGGGTAACCCTTTCCCTGTTTTATTTTTATTCAAAATATCAATACCTACTGAAGATTCATGGACAAAATAGTTATAATGAAATATGGAAGTTGGAACATTGTAGCCATTTTAGAAACTAACGAAACATGTCTATCAAATTACATTAGCAAACAGAGAAGACCCTGATATAGGAGCCGTCTGATCTTGGTCTACCCTGTTTGCAAATGCGTACAAATGCGTTTGTATAAGGGAAAGGGTTCATAGTTTCTCAAACATATCGACAGGACAAAAGGTAATATTTCATATATGTTTTCTGGTTTTATGGTTCTTTTTCCAACCGTTTCACCCTCTTGTCCGAGTCCGGATATTTTCTTGCCACAAACAAATTGCTGTACTTGTCGAATGTTGGTCCTGGAGTGTGGTCACGTTTCCTCTTGACTCTGTGGATTTCCAAGGAGAGATTTACATCCTGTTTTGTGGTATTAAAGTGCATGCAATGGAGTTTGTCTACAAAACTCCTTCTGTATGTATTCTACGTGTGACTGTGTACATGTTCACGTTTGCAAACAGTTTAGATCCGGATGATAACCGCCTGGGTTACTCTGTTTGTTAATAGAAGTACGGACAGTTGAACTCGGATAACGTGAACCTCAGCATAAATCGAAGTAAAACCTCGATCCTTTCAAAAGTTACAGTACAGAATTGTTCTAAAATGTATCACTACGCTGATCTAGAGACACGTGTGACAGCTTAATGCAGGTCTACATTATTATTGAAAGCTCCTATGGGAGCTTT
The DNA here is from genome assembly GCA_963576725.1 of Azorinus chamasolen. NCBI lineage: Eukaryota > Metazoa > Mollusca > Bivalvia > Cardiida > Solecurtidae > Azorinus > Azorinus chamasolen. The sequence continues at coordinate 39,333,526 of OY755241.1, read as the reverse complement.
TAGCAGTACTGTAGAAATGCATTAAGCTGTGAACTAAAACAGAATTGTCTGTTATAATTGTCTAGATTAGAAATCGGATGACTCGAACGTCTATTATCTTGAAGTAACCTGTATGGTTCCATGCGGTTCAAGATACTGAAGTTGAACTGTATATGGATCGGATTCTGCAGTTTTGCCCATGTCCAGAACTTTTCTTGTTTGTATACTGTTGTTAAATTTCAGCTAATAAATATTCATCGAGTAAAGAATTATGTTAAATTACTTCTGTTAGCAGTGGAAGGACAGTGTCCAATGGAGTCCGACTACCAACTAACGCATTTGTATACGGTAGTCTCCATAATAAACGTCCCAATGCTAATAAACTTCCTATTAGTTCTGAGGGGGAGGGGGTAACGATAAACTCTATTTAATAACCATTAAATAAAACATTATAGGTTTTTCAAAATACAAATGATAGTATAATGTAGACTGAAAGCAATTGCAGAAAGCTCCACTAGCAGTTTTCTGCATTGCTTTCATTCTGCATTAAGTGACCACCTGTGTACAATATGCAAGAAACTCCTTTTTAAAAATGTTACGGGGGTGGGGTGGGTGGGGGACTTTTTATTAGAGATAATACTGCATATCATCACGTAATCAATAATTTTCGTAATATTTTTCGCGAAGTTAAAATAGCCGACATTTTTATACTTTTTCTAGCATTCGCATTTGTACAATGGCAAGGGTAAATTTTAGATTGAACATAAGCGAACTTAGAAATGTTGGCCCTAAGAGGATTCCATAGTCCACCGAAACTCAATACATTAACGTCATAGCTATATCATCTCTTATTCTACTGTATATTATGGAGTGTACTCGAACTTCTGGCCTGTGACAAGTTTTTTTTATCTCCTATTTGTTCAAGCTTTGCAGAAAAGTTTGAGAGAGTGTCTAACAGTTTGGATCTTGATTAGATGCCGAGTTCATCGGCATTTCATCTGGGTCTATGATGTTTGCCAATGTCACTCAGGTTGCTCTCAGCAATACAATGCTTATCACCGTATTTCATTTACCATGTGCTTAATGGCAAAGATATTTGGAAACCACAAAAGCCAAGTGACGCATGCTGTTGGCTCCGATCAGACGATAGATGGCAGACTTTTTGCTTATTATTGCGATGACCCCTTCATTGAGTCAACAACTCGGCAAGTGCAGTTTTTATCCGTTATAAACTCTTACGCTGCCAATGTCGCACACGTGATACCTATGTAATCAGTTTGGGTCCAAATGAGACAACGAGTTACTCAACGTCTCATCAGAATTAAAGCCGTTTGGTGCTTCCGCAATGAATTGGGAAAAAGAAAATTCAATAAACGAAAATGGTAGCTATAAACAGATTTGCAGACAACAATATCAGGTAGCGAGAGAGTTACTGGTGTTGTTTTTACATACACTAAAACTCGATTAATCGGACACTAAAACAAGTAATATTATCGATCTTTAAGACAGGTGGCAGATTATATGCAGCATGAAAGTCGTGCAGAAAGCTCCCTGATTTCCAATCTGCATTAAGCAGTCACCGGCCTAAAAAGGCATACAATCTTCATTACTTAAATGTCGAAGTATCGAGGTGTTTCTGTATATACAATGTTAATAATATACACATTGGCACTGCTTTATCATGTTGAACACTTAAGCTCCAAAGCACGTAAATGACGTATGAACTCCTTACTCCATAGATGCACATTCGCAAACAGTATAGACACAGATCAGACGGCTCCTGCTGGAGCTGTTTGATCAGGGTCTGCTCTGTTTACTGTATGATCGATATTTCTCACATACCTTCCCTTATCTCCGAGTTAGAACAACGGGTTAAGATTTCCTTATCTATAACACGTGTAAGATCACTTTAGAACATATATGACGTCATACGTCATATATATGACGTCAAACCATAGAAACCGATGTTTACATGTCATGTAAACGGCGAAAATGCACTTTTTTGATATGTGAGAAAAAGAATCTGATGCTCGTTGTCTTTTAAGATCACATGTTTCTAAACTCACCAAGAAAATGTGATTAAGCTCGCCAAGGCTCGCTTAATGACATTTTCTAAGGCTCGTTTAGGAACATGTGATCCTAAAAGACAACTCGCAACATATCCTCTATATCTCAGCGTTTACAGTGTCTGCCATTGGCGACAAGTCCTGTGTTCACATGCCATAACGAAATTTAAACTAATTAATGTTCACGATGTCAGTATTTTATTTAACCCTTTCACCGCCAATGTCGCATAAATGCACCATGGCAAATAGTGCAGTCACAGATCAGACGCCGCATTTTCAAGGCGACGTCTGACCAGGGACTTCACTTTTTGACTCAATCTCTATTTCTATATCTGTGCTTTATTCTTGTCAAATTTGCATTTATTATCTTATTTCCTTATTGTACCAAATGATTTAACAAAAAATGGATTGCTGACGACAATTAGAAATTTGGCGCCAAAAGAGTTTAAAAAATCATAGTTTCTTAGACAAGTCCATAATAATTTCTTTTTTAGACATATCGCGTTCCCCTGATTATATACACCTTTTTCTTTTAAAAAATGGCAAACAGAGTAGACCCAGATTAGACAGCTCCTTTAGTGTTGTCTGATTAAGTCTGCTCAATTTCGTATATTACATATGAAATTGCACTTTTAGTTTTGTCAATGGCAATTCCTGTTTTATCGCGAATACAGATATGAAGTTCTATCTATTGTGAGGTCCTGTCTGTCCCACAAGTATTACAGATCAATTTAACATTGTAGAAAATGGCCATGTCAAATGCAGAGCGTCAAGGGAAATTTCGTCAGAGAAGACCTGCCTTCAGCATTCTAATATAAGCTACTGTTAAGATTTATTTCCCTTGTATTATGTTTGAAAAAGATGGCGACCAAGAAACGATTCGCCACAACAACAGGCGCTGATATACAAGTCAAATACTTTAAAGGACGCACTTAAATGCCAAAATCACGCTGAAAGCAAATTAGAAATCGGCTAACATACTCCGGGACTATCTGAAAAGAAAAGTGTCAACCCCGCACGTTTGAGGAAGTCGACGCTGAAACCCTACAGATCCACGTATTTGAATCCAATTACAGCATTTTACCTCTCAAATAAAGTTCAATTTGACATACGCCTGTTTTTTTCCGAAGAGGTAAAACATGCAAGACTTTAAAAACCGACTTAAAGTCGAGACGGACTCCAACACTGGACTGAGATACTTGGTGAGGATCAGACCTGAAAATCGTATTCACCAACCGCTTCAAGTACTAGTATGTACTTGGCCAAGTAAGTCTAATTCGGATAACCTCTACCGGAATTTTGTTCCCCGCTTTACATTAACCGCGAGTGTAAACGGGCACCATTTTTGTGTATCGTCTGTCAAAACATTACATGCCATCTGTCAAACCACATACCTAATGGAGACCCGACTGAAATGGACGACTCTTGAAGAAACCGTTTTGGTCCGGGCAATGTTTGACCGTGAGGCAACACTGTTCGGACCAATGGCCGGATGTGGTGCAGCACAATTGAAACAGCAGAGGAGTGAGGGTTGGAGCGAAGTTGCTGAAGAGCTCAACAGGTTCGTTATTTTTCTTTCTAAATATTTGAACATAGTCATATACGGTAGGCATGTATTTTAAAACATTTAGGTAGATCTATAACATCAGCATCTCATCACCTTAACTTATTGTTTCAGATGTAATATTTATATTGTTGGAGTATCTTTTTTAAGGAAACGTTATTCTAGAGGGCTAAAGTATCGTGCGGAGACACATTTCGACGCGGATAGATGTTGGAGAGGATAGATGTTTGGTTCGTCTTCTGCACACCCTTGAGTGATATGTAGCTACTGATGTTTTGTGATATATATACGACGGCAAAACTGAATAGAAATCTTAAGAATGGTGTTGACTTGACAGTAATGTTAACCCTTGTCATGCAAAGCAAAATGTTTTACATTTGAAAACTTTGGATAAAAATGATATGTCCATTAACACATCATCTCATTATATCAGAGCTGTTTTACTCTTGGCCAGCAGTTTCTCAAAAGTCTGTATGAATCAGAATCATATACCCTATGTAAGTAAACAATGACACATGTCAGAGTTTATAAAACAATTGTAGCATTATGAAGTATTTCTTGAGGTCATTATTTCTTACAAGGCTATTATACATAGAATGTTTGATATCTATTTTACAGCCAGTTTGCTCAATACAGGAGAGAAGCTAAGGAATGCCGGAAGAAATTCCACAACTTAAAACAGAAAGGTAGATACATATTGTTAAAGTTTATGATTCGTACATTAAAATGGATGGACAATATATTTATTTGAAATGTATTTAAAGCTATTATACTGTTTTCAAGTATAGCGATGTGCAACATATGATTCAATGTCATGTTGCATGCATAATTATCATTTTAATGTTTTATTATTTAAAATAGACAAGAGAGTTTGCACGGAATAAATGAATACTTCATCCAATAATGATTTATTTCTTGGAAATTTCACTAATTGTACGGAAGACATGTAATAATAGTAGCACGTACCATTGATTATAAATAAAAACAAATATGAAAACTAATCCATACACTGCATGAATTATATACTTAACTACATGTATGTTGACGATTAGAGAATCAATATTTCGACTATCTGACAACTTGGGTTACGATAAGATGCTGTTTGTAAGGGATCTTGTACACAGGAAAAACTGAATTTGTTTTGGATAATATATTTCTGTTTAATCTTTCAAATTATTAATGCTTTAATGCTATGCATGTTTGAAATGTTTAGCTCACCAGAGCACAAACAGGTGAGGTTTTCAAAGTAGTGTAGTGTCAAGCCTGCAATGCATGCTGTGTATGACACATGTTTCAAACAGTTTCAAGTCAGCCAGTCGGCAAAAAGGTGGAGAGAATGTTTCTGTCACTACGCCTGTTTTTATGCAATACAACATGGTGATTTGAGACTGGAAGAAGCTACTTACCAAAAGCAGAAGCAAGCCAGAGCTAACGGAGCTGTATATTATGTACTGCACAGAGAATTGCAATGACCTTCTGGAGGATGGCATGGTTGTTTACCTTTCTGGTGGGATGGGTGACAGAGTCCTCAAAGTGTCTTCTGGTGCAAAATGGAATTCCACGATGATTATAAGCAAGTGGAAGGAGACACCACGATTCTGTTGCATATTACCTATGCGAAACAAGTGGGTTTAAGCGATGTTGTAGTAGCAAGTCCTGACAGATCTTTGGTCCTGCTTGTTCATCATGCCAGAGAACGTGGGCGAAAACGTTGGTAAACAGACATGGCAAGATAATTCCAGTCCATTTTAAACATGACCAGTTATTGTCCAATGAGAGCTACGCTTTACTTCCAGTTTACTGCCTTACTTGGTGTGAAACATGCTCTTAAATATTTGGCATCGGCAAAAAAGTTGGTATGTTGTATGGGTGCATTCGTTGAACCTTATTGAATGTGTTAGGGCTAGGACTGTTGCTGAAAGATTACAAACCACCAGATGACAGTTTCATGCTGCATTTGCTTCGGTGTGCCTATCAGTTGTTTATCTGGAATTCGGCATTACATGCAAATGTAGCATTGCCAAATCCAGCTGATTTTGAATATGTGGTTGACTCTGAAGGAATACTTTACATTCCTTAGATGATTACTGAGTCTGCTGCACCACCTAAAGTGATCTTGTATGTCTGTGAAATGATAAATGTCATGAAGATTGTTATGTTCACGAAATGAGCAGCCATGTACAATTGATTGTGATTGCAAAGGTTGTGATGACAATGATACAATCTGTCAAAATATATTTACAATGTTAGCAAATGTAACAACAGAAAACATTCTAGATACTGCTGAAAATTAGTATGATGTATCACAAATGTCAGTGGTGACTGTCACCACAATGTTATTCATACTTGTATATCATTTCACATACTGGTATCACAATGTTGATCTTGTGATGCGTCCTTAAAACTAATATACAATAACTATCCAAAATGCACATTTAAATGCAGTGTTATAACTGGCTAACATGATAAAAAAAACACATTCCTGTTACAGTGCGGACAAGCAAAAGTTCACCAACATTTATAAAGTAAGGGGAGATAATTCTTGAGTTTCAGAGACAATCTTGCTGGCTATCGATCATGACTGAGATATTATGGTAATATTAATACTGATCAAATTTGAAAAAGATTGTATTACATTTGTTTGAGTTAGAGAGCAGACAAGCAAAAAATCACGGAAATTCATTAAGTAATGGGAGATAATTCTGGAGTGTCAGGGGCAATCTTGCTGGCTATCGATCTTGACTGAGACATTATGGTAATATACTTGCTGAAAAATTTGAAAATGATCGATTGGATTATATTTGTTTGAGTTAGAGAGCGGACAAGCAAAACTTTACGGAAATTCATAAAGTAAGGTGAGATAAGTCAGGAGTGTCTGGGACAATCTTGCTTGTTATCTATCTTGAACGATATCAAACTATTTGAAGTTTTTTTACTTTCAGCGTTCCTGATCCCCCCACCCCCAATTATAGATCTATTCATACATTCGTATTCCGGACATTTGTTTTCAAACATCTAGTTTTATTCATGCAACTTACCGCTTTCTAGATTTATTAACTAGTCATTAATATTTATTATTAATGGATTCTTATTGGAAACATTACAGACAGATACGTTCAAATGTCAGACAACACATGCCTAGTATATACGGCGAGGCTAACAACACAAACAATAACACGACAAACGATTGTGAACAGTTAATTGGAGAAGAAACATCAAATTCTTGCGAGTCAGTAGCTGGCTTTGTAGATCTAAGTGATGCAAAAATATCCTCTTATACAGGATTCGCTATCATTGGAGACCAATTGTTTTGGTCATAGATCTAGTGCAGTCTCATCAGTTTGCAATGAAGATGTACATGTAGATTCAGCAATGATAGAGACTTCTTTGAGTGAGGATGATCTTCAGTTTGTTGATGAAATTTGCTCTTCCCTTAGTTCAGATATCACTGATGATGACAGTTTTGATCTTTCATATGAGCTTAGAACATGGGTGTCTACCTTTCAAATGTCTCACAGTGCTGTCAATGATCTTCTGACCCTTTTGCGACAGTATCACTGAACACTTCCAAAAGATGCTAGAACATTATTGAAAACAGCAAGAACATATGAAATATCACCTACTGCAGGTGTATTGTATTATCATTTTGGTGTTTCAAAGTCAGTTTTGAAATGTTTGCTGAACAAGTATGAACCATTGTCCGCAATATTATCCACAACCTTACAATTGAATATTGATGGGTTACCACTATTCAAAAGCACGAATGCCCAGCTTTGGCCTATTCTTGGTAGGTTGATAGAACCATTTTCTAGTAAGCCATTTCTGATTGGGATTTTCTCAGGAACTAAACAGCCGTCAAACCCACATAAATATTTGCATGAATTGATGAAGGAAATCAATGAAATTCATGAATCAGGCTTACAAGGTTCAAACTAAAATCATAGAATTGATGTAAATATTTCTTGTGTCATTTGTCACACACCTGCTCGTGCATTTATAAAACAGGTAAAAGGACACAATGGCTACAGTGGCTGTGATAAATGTTCGCAAAGGCGTGTAGAAAGGTAAAATGACCTTTCCAGTTGTAGATCCACCACTGAGAACAGATGCAGCGTTTGATGAAATGAGTGCTGCTGATCATTACAATGGGGTTTCGCCATTCAGCCATTGGCATGGTTAGCCAATTTCCATTATATTTTATGCACTTGGTTTGTCTTGGTGTTGTAAAAAGGCTTATATCACTTTGGTTAAAAGGTCCACTAAAATGTAGGTTAGGAAATGGGATAACAAAGGTCATATCTTACAAACTTTTGAATTTACAGCCCTATTTCCCTAAAGAGTTTTTGCGCATAGGAAGATCTGTAGTTGAGGTAGATAGGTGGAAAGCCGTCAGGTTTTATTGTACAGCGGCCCCGTCATACTGAAGGATTGCCTTCCTTTTAATCTTTATAGGCATTTCATAGTATTGTTTGTGTCGATATATTGCCTTTGAACAATACTGTGAATATGCACATCAGCTGGTATGTATACTTGTTTGTCAGTTTGGAGAGATTAATGGAGAAGACCGGTTGGTTTATAATGTGCATGGACTTGTTCATCTATCAAAGGGTGTTTCTAGATTTGGTCCACTTGATAGTTATTCTGCATTTGTATTTGAAAGCTATTTAGGGACATTAAAAACTCGTGAGAAGGTCAAAATTACCCCTCCAACAAATAGTACGCAGGATATCTGAGAAAGAACAATCTGAACAATTCAGTCCAAAATGTAATGATAAAAAAGAAGTTTTGAAAAAAGGCACAGTAAATGACCGTTAATTCAAGACTATGAGCATTGTATTCAGTATGAACAGTTGTATGTGGGTTCAGGATTTTTTCCATCTGCAGAGGAAATAATTGTATCATGGCGAATGATCATCAGATTGGTCTGATCAGAAATATTTGGAGTCCAGAAGATGGATCTGAAACAATGTTTGCAATTGAATGGTTTACAGTCATTGTATTTTTTTTCAAAGTCCCCTAAGTTCAACTGATCTTTATATATTTAGGGTTTCGCGTTTTTCAGAAAAAAATGAAGTTATTCGACATGCAGATATCACTTGTAAGGGTGTTCTTCTGTCCTACAAAGATACTTATGTATCAATTCCATTGATTCATGAGTTTTGTTGAATCTTATTTACAATTTGTTTTTTAAGGAATTCAGCTGTATCTAAGCTATGCTTTAGATCCACAATACGAATATCAGAACATCGGCATGTTTCGGAACTTTCCGTAATGTAATCGAAAGCACAATATGGCTGCCCTAATATTGCCAAAGGTACTTCGACAATGTTCGAGCAGCTATAATGTCCTTTAGGGTACATTACGGAAAATGTCAAGATATGTCACTGTTCTGATTTTTCCAAAATGGTGGATACGAACCCATAACACTTAACATAGTAGACCCAGATCAGGCATCACCTATATTAGCTGCCTGATCAGGGTATAATCTGTTTGCAAACTATCACAGTTCAGAGTTTGCACTGTTGGTTGTAGCCAAAATTATACTATATACCAGGACAGAAATACATTCAAAGTACAAAAATGAGTCATGCAGGAAATACCACATACAGAACAAACACTCGCCCGAACAGCAACACAAGGAAACAGTAAATGTACATAACTAGAAAAAAACGAGACACACAAAGACAAAACAAACAATGTTACAGCCTTGGTTTTTATATATTTCTATATGTTTATGGTAGAGCTACGAGGAGGCTGAACAAACAACTAGCTCAATCGTCTGGTATATATCCTTTCTCTTTATTCCAATCTGCAGTTTACACTGTACCATAAGCTGGACTGAAACAATACAATCCCAGAATTAATATCAATGCATATACAACAGATACTATAAAGAACATAGTTTTACACAGGTAAATATATGCATATTCATGAAATACTGTTATATTAATATCTAACAAATACTATGACCAGACTTGTTGGTCATAACTCATAATATACATGACCTGAACAATATGGAAATGTCTTAGCTATTTACCCACTTATAATACTCAATGATGCATCAGGTATGTTACAAAACAATACATTTTACACATATATTCAACATTCCTTACCAGGTTGTGGACCTGCCCAGAATTACAAACTCCCCTCCGTCTATCTCTCTCTCCCTGGTGCCATGCTAGAGTTAGTAGTTGCTGTAAAAGAGAAACCATTCACCTAATACAACATGCAAGGGGTTAAAATAATTAGATAATTCAGTCCGGTTTCGTCCAAAATATAAAGTTGTGTTAAACGCGTACTGTAGGTCGAACCGACACGAGACCGAAATGACACGGCGATAACAAACGAATGAAACATAATTCACAAGCAATGTCAGCAGAAATAGACATCAACTTACAATGAAAAATGCTAGCCTATTAAAGTAACATTGAATCAAATACCTCAGATCCTGATCAGATGCTGATAAACTCCACATTTGATCATCTGTTTTTTTTTATAGATTTCTTACCAAGTTACTTTACAATGTGTTATATTTGAATGAACAGAACCACAAGTTATTTTTTTTATTGATATGACATTAAACGCTTTCCCTGCTAACCCCACACTCGCAAACAAGAATACCAAGACCAGCCAGCTCCAATAGTTGTCAAATCGGAGTCTGCTCTGTACGAGTGAGTTAGGTTTTACGCCACCGCGACTCTAAATAGGTCATATAGCGCCAATGACGAAAATTATGATGAATCGATGAAATTCAATAAAAACAAATCTCGATCAACGAGTGTGTAAATCATTAAAATATACGAAGGTGAAAATGTAGAAAGGAATACAGAAATAATATAATAGAATAAAGACCAGTCTCTTTCAATAACGAAATTATATTCTCGTATGGAACTGTATCAAATGACTGGTGCATAGAATCAACAGTAAAGTATTTACGTCTTATAGCAAGGTCAACAAATTCAATCAAAAAATGCTTTACTGTGTATGGCTCTTGACAGAAGACACATTCTGGTTGAACTTCGCGCTTTAGTAAATAGGAATGAGTAATATGAGAGTGTCCTATGCGACAGCGAGCTAGGACCACCTCATCTGTTCGTATAGCTCTATAATTTAAATGGGAATCACCAATAGTTGGTTTGATGGCATGAAGTTTATTGTTAATATTGCTGTCCCAAGAAACCTGCCATATGAACATAACATACGTAGCCATTAGAAAAGAACTGACATATGCATCCTTAGTTTCGTCATCGTCACTCTCAATAAACGTCGAGGCTATCATGAAGGCCGCTGGGAGACTAATTTCTGACGCAATCTTTGATTCAGCCGGGCCAGCGCCGGTGACATGATATAGATAGCCCGGCGCAAACGAACCGGCCCTATGTCAAGCATTTTACTCGAAAGATAGACATGAATATGTTTACCTTTCAATTAAAAAGGCCATATATTGAATGTACATGAATAGTTCTATACGTTTGTGTCGTACTCAACAGGTCAGACAGTTGCGTCGCTAGGTGAGGAATATATAGTTTCGTTGTTAATCGATGGTAAGTTCATAAATTATGTGGTGTTGTCTGGATCCGGGATTGCTGGTACTGTGCGAAAATTTGGCTGGCATTCAAATGGTGGTGTCCAGGTTGTTATAAGTTTTATTTCCGGTGGCTGTACGTAGACTTTTTCAAAAGTCGTAATTTCCAAGTTGTGTAAAGTTTTGCCGTGTCTTTTTAAGGATGTCTTCTGGCGTATAGTTTGCTGCATCATTGGCACTTAAATTTGGTTCTGTTGAAGTTATGGGCTTTAAGGTGTCGGGTAAAGTTAAGAGATAGTTCCTCTAATGAACATATTACATCTTAGGGACTGGTATAGGTTGTTACTAACCTGTTTTTACGTATCTTCTTTGGGTCGTTTTTGTGCCATGGTATTTCAAACCGTGTGGATGTTTCGTTTAAAAAAAGTCTGAGTGATTCTCCTGTTCTTAATCTGCAATTGGTGTCCCAATGCGTTAAAGTAAGCGACGTTACGTCGACGTCTTGTGTATTCACATAAAATTAAGATGTTATTACCATTACCTGTTACAATCGCTTCTTAGTAAAATAGGCATTCAAATGGAAATAGGGCAGCGTATTCTGACATGTCATTAAAAGCTACGTCGGTACAATCAGGATGGAAGAGTCTTGGACAAGCAATTCACTTTAGTGTGGTTGGCTATCATCATAAGGTAGGTCGTATGTATAGCACTTCCTGGTGTCGATGGGTTTGTCGTATTTAGACCAATCACTAGACTGATAGTCAATCGAGGAGTTGGAACTGGACGACTCATTACACTTTCGTTTCCCTATAGCGTTTCATTGCTGTAATAGTTTCTTTTCTCTTAACTTCTGTTGCTTCTTATGTTTTTCACACTCCCTTTAATGGTTTCTTTTCCGCTCGTTCTTTTTGCTTTCGAGGATTTTGTTCCTCTAGTTGTTTTCTCTTAATTGTCTGTCTTCTTTTCGTTTTTCTGTTTCCTGTTCAAGTTTGTTTTTCAGCTCTTTACACTCAATCAGGATTTTCCGAAAGGCGTCGCCAGTTACAGCCTTATGGAATTTGACGTTTACTTTTTTGTTTAGTAGACGATGAAGCAGATGGAATGGCAATATACTTGCTAAATGGATACAAACCAGGTGTTGATACTTGAAGTGCAGTGTTGGGTGATGGTGTGGATGGACAGGGTGTTGTATTTCGGACATCTGCAGACTGAGAAGGATCTTCAACGGTTAGAGTTGACACTTCATGCAAATTTGCAGGTACTAAAATGTCTGATCCAGATACCACCTCTATCTGCGACTCCTCGATAGATGCATACTGCTGAAAAGGGGTAGCAACGAAGTGTTCACATGTGGAATGATCAATTACAGGCTCTTCATTTGCATTGGTCTCTAGTAGAAGACGCCTCTGTGGTGCTTGGAGTTGCAACAGTAATTTTGGGTTCACATGATACCTGTGTTCTATTATGAAAGATTCGTGACGGCTCTATTTTCGATGTGTGCAGTACCACGGTTTTATCAAGAGGAAAAAAACCCAGCATATTTAAATGCCTTTATAGCGTTTCCCACAGTTGATGACTTTTCCAAGTCAGATACATCAATCAGATAAACAATCATAGGCCAAATGCAATAACCTACTGCACTAACACAATCAAGGACGGTTATCTGCGTCTTTTTACTCCTCGTGTAATTGTACAGGTGCTTATCATCACTTATAGAGAGAACTTTCCCACTTTTAGCACTAAGTGGGAAACCGGACTCATCGGCATTCTTTCAGGGTCACGGATAAGTTCAGGAGCATTTGTTTCGTTTGGTAGAAAGTCACTGAACTCCCGGAACCAATCTTTACCCGGTGTATTATTCTTAAATGGAGTTTTCCGACCATCTTCAATTATATTTTTAATCGTTTGTAGCAGCTCTTGTCTGGTTCTGCCATACCCCAATTTCGCCATTTGGGCAACCCAAACTCTCCTCGGTCCAGTTCGAGTAGATGCATATATTCCCTATAAATTAAATTACATGACATTTACAATTGGAAAGATTAGAAATGCCTCAATAGGACGGATGGAACTTACCATTTGACCATGTCAGGAGCAATTACTCTGGATAATACTGAATGAATAAGAACACCTATGTGCCGACTAGTTTGATGACTAGCGAAAATACTTTACACGTTACGTGCAACATAACATTTTTAGTTGAACGGACGGACACGCGCAAATCTATAGCTCTCCAACCTTTGTTGGGGACATAAACACAGTTGATTTTGAGTTAATTATACTGCTTTGTTAAAAACACGAACATGAATGAGAACATGTATCTTGTACACACGCACGCTCATATACGCATGCACAGAGGTGATTTTATTTTGTCTAGTCTACCTACCTTGATTTTGTCATGAAGAGTGGTTTTTGAAATACCAAACGACTTTTCAGCTGCGTTGAGCGTTATGCTGCCACCCTGTACCAATTTGGAGGCTTCAGCTTGTACTTCTGGTGTATATTTCTTGACCCCAATGGGTCGGCTCATACCTAGTTATCGAAAAGATGAGGATCTAGAACAGCTCTAGTAGCATGCTTTAGTATAATGTATACGTATAACATTAGTAATCATTCGGTGGTAGATTTAGATAAATTCTATCGATCTCTATAAATAAACAGTGTTACTGTTTGTTCGTAATTAGACGACGTATAAAAATGCAGGAGTGTGTGTTTAACTTTGTACGGATCTGAACATGCATGATGACATACGCTAAGGTGTAGATCTTCAGTTCTTAATATTTACTTCAATCCACGTTTTAATGCATAACACTAACACCAAACGTTAACCCCAAACATCAAACATCGGTAATGTTATCACATAGCGTAATTTAGATGATAAACTATTAGGCCAGTCATTATAGACTGACTAGGTCAAACAAATTCCTTCACAAGATTTTATTTACCTTTGACCAATGGACAAGGGAGTTGGACGCGACACATCGTCTTTGTGTGGTGGACATGTGTGCCAGTTTATTTTAAAATCCATTTAAAGATAAAAAAAAGTTATAGAAGGGACATGAAATTTGGGACGGATTGAAGGACAGACGGTCGGACAGACGGACAATGCGATTACTATATGCCCGCCGTTGGGGGCATAAAAATATCCGCATTATATTTGTAAATATTCAAGAAGTCTTTCTTCGCTTTTCAGTATGAGAGACAACATGTGTTCTATGTGGAATTGCAAATGCGAATACGCTTTCGACTGTTGGTGAGGAAGGCTGCCTAAGTAGTCTTTCTGCATGTAATGAAAAAAGTATGTTGAAAGTTTGACTTACACATCAATCTTTATATATTTATTAATGATCGATAAAATATTAAATTGTGTCACATTTTAATATTATTACGAAGAAACACACATACTATGTTTTGCCTACAAATGTCAAATGTATCGAAATTTATTATACATGGTTGAATAAACATACTATATTGACATTGACTTAAATATGATATTTTCAACGTTTTGTTCTAATTTCATTCTTGGTCTAGATGTGAAGATATCACCTGGGCAAACTGTACATGTATCCTGTATGTAGGTGAGCATAGTGCCACCCAAATCATAAGACAGAAAACTTCCAGTAGTACATCTTTTGAAGTAGCAGCATCCACCTAAAGACCATCAAGGCTTTCAAGTAACTTTGACTTTACAACAAATGTATTATATGTGCAACAAATGCATCCTACAGCAGAGGAGGAAGAAAGGGAGCCCATGGTGGGCACCCGGTTTTGACTTCAGAATTTCAGAAGACTATCAATTCAGTTTGAAGCAGGAGAAATGTTGGATGGGCAGATGTTGTGATGGGGTACATTGATTATGCCAATGACTTTCCAGCAGTTTCACTGTTCAAACATTCGATACAGTACACCTAAAAAGGGTCGACCATTTAGGGATAGTGCTAAACTTGCATTTGAACGTGTAATAGAATACTTTCGAAGAAAATGATAATAGCCACTTGACAATAAGTGACATGGTGAAGCAAATGGAAGATCTTTGTGAAGGGGCATATATATAGCAATGTATATATGAGGAAAATACTCTTAGAACACTATGGCAGTAGCGTGATCATAACAGAAATAAATAGTAAGTCAAATGTTGTCACGTTTAAAAGTAAAAGGGCATGCAATTTTGCACCATTTCCATAACAGAAGCAGAACTGTTACTAAACTGATCCTAAATGGATAAATGCAATTGATACAAACAAGAAAAGCTACATATCATCATCAACATAAGATCTCTGAACAAAACTACTCAATGCCTTTCGAAGTGTCTAAGTACCCTCATGCAAACTATCATAGGCTTTAAAGGTTTGGAAGCGGTAATTCCATCTCTGTGTCAAGCAATCATACGAGCTGCTATGCCAAGGAGAATCATTGCGCCACTGCAAATAGGTCTAGCTGTGCGACATCACTTTCATTATGGCTCGAAAATATGATAGAAATTCTGAATGCAATGGGGTTTGTTCATCCAACCAAGAGGTGCAAAAATATGAAACCAGTGCCGCTACAATGATTAAGCAATTTCTAGAAAAGTCAGAGGGACATATTCTACAGTTTGTCGGAGATAATATTGACCACAACCTTTCAACACTCGATGAACACAACACTTTCACGGAATGGGCATGATAGCAATTATCATTCCAAAAATGGAAAGAACTCTCATCATTCCAAGGGTAAAAACATCAACTGAGGATCTCGTTACAATTGGGAAAATCAATATTAAGTTCTATAACCGCATGGAGAACACTGACAACGTTTGAAATGGATGCTGTTGTGCTCAAAGGAAATAGATTCAGCCAAGATGCGTGCCTCAGTGCCACAAATAAGAACCTGAACGTCTTGGGTCTCAGTGACCCAGGCGATTGGGAAATCATGTCAGCATGGTCATGCATGTGTTATGCAAGGAGTGAACAGAGGAACTTATCCTTGACAGTCATAAAAAAGTATTCCTGTCTTTGATTGTTGTGCATTTACTCAACCTTGCTGTTTGCTGCTGAGGAAAGTAGAAGATTTCAGGCAACACCGGCTGTTACATTTGATCAGCCTGTATACTGGAAGGCAGTAACTATCGTGGAAAATGACCCAACTGGCAGCAACATCAAACAAACTGTTGTGAGACTTGGAGCATATCGTAGCCAGATGGGTTGAAAATAATTTCCTGATTTTTTTGAGAGCACTGAAGTTGACCATTGTGACCAAAATGATAAAGATCCCATAGTGAGTCGTGGCATAAATGTCAACGAATTGCTGCTTTGGTTTTGAGCCCAGGGGTTTCTCTGCAAAAGTGATAGCAGGGAAAATTATGGTTGTTACTATTATACAATTATTTACTTATGTTGAGGTCAATATGTGTTTTTACGGACCTGTAGAAATGACATTGACCGAGGACGCGTTTCTACAGATGATGATCCGTAAAAACACATATTGAACTCAACAAAACGAATTATATTATATGCCCTTCTGAATCGCACTCATTCAATTTGTCTAAATTTTTAAAATCATAAGAAAAAGTAATATCAACCAGATTTTCAACCAGATACCAGATTGTATCAACCAGATACCAGAGTATTACCTTTAATGGTCTACAATAAACAGCAAAACCTAACACAATAACAAAAATCCTCTTTTTCAGACTTAGTTTCTGACAGTTCATTGTGATATTTCATGTTGCGTTTGAATCCTCAAACACAAGAAGATGTCATAAAAGCCTTCAATGAAACTTGTCGATATTTGGATGATATTTTTAACTTAGATAACCCTTTCTTTGATGCTCTGATTCCTACAATTTATCCTAAAGAACTCAAATGGAATAAAGCTAACCCGTCCGACAATTATGCAGCGTTTCTTGATCTGGACTTTAAAATTGATAATGGAATGATTTATTCTAAAATATATGACAAAAGAGATGATTTTGATTTTAATATTGTAAAATTTCCTCATCTTGACGGGGATGTTCCCCGTGCTCCATCTTACGGTGTTTATATATCTCAACTTATTCGTTTTGCTAGAGCTTGTTCATCTATTGACGATTTTAACAGTTGAAATCTCATTTTAACTGAAAAACTGCTTAAGCAAGGATATAGATACCATAAACTAAGAAAAACTTTCTCTAAATTTTACTATCGAAATCTCTCACTTATTGGCAAGTACCAATGTAATCTCAAGGCGCTTCTGCGACACGGTATTTCACATCCTGAATTTTATGGTGATGTGATTTACATCACCCATTTTCTCACTTTGTTCATCAAATATGTTAAAAAATTCATTAAAAAGGGATATGATCCTGTAGTACTACAATATACTGCTTGTTTGGTTGTGAACCCTTTTACAGTTGGCAATCACGCTGGCCTCTTTGCATGTACGCCGACGAGAAAGGTTTAGTACTCTATGAAGGCGACCTCTTAAATCCAGAAACGGAAGGAGAACGTCGGATATCTGTACTATTTCGTTTTTGTCGTACCCGTTATTACTTTTCTACAGTTACTCTGTTTGCAGCTCAATCATTGAGTACACTAGCGATAGGTGGATACAGTTTCTTCACTTTTAAAAATGTTTTCGTTATACATGCATTTTACCACTGTATTTGCCATCGCGGTTGTTGTAGGTTAGTCGGAGAGGGATACGTTTATTTACACTGTTTGTCTTTTAGGGTGGGATGGAATAAGTGTGAGGTTGGGCGCCCAAAAACCGGTTTAACCCCCAGTGACTTTTTTCACTGACCGTTCCAAGGCGGTGCTTCCATCTTCCCCCTATTGTATGTTTGTTTTGTCTTTGTGTGTCTCTTGATGTGTTTATAGTTATGTACATTTGCTGTTTCCTTGTGTTGCTGTTCGGGCGACTGTTTGTTCTGTATGTGGTGTTTCCTGCATGACTCATTTTTGTACTTTTACTACAATTGTTGAACACAGGAACTGGTCTAGGTGTAGTTTCACTATAACTGAAACTGTTTGTCACAAACTTGCTTAGACGCCGGTTGTGCTGCACATGTTTCCAACACTACATTATGTATATCATTCATTTCGTCACCATCAAAGTATTCAAAATCTTGGCAGAGAGGATTCAGTCTTCTTAAATACTTGACAAGGCTATTCACTAGACATCTGTCACTGTCTGAAATTATAGAACAATGAAGGTAGTTACTCATCTAATATTCGATAAGTAAACTGAATTTAAAGTGTTTGGACACTATCAAAATGTCTACGTTAAGCAAAAAGCGATATTGACCCACAAAATTGCAGTGAAAAGTATGACGCTTTAGCTAAAATTATTCAGCTAATATCTTACCTTTCTTCTTTTACATATGCCCCTCAGCTCGAATGTATGCCGCCAACGTTGTTTATGGCATAGTTCACCATCCTTGTGTCTCAGTTAAACAAAAAAAAACAATCCAAGTTGACGGTCTAAGTCCTCGGTTTTCATGATTTCAAAGTCTTTATCTAATTCTGTAGATAACAAATAATCCTGAATGTCTTCACGGCAACTGCAGTTGACTTCCGTGTCGCCCGTGAGTTTACAGTTTCTTTTAAATCGTTTAAATATTCCTCCGAAAAGCTTGCAGACTGTCGTTTAATAGATTTTGCTGCCATTTTAGTAGAGAAAAAACAATACGTCATCAACTGTTGATGACGTATTGGAATTACGTAGTAGTGTTGTCACATGACCGCTTTAGTTACACGTTCGTGAAAATGACTAGAGTCCATATCACTTTTACGGGTCAGTATCGCTTTTTTCCGACCCGCGCGAGCACCCCTAGCGACATTACAAATAAAATGGGCGCATTGAGAAGGGTATATAATATATTTAAATATTTCATATCGAAAAGCCGTTTACTGTATACTTTTCAGAAATTGAAGGACAAATAGATTGTTTTTTAAAATTAAAGTCAAATCGGCTGTTGAACTTGGTGTTTCGATTAATCGAGCATCGGTCATTTGAAATGGCATTGTGATTAATGGATCACAAATTCTTTTAAATGATTAATTGACATTTCGTTTATAGCGTATTCCCTGAAATGTGCCCCTTCTGACACCACTGAATGTAAAAGTGATTTATGGTAAAAAATAAATCTGATTCATAGAGCAAATGCTTATTTTATCAATATAGTTTCAAAAATAGAATATTCTAAAATTTTACCTTGTATTTGTACTAAATAATGTTCCAGTTAGTAGATTCATTCACTTAGGTAAAATAAATCAAAAGTCAGAAAATAGTAGATTCATTCACTAAGGTGAAATAAATCAAAAGTAAGGAAAGTTGGGGATAGAGTATGGATGGAAGTCCGTTATTCTAGAATCTACCAGAAAATTTAATGTTCTTAGAAACCTCTGTGCAAAGTTTAAATATTCTCTAGCGAGTTGTTTAAGAAATGTCATTTGAAAAGTAACACTGGACGCAATACGACAGACGGCAGGGGATGAAAAGCGATCCTTATTGCTCAACCTAAGCATTGCTTAAGTGAGCTAAAACAGATATAACCATATCACTGTCACAGCTTTCTGAAAATCATGAATATTTTTTATCACACTTACTGTAGAATACAACTTCAACTTGCAAAGTGGAAGCTTCCCCTTCTTTCTGAGATAGTTGTAGGGTTTACCTAGATCATTGGTCAAGATTTCTTTTATTAGTCTCAAGATAGTACCCTTCACAGTGCCACCACCAAAATATGACAGATAGTTTATCTGGAAAAAAGATGAAAATGATTAAACGGATCATACATTTAACGTGATTGTTAACAAGTGTAACTATGCTATGGCCTGTACTAACTGGTACTGGCCGGGTTGACGTGGCGGAGAACAGACCGAGTTTACCCGAGCCGACTTGACCTAGGCCGAGATGACCCAGGCCGGCTTTACCTGGATTGTTTTCATAGGTGTAACCGGGTGTTTTTATAACGAACATACCCGCTCCGACCTGGGATCGAACCAGGTTCGCAGTCTACCACGTCGCCATAAAGGCGCGCTTAAACAGTAAGGCCGTACAAGTGATGATAAACCTTCACATTGACCAGTATACTCCCCCAGCAAGTTGAAATTCGTCCCGAATTTCTATGGGTATGAGAATGACTGGATATCGAACTCCAAGCTCATACACAGTCCCATGTTGGGCGCCAAATGTAACCGGGTTTTCTTATAAAGAAACATACCCGCTCAGACCTGGGATCGAACCCGGGTCGCAAGGTTCGCTGTCATGAACTCTCTACCACGTCGCCATAAAAGCGCGCTTGTACAGCAAGGCCGTATGATAAACATGCACACTGTGACATAGGATTCTGTCAGGCTTCCAATAAGAATTAATTTTGATGACTGGCTAGAAAATGTAGATAGTTGCAAGAATAAAACTATATGCTTAAAGTCCGGAATACGAACGTATCCGATGTAGATCTATACGGGGAAATAATTCTGAAGTGATTTTTCAAACATTTCGACCATTTCTGACAAATAAGTAACAGGATATCTTTACCATTTATAGACTTGTAAGACAGATATTGCAAACTGAATTTAACTAAGTGCATGTAGATATAAAACTAGATCGCAAACAGCTGAATTACTGTAAAAATAGATCTAATGAAAAATTCAGTCACAGCTCATTTTCCCTCCAGAACGCTTACCGTCATCTTGTTGATTACGTCACTCAAACGTCATATATGGTGTAGACTAATTCGCGTTCGCGGTGATTTTGATCCCGCGGTATCTTTCAAACGGAATAATATGGCATTACATTTGTAGTTCAGTCTTTGAAAATTATAATCCGCTTTGTTTGCCAATCAAATGCCTTAGATAAAAATATTATGAATGTGGTCTTATGTCACGAATGAACATCATTTTAATTCTAAGCTTCATGTACTGAATTTAACCCTTCTCTTGCTGAATTTTAAAATACATTTCTCCTTCTTTACCCAAGCCCTGTTGTATAATTACACATATCTTCACTGTGTACACGTATTTCGCTGAGCAATCACTGCTGTGGAGTGCACTGGTTGCACAATCAACCAGTAAATAGTGTAGATCCTGTTGAGACAGCTCCTGCAGGAGCTGTCTCATCTGAGTCTTCACTATTTACAGGTAGGTATATTGACAAGAATAGCAAGCGAAGGGTTAACATCACCCAGGTGTTGATTCGATATAGGAATAGGTCATTGATAAATCGCACCAATATCGCAGTAAGATCATGAAACGTATATCTGAATCTGATTATGTATATCAGCACAACATTCATGCAATATCGAATTTCTCTATCCCAATCCTGATATAGCGGCGATATACACGTGTCATCTTGGCACCTGCTTAACCCTTTCCGTCATAGGCTATTTTTAGACCAAACGTTTTTGACACATCAACGGAGCATTTACAATAGGAAAGGAAATATTTAGAAATGTGTACTGTTGACACCAAACATTTGCTCCTATGAACATGCTCTATTTATCACAATGGTTTCAGCAAGTGAAATTTTTCAGATGCCGTCAGTATGCGGTCATGGGTTAAAATGCAGAATGAAAGTAATGAAGAAAACCCCTGTACGAACGTCCTGCCTTAAGCAATAAGCGACGTTCTGTCTTTAACAACCAGAATTATTTAGGGAGATATCGCTCAAGCAGATAATGAATTTTCAAACTGGATTCTGGTTTACACATTTCGGTCCATTTACATAAGTAGAAGTATAACCAGTTCCCTTATGTAAGCGCATTTTGACGCATCTGCAAACTGAATAGACACAGATCAGACGGATACTATAGGAGCCGTCCGATCAGGGTCTGCTCTATTTGCTTATGATGTAATATAGATCTGATTCTACAGCTTCTGCCTAAGCCAAAATGTCATGTGTTCATATGCCATTATAAAAATAATCTTATTAATATTCATGACGCCATTATTTTCAACATGAGTATTCATCAGGCAAAGGCTTAAAGGACGCACTGCCAACAGTAAACACTTTTACCTTTTACTCTATAAATACACCTTTCTATCCCTTTGCAAACAGAGTAGACCCACATCAGACGGCTCCTATAAGAGACGTTTGGTCAGGGTCTGCTCTGTTTGCTTATGAAAGTATATACACGTAGATACGAGTCTACAGTTTCTGCCATGGCCAAAACTTCCTGTGTCTAATTGCTGTTATAACAATAAATCTAGTTAATATCCTTGATGTCATTATTTCGTACAGGAATATTCAAGGAGGAAAGGGTTAATCATGTTTATAGACCCTAGTCAGATGTCCCTTTCACACAGTTTTTGTACAAGCCAGTAATAAGTTTCCTACATACAAAGGGACGAGCAACGGTTTATGTTGGTCGTTTTTTCTATCACCATTTTGATACACTTTCCGACTTTATCTTAATTGTGCTGAAGTAGATCTTTTACAAGTGTTATTGGCTTTTGATTTCGACTTAATGGCGGTTATCGAGATGTCAAAATCCTCTAAATGCTACAGTTAATCACTTACCCTGTTGCGAAAATACATGTCTAATGTGTACTTTGTGACTAGCAAAATAATGAAACATGCCTAATGCTTAGTTTACAATATATAACACTTCCCTTAATCAATATCCATGTAAGAAATAACTTCCCTTAACCAATATCCATGTAAGAAATAATGACATCATGAATATTAACAGTTTGGCTGAGACATCTACTGTAGAATCAGATTTATTTTTTACCATAAGCAAATAGAGCAGACCCCGATCAGACGGCTCCCACAGGAGCCGTCTGATCTGGGTCTACTCTCTTTGCAAATGTGTGAAAACTAGTATTTATGTGAGGGAAAGCGTTAACCATTTACTCGCTGAAAATACATGTAAGACATCATGATACCATGGATATTATTTTGCTGATTCCTTTGTTCATGGCACAGTCATACGAATTCAGCTAATTAATATTCATACATATTACAGTATTCCATGAATATTGATGGAGTAAAGCGTTGCAAGTGTTTACAGATACTAAATATCTTCCATTTAACCCTTTACTCCACGATTATTCATGCCAAAAAATAATGATCTCATGAATATTAATTAGATTAATTGTTAACAGTACACGGACACAGGGATTGCTGGCCAAGGCAGTCACTGTAGAATGGTATCTATATTATATCATTAGCAAACAGAGCAGATTGTCGTTTTGGTTTTTTCATCTGCCGCACTTTCATATTATATCTTTATATACATAATATTTGTCTTGTTTAACCGTGCCTTGTTTAACCGGTCTCATGTTATCTTAGCGTACATATACATTGTATGTATTTTGCCAATAGAGTAGACCTTTATGAGAGAGCGCCTCTAGGAGTTGTCACATGTTGATCGGTACTATTTGCAATTGTAATTCAGCGGCTACAATTGGTCTAATTAAGCTAATTAATATATATATCGCATAAATTCGCATTTGAATTCTCAGCATGGGAATGGATAATCTTCAGTATGCTGGGCAACGTTTCGTCAATAGAAAATTTAATTTGGCGGACAGAAATGTAAAACAGATTCATACTTCAAAGCAGACATGCTTCCGTTTCTTTTCAAAGATATGTTTAGAGTGTCAACCCTTTCCCTCATACACACGGATTTTCACACCTACAATTAACGTCCTGCAATAAGCTTCCACCTGCAAATGCGTTTATATGAAGGAACGGGCTTAATGTTTAGCAATAAACAAAACCGCACACTACACATGCATATATTTCGCTTATTTTTTTCTACCTCAAAGTTTCGGTATAGAATAGCTATATACATGTACATGTATTTCAGATACAGCAGAATCTATCTGTAGCGGCCTTATATTAATTGGACACAGACCTTCAAAAAGCTGGCGGTTGCTTAATGCAGGGCAAAGGTACTACACAAAATTCCTACAAAAACGTTTTGTATTAATTTAGACCTGCAATATGCTACCACCTGCCTTACAGATCCATAATTAGACCTCTTTTTGATGGTCGCTTAAATAGGTTCTACTATATACATTTCAATTATATATTTCTCACCATTGGGTAACAAGCTGAACCAGGTCTACATTTATGTTATTCCAAGGTTAAATAGAGCTTCCGTCCAGCAATAAGCGTCCTGCTGTCTTAACTTGTTCCCCTATGTAAGCGCATTTTGACGCACCTTCAAACAGAGTAGACCCTATAGGAGCCGTTTGCTTATGGTGTAATATATATCTGATTCTACAGCTTCTGCCTGAGTCGAAATGCCCTGTGTTCATATGCCATTCTAAAAATAATCTTATTAATATTCATGACGTCGTTATTTCCTACATGAATATTCATCAGGGAAAGGATTAAACGCCAAGAATTAGCTGTAGACAGGTAGTATTGTATGTATGAAGATTGGGTTCAGAGTTTGATAGAAGTTTGGACAAATATAAACATGTTTGAGAACATTCTAGAGGTGTGTTTATTGGTTGAACACCCACCATTTGCATCACTATATAGTATTAATCTGGCCATAGAGTAATCAGAAAAAATTATTTAGCGGTTCACAAGTGTTATGGGATGGTGATAGTAATAAAAAGCATGTTATCCGTTCTGCCCCTGCAATGAAAATGGGACAGGTTTGTGTGATATAAGATTATCTATAAAATTAAACCTGCATTTTCACTAATTAGAACTGACGTGAGCTACACATGTTTTGCATTGTGTTACCGCCTGTTTGCATTTCGCGCATGTAAAATGCATCACATGAAAATAGCACACATGCTTGCTCCACGGGGTAGCGCCGCAAACTGAAAAACATCTCAACTAAACATATTAAAACTGTCATGATAGATTAATTTATTTTTGTTTTTTCTCTCTCAAATCTCGATCGTTTGTACCCGATGTCCCTAGTCCCGTACAATGTATACCCAGATCAGAATATTCTTGAAGGATCCCTCTGATTGGGGTCTGCACTATTGTGATATAGTTGTTTCTTAGCTTTGTAAATGTGGGAGGTGACTGCAGGTTAAAGGCTGCGACGGGGTTAAGGATCTACCTATCTAATGCAATAATGCGTACTATGTGCATAGACCTGATGCAGCTGATAGGATTTCCGGGTTTACTGACTTATATTTAAAAAACTTGAACATAAATGTACGAATAAACCAGAGAATATTGTTGTTGATGTTGTTGTAGTTACCACTATCAGGGGCGTAACTTGCGATGCCCATTCGCACGTGCGCAACATCAGTTTCAAAGGTGAAAACAGTATAATGGCAAGAGTGGAACAAAAATCAAAAGCTAAGGTTGGTAGATTATGTCTTGTCATGAAAGCTATAACACGTTCCCTCATATTGACGCCTCTGTAAAAGTCAAATTTTGTGATAAATATAGTTTCATTTATCACAATGGTTTAAAACTACACAAGTCTAAATTTGATGACATTTCAGCTCGAATAGAAACAATAAAATCACATTTATATTATATTATACCATAAGCAAACATAGCAGACCCTGATCATACAGTTACTGTAGAGAGCCGTCCACTCTAGATCTACCCTGATTGCCAAGGTGTGAAAAGCGTTTATATGAAGGAAAGGGTCAGTAACCATGCTACCACAAGGACGACACGACCTATGTTCATGTCATTATAAAAACAATCAGCTAATTAACCCTTCTCTTGCTGAATTTTAAAATGCATTTCTCCTTCTTTACCCATGCCCTGTGGTATAATTACATGTATCTTCGCCGTCTACAATATCACTGCTTTGGAGTGCACTGGTTGCACAGTCAACTTTTAAATAGTGTAGACCCTGATGAGACAGCTTCTGCAGAGCTGTCTCATCTGGGTATACACGATGTACAGGTAGGTATATTGATGTGAATAGCAAGCGAAGGGTTAACCCTTTCCTCCATAAATGCGCATTTCTACGCCTCTGTAATGACCACTTCTTGAAACCATTGTGATAAATAGAGCATTTGCCCCTATAGGAGCAAATGCTCTATTTATCACACTGGTTTCAAACTTCAAAATTCTAAAAGTTTACTTTTCTCTAGTAAATGCTCCTTTTGGGTAGATTTATTCAAAGAGGTTTGGTCTTCACTATTTATAGGTAGGTATAATGACGTGAATAGCAAGCGAAGGTTTAATAGCCATTACTTCTTATATGTACATGAATATACATGGAATGATAGGGTAAATAGTCGAAAAAACGCACAACATGCATGTTGCCATGGACGCTAATGGATAACCCCATCCCTGTTCTATATTTAGTCCAAATATTTGTGGACAAAAGTTTATTAAATATTGGATGTAGAACATTGTAGCCATTTTAGAATCTAAAGAAACAGATCTATTAAATGCTATTAGCAAACTGAGCAGACCCAGATCCGGAGCCACCTGACATTGGTTTTCTCTGTTTGCAAATGTGTGAAAATGCGTTTATGTGATGGAAAGGTTTACAAGCGGACGCCAATGTGACCCCTAATATGGCCCCAGCCCACACATCCTGCGTTAACGTTATTAGTAGGATCGTTACGCGAGCCGGGGTCAAGTCGCCAAAACCACATCTGTGGAACCACTGTGACTCATACACATTTCTCTCGAGAGAAACATGTGAATTCCAATATTGCTGTATAAACCCGCACCAGTTTTATAAGGGTCCGTTCACGTCTTTTTATGCCCCCGTGACAATAGTCAGGGGACATTATGTTTTCCGCCTGTCCGTCCGTCTGTCTGTGCGTCACACTTTGCTATAGTTATATTTCAGTAATTCCTACACTTATACACATGAAACTTCACAAACACATTGATCACCATATGTGTTATCATTTGGCACCCCACCCATGCTGGCCGCAAGCCCAAGGTAAAGGTCAAATGAATTGGAAATTTTACGTCCAGTTGGTTGTCACATTTTCTTCATCGTCGTATATCTTCCTAACCACTGTAGCTATTCGCATGGGATTGCATATACACATCGAATACCTTCTATGCTTTCATTGTACACCCAACACATGCTACCCACAAGCACAATGTCAAGGTCAAATGACTTAGGAGTTTTACGTGCAGCTAGGCAAGCACCACCACGGGGGCATCGCTGTGTCTTACAGGCACACTATTTCTAGTTTATACCAGTACCATCATGAAAAAATGTATTTGTGAAACAAGATTCCCAACAACAGATGCATCTGACCTATAGGCTATATGTTTAACCTTTGATATTGAAGTTTGGTCTTGACCTTTGCATAGTGCAAATCAATAGTTGCAGCTTCATTTAAAGATGAGTACGTGCCAAGTGATAAGTGTGTATCTGTCATAAGATTTGGCCAAGGTTAAAGTTTCAAAACAAGCAAGCAAAAAATACCGAAACAACATGCTCCGATCATCTTAAACCTTACGCCATGCTACGCCTTTGCAGACAAGGTAGACCCAGATCAGACGGCTCCTGTAGGAACCGTCTGATCAGGGTCTATTCTGTTTGCTTATGACATAATATTCATATTACTACGGTTTCTGCAATGGTAAAACACTCCTGTTTTGATATGCCACTGTAAAAGTTAATGTAGTATATTCATAATATTCATGTTGTTATTTTTACATGAATATTCATGAAGTAACGGGTTAACCTGTCTTAAAATAATTACCCTATGTTCATCAATTCTAGACTTGAATATAGATCTAGCTTTTTAACCTTTTCCCCATGGATATTCATGTAAAATAATAATGACATCACGCATATTAATTACAAATGTAGTTTAAGTTATAATGACATATGAACACAAGGAATTCTTGGCCATGGCAGAAACTGTATATTCTCACATACCTTCCCTTATCTCCGAGTTAGAACAACACGTTAAGATTTCCTTATCTGTAACACATGTAGGATCACTTTAGAACGTATGACGTCATATACGACGTCAAGCCATGGAAACCTATATTAAATGTCATTTAAACGGCGAAATACAATCGCCAAGGCTCGCTTAATGACATTTTCTAAGGCTCGTTTAGGAACATGTGATCTTAAAAGACAACTCGCAACAGATCCTCTATATCATATCTATATCATATCATAAGCAAACAGAGCAGACATACCCTGATCAGACGGCTCCAACAGGAGCCGTCTGATCTGGGTCTACTCTGTTTGCAAAGGGGTATTGGTGGAGTAAATGGTTAAACCGTTATTACATGCATTATTATTTATATTCACCGTTACATGGTTACCTTTATCACAATTATCGTACATAGCGGTTTCTTTTTATACGTGCATGATCGTTATAGTTATCATTGTTATCGAGTATTGTTATCGGCGCATACCGGTCTGGATTCACGGATGTCATTCGCAGAGTTTATCTTATCATTAAAACAGTAGCACGCCCCTATGCAGTCCCTTCATGAACAATCACTGGCGTCTATTAGAGAATGTGATTGCTTAATGCAGGACTAACACGATGCTGAACGCTCTTGTGACAGCTCTCTGCATTAGGTTTGTCCGGCATTAAGCTACCACTTGCCCTTAAGACAAATATTTTTGGTGGTCTCGTTATGGAGGTTTTAGTGTACATGCATTTCACGTGCAGCTGACTGATGCTGAGATTGATCTTAAATGCAACAAACAAGCAATTGTGCATTCAAATTCCCACTAACAGTATCATATTTAACCCTTTCCATTTTGTAAGAACATTTCGATGCATCTGCAAACAGATTCGCCCCAGATGAGACGGCTCCTATAGGAGTCGTCTGATCAAGGTCTGCCCTGATTCTACAGCTTCTGCCTCAGGCATATTCCATTATAAAAAAATAATCTTATTAATAATTTAATATGCATGACGTCATTATTTCTTACCTGAATATACAATAGGGAAAGGGTCAAACTAACCAACCAAATTGATACGCTGTGTCTTAGAGGAGGTTGATAGCTTATTACAGGACGAAAGCTATACTACTGCTGTCCTGTATTAAACGTCTGTCTGCTTAACAATTAGCTCTATAAATACGACTCTCTATGCCCTGGCAAACAAAGTAGACCCAGCTGTTTAGTCACGGTCTGCTCTGATTGCTTATGGTATAATATAGATATGATACTACAGGTTCTACCATGGAAAAATGCTCCTGTGTACATGTGCTATTATAGCAATTAATCTAGATGATATTCATGATGTCATTATTTCTTACATGAATATTCATGAAGTAAAAGGTTAACAAAAGACACCCATGTCTATTCATTAAGTGGTCGTTATACTTTACAAAGTAAGAGCAACATATAAATGTGGATTCTCAGATACTGAAATATTATACCACATTTATATAGCGCTCTTTTTCACACAGGATATGTGCGTTCAAAAGCGCTTAATGCCATTTCTCCGACAAACCCAGTGTTGTTAACTTGTTAACACTCAAGAGTGGTAACAGCATTGGGTATGTTGGAGAAATAAAGGAGTTATTCTAGAAAATGTTGAAGTTTACGCATCTTATATTGGCCTCTAATTTTAACTAGACTATAATCATACATGCGGAAATATAAATGGGTTCTGCACTGGAAAAAGTTATTTTGCTGATTCGCAAAAGGTGTAGACCCAGATCAGAGAACGCGTTTATGTTGTGGGATCTCATGAAGTCTTACACTATATATGCTACTATACAGAACGCATTGCTATTGTGAGTTCAGATTGTCAAACAGTGCAGAACTGTGTCAGACTCCGCGTCATCGACTGTTTGCAATCCAATAACACCATTTTGTCTAAGAGAAACAATTCAGATTTAATCGTATGGCAGGGCCTGGTATTATAAAATAGTTCAAGTGTTATGACCAATCAGATACTTGAGAACAACCTCGGGTTTATGACCTAGGGTCCTGTTGTATTTAAACAGATAGGGGAGAAAATTGCAGACGTTCTGCCGATGTAGTTTTCAGCAGCCAAAACACGTAGATTAGATTTCAAAACAGACGTTTCAAAATGATCGAGACATATCCCCAGGAATGCTGTGAAAGCATTTATATGAAGTTCTATATAGTTACTTTAAAATATGTTTACAATTTCACGTTTGCCCTTTTTATTTCATGAAGGCATAAAATTGTTGACAAACCAATCGTGTATGCTTGGTCCTTGCAAATGCCAATCATTACATGTGACATTAATATTTACGCCGCCGTGAAAAAATGTTTTCTCAAATTTTGGATATGTTAGAGATTGATTTCTCCCGAGTTGAAGAAAAAATTACCCCAAGAGTCTCGACCTAAGCTTTTGATAAACCACTGACAAAGTGATAACGATGTGTATTCAAATGATAACTTCTCCACCATACCCTATGTTGTGACCACTCTTTAGACTCGTCTCGAAGAGTGGTCACAGCATAAGGTTTGGTTGGAAAAAAAAGAAGTAGTTCTTGAAAAAAATACGCATCTTATCTGGACCTCTCAATTGAAACCTGAGGAAAAGCCGAGCTACCCGGTGTGTCATCTGGATCCAAGCTGCTTACAAACGCGATTAACGAGATAGGTTTACGGTAGGGATGGAGAATCGGACCAAATCATAATCGATTATCGAATTGAATCGAACATTTATTATCGATTAAAAATCGATAATTAATCGAAAATACTTTCAGAGATTCTGTGCATGTAAAGCTTGATGTAACAAGCTAATACCTAACTAAGCTTTTGTGTCAACCAAACAGTATGCTGTGACCATTCATTAGAATCATCTCGAAGCGACGATTTTAATGAATGGTCACAGAATACAGCTTGGTAGAGGTTTATTATAAGGGTAAAATACTTCATACAGTTATATTCCCATTAAAACGCCTACGAAAATTACTGATGCTGCTGTACAGATTATACAGTCAGTAATCGATTATGACAAAATTACTATCGATAGTAAATCGAAAATACTTTTTCGATCAATCATCGATTATAATCAATTATCGGAACAACACTAGTTTACGGCGTTTTAACTCTGTACTCGTCTGAGGTGATTTTGTGATAACTTATGCAGACAGATCGCCACTACAACTTTTAACCATTTACTCCATGAATATTCCTGTACGAAATAATGACATCATGGATATTGATAAGATATGTTTTATATAAAACAGGAAATTCTAGCAAAGGCAGAAACTGCAGAATCATATCGATATTATTATATAAGCAAAGAGCTCCGTCTGATCTGGGTCTACTCTGTTTGCAAAGGTGAAGAAAGACGGTTTTATGGAGTAAAGGGTTAAAGGATAAATGGAAGAATAACGGTTTCCAGACGTGTCACAGACATAACGTTTAACAGACGACAAGGCAATATCTTTAGCGTGCAAAGAATTAGGGGTCAAGGCTAAACGACGAGCTGTGTTCCGTTATCAGCCTGAAAACAGCCATGTATCAGACTTTCACCACTTAGGAGAATGCGTCTGCGGTTTACATTCACATCCATTACAATTACGTCCAATTAAAAGATACAAATCTTAAAAGCCATTTTCAAACGGATTTGATAAATAAATGTGATCCTCGCAAAACATGTCCAAAACCATGTAACACATGCCATGTGGTGTCGGAATCTGCTATTCGTCTCTAAAATGTACCCTAACCATGTTCATGCTGAAATGCTTAAACCTGTACCTCATCTGGATCCTGTTGTTTATGGTAAATGTTTTGAGGGACTCGTGGAAGACTGGTTATTTACAAATGTGGTTATTACCAAATGTGTTCCCTCGTTAAATAAAGTATTTATTTAAGAAATGAATGACGTGCTTCCGGTGTTCATGAGGTTATGCAACGCATAGCTTTACGAGCAAAGTTAGTGAAGCCCGAAGGGCTTCACGTGAATCTTTGCTCGTAAAGCTATGCGTTGCATAACCCATGAACACCGGGAGCACGTCATTTATTTCTTATATTTATATTCCATTGTATTTCTTATATTTAAGAAATGAATGACGTGCTTCCGGTGTTCATGGGGTTATGCAACTTTCTTTTTAGAATAAGGTTATATAAGGACGTTGCAGGGCGAATGTAAATATTATTTATTATTATATAAACAGTTATTACCCATTTGCAAATAGATTAGACCCAGATTAGACAGGCGTCTTACTATGGTCCAGACCTGTTTGTAATTTACATCATCGTTAGCACGTCACATGATAATAGATAATAGAAGTGTGGGTCTACCCTGTTTGCAAATGGCGTTTATACGAAGGAAACTGTTTCGCTGGTAAAGTTTGTACTCCGTACCCTTTGTGGTCTGCTACAATTTTCATTTTTAATTTATCTTCATTTTAAAAATAAAACCTGTCTCGGCAACTAGCAGTTTTAATCCTGATGAGACACCGAGTCGCGAGTTTTAATTTACTCGGTGTCTCATCTGGATCTAATCTGTTTGCTTAGGTAGTTACAGTTTTAACTTACTCGGTGTGTCATCTGGATCTAAACTGTTTGCTCTACAGTGTAGACCAAAAACAGATGGCTCACAAAGGAGCCCTCTGATCAAGGGTAGCACTGTTTGCCATTCATAATCCTCTCGCAAATACCGTTTCATATAGAGTGGCCTATCCCTTCCCCTTATGTAAACGCATTTTTATTCATCTGCAAATAGGAGCCGTCTGATCAGGGTCTGCTCTGTTTGCTTATGGTGTAATATAGTTCTGATCCTACAGCTTTTGTCTGAGCCAAAATGTCCTGTGTTCATATGGCATTGTAAAATAATATTATTAATATGAATGACGTCATTATTTCCTACATGAATATTCATCAGGGAAAGGGCTAAATCATAACTCACTGCCTGGCCATTGCACTTTGAAAATGCATCATTCAAATGATTAACCATTTACTCCAGAAATACTGCCTTTGCAAACATAGTAGACGTATCAAACAGCTCCTGCTTACGTATTCAGTCTAGACGGAGTCCTTTTTGCAACATTTAAGCATTGCAAACAGCGTAAACCAAGACCGGACCCCGCGTTCAACGTGTAGCTTCTGATCTGGATCTACAGTGTTGGCATATAAGGTATGACTTACATAGAGTAGTATGGTACGTTGGTTTTGTTTGTGACTGCAACTCCTTTATCAGTTGGAACCACCAACCAGCTGGCTTGCGGTAGGTCGGTGTTTTTACCCGGATGTTCTTCGGTGCACGGAAAAATGCAAAGAATCCATGCACAGCATAACGTCCGGGATCTTTCCCAGCCTGTAATTAGTTGGGAGTCACGATATCACTGAAATATTGTTAACCCATACCCTCATATTGATGGCTTCATAAATGCCACCTTGTGAAACAATTGTGATAAATAGAGCATTTGCTCATATTGGAGTAAATGCTCTATTTCTCACAAGCGTTTCAAACTACAACTTTCTAAAAAAAATATCCTTTTCTCTAGTAAATGCTCCTTTTCGGCAGATTTATTCAAAGAAGGTATCTAAAAATAGCCTATGAGGTAATTGGTTAAAGTGACGTTAACCCCCAGATAAACAAACCAAGAAGTACTGAAATTCATGATCTCGAAGGATCAGAAGGTATAAGAACACTGAGAATGAAGTACGGGGCGACGTTTTATGTCCGTCACACAAGCACTTAACACCTGCTTTTGTGTGTAAAACCCATTTATTGAAACCATTGTGATAAATAGAACATTTGCTCCATAGGAGCAAATGCTTTACTTATCACAATGATTTCAAAACTACGCAACTCTAAACTTTTCCTTTTCTATAGTTAATGCTCCTTTTTGGTAGATTAATTCAAAGAGGTATTGTGTCTAGGAGAGAATGAGTTAAATAATAAGAATTAAGTCCTTTAATATCCACGCAGTAACAAATTCACGAGGGGAGGGTTAATGAACACTGTAACTCTAAGTCTCGTGACACCTCGGATATTTCTACGATCTCGTCGGAAACCGACGAGTAGTTTACGCTCGCAAACAAAACCATTCGGCACTAGTGAGGCAAGGGTTTAACTGGTTTACCTTTTGTTCCATGAATATTCATAAGAAATAATGAATTTTAATGAGAACCGCTTTTTTAAAGAATAACTAACGAAGTAATTTTTACTGTGATGATGAATATAATTACATAAGCAAACATAATACTATAGTAGCCGTCTGACCTGGGTCTATTCTGTTTGCAAACGAGAGAAAAAGCGATTATACGCAAAAAGGGTTCACCATTTACTCCATGAATATTCATGTAAGATATTAATTATACATGTATATTGACATTATTTAACTTAAACTCCACAATGAACAAGCACAGGCTTTGGTCTTGGTAACAACGGTAGACTCTGATCTATTTAATTACATAGGCAAACCAGCAGATCTTGATCAGGCAAACCAGCAGATCTTGATCAGGCAAACCAGCAGATCTTGATCAGGCAAACCAGCAGATCTTGATCAGGCAAACCAGCAGATCTTGATCAGGCAAACCAGCAGACCTTTATTAGGCAGGTCCTGCAGAAGCCGTCTGATCCGGGTGTTCTGTGTTTGCGAAGGCAAACGAAGGCGTATATAAAAAGTAAAAAGTAAAGAACACGAATGACATTTATCTCACCTATGTAAGAGAGACAATTCATATAGGCATGAGCCGAAGGTGGGTTTCACAAATATCAGTTGTTTCCCTTGTCGTAAGTGTAACAATCGGAGGAAACTAAACATGCATCAGGTATAGTGCAACTAGGTTTGCACATTAATATACCACATCGCAATGTCGTATACCAGCCATGAGGAATCACTAAAACTAATAAGTTATGGACGCTAAATAAACAAAACAAAACCATATCTACCAAACCACACTCATATTCCAAACGGGATTTAACCTTGTTAGTAGGTGTGGGCAATATACCGCGGTGTACCAGTTAGTAGTGGTGGGCAATATACCGCGGTGTACCGGTTAGTAGGGGTTGACAATATACCGAGGTTTACTGGTTAGTAGGTGTGGGCAATATACCGCGATGTACCGGTCAGTAGTGGTGGGCAATATACCACGGTGCACCAGTTAGTAGGGGTGGGAAATATACCGCTTAGTAGTGGTGGGCAATATACCGCGGTGTACCAGTTAGTAGGAGTGGGCAATATACTGCGGTGTACTGGTAAGTATGGGTGAGCAATATGCCGCAGTGTATCGCCACCGGTTAGTTGATGTAGGCAATTTACCGCGGTGTACCTGTTAGTAGGGGTGGGCAATATACCGCGGTGTACTGGTTAGAAGGGGGATTATTCCACACTAGTGGACAATCTATGGATTGGTGATTTTCTTGTTATATTGCTACGAGTCATCTTGTGGAAGGCAACTTTAGGCCTTTCTTATCAATTTGACGTAGTTTATAAAAATAAAAACATAACTTTTATGATTTTTCATTTGCTTTGCTTTTGATTTAGAATTTATGTCATCAAAAAGAGCCATTTTAGTACCAGAAAATGGGACATGACAATAGTAGTCATATTTGTTTCATTTTCTTTACAATTTGCCAAGCTAATGTCTCAGTGTTTTATCTAATTATAACAGGTTGATAAATAAGATAAATGAAAGAAAATACTCATTTATGTTACAGTTAAAGAATAAAAACGGGTTAAAATACCGATCAATACCGTTACCATCGTGTCCTATCAGTCTGTTAAAAATTGTTGAAGGTTGCTGATGTATAAATAACAAAATCATACTATTTTTCTTGCTATTCTATAAAAGTAAATATAATTTTGTTATAAGTGTTATAAGTTAGTATTTTCTGAAACCTTAACATCGTATTTGGATATTTTCTTGGCGTTGACAAAATGAGATATTGTCGTGTCCAATTGGCAACGATCGTTCAAATCGCCGATAGTGATAATAACGGCTCATGTTTGTTTTTCTAGTCAAGAACAAAGTGCCTGTGCACACTTATTGGTGACGCTTTACGCAGCCTTGTCACGGTGACTATGGCGGATAGAACGCATGATGTGTTCGCATCCAAAAATGAAACGAGTGTGAAATCTAAGCGACCCCTGAACTCCGGAAACGGAAGGAGGACGTCTGTTTGCAGCTCAATCATTGAGTAGACGTCTGTTTGCAGCTCAATCATTGAGTACACTAGCGGTAGGTGGATACAGTTTGTTTCTCGTAAATGTTTTCGTTTTGCATGCACTTGCCATCGCGGTTGTTGTAGATTAGTCGGAGAGGGGATACGTTTATTTACAGTGTGTCTGTTAGGGCTTGGATGGAATAAGTGTGAGGTTGGACGCCCCTAAACTGGTTTAACCGGTAATAAAGCATTGTGATAAATATAAAATTAACGTTTTCGTTAATTAATCTGTAAGTTTAATTGCGCTGTGAACACATAGGTACTGAATTTCGCTGTTTCATAGTATTCAATGGACGCAACATCTGTGAACGATCGTTTCAGTAAGACACCAAAATACGTCGTCGTTTGGAAAACGTAACGTTCGTGCTCATGAACTCTAGGTGGCATTTGTGGTTCGAAGATTTAACCAGATATACCTTTTTTAAATGCTCATCCTAGTCGACACAAATTGTAATAAACGTTCCTATCAAATAATCACATGGCATACGTGTTGTATGTTTTGCATTTTCCTGATATTGTTAAACATAAAATACCAAGTATTTGTTTCAGAAATCCCCAACATGGTGAGTTGAATGGTAAAGAGCATATGTATGTTTACAGTAGAAATTGCAATCCAGGACAATGAATGAATGGTGTTTTACGGCCCATCGACACTGATGGTCATATAGAGCCGAACAAATAATGTAAATAAAACTATAATATGAAATAAAATAGAGACAATCTCACTAGATTATGTAAATGTCAGTCCCGATCAACAGGATTGTAAACAAAATAAGGACAAAGCATAATCGACATTCTAAAAATATACCTTTTAAAGTTTAGAATATATATTAATGGCTTTTAAAAAATCAAATATTTTTTAAATACCAGCTCAAACAGTTCCCTCAGGGAATCTGCTTGAAAGAACCTATTTCTGATTAAGACTAAATCAGGACATTCAATGAGAAAGTGCTGAATTGTATAAGGCTCAAAACAAAATAAACATTCAGGTTGAACTTCACCTTTCAGTAAAAACGAAGGAGTTAAGAATGTCCAATTCTTATTCTGGCCAATACGACCTATCACGCCGAACTGGCAAGCATGAATAAAATTGTTCACCTAAAATAGGTTTAACAGCATGGAGCTTGTTATGAGTTTCCTCATTCCAAGACTCCTGCCATTTTTGTAGAATATGTCTAGTAATTTGTGGTTTGAAATCCGAATACGGAATTCTCATCAGATTCAGGCGATTCAAGGGCAGACTTCGCTATAATGTCCGCCCTCTCGTTGCCTAATGAACTATAAACTTGTGTCTGTAAGACACAGCGATGCCCCCGTGCATGTGCTTGCCTAGCTGCACGTAAAATTCCTAAGTCATTTGACCTGGACCCTGGGCTTGCGGGCAGCATGGCCCGGTGCATAATAAAAGTATCGATGGTGTTAAATGTGTATATGCAATTCCATGCCAATAGTTATAGCGGTTTAGTAAGATATAATACGGTGAAAAAACTGACAACCAACTGCACGTAAAATTCCTAAGTCATTTGACCATGACACTGGGTTTTCGGGCAGCATGTGTAGGGCGTGCAATAAAAGTATAGATGGTATTCAATGTGAGTGAGTGAGTTGGGTTTTACGGCACTGCGAATCTGAATAGGTCATATAGCGCCGACGAATGATGAGATGTGTGACACGATGATGAGGGATAATATCAGGAAGATGATTTCGGCTAATCTCATTCGCTTTGCAAAGTATTCAATATGTATATGCAATTCCATGCGAATAGCCTCAGTGGTTAGGGAGATATAAGACGATGAAATGAATGAATGGAGTTTCACGGCCCATCGACACTGATGGTCATATAGAGCCGAACAAATAATGTAAATAAAACTACATGTATATGAAATCAAATAGAGACAATCTCACTAGATTATGTAAAAACTAACGATGAAAAAACTGACAACCAACTGCACGTAAAATTTCCAAGTAATTCTTAAGTCATTTGACCTTGCAAGCAGCATGGGTTGGGTGTGCGATGAAAGAATGTATGAATGGTGTTTTACGGCCCATCGACACTGATGGTCATATAGAGCCGAATAAATAATGCAAATAAATCTATATGATGAAATCAAATAAAGACAATCTCACTAGATTATGCAAATGTCAGTCCCGATCAACAGGATTGTAAATAAAATAAGGACAAAACATAATCGACATTCTAAAAATATACCTTTTAAATTTTAGAATATATATTAATGGCTTTTAAAAAATCAAATATTTTTGGTATTTCTACCAGCTCAAACAGTTCCCTCTGGGAATCTGCTTGAAAGAACCTATCTCTGATTAAGATTAAATCAGGACATTCAATAAGAATGTGCTGAATTGTATAAGGCTCAAAACAAAATAAACATTCAGGTTGAACTTCACCTTTCAGTAAAAATGAAGGAGTTAAGAATGTCCAATTCTTATTCTGGCCAAAACGACCTACCACGCCGAACTGGCAGGCATGAATAAAAATGTTCACCTAACATAGGTTTAACAGCATGGAGCTTGTTATGAGTTTCCTCATTCCAAGACTCCTTCCATTTTTGTAGAATATGTCTAGTAATTTGTGGTTTGAAATCCGAATACGGAATTCTCATCAGATTCAGGCGATTCAAGGGCAGACTTCGCTATTATGTCCGCCCTCTCGTTGCCTAATGAACTAGAAACGTGTGTCTGCAAGACACAGCGATGCCCCCGTGCATGTGCTTGCCTAGCTGCACGTAAAATTCCTAATGTCCAATTCTTATTCTGGCCAATACGACATCATCACGCCGAATTGGCAAGCATGAACAAACATGTTCACCTAACATAGGTTTAACAGCATGGAGCTTGTTATGAATTTCCTCATTCCAAGACTCCTGCCATTTATATAGAATATATCTAGTAATTTGTGGTTTGAAATCCGAATACGGTATTCTCATATCAGATTCAGGCGATTCAAGGGCAGACTTCGCTGCAATGTCCGCCCTCTCGTTGCCCTGTATTCCACAATGACTAGGTATCCAACAAAATATTACATCTTTTGAATTAGACATTTCATGATATTTTAAAACAAGTTCTTTTTAATAAGAACATTTTTTGAAGAACATTTACCCAGATATTCAGCCACAAAGGCAGCTGCGACTCTCTGATCATCTTTTGAACCATCAGTATAAACTTGTTCATAATCTTCAAATCTTTAAATTATTTCATTTAAAAAAGAACTAAATTCAAGCGAGCTTGTTTCAGACTTTGTCTTTTCAACCAAAGACAAATCTATATCACTATTTTGAAAACAGTTTTTCATACGTATTCGGAAAGATGGAATTACCTTTTCCTTAGATTCAAATAAACGTTGATATTTAGGTCTAAAAACATTTTTATGAGCGGGATTTGATGGGTTTGAAGCTAATTTAGAGGTATACTGCATGGATAGTTTTTCACGACGAGAGTAAAGTGATGGCTCATTCGCCTCAACATAAAAACTTTTAGCAGGGGATGTCCTAAAGGCACCCAATGCTAAACGTGAACCTTGGTGATGAATTGGATCAAGCATCTGCAAGTATGATTTCCTTGCAGAGCCATATACAACACTACCATAATCCAGTTTGGACCTCACTAAACTTCTATACAATTTGAACATTACATTGCGATCTGCACCCAATTCGGTATGTGCAAGAACGCGAAGCAATTTCAGTGTTTTCTGGCATTTAGCCTTTAAATATTTAATATGAGGTATAAAGGAAAGTTTTTTGTCAAAGATGACACCGAGAAAGTTCGCCTGGTCTACAACAGGAATGGGATCACCATTCAAGTGCAACTCAGGATCATTGTGGAATTTTCTCAGTTGACAGAAATGTACACAATTTGTGTTAGACTTTGAAAATCTAAAACCGTTTTCAGTAGCCCATTTTTGAGCTTTATCAATGGAATTTTGAAGTTGACGTTCAACAGTACGCATGTGTTTAGAACGGTAACAAATAAAAAAGTCATCAACATATAATGAACAGTCAGTGTCACTAGTAATAGATTTAACAATATTATTAATTTTAACATTAAATAGAGTGACTGACAAAATACTTCCTTGTGGAACACCCATTTCCTGTTTTTGCATACCAGAAAGAGTAGTTCCAACACGGACTTGAAATTCCCGATCATTTAAAAAGTTTTCAATACAAACTGGAAGTCGACCTTTAAGTCCAGATTCATGAAGGTCTTTCATTATGCCATACTTCCAAGTTGTATCGTAAGCTTTCTCAAGATCAAAGAAGTCTTGCGTTAATCATGCGCTCTAAAGTTTTACATACGCAGCTCGTCAAGGCTATAGGACGATAATTATTTGGATCTGTGTTATCTTTCCCTGGTTTTGGAACAGGAATAACTGTTGTCCGTTTCCAAAACTTGGGCAATTTACCACTTGACCATATATGGTTAAAAATATCTAAAAGAACATGTATACAATTTTAAGGCAAGTGCTTAAGGAATTGATAATGAATGTCATCAGGTCCAACAGCTGTATCGTGCGATTTATTAAGAGAATCGAACAATTCTCTCTCAGTAAAAAGTAAATTGTAGCTTTCAGTGTTGTGAGACGTAAAATTAAGTTTTTCCTTTTCCTTACTCTTTTTTATATGTCTAAATTCAGGAGTGGACTTAGCTGATGAAGAGTTTTTAGCAAAAGCATCAGCTAAGGAATTGGCTATATCTTTTACATCTGTTAATTTTTTATCATCTGCGTTCAAATGTCCAAAAGAGGATTTACCTTTACCACTTATTTTACGCACCGCATCCCATACCTTCTTTACTGATGGACGACAATCTAATTTAGAAACAAATTTCTTCCAAGACTGCGATTTAACAGTCTTGATAGTACGACGAGCTTTAGCCCTAAATACTCTAAAATGATTTAAATTTTCCTGAGTAGGACTGAATTTAAATTTTCTAAGAGCTGCTTTACGCTTTCTAATAGCCTCCTTACATTCATCATCATACCACGGTTTAGGAGGTTTCTTTGGGTTTGATGAGGACTTTGGAATGCATTCTTCTGCCACTGAATATAAAATTGATGTAAATGTTTCAATGGGGTCATCAATATTTTCAAATACATCTGATCTAATCTTTTCCCTACACAATATTTCAAACTTTTCCCAATTTGCTTTCTTGAGTTTCCAGCGAGGTAAACACTCCTCGACTGGAGAAACAATATGGTTTAGAAATATTGGAAAGTGCGATGAAAGTATAGATGGTATTTAATGTGTACATGCAATTACATGCGAATAGCTACAGTGGTTAGGGAGATATAAGACAATGAAATAACTGACAACTGCACCTAAAAGCGTGACACACGGACGGGCATGTGCAAAACACAATGCCCCCTGACAATCGTGAACGGGGGCATAACTAGACTGTCGCAGGACAGCAAAGCTCGCCTATTGTAGACCTTGTCTACAAAGATGAAGTCCAAAATATTTTTCTATTTTAACTGAACTACATGAATGTTAAACCTACTGGCAAACTCTATTCCAAATACCAGCTACCTATGGCAAGTATTTTATGTTGTATTAGTGCATCTTAACACTTATCCCAAAACTTAAACCTTGAGATTTCAGCCCAAAACAGGTAAAAAATTGACTAAAATTCAATTTTATTTTAAATTTTAACTACACTACATCAATGTTCAACACACAAGGAACCTCCAATCCAAATATTAGCTTTCTAGGGCAAATATTTCATGTAGTATTAGTGCATTTCAACACTTACCCCAAAACTTTAACCAAAAGCAAAAGCCAACGCCGACGCAGACGCCGGGGTGATTCCATAAGCCCCCTATTTTTCGAATAGGCGAGCTAAAAATTGTCATTATATATTAATAATGCACAACGTATATTTTCCTAATTTCCTATTGTAATTAGAACCGTGAAAACGCATTGTCTTAGAAAAGGATTCAAGATTAAATCAGGACATTCAATGAGAATGACCTTCACTAAAAAAACCATGTCTGCTCAATAACTTGATAACTATTTGGGGTGTGCTGTCTTCATACTTAGTAGGAAGGTTGGTTCCTACTTGGTCATGGCTAATAGATGACCCCTGATACAGATTCGAACAAATTTCTCTACTGAATCTTGTCTTATACACCTGACAGATTTTATAAAAACTCAAACTGCCAAAGGAATCTACACGGGAATGGTCATGTTAGATCTACAAAAAGCTTTTGACACCGTCGACCATTCTTACTTTGTAAAAAAAAGTGCTATGGGTGTCGATTCATCTTTAAACTGGTTTTCGTCATATCTTACTGACAGAACTCAGAAAACAGATTGTTTTTCTAATGTCGGGAAAATTACATCCGGTGTCCCACAAGGTAGCATTTTAGGACCTCTTCTATTTATATGCTATGTAAATGATATGGGTATAAGTATCGGGAAAGAATATTCCTAAGTCATTTGACCTTGACCTTGCAGGCAGCATGCGTCAGGTGCATAATGAAAGTATGGATGGTGTTGAATGTGTATACATATGCAATTCCATGCCAATAGCTTTAGCGGCTAGTGAGATATAAGATGATGAAAAAACTGTGACAACAAAATGCACTTAAAATTCCTAAGTCATTTGACCATGACCTTGGACTTGCAGGCACCATGGGCCGGGTGCGTAATGAAAGTATGGATGGTGTTGAATGTGTATATGCAATTCCATGCCAATAGCTATAGCGGTTAGTGAGATATGAGACTATGAATAAACTGTGACAACAAACTGCACGTAAAATTCCTAAGTCATTTGACCTTGACCTTGTGGGCAACATGGGCCGGGTGCGTAATGAAAGTATGGATGGTATTTAATATGTATATGCAATTCCATGCAAATAGCTACAGTGGTTAGGGAGATACAAGACTGAAAAAACTGTGACAACCAACTGCACGTAAAATTCCTAAGTCATTTGACCTTGACCTTGGGCTTGCGGGCAGCATGGGCTTGGTGTGCAATGAAAGTGTGGATGGTGTTTAATGCGTATATGCAATTCCATGCCAATAGCTACAGAGGTTAGCGAGATATAAGACAATGAAAAAACTGTGACAAGAAGCTGCACGTAAATGTGACAACCAACTGCACGTAACATTTCCAAGTCAGTTGACCTCGACCTTGGACTTGCCGGCAACATGGGTGGGGTGCCAAATGATAGCACAGATGGTAATTGATGTGTATGTGAAGTTTCATGTGTGTAAGTGTAGAAATTACTGACTTATAACACTTGAGAACTGTGACATGCAACTGCGTGACACACGGACAGACAGACGGACGGACGGATATGTGCAAAACATAATGCCCCCTGACTATCGTCAACGGGGGCATATATTTTTTGACAATGACGACAGACGAGCGTTGGCAACTGATTGCGGTGCTCTTGTTGTAAAACATACCATACTATCTTGAATAAGAGTATGTATAGAACCTGAACCAGTATATGATTTCTTGTCAGGGTCCATGGTGTTTGACACAAGGTTTACTGTAATTACTTTGGCCAATCTTATTAAATGCATGAGCTTTATAAAAATCAGATTTGCACAGACATTAAATTTTGAAGCAGTATGAAGACTGGGGGTCCAAATTAAATATAGGAGTGATTTAGATTTAAAGATTTATTCAATCTCTAGGCAAAGCCAAAGGCAGTCTTACTGCAGTAATACCATCTTCAGAGGAGCTAAAGTGTGGTGTGGTTTTTTTTCAACTTGGTCAAGACAGTTTTAAAACTTCTGATTTTATCGTGAGGTTTAACTTTTAACCTCTATCATTAATGCAAAAAATTCTGTGAAACTTTGGAGTCTGCTGAAATATGAAATTTACTCAAAGTTGGGATAATTTCAGCTGACTCAGACTGAAACATAGTTCTGTTAATCAGAAAATATTCTAA
The DNA here is from genome assembly GCA_963576725.1 of Azorinus chamasolen. Taxonomy (NCBI): domain Eukaryota; kingdom Metazoa; phylum Mollusca; class Bivalvia; order Cardiida; family Solecurtidae; genus Azorinus; species Azorinus chamasolen. The sequence goes on along the minus strand of OY755241.1, from coordinate 39,289,518 downwards.
CACAGCCAAGACTAATGGTCCAAGTTTCATGGAAATCAGTCAGTGATGTAGAGAAAATCATAATATTGTTTATTTCCAGGAAAAACCCATCTGACTGCTAGAGACTTTGGTTAAATAGTGGATGGACAAGTTATTGTTTGTTCCTCCAGTTACCAGGAAGCTGTTCCCTTGCTGTTCAGTGTGTATTATATTTTCAATATACAGTACTCAGACAAGGCAGAGCTCTGCCACATTGGAGTTCATGCAGAGGTATACACATTACTCATTCACATTTTATTTAACCCATTAATTTACATCATAGGCTATATTTATACTCAATCTCTATGAACATATCTACTGAAAAGGACTACATTTACTAGAACAAGGAAAAATTCAAAGTTCTGCACATTTGAAACTATTGTGATAAAATGCTCTTTTTATCACAATGGTTTCAAAAAGTGACTTTTACATTTATGCGTCAAAAGGCGCCAATATCAGGGAATGAGTTAATATACTTCTCCAGGAAAAAGAATTTCTAAACTCTAAATTTTGCTACAGGAGTGCATATAGTTAACTTAGATGTACCTGTACATAAGATATAAAAGTTGCATGCTGTACTCTGCATTTTTTAAATCATAATCCAGATCCAAACTATTTCCAAAAGATATTCGCCTACAACATACTCAATGTTAAAATTCAAATACAGCCTTGAGGAGACATTTGAGTGGCACACATTTGGTCTTGGTCTGATGCAATACATTGTGCACCAATATTTCCTAGCCGAGCTGTAATTTACCCTTTCCTCCATGAATATTCATGTAAGAAATAATGACGTCATAAATATTTACTAGAAAAATTTGTTATAATATTTAGCACATAAACACAGAAAATTTTGGTTTAGTCATATCTATATTATATCATACGCAAACAGAGCAGACCCTGATCAGATGGCCCCAATAGGAATCCTCTGATCTGGGTCAACTTGAGTGTTTGCAAAGGTGTAGAAATGCATATTTATAAATGGAGTATTAAGGAATAAAGGCATGGATTTGATTGTTGCTGAAGGCAGAGCCTAGTTTTACTGCAATCATTATGTTACATAGTCATAGCTGTTCGCACATGATACATGTATAATGGTTGCTAATGCTGGGAGCTGGAACAAAAGTTAATAATAAACTATTTCTTTAATACATTTAGTTCACCAGAGCACAATGTGCTCAGGGTGAACTTTTGTGATTGCCTGATGTCTGTCGGCGTGTGTCGTGTCGAGCACAATGTGCTCAGGGTGAGCTTTTGTGATTGCCTGATGTCTGTCGGCGTGTGTCGTGTCGTGCGTCGTCAACAATTTGAACCTTAAAAATTCATCTAATGAATCTATTGGGTAGTCAGCTTTTTTCTTTGGCACATAAAATCATCTGAAGGTCCTCTACAAAAGCTGCATAAAGTATGTCCCTTGGGTATAAATTGGCCACACCCCAGTGGTGCCTTGTTTTCTATATAAACTTACAGTGAAAACTTAAAAAACTCCTTTGAATCTGGAAGGTTCGCAACCTTCATATTTGGCTAATACATGTAGTAACAACTTAAGATCCTCAACAAATTTATACAAATTATACCCCTGGGGTCAAAATTGACCACGCTTGGGGGATGCCTAAAGTTGTTTATATGCAGTGAGAACTTTATAAAAAAATCTGTTAGGCCTAAAGCTTTCATATTTTGCACATTTCATCGTCTGATTTGTTACAAAAGTTATATTAAAAAAAAGAGTTATGCCCCATGTGTGAAAATAGGCCTCGCCCTGGATGGTGCCTTTTTAACATGTATATAGAAACATATACTTGAAAGTGAAAGTTTTGAAAATCTTTTTCTTTGGATATGATCTGGAATGCCTAAAGCTTTCATATTTTGCACATGTATCACATCATCTTCTGAACCTGCGCAAAAGTAATATAGATTGTGTCCCTGGTATACAGAAACATAATTTTAAGTTAATTTATTGACTTAATTGACAGAGGCTGTTTGAAGAATTGAATTTAAATTCAGTTTTATCCTGATATGACAGGTGTTGAAAGTACATTTCACAAACCTGAAAGGAACTGTTTCTGGTGAGTGATATCAGAGCCTTTTAGGCCCTCTTGTATTACAATGTCTCCCCCAGTATACTGGAGAGACATTTTGTTTTTATGCATGGTGTCTGTCTGTCTGGCCTATTTTAATTTGTCTGCACGGTGTCTCCAAAACCTTTGGTCGGATTGTCATGAAAGTTGATAGGATTGATCAGTACCATGCCCAGTTGTGCATATCTTACTCTTGTTCCGGTTCGATGATTTTCTGCAGAGTTATGGGACTTTGAAATTTTTACATGGAAAATTTGTCCGCACAGTTTCTCCATAACCTTTGATTAGATTTTCATGAAACTTCATAGGATTAATAAGCACCATGCATAGATGTGGATATCTTATTCCTGTTCCGATTCAATGATTTTCTGCAGAGTTATGGGACTTTGAATTTTTACATGGCAAATTTTTGTCCACGCGGTTTCTCCAAAACCTATGGACAGATTTTCATGAACTTACATAGGATTGATCAACACCATGTCTAGTTGTACATATCTTAATCCTGTTTCGGTCTAATGATTTTCTGCAGAGTTAAGGGACTTTGAATTTTTTACATTGAAAATTTCGTTCGCATGGTTTCTCCAGCACTTATGATTAGATATTCATGAAACTTCATAGGATTGATCAGCATTATGCCTAGATGTGCATATCTTACTCTTGTTTCGGTTAAATGATTTTCTGCAGAGTTACATGTATGGGACTGTGAATTTATACATGGAAAATTTGTCTGTCGGTTCCTCTAAAACCTTTGATCAGATTTTCATGAAACTAGATAGGATTGATCAGCACTCTATGCAGTTGTGCATAACATAATCCTGTTCGATTATTTTCTGCAGAGTTATGGGACTTTGAAATTTTTACATGGAAGATTTGTCCGTGCGATTTCTCCAAAACCTTCGGTCTCATTTTCATGACACTTCATAGGATTGATCAGCACCATGTCTAGTTGTGCATATCTTATTCCTGTTTGATGATTTTCTGAAGGTTATGGGACTTTGAAAGTTTTACATGGAAAATTGAGTTGGGGTGGGGTGGTGTGGGGAGACATCAGTATTTGTTTAAAAACAATTCTAGTTATAATCAGAAGTAAGGTAATAACTTTCAAGCATTTTGCAATAATGTTGCTACCAGACTGCTAGTACAACAGTGTATCACCACATTGGACAGCTGCTGTAGGATCAGTCTGGTCTTGAAATACACTGTATGTACAAGAAGTCATATTTGCGGAGTAAAGGGACTCCACAAATGGTTAACAAGATGTCTTTGTTTCTTAACTGCATGAGCTTTGTGGGAATCAATCAAGGCCAGGCCTGAAGACTTCAAAAAGGAGGAGGATATCACTATAATCAATGGTGGACGCAAAAGTTCTCACACTTATAAATGATATTACCAACTTCCAATGGATCGGACAATCTGATTAAGCTTTGTGCAATTGAGATGTTTGTGCAGACAAGTTGCTTTGCATATGAAAGTGAACTCACTCACTTATAAGATACTGACTTTTAGTGCTACAAGATCTTTGTGAAACATTTGTCATTTTGATTTTTTTATTATACTTCATTTGTTCTGTCAGACTTGATACATAGTTGTAAATTTTGAGTTGGGAAAGAAATATTCTATTCTCAGCTCAACCTTTAACATTAACCATTTATGCATGTATGCGGCTTTTGCCTTATTCTGTTGTTTTTAAACCATAGAAACAAAAACAAGAGCTCATGAAATCACCTTAGTTTTTATCGAAGAGATTGGAGGGGCTTAATTCAGTTAACTTTATTTTACTGGTACATTCTATGCATGGCATAGACATTTATAAAAATCTGTAATCTAAACTCAGTGGTTTGATTCAGGCATATGTATGTTTGTTACTTTTAGGGTTAAAGATTAAATACTAACCCAATTTGGGTTTAAAAGAAATCAAGTTGTTATTGTTATACTAGTTATCAGAAAACGTTTTGTATGTTTTGCACTTCTAAATATATGCTACTGAAAGTTTCTAAGTACCACTCTATATTCTGATAGAGGCACATGAGAAGACCCTGCAGCTTGACATTTAACCTGTTTACAGGCGAATCAAAATCAGCGTCTTATCTGCATGAGAAGCTGAACTTATTTCAAGTCTTGAAAAAGATGCAGACATGTTGACAGACTGTTGCATCCCAGATTTGTTAAAGACACAAGAATTTTAGAAATCACTACTAAAACATGCTGCTGAATAATTTTATAATCCATATAAATGGATAATGTTGGTCTTCATGAAATTAACAAAGTATTGAATGTGGCATGGATTCTCATAAAGTGGTGCTTATCAAACTTTTTTCAGGTGGCAAGTTTTAGTTACGTACAATTTTCCACAATGTGAATTCACTGTCTAATGGGCAGCTTTTGTAATTATATATGATTATTATGACACAGAAGTTTAGCGTAATCCTTACAGTTTATTTGCGAGATGCATCTAAACGGGTTAAAGATCCCGTAATTTTTAACGGAAATGTCCCGGCAGCTGGTTTCCAGGATTTATCCCGTAAAATGTACGGACTTACTGTATTTTTTTTACGGTTTCCACTGTATTTTTTACGGGAATGTCCTGGAAACCAGCTGCCAGGATTTTTCCCGTAATTTTTAACGGGAATTTTTCAGCGGATAGCTGTCTATTTTCACTTTTGTTCTAGTTTTCCACCAATGAGAAACTATGTTACATTGTAATTTGCATATGACCTACGAGTATTTAGTAGTAAACTGTATTTTCATTAGTGAATACCTTGACTGGCATACAACTTTTTTATATGCCTCTACACATTGCCAAACTATGTAAAATTCTGACATACAGTCTGCTAACGTGTCGAATTTCCTGGGGTAATTCTTAGTTTTATGATAATTAGCTGCTTTGGCCTCGCAAATTGAATTCAATGCAATAATTAACATAATCACAACACATGTAAGGCATCATGTTACACAGACATGTTCTATAAACTTCTTAGAGTTCATTCAAAACGCCATATAGTACAGAAAATCATTATTTACGCAGATATTTAGCATGGGACCGAAGCCTGTCGAAAGTTCTGTTCTTAAAATAGATTTTAAGACCTGGAAATTCCCATAAAATCAAAGTACTGATGTACTGATAATTATCACCTCATGGTAATGGTTGCTGAGCAATATTACCACTTTGTCGAAACCACTATTAAACTTTCAAACTTTTACTATCATTTTGCTATCAATTAATACAACATTTGATAATAAAGTCCACTTTGACGAACAGGTAGTTTGCCAAAACCACCATAATTCACAGGCAGTGCTATAGGAAATAAAGAAGGGTTGTTTAGTATATTAGAGTAGTGGTATTAATAGTATTAATTACTATCCCCGACCACAGCACCGAGGCTCTGGTTGTTGGCTCTCTTTGATATAAAGCTACTTACTATTGCTACGGGCTCTATCACATGGGGCTTGGGCTCATAGACGTAGGTTGAAGTTGCTAACGTTATATTGTTTTAAAAATACATGTAGATTCAGTTAATGATGCCATTAATGATGATGCACACAAGTCGATTAAAGCGTTGATCTAGGCTAAATAAAAACCGTTCTTTAAGGAATTACAAACTCTGTACAAACAACAACTTTATGCTTTAAAGTGTATTCAATTTCTTATCTTCATATCAATACAAATATAAGCGCTTTCATGTACATTTTATAATAGGTAAACTAAAGAACTAACTTGAGATGGTTTCAAAACAATTACTTTGACATCGTACATTTTAAAAGTGATTTCCTATAAAAGCAACTTGAAATATTTCAATAACTGCTTCTTCTACTGCAAGTCATTTTCATTGCATGCTTCTCTGCTAGTATAATAACAAGCAACCCTTCATAGATCTAGTTCTCTGTACTAGTAGAATCTCCAAACATTGAAATAAATATTGCAGAGATTGTTTTGTACGTTGTGTCAATATTTGAATGCCGCTGAATATCTTTTTAAAAAGATATTTCTTGTTTACAGTGTAATTGGATGGGGCTTTTTGCGATTATACTACTTTTCAGCATATAAACAAATGAGGTTTGTACATTTTTTAAAGTGTTTATGAAACGTATCAAATGTAGGGACACCCCCTTTAAATCGGTCAGTATTCAAACAGCATTGAGCCAACGCAATGGATGAGAAACAATCCAGGAAAACACTGCCACATACGATCTGCCAGGAATAACCAAACAAAGTTGGCCAAAGGCAGCATATCCAGAACACATCACAAATGGTTTCACGGTTGCAGGTATGTATCCGCTAGACAAAGACATCTTCGCTAATGACGAATTTGCCCCTGGGTATGTTACTGACAGGCCGTTGAACCAGGTGTTGGTCAAATAATCCGATGATGTACTGCTTGCTTGTCCAGTAGCATCGGAAGCCTCAGAGAATGCGCAAGATCTCCAGATATGGAGGAAACTAATTTATTACTACTAAACAAAGCAAAGGCGGTTTGGTAAATGAAGGCAAATTTGAAGAATCACCCACTTTCAGAATATATGTACTCGACAACAGCAGATGTTAAGTGCTTGTGTGGCGGTCGTAAAAGGTCGCCCCGCACTTCACTCTCAGTGTTGCTCAGGGTTTTCCTGACCCACTTTTCTATTGAAATGTCCCTTAAATTTTACAAATGACCCTCAAAAGTAAGATGTCTGTTCCTTACCTTATAAAGAGGGGGTCAGGAAGACCCTCAAGTTGGTCTTTTTAAGGGACCAAGGGAACATCCCTGGTTGGTTATATTTTCTGATCCTTCGGGATGATCAGTTTTTAAAGTATAAAGTTTGGAATTTAATTCTGATTAAGCCGGTGCTAGGGGGATTGAGTAGTGTTACAGTTTTATTTTGTTTTACTCATGAAAATACTCGAAAAGAGAGCCAGAATGGCCCTGACATCGCTCACCAGGCAATCAGGAGAAGATTTTCAAAGTTTTCACTCTATGTTTCTATAGAAAACTAGCCACCCCTGGGGCGGGGCAAATTTTACCACAGGGGCATAATTTATACAACTGTTGTAGAGGACCTGAATATGATGCTATGTGCCAATTATGAAAGCTGAGAACCTTCCAGTTTCAGGAGAATCTTTTCAAAGTTGTCACTATATGTATTGAGAACTGAGTCCATGCTTATAAAACTTTTCAGTTGAGTCTGAGTTCGTTCTCAAGCTTTTGAAATATGAAAGCTGAGAACCCTGTAGATTCAGGAGAATATTTTCAAAGTTGCAACTATATGTTTCTATTGACAACTGGCCATCCCTGGGGTGGGGTCAATTTTGACCCCGGGGGCATAATTTATATAACTTTTGTAGAGGACCTGAACATGAGGTTATGTGCCAAGTATGTAACCCTAGAACCTTCTAGTTTCTGAGAAGAAGATTTTCAAAGTTGTCTCTATATGTTTCTATTGAAAGTTGGCTTCACCTAGGGCGGGGCCAATTTTAACCCCAGGGGCATAATTTATATAACTTTTGTAGAGGACCTACACATGATGCTATGTGCCAAATATGACAGCTGAGAACCTTCTAGTTTCAGAGGAGAAGATTTTCAAAGTTTCACTATATGTTTCTATTGAAAACTGACCACCCCTGGCGCGGGGCCAATTTTGACCCTAGGGGCATAATTTTTATAAGTTGTGTAGAGGACCTGAACATGTTGATATGTGCTGAATATGAAAGCTGAGAACTCTGTAGATTCAGAGGAGAATATTTTCAAAGTTTTCACTGTATTTCTATTGAAAACTGGCTACCCCTAGGGCGGGGCCAATTTTGACCCTAGGGGCATAGTTTATATAACTTTGGTAGTGAACATGATGCTATGTGCCAAATATGCCAGCAAAGAACCTTCCAGTTTCAGAGTAGAAGATTTACTATACATTTCAATAGAAAACAAGGCACCTCTGGGATGGGGCTAATTTTAACCCCAATGGCATAATGTATATAACGTTTGTAGAGCACCTACAGATGATGCTATGTACCAAAGATGAAAGCTGAGAACCCTGTAGATTCAGAGGAGAAGATTTTTAAAGGTTCAAATTGTTGACGCCCGACGTCGCACGCCGACGGACACAAAAGTGCTCTGGTGAGCTAACAAAAACTGAGTCTGAAATTTTCTCGTTTGGCATTGCTACTTTTGCTTTCGAGCGATCACTGATCAAATAATTTTACATGTTAAATGTTTGGACATAATTTAGTTATAACTGTTCATATAAAATTCACACCCCTTCCTATTATTTGTTTATTGTCTTTGTGTGTCTCTTTGTGTCTTATATACATGTACATTTGCTGTTTGTCGTCGTGGTGCTGGTTGGGGGTTGTGTGTTTTGTATGCGGTGTTTTCTGTGTGACTCGTACGTGTACTACTTGCTCAAAAACAGGTCACACGAAATATATAACAACTTACCCTGTATCATGTAACGACATGTTCCAATTACGGGCGTAAGTTGTTACACATTTTTGTAGATTTTACTTTTATAATTCCGATGATTATATATAGTTGCGAGTGGCATTCCTATCTATAAATAAAATCTGTATTCAGTGTCATTAAATAAATTTTAAAAAATCAAAATCGCCAAACTGGTTTATTTTATCACAAAAGGTTTGAAAAGGGTAACAACTATCCCCGGTCTCCCCAACTAGATTTTTAGCTTTTAATTGTATTTCTTCTAACGTAACGAGCGTTAGTATATGTCCCCGTAATGGTTCGACTATATGGAAGATTATGTTTCTATGATATGAGCGAAATAATTAGTCCGGTCAATATGGTGAAGAAAGCAATAATACCGTTCTGTAATGGTGTAGTGGATTTTCATGGAAATATCGTTGTTAATTATAGCAGTATTCGGTAATAACTTTGAAAATTGAGTTTTATAGCAAACACTGATGAAATTATAATAGATGATTAAAACATCCGAATAGTCCTGGTCCGCAGTTAACCAAGAAACGGTCTGTAATGTACCACGATATGGTCCGAAGTGCCTGTTCCAAAATGTCGGTTTCTGGGCGACTCGGCACTTGCATGTATTTTTCATTATTTTGTTATCAAAATTTACATTTTCCCAGTCAATCAATCAGTACAAAAAGTATAACGTAGATCCAGATCATTATTATAAATTGTTATTAAGGAACATGACGGTTTGATGACGAGATCTTTGGATCCCGATCAATCGATTTCAAATTTAAATTATTTCAAGATCATTTTTTTGAATTATTGGTACAGAACGTTAGTTTGGAATTGATATTCATGATGATACTTGTGGCATAAATATTCATAAAATAAAGGATTAATGCATAATTATACACATGTATATTTGTAAACTTTAGTGTTTCATGATGAAAGTGATTTTTTTTCTATGAATATAAAGAGATACATGTATATGAAAATGCAATACATGTACATTTCACAAGGCATAAAACATAAAGGAGTGTCCATAGGATTCAATTGTTTTTCACAACAAATGTAAAATATTTTGTTATCAGCCTTAGCAAATTAAGTAAGAGCTTTGTTCAATACTGTGTTCAAAGGTTTATAAAAATCTACATCATGCACATGTATATAAATGTAAATACAGCTTAAGTTGATAAAATCAGAGGAAATAAAATTATAATGATATATAAGGTCCTTGTATTGTTTTTAAATGTGCCCTTGTAAACGCATGCAATCTCAGTATGGACAACCAGGTTCAAAATGAACTCCTTTGCAATTAATCTTATTCAATACAGGATCATGAATGAATGTTATTACCGTTCTGCAAATATGAGCCTTTGGACATTACTTTTATCTAATATTATACAGGCTGGACAGAAACTGTAGAGTAAGGTATACTATAATTTCAATTATATACATGTATATAAGCAAACTGAGTAGATCCTGATCAGATGGAATCTGGGGCTACTTTGTTAGCAAATGTGTGAACACTGAAAAGGCATTTACCTGTTGTTTGTATATGATTGAAGATTACGAAAGAACGGGTTAATTCCATGAATATTCTTGTATGAAATTATGACACCATCACTATTAATTAGATTAATTCTTAAAATGGCATATAAACACATGGTGTTTTTTTTTACCAAAGCAGAAACTGAGGAATCAGATCTATGTTATTCCATTAACAAACAGAGGCAGGCCCTGGTCAAACAGACCCTACAGTGTAACATGTATAAGAGCTATCTGGGCTGGGAAAAAAGTCGTTCAAGTGGTTGCAATTTAGACAGTAGAATGATTATCAAAGGTCTGGCAATCTAATGCTATCATTTCCTGTGAAAACTGTCAATGTATATGTGATGGTCAACCTTCTTTCTAAGTCTTATGTTACATCATCATCCAAAGCAGGCAAGCCACGTATAAGCCTTCCAATAGTACATTAACCCTTTCCCTGTTCTACACTGATTCCAGATTTCAATACCTACTGAATATTCATGGACAAAAATATCTAAAATAGATACAATAGAATATGGGAGGTGGAACATTGTAGCCATTTTAGACACTGAAGAAACAGATCACTTTCCATTAGCAAACAGAGCAGAACCTGATCGGAGCCATCTAATCTGGGTCTTCCTATGTGTGCATATACATGAAAAGGCGTTTATACGAGAGAAAGGGTTAACTGTGGTTTTAAAGTGATCATAGTTTTTAACTCACGAAACACTTAGTTGGACTTCACTAAATCCCCTAATCTTTCTTTGTAATTTGTTTGAAAGGCCGCATATTTCTGAGTATCAAGGTGACTACTTACTGTACTATTTTTCTTCATCCTAAATCATTGATGATAAAGAGTTCTTTCAAACTCTTTATTCAGGTCAGATGCCTTATTTTCCCCCTCTTTAACCTTCAATACTCACGACTGAGGATATCCCGGTCTACAATGACAGTTTTGGATGAAGGATGAGTTATGTCTGTAGTATAAAACAGTTCCTGACTCTATAAATGACTCCCATCAGCTATGGTGTCTTTGAAATTAACCATTCGCTTACTATTCGCGTCAATATACCTACCTGTAAATAGTGAAGACCCAGATGAGACAGCTCCTGCAGGAACTGTCTCATCAGGATCTGCACTATTTACAAATTGATTGTGCAACCAGTGCACTCAACAGCAGCGATTGCACAGAGAAATACTTGTACACAGTGAATATATAATTATACAACAGGGCATGGGTAAAGAAGGAGAAATGTATTTTAAAAGTCAGCAAGAGAAGGGTTAAGCAAGGTGAAAAAAAATACTGCATAAAGTCCAAAATGTGTTGAAACCAGTCAGTTGCACCAACGTATTTGTGCATACCACTGGTGTTGAAAGGAACATTTGGTGTAAAACCTTATTAATTGTCCTCAAACTTGTAGTAGGAGCACTACTCAATCCCCCAGATGTTTAATACGATGAAAGCAAAGGTATAACATCTCCATAACAGCTTCTAATTTAAGCAATTTCAAAAGTATAGAGCCAATACACCCATAATGAGAATCCAGTTTCCTGGGGTTTATTATCCACAATTGCTGACACTGAAATGAATAATATATAGTTGATAATGAACACAGGAAATGGGATTTTTAATTCCACTAGTATCTACAACTATAAATTTAACAGGACAAATTAAAGGTATCTGCTGATATGTCCTGCAGACAAGTGACCAACTGATAGCCTGACTGAAGTAACTCACTCAACCTGCATATTCTCTTTAATGCCTGGCGTCCATTACAGGACCGAAGTCTTGCCGAATGGTTGCAGAATTTGTTTTAGCTCGATTCGGGAACCATTCAGGATCAGCTTTGTATTCGGGGTCATTCGGCATGCATTCCGCAAGTATTCGTGAAGTTGCTTACGAAGCGTTGCGGAACAGACGCCGCAGTGGTGCAGAATCATGCCGAACCCTGAGAATTACCTTCCGAATGATTTCCGATCGTGCAGAACATGCCGAATCGTTGCCGAAATAAGGCCGAAGGGTTGCCGAATTGAGAATCTGGGTATATAACGATGTCGCATTTTTGGAAAAGATGCTTCCCCTATATCTAGACTAGATTGATTCGGGTTACCTCCGACTCCAAACACCTAATGGGTAGTGGGTCAAAGTACATGGCACCATTATCATGCAATAAATACTGACAGTTCCTTTACGTCCGGATGAGCCGTCTTCAGCTTGCTGTATATTAATACCCTTCTTTAACTGTATGTATTACCTTATCGTCCTCTCTATGCATGATGTAATATTTAAATATATGTGAGTGGGGATTGCTTAAAAACCTCTCATACTTAATTGAGAAAGATTCGTTTTCTATGTCAGTTCTTAATGACTATTGTTCATGTATGTCTTACGTCCATTTCATATCTTAATTTGCATCTAAAGATAGTTCTTAGACTTCTATATTACAAGTATAGATCCACTTACACATATCCATATTATATGCACACATCCTTATACTACAAAATAAGTAAGTGTGTACATGAGACTATTATTATAGTTATAGATGTGTTGCAAAATAACAAACTCTACCTGTTTCGGTGGGTCAAACACGAGCCCCTTTTTCAGAATCTCCGCTGTTTGCAAAAGACAAATACAATCTTTGCAAGTATACTACTTGTAAAGGATACACACATATTTATATATAAATACGAACTCTCTAGACCGTTTTGGGTGGGGCTCAAATACACTCTTAGCAATTACTTGGGAAGAGCACACAGACACGTACGCACACACATACATCTACATATAAATGCTTCCCTTTCATGTGTTTTATTTCGTTTTCGCACCCCCCACGCAAATTACGAGTATAAGGGATTGATTATATACATGCTATAATAGGTAGCACAACTGAGATGTGTTATATTTTATAGTTATTCCTGTTCTTTATAAATGCATTTTGTCCATAGGTAGTTCGTAATGGACTATATTTTGTTAAGAAGCTATTGTTTTAGTCGGTAAATAACTTCTAGCTCATTTTAAATAAGATGTTCCGTAACATCCGACTATAAAGTTACTTGTATATGTAACCGGGTGTTCTTATAAAGAAACATAGCCGCTCAGACCCGGGTCGCCAGGTTCGCAGTCAAACACTATACCACGTCGCCATAAAAGCGCACTTGTACAGCAAGGCCGTACAAGTGATGATAAACCTACACACTGACATATATTGTATTTTATATCTTGAAATCCTTCGGCAATATGACGAACGTTCTTTTTCAGATATACCTGTATGCAAGTTATGCTGACACTATTCAGGCACCAGTTTCACGAACATTCTTAAGTTATAACTTAGCTAAGCCTGTTACTTAAAAGTTATACCAGAGCATAAATTTTCATAAATTAGTGTTTATTTTGTAAAAACAATTTGTAAGGCGTTTGCTTAATTGTCATTTTAAGAATACATATTGTATTTGATAATAACTGAGGGTGATCAAAATCAAAAACAATATTTAAGAATTCGTAACAGACTTAAGAATTTTTCCAAATTCATTTTAGGTTTAATTAGATATTTCATGCATAAACTGTTATTTTCTGTTTAAACAGAAATGTCTGTAAGGATTCTGCTTAGATAAAATTATTTCACTTATCTTCTCTGTATGTAAGTGTAATACTCCTAATAAGTTAAGCCTGATATTAAGTATATGAATCGTTCATAATACATTCGGCATGTCTTCCACGTGGATTCGGGAACCCTTGAACCGCGTCTTCGGGAAGCATTCCGCATCAATTCGGCTTCATTCTGGAACCGCGCGGGTGAATAGGAGGTCCTTGCATAATGATCCCGAAGCCACCGCGAAGGGTTCCCGAACGCCCCGAAGGGTTCCAGAAGGTCCCGAAGCCTTCCCGAATAAACGATTCCGCGTCAAAATTTTAAAACTTGGATGCCGAATCTTTTTTGATCCCGATCAGTCCCCGAATCACCCAGAATGGTTCGTTCCCGAAGGGTTCTGGAATGACGCGGAGGGGTTCCCGAACATCCCGAAGCCATGCCGAATCATCCAGAATCTGCGATATCCACATTCGGGAACACTTCGGCGTCCTAGTGGACGCATGGTCTTAGAAAAGTAGTTTTCAAAAGTAATTCGCCATTTCAGAGACTCACTAACTTTGAAAAAAAAAATCAAACTGCTATCAAATGCTCTAGCAGTGTTAATACATTGAATCCACTCATTTTAACTCTTTCTTTTATACAAATGTGTTTTCGCGCAATTTGCAAACAGAGTAGACTCAGATCAGACGGCTCCTAAATGTCTGATCTGGGTCTGCCATGTTTACTAAGGAAATTTGAGTAAGTTGTTTTTTTTGGCACTGCGACACTGAATAGGAAATTTGAAATATATGTTTTTCTTTACTTTCTTAAATGGCTATAATATTCCATCTTCCATGTTTCTTTATAACCATTTTGTCTATAAATATACAGTAGATATTAAAATTTGGAATAAACACAGAACAGGGAAAGGGTGATGCATATGAAAAGTCAGCTGGACAAGTATATAGGTTGTAAGTCCTACAGGTTTAGCTCACTCTTTTAGATTTTGTAATTCAAAACAGTGTTGGATTATTACACCTTTAGGTGATGAAACATTAAATGAAAACTTAGCCGAAAGATCCTGCACTATCTTTCTATTTGACTTGTTTTGCACAAAAGCATCTACCAACCTTAGCCCTGCACTCAGGAATATTCGAATATTTATCAGAAATAATAATTATAAGCTGTTTTTTTTTAATAGTAGCCAATGGCTTTCTGGTTAGATTTTAAAATATGCAGAAATATATTTGTAAAGTGAGTGAGTGAGTGAGTTGGGTTTTACGGCACTGCGACACTGAATAGGTCATATAGCGCCGATGAATGATGAGATGACATCATGATGACGGATGATATCAGGAAGATGATTTCGGCTAATCTCATTCGCTGCAAACCAGTGTATGGGATCAAAACCACCGACCTGTCTTCATTTTAGTTCTTGGCAGAGGGCATAATCTCCGTCAAATAAACAGAAACATCCCCTGTGACAATTAGGCCCCAGAAAAAAAATGAAATATGAGGTATTTTCTAACGATTCCTGCTGCATTTTGGCCTCTAGTTCTACTTTTAACCTTTTACTCCATAAATAGGGTCTGCTCTGTTTGCTTGTGATATGATATAGATATAATTCTACAGTTTCTTCTATAAACAAATTCCTGTATCAATGTGCTAATGTAACAACTAATTGAATTAATATTCATGACATCATTATTTCGAACATAAATATTCATGGAGGAAAGGGTTAAATTGCAGAATCTCATGTATATAAGTCTTTAAATCTTTCCACGCATCTGCAAATAGAGTTGACCCAGGTCAGACGGCTCCTATAGGTGCCGTCTGATCATGGTCTGCTCTTTTTGCTAACATAATTTGATGCGTCTCTTGTTTCTAAAATTGCTACAATGTTCCATCTTCCATATTTTATTATAACTATTTTGTCCATGAATATGCATTAGGTACTGAAAGTTGGAATAAACAGGGAAAGGGTTAACCCTTTCAATCCATAAACGGATACTCCTTTGCAGAAGATACTCCTTTGCAAACAGAGTAGACCCATATATGACAGTTCCTGTATGAGTCGTCTGATCAGAGACTGATATTCGCTAAAATGATAAAATATAGATATGATTCTACAGTTTCTGCCATGGACGTGTAGTGGCTCTGGTCAGTGTGTGGAGCTCATATAGCAGCCCGGGTAGCTCAGTTGGTAGAGCACTCGCCCCTGTAAGCAAGAGTCCCGCTTCAGGCTGCACTTTTCCTTCTGTTATTACCACTGTGGTGCAAGCTGTACGGTCGCGAATGTTTAGACTTTTCCAAGATGGCGGACGAACAGGAGGCTGAAAGGTAAGCATCACATTTTTACACTTTTTAAACAATTTTCTTACTTAAGACGAAAATTCCTGTGTCCATACGCATTTAGGCAATTATGTTTATAAAACAATGTACATAATTAATATTCATGATGTCATTATTTTACACAAATATACAGACTAAAAGGATTATTAAAGCACACTAAGCTGACCCTTGTCAAACTGTCAAATGCTCTAGCAGTGTTGATACATTGAATCCATTCATTTTAACCCTTTCCTTCATACAAACGTGTTTTCATGCATTTGCAAACAGGGTAGATCCAGATCACAAAGTTCTGGAAACGCAGCAAACCCGAAACATAATGGTTTATTTAGAGAGATTTTCGTACCATGTTGATAAATCTCTGCCAGGCTGTTCAGTTGTCCATGTTCTATGCATTTTTCCTACTTTCTGATCTAATTTAGTGCCAACCAGTTTAGATATTGACAAGACAACACATAACTCGACAAGACAACACATAGCTCGACATCTCGTCCGGGTCTAACCCGTTTCAAAGGATATAGCTCTGCTGGAAAATGTCAAGCTGTGGTATGCTTATGCTATTCTTAACTTTAGCAGCTGTTATATGCTTGTAAATATCTAACCTTATTTTTACTATGTCAATCCTCCTCATGCTGAATCTTTAATATCGTCCCCTCATGGTCACTAATGCATACTATTTTCGAAACTAACATTTTGTTGACGTACTCAGCCACGCAATCTGGGAAAACTGCTGACCATAACCAGACAGCTCCTCTAAAACTACATGATCTTGGGTCTACACGGTTTGCATTAAATAGCAACATATGGCACCAACATGAGAAGTGTTAACTCTTGATAATGCATTAATCAATGATTAATGTAAATTGGTCTTATGTACTTTGTGTTCATGTAAAACTACTATGAATATCATTCTCCATGGATATATGTAAGTCGGTTTTAAAAGCTCTTCAGAGCTTGTGTTTCATTATGCACTTTATGCTAATTATTTATTAACCCGACTTTATAAAATAAATATTACTTGACTTGACTCAACATAGCCAAATGTTGCATATGTAAATAAGCAAGAATTAATATGTGGCACGTACTTGTATGTTTCTTTCGTCGTTCACTGCACACTAACCAGTTTCAGTTTTTATCTTTTCTCCTGTCGCCGTGTGTTGTAATGTCGGATCATATGCAGTTACTTAGCTTAACGATGTTTAAACTGTCCGCTATGATGGACGGGACTACTTCTTTTTCCCCATGTTATCTCCGAGGTCTATTTCGATAGAAATAGCTGAGGTGTTCCGAGTGTATCGGCAGGGTGCGCAATGAAAGTATGGATGGTGTTCAATGTGTATATGCAATACCATGTCAATAGCTATAGTGGTTAGTGAGATATAAGACAATGAAAAACTGTGACAGCCATTCCAAGTCATTTGACCTTGACATTGGGCTTGCGGGAAGCATGGATGTGGTGCCAAATGATAGCACAGATGGTGATTAATGTGTATATGAATTTCCATGTGTACAAGTGAAAAAAACCGGACAACAAACTACACGTAAAAGCGTGACACACGGACAGACGGACGAACAGACATGTGCATAACATAATGTCTCCTGACTATCGTCAACGGGGGCATAAAAATGGTTTAAACAGGTTGAACTTTTAATTTAATATAGGTGTCGAATCGTCGTCTTGGGCCGAGTAGTCTAGGGGTCGAGTCGTCTAGAAATGGAAATGCCCCTGGTCCGTATACATTCATTTCTACATTGACATTTTATAAACAATATATTTAAAATATATAAGATGATCTTCATCTTGTCATTTACACCGCGCAGGTGTCAAGTGTCTACTAGAATGTTCTGTACTGATGTGATAATGTTGGGAAAAGTAGACCCAGGTTCAAGGATTTGTACTTTTGGTTGGGTCAGGTTTAATGTCGTTTTAACAGTCTTTCAGTCATATTATAGTAAAATGACATCTTCAGTGATTGTTTTACAAATTTCCTTGCACGAGTCCCGGGACTCGATGAACTGCAAATATGCGAGTCGCCAAATTGAAAGTTTTTGTAAAACTTTCCTTTTCATACTAATACTGGGTATTGATTATAAATAAAATGTTAATAAAACTTCAAAAATAAATTTTGTTAAAAATTTCAATGTATTGTAACCGGGGGTATAACTAAATGACGGATATGACTCTCGTATCCGCGGATATGAGATTCTCAGAATAAAATCGGCTACAAAAGCATTATTTTTTATTAGAAAAACATTTTATCGAGCCGAATGACTAATATTATATATATTTATTATTTGAAATACTTAAAATTTAATATACGGTGCGTAATAGGTAGTTATAATCGAATTTATCTCCACCGGATATGACTCCTAATATCTCTCAATAACTACTTTTAAACTCCTAATATCTCTCAATAACTCGAGGTTTTAGTCAGGGAATGGCTACCTTATAACACTTATGACTCTATACAGGAATTTTGATCACGTTTCAACTTAATAGACCTAAAGTTAAAGTTACAGAATAGCTGCCGAATCACAGTATGACTCTTCACCGAAATATTTGCTCATGCTTCTACTAAAGGAAGTTGGAAATATTCATAATATTCGGCATGCGCCTGGTGTGAAAGTCATGTTCGTTGTGAGGGATAAACACCGGATATGACTTGAAAACTCATAATAACTCGTAATAAATTAATTTTTAATGTGGGGAATGGCTATCTAGATTTCTAATCACATTATGAATCTTCACTGAAATTTTGCTCACATTTCAACTAAAAGAAAACCAAACAAATCATAATATTCGGGAGTCATTCGGGAAGCACGGACCGCAGAGAAACGCTATGAGGGAGAAACACCGGATATGACTTTAAAACTCCCAATAGCTCGTAAACCTTAAGGTTTTAGTTAAGGAATGGCTACCTAATCACAGTATGACTATACTGGAATTTTGATCACGTTTCAACTTAAGAGAGGTTACAAAATCCATAATATTCGGCATATACCGGATATGGAAGTCAAATTCGTTGTGTGAGAGAAACACCGGATATGACTTGAAAACTCATAACTCGTAATAAATTAATTTTTAATATGGGGAATGGCTATCTAATCACATTATGAATCTTCAATGAAATTTTGCTCACGTTTCAACTAAAGAAAAACCAAACAAATCATAATATTCGGGGGTCATTCGGGAAGCAAGGACAGCGGAGAAACGCTATGAGGGAGAAACACCGGATATGACCTCAAAACTCCTAATATCTCATAACTTAAAGTTAGTTATAGAATGGCTGTGGAATCACAGTATGACTCTTCGCCGCAATATTTGCTCGTAAAAAATCACTATCATAATATTCGGCATGCACTGGATATGAATGTCATATTCGTTATGAGGGAGAAACACCGGATATGACTTTTAAACTCGTAATATCTCTTATTAACTTCATGTTGAAGGTATGGAATGGCTACCTAATGACAGTATGTCTCTTCACTGAAATTTATGCTCAGGCTTCAACTAAAGAACGCTAAAAAAACCCACATAATATTTGACATGCAAGAGGTGACCGCAGAGAAACGTCCCAGAGATATATGGATAATATTGAGCCTCAAAGGCATTCTCATAATTTCTCACAATAAAAAGGTTTAAGTTGGGGAATGGCTACTTAATCACATGCTTCAACTAAAGAAAGCTAAAGAAAATTATTTTCGGAACACGGACCGCGGAGAAACGCCCCGGAGAAATATGGATAATCTTGAGCCTGAAAAGCATAATGTATTCTAAATAATTGAAAAGACGGATATGAATCTAAAATTGGTTAAAACTGGTTTGAAGCATACTCGATTAAGTTTTAACCCCTTTCAAAGTGTGTCAATATTTCTAAATACATGTATTCATCAGGTAAAGGGTTAGACATTGTTTTCGGCAGTTATCTGTCAATAACGCTGTAATTTTATAGGTATAAAAATTACCTGATGCGTTGTATTTCAAAACCTTTTAGCCTGGTGAGCAATTTATTTGATTGGAGAATTTCAGTGTTTCCTTCAGTTCTCACGATTCATTTACCTTCTGTGAAAAACAAATCAAGTCACATCTGGGTTCAATCTGTTTGCAAAAGTAAACATATACCCGTCCTCGCCAAGCTAAAAGTTTTACTTTTTACTCCATGAATACGCCTTAGCAAACACAGTGGACCCAGATTGGAGGCTCCTATAGAAGCCGTCTGATCAGGGTCTGCTCTGTTTGCTTATGATATATGAATGGCCGCATATGAATTTCATATTCGATTGGACTGAGAAACGCAGGATATGACTTTAAAACTCATGATTACGCATACATATTTAAGGTTGAACCAGAAGGTATGCTGTTTTACACATTATGCCTATTTTCTGGAAGTTTAACTGTTAATTATTACAGGTAAGAAAACTATAAAAAAAAACAAAACTGTTTATTACTAAAATATATGAGGTGCCTTATCTTTATATGAAACTCATATATGTTATGGCGGATAGCCATAGGATATGATCTAAGGAAAAGGATAAACGCGTTTAATAGTTATGTCTGAAACGCGCTAATAAGTATTTATATAAAAAAGTATTGTGTGCTGCATATCACATTCAACCTTTTAGCCTTGTGAACAAACTTATTTCACTAGAGAAATTAAGTTTTCTTTCAGTTGTCACGGTTTATTTAGTTGTTATCTATGTTCAAATGCGGAATACCTAGCTAAGCGGTTTTTTTTATTTCCCCCAGATTTGAAAAGCAAGTGCGTTAGGACTGAGAAGCACTGGATATTAATTAACCCTTTCCCTCATATAAACGTGTTTTCACGCATTTGCCAACAGAGTAGACCCATATTAGACGGCTCCTAGAGGAGCCGTCTGATCAGGGTCTACTCGGTTTGCTATTGGAATTTGATAGATATGTTTCTTTGCTTTCAAAAATGGCTACAATGATCTACCTTCCATGTTTCATTACAACTACTTCATCCATGAATATTTAGTAGGTATTGAACTTTGTAATAAACACAGAACGGGGAAAGGGTTAATCTAAAGCTCGTTATGTCGCATACATACACACTGTTTAACCAGTAAAATGCTTCACATTATGGATCTTCCCTGGAAGTTCACTTCAAATTAGAGTTAGAAAAATCATTTCAATGACACCGCTCCCTGTCCTGTGATAGGAAATACATACATGCATTTGTTAGAACACACCGGTAACTTCCCAAAGAAATTCGGGTATGAGCAACAAAAGCATCTCTTCTAAAATATTATATTTTATATATATTCTATTAAACATATTTATTAACAGTACCTATACCGAAAATAAAATTTTTAGTGCCGATTATTTAGACTAGTGATTAAATATCTCCCCCGGATATGAATCTATATTTAGAATTATTCTGCAAGAACGAACACTTCATTCATTCATTCGGTTTTTTCCTTTGTTCGTTCGTTCATTCGTTCGTTAGAAAGGACTTACTTGCACAATATGACTGTTTACATGGGGTACCGTTTACATGGGTTCTATTTCCCTAAGATCTGAAAATCCTAGTAATTCGCAATGAGAAGTATCGAATATGAGCCACGGAAACCACATATCTTGTAAAAAGGCATTGTTCTCACACAATGACTAAACTTTTTACAAAGTAATTGGCGATGCAAAGAGAATAGTCCCTAGAGGCCTGTTTGTACCGATTACTCCATGTGCCTAAAATTTTACAGCTTATCTGGGTCTATTATTATGTCTCCCCCCATATTTATAAGGGGGAGACATTGTTTTCGTGAGAGTTGTCTGTCTGTCTGTCCGTCACACTTTTTGTCCGGACTATAACTTCAATATGCCTGATGCCAGTTGATTGAAACTTCATATATGGAAAGAGCATAATAAGAGGAAGTGTCAGGCACAAGGTCCATAACTCTGGCTTCACTAATATAGGAGTTATTGCCCCTTGTAAAAAAAATCACTTTTTTTTATCCGGACGATAACTCCTATATGGCTCATGCCATTGGATTGAAACTTCATATATGGAAAGATCATGACCAGAGGAAGTGTCATGCACAAGGTCCATAACTCTTTGCTTCACTAATATTGGAGTTATTGCCCTTTGTTAAATATCACATTTTTTTTGTCCAGACGATAACTTCAATATGCCTGATGCCAGTTGATTGGAAAGAGCATAATGAGAGGAAGTGTCATGCAGAAGGTACATAACTCTGGCTTCACTAATATAGGAGTTATTCCTCTTTGTAAAAAAATTCACTTTTTTGTCGGACGATAACTTCTATATGGCTCATGCCATTGGATTGAAACTTCATATATGGAAAGATCATAATGAGAGGAAGTGTCATGCACAAGGTCCATAACTCTGGCTTCACTAATATTGGAGTTATTGCCCTTTGTAACAAATTCACAATTTTTTGTCCGGATGATTACTCCTATGTGACACATGCCATTGGAGTGAAACTCCATACATGGAACGATCATGATGAGTGTCATGCATAAGATCCTTAACTCGAGCTTCAATAAATTTAGAGTTATTGCCCCTTGTACATTTGTTTAATTCTTTCTTGTCCGGACGATAACTCCTACATGGCTCTTGCCATCGTATTGAAACTTCATGAACAATGGCCATAATTCTGGCTTCAATACTTTTGGAGTTATTGCCATTTGTTACATTTTTTGGCCGATCAATAACTCCTGAAGTAAGTGTCATGCACAAGGGCCATAAATCTGGTATCAGTATGTTGGAGTTATTAGCTGTTATCATTTTCTTCTTGAAAAATGTAGTGTGGAAGCGTATAATGAGGGGAAGTATCATTCATCAAGACCATAACATTTTTAGTGATTTCCCTTTACATATTGTTTTTATTAGAGGGGAGACATCCGTTTAAAAACCTAGTTTAAATTGTAATTATTGGATGTACAACAATGAAGGTTATGGTTTCATGGAACATGTTCAAACTAAGCAGCTGATCTGGGTCATTGAATGCAAATGACAATTTTTAAGTAGATTGTTAGCGATATTTATCCTTTAACATGCTACAGAACCAAACTAGACCATATTCTACGGATGAATTTCATCTTAAACATGCTGTTCATAATTATGAAATATACTCTGATTTAACAGCGAATTTCTTCTAAAGATCAGCATCTTACTTCATTGAATTCCCGTTCCTCGTTTCCATCTATATTATAAATTACATATCCCCATCCCATGCTAAGTAACTCAGTTGCCCAGTCGGGCGTGAACCTAAGTCAAGCCCTTATGGAATATGATTGGTCAATTCGATAATGAGGCAGAAGATAACGATTGAGTCAATGAGATATCATATATCACGGGTCTCGATAAAAAAGGAAGCTGCCGGCTATAATTTTTAATCTATATACATTCGCATCGGGATGCTATTGAACAGAATGTATGTGTTAGAATATTTTACCTGCTGTCTGCTCAAGTTAATAAAGTATTAATTATAACTTGCTGGAACCTTATTCAAACTCAGTTAACTATAAACAAATGTACTAGTTACATGTATATTACCGGTAATGAATGTTGTTAAAATCAGGATATACACCGTTCGGTCTATAATAATATAAAATAACATAATTTGTAAAACTTATTTGCAATCTTGATATTGTATTATTTCACTACATTCACTCCTCGCTTAGAACAGGGTCGTGTTTTATTCTTGTAGTTGTGTATAACAATACAGCATGAGTTTTTGTTTTGAGAACAGTTACGTTGAAAATGCAGTTTGCTGAATAGTATTTGCACATATTCATTTCAAAAAAGGTTTATTCAATTCTTTAATGTATAAGATATGGAACTAACAAATGTAAAGGCATAAAAACTATACAATGTGGTATTTATGTAATGGGTATCTATAAATATATGAATGTTTGGATGGACGTATGGACCAACGAAGGGTGACCGAAGTAATGAATGAATGAACGCACATTCCCGTTTCAACTAAATGAAGCTAAAAAAATCATAATATTCGGCATGTACCGCATTTGAAAGTCATATTCGTTGTGAGGGAGAAACACCGGATATGACTTTAAATCCCATAATATCTCATATTAACTTAAGGTTAAAGTTATGGAATAGCTACCTAATCATCGAATGGCTCTTTACTGAAATTTATGCTCAGGCCACAACTGAATAAAGCTTAAAAAATCATAATATTCGGCACGCAGGGGCACGGACCGGAGACAAACGCCCAGGAGATATATGGATAATCAAGAGCCTCAAATGCAATCTGCATTCTGAATAGTTATACAGTTTAGTGTGTTGACTGATTGTTTGCAATGCTTATAAATTGATTTACAGTGCGAAATAAGTAGTTATAATCGAATTTATCTCCCCCGGATATGAAAGTCATATTCGTTGTGATGGAGAAGCACCGGATATGACTTTAAATCAACCAAAAAAAATCTCATCAACTGAAGGTTAAAGTTATGGAATAGCTCCCTGATCATAGTATGGCTATTCAATGAAATTTTTGCTCGGGCCACAACTGATTAAAGCTTTAAAAAGTCATAATATTCGGCACGCATGGGAAACGCTCCGGAGATATATGGATAATCAAGAGCCTCAAATGCAATCACTATTCTGAATAGATATACAGTTTAGTGTGTTGACTGGTCGTTTGCGATGCTTAGAAATTAATTTACAGTGCCTATTATACAGTTTAGTGTGTTGACTGGTCGTTTGCGGTGCCTATTATGTAGTTATAATCGAATTTATCTCATGAAAGTCATATTCGCTATGACCTTAAAACTCCTAATATCTCGTATTAACTTCAGATTAAAGTTGTGGAATGGCTAACCAATCATTCTATGGCTCTTCACTGAATGTTTTGCTCACGTTTCAACTAAATAAGGCTGAAAAATCATAATATTCGGCATGTACCAGATATGAAAGTCATTCGTTGTGAGGGAGAAACTCCGGATATGACTTTAAATCTCCTAATATCTCAGATTCACTTCAGGTTAAAGTTATGGAATGGCTACCTAACCACAGTAGGGTTCTTCACTGAAATGTTTGCTCAGGCCACAACTGAATATGAATGAAGCTTAGAAAATCATAATATTCGGCACGCTAGAGCACGGACTGGAGAGAAACGCCTCCGAGATATATGGATAATCAAGAGCCTCAAACGCAATCACTATTCTGAATAGGTATAGTTTAGTGTGTCGACTGATTGTTTGGAAGGCTTAGAAATTCATTTATAATAATAAGTAGTTTTAATCGAATTTATCTCCACCGGATATGAAAGTCATATTCGTTGTGAGGGAGAAACACCGGATATGACTTTAAATCCCCTAATATCTCTCAATAACTTAAGGTTTAAGCCGGGGAATGGCTACCTAAGCACAGTATGACTATTCACTGGAATTTTGCTCACGTTTCAACTAAATAAAACTGAAAAATGCATTATATTCGGCATGTACCGGATATGTCATATTCGTTGTGACGGCGAATCACCGGATATGACTTTAAAACTCTTAATATCTCTGATTAACTTCAGGTTTAAGTTGCAGAATGGCTCTTCACTGAAACTCATGCTCAGGCCTCAACTAAAGAAAGCTAAAAAAAAATCATTATTTTCGGCATGTAGGAGCACGGACCTGAGAGAAACACCCCGGAGACACATGGATAATTAAGAGCCTTAAATGCAGTCAATATTTATACAGTTTGGTGTGTCCACTGGATATGAAAGTTATATTCGCTGTGAGGGAGAAACACAGGATACGACTCCTAACATCTCATATTAACTTAAGGTTAAAGTTATGGAATGGCGTCACTGAATTTTTTTTCTCGTGCTTCAAGCTAGAAATTAAGAACATTCCTAATATTCGCATCCAGCGGAGTCATATTCGTTGTGAGGTAGAAACACCGGATATGACTTTAAAACTCCTAATATCTCATAAAAACTTACGGTTTTAGTACGGGAATGGTTACTTAATCACAATATGACTCTTCACTGAAATATTTGCTCAACTAAATAAAGTTGAAAATGCATTATATTCCCCCAGTTCCTTCCCACCTTGTCGTGGTTGGGGGGCTTAATTAATCACAATATGACTCTTCACTGAAATATTTGCTCACGTTTCAACTAAAAAGTTGAAAATGCATTATATTCCCCCAGTTCCTTCCCACCTTGTCGTGGTTGGGGGGCTTAATTAATCACAATATGACTCTTCACTGACATATTTGTTCACGTTTCAACTAAATAAAGTTGAAAATGCATTATATTCCCCCAGTTCCTTCCCACCTTGTCGTGGTTGGGGGCTTAATTGTCATCGGGGATGTTCATGTTTGCAGCATGAATCACCCCCCTTGGCAAGAACTAAGGAAGGACCACCTGTTTGCCGTGGGTGGCGTCCCGTAAGCAGGGAAGGGGGATCCTGGTGGCTGAGTGGTTCTGGAAACGGGTGACAATTTTCTGGACTGCAATACACCACTCTGGCCTCTAACTCGGTGTAGTCTGGTGGTTGCATTGATCCGGTGTAATCAATCGGCTGGTCATGCCAGTTCTAGGTCTCAGTTCTTCTGTCTTTTTCTTTTCATTGAATCAGTTGTCTGGTTTAAACCGTGTGTCAATCTTTTATTCTTTCTATTATCTTTATATACCTAGCGCGGTGGCCAGACGGGTCAATCTTATCCATTTACTGGGTTCGAGTATACTGTCTGTGTATTCTTGGCGCTTGGAGTTGGAATACCGCTCCGTATCAGCGTCCCTTTGTTGGGCTCCGAGGTGGGTGAGGAGCACAGACGGTGAATCGTCGTGATCACAATCATGGCAAACTCACTTCAAACAAAGCGGCTACGGCCGGAACCTGACTCGGATCTGATGACGAATCAGCAAATACTTTTGATGCCTATCTGATCATTGAATCTAAGGAAGAAACCAATTTTTCAAATGTAACGCCTTTTGTCATTGAAAAATCACTTTTCGGGGCAATTGGCAATACTCAAGAAGTTAAAAAACTACGAGACTGCAAGCTTCTGGTTCAGATAATTCGGAAAAAGCAATCTTTAAATTTACAAAAATTGGAAATGTTTTGTGGTTTAAAAGTCAAAGTCAGATCATTGAACTCTTCAAAGGGTGTGATTCGGGACAGGAGATTGTACTGCTGTTCCGAAGATGAAATTCAAGAAAATCTTTCAGCACAGGGTGTTTCAAATGTTCGACGAGTTGAAATTAGGAAAAATGGCTCTTCTGTGAAAACAAACACTTTAATTCTTACTTTCAATAAACCAACACGACCAACTAATTTGAAAATCTTTTATAAAATAATTCCTGTAACCCCTTATATTCCAAATCCTCTGCGCTGTTTTGAATGTCAGAAATTCGGACACCATGAGAACAATTGCAGAAACAATGTATGTGTTAACTGTGCACAAGTAGGCAACCACCATGAAGAAAATTGCAAGAATCCTACAAAATGTGCAAACTGCAATGGCCCTCATCCAGCAAAATCTAACCAATGTCCTGTTTGGAAAAAAGAAAAAGAAATTACACGTATTAAATTCACCAACAATATTTCATACCCAGAAGCAAGAAAACTGGTCGAAAACATCCCACAGCAAACTTATGCATCAATTATTAAATCGAAAACATCTTCTGTTGAAATGAAAGACGCTCAAACGCAAACTGTCGATTCGTCAACTCGGACTCCTGAGTCAATTGTTATTACACCCAGTACTGGTACATCTAATGTGCCGGTATCTGATGTACCTAGTGGTAGTACTTCTACTACTTCTATTACTAGTTGTAATGGTAGTACTACTACCACTACTGGTAGTACGGAGACGCCGGGGAAACCCGCGTCAAAAAAGAAAGGGCAGAAAGATTCTGCCTCGCAGCCTGTTGGTCGGCCCGGTAAACCTGCCGGCCGCAACAAACAGAAAGGGCCTGGGAGGGTGTCTGGTTTGGCTGACCCTAATCGGATGGACTGTGATGAAAGCAGTCAGTCTGATAAGGAAGGTCGGGCCAGATCTCGCTCCCCCATACTTCCTCCAAATACTTAGATATAATTAAATGCTATATCTTTGTATATGTTTGAAATATGGATAGGAAAATTATTCAGTGGAACTGTCGAGGTCTTAAGGTAAATTATAATGAAATTCTTTTGCTTTTATCTTCTTATAAACCAGCAGTTCCTAGCCTTCAAGAAACATATCTTAAAACATCCGATAATATTAGCTTAAACGGTTACGCTCTTTATAATTTTATTAACAATAATTTGGGCAGGGCCTCAGGAAGATGTTCTTTGGCAATTGATAATAAATTACCTCATAGCTCTGTTACTCTAAATTCAGCGCTGCAGGCAGTTGCTGTTCGTGTAACTCTTGACAAAGCTATTACTATATGTTCAATTTATCTCCCCCCAAATGATGTTGATATATTAGAATTGGAAAACTTAATTGGTCAGTTACCAAATGATGTTGATATATTAGAATTGGAAAACTTAATTGGTCAGTTACCAGAACCATTTATTCTTCTAGGCGACTTAAATGGGCATAATCCTTTGTGGGGTTGTTCCGATCTCAATAACAGAGGAAAACTTATAGAAGATTTTATAACTAAAAATGATAAATCTTCCACTTATCTACACCCTGCCACTGGACATTATTCTTCTCTTGATCTTGCAATGAGCAGCCCATCGATATTTCTTGACTATACTTTTAAGGTTCATGATGATTTATGTGGTAGTGATCATTTCCCTTTAATTTTATCTAATACATCAGCTTTTACATCTGAATCTGTTCCTCATTGGAAATTTTCGAAAGCCGAATCTGTTCCTCATTGGAAATTTTCGAAATCCAATTGGGAAATGTTCATTTAAAAAACTTGCAACAGAACTGTTTGAAAATACTGAAGATCCGATTACAGAATTTTCTTCTGCTTTAATACAAATAGCAGAAGAATGTATACCAAAGAACTCGAAGATGATTGTAAAAATGCTGTTAAAGAACGAAGGGCAGCAATTCGAAAATTTAATGTCCGTCCCACTCGTGAAAATCTAGAGTGTTAAAATATTTAGAGCCAAAGCACGTCGTACAATAAGACGAACAAAGAAGAAGTCCTGGCAATCATATGTATCGAAGCTTAATTCTCGTACATCAGTTAAAAAGGTTTGGGAAATGATAAGAAAAATTAGCGGCAAAAATAAATCTTCAACAGTTTCTCATCTGAAGCAGAATAATGATACAATAACTGACAAAAAAGATATTGCTAACACTTTGGCTGAAACATTTTCTAAAAAGTCATCGTCATCTCACTATTCAGAAACATTCCAATCATTTAAAAGAAAAGAAGAAAGGTCCAAACTAAATTTTAAATCAATGATGAAAATTATAACAAACCGTTCTCTTTATTAGAGCTCAGGGATTCTTTAAGCAAGTCAACTGATACAGCTACAGGACCGGACGACATACATTATCAGCTTTTAAAAAATTTACCCGATGTATCTTTGCAAGCACTAAACTAAATTTTAAATCAATGATGAAAATTATAACAAACCGTTCTCTTTATTAGAGCTCAGGGATTCTTTAAGCAAGTCAACTGATACAGCTACAGGACCGGACGACATACATTATCAGCTTTTAAAAAATTTACCCGATGTATCTTTGCAAGCACTTTTATCAATTTTTAACCATATCTGGGATTCTGGTGTCTTTCCACCTTCATGGAAGGAGGCCATTGTTGTCCCTGTTGCAAAGCCAGGTAAGGATGCATCTAATCCTACTAATTATCGCTCTTACTAGTTGTGTCTGTAAGACACTTGAAAGAATGATTAATGCACGTCTTGTTTGGTTTCTGGAATCCAACAATCTTATAACTAACTTTCAAAGTGGTTTTAGAAATCAACGCAGTACAAACGATCATCTTGTCCGTTTAGAATCATTTATTCGTGATGCTTTTATTAAAAAAGAACATCTTGTTGCTGTATTTTTTTGATATGGAGAAAGCCTATGATACAACATGGAAGTATGGAATTATGAAAGATCTAGGTCTGAAAGGTAGATTACCTACTTTTATTGCGGATTTCCTTTCTGACAGAAATTTTAAAGTGCGAGTTGGGTCGACACTCTCCGACACGCAACAGCAGGAGGAGGGCGACACTCTCCGACACGCAACAGCAGGAGGAGGGCGTCCCTCAAGGAAGCATTTGATCTGTAACTTTATTTGGTTTAAAAATTAATAATATTGTCAAATGTTTACATTCAGGTGTTGACTGTTCTTTGTATGTCGATGATGATGATTTTTTAATGTTATCGTTCCAAACATATGCATACTATTGAAAGACGACTTCAACAATGTAAACTTGAAACATGGAATAATGAGAATGGCTTTAAATTTTCAACGTCAAAAACGCAATGTGTTCATTTCTGTCAGTTACGAAATTGTCACCAAGACCCCGATTTAAATCTTAATAATATTCAAATCCCTGTGGTTGATCAAGCCAAATTTTTAGGACTTGTATTTGACAAAAAGTTGACATTTATACCTCATATTAAGCATTTAAAAACAAAATGTCTTAAATCTCTTAATCTTCTTCGAGTTTTAGCTCACACTGACTGGGGGAGCTGATCGGAAAGTGCTGCTGCGCCTTTACCGATCATTAATTCGTTCTAAACTGGACTATGGAAGCATTGTATATGGATCAGCTAGAAATTCTTGATCCCATTCACCATCAAGGACTTCGGCTTTCCCTTGGTGCTTTTAAAACCTCGCCAATCGAAAGTCTTTTAGTAGAAGCTAATGAACCATCTTTATACATTCGAAGAGAGCAATTAGCTCTTAATTATGTTACTAAAGTGAAGGCAAATCCTACCAATCCTGCTAATGAAATAATTTTTGAACCCAAATATGAAATGCTTTATGAAAGGAAACCTAATGCTATAAAACCTATCTGTCTCCGTCTCAGATCGGCAATTAACGAGGCAGGTCTGAGAATGGATTCTGTCGGGCAACATAAAGTTTCAAACATTGCGCCATGGACTATCAAGCAACCTAATGTTTTCTTACATCTGGCTTCAAATAAAAAGTCTTCTACAAATGCACTAGAATATCAATCCGAATTTGAAGAACTTAAGTCACAGTATCCTGACCATATTCCCATATATACTGATGGTTCTAAAGATGAAAATAAAGTCGGTTGTGCATCTGTCAGTAAATTTCATACCTCTAAAGTAAGACTACCTGACAAATCTTCCATATTTACAGCTGAAGTCCAAGCAATTGACATTACCCTTCGATTCATATCGGTGCACAACATGAACAAATACATAATTTTTTCAGACTCGCTCTCTGTTGAACAACAGAAATATGAATAACCCATTAGTTCAGCAAATTCTTCTTAAACACCATAAATTATCTCTGTCAAACAATATTGTTTTCTGTTGGCTACCTAGTCATGTTGGAAGTCTGGGAAATGAAGAGGCAGATAAAACGGCCAAGTCATCCCTGAATCTGAATGAGGCAGTTTTCAAGTTACCATATACTGATTTTAAACCATTGATTAAACAGCATACATGTTCCAAATGGCACGTTTCTTGGGACAGCAATATTAACAATAAACTTCATGCCATCAAACCAACCATTGGTGATTCTCTTTTAAATTATAGAGCTGTACGAAGAGATGAGGTGGTCCTAGCTCGCTGTCGTATCGGACACTCATATTACTCATTCCTATTTACTAAAGCGCAAAATTCAACCAGGATGTGTCTTCTGTCAAGAGCCATACACAGTAAAACATTTTTTGATTGAATGTATTGACCTTTCTATAATAAGACATAAATACTTTTCTGTTGATTCTATGCAACAGTTATTTAATACAGTTCCGTACGAGAATATAATTTCGTTTTTGAAAGAGACTGGTCTTTATTTTAAAATATAAATCTGTTTAACTAGTTCTATTATTTTATTTCTGTATTCCTTTCTACATTTTCATCTTCGTATATTTTAATGATTTACATACTCGTTGATCAGATTTTTTTTATTGATTTTCATCGTTTCATCATATTTTCGTCATTGGCGCTATATGACCTACTTAGTGTCGCGGTGCCGTAAAATCCAACTCGTTGATCAGATTTTTTTTATTGATTTTCATCGTTTCATCATATTTTCGTCATTGGCGCTATATGACCTACTTAGTGTCGCGGTGCCGTAAAATCCAACTCACTCACACACGCATTATATTCCGCATGTAGGCCTACCGGATATAAAAGTCATGCCTAGGCCTCAACTAAAAACAGCTAAAAATAAAATCATAATGTTGGGCTAAAAAAATATTTAAATCGTCATGCACGAGCACGGACCGCAAAGAAACGCCCCGGAGATATATGTATAATCTAGAGCCTTAAAAACGGTGTCGGGAAGAAATACCGGATATGGCTTGAAAACACCTAATTTCTCCTAACAACTGAAGGTTTATGTTGCGGAATCGCTACCTAATCACAGTATGACTCTTCACTGAAATAATTGCTCGTAATAATTCCCATCTTTGCGTCCGCATGGAACTTCTTCTAAAGCAACATACGGTCCACTCAAGATGGTAATAACTTCTTTTAATGTCCATAAACTTGTTACCTAGAGGACCTGGTGTAAAATCGTCAGTAGACTCAGTACTGTCAATACTACGGTCGTGGTCTGATGGAGAACGTGTGTGTTGTGAACTCAATGAACAATTTGGAGAGACCGTCGGTGCGCAAGGCGCCGCATCCCATGTAGGGTGACTGCCGACATCCGTGCCATTGGTATTGTTCGTTGTGGGTGATTGTGTAGAGTTTGGTGATTGTTCTAGGCCTGATGTAAATGTCACAGTCGGTGCGCAAAGCGCCGCATCCCGTTTAGGGTGACTACCGACTTTTGCAGTTTTTGTGGTGTTGTGAGATGAAGTGTGTGGTACAAACCTGTGTTTGGCGAGTCCCGTCATTGGCAGCACTGGTGCTCGGTCGATGTTGTTTACCAGGGGCACGAAATGGTTAGGCTTCCATGGATTTCTGACAGTTGGTGGATTGGATGGCAAGCACAATGTGGTCCACATCAGATGTATCTTGCTGTTGTTTGGACCGACAAAGGGAGGTCTAATCAAGGTGTTCAAGACCTCGAAGCTGTAGTTCTTCGATCCATTCACAGCCGGATACACCCACCACTGCTATCGGCAGATTTAGGAACAACGATGTTGCAATGAACATGTGCATAGATGAATCGCTTCCAGGTTGTGCACAGTTGATACAGTCCTCTTCATACGGGGGGCACAACACTGTCACTCGCTTAAATGCCTGATGATTTGTTATCCCAGCTTTGTTCACTGCCATTTCCACACAACAGCGGTAGCGCAGTTCTGTGCTCCGCGATTCGTTGCCACAGAGTAATGTGGAAACGGCATTAAAGAAGCAGTCACCATTAGGGGTGCTTTTTAAGGCAACTTTGTCACAGGTGTGAAAATGGAACAGAAGAGAATTTGCAACTGTGTCCTGTTCATGGTAGGTGAAGTCGTTGTGCAGTGTGGAGTCCAGTGGTACTTCTTCTAAAAACAGACGTTCGCGCTCTGCTACCTTGACCAGGGTTTTCAAGCCTTTCTTGGATGCCTATAAATGTAAAATATGAGATAGAGTCAACAAGTAGTAGCAATAGTAATAGTAGTTGTAGCAGCAGTAGGTAGTAGTAGCAGCTGTAGGTAGTAGTAATAGCAGGAGCATAGTAGTATTACTAGTGGCAGTAGTAGCAGTGGGATTAGCAGTAGTATCATCACTACTGAGTACTAGCAGTAGTAGCTCAGTATTACTACTATGAAGCAGTAGAAGTTGCAGTAAATGTTGTAGTAATGGTACGAGAAGTATCATCATCATTTAGATAATCTCCATCGTATATTGTGAATTTTCCAAAATACTCAAAGCTAAATGTTTTTAACAGTTCCTAATACTTCAAAATGAAATGCACTGTGGCTCTAAAACAACTAGTCAAAACACACTATGTTGGACCTAGCTCCCGTTTGCAAACAGCCAGAATCCAGATGAGACGCCGAGTAAGTCGGCACATCAGTAACCTGACATTCGATCAATAGTTGAATCGAATTAAAATAATTAAATCTGAGCAAACATTACTTAGCCGGGTAGCTTTCGTGGGTTTCTTTTGTAATACTAAGCCCATGTCCTTAAAATGAAACCAATATGTGAAGTACTTTTTGAGGAACATCAACATGTTGACCGACGGGCAAACAGACAGATTTGGATCAGCTCTATTTGCAAAGTGCTATTTTGGTGCTTGAGAAACTACTGACCGTGTGTCACTGACCTGGGGTTAGTTGCAGAAAAGTTTTGTGTATAAATATATTGTAATCGGGCAGGCAAGATGGCGGAAAGCAAACTATTGGTTAACCATTTCCCTGTTCTATATTTAGTCCAAAATTCAATACCTTACTGAATATTCATTGAGAAAATAGTTATAATCAAATATTGAAGGTGGAACATTGTAGCCATTTTAGAAAGTGGGTCTATCAAATTTTATTAGAAAGATGTTTACATGAGGGAAAGGGTTAAACGCGAAATCTACGCTGGTCGATAAAGAATTTCCCTGTTGAATGATTATAGAAAAAAGAATATCATGAGTATTTATTCGCTGAATTTCTACAATGGTATAGTACACGAGATGTTTGGTAGGCCTGTTGGTAGACATAAGTCAGATATGTTACATTTTCAAAAGCAAACCGGGCAAATACTCCAAGTATCAGAATGTTTTCAAAGTTGACTTTACAGAGGCGTCAGTATGAGGGAATGGTATAAGCGTACACTACAAGACTAGAAAGTCTACTCCCTTTGCCTTCGACGTATGTTAAATTTTGGCCATAATTGATCTTATATGATCTTATATGTTTTGCTTTCAAATTGATGCTACGCACGTGTTTTTGGAGGACTGGCGGAGTATGAGCAGTACTTAGTGAAAAAAGTAAACAGTAATAGTAGTAGCACTGCTCAGTATTAGCCGACCATTAGAAGGCGGATAATATCGAGCAATGCAACCAAAAGTGGACCTACCTCTGTTAAACGCTGCATAGCCATTAGATGGTCATAGCTCCCGTCATCGTTGCTTCTGCATCTCTTACACACGTATCCAAGTTTTGTATCTACTCTCCATCGGTCACCGTCAGTGTCTGTCAAATCCTGACACCGGAAATGACTCCATGTCTCACAAGGGGAGGTTAACTAGTAAAATGAGGTAAGAGATGGTAAAAGGGGAAGTGAAAATGTTAAAGTGAGTTAAAAGGGGAGATTAAAAAGTAAGAGATGGTAAAAGGGGACGTTAAAATGTTAGCGAAGTGAAAGGGGAAGTTAAAATGTAAAATGAGGTAAAAGGGAAGGTTAAAAAGTAAGAGATGGTAAAAGGGGGGGGGGGGGGTTAAAATGTTAGCGAAGTAAATGGGGAAGTTAAAATGTAAAATATGGTAAAAGGGGAAGTGAAAATGTTATAGTGAGTTAAAAGGGGAGATTAAAAAGTAAGAAATGGTAAAAGGGGACGTTAAAATGTTAGCGAAGTAAAAGGGGAAGTTAAAATGTAAAATGAAGTAAAAGGTGGTAAAAGGGCAGGTTAGAATGTTAGTGAGTTAAAAGGGGAGGTTAACTAGTAAAATGAGGTAAGAGATGGTAAAAGGGGAAGTGAAAATGTTAAAGTGAGTTAAAAGGGGAGATTAAAAAAGTAAGAGATGGTAAAATCGACGTCAGTATAAATACGTTCAATGACGTCATTATACTTGTATCATATTAAATCCACATCTGTTCAGATGCTCGCCTGCAGCATAATTACACATCACACTAGATATAAAGACTGAATTTCAAACAAATTAAATTCTGACGCAAATTTAACCTACTGGATCCGAACATTTTACAAATGGTAGTCTGCATCTGATGTATATTTACTGAATAAAGGTTCATCTGCGTTACCTAGTACTTAATATTTACCCCATTAATTCAAAAATACGCATTTTTATCCCTTTGAAAACAGTGTAGGTCTAGACCCAGTAGTATCATCAGGGTCGGCTCCGTTTGCTTTTGAAATAATGTCTAGACCTGCTTCGACTTTCAGTGATGAATGAAAGTTCCCGAGTATTCACGAATAAAACATTCTAATTAATATTCATGAAGTCATGAGTTCGTGAATAAATATTAGTTCAAACGGACAGTATTTAATATTCTGTTAGTGGTTTTTTTGACATATTTTTTTATGATCACCGTACGTTTAGGATCAGATAGCCTAA
The DNA here is from genome assembly GCA_963576725.1 of Azorinus chamasolen. Classification (NCBI taxonomy): domain Eukaryota; kingdom Metazoa; phylum Mollusca; class Bivalvia; order Cardiida; family Solecurtidae; genus Azorinus; species Azorinus chamasolen. The sequence continues at coordinate 39,253,307 of OY755241.1, read as the reverse complement.
GCCTAAAACCTTTAAAACTGAGTGTTTTGTTTCGTTTGTTATTTATCGGGTTTTACTTCATTTTCACGGAACAAATTACACTGTTTCATGCACAGAAGAACATCCAGGGAGAACCACCGACCTACTGCAAGCCAGCTGGAAGGCCTCCTCACATGAAAAATTCAAATGCCCAGTCCGAGATTCGAACCCACCACTCGGCCACGGAAGCCCACGTGCTGAGTGTTGTTACCTTTACCAAAAAATAGCACCGAAAGAGCCTCTTTTTAAACACTATCGTGATACATCAATGTACTTTGGTCTAAACTGTCCGTAATAAGCGTCGCTCATTCGCGCGTAGCATGTCACGTGTAAATTATTTCAAGGGGGTACATTTAGCATACATATGTATGTGTTTACTGAGATGTCTTTTTGTTTATACGTATGATTATTATGGATTTGATAATATATATCTTAGGCATTAAAATGTTAACAGGAAATAAGAGGTCTAACTCGCTGGCATACTTTAAATAGCTTTTCTGGGTAAAAATGGTTTCATTACGTATTTTTTGAAGTCTCGCCAGTTTACAGCATATAAGTAAATAAATATACCACATATACTCCAAATAAAAAGTGCACGATGCGATCCAGCCTATAACACATTATGCGTATTAGTATTTACCCGTATAAGAAAATAAAAAAAATATAAAGATAAATGAATTCATTGTATAGATATAGTGCAATAATTATAATGTGATATAGGTATAGTCTCTTGTAACTCATTTATGAATGGCATGGTTTATTTATATACATAATGATTGCTTACCATGAAGAGACTTAAATAACATAACTTGTTTTCCATTTTCCAACAAATTGAACTGCCAACCTCTAAAAAGATTCATTTATTTGATGTGTTAGTTGAGTCAGTGCTGAATTTCTGTTCAGAAATATGGGGTACGCATAGAGCCACTGACATTGAAATGATACATCTTAAAATTTTGAGGTACATCCTAGGGGTACGCAAGTCTTCAAATTTACCACCCTTGTATGTGGAGCTGGGAAGAGTCCCATTTTAAATGTATTTCGAAAAATTAACAATTTTGAAATATTGGAGAAAACTTATTTTACATGACAGCTTATCATTAACGTTTAAAACATAGTGTCATAAAATTTGACGCGGATAACAAAGTTTCGTATAGAAACAAAAACTGGGCGTCACATGTAAAAGCTATATTAGAAGAGCATGGTTTCGGATACGTATGTCATAACAAAGTCCTGGATAACGTTACTTTTGATAATATAAAACGTAGAATCCTGGATAATTATAAACAGTCATGGTACTCACAAATATATACTCTACTCTGCATCTGTATGGCTGCAATGCAAGGACCCATCTCATAATTCTTGGATTGGAAACCTTTGCTCTACTCATATAAACAAGGGGAGCATGATCTGTCTGAAGAACAAAGTCCTTGCCATAAAGATAACATTGAAACTTCTGGACTGACCACACAATGGATAGACCCTCACGTTCAATTGTAGAGTACCTTGTCTCTCTAGGAAGAAGTTTTCGACTTGCAAAACATACTGGAAATGCACAACCACCGTGGTTCTGCAGAAGCACACTACCGATACCCTTTTCAGACGCATCCGTCCGAAGTATGAATTGCAACTTCCAATCTGGTAAACAAAGAATTGGTTTCTTTGTAATGCACGCAATCAATGATCTAAATGTTTGCTCTGTCTCAGCTGACCAAACCACCTTATTCGGTCTACCCTTCTTTGTCAAGTCAGTCAAAGAGGATGCTATAGTACTGAAGTTTGGGATGAATTTGCGGTAATACCCCACCATGTCAAGAAAGAACCTCACCTGAGTCTTGGTATATGGACGTTTACACTCTTGCAGTGCTATCACTTTGGCTGCAGCAAACCATTTCCAACCACATGTCCCAAGAAATCAATTTGGGTAAACCCCAACTTGCATTTCGAAGGTCTAGCTGTCAATCGAGCATATCTCAATATATCAAAAAGATTCCTGAGTGTCAACAAATGAAATTCCCAAGTTTCAGTGAAATCAATTATGTCATCTACAATATTGTCTACCCCATCAAGCACCAATGTCAAGGGATTCTTTCTGGAAGACTAGGCTCAAAGCAGTAACCACTGGAATAACATCCATTAACCACCATGTGAAAGCACAAACTGGTACTGGAGCAAAGACTTCCTCAAGCCAGCTGCCTTTGGGTCCTTAGATAGTTCAGTGCTGTCAAAGTAGGTGATCAGAGCCTGCCATGATCTGTAAACTCCATCAAGAACTTTATAAAACGAAAACCACCGTATGTCGTGCATTTCTGTCATTTTCAGCTCTGGTAGTTCTAGAATTTTTTGTAAATTTCTGAGACGACTGCTACGTACAGAGGAGGACTTGAAATAATAGAAAAGGCTTGTCAGGACAGATTTATACTTTTCAAGGCTTTCAATCTTTGTGGCTGCCTGGCTGGTACATAAAGCCAGCCTATGTGCAATACAATGTATGTTGACTAGGTAAGGTGACAGTCGTTTCAATTTAGCAGCTACCCCATTCTTTGAACCAGTCATCACACTGGCTCCGTCGGAGCCCAGACATATGACTTTACCTGTGGGTACACCTCTTTTCTCCAGTGCTGATATCAAACATTCTGTAATTGTACTGGCATCTTTCTCCGCAATGTCGAAGTTCCCCAGAAAATGAGACCTAACATTGAAGTTTTTGTCGACAAATCGTACATATAAAATGAGTTTACCCGTTACCGAAATATCTGTACTTTCATCTGTCATGATTCCTATGAAATCTGCTTGTTTCATGTCCTCCAAAATTTCAGCTAGTAATGTGTCGGCAATTGCTTCCTGGAGTTCTTCAGCAATTCTTCTGGACCTGTATGTTGCATTGTTGCACTCTCGGCAATTCTTCTGGACCTGTATGTTGCCAGAGTGCAAGTCTTTGACACCTGAACAACCTTCTCTTTCCAAAAACTCTAGCAAAGATGCATATTTAACAGTAGCAACATTCTCCTTTGCTAGCCAGTATACAGTTTCAATGGCACTAATGACAGCTTCCTCCTGCTTTGAAATGGCAGTTTCCACCGACTTTATCATAGTTAGGTTGGAAATATTTATTCGTGAAGCTTTCATCAAGAAGGAGCACTTAGTTGCTGTCTTCTTTGATCTTGAGAAAGCTTACGATACAACTTGGAAGTATGGCATAATGAAAGACCTCCATGAATCAGGACTTAAAGGTCGACTTCCAGTTTTTTTTGAAAACTTTTTAAATGATAGGGAATTTCAAGTCCGCGTTGGAACTACTCTTTCTGATATGCAAAAACAGGAAATGGGTGTTCCACAAGGAAGTATTTTGTCAGTTACTCTATTTAATGTTAAAATTAATAATATTGTTCAATCTATTACTAATGACACGGATTGTTCATTGTATGTTGATGACTTTTTAATTTGTTACCGTTCTAAACACATGCGTACTGTTGAACGTCAACTTCAACAGTCCATTGATAAAGCTCAAAAATGGGCTACTGAAAACGGTTTTAGATTTTCAAAGTCTAAAACAAATTGTGTGCATTTCTGTCAACTGAGAAAATTCCACAATGACCCGGAGTTGCACTTGAATGGTGATCCCATTCCTGTTGCAGACCAGGCGAAATTTCTCGGTGTCATTTTTGACAAAAAACTTTCCTTTATACCTCATATTAAATATTTAAAGGCTAAATGCCAGAAAACACTGAAATTGCTTCGCGTTCTTGCACATACCGAATGGGGTGCAGATCGCAATGTAATGCTCAAATTGTATAGAAGTTTAGTGAGGTCCAAACTGGATTATGGTAGTGTTGTATATGGCTCTGCAAGGAAATCATACTTGCAGATGCTTGATCCAATTCATCACCAAGGTTTACGTTTAGCATTGGGTGCCTTTAGGACATCCCCTGCTAAAAGTTTATATGTTGAGGCGAATGAGCCATCACTTTACTCTCGTCGTGAAAAACTATCCATGCAGTATACCTCTAAATTAGCTTCAAACCCATCAAATCCCGCTCATAAAAATGTTTTTAGACCTAAATATCAACGTTTATTTGAATCTAAGGAAAAGGTTATTCCATCTTTCGGAATACGTATGAAAAACTGTTTTCAAAATAGTGATATAGATTTGTCTTTGGTTGAAAAGACTAAAGTTGAATCTATACCACCTTGGACTATTAAACCACCAAAAGTTATTTTTGAACTAACACGGCATAAAAAGTCTGAAACAAGCTCGCTTGAATTCAGTTCTTTTCTAAATGAAATAATTTGAAGATTATGAACAAGTTTATACTGATGGTTCAAAAGATGATGAGAGGGTCGCAGCTGCCTTTGTGGCTGATGACACAGAGACGAAGTTTCGGCTTCCCGATAATGCCTCCATTTTTTCAGCAGAGATCAAAGCTATTGACTTAGCTCTTGATTATATTGCTGGAAAATCATATAGTAAACATATAATCTTTTCGGATTCTCTTTCTGTCTTACACTCTCTGAGTAAATGTTCTTATTAAAAAACTTGTTTTAAAATACCATGAAATGTCTAATTCAAAAGATGTAATATTTTGTTGGATACCTAGTCATTGTGGAATACAGGGCAACGAGAGGGCGGACCTTGCAGCGAAGTCTGCCCTTGAATCGCCTGAATCTGATATGAGAATACCGTATTCGGATTTCAAACCACAAATTACTAGACATATTCTATATAAATGGCAGGAGTCTTGGAATGAGGAAATTCATAACAAGCTCCATGCTGTTAAACCTATTTTAGGTGAACATTTTTGTTCATGCTTGCCAATTCGGCGTGATGAGGTCGTATTGGCCAGAAGAAGAATTGGACATTCTTTTTTAACTCATTCATTTTTACTGAAAGGTGAAGTTCAACCTGAATGTTTATTTTGTTTTGAGCCTTATACAATTCAGCACATTCTCATTGAATGTCCTGATTTAATCTTAATCAGAGATAGGTTCTTTCAAGCAGATTCCCTGAGGGAACTGTTTGAGCTGGTAGAAATACCCAAAATATTTGATTTTTTAAAAGCCATTAATATATATTCTAAAAATTTAAAAGGTATATTTTTAGAATGTCGATTATGTTTTGTCCTTATTTCCTGTTGATCGGGACTGACATTTACATAATCTAGTGAGGTTGTCTTTATTTGATTTCATCATATAGTTTTATTTACATTATTTATTCGGCTCTATATGACCATCAGTGTAAAACACCATTCATTCATAGACCTACTCGATGAACGTGCAACAACAGCCAATTTATGGTCAGTAGTGCTGGCATGTCTGCTCAATGTTGACGTTCGATAATTGGTGCAACCTGTTACGAACGCATTCTTTAAACCATGTGTTTTGCAGAACGTGCAGATCATTTCCCCCTTTTCATTTAACTCTAACCATGGCCAGTCCTTGAGCCACGAATTTTGATAAGTACTTGCTGTCTTTTTCGAACTTTTATCGTTCTGGGTGATTTCACCTTCGGTTGGGATTTCCATTGATTGAGCTTCATGCTCGATTTCGTCGGCATTACTTTTACCATCAGATACTTTATTTTGTTTCGTTTTCGTACTTACGGGGGAAGGTGTGCCTGTTTTCGAGGTTGAAGGGCCCAAAGCAGTGAAATATTGGCTAATTTTCCGTTTAGACATGTTTATAATGTCGTGTTTACAAAGATTAACTTTCGTAAGGGTGTTTCTATGACAGCGCTATTAATAGCGATAGGGGTTTGATTAAAACAAGGGCAGAGTTCGCGTCTACCTTCGATAAACCCGCATCGAGCCCGTCGTTCTAGTCATGACTGGAGACAGCGGCCATGTTTTATACTAACCGGAAATTGTTACCGTGTCAAAGCTAATGCGGCGATACAGCCGATTTCAAAGTAGAAAACACTAAACAGCTCGACGAAAATAGGATTTTTCTCAAATCGGACAAGAGGTAAATGCGCGATTAATCGCCCCTTGCCTTTGCCAAAATGCGCGAGTACTCGGGGGGGGGGGGGAAAGGGGGGAATCGCTCGTTCTAGGTGCAACACTGTAGGAGTCGAACTGAAGAAAGAACGGACATCCTCAACCGGGGTTGAAAAACTGACCTCAACATTATCATTACCAAAAGTAGTTTGTATAGTTGGGAAACTTTGATCCGAAATCTGACGGATATCTCTGCAAACCTTAGTGGGGTCATACTCTTGAACCTTAGGTTTCTTAACCTGAACCTTATTCTGTGTGGTGTCCTTATGTGGAATATTTTCGAGAAGAAAAAGGTAGCTTCCAACTGAGCTTGCTGAACCCAGCGCTAGTTACCCTTAGCAACCGCCAGCTTGTACATGGCGACTACTAAGCGCTTAAATTCCTGGCCTGGAAGGCCATTGGCCATGCCCAACGTTTTCTGAAAAAGCATGGATGGCGCCATGAGCAAAGAAGCAGCCAGCTTTTTCTCAACCTGGAACACTGCCACTTGGGAATTCATACTTAAAAGATGGTATAGTACTTAAAGTAAGGTATATTTAAGAATGAATCTATATATGTAACTAAATACTGTAAGTGTAAGTACAGAATATAAAGGTCTATAGAGTAACTATTCAGTACAACTATCACAAAAATATTCATCGATACAGAGCATCCGCAGTGATGTTTACACACTTGCCATGAAACCACTGTACAGATGTCACACTGAATCATAAATTCCTGCTGAAAGGGCTTCCTACAAATACAGAACATATCTTGACGACCATCGTCACCCGAGACCGGTACTGAAGAAGTGGCCGCAGACCAGGTCTTCTGAAATTGTGTAACAAATAGGAATCTCCCTATCGGTACACAGCTTCAATTTGTCATGATGACAGGTGACGATAGCAGTCCGAAATTTGACACGGTACACATAAGGTGTAAACCGCTTAATGATGAAGCCCGGTCCCTTCCATTGGGGCATGAGCTTTTTACCTTTGCTGCGATTAGACTCTTGGCAAAAGGCATAAACCAAATCCCCTTCCTGGAAAGGTTTCAGCAGAGCTCGCATGTCATAGTCGCGCTTCATACGTTTTTATACGCCCGTTTGAAAAAACGGGACGTATTATGGAATGGCGCTGTCTGGTTGTCTGTCCGTCTGTAACATCTCTAACTCAAGTTCCGCTTGGTGGATCCTTCTCAAATTTAGCCACAATGTTTATCTAGGCATGCTACAGTAGCCTGCCAAGTCCCGGTTTGTTTATCCAAGGTCAAGGTCACACAATTGGACTTAGAATTTGCGTTTAGCAAAAATGTTAACCGGTCTGTCTGTCTGTAACATCTCTAACTCAAGTTCCGCTTGGTGGATCCTTCCCAAATTTAACCAAAATGTTTATCTAGACATGCTACAGTAGCCTGCCAAGTCCCGGCTCATTTAGTCAATATCGCTTAATTGGACTTAGAATTTGCGTTAAGCAAAAATGTTAACCTCAATTTATGTGGAACAAGTCCACTTATTTACATAACACTTTGTGATAAAGCTTTGAAACTTGGAACACTTGTTCACCGTCACAACCTTCACCTGTAGGCAAGAGTAAATAACTCTGACAAGCATTTTGACTGAATTATGCCCCTTTTTAACTTAGAATTGTTGGTTAAGGCTTTGTTAAAGTCCATTTTTTTACATAACCCTTAGAGATAAAGCTTTTAAACTTAGAACACTTGTTCACCGTCACAACCTTCACCTGTAGGCAAGAGTAAATAACTCTGACAAGCATTTTGACTGAATTATGCCCTTTTTAACTTAGAATTTTGGTTAAGACTTTGTTAAAGTCCATTTATTTACATAACCCTTTGAGATAAAGCTTTTAAACTTAGAACACTTGTTTACCGTCACAACCGTCACCTGTAGGCAAGAGAAAATAACTCTGTCAATCATTTTGACCGCATTATGCCCCTTTTTAACTTAGAATTTTTGGTTAAGGCTTTGTTGAAGTCCATTTATTTACAATCATTTTGACCGCATTATGCCCCTTTTTAACTTAGAATTTTTGGTTAAGGCTTTGTTGAAGTCCATTTATTTACATAACCCTTTGATATAATGCTTTTAAACTTGGAACACTTGTTCACCATCACAAACTTTACCTGTAGGCAAGAGTACATAACTCTGTCCAACATTTTGACAGAATTATGCCCCCTTTTAACTTAGAAATTTTGGTTCAAGTTTTGGTTAAAGTCCACTTATTTACATAACCCTTTTAGATTAAGCTTTTAAACTTGGAACACTTGCTCACCATCACAAGCTTCACCTGTAGGCAAGAGTACATAACGCTGTCTAACATTTTGACATAATTATGACGCTTTTAAGCTTGGAATTTTTGGTTAAGGTTTTGGTTAAAGTCCACTTATTTACATAACCCTTTCAGATAAAGCTTTTAAACTTGATTTCTCTACACTCTATACTACTCTACCTCACCATCTTATAAAGGATAAACTTATTAAATTAATAGAAAAAACCTTTGCCAGAGAAAACATAATGTTCATTGCTTGTAATGTTCAACGTTCATTCTTTTCGAATTCAGAAGTTGAACATTACACCATGTGGACTTGCCTTGATGTTTGTAGATCTCTTACCTTTCTTTTAGATAATATATTTGTGCGTTATGGGAATACCATATATCGTCAAGTTGTTGGTATACCCATGGGTACAAATTGTGCCCCTCTTGTTGCAGATTTGTTTTTGTATTGCTATGAGAGGGATTTTATGCTTAGCTTAAAACCTGATACACAGACCGATATTGTTAATGCTTTTAATAAAACTTCAAGGTATTTAGACGATATTTTGAATTTAGATAATCCTTATTTTGATACTATGATTTCTTCAATTTACCCAAAAGAACTGTCTTTAAACAAAGCTAATCAATCTGACATTAATGCTTCATTTTTAGATTTGAATCTTTCAATTACAAATGATAAAGTTTCGTCCAAAGTATACGATAAAAGAGAAGATTTTAATTTTAAAATTGTTAATTATCCTTTTCTAGATGGAGATGTGCCACGTTCTACATCTTATGGGGTTTATATTTGTCAACTTATTAAGTTTGCCCGAGCCTGTTCTTTGCTTGAAGATTTTATCAGACGTAATTTAGTTATAACTGATAAACTTCTGAAGCAAGGTTACAGATATCACAAACTTCGGAAAACTTTCTCTAAATTTTATTATCGAAATTTACCTCTCATTAGTAAATATAATTGCAATCTACGGACGTTACTGCGACAAGGCATTTCTCAACCAGAATTTTATGGGGATGTTATCTACAAACTTAGGAAAATTCGGGGTCATATCCATTTTCATGATTTTTTTATAAAACGCATTAAAACATTTAAAAAGAAAGGTTATGATCCTATTATATTGCAACGCACTGCATGTTTGGTTATCGACCCTTTTACAGTCGGTAGCTACGCTTCCCGCTTTGCTTGCGCGATGACAGGCCGAGGGTAGTACTCTATGATGGTATACTCTTAAACTTGGATACAGGATGAGCTTACCAGACTCATATATTACTTTTTCCCTGTCGTGCCCTTAACGGCTTACCTGCAGGTGCTCTGACTTCAGCAAAGTCATTGAGTACATATTTGACGGATTGTCACAGTTATTATGCTATGTTTTACATGTTGTCCTGTGTTCACCGTCGTTTATGGTGTGGGTAAGTCCAGCGGGGATACCTTTATTTACAATATTTGTAAATCTAGGGTGACTTTGAGAGAAGTGTGAGGTTAGGACGTCCGTAAACCGGTTTAAACCCCCAGTGGTGTTTTTGCTACTGACCGTGCCAAGGTGGTACTCTCTTTGTCACCCTTCCTTTTGTTTGCCTTGCGTCTTTGTGCTTGTGATTTTGTTGTATGTGTGTCATGCTGTCTATCGGTGTTTTGGTGGTGGTTGCGTCTTGTATGTGGCTTTGCCTACTTGACTTTACTACTTTTCCATTGAAACATTTGTTCACCATCACAAGCTTCATCTTCATCTTAAGCATTTAGACACAATTATGGCACTATTTAATTTAGAATTTTTGGTTAAGGTTTTTTGTTAAAGTATGCCTATTTACAACCTTGAAACTTTGTCGCAAAATTGGACTTAGATTTTGAATTTAGCAAATACGTTAACCCCAGTTTATGTTGGAACAAAACCTCGACTGGCGTATATTGTGCCCACTGGCACTCTTGTTGAGTTTGTCTTGGGCTAAGCTATGCGCATCAGACCGACTGCTCTAGTTCAGAAAGGCACTCGTGTTAAACATCAGATCCGGAACCTGGTTTGTCTCCCTACCAAGCATTAAGCGGTTGGGAGTGAACCCAGTCTGTCGATTCACAGATCTGAGAGCCCCCGCAAACTGGGGTAAGAATTTGTCCCATGAATTTGGCGATTTCTGAATAAAACAACGCAGAGCATCTAATAAGGTCCTATTGAAACGTTCTACCTGAAGGTCTGTAAGTTGTCCGTGCTTTATGAATTTTAGTAATCTCACATAATTTGGAGAAAAGTTCACTTTCAAAATTACGGCCTTGATCACTACAAAACACATTTACCAAAGCACAGGCCGTAGTCTCGGCAGTCTGTGAAGGTAACGGAATGCATTCGGCCCACTTGATGAACTGGTCAACGACCACAAGCATATGCTCATTGCCACTTGTAGTACGGGGCAAAGGGCCTAGGAAATCGATATGCACTCGTTCCAACGGTGCCCCAGCTTGGTACAATACCAATGGACTCTTATTTTTCCGCGTGGGCTTCTTGTGCTGGTTACAAATAGGACGGGAAGAAACAACGCTTAACATCCTTGCCCAATCCATACCAGAAGAATTTAGAAGTAACCCGTTTAGTACGATCAATGCCTTGGACAAGGGAGGTCATGGTTAAGACTCAGGACTTCAGCTCAAAGAGCCGTGGGAATAACCAAAACGCTACCTTCGCTTTCTGGATCACGTTTCCATAAAATGTTGTCTTCCAGGAAAAATAAGTATTTATCCGTAGGTATTTTTCAGCTGGAGAAGCTGCCATCAGAATAGACTGAGAAGGCTCAACCTTAAGGGTTAACCAACTCGAGAGAATTTTGAATTCAGGTTCAGCTGACTGAAGTTTAGTCGGGTCATCTCTGCCAAACCATCTCTGCCAAACCCCCAGTATATCTGTGTCACTGCGCAAATCGACGTTATCATGACTCAGTCTTGTTAGGTCATCTCTGCCAAACCCCCAGTATCTCTGTCACTGCGCAAATCGACGTTATCATGACTGGAAACTCCAGTCGACTTGTGAACGGTTGACTCCAAGTGACTCGGGAGTGACACTGACACCTTATTATGACTGGATAATCCAGGCGACTTGTGAACAGTTGACTCCAAAGGACTTGGAAGTGGTCCCGTGCAAACTCGGACCAGTTTTTATGAGCACGCTGACAATAATAACAACCCCCACATGACAGACTCCCTATATCATAGCCAAACACGTAGAAACGGTAAAGCCACAAGACAAAACATAACAGGACGCATATCAAGACGAAAAACATTAAGCATATTAAACAACAAAATTGACCATAGGCTGAAAGCAGGAGTACCACCTTGGAACGGCCAGTAACCAAAATAAGCTACTGGGGGACTTAAACCTGGTTTACGGGTACCCAACCTCGTCCTTATCCCACTTTCACCAGAAAGCAGCCTGTGTTAGCATTGGGTAGATCTGCCGTGTTACTAGTTCTTTGTTTTTGGCCAGGAGTAGACATATTGCGCAGAAATGATATCATGGTGTCCATCTTTTGATTTAATAAATCAACCGAATCGGCCAAACGTGGTTTATGTTGAGGCATACCAGATGGTTTAGAAAATCGATTCTGGCCACCAGATGACGTTGGCAACCTAGGAGGAGCATTGGTGACGGCATGTACTATGGATATACCCCCCACAACGAAATTCTTTTTTTTTTTTGGGGGGGGGGGGTATACTGGAATCGGGTTGTCCGTCCGTCCGTGGACACAATTTTGTCCGGCCTTCTTCTACAGTTTGCTTCAATTGTGTTGAAAGTTCATGTATAGCCATATGATCATATAAACCTGTGCACCGCATATTTCCATTATGATCGGACCACTACTTCAGGAGTTATCTCCCCTTTTTAGTCCCCTACCAATGTTTTCCAGTTTTCTGGACTTATGGATGTGACTATTATTATTATTATTATTATTATTATTATACCACATTTATATAGCGCTCTTTTCACACGGGATATGTGCGTTCAAAAGCGCTGTACATGGATGAAATCAATAATCGGAACGAACCGCATGATTATCTATCCAGACTATGAAAGATTTAAAATAAATATAAAAATCACTAGCCGGACGGTCAGTGAAGGATATACAAAAGATATACAATAGATATGAAATCATAAACCGGAAGGAACGGCATGATCGTCCATCCAGTCAATGACATGTATGCAAAATATATACAATAAATATAAAATCACTAACCGGTAGGAACCACATGATTATCCACCCGGTCAATGAAAGATTTGGAATAGATATACAATAAATGTATAACCTCTAACCGGTAGGAACCACATGATTATCCACCCAGTCAATGAAAGATATGCAATAAATATACAATAAGTATAAAATCACCAACTGGTAGGAACCACATGATTATTTATACCAAGTCGGTGAATAATAAGCAATATATATACAATAATATGATATACAATAAATATGAAATCACTAACCGGTAGGAACCACATGATTATCTATTCGGTCAATGAGAGATTGATTCCTACAGCATATCCCAAGGGCTGCAATGGCAAAGGAATCGTAAGGTATGTCGGTGTTGGCACGGGAGCGGGACGGGGAAGCCTGCGCCGCTCGGACCCTTGGAATGTCGCGGTGTTGCCACGGGAGCGGGCCGCCCATTGGGCCCGAGCTGCTCGGTCCCGTGGAACGTAAGGTATGAGAATTGATGATTATAAGCTACTTTTCCTAAACTGTCCTAGTAGTATATGTTGAAGAAATGTGTTTTCAGAGATCTTTTGAAACATGCCAGTGAGCTTGCATCTCTAATGCCTGATGGCAGAGCATTCCAGAGTTTTGGAGCTGCATTCATGAAACTTCTCTCACCGTATTTTACCTTACGACTTTTTGGTACAACCAACGACAAGGAGCTCCATGCTGACCTTAATTCTCTGCGGGGCCGATACACGTCAAGCATGTCGACAATGTACTTGGCGGATTCATGACTATATATTTAGTACAAAGCTAAATCTAGATAGGTTACAGCTTATGTTACAATCTCAGCCAGGTTGAATAATTATTTCCAGAGTTATTGCCCTTGAACTTTAATTTTTTCTTCAAATTTGGGAGTTTCCAGACTTTTTTTGGAAGTGGTTGCAGATATTAACTTTATATTTGGCATAAAGCTAACTCTAGATGAATTACAGCTTAATTCCCAATCAGTCTGGCTGAATAATTTTTGACAGAGTTATGGCCCTTGAACTTTAATTTTTTGTCAAATTTTCAATTTTCCGGTCTTTCTTTTGAAGTGGTTAGAGATAGTAACTTCATATTTGACATAGAGCTAAATCTAGATGAGGTACAGCTTAAGTTCAAATATGGGTCTGGTTGAATAATTTTTGTCAGAGTTATTGTCCTTGAACTTAATGTTTTTCTGAAAAGGTACCTAGCTTTAGAACTTTGGATTTGACAAAAACCTCATGAAAGGGTCTTGTTTCTCTGAATTATGTCTCCCCCCCATATTTATATGGGGGAGACATATTGTTTTCGTGAGAATTGTCTGTCTGTCTGTCCGTCACACTTTTTGTCCGGACGATAACTTCAATATGCCTGATGCCAGTTGATTGAAACTTCATATATGGAAAGATCTTTACGAGAGGAAGTGTCATGCACAAGGTCCATAACTCTGGCTTCACTAATATTGGAGTTATTGCCCTTTGTAAAAAAATATCACAATTTTTTGCCCGGACAATAACTTCAATATGCCTGATGCCAGTTGATTGAAACTTCATATATGGAAAGAGCATAATGAGAGGAAGTGTCATGCAGAAGGTACATAACTCTGGCTTCACTAATATAGGAGTTATTGCCCTTTGTAAAAATAAATTCACTTTTTTGTCCGGACGATAACTTCTATATGGCTCATGCCATTGGATTGAAACTTCATATATGGAAAGATCATAATGAGAGGAAGTGTCGTGCACAAGGTCTATAACTCTGGCTTCACTAATATTGGAGTTATTGCACTTTGTAAAAAAAATCACAATTTTTTGTCCGGAGGATTACTCCTATGTGACACATGCCATTGGAGTGAAACTTCATACATGGAAAGATCATGATAAGAGAAAGTGTCATGCATAAGATCCTCGAACTCGAACTTCAATAAATTTAGAGTTATTGCCCCTTGTACATTTGTTTAATTCTTTCTTGTCATCGTATTGATTTAGCTCTTGATTATATTGCTGGAAAATCATATAGTAAACATATAATCTTTTCGGATTCTCTTTCTGTTTTACAATCTCTGAGTAAATGTTCTACAAAAAATGTTCTTATTAAAAAACTTGTTTTAAAATACCATGAAATGTCTAATTCAAAAGATGTAATATTTTGTTGGATACCTAGTCATTGTGGAATACATGGCAACGAGAGGGCGGACCTTGCAGCGAAGTCTGCCCTTGAATCGCCTGAATCTGATATGAGAATACCGTATTCGGATTTCAAACCACAAATTACTAGACATATTCTATATAAATGGCAGGAGTCTTGGAATGAGGAAATTCATAACAAGCTCCATGCTGTTAAATCTATTTTAGGTGAACATTTTTGTTCATGCTTGCCAATTCGGCGTGATGAGGTCGTATTGGCCAGAATAAGAATTGGACATTCTTTTTTAACTCATTCATTTTTACTGAAAGGTGAAGTTCAACCTGAATGTTTATTTTGTTTTGAGCCTTATACAATTCAGCACATTCTCATTGAATGTCCTGATTTAATTTTAATCAGAGATAGGTTCTTTCAAGCAGATTCCTTGAGGGAACTGTTTGAGCTGGTAGAAATACCCAAAATATTTGATTTTTTAAAAGCCATTAATATATATTCTAAAATTTAAAAGGTATATTTTTAGAATGTCGATTATGTTTTGTCCTTATTTTATTTACAATCCTGTTGATCGGGACTGACATTTACATAATCTAGTGAGATTGTCTTTATTTGATTTCATCATATAGTTTTATTTACATTATTTATTCGGCTCTATATGACCATCAGTGTCGATGGGCCGTAAAACACCATTCATTCATTCGTATTGAAACTTCATACATGGATGATGGAAAGAGCATGATGAGAGAAAGTGTCATGAACAAGGGCCATAATTCTGGCTTCAATACTTTTGGAGTTATTGCCCTTTGTTACTTTTTTTGGCCGATCAATAACTCCTGTTCGACTGATGCTATTGGAATGACATTTTATTTTTGGAAAGAGCATGATGAAAGTAAGTGTCATGCACAAGGGCCATAAATCTGGTATCAGTATTTTTGGAGTTATTAGCTGTTATCATTTTCTTCTTGAAAAATGTAGTGTGAAAAGCGCGTAATGAGGGGAAGTATCATTCATCAAGACCATAACATTTTTAGTGATTTCCCTATACATATTGTTTTTATTAGAGGGGAGACATCCGTTTTTGTGACAAAAACCTCTAGTTATTCTTCATTTTTATTACATAAACTAGGTTGGGGCATGTATTGTTTTTAAATCTCTTCATTTTTCTGTATGTACATATGTTCAGATTGATGATAGGTGTTCTGACAGGTGGGGGTAATCGTTAGCCTTTGGCTTACAGTTCTAGTTTAGATTCCTTTTTAGAATCACCAAAAATCACCTGGTGGTTTAGTTTGTACCAAGAAATGGCCTTGCCCTTCCGGCCGAAACGGGTCTGCATGGCCTGCTCAATTTCGGCATAGCCTATGGTGGGACGTCTGTCAGTCAAACTAGTATAATAATCACTAGCTCTGTCTGTCAATTCTGAAGGGAGGTGACCACCATATCGTGGCTTCCTTCATTACCTCGCCGTGCCAACCTTGTCTTAAACAATAGCTATTAAATTTCTTAATAAAAGACCTCCATTCAGTTTTACCATCAAAATAAAAAAAACAATGTCTTGGAATAGCCGAGGGACGAGGTTCGGCCGGCGCTCTCTCTGCCCTCATGTCCCTGCCCAGATACTATAGGTACAGGGTCAACAACGGGAGTGGGAGTTTCTCTTTTAAATACAAGAGGAGCTAAGGGTTCGGGAACAAATTTCGGAATCTTTTTAGGTCTAGCTCCTAAATCCCTTGGTGTCAAAGTATCTGGAAGGGCTCTAGAGGTCCAAGTATCCGCAGCTTTCTGTAATTTCTCAATCTCACGCAATTATTTCTCCCCAACCACGTCAGAAGCTGCAGCACCCTGTAGGATCTTTGGCTCAGGGGCCTGTGCATGTAGGTATGTTCATTTTGAACTTTAACTGCAGGGTCTGACTGGCGTATTCCCCAAAAAATATTCAAATAATCTATATCTGGGTCTACAGGGTCAATTTCATCAAGCAAAGTAGGTGTTACCCTCAAATGAGGAATCTCCTTTAAGTTTTCTATTTATTGGTCGGGCATCTCGGAACTCCAGAATGTGTCTTGCAACAACCTCACCCACCCCATATAATTTTAATAGGGAAGCTTCAGAAGCACTATTGATCATAATCTTATCCATTTTGAAGAATTAAATTTGGAAAGAAATGAAAACTATCTTTCTTGAAAGAGAAAACTTGTTTTGTTCTGACCCTTCTTATCTAAATTGCAAACAGATACTAGAATCACCCTTGAAAGTCACTCAAGTGAATAGGGTCAATTAAAGCTCTGAAAACAAGGCAGTATCTAGGGTACCAAATAAACTCCTACAAAAAAGAAACAAAAATGACTCGGCCAGGTCAAAATTCCTAGGGTAGACCCGAACCAGTCACAACGCTAGTGCAACCTAATTCATTAAATTGTAAAAAGCCAAAAACACGCTAATTTCACGGAATACGGTGCAGAAATACAGCACAGTACTATCGCCTCGTGAAATGAGCAATATATGCATTATTAATTATTTGCCGTTGCAAATAATAAGACAAAAAATGTCCGATACACAATTCCTTTGTGCACAAACAATGACACCCGCACAAATAGCGATTGCTCGCAGCGCCAATATAGTAAAATTGGGTAAGTTAAAGGCTGATAAAATAACTCGCCAGAACCGCCGTGACTGGCCAGAATTCTATCCCCAGGGATCTACACTGCTTAACGTCTATGACCGGAGTGAGGTTGAACGGCTCACTCCGGTCTCCGCATGCGCTGGGGCGAGGAGACATTCGCCCCAGTCATGACGAGGCCAGTCACAAATTACTACACCGGATTGGTCTGAGTAGTTTTCACAGAAAGCTCTGCACTCAGCCGGTTTAACCCAGGTTCAATTTTACGTCAAAACATTTGTAACACAGAGGGAAAACATTAAACACAGAGACTAGATTTTCAGTTTAGAAATTAATGCCAGTTAAATTAGCAATCTGAACCTTAAATACTAAGCAAACTTATAACAGAGAGAGAGAGAGAAAGAATAGGAACAGCAATGAAAATACCTTTGTGTCTCGTACCAAACTAAGCACAGAAAACAGGCAGTTTATTTAGGGGAGAAAACAATAAAGAACTAGAAATATATGCACAAAGCAAGCATGCAAATACAGCGAGTTACACTGTATAGCTGGCAAACCATGTGCAAAGGGAATTTACCAGAATTAAAGCAATTAAAATGGCAGACAAGACTAACCGAAGCATACAAATACCTGGCAAATACATGTATAGAAAGCAAGCAGAGCATGTAGGTACTTGTAACAGTACAGTCATTTCTGCCACAGTATTGTTGGGACTCGCATAATTTGAAACTTTGCATCCCTAGAGATTATTGTGTGTACTGGGACTCGCAGGTAAAAAAAATCACAAAGTCGCTCCCAGCGGCCTGGCACATAGTCAATATAACAGTCAAATAAGTCTGTTGTTTCAATTCTAGGGATAGTCTGCTGGGCGGAAGTCGAATTGTGGTCACGTGACCCCCGGTCTCGTCAGTCTTCCTATTCACCGGACCACTAACAAATCTCGGTTTCACCACATTCCTCCCCGTTTTATAGGAGTTCATAACTGTTCTTCTGTACGGATTTCAGGTCATTCAAATCCGGTCATTCTAGAAATCCACAATTCTTAGCTATAACTAGAGACTATTAAATATCCTGTTAATAGCTCTCAGCTTTCACTAGAGAAACTATCCCTTTCAGATATTGACTGTTATAATACTTGTTCTCAGCTGTTTCTAGAGAACCTACAGGCCATATTTATACGGTGTGACATCCGTATAATTTTCGGCCGTTCTTTTCGGTAGTCCTCAATGCTGGTTCTATCGACATCATCCTTATGTATGCCACCTTCGCAGCAACGCCAACGATGAATGCAGGGGTATTTATCACCCGATCGGAGTGAACAGGCAAATATGGCCAGTCCGTTTCAATAAGGAGTCTTATCTAGTGGGACGCTATTCAGTGCATTTCTCTGGTCGACGTTGGAATGACATGTCAGACCAGTAAAGCCAAGGTAGCAGTTGTTGAATGCACTACTCCATGCTTTATAGGTAGCTGTAGTCCCATTAAAGCAGTGAAGGTGTATCCACTGGTAAGGTGAACAGTGCTTCTGAACAAGTTCTAAGCACCTGACATATGCTCGAGTTCCAAGCGGATCCTTGTTTCTATGGCCTGTTCCAATGCCACAAATGGGCAGAACCTTTTCCAAAAGTTTCTTCTGTTTATGTGATTTTTTTTTTATTTATGTCTGACAATTCGGCGTGATGAGGTCGTATTGGCCAGAATAAGAATTGGACATTCTTTTTTTAACACATTCATTTTTGCTGAAAGGTGAAGTTCAACCTAAATGTTTATTTTGTTTTGAGCCTTATACAATTCAGCACATTCTCATTGAATGTCCTGATTTAATCTTAATCAGAAATAGATTCTTTCAAGCAGATTCCCTGAGGGAATTGTTAGAGCTGGTAGAAATACCAAACATATTTGATTTTTTTAAAAGCCATTAATATATATTCTAAAATTTAAAAGGTATATTTTTAGAATGTCGATTATGTTTTGTCCTTATTTTGTTTACAATCCTGTTGATCGGGACTGACATTTACATAATCTAGTGAGATTGTCTCTATTTGATTTCAACTTATAGTTTTATTTACATTATTTATTCGGCTCTATATGACCATCAGTGTCGATGGGCCGTAAAACACCATTCATTCATTCATTCATTCATTCAAGAAAATCCCCAGTTTTTAGACCATTTGTACGTGATGGCGGCGGTCTGTAAACAACTACTAGACGCAGAGTGAAATCTCGGATACTTAAGTGCAGTCCATGTACTCAAAGTTTGAGAAATCATTATCTCTTATAGATGTATGGAGGCGAAGTCCTATTGAAGCCTTATGTATGACTGCTACCCCACCGCCACGGTTGCCATTGCAGCGAGGGACATGTCCGATTGTTTCCGTTTTCTTAGAAAAGGGCGCTGTGGAGAATTTACTCGTGTACCGGTGGGGTTTTGAAACAATGGGGATTACCTGGGGGAACTGTTTCAAGTGACTGAGATTTACGCCATCAGATGAAACCCTACTTTCAGTTTGACGGTTTCCAGAAAGGTATGTTTTGCACATGTCCGTCCATCTGTCTGTCCGTGTGTCACGCTTTTAGGTGCAGTTGGATGTCACAGTTTTTCAAGTGTTATAAGTCCGTAATTTCTTCACTTATACACACGAAACTTCACATACACATCAATTACCATATGTGCTATCATTTGGCACCCCACCCATGCTGCCGGCAAGCCCAATGTCGAGGTCAAATGACGTGGAAATTTTACGTGCAGTTTGTTGTCACATTTACGTGCAGTGTTTTGTCAGTTTTTTTATTGTCTTCCTAACCACTGTAGTTATTGCCATGGAATTGCATATACACATTAAACACCAGCCCATGCTGCCCACAAGCCCAAGGTTAAGGTCAAATGACTGGAATTTTACGTACAGCTAGGCAAGCACCCACACGGGGGCATCACTGTGTCTTCCATACACACTTTTCTAGTTTTTAACTCATTCGTTTTTACTCAAAGGTGAAGTTCAACCTGAATATTTATTTTGTTTCGAACCTTATACAATTCAGAACATTCTCATTGAATGTCCCGATTTAATCTTGATCAGAAATAGGTTCTTTCAAGCAGATTCCCTGAGGGAACTGTTTGAGCTATTTGATTTTTTAAAAGCCATTAATATATATTATTAACTTTAAAAGGTATATCTTTAGAATGTTGATTGTTTTGTCCTTATTTTGTTTACAATCCTGTTGATCGGGACAGCCATTTACATAATCTAGTGAGATTGTCGTTATTTCATTTCATCATATAGCTTAATCTAGTGAGATTGTCGTTATTTGATTTCATCATATAGCTTTATTTACATTATTTATTCGGCTCTATATGACCATCAGTGTCGATGGGTCGTCAAACACCATTTATTCATTCATTATTATGAGTTACAGATCAAGTGTTTGACATCCTGATTGCATTTTGTTAGACAAATTGATCATAGCTTGAATTTTGAAAATATAGCAGGTGAAAAATTCTGCAAAAATAATTTGCTCAGCAGGCTAAAGGTTATAGAGAATAATAGGTTAGTGCCGTAGATGGGACGCTTTATCCGACGAGGGGAGAAAACGTTGAGGCGAGGCTTGCCGAGCCTCAACTGTTTTCTCTCCGAGTCGGATAAAGGCGTCCCATCTACGACACTAACCTATTATTCGATTTATCCAGTCAATATAGTTAAATGTCTTTTTTATAGACTAATAACACTCTTGAAATAATTTACATTGAAAATGCAGTTTTCGATCAACGGATCCCTCCCTTTTCACTTCCATTTAGACGTAAATAAATCTAATGAGCTACCGCAGAGGAATATAGTTTCGATACTTGTATTACTAGAAGGGAAACGTGGTTGAATTTGAAAAATAAGATGATTTGAATCGAGGGTCGATAAGTTATTTAAAACAGACATGATCTATATATTCTTTGGTCAAATTCGAGTTACGTAGTCTCGGTTTCTATTTTTAGATTCTACCTAACGTCACTCAGAAATCGATGGAACTGAACAGGCTATATTTAGGTTTATGACTATCACCGCCCCTGTAAGAGTTTATCAATCAAATAATCATGAGTGTGAAAAGAAAACATTCACTATTTATCTGTCAATCTTTGCTTCCAGGTTTGATTTTATCAAAAACGGGTTTTGCCAGCGGTGGATTAAATTAATAAAAGTGATAAATCAACATCATTTTGTATGTGGCCTCAGTGGCGTAATCGGTAAGGGCGACGTCTCTAGAGAGATTAGAATTAGTTTTTGTAGGATCAGGCGCGGGTTCGAATCCAGCTGTAGCCAATTATTTTTATTTTTTCTCATTTGAATAATTCTTCTGGTGACCAAATAGATCTGTTAGATCTATTCCATCAACATGTTTATGAATGTTTACAGAAAACTAAAATAGTTCCATGGTTATAGAATCATTACGCTTATCTACTAACCTAATAAACCTTCCACTACCGGAAGTAACTAAATAAACCTAAGTTTATTTGCACCCCCTTTATTATGTCACTAGAGAAGCCTGGTGACTGGATAAAAAGACATTGCCCAACAGCAATGCTGTTAGAAGTTGGCTGTATAATGGTTGGTTTATATAAAGGGCATCTGAAACAGCCTTCCCGTGGGACTAATCCTTCAGCGAAATGGT
Organism: Azorinus chamasolen; assembly: GCA_963576725.1. Taxonomy (NCBI): domain Eukaryota; kingdom Metazoa; phylum Mollusca; class Bivalvia; order Cardiida; family Solecurtidae; genus Azorinus; species Azorinus chamasolen. The sequence continues at coordinate 39,231,399 of OY755241.1, read as the reverse complement.
TATAGTGTCTCAACTCTGGAGCCAGAGGTCATGGCCTGGATCCCGGGTTTATTATTATTATTATACCACATTTATATAGCGCCCTTTTCACACAGCATATGTGCGTTCAAAATCGCTGAATAAACGGGAATTTGTCAGGTGCTGCCATACTGGGCTCTGTTGACTGAGAGGTGCCAGAGTAGTAAATGTATGAGAGGGGTTTGCAGTGGTTAAATGTATATCAAGAATCTCAAACAACCTTGCTGTGGGCCTAGTCCATTAGCGACGTCGTTAGAGGGTCTTGACTCAAGGAACAGAGGTCGATCCAGGGTTTACGGAAAAAGGTTTTCCTCTCATTATTATACCCCCCTTTTGAAAAAATGGGGGTATATTGTTTTGCACATGTCGGTAGGTCGGTAGATCGATGGTTTCCGAATGATAACTAATAAACGACTTATCCCTATTGTTTTTTAGGTCACCAGGCCAAAGGTCAAGGTCACAATGACCTTAACTGGTGAAATAGTTTCCGATCAATAACTGCTGAAGGGTTTGGCTTGGGACTTTCAAACTTGCTGTGGTGGTTGGTCATGACCACTAGATGGACCCTATTGTTTTTTAGGTCAAGGTCACCAGGACCTTAACTGGTTAAATGGTTTCCGATCAATAACTGCTACAGGGTTTGACTTAGAATAATCTAGTGAGATTGTCTCTATTTGATTTCATATTATAGTTTTATTTACATTATTTGTTCGGCTCTATATGACCATCAGTGTCGATGGGCCGTAAAACACCATTCATTCATTCAAACTTGCTTAGGTGGTTGGTCATGACAACTAGATGAGCCCTGTTGTTTTTGAGGTCATAGGTCAAGGTTACCATGACCTTAACTGGTAAAATGTTTTTTGATCAATAACTGCTCAAGGGTTTGGCTTAGGATCTTCAAACTTGCTGTGGTGGTTGGTCATGACCACTAGATGGCCCGTATTGTTTTTGAGGTCAAAGGTCAAGGTCACCATGACCTTAACTGGTGAAATGGTTTCCAATCCATAACTGCTCAAGGGTTTGGCTTAGGATCTTCAAACTTGCTGTGGTGGTTGGTCATGACAACTAGATTACCCCTATTGTTTTTTAGGTCAAAGGTCAAGGTCACCAAGACCTTAACTGATTAAATGGTTTCAGCTCAATGGTTTGATTCGGATTCTCCAAACTTGCTGTGGTGGTTGGTCGTGACCCCTATAGTTGTTTAGGTCACTAAGTCAAAGGTCAAGGTCACCAATCCATGACCTTAACTTGTGAAATGTTTCTAGGTCAATAAATGCTCAGTGGTTTGGCTTAGGCTCTTCAAAGTTGCCGTGTTGATTAGTCATGACCACTAGATGGCCTCTATAGTTGAGGTCACTAGATCAAAGGTCAGGGGGTCTGGGGGTATACATGTTTTACAAACATCTCTTGTTTACTATATACTTCTGAAGATCTGATGCAATGGAGACTATTTTACGCTGCATAATTCTAAACCAACCTTAGCTACACTTTTCTTTTTCTGAACCTTAAATTTACAATGTTTTTCACTTTAAACTGTTTGCGTAGTTTACCTGTGTATAGAGCTGTGGTGTCCCACTCCGTTCTGTAGTTTACCTGTGTATAGAGCTGTGGTGTCCCACTCCGTTCTGTTTGGCCTCAGGTTTCTGCCACATGCAGGGCAGAATTCAACTTCTGGCTTTATATCTTTTCCACATTCACAGTGGCGGTTATTGGCAGTTCTACAATTGAAACAACCAAGGACCCACACTTTCGGAAATGTTGTTTGATCTTATAAGTATGATACACTCGAACCTCGGGATAACTCGAACTAAATGTTCTATCCTCCTAAAAATTACAATACAGAATTTTCAAAAATGTATCACTACACATATCTAGAAACACATGTGACAGCTTAATACAGGAGCTTTCAGCATTACTTTCGAAGTACATTAAGCTACGAATTTGAGATATTGGCCAGATTAGAACACGGGTGACTCGAACATCTGTTATCTCGACGGTGTTTTAAAATAAATTAAGCACACGTGTCTGAGCGGTGTGTATGTATTGTTTCTAATTTATCAGTGGCAACAGGCAATTAGCATGTCGTGTCCAGCATTCCATACAAACCATTCATGAAGTATTAATTTCCCATCGTCATCGTAATATCCCTTCCTACCCTTGTTTAAACTTCCAGGAAACTATCGTATCCCGATCATGATTCGATTTAAGGGCCCCTGGCTTTCCGTGCCAGCACTCGAGGCCATGCGATCCCAGACTTATTGATATCTCAACCAATCAATACAAGTACTCGACTTACTACTTTGCAGAAGATAAATAATACAAAGAGAGATAACTATGAAAATTAACTTTTAATGTGCGTTTGCGTTTGCTTCCATTGACTTCAAAATAATCTGTTGGCGGGCTAAAAGAAAGATCCGTCGTCACCGAGCTAAGAAGACGAGGCATTTCCACGGTTCTAATTACAATAAAAAAAAAAAGGAAAATATATGTATAATTATGGAACGCCACAGCTGCCTTAACATGGGCAGACTTACTTGACATTGTGAGTATAGCGTAAAGAAATGTACACATTCAATCATTTTTATACGCCCACCTAATAAAGGTGGTCGTATATTGACGTGGCCCTGTCCGTCCGTCCGTTCGTTTGTCCGTCCGTCAACATTTTGTTTGTCCGATGTTTTCTCAGAAAACTATTTGACAGATATTAATGAAACTTCATTATTGTTTCTAATTTATCAGTGGCAACAAGCAATTAGCATGTCGTGTCCAGCATTCCATACAAACCATTCATGAATTATTAATTTCCCATCTTCATCGTAAATTAAAAATCAAGCAACACCAAGCTAACACTATAAGCACTTATGATTTTTCTACACTTTATACCACATTACTACACGATCTAATAAAGATCAAATTTACTAATCTTTTAAATAAAACATTTGCCAGAGAAAAAGTACTAATCTTTTAAATAAAACATTTGCCAGAGAAAAAGTATCATTTATTGCCTGTAATTCTAGACATGCGTTCTTTACCAATGACATTACAAATAAATATACCTCGTGGACATGTTTAGATATTTGTGACGCAATTACGTTTCTGTTAGACAATATATTTGTTCGTTTTGGTAATTCTGTTTATCGCCAGGTCATTGGTATTCCCATGGGAACCAACTGTGCTCCTTTAATTGCAGACTTGTTTATGTTTTGTTATGAACGGGATTTTATGCTTAACCTTAATACAGATTCACAGGCGGATGTCATCAATGCCTTTAACAATACAGGACGTTGTTTAGACGACATTTTTAATATTGATAACCCATACTTTGATTCTGATAACCTCAAATTACCCTAGAGAGCTCAAGCTTAATAAAGCAAATAGTTCTGACATATCTGCAGCCTTTTTAGATTTTTTCTTCTGGAATTTATGACAAAAGGGATGACTTTAATTTTAAAATAGTTAACTATCCTCATTTGGATGGGGATGTTCCCCGTGCTACATGTTACGGTGTATACCTTTCTCAGCTTATTCGTTTTGCTAGAGCTTGTTCCTCTGTTGATGATTTTAACAATCGTAACCTTATCACTGAAAAACTACTAAAACAGGGCTACAGATATGACAAATTTCGTAAAACATTTTCAAAATTTTACCACCGTAATGTTCTACTCATCAGCAAATACAATTGTAATTTACGTACCTTTCTAAAGTTAGGTATTTCACATCCGGAGTTTTACGGTGATGTCATTTACAAACTTCGAAAAATTATTGGACACAAATATTTTGATACTTTGTTTGTCAAACGTATAAAGCAATTCATTAACAAGAGTACCGCATACGGTACATAATACGCCCACTTGTAAACTTTCTCCGATTCAACATGCCTTATAAGTGTTGACATTTTCTAATCTGTGCTTCAGATCTTGATTTCCATATTAAGGTGATACTATTTTTTAAAAAAATGAAGTGAATATTTTATTAAATAAAAAAGTTACAGCTAATCCTCATTTTTGCAGATTTTTGTAAAGTGCAACGGCCATAACTCTGTAAAGACAAACTGAATGAACCTCAAAATAAACTCAGCTTCTAATTTTATTGCTTAAAACATTTGTGTTAAGTTTCATTTAGAAAACAACAGACAAACTAAAAGTTGATTGACTAACAAAGCAACAAACACACGAAGTTCAAGGACCATAACTTTAGAATAAAATGACATATCAAAACCCCCGCAATATATGTGAAAATTCACATAAAGGTTTAACCATATAAAAAAAATTGAAGTAAATATCATTTCAAAATTTTGAAAAAGTTATGGCCATCCTCATATTTGCATAGATTTGCATTATTTTTTTAAGTGCAAGGGCCATAACTCCGAAACAACAAATCAAATGATCCTCAGAATCGACTTAGCTTCAGGTCTTGATGCATTAAACATGTGTATGAAGTTTCATTAATATCTGTCAAATAGTTTTGCCAGAAAACAGCAGACAAACTATTTGCATTTATTTATAAAAAAAATTAAGTAAAAGGGCAATAACTCCGAAACGACAAATCAAATGAACCTCAGAATCAACTCAGCTTCAGATCTTGATGCATTAAACATTTGTGTGAAGTTTCATTAATATCTCTCAAATAGTTTTCCCAGAAAACAGCGGACAAACTATTTGCATTATTTTTTAAGGACAAGGGCCATAACTCTCAAACGAAAAAAAAAAAGATCCTCAGAATCAATTCAGTTTCAGATCTTGATGCATTAAATATTTGTGTAAAGTTTCATTAATATCTCTCAAATAGTTTTCCCAGAAAACAGCGGACAAACTATTCGCATTATTTTTTAAGTAAAAGGGCCATAACTCCGAAACGAAAAAAAAAAAGATCCTCAGAATCAATTCAGTTTCAGATCTTATGCATTAAACATTTGTGTGAAGTTTCATTACTATCTCTCAAACAGTTTTCCCAGAAAACAGCGGACAAACTATTTGCATATTTTTTAAGGACAAGGGCCATAACTCTGAAATGAAAAATCAAATGAACCTCAGAATCAACTCAGCTTCAGATCTTGATGCATTAAACATTTGTGTGAAGTTTCATTAATATCTGTCAAATAGTTTTCCCAGAAAACAGCGGACAAACTATTTGTATGTATTTGCATTATTTTTTAAGTAAAAGGGCCATTACTCCGAAACGAAAAATCAAATGAACCTCAGAATCAACTCAGCTTCAGATCTTACATTGAAGTTTCATTAATATCTCTCAAACAGTTTTCCCAGAAAACAGCGGACAAACTATTTGCATATATTTTAAGGACAAGGGCCATAACTCAAATGAAAAATCAAATGAACCTCAGAATCAACTTAGTCCAAATAATTTGACATCACGCAAGCTTATTTTTCATTCAAATTATCACGTTATCATTCTTCATTTTGTTTTTCATCATTCATATTCATATTTATCTTCGTATTTCGCAGGAATGATAAAAATAAAAAATATAATAAAAAATAGAAAAAAAACAGATAAAAAAGAATAAAAATGTGATGAAGAACGATAATTATGATATATTTCGAAATACAGAAGTTTTATATTGTAGAACTAAGAATCAACTCAGCTTCAGATCTTGATGCATTTAACATTTATGTGAAGTTTCATTAATATCTCTCAAATAGTTTTCCCAGAAAACAGCGGACAAACAAAATGTTGACGGACGAACGAACGAACGTACGAACGAACGGACGGACGGACAGGGCCACGACAATATACGACCACCTTTATTAGGTGGGCGTATAAAAAGGGATATGACCCTCTATATTGCAGCACACTACATGCTTGGTGGTAGACCCCTTTACAGTTGGTCATTATGCTTTCCTCTTTGCTTGTGCGACGACGGAAAAGGCTTAATACTCTCTGAAGATTCCCTCTTAAACCCGTTTACGGATGGAGGAAATTAGATATTTGTATTTTGCCAGTTCTGTCGTACCCCAAATGACTTCTCCACAGCTGCTCTGACCACTGAATAGTCATCGAGTACATGTCTACGATGTCAAGTTTATTCTTTTTCAAACAAATCAGTTGTGCATGTTTAATATCCACTAGTATTTGTATCTTCCTGCGATTTATTTTTTTATAAAATGTCGGTGTAGAAGTGTTTCATTTAGTTTTCCCGTACTTTTAAATTATGACGTCATTTAAATGATGACGTCGCTTGTTTACCTCTAACGTTTATTTTCAAATCATTTCATTTTAGACATCGTTATGCATGTTGTGGAGTTGTCTGGAGGGGGAATTTTATTTACATTTTGACTTTGGTGAAAGTGGGATAAGGACGAGGTTGGGTACCCGTAAACCAGGCTTAAGTCCCCCAGTAGCTTATTTTGGTTACTGGCCGATCCAAGGCGGTACTCCTGCTTTCAGCCTATGGTCAATTTTGTTGTTTAATATGCTTAATGTTTAATGTTTTTCGTCTTGATATGCGTCCTGTTATGTTTTGTCTCGTGGCTTTACCGTTTCTTGTTTAATGGTGTTTGGTGCGGTGTCATTTCGTGTGAGGCTCTCCCTGTTTGACTATTTTTCCATATTCACACAAATGTTTAATGCATCAAGATCTGAAGCTGAGTTGATTCTGAGGTTCATTTGAATTTTCATTTCAGAGTTATGGCCCTTGTCCTTAAAAAATAATGCAAATAGTTTGTCCACTGTTTACTGTAAAAACTATTTGAGAGATATTAATGACACTTCACACAAATGTTTAATGGCATCACGATCTGAAGCTGAGTTGATTCTGAGGATCATTTGATTTTTCGTTTCAGAGTTATGGCCCTTGTCCTGAAAAGATAATGCAAATAGTTTGTCCGCTGTTTACTGTAAAAACTATTTGAGAGATATTAATGACACTTCACACAAATGTGTAATGCATCACGATCTGAAGCTGAGTTGATTCTGAGGATCATTTGATTTTTCGTTTCAGAGTTATGGCCCTTGTCCTGAAAAGATAATGCAAATAGTTTGTCCGCTGTTTTCTGGGAAAACTATTTGAGAGATATTAATGAAACTTCACACATATGTTTAATGCATCAAGATCTGAAACTGAGTCGATTCTGAGGTAATTTGATTTGTCGTTTCAGAGTTATGGCCCTTTTACTTAAAAAATAATGCAAATATATGCATATAGTTTGTCCGCTGTTTTCTGGGAAAACTGTTTGACAGATATTAATAAAACTTCACACACATGTTTAATGCATCAAGATCTGAAGCTGAGTTGATTCTGAGGTTCATTTGATTTGTTGTTACGGAGTTATTGCCCTTGCACTTAAAAATAATAATGCAAATATGAGGATGGCCATAACTTTTTCAATTGAAATGATATTTACTTCAATTTTTTTAATATGGTTAAACCTTAATATGAACTTTCACATATATTGCGGGGTTTTTGATATGTCATTTTATTTTAAAGTTATGGTCCTTGAACTTTGTGTGTTCGTTGCTTTATTTGTCGGTCAACTTTTAGTTTGTCTGTTGTTTTCTGGGAATACTATTAAAGTGATATGAATGAAACTTAATACAAATGTTTTAAGCAACACTTTCTGAAGCTGAGTTTATTTTGAGATTCATTCAGTTTGTCTTTACAGAGTTATGGCCGTTGCACTTTACAAAAATCTGCAAATATGAGGATAAACTTTAACCTTTTTTTTTTTAAGGATATTCAATTTTTGTGATTGCCTGATGTGCGTCGTGCGTCATCAGTCGTCAACAATTTGAACCTTTAAAAATCTTCTCCTCTGAATCTACAGGGTTCTCAACTTTCATCTTTGGCACATAGTATCATCTTTAGGTCCTCTCCAAAAGGACTGACATTTACATAATCTAGTGAGATTGTCTTTATTTGATTTCATCATATAGATTTATTTACATTATTTATTCGGCTCTATATGACCATCAGTGTCGATAAGCCGTAAAACACCATTCATTCATTCTACAAAAGTTATATAAATTATGGCCCTGGGGTCAAAATTGGCCCCGCCCCAGGGGTGCCTTGTTTTCAATAGAAACATATAGTAAAACTTTGAAAATCTTCTCTGAAACCAGAAGGTTCTCAGCTTTCATATTTGGCACATAGCATCATGTTCAGGTCCTCTACAAAAGTCCTACCAGGCGAAATTTCTCGGTGTCATCTTTGACAAAATAATGCTCAAATTGTATAGAAGTTTAGTGAGGTCCAAACTGGATTATGGTAGTGTTGTATATGGCTCTGCAAGGAAATCATACTTGCAGATGCTTGATCCAATTCATCACCAAGGTTTACGTTTAGCATTGGGTGCCTTTAGGACATCCCCTGCTAAAAGTTTATATGTTGAGGCGAATGAGCCATCACTTTACTCTCGTCGTGAAAAACTATCCATGCAGTATACCTCTAAATTAGCTTCAAACCCATCAAATCCCGCTCATAAAAATGTTTTTAGACCTAAATATCAACGTTTATTTGAATCTAAGGAAAAGGTAATTCCACCTTTCGGAATACGTATGAAATACAGTTTTCAAAATAGTGATATAGATTTGTCTTTAGTTGAAAAGACTAAAGTTGAATCTGTACCACCTTGGACTATTAAACCACCAAAAGTTATTTTTGAACTAACACGGCATAAAAAGTCGGAAACAAGCTCGCTTGAATTCAGTTCTTTTTTAAATGAAATAATTTCAAGATTTGAAGATTATGAACAAGTTTATACTGATGGTTCAAAAGATGATGAGAGAGTCGCAGCTGCCTTTGTGGCTGATGACACAGAGACAAAATTTCGGCTTCCTGATAATGCCTCTATTTTTTCAGCAGAGATCAAAGCTATTGATTTAGCTCTTGATTATATTGCTGGAAAATCATATAGTAAACATATAATCTTTTCGGATTCTCTTTCTGTTTTACAATCTCTGAGTAAATGTTCTACAAAAAATGTTCTTATTAAAAAACTTGTTTTAAAATACCATGAAATGTCTAATTCAAAAGATGTAATATTTTGTTGGATACCTAGTCATTGTGGAATACAGGGCAATGAGAGGGCGGACATTGCAGCGAAGTCTGCGCTTGAATCGCCTGAATCTGATATGAGATTACCGTATTCTGATTTCAAACCACAAATTACTAGACATATTCTATATAAATGGCAGGAGTCTTGGAATGAGGAAATTCATAACAAGCTCCATGCTGTTAAACCTATTTTAGGTGAACATTTTTGTTCATGCTTGCCAATTCGGCGTGATGAGGTCGTATTGGCCAGAATAAGAATTGGACATTCTTTTTTAACTCATTCATTTTTACTGAAAGGTGAAGTTCAACCTGAATGTTTATTTTGTTTTGAGCCTTATACAACATTCTTTTTTAACTCATTCATTTTTACTGAAAGGTGAAGTTCAACCTGAATGTTTATTTTGTTTTGAGCCTTATACAATTCAGCACATTCTCATTGAATGTCCTGATTTAATCTTAATCAGAGATAGGTTCTTTCAAGCAGATTCCCTGAGGGAACTGTTTGAGCTGGTAGAGATACCCAAAATATTTGATTTTTTAAAAGCCATTAATATATATTCTAAAATTTAAAAGGTATATTTTTAGAATGTCGATTATGTTTTGTCCTTATTTTATTTACAATCCTGTTGATCGGGACTTGACATTTACATAATCTAGTGAGATTGTCTTTATTTGATTTCATCATATAGTTTTATGTACATTATTTATTCGGCTCTATATGACCATCAGTGTCGATGGGACATTTACATAATCTAGTGAGATTGTCTTTATTTGATTTCATCATATAGTTTTATTTACATTATTTATTCGGCTCTATATGACCATCAGTGTCGATGGGCCGTAAAACACCATTCATTCATTCATTCATTCTTTGACAAAAAACTTTCCTTTATACCTCATATTAAATATTTAAAGGCTAAATGCCAGACAACACTGAAATTGCTTCGCGTTCTTGCACATACCGAATGGGGTGCAGATCGCAATGTAATGCTCAAATTGTATAGAAGTTTAGTGAGGTCCAAACTGGATTATGGTAGTGTTGTATATGGCTCTGCAAGGAAATCATACTTGCAGATGCTTGATCCAATTCATCACCAAGGTTTACGTTTAGCATTGGGTGCCTTTAGGACATCCCCTGCTAAAAGTTTATATGTTGAGGCGAATGAGCCATCACTTTACTCTCGTCGTGAAAAACTATCCATGCAGTATACCTCTAAATTAGCTTCAAACCCATCAAATCCCGCTCATAAAAATGTTTTTAGACCTAAATATCAACGTTTATTTGAATCCAAGGAAAAGGTAATTCCGTCTTTCGGAATACGTATGAAAAACTGTTTTCAAAATAGTGATATAGATTTGTCTTTGGTTGAAAAGACTAAAGTTGAATCTATACCACCATGGACTATTAAACCACCAAAAGTTATTTTTGAACTAACACGGCATAAAAAGTCTGAAACAAGCTCGCTTGAATTCAGTTCTTTTTTAAATGAAATAATTTCAAGATTTGAAGATTATGAACAAGTTTATACTGATGGTTCAAAAGATGATGAGAGAGTCGCAGCTGCCTTTGTGGCTGATAACTCGGAGACAAAGTTTTGGCTTCCCGATAATACCTACATTTTTTTCAGCAGAGATCAAAGCTATTGACTTAGCTCTTGGTTATATTGCTGGAAAATCATACTATAGTAAACATATAATCTTTTCCGATTCTCTTTCTGTTTTACAATCTCTGAGTAAATGTTCTTCAAAAATGTTCTTATTAAAAAACATGCTTGCCAATTCGACGTGATGAGGTCGTATTGGCCAGAATAAGAATTGGACATTCTTTTTAACTCATTCATTTTTACTGAAAGGTGAAGTTCAACCTGAATGTTTATTTTTTTGGGGGCCTTATACAATTCAGCACATTCTCATTGAATGTCCTGATTTAATCTTAATCAGAAATAGGTTCTTTCAAGCAGAACTGGTACCAAAAATATTTGATTTTTTAAAAGCCATTAATATATATTCTAAAATTTAAAAGGTATATTTTTAGAATGTCGATTATGTTTTGTCCTTATTTTGTTTACAATCCTGTTGATCGGGACTGACATTTACATAATCTAGTGAGATTGTCTCTATTTATTTCATCTTATATTTTAATTACATTATTTGTTCGGCTCTATATGACCATCAGTGTCGATGGGCCGTAAAACACCATTCATTCATTCATTCCATCACTTTACTCTCGTCGTGAAAAACTATCCATGCAGTATACCTCTAAATTAGCTTCAAGCCCATCAAATCCCGCTCATAAAAATGTTTTTAGACCTAAATATCAACGTTTATTTGAATCTAAGGAAAAGGTAATTCCATCTTTCGGAATACGTATGAAAAACTGTTTTCAAAATAGAGATATAGATTTGTCTTTAGTTGAAAAGACTAAAGTTGAATCTATACCACCTTGGACTATTAAACCACCAAAAGTTATTTTTGAACTAACTCAGCATAAAAAGTCTGAAACAAGCTCGCTTGAATTTAGTTCTTTTTTAAATGAAATAAGTTGAAGATTATGAACAAGTTTATACTGATGGTTCAAAAGATGATGAGAGAGTCGCAGCTGCCTTTGTGGCTGATGACACGGAGGCAAAGTTTCGGCTCCCCGATAATGCCTCCATTTTTTCAGCAGAAATCAAAGCTATTGACTTAGCTCTTGATTATATTGCTGGAAAATCATATAGTAAACATATAATCTTTTCGGATTCTCTTTCTGTTTTGCAATCTCTGAGTAAATGTTCTTCCAAAAATGTTCCTATTAAAAAACTTGTTTTAAAATACCATGAAATTTCTAATTCAAAAGACGTAATTTTTTGTTGGATACCTAATCATTGTGGAATGCAGGGCAACGAGAGGGCGGACATTGCAGCGAAGTCTGCCCTTGAATCACCTGAATCTGTGAATCGGTAAACCTCTGAAAACCGAACACCTTCGGACCGGACAAAATGTTCGGTTTTCAGAGGTTTTCGGTTTTCAGAGATTTTTCTTAATGTGAAACCTGAAGGTAATGAATGTGATCTGTAATATCGTTCACTTCTTTTGTTCTTATCAGAATAAGATACAAACATCAGTTTCTACTATAGATGAGAGTATTCAGTAAAAAGAAAATAATGATATTGTAATATTGTTTTATCTAATTTATACTTTGCCAGATCAAATCTGGGGGGCATATTGTTTTTGCCCTGTCTGTTTGTTTGTCTGTTTGTTTGTCAGCAACTTTAACATTGGTCATAACTTTTGAGCCAGTACAGATAGAGACTTGATATTTGGCATGAATATGTATTTCGTAAAGCCGCACATTTTGAGGGGTGACATGTCAAGGTCAGAGGTCATATATATGGGTCAAATCACCGACTTTAACATTGGCCATAACTTTTTGACCAGTAAAGATAGATACTTGTAGTAATGATACTTGTCGATATTTGGATGATATTTTTAACTTAGATAACCCTTTCTTTAATGCTCTGATTCCTACAATTTATCCTAAAGAACTCAAATTGAATAAAGCTAACCCGTCCGACAATTATGCAGCGTTTCTTGACCTAGACCTTAAAATTAATAATGGAATGATTTCTTCTAAAATATATGACAAAAGAGATGATTTTGATTTTAATATTGTAAATTTTCCTCATCTTGACGGGGATGTTCCCCGTGCTCCATCTTACGGGGTTTATATATCTCAACTTATTCGTTTTGCTAGAGCTTGTTCATCTATTGACGATTTTAACAGTCGAAATCTCATTTTAACTGAAAAACTGCTTAAACAAGGATATAGATACCATAAACTAAGAAAAACTTTCTCTAAATTTTACTATCGAAATCTCTCGCTTATTGGCAAGTACAAATGTAATCTCAAGGTACTTTTGCGACACGGTATTTCACATCCTGAATGTTATGGTGATGTGATTTACAAACTTCGTAGAATTATTGGACATACCCATTTTCTCACTTTGTTCATCAAATATATAAAACAATTCATTAAAAAGGGATATGATCCTGTATTATTACAACATACTGCATGTTTGGTTGTGAACCCTTTTACAGTTGGCAATCACGCTGGCCTTTTTGCATGTACGCCGACAAGAAAGGTTTAGTACTCTATGAAGGCGACCTCTTAAATCCAGAAATGGAAGGAGAACGTCGGAGATCTGTACTATTTCATTTTTGTCGTACCCTTTATTACTTTTCTACAGTTACTCTGTTTGCAGCTCAATCATTGAGTACACTAGCGATAGGTGGATACAGTATGTTCAATTAAATGTTTTTTTGTTATACATGCACTTTACCACTGTATTTGCTGTCGCGGTTGTTGTAGATTAGTCGGAGAGGGGATACGTTTATTTACACTGTTTGTCTTTTAGGATGGGGATGGAATAAGGGTGAGGTTGGGCGCCCATAAACCGGTTTAAACCCCCGGTGACTTTTGTCACTGACCGTTCCAAGGCGGTACTTCCATCTTCCTCCTATTGTATGTTTGTTTTGTCTTTGTGCGTCTCTTGTTGTTTTTTCTACCCATGTATATTTGCTGTTTCCTTGTGTTGCTGTTCGGGCGAGTGTTTGTTCTGTATGTGGTATTTCCTGCATGACTCATTTTTGTACTTTTGATATTTGGCATGCTTGTGTATCTCATGAAGCTGTACATTTTGAAGGGTAAAATCATAAGGTCAATGTCATCCTTCAGGGTCAAAGGTCAAAATGTATGTTTCTTTGTCTGTAACTTTAACATTGGTCATAACTTTTGAGCTAGTACAGCTAGTGACTTGATATTTGGTATGCATATGTATCTCATAAAGCCGCACATTTTGAGGGGTGACATGTGAAGGTCATCCTTTAAGGTCAGAGGTCAAATATATGGGTCAACTCACTGACTTTAACATTGGCCATAACTTTTGGACCAGTAGAGATAGAGACTTGATATTTGGCATGCTTGTGTATCTCATGAAGCTGCACATTTTGAGGGATGACATTCTTCAGGGTCAAAGGTCAAATTGTCTGTTTGTCTGTAACTTTAACATTGGTCATAGCTTTTGAGCCAGTACAGATAGAAACTTGATATTTGGCATGAATATGTATCTCATAAAGCCGCACATTTTTAGGTGACATGTTAAGGTCACCCTTAAAGGTCAGAGGTCAGACATATGGGTCAAATCACCGACTTTAACATTGGCCATAACTTTTGAACCAGTACAGATAGAGACTTGATATTTGGCATACTTGTGTATCTCATGAAGCTGCACAGTTTGAGGGGTGACATGTCAAGGTCATCCTTCTGGGTCAAAGGTCACCAACTTCAAATTGGTCATAACGTTTGAACCAATAGAGATAGAGTCTTGATATTTGGTATGCATGTGTATCTCATGAAGCTGCACATTTTGAGGGGCAACGTGTCAAGGTAAAGGTAATCTTTTAGGGTCAAAGGTCACCGACTTTAACATTGGCCATAACTTTTGAACCAGTAGAAATACAGACTTGATAGTTTGTATATATGTGTTTCTCATTTGGCTGCACAGTTTGAGGGATGACATGTCAAGGTCAATGTCATCTTTGAAGGTCAAAGGTCATTAACATTGGCCATAACGTTTGAACCAGTAGATATACAGCCTTGATACTGGTATGCATGTGTATTTCATGAAGCCGCACAGTTTGAGGGGTGACATGTCAAGGTCATCCTTCATGGTCAAAGGTCACCAACTTTTAACATTGGCCATAACTTTTGAACCATTAGAGATACAGACTTGGTATACATGTGTACCCCATGAAGCTGCACAGTTTGAGGAGTGACATGTCAAGATCAAGGTCATCCTTCAGGGTCAAATATCATATTGAGGGGGCATAGTGTTTCACAAACACATCTTGTTTTTTACTTCATCACATCATTATTGAATTATCTCCCATTATATTAAGTTACAGTTTAGACCATGAGATAGATATACTATCTCAGTTGATGGGTAGTACTACGGATTGAAGTTATCCTGCATTGATCCCATCTGTGCCAAATGTGCTAGTGTGGGTATTAATCACCTTTAGTGATAGTTCTAGTTTAACCCTTTCCTTCATGAATAGTTATATAAGAAATAATGACGTCATGCGTATTAATTACATTATTTTGTTATAATATCACATGAACACGGGCAGTTTTGGTAATGGCAGAAACTATAAAATCATATTTATATAATATAAGAAAACAGAGAAGACCCTGAACAGACGGCTCCTATAGGAGTTGTGTTGTTAACAATTTGCAGGTCATTTTCATGTCATTTGCTGTCCAGCACTATGTGTTCCAACTACCTTCTGCACTCTTAGCAATTTCAATGCCAGAATTGCCGTCTGCTAGACGTATTTTCATCTGCTTCAAGTTTTAGAATGGACGTTTGTTCAATGACTATATAAAAGATAAACAGGGTGTCAAACAGTTTGGATCCTAATAAGAGGCAGAGTTACTTGCCGTCTCATCTGGATCCAAACTGTTTTGCATATGATATTTCAGACCCCGTTCATGGCACTGAAGGGGTTCGTGTCTACAAATATTGTCGTCTGTTGCATTTTTAGCTCGACTATTCGAAGAATAGTGGAGCTATCCTACTCGCCCCGGCGTCCGCGTCCGCGTCACACTTTGGTTAAGGTTTTTGTTAAAGTCCACTTTATGCTTCTAACATTTGGAATAAAGCTTTGAAACTTGGAACACGTGTTCACCACCACAAACTTCATGTGTAGGTAAGAGTACATAACTCTGTCAAGCATTTTGACAGAATTATGGCCCTTTTTAACTTAGAATCTTTGGTTAAGGTTTTTGTTAAAGTCCACTTTTTGCCTCTAACCTTTGGAATAAAGCTTTGAAACTTGGAACACATGTTCACCACCACAATCTTTATCTAGTCCACCTACTTACAGAACCCTTTGAGATAAAACTTGGAACACCTGTTCACTATCACAAACTTCATCTGTAGGTAAGAGTACATATCTCTGTCAAGCATTTTGACAGAATTATGGCCCTTTTTAACTTAGAATCTTTGGTTAAGGTTTTTGTTAAAGTCCACTTTTTGCCTCTTACCTTTGGAATAAAGCTCTGAAACTTGGAACACTTGTTCACTACCACAATCTTCATCTGTAGGCAAGGGTACATAACTCTGTCAAGAACTTGACAGAATTATTACCCTTTCCAACTTAGAACTTTTGGTTAAGGTGTTTGTTAAAGTCCACTTATTTACATAACCCTTTGAGATAAAGCTTTAAAACTTGGAACATTTGTTCACCACCACAATCTTCATCTGTAGGCAACAGTACACAACACTTGTCAAGCATTGTGACAGAATTATGGCCCTTTTTAACTTAGGACTTTTGGTTATGGTTTTTGTTAAAGTCCACTTATTTACATAACCCTTTGCGATAAAGCTTTGAAACTTGGAACACTTGTTCACCACCTCAAGCTTAATATGTAGGCAAGAGTACCTTACTCTGTCAAGCATTTTAACAGATTAGAATTATTGCCCTTTTGTACTTAAGTTTTTCTCTTTCATTAAAGAGTTCAAAGAGATCCTACATCCTGAATGCTATTAAAGATATTTTACTGAGACTGATTACTTGCTTTCTAGTATCATTGGACACTATTTTAGTCCACTATCAAGCATTTTTACACTAATAATTCTGAGAATAGTCGAGTCTTGTTTCTTTCTATATCTATTCAAAAATAAATGGCAGTGAAAAACAGTTTGGACCCTGATGAGGTGCCAAGTTACTCGGCGTCTCATCTGGATTCAGAATGTTTGCAAATGTTGTTATATATGCTAAGAACCAAAGCAAAAGCAGCTTGAACAAAACGCATAACTGTTTAGAGCAACAATTGCTTAATTTTCAGAAGTCAGTTGATTGTTTTTGGTCAGAACTTTGTATGTTCTTGCATAATCAAAATTACTAAATAATAATGTTACTCTCTGTTTTATCTCCTACCCTGCTTAAACATGCTTTACGCAGACATTTACGCTTGCGTAAAACATCGCTTGTTATTTATTTGACGGAGATTATCCCCTCTACCAAGAACTAAAATGTAGGCAGATCCGTGTTTTTGATCCCATGCGCTAACTTGCACCGAATGAGATTAGCCGAAATAATCTTCCTGAAGTCATCCCTCATCCTTATGTCATCTCATCATTCATCTGCGCTATATGACCTACTCAGAGTCGCTGTGCCGTTAAACCAAAATCACTCGCTCACTTCATGAATAATTATGTAAGAAATAATGACATCATACGTTTGTAATTTGTTATATCACATGGACACTGGCAGTTTTGGTCATGGCAGAAACTACAGAATCATATTAATATTATATCATAAGCAAACAGAGCAGACCCTGATCAGACGGCTCCTGTATGAGCCGTCTGATCTGGGTCTGCTTTGTTTGCAAAGACGTATTAATGGAGGAAAGGGTTAACACCTGACCCACATACGTAAAGGGTACAGTGCGTTAGAAAGTCCCTCTCAATATCCCCAGTGTTAGGAAGTACAATTCTGACAGATATATCTCAGAATAATTGGAGTTTCTATGATATGAATATATACTTCCAATATGTACGCAATGGAAATGACGTTAGAAATATTTTCCCTCGTGGTGTGTTAACAATGTAAAAATGGCTTCATTTCATATTTAATTATGAAACGTTGTCAACGTAACGATCATGTAGAATGAGCCAAAAGCAATATATTAACACGGACTCCTTTGGGAATATCTAATGATGGCTGGATAGTGATCGCCATGCGTTATGCAGCTGATAAGCGATAAAAACCCAACAGGTTGTATACGTAAGTGTTCAAAGGGAGTAGATGTAAACCCATTCCCTCATATTGGCGCTTCTGTTAAAGTCACTTTCTGAAACCATTGTGATAAATTGAGCATTTACTCCATAGGAGCAAATACTCTTTTTTATCACAATGGGTTTCAATTTTTTCACAATTCTAAACAAATTCCTTGAAATATATGTAATGTGTTATACAGATCTTCTACAGTGTAACATCTCTTTCACATTAACCCTTTAGGACTGGTTCACCCAGACAGAGACTGTAGAACATTGCAACGACTATTGTCTATTTCGTTTAATATTGATATTAATTAGTATACCATATATGAATGACACTAATATACGCAATAGCTCTATTGTGTAAAAAGAAGAAACCTTCGGTTTCTAAATTACAACAGGAATACGGAATACATGTATTTACAGACACACTTTCTGCTCATGGATGTTGACCTGGTTTTGTTGCAGAGCGCGAGCGAAAATATGTTCAAGTTATGATCATCCTGTTGTCCATTTTGTATTATAGCTCCACTCCCCCACACAAGGTACGGAAACCAGGTTGTCCATCCGGCCGTCTATATGTCTGTCCGTAGACACAGTTGTTTCCATCCTTCTACAGTTCTGCTGAGAGTGTATGCGTAATATAACATGTGCACGTGCGATGCTATTAATATTGATCTACTATTACATGAGTTGTTGCCCATGTATATATGAGCGGGCCATGTTCTTAGTTTTAACTCACCCCTCCCCAATACTGACACCTTTTGACGCCTCTGTAAATGTCCTTTTGAAACATTTGTGATAAACAGAACATTTACCCCGTTGGAGCAAATTCTCTATCACATTTGTTTCAAACATTCAATTCAAAAAGTTTACTTATTTCTAGTAAATGTTCTATTTCAGTAGATGTATTCAAAGAGGTTGTTTCTAACGGTAGTCTGGGGGTGTTGATAGTCCAGATTTCAACAGAACTATCGCAGCTGTTGGCTTAAGTATGTTGGGTATATAGTACACGAGCCAAAGCGCATGTATGTATTATATAAGAGTTATAGTGGATATAGAAAATTTGGTACAATTTACTTAACCCTTTCGCTGCCAATGCCGGATCTGTGATTACCTATGCAAACAGTTTGGATCCAGATGAGACGCCGAGTAACTCTGCGTCTCATCAGGATCCAAACTGTTTGTTACTGTTACTATGTTTTTGAAACAAAAATGAAGAAAATCAAAAGAATGAAAATTTGTAGCAGATGACAAAGTTAGCAGATGAAAAAGTTTGGCAGCGAAAGGGTTAATTAGTTTTATTAATTTAGTTCGGATGTTTTATATAATTCAGATCATTTAGTTATGGTTAGCCGTACTAGCATTGGACACCTTGTGACTGTCATTTGACTTTCAGCATACCCCGAACAACATTTCAGGCACGTTGGAATCAAGTTGTCTGTCCGTAGACAAACGCCCGAGCTTCTTGAAGTTTGGGGTCACTAAATATCGTTTATCTAGCTGACTTGCTATAGGTTAGTGGTTCTACCCAGGTTTTCTACTGTGTACCAAACAAATGCAATTTGTTCTGTGCTGTGTACGGAAGAGTCTCTGGGGTCTTCCCGCACATGTAGTTAGTTGGACATCGCGATTTGACTTAAATACTGTTTACCTTTTCCCTGTTGCATATTCATGTAAGAAATAATGGCATCATGAATAATAATTAGAACATTTTGTATAAAAGCATATGAACACATTCCATTTTGGCTCATGCAGAAACTGTAAAATCAGATCTATATAATACCAGAAACAAACAGAGCAGATCCTGATCAGACGGCTCCTAAGGGAGCTCCTACGGGAGCCGTCTGATCGGGGCCTACACTGTTTGCTAAGGCGTGAAAAGAAATTATATGAGGGGAATTGGTTAAAGCGACGTGAATTCTCGATGTAAATAAATTCTGCCACTGATCCTGTGCGCCAGCATATTTCATTATGGCCCGAGCGCTACTGCTGAGGCTATTTCTCCCTTTTCCATATGTTTGAGAATGTTAAGGTTAGACAGGTTGTGCCTTTGTGCCCGGGTTTACTTTATTGACTTTAATATAGCGCACATGAAAATAGGCATGACTCTGTTGTCAGTATTTGTTTATCTGTTGGCCATTTTATTTTGTACTTTATGATATTGTTGGGATCATAACTTTAAAAATACAAAGTACAGAGCTACAGATAAAGGTGTGTATTCAAATACTTAAATCGTCAGTTCTCCACAAAACCCTACACAATTCAATAAGTTTCCTTTTCTGTAGTAATTGCTCCTTTTCTTTTTCGGTAGATAAGAGGTTGGATCTAAAAAGATTCTAGGAGAGAATGAATTAAATGGTATTCTGTGCCGTGGAGAGTTATATACTAAATGAAAATCAAATCAAATTAAGAAGAAGCAATACAAGGAGGCCGCCATTTTAGTTATCTTAATAAACTAACATATATTTTTCCAGATTAGGGCACTGGTTATCTATTGACCTTTTCCTTCATACAAACGCATCTTCACGCATTTGCAAACAGAGTAGACCCAGATCAGACGGATCCTATAGGAGCCGTCTGATCAGGGTCTTCTCTGTTTGCTAATGGAATTTGATAGATCTGTTTCTTTAGTTTCTAAAATGGCTACAATGTTCCACCTTACATATTTCATTATAACTATTTTGTCCGCGAATATTCAGTAGGTATTGATTTTTTTAATAATGAACAGGGAAATGGTTAATAAGTTCTGATCTTATTTTGTATTTAATTCAAACGAAACAAGGAAGAGTAACAATAATAATAAGAATATAAAATCTAACAATTCTATCTTTTAAAAAAGACTTTTATTACAAATTCCTTATAAAACCTCGTCCGCGTTTTACTCATTCGTTGCCTCGTGGAATACAAGGGAGAGTAGCTCACATTGACCAAAGTAGGAAACCCTGGAATCTGAACTCGTGAACACGTGTTTGTTAAACAGTATCAAATTGTTGTCATATGTTTACATGTAAAACCCCTCTATAAGGCCACTAAATTGTGTTAATTAGTTGGTATTTAGGGCAGGCGGCTGCTTAAAGCTATTGGAGCGTTCTGTTTCACTTTCATCTTGCTTTAAGCAGCCACCTGTCTTTAACACAAAATATTTTATGTAATTCAGTGGCCGTTATAGAGAGGTTTTACTATATATACAAAAAAGTATGTAATTAAAAGATTCAATAAATACTTTCTAATTACCATTGCCGATAAAATGGTTATACCAGGGCACTTCATTGCTTTGCCATGTTTTATCCATTAATACTTAATAGTTTCTCCTCCGACTGGTGAGGATTCTATATGCCAGTGCATTACTAAAGAAAATCATTTACTCTAAATGCAACGATTGGAAGAGGAACTCTTTTTTCCATTTTGAATATTTGTAAAGTTATACAAATGTTTTTTGATATGACATGTTTGTTTAAAACACTGTTCTGGAAACTGAATTAGGTTTTTGTACGCTTCTGGTTGGGTTTGTTGTTTTATTTAATTTGATTTAATGCTGCATTTCCTTCTCCATGTGTCAGTCAAACCCCATAAACATAGCGTTCTTGTCTCTTTTTTCTAATTGTTCAATCCGCTTTCATACGGCAATGTCTTTATTGTTCTTTTCTATATTGTTTCTCCTAATATCATCTTCTCCCCTCTTGTTGAATTTCCCTTTTGTTGCATTCCCTAAAGATTCCCAGTATTTCTTTCTTTGTGGAAGTTTATCCATCGAAATAAAGTGTAAGATTCAAGAGCCAATGTGGTCGTGGTTAGTTTGGAACGATATTATGCTACAATTGCTTATTTAAAATCGTTTTTACAAGTTCTTATTTATAATTATAACTCCCGTAAACAAATTGAATGGTACAAATGTATTCATGTTTTTGTAAGAGTGACTGACGAGTAAGTTTTGCTAGTAAATGTGACTGACTAGTAAGTTTTGCTTGTCAACCCATTCCCTAATATTGACGCCTTTTGGTGCCACTGTAAAAGTTACGTTTGAAACCTTTGTAATGAATAGAGCCTTTGCTCTATAGGAGCAAATGCTTTATTTATTACAATGGGCGCATAAATACACATTTCTAAAAAAAAACACTTTCTATAGTAAGTATTCTTTTCGGTAGATGTATTCAAAGACTTTGAGTCAAAAACTTACATATTAGTCAATGGGTTAAAGCAATTATTAAGCTTTCCAACGCTACATCTTCGGATGGACTATTTCAGTGTTCAAACGGGTTTAGATTACAATGGATGTTCAGCGATTTTTAACTCGTCTGTTTCGAAGAAACACGAGTTATTGTCGTAACTCCCGCGTCGTCGTCGTCCAAAATCTTAACATTGACCATAACTTCTTCAATTTTTCATTTACAACCTTCATTTTTGGTATGCATGTTCATCTTGACAATGACGACAGACGAGCGCTGGCACCGCTTGCGATGCTCTTGTTAAAAGATTATAATAATGCAGCATGATAGGGTTATTTTAGGATTCCTTTATTCCTGGTCTACGTTGTTTGCACATGGCAGTAGAAACATTTCCCACACTAATACGCTAATTATCTGTCTACAGTAAAACCCCTGTAAACTGGAATTTTAGTGTAGAATAATGTAGATACATAAACTTTTAGGCAGATGCAGCGTGGAAGTCATGCAGAGAGTCTAAAGGGGAGAGCTTTCTGCATGACTTTCTTCTGCATTAAGCTGCCACATGTCTCCAGAACATATGTTAACGCTATATGTGAACTTATGTCAAAAACCGGAATCATTGACAGGTTTTGTTGAAATTTGGATATGGGAATAGGATATTCGCAAGCCCAAAACTTCCGATTTGACTGAGGAAACAATACGGTGACTATATCAGGGTTGGCTCATACATTGTTAAGTAGCTATCAGTAAGCCCCGACACCAAATCAGTTTACATACTCCTGATTCATGAGCTTTATGCGTAAATTGCACCATGCATTAAGCAACCACCTGCCTAAAAGGGTCTAAATGTTTCAATACAGAAACTTCGGACAATCGAGATTTCACTGTACATGTATTTGGAAATCTATTGACTGCGTATCAAACAGCTTTGGTAGTGATGAAAATCGGAGTTACTGGAAGTCTCATTTGGCTCCAAGTCCAAATGCCATTCAAGCCGTGCTTTGTTTGCACGATACGATAAAACACCATTTTCATCGATGAACGCCACTGTTGTTAAAATATCTATTTTGTTCTGTTCTGTTTAAAAACATATGTGACTGAACACTAGCTCAACTAGGTTGTAAGCATACAAAACCAATCAATGAATAAGCAAACTTTCCAGTAACCATTTGCTCAATAAATACGCCTTTGCAAACAGAGTAGACCCAGATCAGACGGTTCCTTTAGGAGACTTCTGATCAGGGTCTGCTCTGTTTGCTTGTGATGTATTATGTATATAGTTCTTGAGTTTTTGCCATGGCCACATTTCGTGTGTTCATGTTACAGGGGTCTGGGCCGCTTCATGGGGTTCTATATGTACTATATAGTAACAAGGGTTCCAGCTAGCAGAACGGATATCCGTGTACCACGAGTACAAATATGACTGTAACTCTTACAATTTAAATGACAATTTCGTAAGTATTTCGGCTATTGAAAGCCAATATATTTTTCTATCAAATGAATAAAATCTTCTAACGGTAACTTGTGAATAAGTATCAATCCAACAATGATTTTCTCAAAATTCCATGTGTTGTTTGGGTCATTGACAAACGTTCGTTCACCCCGGTTTCCCATTATCACAGCAATAACCTGGCAATTTGCAGTTAAAAAATGGCGTGGTTCAATAAAACAAATCAATTATATCGCCCACCTCCAATTTTTCGTCCCCAGCATCAAAAGAATGATGTAAAACTAGCGAGTTTTGTCAGTTTGCTTCAAACCGTCGAGGAAGGGGCCTTTGTACGTGACGTCACGGATTTCCCAACTTTTCCTTCGCTCATCCAATGATAATGGCTCCATTCAAGTTTATTGCAAAATGGCACCATCCGAAATAGAAACATAACTACAGACGGAAAGGCCGCTGTTGCTAGTTGCTTACTTAGAGGACAAAACAAATGGAGATTGGTGATATAATTGGTTTGTTTTATTGAACCACGCCATCTTTTGAACTGAATATCGCCAGGTTATGGCTGTGATATTGTGAAACCGGGGTGAACGAACGTTTGTCAGTGGACCCAGAAAACACGTGAAATTTTGAGAAAATCATTGTTGGATTGATAGTTGTGCATAAGTTACCATCAGAAGATTATATTTATTTGATAGTAAAATATATTGGCTTTCAATAGCCGAAAGAATTATAAAATTATCATTGAAATTGCAAGAGTTACATTCATATTTGTACTTGTGGTACACGGATGTCCGTTTTGCTAGCTGGAACCCTTGTTATTATGCATATAGTACATATAGACCCCCATGAAGCAGTCCAGACCCCTGCGGTTCATACATCATTATAAAAAATAAGTGATATTTTTTATTTTTTTTTTTAACAGATAATTTACTAAAGACTTGTACATAGTACATCGTCATTATATCCATACAGAATATCAAAACATTTTGAAAAGATAAGTATATCAAAACATTTTGATTGCAAAAAAATACACGCAATCTTCGAACTTGGCTTTATTCTTTGTATCGATAGGAGAGTAAATAGTATAGATAAATAACATTTTTGTTTAATATGTGCATAGAAAGAAACTGACTTGAACCTGTTCAGAATTAATTCGATATATTATTAAGATGTTTATTTCTTTTGTCTGTTGCACACTTTAAATATAATGCTAATTTATACAAGATATCTTTATTTGCAGTTTTCATTAAACCGTTAAATTTAAAAACAGATGGTCTTTCATAATAACATTTTTGTAGATATCTTTCTCTTACTTCTTTATAGAGAGGACAAATAAAATGATATGCGTCTTCAAGATCATGCATATTACAACATAAACAATATTTTTCATGTCGTGGTATTTGTACTCTTCCGAATCTACCGGTATGAATTCTTAAAGAATGTGCAGACAATCTATAGCGTGATATAAAAAAAAACGTAAATCATACTGAAGTTTATCTAAATACACTTCGTATATAAAATCTTCTTTGAAATGTTTATATTCGTCTAATACAGGACTTCGCTCAATAGCCGCTGACCACTCTTGGATGAAACAGTCGACAACTCGTTGTCTAAAAACTGAGTGAAATTTCGACACATCAATAATATCAACATTTGCAAATACTTTGGAGAAGCCGTAATCATCTAATAGCTTTTTAACATTTGAAACCCAGTTTTTATAGCCTAATTGACAATCCTCCAATCCCAGTTCATACATTTTCTTTAAAATTATATTTTCAGATTTACAAACTTTACACCAATACCTAATAATTCTACAGTAACGGGCAATATATAATGGATATCTCGCTAATTCGCCATATACACCAACAGAACAGCAAGTTGTACGTACATTAAGAAGACGCTTACAAAACTTTAAATGTATTCTCTCTAATTCTTTCGACTTTGTATACCCCCACACTTCAGAGGAGTAATTTAAAATCGATCCAACAAATGCATCGAATAACTGGCATAAAACT
Source organism: Azorinus chamasolen (assembly GCA_963576725.1). Lineage (NCBI taxonomy): Eukaryota > Metazoa > Mollusca > Bivalvia > Cardiida > Solecurtidae > Azorinus > Azorinus chamasolen. Next base: position 39,205,915 of record OY755241.1, on the reverse strand, counting down.
TTTGGTTTAAGTGGGACTGTTTTACAATTAAAAAATAGCGTATTTAGCGCTCTGACTGCTTTACCTATCAGGTGTTCATTATTCATGCCAAAGCTTCCAGTATAGCTTAACACTGTGCCTAAGTAATTAAAAGTATCTACTATCTCAACCTCCCTTCCATCATATACCCAACTTTCGTTTTGCAGAACCCCACCCCTTTTACGAAAAACCATAACTTTTGATTTCTCAGCATTAACTTCCAGACCCCATTCTGTACAATAAGAGCGTAATAAATTCAAACTGTCTTGTAAATCTTTTGGCGAATTACCTAACAGAGCCATATCATCTGCAAATAAAAATAAAATAAGAACAATCTCATTTATAGTAAGCCCCGAGTTCATATTTTGTTGTAGGAATAATTCTACGTCTTCCAGGAACAACGATACTAAAATTGGGTGTTATTATTTCATGGAATAAAGGTAAATAAACGCTAGATAAACTGTCCAGTGCTTGTCAGTCTTGACATTTTCCCAGACTGGTGTGACAGGGCAGACAAATACATTGTTAATGTAATATTCCGCGAATGGCATATGATAATTACCATAGGACGGCGTTATATGTCTAGGGACAGGCAATACAGATTGGTGTGTACATTTCCGCTGATTAATCTATAACATCTGATTGATGCTAATTTGGTTTTACAGTTTTTCTTGCAATCTGCCCACGTTGTTATCACACCATAGCGCAAAAAACAGGCTTGTCTCCTACTGGGTAGAAATACCAAAACTATTTGATTTTTTAAAAGCCATTAATATATATTCTAAAATTTAAAAGGTATATTTTTAGAATGTCGATTATGTTTTGTCCTTATTTTATTTACAATCCTGTTGATCGGGTTAATCTAGTGAGATTGTCTTTATTTGATTTCATCATATAGATTTATTTACATTATTTATTCGGCTCTATATGACCATCAGTGTCGATGGGCCGTAAAACACCATTCATTCATTCATTCATTCCTACTGGTGACGTCTCTTAAACATTTTAGCCTTCTTTGAATTGACCAACCCCTGAATGGCTGTCATCTGTCCTGTAATCATCAGAGATCCAGATAAATTGATAAGATAAAACATTTTCAACAATAATTAATTTATTTCTCCACCAAACCTTATGTTGTGACTACTCTCTTGGAGATGATTCTAATGAGTGGTCAGAACATAGGGTTTGGTGGAGAAATGATAAGTTCAGTATTTGTGTACGCAAGTTTATCTATTTCTCTGAATTATGAAAATGGCTTCCATTCTTTCTATAAACACAAATTAGCAAATAGTCTGTATCCTGAAGAAATACCGAAATACCCTGGACCTCATCTTCATGAACGCAAAGAATTTGCAATACTTAGTGATATTTCAGCTATATGGCACTATAATAAATTGAACCTGTCTTAAGGGACCAATCTTTTTTTTAACCTTTAGCCTGCTGAGCAAATTATATTTACAGAATTGTTCACCTATTACATTTTCATAACTTTAGGTATAATCAATTTACTCAGGGAGCCAATGGGGTCTATCATACCCCCCCCAACCCCCTAAAACTTTTTTCATGGGTACCAAAATATTCAGAAAAGTCTCCTGCATCAAAATCGCGAATGTAGACAGCGCTACAGATAAAAGTGCCTACCCAAATACTAAAATCGCCATTTTTCCACCAACCCCTATAATTTGACCACTCTTTAGAATCGTCTCTTCGAGACGATTCTAAAGAATGGTCACAGTATATGGTTTGGTGGAGAAATAAAGGAGTTATTCCTGAAAATGTTTTGATTTACGCATCTTATCTGGACCTAGTTTGTTGCTATGGGGGCGTTCTGCTTTACTTTTATCCTTGCATGGGGCCGCCACCTGTATTTACGACAAACAGTTTGACCTCCTTTTTGTAGTTACATAAAACACTGCCTATCCCGTAATAACTAGGGGATTGTGTTGTTAGCTCATGGCCTGGAGCTCTCGGCCAATCAGATGCCTCAAAAAGTGTCGACTATATCGTTTAGTTCAACGCTTTTTGAAAAAAAAACCCATGGACTAACTAATAAACTGTTTATTTAATCAATGGTTCCTGTCGATCAATCCCCATAATGCATGTTGACGTCACACCCTACGCTCTCGCGTGATATTTCCTCCAATGCATCGTAGCCTTGATCAAGCTGGTTACACTAAACTACCGTAAAACTTAGGTTAAACGACAAGTTAAAGGGAAAAGAATGTGCAGCTTTATATACATGTTACAGTTTAATGCAGCACTAAAGTTATACAGAAAGATTCTACTTTGATCTTCCTGTATTACTTTTATCCCGCATTAAAGCGTTCAAGTTGCGTTTTGCGCGCTAAGTAATTTTTCGTCTGCAACAATTGTCGTCTGCTTCAATTCTTAAAATAAACTTTCTCTCATTTTTGTGCAAAAATTTGGCCAAGATGACAAACAGTTTGGATCCTGATGAGACGCCGCATTATGCGGCGTCTCATCTGGATCCAAACTGTTTGCATAGGTCATCACAGTTCGCCGCTAGCGTGCAAAGAGTTAAAGCATTCAAGTTGCGTTTTACCACACATGGTGTATTCTTTTATTGGTAGTTGTAGAAGTTTTACTGTAAACAATGAATAATCAAACTTTTTGAGGACATTGAGAAAAGACATTACACTTTTCAAGTTTTAATGTGTGAAGTTTAAAACAATCTTTATCCACAAATTAAAGAAAATTATAGATCTGCTGGAAAAAGGGATATAGATCTAGAGCGCTAAATTAATTCACTATTCAACAAGAACTTTTATTTCAATTACAACATATTGAAATGAATTATTATTGAGTAGATATATTTAATTGAACACAGTTTTAATATCTTGCCTTTAAATTCCAAAATAATGGATTCAGGCACAATGATTTCCAATCTTGCGCGAAAAGAAAGGAGGGAAAATCAGCACGCGTTCGATGACGTCAAATTGATTTATTTCTTGATTTTCCTCGAGCCCTAGTCAGTGCTAAATAGGTTAGCCAACGGTTGAGCGCGACCAAACGATACAGCTCTCGGGGGCTACGCCCCCCTCGAACTATATTGTTTAGTCGCGTTCAACCATGGTCTAACCTATACTTACTACTAACGCTCGCTGCGCTTCGGCATTTAAAATCATTAAATCCACACTTAATAGACACTAACTAATACCTGGGATCAAGTTTTTAATCCCTTCCCTCATATTGAAGACTCTGTAAAAGTCACTTTGTGAAATCATTGTGATAAATAGAGCATTTGCTCCTATAGGAGCACATGCTCTATTTATCACAATGGTTTCAAACTGTAAAATTCTAAAATATATTTTGTCTAGTTAATGCTCCTTTTCAAATTGGATGGATCTAAAAATAGATTATGAGGGAAGGGTTAAGTGTTTCAAAATTTATTGACCTTGAGGCTGCTTAGCAAACTATTTTTGCTGACATGTATTTCTCCAGAGATCCTCGTCTATGTTTCGCTAGACAGGATAAAGAGAGATATACATGCAGTGATATTAAACCTGTTATTTTTATTTTCTACGTACTTTACGATCCTGCATGCATTCACCTTATTCATCTTCTAGGTTTCGTTTCGCTAGAGAGGACGGCGGGTGATATGCATGTGCTGGAAATAATTGGAAAATAGGAGAGTACTTATATACATTGTTAATCTATGTATGAATTTACATGTATTTACATGATAATTTATTTTAAGTCCATTTTATGTATAATGTTTCACATTGTATTTATGTGCTAACCGTGCGTGGAGGATAGTAATAAATAAACATGTTCAAAATCAGTTCATACAATCAAGATTATCTACGGTACCAACAAGGCAATCAGAATGTAAAATAGTTTATATCCTGATGAGACGCAGGGTTACCCACCGTCCCACCAGGATCCAAACAGACTAAATTAATCAGAGCCACAGATAACGGTGCATACCAAAATACTCAAATCGTTATTTCCCCACCAAACTCTATAGTGGCCTATACGCTTCCAAACGATTCTAAAGAGTGGTCACCGTGTAGAGTTTAGTGGAGAAATTAGGTCTGTTTAAGCTCCGGTCTGTTGCCGTCGTCCTTACTTCTGATTCGCTCAAGCTTTTGAGATACTGTTGACAGAGTGTCAAACAGCTTGGATCCTGACGAGACACTGAGTTACACGGTGTCTCATCTGGATCCAAGTTGTTGGCAAATGTCAGATCGCGTCTAGCGGGAGGGTTAAGCTTTCCGAAAAATTGGTTAACTTTAAGGTTAGAAGATCCACAAACCTCGGCACAATCCGTCATGCATCCGATGTACATTATGGGTGTCGAATAATCTATGACAAAATACATTGCCTTTGCACCCTACTTGATTGATACCTATGCGACGTTCTATGTGTAAAACGTGGATTTAAACTCTTTCAAAATGTTATCACAAATTCGTCTAAATTCGAAAAAGAGTTTAGCTAAAGGAAAAACGTATACAATAAAACCTCAGCATAACGGCCACTAAATCACATCAAGTATTTTGTGTTAAAGGCAGGTGGCAGCTTACAGCAAGGTGCAAGTAAAACAGAACGGTCCTACCTGCCCTAAATACCAACTAATTAACACACTTTAGTGGCCGTTATAGAGAGGTTTTATTGTAGAGAACAATAAGTAAATTAGATACAGTAAACTTCCCTCCCCTCGAAACCACACACTCAATTTAGTATAAATACTTGGTGTCAGGCGACAGCTTAATGCAGGGTAAAAGGCATGTAGAAAGCTCCTGTAGGAGCTTTCTACATGACTTTCACCCTGCATTAAGCAGCCACCCACCTGAAAGTATCAACTCTTCTCTGTTATAATTCCGTTTTAGGGGAATATAACTATTGACTAGATCAACCAAGCGTTTAAACGCGAATTTTGATCAGGTTCTATCCTGTTTGTGACAAAAGTCAGCAAAATGAAAGGCTATGATGGGTGGCAAACTGTGAAGAACATGATCAACCACTGCTTGTTTTAATAGCAGTAATTGCTTAGGTTCTGTAACATTTCTTCAGGGTTTGTAAATCCTGCACGTCGACATTCATTCAGATTAACCATGAATTTACTCCATGAATATTCATGCAAGAAATAATACAATCTTGAATAATAATTAGATTAAGTGTTGTAATAGCACATGGAAACAAGACGGTTTGGCCATGTCAGAAACTGTAGAATCATGTCTATATTATATTATATGTAAACAGAGCAGACCCTGAGATGACAGCTCCTATAGGAGACGTCTGATCTGGGTCTATTCTATTTGCAAAGTTGTAGAAAGGCGTAATTATGGAGGAATAAAGGGTTTAAGCCTTTGCAAACAGAGAAGATCTGTTATGTTTTCTTAAGAAATGATATAGATGCCGTCTGATCTGTGTTTACTCTGTTTGCAAACGCGTAGAAAGGTGTGTTTATGGAGTAAATGGTAAACTTTGAAATAGAAGGTTTCAGTATGCATGAACTTTAGTTGAAAAGAATAATATATGTTCTTGTACAGTTTGATAGACATTAGAATTTGATGTTGCAATTGTTCTAATAATGTATGTTCACGAATCGCATAAGCACGCTAAATCATTTCTATTACGACTTTTAAATTTAATTTATTGAATGGAAGGTTTTTAAACCTCTTTAAGGCCTCTTTAATCCTTTACTCCATGTACATGTATGTTCATGTAAGAAATGACGCCATCATGAATATTAAATATTGGCTGTGGCAGAAACTAGAACCATATCTATATTATATCATTAGGAAACAGAGCAGACCCTGATCAGACGGCCCCTGCAATAGCCGTCTGATCTGGATCTACTTTGTTTGCAAATGCGTAGAAGAGAGTATTTATAGAGTTAGGGTTAAGTTCTGTTTCGGTCAGTTATATCCAAAGACTAAACATCCACCTTATGCCATATATAAACAGCCTAAAACATAAAAAGATTTTCTGTCAGAACTTTCCGCGCTTGAATGTATGCCCGAGACAAAACTTAAAATACTCAACACTAATTTGTATATTGTGATGGCACATTACTGCCACCAGATAATGTTCGCAAACAGACTCGTGTTAAATATTTAACATAGTAGTTTCGTAACAGTTTTATTTAGATATTATATCTGAGGTATAGATATGATGCAGGTATTAAAACATTTTCAAGAATAACTTTTTTTTATTTTTTCCATAAAACCCTATGATGTGAGCACTCTTTAGAATCGTCTCGTAGAGAGTGGTCACAACATAGGGTTTGGTTTACGCACTTTATCTGTAGCTCTATATAATATAATGATGAAAAATGACCCGTTATAGTTCCATTGTGACCCGTGAGCTGTGACCTATAGGACGAGTCCACCCGTGGAGGTAAAACGCGTCACAAACCATGTATTTGTTCCGGAGTTACCTGTGGTTATACAGACCTGTAATAAGCATATATACTAGAACCCCTCTAATGCGACCACTTAATGAATAAACATGGTTGTCTTTATAAGCAGGTGGTTGCTTAATGCAGGACAAACGTAATGCAGAAAGCATAACTTTTGTCCTGCATTAAGCTACCACCTGCATCTAGCACTCAGAAGTATACCTCTTTTAGATGGTCGTATTAGCGGGGTTTTACTGTATATACTAATTCTGCACGATTACTACGAGCTTCGTGTGACAATCATTGTCCACTTACCCATCAATTAGAATGGTGGCAACTTCTATAAATAGAAACGTGCAGTCAATGCTCAGCGCTCGAAATCGAACTATAGTGTCCAGTACGTCCACAACTCGACCGTCTCTTTTTGCCAACGTTTTATTTGGTCCATGAATAATCAGTAGATATTGAAATTCGAAATAAATATAGAACGAGAAATGGTAAAGGAGACACTTCGAGTTAGATATCTGGTTTTCATGAAAATATTCGTGAACGCTAAATAGTTATACATGTGACATATTCTTCACCCAAAATGTTGGTTCCAGAAGGGATACACACGCACCGAATGAGGAATCAGACTACACGTACCGAATGAGGAATCAGACTACACGCGCCGAATGAGGAATCAGACTACACGTACCGAATGAGGAATCAGACTACACGTACCGAATGAGGAATTAGACTACACGCGCCGAATGAGGAATCAGACTACACACACCGAATGAGGAATCAGACGATGAGGACTATAGTACAGTAGATATTCTCTAAACTGTTACTTCATGAATAAACATGGGGTTGTATAAACCTCTTGCGGCCAAGTGCTGCCGTATACAAAAATATCGTCTGCTACATTTTGAGTGTTTTATTCATGTTTTGTTTTAAAACCACAAGCATAGTTAATTAGCATATTGTTCGAATCCTGATCTGTCGCAGAGTTTCTCCAATATTGGTTTTCACGAAATCTGCAGAATGAAAGAAAGGCTGGAAGCTTCGTTAGGAGACAACAGCACATCTTTTGCCCAGATTTAAGCTGCCATCCGTAATAGAAATGCGTATCCATGCATTCGCAAACAGACTAGACCCAGATCAGACGGCTCCTATTGGAGTCGTCTGATCTGGGTCTGCTCTGTTTGCTTATGACATAATATAGATATGATCCTACATTTTCTTTCATCGCTAATGATTCATGTATCCATGTGCTATTATAATCAGTTATATTCATGACATCATCATCTTTTGTCATAAATATTCATGGAGTAAAGGGTTAATAGGCGTATTTATGGCGTATGTGCCCATAATTAGATCTCTGCTATAAGACCTCTTCAGAACGACAGTTTTGTGGCTGAACACTAGTTATGGAAGACTATGGTTTAAAAACACGTTATATACTATTAACCATCTTAGCGCGACCTGACTCGCATTTGCAAACAGAGTGGATCCAGATGAGACGCCAAGTAAGGTGGCGTCTCATCAGGTCCCAAGCTGTTTGTGACATGGCCACATTCTCAAATGTGTGTACGAATTAGAAATAAGTCAAAACATGCAACACATCAGAGTTTTGGCATGCATATTTTTATCAGCACAATAAGAGATAATAATCTCTTCAGCGGGATAATAATAAAATTGTACTAATGAGAAGCGTTTCTCAGTCATTGATTTATAATTAATCTTTATCCCGCTCATTTCGATTTGACTTGCCCTTGCAAATAGCTTGGATCAAGACCCGCCGCCGAATAAAATTCGGCGTCTTTTGTTATGTCCAAACTGCTTGGCAATCGGTCAGTAGATTGAGCTGGGAGTAAAACTCAGAGGTTTGGTATACCGTTGAACTTGTCTTAAACGGTCATTCATTTATTGAACATAGAACTCTTATAAAGCAGGTGGTTGTTTAATGCAGGGCAAAAGTAATGCAGAAAGCTTTCTGCATCACTTTTGACCTGTATTAAGCTACCACCTGCTCACTTTTGAACTGCATTAAGCTACCACAGGCCTTATAGACCAATAATAAGAGCTCTTTTTGGTGACCGATTAAGACAGGTTCTTCTGTACATCATTTTACAAGAGGTTTATACATGTAAAAGATATAATTATAGATTTCTTTAATCTTTCCGTCTTTTAATCATTATCCTGCTATCCGCGTCTTGACTCGAACTTACAACATCTTGTACCCAGAAAAGATGCCGAGTAACTCGGCGTCTCACCGGGATCCAAACTTTCGACACTCGGTCAATTAATTATCAAAAGCGTGATCGAATCAAAAAGTAGTAAAATTGTACACCAGATTAAAACTTTAAGCAAACATGTTTTTCTCACAGCTGGATAACGGATTAATGAAACTGTCGCCTCTGTGGTCATCAACTGCATTCAGTACTTAGCAGATGGCGAATATCAAACGTGATTGTTTTTAATCTTGAAATAAATTCCTGCGGTTCGGGTTATTCCCGGACTAAGTCCTACATATCCTATTAAAAATAGTTATTGTCGTAATGAGACTACCCACGATTAGCAGTAGGCGTTTCATTAGCGTCCAATTTGATCGACATTATTTTAGCTGACCATGCACAAAGTGCCAAAATGAGTTTATTGGGATCGCCCATTGTGACCAATTTCTTTAACCTTTTACTCCATAAAATACGCCTTTCTACGCATTTGCAAACAGCGTAGACCCAGATCAAACGGCTCCTGTAGCCGTCTGATGAGAGCTTGCTCTATTTCCTTATAATGTAATATAAATATGAGTCTAAAGATTTTGTCACGACCAAAGCGTCTTGTGTCAATACGCTATTTTAACAATTAGTACTACTGACGCTTAATGACGCCTCTGTTAAATCACTGTGGTAAATTGAGCATGCTCTATTTATCACAATGGTTTCAAAGACATACAATGTATACTTCTAAAACTTTCCTTTTTTCTAGTAAATGCTCCTTTTCGGTATATTTATTCAAAGAGGTACATGTAGGATCTAAAATAGTCTAGAAGGGAATGGGTTAATTAATATTCATGGTGTTATTATTGATTACTTGAATATTCATGGAGTTAAGGGTTAACCCTTTGAATGCCGACTGTTCATAGTGGAATGGCCTATCATGGTTTAGCAGCAGAGTCTATTCAGAGTCTATGACAGGGTATAAATTCCGGGAGTATTTCGAATGACAAACAGTGCAGGTCCTGATTTGAGGGTTCCTCTAGAAAAATGTCACCACATCAATTTCCAACATTCGAATAGTTTGAATGACATCTCCGCCGTTTAACCCTTTCGGCGCCAACTATCTAATTGTCGTCTGCACACAATTGTGTTCAAACATTCCGTAAAGTCAGGAAATGAGATAAATGAATACATCATTCAACAGAATAAACCACAGATCTAGAACTAGAGATTGAGACAAAAAGTGAAGTTCCTAATTAGACGCCGCCTTGAAAAGGCGGCGCCTGATCTGGGACGGCACTATTTGTCGCCGTGCATTTTTGCTGCGAGTTAAGCCAGATCCTTACTCATGTTACATGTATATATGCATCATTCCGTTACTACAGAACTTCATACTACAGTTGAACCTCGATATTTCGAACTTCGATAACTCGAACTTCGGGATAACCCGGACTGAACGATCGGTCCTTCTGAAATTTACAATACATGTACACAATTGCTCTAAAATATATCACTATGCATATCTATAAACACTACAGCAGCTTTTAGCATTACTTTAGACTTGCAGTAAGCTGTGAACTGGAGAAATTGTCCAGATTTGAAATCAGATAACTCGAACTTCTGTTATCTCGAGTAATTTGTATGATCTCTTGAAGTTCGAGATATCGAAGTTCAATTATACCTGTGTTTACAGTCACCTATAGTAAATATTCATGTTGTTTTAGCGAGACTCTATAGTCTTTCTACCGCCTACTGAACTTAAACTCGTTAAAGGATCGTGTATTATTCATAAGCAGGTCATTAAAACTGCTAACAGATTTAATGGATTATTTTACCACTTCCGTCATAGGAACACTTCTTTCATGCATTTGCAACAAAGTCGACCAGATCAGACGGTTGACTCCTGTAGGAGCCGTTTGATCAGGGTCTGCTCTGGTTGCTAATGAAAATGTACAGATCTGATCATGCAGTATCCACAACAGTGAAAAAATGCCCTCCCCATTTTTCCATTCTATTGATTCTGTCCATTAATATTCATGTTGAATGTTGAAATGTTGAAAATATTAAACAAGGAAAGGGTTAAACGGCACCCTCTATGTACTAATGTGGTAATCATGTAGTGACCCTCTATATAAAAATGTGGTTGACCTCATACAGTCTACATGAGCAGCATCAGTCAGCATACCGAAAGAATCATTCAACAGAGACTGCTCTTCTGAAAGTTCAAAACGACATCCTTCAATCCCTAGATAAAAATGAAATTACAATTCTGGTGATGCTTGACTTATCGGCTGCATTTGATACTATCGATCACGAAACGTTGCTGAAACGTCTAGAAAAAGACTTTGGAATCATTGGAAAACCTCTTGAGTGGATGACATCCTATCTAAATGACCGCTATCAAATAGTCTCAGTAGATGGGGAATTGTCCACTCCAGTTAACATGAGATATAGCGTGCCACAGGGATCGGTCCTAGGACCAAAACATTACATCATGTACACAAAACCTGTCGGCTCAATCTGCAAATCCCATGGGGTGAACCACCATTTTTATGCCGATGACTCACAGTTATATCTATCCTTTAAGCCCAAGGACATTTCCTGTCAACAAGAAGCGTTATCACGAGTTGAGAACTGTCTCAAAGAACTAGTCTCTTGGATGCACCAGAACATGCTGAAGCTCAATACTGACAAAACTGAGGTCATCCTGTTTCATATAAAAAACACAGAAGTACCTGAAGAGATTCATGTGCAAGTAGGACCCTCTAAAATCAAGCCATCTTTGTGTATAAAGAATATCGGTGCATGGCTCGATTCACAAATGGATATGACATCACACATCAATTCCGTGTGTAGGTCTAGTTATGCACAGGTCCGACGAATAGGCCACATAGGAAAGTACCTCTCACCTGCTGCAACCAAGACTTTGGTGAACTCTCTGGTTACATCGAAAATAGACTACTGCAACTCATTGCTGCATGGAATTTCAAACAAAACACTGCGGAAACTTCAAAGAGTGCAAAACACAGCAGCCCGCTTCATAACCAGGACTTCTCGATATGATCATATCACGCCGGTTTTGAAGGAACTTCACTGGTTTCCGGTTCAACATCGGATTGAATTCAAAATTCTGACACTGACGTATAAAGCCATGCACAATGAATCCGCCAAGTACATTGTCGACATGCTTGACGTGTACAAGCCCCGCAGAGAATTAAGATCAGCAAGTAGTTATTTGACGTTGGTTGTACCAAAAGGTCGTAAGGTAAACTACGGTGAGAGAAGTTTTATGCATGCAGCTCCGAAACTCTGGAATGCTCTACCATCAGGCATTATAGATGCAAGCTCACTGGCATGTTTCAAAAGGTCTCTGAAAACACATTTCTTCAATATATATTATTAGGGCAGTTTAGAAAGCGTAGCTACTACTTGTCGGTTATCATAACTGCTGCATTAGCCACAGCGTGTTGATCCTGCCACTCGCTTATGACTGTGGGATTTTTTAAAAAAATTAACCCACTTTTCAAACAAATATAGAAGAAATAATTAGATAAACGAACAAAAAAGATCGCAACCATAATTTTTTATGGACTTCTAAGGAATCCCCTTGCTGTTGTACGTGCGGGTGTTGTGTCAGCCGGATTCCGCTGTCCAGGAGTTGGATTCCGAGGGAGTGCTGTTGTCAAAGGGGGCATCCCTATATGCTTGGTACCTCTGGTAACTCCAGTTCCAATGCCGGAGGGAGCACCGTAGTGGAACAGGGCATCCCTATTCCCACTGGTACATTGAAAGTCTTGCTGGCATGACTTGCTAGCCTGCCCTCCACCAGTACCAGGGATTCCAGTTAAGCTAACCCAGTTTCATTATTTTTGCTTACCAGTGAACTGTGTCGTGTAATATATGGGCAGTGGGCAGATGAAGCATGTACGGTCCGATGCAGCATCGCGTGTCTCAGTCAATCTCGATTTGTCCAATATGAATCCGTTCCATTGCAGCCGGTGGGATATGTTGTAGGAACAGTATATGGGATACCCTCTTTAGTTTTACTTTGGCTGGGCTTTTCGGGTTTCCCATAATAGGACATTTTACTCTGTAATTAAATTTCGGATATACCCTATTACAACTCCGTTAAAATACGGTAATTGTTTTACCTATGTTCTAAATAAATTCTGTTTTTTATTATTATTATTCTTATCTATATATAAGTATTAAATATATTTATTTTAAATGTTCTATAATTACACATTGAATATACCCTGTTTTGTATATAAAATGTATCTATGTGAAACGCTTTTGAACGCACATATCCTGTGTGAAAAGAGCGCTATATAAATGTGGTATAATGATAATAATAATAATAATAATAATAATGTAGTGACCCTCTATATAATAATGTTGTAATAATGTAGTGACCCTCTATATAATAATGAGGCAATAATGTAGTGATCCTCTATAATAATGTGGTAATAATGTAGTGACCCTCTATATAATAATGTGGCAATAATGTAGTGACCCTCTATATAATAATGTGGTAATAATGTAGTAACCCTCTATATAATAATGTGGTAATAATGTAGTGACCTTCTATATACTAATGTGGTAATAATGTAGTGACCCTCTATATAATAATGTGGTAATAATGTAGTGACCCTCTATATAATAAGGTGGTACATGTAATAATGTAGTGACCCTCTATATAATAATAATGTAGTGATCCTCTATATAATAATGTGGTAATAATGTAGTGACCCTCTATATAATAATGTGGCAATAATGTAGTGACCTTCTATATAATAATGTGGTAATAATGTAGTGACCCTCTATATAATAATGTGGCAATAATGTTGTGACCCTCTATATAATAATGTCTTAATATGTAGCGACCCTCTATATAATAATGTCTTAGTGACTTCAGTATGTTTTCTTCTCTTATCCTTTTCGCCATAAATACACCTTTCTACGCCTTTGCAAACAGAGTAGACCCAGATCAGACGGCTCCTGTAGAAGCCATCTAACCAGGGTCTGCTCTGTTTGCTTGTGATATAATATAGATGAGCTAAATAAGACATTCGTGGTGCTCTTGCTGTTAAGAGGGAACATATATATTACTCAGTGAAACCTCTATATAACAACCACTTCATAACACAGAAACCCCCTCTCAAACGACCACGTAATGGGTGAATATGGATGTATGTAACAGCAGGTGACAGCTCAATGCAGGACGCAAGTAATGTAGAAAGCTTACTGTATAACTATCATCATGCGTTAAGCTACCACCTGCCTATACCACCAAGACGTAGGATCTTACATGAGTGCTCACTACAAATTGTTTTTAGGAATTTAGTTTACTTTTAATATATGACACGAGAATTAGCGAGTGTACTATTCATTATAGTAAACGAGTTTCATGAAAAGAATTTGTGATGAACACAAATGTAAGATTCTTTTGATCACATAACCCTTTAAAAGTGCCACGACTGTTTTGGCCATTGTTTACAGCGTAGTGCAGCCGGATTCTAACGGTTCATTTGCATAAAATATGCGCTAGTGCATTTCCGCACTCTGTCCCAGCACTCCCACACGGCAGATTATGTGATAAACCTCTTTATGTCTTTATCATTATCGTTTTTTCTGTATTTTATTTTGGGTTATGTGGTAGCTGAATGCAAGATAAAAGTTACATAGAAAGCTCACAAGGGACTGACTGCGTTGCTTTAATTCTGTATTATGCAGATACCTGACTTACAGAACTCATATTTTAATGTGACTGATATAGATGGACTGTACTGTACTTTAGATGCACACGGCAGCTTATTTATTGTCGTAGGTTAAACCATCTCCTGCAGATCTCGACATAATAGCAGTCATTTGCAATTAGCTTGGATCCAGATAACATACCGAGTAAAACGGCGTCTCGTCTTGATCCAAGCTGTTTGACATTTGGTCAGTAGTTTCTCAAAAATTTGAACGAATCGCGAATTGCTTAATATAAAGCAGATAAAGGTGCGTACATGTACTCAGAAACTAAAATCGCCAATTCTCCATTAAACCCTATATTGTGACCACTCGAAGAGACGATTCTAAAGAGTGGTCACAACATAGGGTTGGGTTTAGAAATAAAGGAGTTATTATGCCCCGGTTTAAGGTGACGGGGCATTAAGTTTTACCCCTACCCTACGTACGTCCTGTAAAAAATTCGTCAAAGATATGTTGGCTTGTGTATGCTGGAAGTATTTAATATTTGGTCTGAAGCATAATGAAGATGATTTGTACTGTGTCTCACCTTGTCAGGCGTGTAGTTCATCTACTTCCTGTTGATGTTAAATATGTGCACGTGTCAGTATGTCCGTTTCCATTACCAAATGTATCTGTTTAATGAATGTTAAGTATCGTGTTTATCAAGTCACGCTGTTATTGCTATCCAGGTGTTATTTTCAATATTATTTTTTCTAATTATAGAGATGGAATTAATTTCATTGGGCGTACAGGAGACTACCCTGTTGTTTTGTAATTGGTGGCACTTGGAGGTAACTTGTACACCGAGTGACGTCACCGAGCGACTACAGTAGAATCTCTCCTAACCGGCCAGTCATTTATTGAACATAGGAGTGTTAAAATGCAGGCGGTTGTTAGGAGTCTTAAAAATGCAGGTTGTTGCTTAATGCAAGGCAAAAGTAATGCAGACAGCTCCTATAGTAGCTTTCTGCTTTACTTTTGACCTGTATTACTTTACACGGCGTCTCCGCAGGAGGCAAGCTTTTTCATTCACAGTCGGACAACAATTTCTCAAAATATTTAATGAAAGTAAGTAAAATTGCAGTAGATCAGTAATTTTTCATCACGATACCAGCTGGTAGAAGTCTAACTCACGTTCTTCAAGTCAGTCTTGTATAACCCTTTACTCCTTAAATACGCCTTTGCAAACTGCGTAGACCCAGATCAGAGGCGTCTATTAGAGCCGTCTGATCAGGGTCTGCTCTGTTTGCGTATGATATGATGTAGATATTATACAGTTTTGTCATGGCCAAAATGTCAGTGTCCATGTGCTATTTTAAGAAATTAATGTACTTGATATTCATGACGTCATTATTTTACATGAATATTCATGAAGGAAATGTATAATGCATGCGTGATGCATGGTATGACATTAACCTTAATCATACTGAAACAAATGTGTCTTCCTAAACTCTGAAATCATTTTTACTTACTTCTGTTTCTGAAAAGCGTTTGGGACGCTTATTATCCCAGTGTCAAACAGATTGGACCCTGATGAGACGCCGAGTTACTCTGTGTCTCATCTGGACCCAATGTGTTTACAAATGCTAGTCAGATCGTTGGAATAGGGGTAAACGTTAATATTTAAATCTGTGGCTACTATTATACTGATGTCAAACAGTTTGATCCTGAGAAGACATCCATTATCGGCGTCTCATTTGGATCCAAGTTGTGTGCAACCGTAGATCAAGTCAGGCTTAGCCGATAAGCTTTAACCATTTACTCCATAAATACGCATTTTTATGCCGTTGCAAACAGAGCACACCAAGATTAGACGGAGCCGTATGATCAGGGTCTGTTCTGTTTGCTTATGCTATAATATTGATATGATTATATAGTTTCTGCCATGGCCAAACATCCATGTGTCCATGTGTTATTATAACAATAAATCTAATTAATATTCATGATGTAATTATTTCTCACATGAATATTCATGGAGTAAAGGGTTAACAATATCCTAGAGCCTGGTCAGCTACATCCTAGCACTGCACTCTTTTGGTGAATGCTATGTTAGTGAGTCACGTAGGCATAGGGAGTCACTAGGTCAGTCACTGATACCAAGGGAGACACTGGGACCGTCACTAACACATGGGGAACTACAAAAATCGTCATTTCTCCACCAAACCCTATGTTGTGACAACTCTTTAGAATCGTCTCGAATAGTCGATTCTAAAGCATGGTCACAAAATTGAGTTTGTTGGAGACATAAAGAAGTTAATATTGAATATGTTTTAATTTACGCATTTTATCTACCAGTATATAGAAAGCCACTAGAACGATTTCGTATACGGTTAGGTAGAATCTGACTGGAGATTGAAACCACGACCTCCTGTCCCGGAACCGAATTTTGCACTGAATGGACTGTTAGGGTGGTGTACCTGATGAATGGACTGTTAGGGTGGTGTATCTGATGAATGGACTGTTAGGGTGGTGTACCTGATGAATGGACTGTTAGGGTGGTGTACCTGATGAATGGACTGTTAGGGTGGTGTACCTGATGGATGGACTGTTAGGGTGGTGTACCTGATGGATGGACTGTTAGGGTGGTGTACCTGATGAATGGACTGTTAGGGTGGTGTACCTGATGGATGGACTGTTAGGGTGGTGTATCTGATGAATGGACTGTTAGGATGGTGTACCTGATGAATGGACTGTTAGGGTGGTGTACCTGATGAATGGACTGTAAGGGTGGTGTACCTGATGGATGGACTGTTAGGGTGGTGTACCTGATGAATGGACTGTTAGGGTGGTGTACCTGATGAATGGACTGTTAGGGTGGTGTACCTGATGAATGGACTGTTAGGGTGGTGTACCTGACGAATGGACTGTTAGGATGGTGTGCCTGATGAGTGGACTGTTAGGGTGGTGTATCTGATGAATGGACTGTTAGGGTGGTGTACCTGATGAATGGACTGTTAGAGTGGTGTACCTGATGAATGGACTGTTAGGGTGGTGTACCTGATGGATGGACTGTTAGGGTGGTGTATCTGATGAATGGACTGTTAGGGTGGTGTACCTGATGAATGGACTGTAAGGGTGGTGTACCTGATGAATGGACTGTTAGGGTGGTGTACCTGACGAATGGACTGTTAGGGCGGTGTACCTGATGAATGGACTGTTAGGGTGGTGTATCTGATGAATGGACTGTTAGGGTGGTGTACCTGATGAATGGACTGTTAGGGTGGTGTACCTGATGGATGGACTGTTAAGGTGGTGTATCTGATGAATGGACTGTTAGGGTGATGTACCTAATGAATGGACTGTTAGGGCGGTGTACCTGATGAATGTTTATGCATACAATAAAAACTCTCTAAACCGGACGTTCAATTTAGAAATAAAAGGTCGCTCTTGGGGACAGGTGGAAGCTTAATGCAGGGTGAAAGTCATGCACAAAGCAGGAGCTTTCTGTTTGATTTTCACCCTGCATTAAGTTACCACCTGCCTAAACGTATCTAAATTATTGTCTACTAGAATTCCGGTTCAGAGAGGTTTACCGTACTAGTTAATATAGATATTGAATAAGGAATGGTATTGCCTCCGCAAACACAAGAGAAACTGTTGTGGTGCTGTTCGGACGGCTGTGTGTTTTGTATGTGGCGTTTCCTGCATGACTCATACTTGAACCTTTTGTAACACACGTGTATAAAAAAACTATGTTTAAGTAAACCTTATTGTTTTCCAATACATTGTTTTGCATTTCTATTTTATTTTTGGAGAGTGTTGGTTGAGTGGGCTGGGCTTGTTTTGATGTACAGTAGAACCTGTCTTAAGTGGCCATTCATGTATTGAACATAGGATTCTTAAAGGCAACTGATCGCTTAATGCTGGACAAATTATATGCAGTAAGACAGGAGCTTTCTGCATTACATTTGATTTGCATTAAGCTACCACCTGTCTTGCAGTCCCATAATTAGACCTCGTTTTGATGACCGCTTAAGACAGGTTCTACTGTTTATGTGTATGGCTTTGCAGTTTTGTTTAGGTTAACTATTACGTTAACCCTTTCCTTCATATGACCGCGCTTTTTCACGCATTTGCAAACAGAGTAGACCCACATTAGACGGCTCCTACAGGAGCCACCTGATCAGGATCTGTTTGTTGATAAAATTCGATAATAATGTTTATTTACTTCCTAAAATGGCTACAGTGTTCTATCTTCCATATTTCATCACAACTATCTTGTCTATGAATATGCAGTAGGTATTGGAATTTGGAATAAACACAGAAAAAAGAAGGGTTAAGTGATTGTGTAGACATTTTCAATGTTTGTAGACCGGCCGTTTCACTAAACTTCGTAACTTACGAACTTCGTAGGCTTAAGAATTTTGCTTACGAAGTTCGTACGAAAAATGTTACGAGCGTTTCACTAACACGTTCGTACGAAAGTCACTTGCGAACTTCTTAGCTGCGAAATTCGTAACCCCTCTTCACTATAGAGTCTATATTAGCTCATAGCAACGCAAACTTCCGGTTGAAACGCGGACGCAAAAGAAACCACCGCAGACGCCCAAAATGTCAATAAAACGAAAAGCCAATTGGACAGAAGTGGAAACTGTGGCACTCGTAGACGCCATTACAGTGCAGCTGACTGTCATTGAGGGCCGTCTTAGTCCGAGTTTAACTTTAAAAGTTAAAAATGAAGCCTGGGATGTAGTTGTGTCAAGGTAAACTCACTAGATTGTCGTTAGATGGTAGATCTACCTAACATCATATTTACCTTGTGCAAATAAACAAGACGAATTCGATACAATTTGATTTGAAGATAGAAAAGAAAGCGGTTAAAAACCCCTAGAGATTAGATCTACTCGAAATCGAGGTTTTGTTAGCTTTTAGACTATTAATTATTATGAATGATAAATGCAAGTAGATATAGCAAAATGACACGAAGTACTTAAATTTATCGTGATTGTAGATGATGTTATAAACAGTTGCTGCAATAAACCTTGTTTAGCTCTCAGTTAGATTGACCAAATCTTTCAGCGCATGTGCTTTTAACCCATTTTTCATCGCGATTATACTCTGTAAGAGTTCTGCGATTACTGAAGTTGATGATGATGATGCATGCTAAACATACGTGATGTTTTGTGTTAACTGTTTCAGTGTTAACTCACAGTCCCTTGTAAGCAGGACTTCAGATGAAGTGAAGAAGAAATGGGCAGACTTAAAAAGCAACACAAAGAAAAAGGAAAGGGAAAGAAGAAAATTGCAGAAGGAGACTGGGGGAGGACCCGCTCCTGATCAATTAAAAGACTGGGAGGAAAAGGTTAAACACCATTTATTTTGAAGTTATTATAAGGGATGAAACGTTACTGGCCTCTACCGGGATTCGAACCCCGGACTCCTGTATAATAGTCCGACATTCTAACCACATCGCTAAAGGGTTAACCCAACAGCAAGGCTGTTGGAGATGCCTTATATAGGCCGATCACTACAATTTTTACTAGATGATATACTGCCTTCTTCTACATCTACATGAATACGTTGTCCTGTCAAAACTTGAGTTTTGACTCTTCAGTTTATTAAGTTCAAACAAGACAAAACTAATTACCAAAATGAAATTGCAATTTCGTATATGTACATGTATGTTGATCTACCGATGTAAGTTTTCAACATTGCAACAAGTGTAGCAATACCCTAATTATATGCAATTTGAAGAATTACATTAGCAATTTATAATATAATAACTGAGTTGTTCATTCAATCTGATTATCACACATACACTGATTCACTCATTTCAGATTGTTGGAATACTACGCGAAGTAGTACTGGAGGGGATAAATGGAGGTGTGGACTCTTTTGGAAGTGGTATGTATTTATGTGTAATGAAAAGTATGTAACTTGTCACTTTATTAAATTATTTATATTGTACATCATTTAACATCAGGAAATATTTACTCTGAAACACAAATGGTAAAAATCATAACTACATGAATTGATACTGCATACTTTTCAACGATTTGTTGTCTTATTTACTTTATTCCATAACTTTTTTAGCACAAGCATTGAGAGATCTATGATAAGTTGGACAGACTTGACCTACAACCTCCTGATCCCCAAATTATATGTATAACTCTTTAGCCTTATTAGCTAAGTGTTATTAGTTTAACACTAAACAAAATTGCTGACTACATTAACCCTTTTCTCCATATAAGCTCTGTTTGCAGTTTTGAAAATAGCATATACTTATATCAATTATCTGATCTTGGTCTGGTCTGTTTGCTTATGACCTGTTAAATATTTTTGTACAGTTTTTTTTATTTGTCATATGTGAAGTTTCAAATCAATTGAACCAGTAGATAAAGAGTTATTGTCCGGACAAAAAATATGTAAAAGGGGAATAACTCCAAAAATATTGATGCTAGAGTAATGGTCCTTGTGCATGACACTAGCCCTCATCATATTTCTTCAATGTGTGAAGTTATAATGAATTTGGCCTATTTTTGTAGGAGATATGGCCCGGACAAGAAGCGTTACAGATGGACAGACGGACGGACAGAGGGACAGACAGACAGACGGAATCGAGCAAACATATAGTCCCCCAACCGGTAACTGGTGGGGGACTAACAAGCACAACGTTTGATATTATTCTTTTTCAATACACAGAAAGCAGAACAACACCGGCTGTACAGAATACGGCTGTACAGGTACTGTAAATTAAATTTTGTATAGTTCTCCTAAGAATATCCAGTTAATCACATAAGAATAAGAAGGCTCTTAGATTGAGGCAGCCATGAAGCCTCGTTAATAACTATCCCTGTTCTACGTTTATTCAAAATTCCAATACCTACTGAAAATTCGTTGAAAAACGAAACAGTTGTTATGAAATAAGGAAGGTGTAAAAATGTAGACATTTTAGAAATTAAATAAACATCAAATATAACCAATACCACCAGCAAACAGAACAGACATTGATTAGACGGCTCCACTAGGAGCCCTTTTATCTGGGTCTTCTCTGTTTGCAAATGCCTGAAAAGGGTTAAAAGGGTATCGCCTGTTTTGTCATACAGGACCCGGTTCCATCAATACATGTACATACACATTGCTTTTAAATATGAACAGTGTGTACAGTAAGACTTATACGACTAATCACAATAAATATAATTCTGTATTTTAAAACAGAGGATAGCTTAATACAGGGAAACAGTTATACAGAAAGCTCCTAAAAGGAGGTTTTTCTGTACTACATTTGTTATGAATTAAGTAGCCACGTGTCTTCACAGACTCATATGTAAATAAATTCTAAGGTCGCATTAGCGAGAACATACTGTATACAATGTAAGTATAACCTATGCTTCAGTGTGTTTCATCAAAGTCTGCCCCGTATATACACGTACGTTTAAACTTCGATATCTCGAACTCGAATATGTCGAACTTCGAGATAACTCAAACAAAACGTTCGGACCTTCCAAAATTACCAATACAGAACTGGTCTAAAATATATCACTACGCATATCTAGAAACACAGGTGACAGCTTAATGCAAGTCGGAAGTAATGGTGAAGGCTCCTACATTAGCTTTTAGCATTACTTGAGACACGCATTAAACTGTTACTGGTCAGATAATAAATAGGATGGCTTGAACACCTTTGATCTCGAACTAATTTGTATTGCCCCCCTTGAAGTTCGAGATATCGAAGTTCACTACTACATGTATAAGATTTGGTATAAACAACGGTAACATTTGATTTTATACATTTAATTTATATACACCCCAACACATCTTTACTTTTCAATACGAATCTCAACGTTTCAAAACAGTTGTTACTTTGTATTTGATGAAAGAGTTGCTTTATAATGAAATAATGAAATCTATTTCTGTTCTGTCGTTGAAATGAACATAAAGAATATTGCCCGCGTTTAGAGCGTCTTTTTGTTGGTGAATATCTTGTATGCCCTGTCTTCGTTTACCCGTAGCGGAGCGGTGCGTTTCTTGCGCTGTTTTCAGATTGATTCGGAATTATCATAGTTCCAAACGAGGCTAATCTTGTTTGCCGGACTCTCATTGGTCGGTTTAATCCGTAAATTGACGATTTCTTCGGCTTTGAATCTAACAAGTCTTCCAAAGTTTCGGCCTCTGGGTAAGCTGAAATAAGGCCCATTCTAGAAGGAATATTCACGAGATCGTTTTGCTTATCCTGGCGGTGACGCCACATGATGTAGTCGAGGAGCCCTTTTGCGGATTGTCCTGTTTCCGGCGCTTGTCTTACACCCAGAGCTGCGCTGAGAAGAACTGATGCCAGAACGATGTACGACAACGCTTCCATGCCAATAGTTACCTGAAACAAAACCACAAAGAATATGACTAGAGTAAAGAATGTTTACAACGAACACTAATACCAACTTACAGAAAATCTCCCTAATCCACAATGCATTCTAGTGAAACGGAACTGAGATGTAACAGACTGTAGCATAATTCAGGACGAAAATAATACAGAAAGCTCTAGCATTAGTTTTGTTCTGCATTAAGCTACCACCTGCTTTCATATTTTTCAATATTTTTAATTGAGTGGTCGTATTAGAGAGTTGTTACTTATCAACATATGTAACTGTAGATTACCGGTATACCGAACCTAATATCTGTAATTATAGATTACCGGTATACCGAACCTAACATCTGTAACTATAGATTACCGGAATACCGAACCTAACATCTGTAACTATAGATTACCGGTATACCGAACCTAACATCTGTAACTATAGATTACCGGTATACCGAACCTGACGTTTTACAGAGAATCTCTCGAAATCGGACATTAAAATTAGCTCTGGTGGCTATTTTTAAGACAGGTGGCAGCTTAATGCAGGTTGAAAGGCATGTAGAAATATACCAAAGAGGTTTTCTGTGTTACTTGCACCATATGCATTAAGCCATCTGCCTTTCGTTTGTCCTAAATGACGGGTTAATGCGTAGTGAAAGTCATACAGAAAGCACCCAACCTACATATTAAACAACCACCTGCCTATAGAAAGATCTAAATTCTTCTTTCATGTTACTAACAGCCCGGTTTAGACATCTGCACTGTATACCCTTTTCAAATATCACATCTGTATTACATTGGTTGTTTATGGTCTACAGTAAAACCTCGCTAAACCGGAATTCTAGTAGAGAAGAATTAAGAAACTTGCAGGAAAGTGGCTGCTTAATGCAGGGTGAAAGTCGTGCAGAAAGCTCCTCTAAGAGCTTTCTGTACGACTTTCACCCTGCATTAAGCTGCGACCTGTCTCCAGGGCCGATATCTATACTAAATGAAACGCCCGGTTTAGAGAGGTTTTACTGTATACGATTGGCATAACACAAAAATCTGTATAGTATATTCAATCCTTTCCTCCATAAATACGCCTTTCTGTGCCATTGAAAACTGAGTAGATCCAGATCAGACGCCTGATCATGGTCTGCTCTATTTGCTTATGAAATGATAGAAGCGATTCTATATTTTCTACTTTGGCAAGCATTTCATGTAGTAATTATTTAATATGCCATTTTAAAAAATAATTGAATTAATGTTCAAGATGTCATCATTTCTTCTCATGAATATTCATGGAGTAAAGGGTTAATAAATAATAGGTGGAGCGTAGCTTGAATATTCATGAAGTAACGAACTGTATGAGTGATAATATAAACCTGTATTTTCAAAGTGAACTGCTCAATCATCGCTTAACGAAAGGGTTCATTCAGTATAAAAGAGTATAAACGAGGCACATCCTGGGGATCGTATAGTTACTTCACTGCACGCAAATGTCAGTGGCCGCTTTCGATTTGCATTGCGGGCAAATGTCAGTGCCTTCTTTTGATCGCACTACACGCAAATGTAAGTGCCATCTTTTGATCTGCACGGCATGTTAATGTAAGTGCCATCTTTAATCTGTACTGCATGTTAATTTTGTAAATGACTTCTTTTTATCTGCACTTCTACAGATGTCAGTGCCCTCATCTGATCTGCGCTGTATGTAAATAACAGTGCACTCATCTGATCTGCACTGTAAGTAAATAACAGTGCCCTCATCTGATCTGCAATGTAAGTAAATAACAGTGCCCTCATCTGATCTGCACTGTATGTAAATAACAGTGCCCTCATCTGATCTGCGCTGTATGTAAATAACAGTGCCCTCATCTGATCTGCACTGTATGTAAATAACAGTGCCCTCATCTGATCTGCGCTGTATGTAAATAACAGTGCACTCATCTGATCTGCACTGTATGTAAATAACAGTGCACTCATCTGATCTGCACTGTATGTAAATAACAGTGCCCTCATCTGATCTGCACTGTATGTAAATAACAGTGCCCTCATCTGATCTGCGCTGTATGTAAATAACAGTGCACTCATCTGATCTGCGCTGTATGTAAATAACAGTGCCCTCATCTGATCTGCGCTGTATGTAAATAACAGTGCCCTCATCTGATCTGCGCTGTATGTAAATAACAGTGCCCTCATCTGATCTGCGCTGTATGTAAATAACAGTGCCCTCATCTGATCTGCACTGTAAGTAAATAACAGTGCCCTCATCTGATCTGCACTGTATGTAAATAACAGTGCCCTCATCTGATCTGCGCTGTATGTAAATAACAGTGCCCTCATCTGATCTGCACTGTATGTAAATAACAGTGCCCTCATCTGATCTGCGCTGTATGTACACAATAGTGCCCTCATCTGATCTGCGCTGTATGTAAATAACAGTGCCCTCATCTGATCTGCACTGTAAGTAAATAACAGTGCCCTCATCTGATCTGCACTGTATGTAAATAACAGTGCCCTCATCTGATCTGCGCTGTATGTAAATAACAGTGCCCTCATCTGATCTGCGCTGTATGTAAATAACAGTGCCCTCATCTGATCTGCACTGTATGTAAATAACAGTGCCCTCATCTGATCTGCGCTGTATGTACACAATAGTGCCCTCATCTGATCTGCGCTGTATGTAAATAACAGTGCCCTCATCTGATCTGCACTGTATGTAAATAACAGTGCCCTCATCTGATCTGCGCTGTATGTACACAATAGTGCCCTCATCTGATCTGCGCTGTATGTAAATAACAGTGCCCTCATCTGATCTGCGCTGTATGTAAATAACAGTGCACTCATCTGATCTGCGCTGTATGTACACAATAGTGCCCTCATCTGATGTGTACCGTATGTAAATACCAGTGCCTTAAATTTCCACATTTGCAGAAGATTTAATTAGGAAAAGCATCGTCCTCATTAAATTGTTTGGATGCAGATAAACTATTGCAGTGTAGTATGATTTAGTATGATATAATGAAGTGCAATTATATATAATACACTCATATATATGATATATATAATGAAATACAATACAATATACAATATAGAGTAATGTGCGACGGCAAGATCACGCAGGGGCTTTCTGCATTACTTTTGTCCTGCATTAAGCAGCCATCTGCTTTGGGATACAGCAATATCTAGTAATTAAGGTGTCGCTTCACAGGAGTGTTGTTGTACAGTGAGATAAAACGAAACACAAATGTAAGATCCATAATTAATTAGTACCTTACACATAACGCTGTACAGAACAAATGGACTAAACAACCAGTAAACCTTGCTAAAGAGAGTACAGAGGTTAGATGCGTAAGTTAACTTCACCAAACCCTATGATGTGACCACTCTTTAGAATCGTCTCGAAAAAGGAGAAAGGACGAATTTAGTATTTGAGTATGCACGTTTAACTGTTGCTCTAGAGACCATTTAAATATTCTGGGGATCTTGCAAATACCGTTATAAAGACAAAAAAGAAATAAAACAACCAGTTTGGTAGTACAGTAGAGGCCGTCTAGAATTCTAGAAGAAGGGAATTTAGATACTTTTAGGCAAACGGCTGCTTAATGCATGGTGGATCTCATGTTGAAAGCTGCTAGAGGAACGTTCGGCATGAATTTCATCCTGCATTCAGCTGCCACCTGTCTACATGACCGATATTTATACTAAATTGTACGCCCGGTTTAGAGAGGTGTACAAACTACTTTAGACTATGGTATAAAACGTTCTCAATTATTTTATCTGAAAATTAATTATGAATAATGATATCGATACAATTATACATCATACGAGGAATTTCTTACGTCAGTATATAAATCATATTATATATAATATGATATAATACAATATAATTTTTATAACGATGCATTGCAGTTAAAACTCCCTAGCGGCCACTGAAAAGAGACACAATTCTTGGACAACTCTGGGACATAAAATAATATGATAGCTTAATGCAGGACGAAAATAATACAAAAAGCTTTCTGCATTACTTTAGCCCTGCATTAAGCAACATTAAATAACCACTGACGCTCTAGAGGATGTCTGTTGGCCAATAATACCACATCCGTATATTGCAAATACCTTTGTACAGAACAAGGGCATAAAACAATCTGTCTAGTATTACAGAAGAACCTCTCTTAAGCGATGACCATCAAAAAGAGATATAATTACGGATCTGTAATGCAGGTAGGTGCTTAATGCAGGACAAATGTAATGCAGAAAGCTCCGATATATAAAAGTTTACAATATAACAATTCAGTTGATGAAAATTCATGATGTCATTACTTCTTACATTCATGTTCAACAATGAAAGGCTTACATTAAGACAGATGGCAGCTTAATACCGAGAGTAAGACATACAAAAACAGCTCATGATATTTACCCTGCATTAAACAGCCAATTGCTTAAAATGATTTCAATACTTCTTTACTAAATAATTCGGATCAGCGATGTGTCACTGTATATACACAATATGGCGACGATCAAGTCTAATTTGTAACATCAACGTCCACGTGTCAATCTTCTATAATTTGTAGAGCTCTATTGGACATTGATGTGAGCTATGGGACACCATATAAAAGTGAAAGTACATTCTGAGATATACCACGTTTGACTGACATACCTAGTGCACCACTAGCGATTACTCTGAGAAGTAGAGTCGTATTGCATTGCTAACTCAACTCATACTAAACTTAAACAGCATGCCAAACCCCTGACATGTTACAATTATTACACTAAAACCCCGACAGTTCAAACCCTAAAACAAGTACAGTAAAACCTCTCTTAACCGGCCATTAAATTTAGTATGAATATCGGTCTTGGAGACAGGTGGCAGCTTAATGCAGGGTGAAAGTCATGCAGAAAGCTCCTAGAGGAGCTTTCTGCATGACTTTCACCCTGCATTAAGCAGCCACCTGCCTAAAAGTGTCTAAATTCTTATCTACTAGAATTCCGGTTAAGAGAGGTTTTACTGCAGTAGTATCACTATTTAACCCTTTCTTCATATAAACGTATTTTCACCCATCTGCAAAAAGAGTAGACCCAGATCAGACGGCTCCTATAGGAGCCGTCTGGTCAGGGTCTGCTCTGTTTGCTAATGGAATTTGAAATGTATGTTTCTTTACTCTCTAAAATGGCTACAATGTACCACCTTCCATATTTCATTATAACTATTTTGGCCATGAATATGCAGTAGGTACTGACAAATGAAATTAACATAGAACAGGGAAAGGGTTTAGACAGGCTGGCAGCTTAATGCATGGCAATAGTCTTACAGAAAGCTCCTTTAAAAGCCTTCTGCATGACTTGCATCCCGCATTAAGCAGACACCAGTCCTGCCTAGAAAAGCATCAAGACATCACCTTTTCGTTGCTAAACCTTCGACGTACCGGGGTTTTACTGCACTTACATTAGATTCGTTTGAAATGTTTTCAGAGACTATAGAGACAATATAACTCACAGTCACTAGACGTCTTACATGTATCTGTTAATTTTGACTTTCAATATCTCAAACTCGGATAACTTGAGATTCGGGATACCTCTTTCCAACATTAACAATACAGACTTGTTTTATGTTGTATCACTATGCATACCTAGAAACACATATTACAGCTTAAAGCAGGAGCTCCTACTGGAGCTTTCATCTTTACATTAGACCTGGGTTAAGCTTCTGACTTGAAAAATTGTCCAATTTAGAAATAGAATGATTCGAACTTCTGGTAAATTGTAATTTCCTTTGAACTTCGAGATACTGACGTTCAACTGTATATTCGAAGGCAGACCAATGTTCCCTTGTCCACATAATTATATCTGCTAATATTTTGTCATTTACCTTAACCGCGTTTACTATGCTTTGCTTCAAAGTACATTGAAACCCCGCTAATGCGACCACTTAATATACAGCCACTGGTGTCGTTTAAAGCTGGTGGTTGCTTAATGCAGCACGAAAGGTATGCAGAAAGCTCCTATAGGAGCTTTCTGCATAACTTTCGTACTGCATTAAGCAACCACCTGCATCTGCCACTCAGAATTATGCCCGTTTTTGGTGGTCGCATTAGCGGGGTTTTACTGTATCAGTTGTTCAAACAATCGTGAGTGCATTTTAAAGTGTACATTATGACAAACCTCACCCAACCCATGTTTTGATTTTATCGTCTAACAATCTGTACCATCTTTAGATATACAGTAACTGGATAAATACGAGTCTTATATCAAAACCTGGTTGTAAATGTGTTCATCGCAGCCCGCTGAAGGTAATAGATATCACAGAATTCATTAGGGACATTTTCTCCGAATAATGTAACATAATTATTGATAACGAAGGTATTAAATCTGACGTTATATAAGAAGCTTATCAATTTTTGTCTCTAACACTTGTTAACAACTAACATTTCTCGCCTGAGAAACTTATTCGGCTTTTTTTCACTCATTAACGGCATAAAACGCTTCACGGCGCTGCTCTATTAAGGCTGAATTCCATTCATTGAATCCGTGCAAACTATTGCCGTAGGAATATTAATTCGATTTACAGTAAATTTTCGATATCCCGAACTCTCAAACAAGTGTTATTACTGGCCTCTAGCACAGACGGCAGCTTAATGCAGGTTGAACATCATCCAAAAGGCTCCTAGAGCAGCTCTCTGCATGACTTTCATCCTGCATTAAGCAGCCACCTGCCTAAAAAGTTCTCAATTTTTATTTCATAAAGTTTCTAGATGACGAGGTGTAACTGTTTCAATTTCAAGATGGGAGCAAGAAGACACGTGTTCTTTAGTGATGCGACCTTGAATGGGGGGATTACAGTAAAACCTCTCTATAACGACCACTAAATTGCACCAATCATTTGGTGTTAAAGGCAGCTGGCTGCTTAAAGCATGGTGAAAGTAAAATAGAACGCTCCTATGGGAGCGTTCTGTTTTACTATCACATTGCTTTAAGCAACCATCTGCCCTAAATACAAACTAATTAACACAATTTACTGGTCATTTTAGAGAGGTTTTACTGTACTGTCAAAACTCCAAACAATGTTGATCCATGTCAGATGCAACGATCATATCAGCTGACCGACCAGGTCCAATGGTTTAATTTTTTTGACAGAATTTGAGTTCATTCTCAAGCATCCGGTTGGTCAGATTTTGAATTTGCCATTCCGTCATGTACATCAGGATGAACTCTGACTGATAACCTGTCGGGCCCAGACCCTTGAGGATGAATTTAGACTCGTGCGTTTTATAACCTCGCGTGGAGGAGGGTAAGAGTATTCAGAAATTTCTTAGCCCTCGGACTTATAAAAGATATATGAGAATGAATTTAGATTAGGAAGTTTAATAATATTGGAACCAGGAATGTGACAATGAAGTCAGGCTTAGAAACTTCATATCCCTGGGACTAAGGTACAGTGCTCCCTCCCTACAACGACCCTCTCAATAACGATTCCCTCCTTACAACAACGCATGTCACTATTTCCGAAACAACAAGGCTCCAGAAACAACTTTTTCCATCATATTTTCTTTATGCCTCCATCAAACCCTATGTTGTGACCACTCTTTAGAATCGTCACTTTGTGACGATTCTAAAGAGTGGTCACAACATAGGGTTTGATAGAGGTATAACGGTTTTAGTTCTCGAAATACACCTTATCTGGGAAGCTAATTATGTTTTATTTCCCCTCCCTATAACAACTCCCTCTGAACAACACATACAATCTCCGTATCCCAAAGGGTGTCGTTGTAGAGAGGGAGCACTGTATATAAGAATGAATTAAGACTCAAGACTGGATGTGAGTTCATTTTCAGGTTGATCAGACTTTGTTCAAAATATATTCAGTCATGTACATTAGAAAGAACTCACTCTCATATTAAGCAGTTTGATCTGCGTCTACTCAGTCTGTAAATGCGTTTATATGAAGGAAAAGTTAACACATTTATAAAGAGAATAGTTGCCCAGAGTCTGCTCTCTTTGCTTATGCATTGATATAGATGTATATTGTATGAAATAAGTTTGTATAATATGAAATGCGGTTATACCTACTGCCCTGTATCAACTCAACGTAATATGAAATGAGTCCATATGGACTGTCTTGCATCAACCCTACACAATATGACATGTGTTTAGCCCATTCCCTCATAGTGACGCATTTTGACGACTCTGTAAAATACACTTTGTGAAACCATTGTGATAAATCACAATGGTTTCAAAACTACACAATTCTAAAATATTCCTTTTCTCTAGTTAAAGCTCCTTTTCGGTAGATTTATTCAAAGAGGTTGGGTCTAATAATAGCCTATGAGGTAATGGGTAAAACGTACTGCCCTACATCAACTCTGCGTAATATGAAATGAGAATATACGGACTGCATTGCATCAACTCTTCCTACTGAAATATTTTACATAATAAATCTGCTACATTGTACTACATCTGCTTATTACGGAATGGTTTTATACGTTTTTGTTTTTGCCAAATCTATATATATAAAAAAGAAATTGGTGCTAACTTGAAACTGGTTTAATATGTCATAACACAAAACTTGTAAATCTTATAATCATCTGCATATTCCCCAGTGAAATAATGAATTAAATCTGTAAATCTACTTTGTGTTTTATTGTGCATTTAATGTGCACTACCAGTACAACTTACTCCAGTTGTTTTGCAAACAGTATACAGGAAAACCCCTTTAAACCGGAATTCTAGTAGAGAAAAATTTAGATAATTTTAAGCAAGTGGCTGCTTAATGCATGGTGAAAGTCGTGCATGCACGAAAGCTCCCTGAGAAGCTTTCTACATGACTTTCACTCTGCTGTAAGCTTTCACCTGTCTCCAAGAGATATTTATACTAAACTTAACGTCAGGTTTAGTGGGGTTTATTGTAATCAGAAATAGCCCCCTGCTGCTCTGTGTGGACTGCAGAACCTTCTATTAGTGACTTGTTATCAATAAGAGTTAGAAGTTCCCAAAGGCACGTGGCTGCTTAACCCTTTCCCTGTTCTACGTTTATTCCAAATTTCAATACCTACTGAATATTCATTCACAAATGAGTAATAAAGAAATATCGAAGGTGGAAAATTGTAGACATTTTAGAAACCAAAGAACAAGGTCTATCAAATTCTCTCAGCAAACAGAGCAGACCCTGATCAGACGGCTCCTCTAGGAGCCGTCTGATCTGGGTCTACTCTGTTTGCAAATGCGTGAAAACACGTTTATATGAGGGAAAGGGTTAATACAGGGAGAGAGAAATACAGAAAACGTATATGGGAGCTTTTTGCATAATTTTTGACCTGAATTAAAATATCACATATATCTATCTAAGAAAAATCCGAAAAATATACACGTTTGAGTGACCATTATGCATGTACAAACGTTTGACAGAATTTCATTAGGATCGCTTTTAGCGTGAAGCGATCTAATTATTTGTAAGGGAAGTTCATATTAAAATCAAAGTATTGAAAGTACATCGTGGCATCCCATTGGAAGAGTTTGACTGTGATGTTTTGCAAAATTAATATAATCTTTTTTCGTCACAATATGCTTCTGTGATGTGGTTGCTTTGAGGGTGCTTAGGCAACTCTAGTTTGCTACGCCATTTCTAGTCCACAGGAAAAGTTCTTCAAATCAATTCAGTGTCTTTATTTTCCCCCAGATGGAATATATAAAGAACATACATTAAGATATATGTATTTATACGTTTTTTGTATACACAATATACCAATCACAGTGGTAAGGCATTTGCAAAAATATTCGATACATTCAACATGTTACATAAATAATTCTATACATACCTAGCGTTTTTAGATTTGAAATCATCAAAATTCCATGCAAAACTATAATCTGTTTAATGCAACACGCCAGATAGAAATCTTATTGAAAAGACACAAAACCTTTCTAGGCATAATATATTTTCCTTTATAAACAGATCCGACATTTACAAATGTATATATGCAAGTGCTCATGTAATCGATTGACCCTTAATATTGGCCCGCTTAATATTTCCCTCCTAATGGCGCATTTTGGCGCTTCTGTAAAAGTCACATTTTGAAACCATTGTGATAAATAGAGCATTTGATTCATAGGAGCAAATGCTCTATTTATCACAATGGATTCAAAACTACACAATTCTAAGAATCTCCTTTTCTGCAGTTAATGCTCCTTTTCGGTAGATTTATTCAAAGAGGTTGTGTATATAATAGTCTAGGAGGAAATGAGTGAATGGGGTCGAGCTAATGCCAGCCTTAACACTCACACAAGATTTGATATCGCTGCCACAGTATGTAGCGCCCTCTCGATGATTAGTATGGAGTCCGATCAGAGACGCAGACACTGGTCAGACTCCAGCCAGTATTACGAGGCCTTAAGCCATTTTGTCCCATGTTAAGACCCAACCTCTTTGAATTAATCTGCTGAAAAAGAGAATTTATTAGAGAAAAGGAAACTTGTAGAATTGTTTAGTTTTGAAACCATTGTGATTAATAAAGCATTTGATCCTATGTAGCAAATGCTCTATTTATCACAATAGTTTCAAAGAGTGTTTTTCACAGAGACGTCAAAAGACGTCAATATGAGGGAATGGGTTAAACCTGCTAAGTCAATTGTCATCAGCTAACAAAGTGTTTATTCTTCAGCTGCTAAGTCAATTCTTATCGATGTGCAAAGAGATGAAGTACTTCGTTTTAAGACTGCTAATTCAATTCTCGTTGACCGACAAAACTCGTAGCTTTTAGCCTTTAGCCTTTTAAGTCAATTCTCGTCGACAGACAAAGCACTTAGCCTTCAGCCTTCTAAGTCAATTCTCGTCGACAGATAAAGCACACTTTCAGCTTTCTAAGTCCATTCTCGTCGGCAGACAGACAAAGCGCTCTGCCTTCGACCTTCTAAGTCCATTCTCGTCGACAGACAAAGCGCTTTGCCTTCAGCCTTCTAAGTCAATTCTCGTCGACAGATAAAGCGCTTAGCTTTCAGCCTACTTAGTAAATTTCCATCCGTATACGACGTGCTCAGCCTTGAGACGGCTAAGTAAATTCTAATTGGCAGACAATGTGCTTCGCCTTTAGCTTACTAAGTAAATTCTCATCACTAGACAAAGTGCGTAGCTTTTAGTAACCTCTCATCGGCAGACAAAGTGCTTAGCTTTTAGTCTGTTCAGTAAATTCTCATCGACCGACAGAGTGATTAGCGTTGAGCATGTTTAGTTAATTCTCATCGACAGACAAAGCTGTTAGCCCTCATCGGCAGACAATGTCATCTATTTTATTTCTGAAATGACTGGTTTTCTCCATTTCAAAAAACCCATCAGAGTATCAAAGAGATATCGAGTTACTCCACCAGCAGGCTAAAGATTGATATTACGATATTGTCTCTCTAATAAGACCACTTAACCCTTTCCCTGTTCTATGTTTATTCCATATTCCAATAGCTACTGAATATTCATGAAAAAATAGTTGATAATGAAATATGGAAGGTAGAATGCCATTGTAGCCATTTTAGAAAGTAAAGAAACAAATCTTCAAATTCCAATAGTAAACAGAGTAGACCCTGATCAGACGGCTTCTACTCTGTTTGCAAATGCATGAACAAGCGTTTATATGAGTACAATTCTGGAATTTAAAAGAGGTGATAGGTTAATACTGGACAAAAATATGCAGAAAGCTGCTATACACGTACTAGCTTTCTGCATTACTGTTGCCCTGCATTAAGAAACTGCCAGCTTTCACAGATACTTATGTTACCCTTTCATTCATACAAGCATGTTTTCACGCATTTGCAAACAGATTAGACCCAGATAAGACGGCTCCTAGAGGACGGCACAGATACTTATGTTACCCTTTCATTCATACAAACATGTTTTCACGCATTTGCAAACAGATTAGACCCAGATAAGACGGCTCCTAGAGGAGCCGTCTGATCAGGGTCTGCTCTGTTTGCTAATGGAATTTCAAAGACACTTATGTAAACTAAATGATCGTATTTGTGCTACGTTACTACATATTCTATATACTGTAGTTTACTAATGAGCTCATAGAGTCCGTCTTACGGAAGATTATCCGACTGAAATAATAAGTTCTAACATACATGTATGTATTGAAACTTAAGATAACTTACTTTTACTTTTACGTCTTTTACACGACGGACAGTGCGATCATTTCATCTACCCGGGTAATATCAATTGGATACTATCAGTTATGAAACAAACAATTGCTACCCCGGGTGTTATAAAAACTTTAGTTTGCTCAACACATTTTAAACAGTACAGTACAATCTCTCTAGCCCGATATCTTAACTAATTCTTTCCTATGCTAGTTTTAGACCCAACTTTTTTAATTAATCTACCGAAAAGGTGCACTAACTATAGAAAAGGAAAGATTTAGAATTGTGTAGTAAACCATTGTGATAAATAGAGCATTTGCTCATATGGAACAAATGCTCTATTTATCACAATGGTTTCACAATGTGAATTTTATAGAAGAGCAAAAATGCGTCACTAGTGGGTAATGTGTTAACTCTCTCCATGAATATTAATGTAAGAAACACGGACATCATGAATATTAATTAGATTAATTGTTATAATAGCAAATGGACGCAAAATGTTTTGGCAATGGCAGAAACAGAAAAATGATATCTTTATTATACCATAAGCAAACAGTGCATACCAGGATCAGACTGCTCCTATTTAGCCACTTATGGCGGGAGAATCTGGTCGGGATCTACCCTGTTTACAAAGGCGTAGAATGGCGTATTAACGGAGTTAAGGGTTTACCCACTCCCTCATAGGCTATTTTAGACATAACCTCTTTGAATAAATCTACCGAAAAGAAGCATTTACTAGAGAAATGGACAATTTTCGAATTACATGTATGTAGTTTTGAAACTATTGCGATAAATAGAGCATTTGTTCCACAGGAAGAAAATGCTCTACTTATCACGATGTATTCAAAAATTGACTTTTACGGAAGCGTCACGAGGCATCAATATTAGGAAATGGGTCAATGTTGGATAAAAGTCATGCAGAAAAAAATCTTCTGCGAGCTTTCTGCTTAGCCTTTCACTCTGCATTAACCTTTTACCTCATATGCTATTTTTAGATACAACCTCTTTGAATAAAACTACCGAAAAGGAGCATTAACTAGAGAAAAGGAACATTTTAGAAATGTTTAGCTTGAAACCATTTTGATAAATATAGCATTTATTCCTATAGGATCAAATGCTCTTACTATTTATCACAATGGTTTCACAAAGTGACTTTTACAGGGGTCAAAGGTCGTCAATATGAGGGAATGAGTTAAACCGTCACCTGTCTTAAAATCTGACATTGATATGTGGTTAAAAGAAAGCTTTTGTATCCATTTAGCTGCGTTGTATTTGCGGATATTAATGGCCTAGTAACAGAACATGTTGATCTGACGTCAGCATATTCGCTAAAGATTGCGAAGGCTGGTAACTCTGTGATTAGAAAGTGAAAGGTAAATGTACTGCTAGTTTCCCTTTATTGTCTTTTAACCTTTTCCTTCATATCAACGCGTTTTCATATCAACGCGTAGACCCAGGTCAGGGCTGATCAGGGTCTGATATGTTTGCTAATGGCATTTGATAGATCTGTGTCTTTACTTTATAAAATAGCTACACTTTTCAACTTTCCATATTCTGTCCATGTATATTCAGTAGGTATTTGAAATTTGGAATAAACATAGAGCGGGGAACTGGTTAACTCTTTCAATGTCGAATATTCAAAGTGGAATGACCCACATGTATGTAATTATACACATAGTCAAATCAGTAAAGAATTTTAACTAACCCTTCTGCTGCTGTTCACGTCAGTATACATACCTGTAAATAGTGAAGACCTTGATGAGACAGCTCCTGTAGGAGCTGTCTCATCAGGGTCTGCACTGCTTACAAATTGATTGTTCAACTAGTGCATTTCGCAGCAGTGATTGCACAGAGAATTATTTATAGAACGTGAAGATGTATGTAACTATTCAGAAGGATATTGGCAAAGGAGGGGGAATGTGATTTAATATTCAGCAGGAGAATGGTTACCGATAAACAGTACATACCCTGATTAGAGGGCTCATCTAGAAACCCTCTGTTCTGGGTCTACACTGTTGACTAATATCAGTTCACCCGTTTCCCACATTCAAAGTGTTAATTCTCTACCATTACCGTAAAATGTGTTTGCTTAACTCATTTCCTCCTAGACTATTTTAGACACAAACTCGTTGAATTAATCTACCGAAAAGGAGCATTAACTATAGAAAAGGAAAATTTAGAATTGCGTAGGTTTGAAACCAATGTTTCTCGGTATCTGATTTGGTTCTAATCTGCTTGAAAATGTCAGTTAAGTTGTTCTTAGTATGAGAAGGGTTACTCTTTGACATGAACGTTCAACTCATTCCCCCGTAGGCTATTTTTAGATCCAACCTCTTTCTACCGAAACGGAGCATTTGCCAGAGAAAAGGAAAACCTTAAAAGTGTGTGGTATTGAAATCATTGTGATAAGTAGAGCATTTGCTCCATATGAGCCATTGTCAAAATGGTTTCAAAAAAGTGACATTTACAGAGTCGTCAAAAGTCGTCAATATGAGGGAAAGGGTTAAACGCCATAAATGAACTCAGTGTGTTATCTCACAGTAAAACGTCTCGACAAAATCTCACAGTAAAACGCCTCTACAAAATCTCACAGTAAAACATCTCTACAAAATCTCACAGTAAAACGTCTCTACAAAATCAACATAAATGGTGGTTGCTTAATTCAGAAAGAACTTGCAACAGAAAGCCAATTGACGAATACTGATTCATGAAGATATTGACTGGATGGCAAATAGTCCCAATCCTTGTGAGACACGAGTTACTCGGCATTCTGTCTGGATCCAATCTGTGTGCCAATTTGATTAAGGTAGTAATATACCACTTCCCTGTTCTACGTTTATTCCAAATTTCCATATGCATGGACAAAAAATATAATGCAATATGGAATTTGGAATATTGTAGCCATTTTAGAATGTAAAGAAACTGATCTTCCTAATTCCATTATCAAAGAAAGCAGACGGCTCCTATAGTCTACTCTGTTTGCAAATACGTGAAAACATATAGGGTAAAAACCCTCTAATGTGACCACCTAAAAGAGGTATAATTCTGGACGGTAGAGGCAGGTTGTAGCTTAATACAGGTCAAAAGTAACGCAGTTTAAAAGCGATGTCCTGGATATAGTGGGGATAGTGGGGGACGATTGCTATTTTGCGATGCATGGCTGAAGTGCGAGCTCATGGCTATATAACAATGTCCTGATTATAGTGCGAGATCACTGCTATAATGCCAGGTCATAGCTAAAGTGCGAGTTCATGGCTATATGGCAAGGTCCTGATTAAAATGCTTTGGTGCGATGTCATGGTTATAATTGTGAGACATCATTGCTAGTAAAGTAGACCCTGCTCAGTCGGTTCCTATATATCTATCTGGGACTACTCCATTTGCAAATGCGTAACAAAGCCAGGTAAATAGTAAGATAGTACATAGATGCATGTAAACCCTTTATCTGATGGATGTTCATGTACAATGTAATGACATCACAAATGGTTATGAGATCATTATTGTAATCGTATAAAACACAAGATCCTGTGGCCATAGTGATATCAGAGCTGTGTACAGTAAAACCCCTCTGATGCAACCAGCAAAAAGGGGCATAATTCACAATGGCAAAGGCAGGAGGTAGCTTAATGCACGACGAAATTTATGCAGAAAGTTCCTGTAGGAGCTTTCTGTATAATTTTCGTCCTGCATTAAGCAACTACCTGCTTTTGAAGACAGCCATGTTTGTTCATTAAATGGTCGCATTAGAGGGGTTTTACTGTAATTCCAAAACCATACAGAGTCAATTCTGGCCAGACGGCTCCGACTGGAACCCTGTGGTATTGGTCTACTCTGTTTGCAAATGCGTAAAATGATAAAGTGTGAAAATCTCGTTGACATAACAAGACAACTGTTTGGCTACTTTTTTTAACCCATTCCCTCATATTGACGCCCTTTGACGCCTCTGTAAAAGTCATTTTCTGAACCATTGTGATAAATAGAGCATTTGCTCCATATGAGCAAATGCTCTATTTATCACAATGGTTTCAAAACTACAAAATTCAGAATGTTTCCTTTTCTGTAGTTAATGCTCCTTTTCGGTAGATTTATTCAAGGAGGTAAGTTCTGAAAATAGCTTTGAGGGAATGGGTTAAGTCTCCTTCGTGTGTTACATGATACTATTTTGTCAGCGGTATCGTATTAATATTGACCATGTTTAATCCTCTCCGCGCCATTTTTTACAGTTTTGTCTGCAACCCACTTGTGTTAAATCATTTGGTAAAATGAGGAAATGAGATAAATAAATGCAAATTTCAAAGGAATAAAGCTCAGATATGGAAATAGAG
The DNA here is from genome assembly GCA_963576725.1 of Azorinus chamasolen. Classification (NCBI taxonomy): domain Eukaryota; kingdom Metazoa; phylum Mollusca; class Bivalvia; order Cardiida; family Solecurtidae; genus Azorinus; species Azorinus chamasolen. The sequence goes on along the minus strand of OY755241.1, from coordinate 39,166,879 downwards.
TTTTAATACAAAAAAAACTGAAGTCAATGCGGCGTCTGATCTAGGACTGCACTATTTGTCGTTGTGCATGTTTGCGACATTGGCGGTGAAAAGGCTAATCCATAAAAATCTCATTGTAATCCTTTAATTCACAGAGACAAATTTTACGCCTTTTCAACAGAGTAGACCCAGATCAGACGGCTTATGTAGTTACCGTCTGATCAAGTTTTGCTGATTATACAGTTTCTGAAATGGCCAACGAATGCCTCTGATCATTGGCCATTAACCTATTCTCTATGAATTAATCTACTGAAAAGGAGAATTGACTATAGAAAAGGAGAATTTTAGAATTGTGTAGTTTTGATGGAATAAATGCTCTATTTATCATTACGGTTTCAAAAATGAGTTTTACAGAGGCGCTAAAGGGCGTCAGTAGTTTCACGCATTTGCAAACAGAGTAGACCCAGATTAGAGGGCTCCTAGAGGAGCCGTCTGATCAGGGTCTGCTCTGTTTGCTAATATAATTTGATAGATCTATTTCTTTACTTTCTAAAATGTCTTCAATGTTCCATCTTACATATTTCTTTATAACTATTTTGGTAATGAATATTCAGTAGGTATTGAAATTTGGCCTAAATACAGAACAGGGAATGGGTTAAATCAAGTTATGTTAATGACTAGTCATTAGGTCATGGATTATTGTATAATGTTGATGAAGTAAATAGTTTAACCTTTAGCCTGCTATGGGCGGATGAGTGAATAACTATGCAAACATTTTGGATCCAGATGAGACGCCGAGTAACTCGGCGTCTCATCAGGATCCAAACTGTTTGACACCCTGGTTGCATTTTGGTAGACTAATTGATTATAGCTTGAATTTTGGAAATGTACCAGGTAAAAAATTCTGAAAAAATAATTTGCTCCGCAGGCTAAAGGTTAATGTACAAACCCAAATATGTAATATGACTGCACATATAGAAGAACCTGTGCTTAACGGCCAGTCATTTATTGAACATTGGCGTCTTACAAAGCACGTGGTTGCTTAATGTAGGTCAATAATAATGCAGAAATTTCCTATAGGAGCTTTCTGCATTACCTTTGAGCTGAATTGAGCTACCACCTGTATGACAGACCCATAATAAGACCTCTGTTTGGTGGCCGCTTAAAACACTTAAAAAGGTTTTAATATATAATCTCCATTTGTTTCTTCGGTTTGTTTTTGCTAAAATATACATTCTTAACTTTTGAAGGTATTTCCATAATAATTATTTTACCGATGTGACAATTAGGAGAATAGTTTGTTAAACAAGCAGCACTGACTCCTATCAAGACGGTTCCGTATGCAGCAATCCGGTCTGGATCACCGCTGTTTGACAATGCCCCTTTTAACCCTTCTCTTGCTGAATTTTAAAATACATTTCTCCTTCTTTACCCATGCCCTGTTGTATAATTACATATATCTTCACTGTGTACAAGTATTTCGCTGTGCAATCACTGCTGTGGAGTGCACTGGTTGCACAATCAACATGAAAATAGTGCAGACCCTGATGAGACAGCTCCTGCATGAGCTGTCTCATCTGGGTCTTCACTATTTACAGGTAGGTATATTGACGTGAATAGCAAGCGAACGGTTAAGACTGGTTCTACTGTTAATTCGAACACATTTTTTTAAGATATATCATGCAAGGAGTTACGGAGCTTGTCTCATGGCCAAAGGGTCATGTGTTCATATACCATTACAATAATGATATCATAACCATTTGTGATATATAGGAGCCATCTGATCAGGGTCCGTTCGGTTTGCTAATGGAATTGGATACCTATCCTTAGTTTCGGAAATGGCTACAATGTTCCGCCTTCCATATTTTGTCCATGGATATCAAGCAGGTATTGTATTGTGGAATTAACACAGAGCAGGGAAAGGGTTAAGACATGCTCTACTTTAATCAATTTGAAAAAGTACAATATTTACAGGATTACACCTTATCGATCATGTATTCGTAGGGAATCATTCTTATTCATTTACTTTAAGGATTCACTTTTAATGCAATTTAATATGTAACACGTCGTGAAAAAAAAATGTCTGCGGAAATTTGGATGATCAAGATCTTGAGAAATCATTGAGATACTATTGACCTTGGTCCAAGATTATAACCTCTGACAGTGAGTCTTAGAGCATTCTCAAGTATATGATTGGCCAGATTCTGAGCTTGCTCAGACTCTAACCAATCAGGGTCCATGCTTATAAAGCTTTTAGTTGAGTCTGAGTTTCGTTCTCAAGCTTTTGATTGGTCAGATTTGAGTTCTCAAGCTTTTGATTGGTCAGATTTGAGCCAAAGGCTCAAATATGACCAATCAAAAACTTGAGAACGAACTCAGACTCAACTAAAAGTTTTATAAGCATGGACCCAGGTGCTTCAGAATGATCTCAGACTCAAACACAACGTTTTTATAACCTCGGGGCCAAGTGTCGAACAGCTTGACGAGTCAGTCGCGCATATAACATACACGTAATTAAAAAGTCGTCAAAATTAATTCTCATGGTGTCATTATTTGTTTCCATGGTTATTTATGAGATAAAAGGTTATACGGATATTCACAACTACCAACAGTAACTGTCATTTCTTCTTTTTATTTTAAAACGATACAATGCGGTACAAAGTGGACAAGCCGAACTCAATATGGCATAATTATCATCATACATAAATCATCCATAAACAACACGACCTATTCGAACAGTAACATACCAAAAGAATGACATACTCGAACAATGACATACTCGAAAAATGACATATTGGAACAATGGTATACATCGTTCTGTGACATACTCGAACAATGGCATACTTGAACGATAACATATTCAAACAATGACATACTCGAAACTATGACATACCCGAACAATGACAAACTCGAACAATGACATACTCGAATAGCAACATACTCGAACAATGGCATATGCGACCAATGATATATTCGAACAGTGACATACTCGAACAATGACATACTCGAATCATGGCATACTCAAGCAATGACAAAATCCAACTATGACATAATCATTCTTACAGCGACATATTCGAGCAGTGACATAATTGAATAGTGTGAACCCTAATCAGAGGTTCTCCAGAAGTCCAGTGCGTAAATTTAAACATTTTCAACAATAGCTCCTTTACTTCTCCACCAAACCATATACTGTCATCACTCTTTTGAATCGTCTCTTCGAGACGATTCTAAAGAGTGGTCACTGTATAGGGTTTGGTGGAGAAATGACGATTTTAGTATTTGGCTACGCACCTTTATCTGTAGCTCTGTTCTCAAGGTAGAGATCTCTTATAACAATATAAGTAATGTTTGCGTAAAAAGTAGCCTTCAGGACACATACATGTATATTGTACATTACAACAACGCGCGTACAAGTGAACTCAAAATCAGCACAAAATGAAATAAAACCTGTATACAGCGACTCAATGGACATAAACATTAACCCATTTGCTCCCAGTGGATTCTTCCATGTTTATATATTGGATTAGTCCATTTTTTATCTAAGGGATGTCTGGTCTAAATTTTCAATTTCGTTTTGTTTTATATTGAAATTCCTATCAGCAAACAGTGTAGACTCTGATCAGACGCCGCATTATGCGGTGTCTGATCAGATTCTACACTGTTTGCCTACGTCCTATATATGGGATCGTAGGAGCAAATGGGTCAAGAGCAGTTGGTTATTAACCCATTACCTCATAGGCTATTTATAGATCCAACCACTTTGAATAAATCTAACGAAATGGAGCATTAACTGTAGAAAAAGAAAAAAAATAGAACTGTGTAGTTTTGAAACCATTGTGATAAATGGAGCATTTGCTCCAAATGCTCGATTTACCACTATGGTTTCAGAAAGTGACTTTTACAGAATAGACAAAAATCGTCAATATGAAGGAATGGGTCAAATGCAGGATTAAAATATAGGAGAAAGCTCAAAGAAAAGTTCCCTACATATATGTGTTCCTGCATCAAGGTACCACCCGTTATACAATGTCCCATTTATTCTGTCGTAAGAACCAGAATATTAAGATTTTGACTAGTCGCTATAAACAGGTTTTAATAAACTTTCTTTTGTTTTTTATTCAATTTAAACAGTAGCATGATAGACAAAATTTTCACCTGAAGAAAAGTATTGCCTTTATATCGTTTTAAATGTATTTTTTTCTCCAAAGTTGAAAAACCCCTTTAAGAAGAGTCTGTTAGGATACGGATTAGATGCAAGGAGATTATGAAATCGTCCGTAGAGATTTAACCCTTCACTCTATACATATTCGTGTAAGAAAATATGACGTAATGTAATTTAATTTAACACTTACAACGCTCAAATGGAATATTCCAAAATTCAAACATGTCAAGCGCAGGGTGAATATTTAGGAATTTTCTCAAGAAATGTGGTATATGATAAACAGTGCAGACCCTGATGAGATGTCTCCTCTAGGAGCCCTCTCATCTGGGTCTACACTGTTTGCATAGGATATTAGTGACCTGTGTCCCACACTGTAAGGGTTAATCAGAATAATTGTTATAACAGCAGAAGGACACAAGGCTGTTTGACCATGGTATAATCAGATCTAACGTATGTCATCTGCAAACAGAGCAGATCCTGATCAGGCAATTCCTTCAGGGTCCGCCTAGTCTAGACCTATTCAGTTTGCAAAATCGCATAAAAACGTATTTATGGAATGTAGGGTTAAAGGTCTGTAGGCTCGTAACTGTTTGTATTCTCTATCCATATCTTGGTAGAGAATTCCACGAATATTGGGACTTTACTGTGACAGGCACGATGCGCTGACCGAATTCCGCAAGACTCGTCTCTTTCAGTCTCAACGGGCGATTGAAGAGTCGAAAGATAACGGACTTCTTTGAGACCGGTGCAAATACTTCGTTGTTATCACTTGATAAAGTGTTCATGTTTATTGAGTTTGGTTCTGTGTCATTTCTGTTGTTAAGTCCGGCATGCTGCGATTTTGCCCATTTGAAAACATCCATTAAGGTAAGTTTGTTTGGCGACTGGCTGCTACTGGAAGAGTTGCTAATTGTAACTGATACAAATACCAAGACGGACAACACTGTATGCATGGGCAGTTTAAAATCCATTCTAGTCCAATAACCTGCAACAAATGAAATAAAACAAAGCATAAACTAAAGCTACAACTGAATAAAACGAAAATAAAAACGAATAGCTCAGAGTGACAGAAAAGGTGCGCAAACCATTTATTGATTCTTATGCAGTGATCACTTTTTAGAATCGTCTCGAAGAGACGAGTCTTAAGAGTGGTCTCAAATATAAAGTTTTGTGGAAAAATGACGATTTTTGTATTTGAATACACACCTATATCTATTTCGTATTTAAATACGCACCTATATCTATTCTCTGAATTAGCAAAAATAAAAATGAAGCTAAACACTATGAAGACAAACTAAATCATGCCAGCTGATATCGTTAAATGTTTGCCTAATGGAGACATACAGTAACATTTACTAATCCGGCCGATTGAAAGTCTAATTATGGATTTATTAAAAAGGTAGTAGTCTTAAGCGATCATTAAAAAGAGGTCTAATTATGGGTCTGTAGGACAGGTAATAGTTTAATGCAGGTCAAAAGTAATACAGAAAGCGCCTATAGGCCTGCATTAAGCAACCACCTGCTTTTTAAGAGTTCTGCGTCCAATTAATTCAAAGTCGCTTTAGCCAGGTTCTACTGTATTCAGGGACTCCATTGTTTTCTCAAACTTTATTTCTATACACATGTATGTGCTTTTTGTCTTTGAAATTTGCATTTATTTATCTTATTTCCTTATTTTACCGAATGATTTAACAAATTTGGATTGCAGACGGCAATTAGAAATTTGGCGCCAAAAGGGTTAATCTACATCGGGGAATCTCTGGTAGTAGCATTGGTTCTTGTTTTCTCTATTGTTAAAGTTAATCCTTTCTTGCCTGACCTAGATGCTACGTTAGATCTGTATCATAACTATCTACACATGGCCATTTAGCCCGTTCTCTGACTGAGACGCGTTTTCATGCTATTGCAATAGAGTGGATTCAGATCAGGCAGCTCATGTAGGCGTCGTTAAAATCAAAGTATGTTCTGTATACTTAACCCATTACCTCATAGGCTATTTTTAGATCCAACGACTTTGAATAAATCTACCGAAAATGAGTATAACAAGAGAATAGGCATATTTTAGAATTATGTAGTTTGAAACCATTGTGATAAATGGAGTATTGCTCCTATTGAAGCAAGTGCTCTATTTATCACAACGGTTTCATTGGATGACTTTTGCAGAGGTGTCAAAAGGCGTCAATATATGAGGGAATGGGTTAATCACTACACTAGATCTGAGTCTACAGTTGGCATGTCCAACAGTGTATGTTCTCATATTCCATGATAAAACTGCATCTAATTGATATTCATGATGTCATTATTTCTTACATGAATATTCAAGAGGATTAACAAGACCACACGTACATTTTCTGCTTATTACTACATTTCATATAAAGCTATTAAGCATTAAGCAGTCACTAGCCTAAGCATATCTAAATTATTATCTACTAGAATTCCGGTTTAGAAGGGGTTTACTATATGTGTGTATTAAAATAACATTCTATAGCTCCCAAAGTAGACTTTTGCTTTAATTGATTCCTAGATTAACCGTAACTTCATAAATATGCCTTCCCCTGCCTTTGTAAATAGAATAGATTGGCTTTCTGCTTATGCATAACTTTCACCCTGCATTAAGCTGCTACCTGTATCCAAGACCAATATTTATACTAAAGTTAGTGTCCGGTTTAGAGGGGTTCTACTGTATTTTCAAAAGATGGTTAACCCTTTCACCGCCAATGTCGCCTAAATGCACCACGACAAATAGTGCAGTCCCAGATCAGACGCCGCCTTTTTAAGGCGGCGTCTGATCAGGGACTCCACTTTTTGTCTCATTCTCTATTTCTATATCTGTGCTTTATTTCTTTTGAAATTTGCATTTATTTATCTCATTTCCTTATTGTACCGAATGATTTAACAAAAAATAGATTGCAGACGACACTTAGAAATTTGGCGAAAGGGTTAATTACAACATGTGTACTTAAGGTACATGTGTCTTATTCGTGATTTCAGCGGTGGCGCTATACACACTAAATCTGCTGTTGAGTGGCAAACGGCATAGAAACAGATCAGATGACACACTTAAGCCTTGTTACTGGTCTGGGTCTACATATTTGCAACTTTCCCTAGTCAGCAAACAATTTCAAAAGCTATCCTGGTTCGTTGGATTTCTCTGACGGCGCTTTGATATAAAAATAGTTTCTATCATCACTGGGTATTTTAAATATTAAATTTCAATATCATCAATGCGGAGATTATTCGGTTCTTGTTTCCGAAATTGGTCTAATTCAAGACATTCCAATACAATGGTATTCCTTAACGTTTCACCTGCTTGCCTCCACTCGATTTGCATTTGCTAATAGCTTGGATGCATGTCAGAGACCGAGTATTACATGGCATCAGATCAGGATCCAAACAGATTTAGCACTCGACCAATAATGCCTCCAAACATTAGCACGAAGCGGACTAAACTTAAAATTGAAGTAGACTGCGTATAGTAGTAGTTAGGACCACTAATGATTTTACAAGCAGTGGAGTAAACTGGAAAACCAAAATGCAGGACTGAAAACAATAAATGAAAACAAATTTAATCAAAGTAATGAAATTACGGATGGGAGGTGATTTTGTGCAATATACTTAAAGGCAGTTGTTTTGTACAATAAATTATGAATCATTAGGGACTCCTATCTTATTACCCTTTCCCTGTTCCATTGTTTCCAATTTTCAATACCTACTGAATATTCACGGCCAAAATAGCCACAATGAAATATGGAATGTTGAACACTGTATCCATTTAGAAGGTAAATAAACTGATCTATCAAATTCCATTAGCAAACAGAGCAGACCCTGATCAGACGGCTCCTTTAGGAGCCGTCTGATCTGGATTTACTCTGTTTGCAAATGCGTGAAAATGTGTTTATATGAATGAAAGGATTAACTCTTCGTTGCCAATATTGCCAAAATGCACCATAACAAATAATAACCTTTTGAAGGTGGCTTCTGATCAGGGAGTTCACTGTTTACCTTAAGTTTTTGTTCTATGTCTGTAGTTCCTACCTCTGATATTAGTCTTTAGCCATATCACTTTACGTTAATGGTTTTAAAACAACAGTGTTGGAGGTGTCATTTAGAAATATTGCGCCGAGCAAACAGTTTGGATCCAGATGAGACCCGAACAACATGACATCTCATCAGGATCCATACTCATTGTCACTCAGATATTATTGAATGTAACTGATAACAATGAATGATCTCAGACCCATACACAGAAGATGAATAACCTCGAACTTTTGGCAATATCATTTTCATTGAATAAAAATTCTAGATTTGACATTTTATCATGCTAATTGGGAACTTTTAACATGCTAAAAGGAATTTTTCTCTTAATACCGTCAGCTCCTATAGTTCACACGTTCACAAAAACTTATAAAACGTACTAAACTGATCCCTATCCCTATGTCAAAGTTGAATAGTCGACTACACATATGTATGTAAACAGTGTAGATCCAGGTGACACACGGAGTAACACTAAGTAAACTTTTATATACAGGTCACAATTGTCTTCGAATTTGAAAACCATGTAGACACGGATCAGAGGACTATGAGAGTAGGGTATGCATATTTTGTCATTCAACCCCTTACTTCATAAATACGCCTTTCTAACAATTTGCAAACAGAGTAGACCCAGATCAGACGGCTCCTTTAGGAATCGTCTGATCAGGGTCTGCTCTGTTTGCTGAACATAATAGAACAGAACAGAACAGCTTCTACTATGGCAACACATTTCTGTGTCCATGTGCCATTATAAATAATAATCTAATTAATATTCAGGATGTCATTATATCCCTGACATGAATATTCATGGGTTGAATAAAGGGTTAAAATATATCGCTAGTAAATTATACCCCTCCATAATGAACAGGCTTGTCGGAAGGATCGACCATACCACGCCAAAAGGTCGGTATTTAAAGGCTATGTTTATAGAACTCCAACGTGCTAGATTTTTCTCACATGCACTGAAAAACCAGGACGTTCAGTAAAGAAGAATCGATGTATTTAATACAGGTGCTTGCTTAACACAGGATAAGTCATACAGAAAGCTGCCAGATGAATCTTGATGCAGGGTTAGTCATACAGAAAAACTCCCAAACGAGTCTTAAAATAAACCCATATGAGTCTTGATGCAGGGTTAGTCATACAGAAAACTCCCAAACGAGTCTTAAAATAAACCCATATGAGTCTTGATGCAGGGTTAGTCATACAGAAAAACTCCAGTTGAGTTAGATAACCGGCTATTCATTTATTGAACATAGGAATGTTAAAAAGCAGGTAATTGATTATTGCAGTTCAAAGGTAATGCAGAAAGCTTTTTGCATTACTTTTGACCTGCATTCAGCTACCACATGCATTACAGAGCCAATTAGTAGAACTCGCTTTGATGTCCGAAGGATATCGATCTCTAAGACAGGTGACAGCTTAATGCATGGTGAAAGGCATGCAGAAAGCTCCCCCATGAGCTTTCTGCATGACTTTCACCCTGCATTAAGCAGTCACTTGCCTAAAAGGGTCTAAATTCTATTATACAGAAAATTCGAATAATCGAGATTTTACTGTATATGACTTTATAAGCAAACAGAGCAGACCATGATCAGACAGCTCCTTCAAGAGCCGTCTTATCTGAGGTATGTTATGTTTGCAAAAGCGTAGAAAGGCGTATTCATGGAGTAAAAGGTTAAATTGTGTAGAGTCTGGGAAATAGGTTGGCAATAACCTGGCTAATAAGTTTTTAGGTTACATATGTGGGTAGTTTCATTAAACTTACATAGGAAATTGTTTCAGGAGAAGAGAAAGTATTTTCCCTTCCTACATAAATGGTGAAATTCAGATTATTGTCTTTTTTATATATAACAAAATGTCCGGAAAACTCTGATAAAGTTTCGCAAATCATCTAGATAGATGAAACTGGGGAAAATGTAAACGGGAGCAATCTCGATATTACATATTACTTTATCGGCTTATCTTTGCAAGCAGTTATGGAATAGTGTTGATATTAAAGACTATTGAAAACAAATAGATTGGGAAGTGCACTGTGTTCATGTAACAAGCGTAACAAGCGGTGTAAACTGTAGAGTGTAGATCACTGGATTTACGAGAGAGATGGAAAGAGAGATAGAGAGAGAAATAGAGAGAGAAATAGAGAGACAGACAAACAGAGAGAAAAAGAAAGAGAGTGACAAACAGAGAGAGACATAGAGATAGACAGAGTGAGAAAGAAAGAGGGAAAGAGAGACAAAAAGAAAAGGCAAGAGCGAGACACAGGGAGAGAGACAGAGAGGGACAGAGAGAGGAAGAGATAGAGAGACATAAGAGAGGGAGAAAAACAGATAGACATACACACACACACAGACGGACACATACAGAAACAGACATACAGGCAGACATACACACACAGACGGATACATACAGAAACAGACAGACAGGCAGACAGACAGTTCTATTCTAGGTTGATCCTCCACATGGTATAAACATTTATAACAGTAACCGTCTCTGAAAGTGTAGGTAATATTTGCTTTAGCTTATGTGTTTAGCATACAGTTAAAAGTTTAAGTTTGGTTTCAGCATCTAACCCGAGGTCTATCAAATATAACTGTGAGCAATAGGAACAGACCCTGAACAGACAGCTCCTACAGGAATAGACCCTGAACAGACAGCTCCTACATGATATTTCTGCTGACAAAGTCAAGAATGAAAGAATTGTCAATTCAAGGTGTAAAAATGAACAATATGATAGCAACATGTCCGCAAAACTGAACATTAGCAAAAAACAAAAACAAAATAGTGATCGAGTAGATCCTGTCTTTAGCTGCCATCAAAAAGGGGTTTTCAATATGGATCTGTAAAACAGGTGATAACTTACTGCTGGTCAAAAGTAATGTAGAAAGCTCATATAGGAGCTTTCTGCATTACTTTTGCCCTGCATTAAGCGATCACCTGCTTAAGACTCGTCTGTTTAATCAATTGAATGGTTGCATAGGACATGTCCTACTGTAGTATGCGCTGCTTCGTGTTATAAGTCACCGACAGAAGCATAGTTACATTGCGCGTGCGTGTGTTTTACAAGAACTGCTGCTTCATTTCTCCACCACACCCTAGTAGTGTGACTACTCTATAGAGTCGCCCATTCGAGTTGGTTCTAAACATGGCCACAGCATAAAGCTTGATCGAGAAATGACAAATGTTAGTATTTGATTGTCCTCCTTTAACCATTTCCCTGTTCTATATTTAGTCCAAATGTCTGTACCTGCTGAATATTCAAAGAAAAAATAGTTATAATAAAATATTTAAATTGGAACATAGCCATTTTAGAAACTTAAGAAACATATTTCTTAAATTCCATTAGCAAAAAGATTAGATCCTGATCAGTCGGCTCCTACAGGAGTCGTCTGGTCTGGGACTTCTCCGTTTGAAAATGTGTGAGAATGCGTTTATTTGAACTGTCAAGGTTCCGAGCAGTCATCGAGGGGCACATACCTGGATATGCAGGTACATGTATTAGTATAAAACATTTCTTTAGTAAAGTCACGTGATCAGAAGCTGTCACAGAGACGGAGACATGGTAACTATTCAAGGTCTACAATGACTGCAATGTACAGTGCAAAAGATGCGAATCGAAGAGTGGTCACAACATAGGGGTTGGTTTAGGAGTGCAGGGACTATTCCTGAAAAGAGGTTATTATAAGGAATGGTCACAACATAGGGTTTTGGTGTAGAAATAAATCAACCATTCTTGAAAAGACACTATTCTAAACAATGGTAACAACATAAGGTTAGGGTGAAGCAATAAAAACACTATTTTTGAAAAAGTTTTAATGTACTCATCTTATCCGAACCTCTGGTATAGAATACAATGTACCTTCTCTAACTCGAGTTTTAAAATTACAGTAAAACCTCTTTATAACGGCCACTAAATGGCATAAAATATTTTGTGTTAAAGGCAGGTGGCTGCTTAAAGCAAGGTAAAAGTAAAACAGAACGCTCCTATAGGAGCGTTCTGTTTTACTTTCACCTTGCTTTAAGCAGCCGCCTGCCCTAAATACCAAATAATTAACACAATTTAGTGGTCGTTATAGAGAGGGTTTAATGTACATGTACATGAATGCCGATCTCCAAGACATTTATTTTAATTACTTTAAAATCACGCTAATATAAACATTAAGACATGTAAGACTGTTTGTGTTTTACCCTATACCCCGTATACAAATGTATATGCCTTTCTCTGCCTTTGCAAACAGAGTATACCCAGTAGACTCATGTAGGAGCTGTCTGGTCTGGGTGTGCTCTGTGTGCTTAAGGAACTATAAAGATATGTTTCTACAGTATTTAACCAAAGCCAGAACCTTTCATTTTCATATGCCACTTTAAATATTACGCTAATTGATATTCATACATACATGCTTTCTGACATTATAATGTATGGAGGAAAAAGGTGAAGTCGGGTAGCAGCTTCGTGCATTAACCCTTCGGCGACCAGTTTCTAATTGTCGTCTGTAATCCAAGTTTGTTAAATAATTCAGTAAAATAAGGAAATGGGATAAATAAATTCAAATTTCAAAGGAATAAAACACATATATAGAAATATAGATTGAGACAAATAGTGAAATCCCTGATCAGACGCCGCCTTTAAAATGCGGCGTCTACTCTGCACTAATTGTCGTGGCGCATTTATGCGACTGCGGCGGTGAAAGGATTAAGCAGTCAGCTTCCTAAAAACAATATAAATACTGATTTGTTAAAATTCCGGTTTATCAAAGATTTACTGTATTGATACTGGATTTGTCAGGTGAATAATGTGATTCATTTTCCTCGCACTTTCGTGGCTGAATATAGTGCAAATTAGCGCATTCCATACGCAATTTCAAATTAACTTTTGATATCAGTTGAAGAGGTGTGGAAACGGTCTCTCCTTATTCTCCCATCTGTTTTAGTTGTTTGTTCTTTAGTCATAGTATATACTAAATTACATTTCTGATTTTATCATTCTCCTGTTCTATGTTTATTCTAAATGTCAATACAGGTACTTATTGAAATATGGAAGACAGAATATCAAAGCCATTTTAGACACTAAGGAAACAGATCTATCAAATTCCATTAGCAGATAGAGCAGACCTTAAGGAGCCGTCTGATCTGGGTCTTCTCTGTTTGCAAATGCACGAACAGGCATTTATACGAAACAAATGATTAACGATGTTTTATTTACTAGGAGCTAACCATTGCCTTATTGTGCTATATTACAAAGTTCTAACTGTATATGCACATTATTGTGGTCTGCAAATGTTTTCTGCCTCATGTTATTTTACTTTCTTTGTATTTATTTAAAAATACTGTCCGGTTTGGCCACAGTGACCACATGGTCTATTAACATGCACGTATTTAACCCTTTCGCTGCCAAACGCTGTCGTCTGCTAACTTTGTCGTCTGTTACAAATTTTCATTCTTTTGATTTTCTTCATTTTTGTTTCAAAAACATAGTAACAGTAACAAACAGTTTGGATCCTGATGAGACGCCGAGTAACTTGGATCCAAACTGTTTGCATAGGTAATCACATGCAGATCCGGCATTGGCAGCGATAGGGTTAAAAGCAAATGTATGCTTACTACGTGGCAGAAATAATGCAGACACTCCTATAAAAACATTCTTTATAACACATAATTATCCTGCATTAAGCTTCCAACTGTTTTCAAAATCCGAATCCAAATAGTTTGGACCCCGTCTAATCTGGGTCTTCTCTGTTTGCAGATGCATGAAAAGGCGTTTATATGAGGGAGCGGGTTAACATCACTGTCGATTCATAGCAGTATACCACAAAGTAGTTTTACTTTGTATCAATTTAAATGTGTTTGTTCCTTGTTCGTCAAACGATTGAAAGTGACATTATCTAATATGTTATTCGTCGCATTTAACATTCAAGTTGCACATAATTAGCATATTTTATAGCATAAAAAGTTATATTAATTTTCTCAGCTTCTCAATTATATCAGCTTTATAAAGCTTTATAAAGTAAATAAATGTATAAGATTTAACTTTATGTAGTAAATAGTTATTTTATTTCCAGCTTTATAAAGTAAATATTTACATAAGTTCTATGTTTATTAACTACATGTAAATAGTTATTTTACTTCCAGCCTCGTTAGGTAACTATTTATATAAGTTCTAGGTTTCTTAAGAAAATAGTTATATTAGTTCCTAGCTTTATAGAGCAAATCATTATATCGGTTCTAGTCTTATAAAGTGAATAGTTATATTAGTTCTAGAGTAAATAGTGTCATTTATAAAGTAACAATTTTATGAGATCTCACTTTATTTGTAAAAAGTTATATTAGTTCTAGCAGTATGATGTACAGAGGTATATAAGTTTATGCTTTATACAATAAATAGGCATATTAGTTCTAGCCTTATAAAGTAAATAATTATATTAGATCATATCTTTATAAAGTAAATAGTTATATTAGTTCTAGCTTTATGAGATATAATCGTTATATTAATTATAGCTTGAATGCAAATAATTGCATGAGTTATAGCCTTATAAAGTAGATAATTATATTAGTTCCAGCCTTTTAAAGTTAATAACTGTATTAGTTCTAGCTTTATTAAGTAACACCGTACATAGTCATCTGACTAAATCTCATTCTATCACAATGATTGCGTTAAAAACAAAACAAGTAAAAAACACGTTGACGCTTTTAAGTCATGAATATTCATGTGGGAAATTAAGACACCATGGATAGTAATCATCTTTATACAATAAAACCTCTCTATAACGACCACTAAATTGTGTTAATTAGTTGGTATTTTGGGCAGGTGGTTGCTTTAAGCAAGGTGAAAGTAGAACAAAACGCTCCTATAGGAGCGTTCAGTTTTACTTTCAGCTTGATTTAAGCACCCACCGCCTTTAACACAAAATACTTGATATAATTGTGTGGTCGTTATAGAGAGGTTTTATTTTATTTAAATTGCCAGTGTAAACAAGATCATTTGTATCAGACATATTGTTTCACAAGTAAAAATATTAGAACCTGAACAGACAGCTCATACAGGGTCCGTCTGGTCTAGTTTAACACTGTTTTAAAAGGATTTAAAATGCGCATCTATAGAAAGAAAATTAACCAAAACATGGATAAAACAACACTAAAACAAATAAAACATTTAAAAATAATTAAAAAAAATAGAATAGAATTGGTTCACAAAATCAAAACTTTAAATGCAAATATGAAATATTGAAGTATACTTACGAAAAATAGAAGTGTAAGTAAATTTCAAATAAGGTCTAGAGCTGTTTCGTTGCGTGTCTGTCCTGCTATGTTATAACGCTCCAATACAACAGTATCGAGTCAACAGTACCATTAATAGGTTATCCGGCACACACTGAGAGAATTTCTGATTCCATGTCCTTTTTAATAGACGACCACGCTCCGTTACCCAATAGTAACGCAGGGGTTTATTTACGCATAGGAAACACTACGCTGGACGAGATATATAACTGGCGGCATAACTTGGTTAACCTTTCTCTGTTCGATATTCATGTAAGAAAAAAGGACGTCATGAATATGTATTAGATTATTTTTTAAGATTAGATATGTATACATCATTGTTTTGGTATTTGTAGATAGTGTTCATTCAGATCTATTATAATTTCATAAGCAGACAGAGCAGACCCTCATCAGACGGCTCCTATAGGAGCCGACTGATCTGGGTCTACTCTGTTTGCAAATGCACGACAATGCGTTTATATGAGGGAAATGATTAATTCCTTCTTCATGAATATTCATGTGAAAAATAATATATGCATAAATATTAATTAGCTTAATTTTTATAATGATACACGAATACATGAACTTTCGACCATGGCAGAAATTTATATCAGATCAATATCATTCCATAGAAACAGCAGACCCTGTAGGGGCCATCTGATCTCGGTCTTCTATGTTCGTATAGGCTGTGAACTTGTATTTATTGTGTCAATCGCTAACTCTTCTCATTATTGGAACAAACCACGTCTCTTCAAACAGTGATCTGCTAAACATCTCACTGACTTCCGAGTCGTTAAACTTTTGAGAAACTTTCGAAATACTGTCAAACAGCTTGGATCCTGGGTCGTGAAACATTTCAAACCTAGCATGTGAAGGACATACTCGTTCAATTGGATATTAACTCTTTACTCCATTAACACGACTTTCTACGCCGCTGCAAACAGAGTAGACCCAGATCAGACGGCTCCTATAGGAGCCGTCTGATCAGGGTCTGCTCTGTTTGCTTATGATATACAGTGCTCCCTCCCTACAACGACCCTCTCAATAACGATTCCCTCCTTACAACAACGCATGTCACTGTTTCCGAAACAACACGACTCCAGAAACAACTTTTTCCATCGTATTTTCTTTATGCCTCCATCAAACCCTATGTTGTGACCATTCTTTAGAATCGTCACTTTGTGACGATTCTAAAGAGTGGTCACAACATAGGGTTTGATGGAGGCATAACGGTTTTAGTTCTGAAATACACCCTATCTGGGGATCTGCAAACAAGCTAATTATGATTGATTTTCCCTCCCTATAACAACTCCCTCTGAACAACACATACAATTTTCGTATCCCAAAGGATGTCGTTGTAGAGAGGGAGCACTGTAATATAGATAGGATTCTTCAGTTTTTGCTCCTATAGGCTCCTGATCGTTTATGACAGGTTCTGTGGTATACTGAAACACTCATTTGCATTCGCTGCCAATCTCGCCTCTCTGATTACCAATGCAAGATATATGGTTCCAGATAAGGCGCCGAGTAATTCTGAGTGTTACCAGGATCCAAACTGTTTGTTACCGTCGTAATGGCTTTGAATGAACATGGTAGAAAATTAAACAAGCGAAAATTTCAGCAGACGACACATTTTGCAGACGACCGTAGAGTTAAACATTTCCTTTATATAAACGTGTATTTGCAAACAGAGTAGACAGAGATCAGACGTCTGCTATAGGGGTCTGCTCTGTTTGTCAATGGAATTTGATAGATCTGTTTTATTGTTTACTTTCTAAAAGGCCTACTATTTTCCACTTTCCATATGTAGATATGACTATTTTGTCCATGAATATTCAGTTGGTACTGAAATTTGAAATAAACATAGAACAGGGAAATGGTAAACACTTTGTCTATCTATAGATTACTGACGTAACAAACGTAGATAAATATACTTATGCAGCAAATCATCGTCTGTTTTGCTATGTTATGATGTTCTATCGTCTATTTTAGTTGAGCTGTCAAATGTAGATACAGTCCTACTATTTAAGTATGCATGTGTACAGAATGACGCAAAAGTGTCACACTGAGGGTATATTTGAGTATATTTTTATTTTTTTTTATTTTTTTTGTGCCGCTTTAATTTTTCTGCTGTCAATTGAAACTAGGATTACCAATGCAAACAGTTTAGATCCAGATGAGACGCCGAGTAACTCGGCGTCTCATCAGGATCTAAATTGTTTGTTACTGTGACTGTTTCTTGAAACAAAAATGAAGAAAAGTAAAAGTGGAAAAAATTGTAGCAGACAAAGTTTGGAGACGTCAAGGTTTGACACTGAAGGAGTTAATGGTATTTCAGACCTAATTATCGTGACTTTCAGACATTACATGAGCAGGAAGACCAAAAGTGTTTTTTTTCATGTATGGAACAGATTTCTTTGTTTCGTGCACATAATACTAGGTTAGAACCTCCTACATACTGCAAGCCAGCTGGTTGGTCTGATTGGACAGATAGTCAGAGAATCATTAACCATTTTCCTCATGAATATTTATAGAAATAATTCGTAACGTCATGAATATTGATTACCTGACTTTGTATATTGGTTCATGGGAGGTGAGTTTGGTTGTCTTTCAAGAAACTGTTGAAGCAGACCAACATAATGAAATAGTTACCGCCGAAGTCACCGAAAGCCACTCGTGGGTGGGGCGGGGGTGGGGGTGGGGGTGGTGTGGGAGGGGGGCTTGCTACAATGAGCGAATCTGTGATTGGTAAACCATTAGGGTTCAAGCTGTTTGATGCTCAAGTTATGTTTTAAGAAACATTATATATTGCTTGTGTATATTTATGTAATCTTGCTCTAAGCATACAAATGTATGTTTTACGCAATATTGAATTAAATTGAAATGAATTGAATATAAAATTGAATCTTTAAACAGACGATACATTTTGCAGATGAAAACATTTGGTGGCATAAGAGTTTAGCCTTAATCGTAGTATACTTAGTTCAGACCTCGTGAACAAGTATTCCGGCCTGGCTATTATCTGTTTGTAAAGCGTAAAAATGTGTCTATATAGTAGAAACTGCCTTAATCGACCACAATAGGTGCTTTCTGCATTTTATTTTCCTTGCATTAAGCAAACATATGTTGTTTAATTTTCTTGTTTCCAATCAATATAAGGTCGCTTAAGACAGATTATTTTGTATGCCTAGAGTAACATACAGATAGGTTGGACCCAGATTCTACACCGAGTTGTTGACGTCAAGATCCAAATTGATTGTCAAGTTAATAGCTTGTGGAAAAATAATTGAAGAAATATCAATTGGCTGGGAATCGAATAGGAAAAACAAAGGAAAAAAGAAGGAAAAAAACAGACAGCCTAATACACAGGTTACAATTTATTTAGCACGTTAATCTGGTAGTTTTCATTTTCATGTCTTCTAAGACAAAAATAAATCTGCTACAGATCTGGTGTGCTGTATTTTGTTGTTTGTTTCGGATTCGTTGATATACATGTACATTATTGACCGAATATCAAATAGCTTTGATGCATATGAAATACCGAGTGACTCGGTGTCTCATATAAATGCCTCGAAGTCAGGTCGTGCTCGGCAAAGTAAGGGTGAATCACAAAGACAGTACAGTAAACCCCCCCTAATCCGGACGTCCAATTCAGTTTAAATACCGGTCTTGGAGACAGGTGGCAGCTTAATGCAGAGTGAAAGTCGTGCAAAAAGCTCCTCTATGAGTTTTCTGCATGACACTCACCCTGCATTAAGCAGTCACTTGCCTAAAAGTATCTAGTTTATTTTCTACTATAATTCCGGTTTAGAGGGGTTTAACCGTATACAGTTGTACCAGTCTTAAGCCGTCATCAAAAAGAGCTCTGATTATTGATATGCAAGGCAGATGGTAGCTTCTATAGGAGCTTTCTGCATTACTTTTGCCCTGCATTAAAAAACCCACCTGCTTTCGAACACTCCTATACATTTGTATTTAATAAATGAATGGTCGCTTAGGATATTTTCAACCGTTAGTATTTTTAGATTATGAGAGAGAGTGGCACACATATTTGATCCTGACTAGATGCTTATTTACCCGCTGTCCTATCTGGATCTACCTTGTCTGCATTCGGTATCACTGATTCTGTCGTAACATGGCACATATTATAAGGATTGCTGTTGTTT
Source organism: Azorinus chamasolen (assembly GCA_963576725.1). NCBI lineage: Eukaryota > Metazoa > Mollusca > Bivalvia > Cardiida > Solecurtidae > Azorinus > Azorinus chamasolen. The sequence goes on along the minus strand of OY755241.1, from coordinate 39,147,286 downwards.
ACAAGTTGTTTACATGTTGATAGTGTCGCATGATCATATTTCTCAAACACTCGCAATAGCAATGTAGCTTGAGAACTTGTCATGCAAACAGCTATTTTTGTAACATTGAGATCTAATTTTGTTACTACAACATATATTTAAAGTGAGACGATAAATGGGGGTTACATTCCAGAGCACAGACATACTATTTTAATAAGTTCCCTGTTTAACATACACATGTATTCAAGATGTTATCAGATCATTAATATTCTTGGACATAATCAGAAAAATGGAACATGGAAATTGTGTTCACAAACATGGTAGAGACTGTGAAATCTGATCAATACGATTCCATAAGCAAACAGGGCAGACCCTGATCAGACGGCTCCTATAAGAGCTGTCTGATCTGGGTCTAGTCTGTTTGCAAATACGTGAAAATGCGTTTATATAAAGGAACGAGTCAATGCTTCCCCTGCATTTTCCCGAGACCTGACTTGCATTCGCAAACAGTTTTGACCCATCTAAGACACCGAGTTATACACGGTGATACATCAGGGTCCATGCTTATAAAGCTTTTAGTTGAGCCTGAGATCGTTCTCAAGCTTTTGATTGGTCAGATTTGAGCCTTTGGCTCAAATCTGACCAATCAAAAGCTTGAGAACTCAAATCTGACCAATCAAAAGCCTGAGAACGAAACTCAGACTCAACTAAAAGCTTTATAAGCATGGACCCAGGAGCCAAGCTGTTTGTTACCCGGTCAGTAGTTTCTCAAGAGCTTGATTGTATCAGGAGTAAGAGGAATCAGTAGATCATACAGATCGTAGTTTAATTTTTTCCCTTCTGAATACGATTTTTTGTCAGAAACAATGAAATATTTGTCAGCAGAATTTTTGTATCGGTGGAAGCTGTAGTGTCGGGTCTGTAGATTCATAAGAAAACAGAGCAGACCCTGATCAAACGGCTTCTACAGGGCACGACAGCTATTGGTCTACTCTGTTTGTAAAGGCGTGATAAATCATTTATAGGAAGGGAGGGGCTTAAGCTTTTACTGGAAAAATTGAGTGAGGGATAAAATATCCGGGGGACATATCGTCCTAATACCCACTTCCTCCTGCTGTTTATTTATTCTTTTGACTCATTCACATATTTTTGCAAAATGCATGCACTATGTTTTGTAAACTGCGACCAAAATAAACGATATGTTCTGAATATTTTTGTATAGGTACAAAATGTCATCTCGTGCAGTTTTCACAATCGATTTATTTTGACTCATTCACATATTTTTGCAAAATGCATGCACTATGTTTTGTAAACTGCGACCAAAATAAACGATATGTTCTGAATAGTTTTGTATAGGTACAAAATGTCATCTCGTGCAGTTTTCACAATCGATTTATTTTGACTCATTCACATATTTTTGCAAAAATGCATGCACTATGTTTTGTAAACTGTGACCAAAATAAACGAAATGTTCTGAATATTTTTGTATAGGTACAAAATGTCATCTCGTGCAGTTTTCACAATCGATTTAGTTTGGTTATATTTACAGTGCCAAACAGTTAGAATCCAGATGAGACTTTGAGTTACTCAGTGTCTCATCTGGATCCAAACTGTTTTCGTGGGCAGCAGGCTTATATTTAATTAGTTTCGATCTTCATTTATATGCGTTTGCTTTAACCATACCCTGTTCCATATACATAACATAACATAACATAAATTTTATTTTGCATTAAGTTGCATAAAGCATATATATAGCCAATACAATTTTACAGGATTGTGAAATACACAAAACAACTACATAAGTAACTTCATTTTAGAAATAATGGAATAACATTATAATAAACTTATATCTGAACATTTTCATTTAGTGATCTTAATTGGTCGGCATAATAAAGAAATTTGAGAGACTATGAATAGTCCTTACTGATTCCGATGACATAAGATTTTCAAATTTATTACGTGTTGGCCAGTGACAATGATATGATTTCAGGTATTTTGATCTAAGTTCTCTATATTTCGGACAGACTAAAAGAAAGTGATATTCGTCTTCGATTAAATTCATTCTACATTTTTTACATTTTCTGTCTTCCCTTGCTATATTTGTATGTCTTCCTATTTCTATTTCTAAGTTATGGGATGATAATCTAAATTTTGTAAGAGCAATCCAATATTTATTAATTTTGATACAGGTAAGATATTTTTCTGATTTAAAATCGTGTTTATAGATACAGAACGATGATAAGCGTCTTGAATTGTTAATATTTGTGTACCAGGTTTGCATATGCATGTCTAAAATACGCTATTTAATGTTAATATAGTTTATATTATAAGATATAGCATATTGGTTTATCCATAGATTAGTCATTCCGATTTCCATTAGTAGATTCTTTATTTGAAAAGCCCAATTTGTTCCCCCGTATGTAATATTATTGTCTGCATCATTATTCATCATGGTGTACATTTCTTTAACAAGTGAAGTATTTGAGTTTAAGATTTTTAGCCAAAATTTAACAAGTATTAATTTCCTTTGTATTTTAAATGGGTGTCTTCCGAGTTCTCCTTATAGACCCTCTAGATTTGTGGTTTTTTGACACATAAAACTTTTCTAAGAAATTTACAATGTACTAATTCAATATCTTTACTTTCATGAAATCCCCATGCCTCTGCACTATATTGAAGAATAGAACCCACTAGACTGTCAAAGAGTTTACATTTATCGTTGATAGATAGTTCTATTTGATTAAAAACTATAAATAAATTATGTAACGTATATTTAGAATGTTTGCTAGTAGTTTCTGGGTTCTAAACGAGTTACCATTTTTGAATAGGTGAATCCCTAGGTATTTAAATGAATCAACAGTTTCTAAAATTGTATTGTTTATGGTAAAAGTATTTTTACTGTGACGTCCCTTTTCAAAGATCATTACCTTGGTTTTCTCCGTATTAATCTTTAACCCCCTGGTTAAGCAATATGTATTTAAATCGTTTAAAATTAACTGAAGCGCCTCGGGTGTTTCTGCAAATAAAACTGCATCGTCACAGAACATCAGAATATATCGCTTCAGCTCGTTAACAGTAACTAAACCTTCAATATTTTAATTAATGTTTGTAATTAGATCGTTAACAAAAAAATAAAAACATCAGACTGGATCTGGGATCTCCTTGTTTGACCCCGATGTTTGAATTGAGGAAGTTCGACAATTCTGATTTATAGCGAACTATTGATCTGACAGTTTTATACAGGTGTTGACAGGTGTTATTTTCTCACATTTGATGGTCCATTTTGTTAATCTGTTTAAAAGAACCTGAGAATAGATTTTACTAATTACGTTTATTAAAGTAATGCCTCGATAATTTTTTGCATCTTCACTATTACATGTACCTCCCTTCAATATCGGTACAATTATGCCTTCATCCCATGACTTTGGATATTCGCCGTTCAAATAAAGATTGTTAAATAATTTAAGAATGAATTCTGAAATTTCATGGAACGAGTGTTTATACACTTCCGCTATTATTTGATCTAGACCACTACTTTTATTGTTTTTTTTTGCGAAAATACTGCATCTTTTATCTCTTGTAAAGTAATTTATTTGTCTAATTCTTCGTCACTAATATGAAAAGTTTCTTCCGTATTATCGTCCGCATCGCGTGAGTTTGTTTCGTTGCCATAGAGATATTTGAAGTGTTCATATAAATCATCAACTCTCAGTTTTTCTGCACTAACTTGTTCTAATTTTCATTCAAATTATGTTCTTGTTTCTGCTGACAAGGCATCAAATAATGTAATCATTATTTGAAGATTGTATTATGTTGATGTTTTAAAGAAGGAGCTAACTGACTCACAAACTTATATAACAGTTCTAAAACCTGAAAAAGATATAGTCTTATGTACAAATGTGCAATAATTTTAAGTCTGGTCCTAACATAAAACAACATAAACTTTCTACTTTGTACTGGATTCCGAAACTACATAAAAACCCTTATAAGGCGCGTTTTATTGCCAACTCTAGCTGTTATACCACTACTAAATTATCTATACTTTTGACGTCCTGTCTTACTACGATCAAAGAACATGTAAAACGCTACTGTGATAAAATATATGAAAATTCTGGTATTAATGTTTTAACAAAACTTGAAAATGAACAGTATAACATTTTTTACTGAGCTCTTATGTTTTCTCTACACTCTATACTACTCTACCTCACCATCTTATAAAGGATAAACTTATTAAATTAATAGAAAAAACCTTTGCCAGAGAAAACAAAATGTTCATTGCTTGTAATGTTCAACGTTCATTCTTTTCGAATTCAGAAGTTGAACAATACACAATGTGGACTTGCCTTGATGTTTGTAGATCTCTTACCTTTCTTTTAGATAATATATTTGTGCGTTATGGGGATACCATATATCGTCAAGTTGTTGGTATACCCATGGGTACAAATTGTGCCCCTCGTGTTGCAGATTTGTTTTTGTATTGCTATGAGAGGGATTTTATGCTTAGCTTAAAACCTGATACACAGACCGATATTGTTAATGCTTTTAATACAACTTCAAGGTATTTAGACGATATTTTGAATTTAGATAATCCTTATTTTGATACTATGATTTCTTCAATTTACCCAAAAGAACTGTCTTTCAACAAAGCGAATCAATCTGACATTATAACTTCATTTTTAGATTTGAATATTTCAATTACAAATGATAAAGTTTCGTCCAAAATATACGATAAAAGAGAGGATTTTAATTTTAAAATTGTTAATTATCCTTTTCTACATCTTATGGGGTTTATATTTCTCAACTTATTAGGTTTGCCCGAGCCTATTCTTTGCTTGAAGATTTTAACAGACGTAATTTAGTTATAACTGATAAACTTCTTAAGCAAGGTTACAGATATCACAAACTTCGGAAAACTATTTCTAAATTTTATTATAGAAATTTACCACTCATTAGTAAATATAATTGCAATCTACGGACGTTACTGCAACAAGGCATTTCTCAACCAGACTTTTATGGGGATGTTATCTACAAACTTAGGAAAATTCGGGATCATATCCATGTTCATGATTTGTTTATTAAACGCATTAAAACATTTAAAAAGAAAGGTTAAGATCCTATTATATTGCAACGCACTGCATGTTTGGTTATCGACCCTTTTACAGTCGGTATCTACGCTTCCCTCTTTGCTTGCGCGATGACAGACCGAGGGTAGTACTCTATGATGGAATACTCTTAAACTTGGATACAGGATGAGCTTACCAGACTCATGTATTACTTTTTCCCTGTCTTGTCCTTAACGGCTTACCTGCAGGTGCTCTGACTTCAACAAAGTCATTGAGTACATATTTGACGGATTGTCACAGTTATTATGCTATGTTTTACATGTTGTCCTGTGTTCACCGTCGTCTACGTTGTGGGTAAATCCAGCGGGGATACCTTTATTTACACTATTTGTAAAGCTAGGTTAGGACGTCCGTAAACCGGTTTAAATCCCCAGTGGTGTTTTTGCTACTGACCGTGCCAAGGCGGTACTCTCTTTGTCAACCTTCCTTTTGTTTGCCTTGCGTCTTTGTGCTTGTGATTTTGTTCATGTGTGGAGCGTTTATCACTGGTTCTTGTGTGTCTTTTGGTGTTTTCTGTGTTCATCTCGTGTGTCAGTGTGCGTTTGGGTGTGTGGTTGTGAGTGTGTATGTGTGTCATGCTGTCTATCGGTGTTTTGGTGGTGGGTGTTTTGGTGGTGGTTGAGTCTTGTATGTGGCTTTGCCTGCTTGACTTTACTACTTTTCCATTGTATTGTTGTTTTACCTTTTTCCAAAATTCTTTGGGATTTGATATACCTAGTTTTGATAAAGAGTCGCGCTCGATGTGTTTAAATGCATTTTTTTTCAGTCCTCTTTATTGTGTTGTATATATTTTTTTATTTATAAAGAATTGTCTGTTTTCTACAGTTTTATTTCGTACGTAAATATTTCTTGCCTTTTTGAAGTCTTTTCTAGCATTGTAACATTTTTCATTAAACCATTTGTTGTGAGCACGGCGGTTACCTTTATATTTTGCATTGCGTTTTTTCCCCAATATTTCTAACATAGTCTGCTGCATAAAATTTGTAAATCTTTCGGTAATCGTTTCTATATTGCTTGTATTAAGGAAATCAGTCATTGAAATGATTTCTTCTCGTTTATTTTTCAATAAATCTTTGAATGAGTCTATTTTTGAATCATCCCACTTAATATACATTTCGTCGTTAATTATTTCTACTGCATCATTTAATTCTGTTAACGCGCTGGCAAATTTAATCGCCATCCCACAATGATCAGAAAATTCATTTGGATCTAAAATAGTGAAATCATGTACATATTTAAAATTATGTGGGTTTAAAATTAAGTAACCCACGGTGCTTGCCCCGTTTATAGAATGATATGTGTAATCGCCTACACCTAAATCACTGTATAACCTGCCGTTACCGATAACCAGTGATGTACTCTGGCAAAGCTCGATTAAGCGGTGGCCGTGTGTATCTGTCACGTGATCTTTATTAGCACGTGGAGGGATGTAAACATCGTTTGACAGTTCGGTGTCATAATTGTCGATATAGGCATTATGATCTAAAATATCATTAAGATCTGACGTCCTACTATTGAGATCACCGAGGATAAATATCTTCCCTAGGTTCTTATATTTTTCTATTCAGATTTCAATTTAAAAAAAATCAAGACTGTTTTGATCATATACATTCGAATTTCTTGGTGGGATGTAAGTAACACATAGAAGTACGTTTTCTTTAAAAATAAATAAATCTTTGGACAGTTTTATCCAGACAATACCGTGTTGATCTCGAATTGTTATTGCATCTTTCATATGTTTTTTGAAGTAAATAGATATTCCACCGCTGTAGCGACCTTTTCTGGTATTAACTGCTTTGTTACCATATAAATGCTCACTACGAAAGTCTGTAATTTCTAAGTTAATGTAAGCTTTTTCTGATAACAAGGTTTCTGTAAGAATAACAATGTCATAATACTTTATAATGTTTAGAAACTCTGAGTCTCCAACTTTTCTAGTTAGCCCATTAATGTTCCAAGATAATATAGAACAGGCTTTCTCATGACATCCTTAACTGTTGTTTGTAGTGCCTGTATTAACGTCAAACACTTTACCGTCAACGAACTTCTTTGTTAAAACGTCATTTACATATAGTTTGTTTCCTGCCATACGAACTGTGTTGCCTTTTTCTTCTTCCTCTTTTGTGATGGGGTGAAAAGCCTTTCGTGCGTCCCTTATTTGTTGCGGCCACTGTATCCCTACGCCGTGGCCTGTTTCCTTGAGTTTTGATTTGTACTCAGCATTGCTCGCCTGTTGTCTTACCGCCTCCCTATCAGAGTAGCGATGGAACTTGGTCACAATCGGTCTGGGTTTGCGCGCATATTGTGAGCCAATTCTGTGAGTTCTGTCCAGAATCATGTTTTCAGAAACAATATTCAATGTGTTTGCGATGAAGGATTTTATTAAATGTTCACAGTCTTCGTTTTTCTGCTCCTGTATCCCATAGAAAATTAAATTTTCCCCCATAGATCTGGATTCTAGGTCTACAAGTTTGCCGTCATGGCCTCTTTTTGCTTTTGGTGCTGTTTGATATTTTTCTCCATTTGACTGCATGATTGTTTGAGTTTCTTGATTTCATTGTTTGCACTTTTTAGTTCATCTTTCTGATTGTCACATTCTTCACTAATGAATTGGCACGACGCCTCACATTCTTCTACTTTGCCTTCTATTTTTTCATTTTGTTTTCCATTTCAAACATTCTGTTATTTATTTTGTTTACAGTTTCTTCAACTTTATCAATTTTTGCCACTGAGAGTATTATAGATTTTATATCGGCTATGATATCAGCCGCCCACGCCGGCGGTGTTGATGATTCGGGTGCAGTTTGTGTTGCTGACATCATTGTGAATGGGTTGTCGTGACTAAAGCTCATAACTGGGGTTGTAATATTGGTTTGTGGCTTCATAACTTCCGAAACATATTGTTTTCTTACTTGTGAAGCGATTACACTTTCGTTATTCATCTGTGTTGGAGTCCCAGTCAAGCCCGTGTTGCTCGTGCACTCATTATTCGTGTTATGTTTTGGTGATTTAAGTTTACGATTGGCTTTCCTTCTTTTTTTGCGAGGCTGCAGCAAAGTTCCATCTGGGCTTTTATCTGACATGAAGCACTGGCACTCAATTTCACTTAAGGTCCAATATAGTGTCCAAAAATATCGAAAGCTAAGTTTTAACCCTTCGCTTGCTGAATTTTAAAATGCATTTCATATATCTTCACTGTGTACAACTATATCGATGTGCAATCACTGCTATGGAGTGCACTGGTTGCACAATCAACTTGTAAATAGTGCAGACCCTGATGAGACAGCTCCTGCAGGAGCTGTCTCATCTGGGTATTCACTATTTACAGGTAGGTATACTGACGCGAATAGCAAGCGAAGGGTTAAAATGATTTTATTCCGAGCGGTGTATATTTCACGTCTTCACAATCCTGCGCATGCGTATGAAAACCATATACATTTATGACATAATACCATTTTATAATAACATTTCAAGGTAATTACTACTTTGGCAAAACTGTATAATCAGATGTGAATAATGTCAAAGGCAAACATAGCAGACCCTGTTTGGGACCATCTGTTCTGGATCTACTCTGTTTGCAAATGCGTGTCTAATATGAGTAAAAGGGTTATTGCGATAGGAACCGTCTGTTCTGGGTCCACTCTGTTTGCAAATGCGTTTATATGAGTAAAAGGGTTATTCGTAATAATCCTAATCCTGCTCAGGGAAAAAAGCTCCTGCTCAAATTTGGATTTGGGGCGATGTTTGAATGCTTACGAGTCCATCAAGCTTTTGAATAACAACTGACCAAGTGTCATAGCATAATCTATGAGGGACTATAGACCTTGTGTCACACAGATTGGCTCCTGATATAGTCTGATAAGACGGCGAGTTACACCGCGTCTTATCTAGATTGGTCCAAGCCGTTTGCCCATGCGACTGAAGTAGCAGTTTAAACGGCATGCTTAGCGCGACCGGACTCGTATTTGCAAACAGTTTGGATCAAGATGAGACGCCGAGTAACTCGGCGTCTCATCAGGAACCAAGCTGTATGACACTCGGTCAGCCGTTTCTCAAACGAGTTTACGAATTAGAATTCAATAAAACATGCAACAATAAGAAAAGTTTAGCAGACATAATTTTTTCAGCACAACAAATGTTAATATGCTTGGTTAGAGTGATGGGAACAATCGCTAACTCGTTCTCTGTTACGCGTTTACAGTAAACTGTCTCTACAATGGCCACCATCAAGGGCATAGTTCGGTTATGACTGGTAGTAGCTGAATGCAGGATGAGTTTGTTGCAGACAGCTCCAACTTGGGTAGTCTGCATGGCTAATTTTGCATTTAGAAGTCACTTGCCTTCAGCGACACAAATGTATATTTCATTATCTGATCACCATAGTGTGTTACTGCTTGCATCTCCTATATATACATGTAGTAGAACCTGTCTAAGCAGTCATCCCGTGGCACTAGATCGGAAAAGATAATAGTCTATTTATAACACATGTACATTAACCCTTCTCTTGCTGAATTTTAAAATACATTTCTCCTTCTTTACCCATGCCCTGTTGTACAAATTGTCTACAAATATGTCTCTGTACAACCACTGCTGTGGAGTGCACTGGTTGCACAATCAATTTGTAAATAGTGCAGACCCTGATGAGACAGCTCCTACAGGAGCTGTATCATCTGGGTCTTCACTATTTACAGGTAGGTATATTGACGTGAATAGCAAGCGAAGGGTTAATGGTGTGTGAAAGAAATAAAAAAATAGAAAATGTTATTAATAGACTATAGTATTGTTCGATCTAATGCCTATTTTTACCCTTTTTTGCCTATTTTTACCCTTTCCTTCTACAGAGTTGCTGATAAAGGATGCGTACCTAAATACTGCAATCGTCATTTCTCCACCAAAACCCTATACCGTAACTACTCTTTGGACTCGTCTCGAAGAGATGATTCTAAAGAGTTGTCACAGTATAGAGTTTTGTGGAGAAATAAGGGAGATATTCTTGAAAGTGTTTAAATTTACGCATCTTATCGATACCTCTGAATGTATGTACCTTCCAGTTTAAGTTGTTCATTTATTCATATGACCGTTAGAACATTTCTGCCAGGGTATTGTAACGGTTTAGACATCTGGTAAGTTTGTGATTTTTTTTCCAGATAAAATCGGTAATTCCTTACATCAATGACTATTCATTACGATTTATGCACATGGTGTGTGTAATATGCAAGTTTTGTGAAATTACAAAAAATATCTTAACATGTTCTATGCTTATTCCAAACTTCAGTACCTACTGGATATTCGTTATAATAAAATATGGAAAGGAGAACATCGCGGCCACTTAGAAAGTAAAGAAACACACCAAATTCCACTCTGTTTGCAAATTGATGAAACATGTTTGTATGAAGAAACTAGTTAACTCTTTGGATGCCAAATTTCTAATTGTTGTCTGCAACCCATTTTTGTTAAATCATTCGGTAAAATAAGGAAATGAGATAAATGAATACAGAATTCAAAGAAATAAACCACATATCTAGAACTAGAGATTGAGACAAAAAGCGAAATCCCTGATCAGACCCCGCCCTTTCAAGGATGGGACTGCACTATTTGTCGTGGTGCATTATTACGACATCGGCGGTGAAAGGGTTAAAGCGGATTGGCTTATTACTTTACATAACACTTTGTAACAAGACTTTACTCAATAAATAAACCTAAAAGCGGACACCGAATAGAGGGAGTGCGTTAAAGACATTCCCTTGGCCGGCTTGGGTCTTTACAGCTAACCTGTGAAAAAGCATGCGGCACATGGTAAGAGCTATAGCAGTCTGCCTGTCAAGAACCACTGGAGCGTTCCATGTGAGGCCCGTCTCTTACATTTGATGATTTGGAAATGATTAGATTGTCACTAATGCAGTATATGTTTTTATTTTTTATTATGCTCCCTGAAACTATAAGAAGGAGCATATAGGCCCCGCTTTGTCCGTTCGGCCTGTGAATGTCTTCTAAAGTGCTCAACCTACATTCATGACACTCCATATACAAATATATCTCATTGAGATCAAGTGCAGAGTGCAGGGGTTAAATTATAACTTTCTGAGCAGTATTTACATATCCTGATAGACCTTGTTGGGAGAAAAGGCAGCTGTGTCCAAGGATGATAACTCTGTGGGACATCTCTTTTGGAAGTACATGTATTGCCCTATGTAATCTGTCTTTTTTTTCACTGAAAGTACTTGACCCACACTAACGAAAAATCATATTTCATATTTTGCATATGGCCCTTTGTTTGTTAGTGGTAGGCTTCTTAAGGGTTGAACTTCTATTGGGTTCTGACCAACAATGGTCTTTTGAGTGTGTTCCCCTTGACTAATTGTATGTCAGGGCCTCTCTAGACAGAATGAGACGGCTTGCCATATTTTGCACACTTGTATCATGCTTTTACTGTTACTTTCACGCCTATTGAGAACAATGGGGGGGATCATTGAATGGACCTGGGTAATGCTAAGTGATGCTAAGTTGAAAATGTTTTACTGTTAAAGACATTACCCAGGTCCATTCAATGATCCCCCCCCATTGTTCTCAATAGGCGTGAAAGTAACAGTAAAAGCATGATACAAGTGTGCAAAATATGGCAAGCCGTCTCATTCTGTCTAGAGAGGCCCTGACATACAATTAGTCAAGGGGAACACACTCAAAAGACCATTGTTGGTCAGAACCCAATAGAAGTTCAACCCTTAAGAAGCCTACCACTAACAAACAAAGGGCCATATGCAAACAGGTTGGATCCAGATGAGACGTCAAGTAACCCGGCATCTTATCTGGATCCAAGCTATTTGACAGACAACATTTTCACAAATCTTTACAAACTATGAAGCTCTTTCACATTTGAAGCAGACAAGCAATTTAGCAGATGAATATTTAATGTATATAAATGTAAGAGACGGGCCTCACATGGAACGCTCCAGTGGTTCTTGACAGGCAGACTGCTATAGCTCTTACCATGTGCCGCATGCTTTTTCACAGGTTAGCTGTAAAGACCCAAGCCGGCCAAGGGAATGTCTTTAATGTGACAGGTATACTCACGTGTCACGCAGTATAATTTATGTTTGTCGATCGCTGGCACGTGCTACACGAACGACAATAACCTTGGTGTGATGCCTTAGAGGTGACAGAAACTAACATGTGAGCTTCGAATGTCATGTATCATAGGACTATACTAGAATTAAAAGAACTATATTCCGGCAAGGAATGTATATATCGTCGTTTAACCGGTTCCCTCATATAGGCGCCTTTTAACGCATTAGCAAACAGAGTAGACCAAAGTCAGACGGATCTTGCAGGAGCGGTCTGATCAGGGTCTGCTCTGTTTGCTAATGGATTTGATAGATCTGTTTCTTTACTTTCTAAAATGGCTACACTGCTTCACCTTCCATATTTCATTATAACTATTTTGTCCATGGATACTCAGCAGGTATTGAAATTTGGAATAAATTTAGAACGGGGAAATGGTTAAAACGTGTAAAATAAATAACAAATATTATGCATACATGTGGATAAATAAACCATGACACACACGCACGCACGCACGCACGCACGCACGCACACATACACACGCGCGCGCGCACACACCGAGGATAACACTGATAAATTATGTCTATTTTTCTTAATGATATTTAAATAATATAAACAGTAATATAAATGGTATTATGAATGTCGATGATCTGCATGTATTCCTAATGTGTTTCGCTGATGATGCTGTTGTATTTACACAGGACCCAGTATCTTTACAATGTATATTAAATGACTTGGAGAACTATTGTAATATATTTAAAAAATCAATGTTGCTAAAACAAAAATTATGATATTTGAAAATGGGCGACATACAACAGTTGGCTGTTTTTATATATAATTTGCGTATTGAAATTGTAGATTCCTTTAAATATCTAGGAATATTTCTTTAGAAAAATGGAAATTGGAGTAATACTCAACAAAGGATTGCCCAGCATGTCACCTTTTTACTTCACAATCTTTTCATAGTTTGCAATCAGTTAGAACTGCCAGTTTCTCATAAATGCAGATTGTTTGATGCAATTGTTTCTCCAACACTGAACTATGTAGCGGAAATCTGGGGCTATCATAAAGGTCCAAATATCAAAAATATACACACCAAGTTTTGCGGAAATAATTATTGGTGTAAAAACGTGCACACACTTAAATGCATTGCATGGTGAATTAGGTAGAATGCCTATGTATATATATAGACAGCTGGTGATGATTAAATATTGGATAAAAATTTAACCAGTAGACATAATTCTCTACTGTTTAAAACTTACAATCTGTTTAAAATGATGTAGATAATTGGGTCTACCACATAAAGTGCATTCTAGAAGAATACGGTCTGTTTTTTATTTGGCAGAATCAGTTGGACATACCTATAAACTCTAATTTAGTGAAACAACGAATAGTAAATATTTATCATCAAACTTGGTATACTGACATTAATAATTCAAGACGCCTAGCAACTTATGCACTATTTAAACACTCCTTTGATTTTTAAAAGTATCTTGATTTTGTGAAAGAACCATGGTATCGTATAGCTTTAACTAGATTCAGGACGTCAGCTATAGAGAAAGGAAGATATGTTCATGTACCTAGAGTAGATAGAACATGCAATAACTGCAATTCAAATTTGATGGAAAATGAATTTCACCTCCTGATGACGTGCACAAAATATTCGGAAAAAATCTAAATATATAAAAAGATATTACTATATATGGCCGACATTACATAAATTTGCCAATCTATTAAAGAAACCTCTAAACTAAAAATAATAAATTTGTCAAAATATATATATTACGCAAACTTACAGAGGCTGTGATTGTAGTGTAAAAGAAAACCACTATCTCAAAACAGTCTGGGCAGAGATAGTTAGGTACCATTGTTTATCCAGAACCAACCTGCTTGGAGAAAATAAATACAGTCTTAAAATCTAGCCATGTAGAGTAAAACTGTTTTTGAACTGTATAATCATGCATGTTAAGTGTACTTACTTAATGGATAGTGCAATCCAATCAAAACAGCAGCAGCAAAGGTTAGCATCCTAATCACAGCAATCCTACATAACTTACTTTATTTGAGTACACACACGCTCATGCTGATCAATGGATAACACGTGACTTTCCTTATCAGATCGGGATAAACGTGCAAGACGGACTGTTTTGATTGGTTACATTCATTCATTCATTGATAAACTTACATAGTCTCATAATTTATTCAAATTCGCTAACGTGAAAAATTGCTGATCCAAATGTCTGATACTTCCTATATTTCATTAGCAATTATTCGACCTTTTAATACAGACTCGATCAAGGAAGTCTAATTGAGAATTAATAATTTAATCATATTTTAAATCAATTCTCTAAACCATAGTAATCTACCATTCATGTTACCATAGCTCATCTGTAAATTCATGATTTTGCTTGTGTATATTTATGTAATTTTGCTCTAATCATACACATGTATGTTTACGCAATAAAGAATTGAAGTGATAAAAAACTAACCATTTTGCTGGCGGCATGGCAGAGAGAGGCAATAAACTAATGGTTGTACAGTATACTATAACTACTTAAAAGTTAATTCTGTCACTAAAACGTATTCATAAACATTATATCCATATATATTTAAGATCCATTGATAATAGATGTAATATATTAATTATTTGTAAACACATCAAATAATCTTGTATACTATTTGTCAATTTAGTATCTCAGATGAAAAAAGAAAATAATCAATCTCAGAGCTTAGACATATAACCAGAAATATGTTAAGTAAATGCAATACATTTACTAAGCAGTTCATGAATAGAATGCAATTCAGGTACATGTATTACTTTCCTATAAATGAATCTTCTACAGATAATATATATTATAAATATATTCTGAAATCGGTAACACGCTTTAACAAATACATATGCTTCCAACGCCAAAATGATATTGTAAAATGGTTAAGATATTTTGTTTTTAAAAAAGCTTTTTCCCAAGTTTTTACAGCTGTTTTCAATAAAGATATCTTGTCAATATGAGTGATGTTCAGCGGCAACCTGTTCCATAATGAGCTGCCTAATAAGAAAGTAGTATTTAATACAACACTTGGAAAAAAGGCATTTTTGGGTTAAGCTAGCCTTGTAAGAGTATATACAATCCTGTGGTGTATATGCAAATAGAGTAGACCAGGATCAGTTATGTTTGCTTATATGTCGCTGATTCTTCCCCGTTTTCTCAGCAATAAATTTCCTTATTTTATTAACCCTTTCCCTGCTCTATATTTAATATTAAATTAGCTACATTTCAATATATACTGAATATTCATGGACAATATGGTTATACTGAAATATGGAAGATAGAACATTGTAGCAATTGTAAAATGTAAAGAAACAGACCCTGATCAGACGGCTCCTATTGCAAAATGCTTGGAAACACGTTTGCACGAGGGGGGGGGGGGGGGGGGTAATAGTAATAATGGGCGGACTCTGGCAGGGATATTCACGATGTACAGGTGAAGACCAACGACAGTTTATCAAATGATGTTGCGCTGTATTCATGTATATACATGTACGAAAGACAAACACAGTCAAACTTGTATTAAGAGACCACCCAAGGGACGGTCAAAAAGTGATCTCTTAATAAAACGGTCTCTTAATACAAAACCACATCAAGTGTAGTAAAGAAAACATGTACATGTACATGTGTACTTAAACATGCAAATGTTTTCTTTTCAGTTTGCAATGTTAATTTATATACATGTATATGTGCCTGCAGATGTATGTAATAAAGCATAAAAATATTTCATGTTTGTTATTTCTGAGATTAAAGAGATACCATTTTATTGTTTGATTTGGTTAATTCATCAAAAATATGTACAGCATATGTCTCCCTACCTTTAACCAAATTAGCAGTTTAAATGTCTGAATTTGACTCCCAGCTCCTTCCAGCTGGGAAGCAAATAAAGGCCTTAAATGTTACGGGTTAACACGTTCCCTGTCTTATTTCTGAATGAAATTAAAACAAATTAACCAAACATCAGTCACTTCTTTCATACAAATTACTTAAAGAAATCACTGATTTTGGTTTGTTTGTTTTCAAACTCTGCCCTGCTGCTTGTAAACATGCTTTCCAAGCTCATTATACTCTCTAACCAATGGCCTTTTCCCTTATGCAATGCAAATCTTACGTGTGAAAACTGACAACTATTAAATCGTATATATGCCGCCATGAATGTAATACACACAGCTGATGACCGGCTCGTATCATGCGCATGATGCCATAATAGCAAGGGAACCAGTGAAATCTTAACTGCATAACTTTCGTTACAAATTAATCGTGTGTATAATTGAGATGCGCGTGCACTGAATTTTTTCACTGTCAAAGCCACCGAAGTTTGCACTTTAATTATGAAAAACATCTAAACCCATAACTCAGTGTGGGGTTGGAGGTTATATGCTAATGCAGAAAAGGGTGTGCACTCTTTGACCAATCAAATGAAATTTAAAACCCCAATAAATCACACGCGACATCACATGTGACCTTTCATTTTCTGAAAACAGTGACAGCCATATTTATTGTTTTACACAGCAGGTTTAATCGGATTAGGGGTTTGACAGGCCCAGAGGCAATTACATCCTGTCAACAAACTTGTTTTATGAAATATATACTTGGTTGTTTGAAATTATTTGCTAAATGAACCTTTAACTTCGGACATTGTTCGACCTTACTCGCTAAGAAATGTTAAGAACACGGAGACTAACGGAGTTTACCGAGTGGAACACGTACATGTTTTGTGTTCTCGAACAGTCAGTCGTATAAAGGTGTGAATGCGATTGCTTGTCATGATGCAACAACGACAATATATAATTGGCCGCTTAACAAAACAGAGCAATTATCGTAGGGACAGGTATTTGGCGGTCGCTGGTCGCGTTAGACAAAGGCCGCTTAGTACAAGTTAAATATAGAGCAAAACTTCACGGGAGGACCTGAAAGTGGTCGCTTAGGACAAGTGGTCGCTTAATACACGTGGTCGCTCATGCAAGTTTGACTGCAATTCCAAAACTAGACAAAAATAACATTCAAAACTACTGTTCTACGGACAAGTCGACAGCAACAAGAAGAACGAACATTAAAACAAATATAGGCTATTGTATTAGTATGCTAAAGTCACATGAACAGAATAAATTTACAGATTAGAATTAAGGCAGGATCGAAACGCGTCTAGCTGTAATACTCATAATGCTTATTTAGTAGGGTAGTTTTAACCTTTAGTCTGCTATGGGCGGATAAGTGAATTCGTGAATAAGAGCAACTCGGTGTCTCATCAGGGTATAATAAGTTTGACACCCTGATTGCATTTTGGTAGACAAATTGATTATAGCTTGAATTTTTAAAATATAACAGGCGAACAATTCTGTAAAAATAATGTTCTCAGGAGGCTAAAGATTTACCAATTACTTAATTCGTTCAAACATTCATAAACATGAACACGTAATCTTCTTACCTGGACGGAAACTGTAGAATAAAGTCTTCGTAATTGCATAATCAAACAGAGCAGAACATAATCAGACGGCTTCTACAAGATTCACCTGATCTAGATATACAGTAAAACCCCGCTAATGCGACCACCTAAAAGAGGTATAATTCTGGGTGCTAGATGCAGGTGGTAGCTTAATGCAGGGCAAAAGTAATGCAGAAAGCTCCTAGAGGAGCTTTCTGCATTACGTTTGCCCTGCATTAAGCAACCACCTGCTTATAAAGACAACCATGTGTATTTATTAAGTGGTCGCATTAGAGGGGTTCTACTGTACTCTGTTTGCAAAGGTAGGGGAAGGTGTTTCTACCAGGTACATGTACATACAGTAAAACCTCGATTATTCGAATTTTCGTTATAGAAGAATTTAGACCCTTTTAGGCAGGTGGCTGCTTAATGCATGGCGAAAGTCATGCAGAAAGCTCCTAGAGGAGCTTTCTGCATGACTTTCACCATGCATTAAGCTGCCACCTGTCTTAAAGAACGATAATAATACGTATTTTAGTGTTCGGATAATCGAAGTTTTACTGTATAAATGGTTAAATTTGCGTTAGAACAATGGAATACTAGAAGAAAACAAAACCAGAGAATAACGCAATGATTCCTCTTTTCTAAAGTAATTAAACCTCATTTCTCAAGTCATCTCACACAAGCTAATTTAACCCATTACTCCATTAATATTCATTTAGAAAATAATGACATTATTAATACTAATTAGATTAAACGATATAATAACACATGAACATGGGAAAGTTTGACCAAGACAGAAACAGTAGACATATATTTATTATAAGCAAACATAGCAGACCCTGAGCAGACGGCTCCCATGGGAGCCGTTTGATCTGGGTCTACTCTGTTTGCAAAAACATAGGAAGGCGTATTGATGGAGTTAAGGGTTAACCAAATATTCATGTGAGAAATAGGTGCATGCTGATTATGAATTAGGCGAGGTTTTATTATGGCATATGAACAATAGATTGTTTATTCATGACAGTAACTATAGAATGTCAGATACATGTATGTGTACATATTATTCCATTAGCAAACATAACAGACCCTTGTCAGAGGACTGCTACATGAGGCGTCTAATCCTATTCTGTTTGCAAACGCTTGTAAAATACGTCTCTATCAGGATTCTGCACTGTTGCACAGCGGACACACCAGTCAGCAACACATAATATACAGGCGGCAATCATTGCAGAATGAACTGGAAGTAGGGAAAGTGGCGACTGGTATGGTTTTACTCTGTTTGCAGCATAACGCCGTTTGTCGTATACACGTGAAGCATGATAAACCCCCTCTAAATTATTTTACCGGAATTCTAGTAGAAACTGGAGAATATTTTAAATACTTTTAGGCAGGTGATTGCTAAATGCAGGGTGAAAATCATGCAGAAAGCTCCTAGAGGAGCTTTCTGTATGACTTTCATCCTGCATTAAGCTGTCACCTGTCTCCAAGACCGATATTTATACTAAATGTAAGTCATTTACACCCAGTGAATTATATTGGATTAGTCCATTTATTATCTAAGGGGCGCCTGATCTAAATTTTTCAATTTCGTTTCGTTTTATATTGAAATTCCCATTATGCGACGTCTAATCAGAATCTACACTGTTTGGCTATTTCCCATATATGGGTCGTGGGCAGTAATGAGTTACTTTCTGGTTTAGATGTTTTTCTGTATAATATTACTGATAAACCTCTCTTAACCGGAGTTGTATTAAAGAACAATTTGTATTAAAGAACAATTGAGGGTTTTCAGCCACGCGACAGGATGACAGTCATACAAAAACTCCTTTAGGAGCTCCCAAAGGAGCTTTCTGCATGACTTTCACCCTACATTAAGCAGCCATCTGCCGAAAACCGTAATTGTTCACTATTTAAATTCTGGTTTAGAGGGGATTTACTGTACCGTATTTTGTTTAATTAGATTCTAATATTCAGGATGGGAGGAGTCAACTATAATTATTCAACAGGTTAAGGGTTAATAATTAAATAGGTCATCGGACGGATTTTTCAAAATCATTAGATCTATAAAGATGTCGTTAGAATATAGCTATGGCTTTAAAAAGCTACATGTACTCTATCTAAAGCGTGATTCAGATCATGACACTTTCGTTACGTCAATAATCTATTTGTGACGACAAGGAAATAATATTTGACAATACCATATCATAAATCTAGATAAACACGGCAAAGGAAAATCCATTTTATTTGAAGCCATTACTTAATCGTCGATGTAAGATAAATATGAAATATGATGAATGGGCGCTGAATGCCCGCTATCAGATCTTTTCAAATAACCGTTGAATGCTACATTTTCAAAGTTGAATGACCCACCCGTCTATTCAATATGAAAGGCTATATTTGCAGGGCGATATTGAATGAAGTACAGAGCAGACCCTGATGATATGGTACCTGTAGAAAGCCTCTGATCTGGACCCGCCCTGTTTGCAAATTACAGCTAACTCGATACCCACTTTCAAGGGACAAATCTTTATTATTCAACACTACTGGCAAACTTTGGATATACATGTATCTAGATCTTATCTTTGTATTTAAATTGTTTGGATCCAGGTGAGATGCCGAGTAGAAAACTTTGTCACATTCGGATGCAAGCAATATGACGCGATGACAGTGCTTTATGAAAGAATTGTAAGCAGATGATACTACATGTATATTTGCACACGATACATCCTCACAGTGCAGAAAATTAACAGGGGTTGGGAAAAATGTATGCCGCGTCCTGCATAACAATGTAGATTCTATATATTATTTAATTATTTTCCCCCTAAACTTATAACCTGCAGGTCAACCAGTTTTGAACCTAATGAGACGACAAGTGACTGGGCATCGTCATTACCAGCCAATTGGATTGCGAATGTCACAATAAATCCACAAATGACATTTTAAAGGTCGAGCACAATCGACTAATGGCGCTTTTGTTAAGCTTGGCTCTAATATAAATATTTTTAAACGATGTTTTATTGAAGAATAGAAAACGATGCCAATATAAATTCATGGCAACATAGATAACATGTCAATGACCCCTTGGACTAATAGATACATGTAACATGTCAATGACCCCTTGGACTAATACATGAACCGTACACCTTTACTCATGTAAACGCCTTTTCACACATTTGCAAACAGAGTAAACCCAGATCAGACGGCTCCTGTGGGAGCCGTCTGATCAGGGTGTGCTCTGCATGCTTAAAGCAAAACGTTCTCTTGAAAAGTTAATATCATAAACAGTTAAGCTCATAAATATTTATGATGTCGTTATTTCTCACATGCATATTATACAATAAACGGGTTGACCCTTTATCAGATACAGAGGCCTTTTTCCCTCGATATAAAAAATAATTTGTCTGCTCAAAGTTTGATCTGTTCAATTTTGACTATTTCCGTATCGATCAAGCTTCTTATCATGATACAAGCATTTGAGAACTATTGACCTAATGACCTATTGACCTAATGTCAAACAGCTTGGATTCTGATGAGACGCCGGGTTACTTGGCCTCTCATCTGGATCCAAGCTGCGTTGAAATTAGAGTCTGGTCGCTCTTAGCAGGTAAGGGTAAACGCTTTTGCGAACAGAGCAGACCCAGGTCAGACAGCTCCTGTAGGGGCCATCTGATTATGGTCTGCTCCGTTTTGCCTATGAAATAGTATGTCCGGGTCACACACTTGTGCATACGAGGGTTCGAAAATTTATTTTCAACGTATACACATGTTTGCGTATCTCGCAAAGGACGCAATTCTTGCCTGCAATATTTTAACATGTACAATATTAGTTATACAGTTCTTTCCCAGGGTACATGACGATTTATTCCCGGCTGAGGAAAATCATGTTGCCCGAGCCGTTAGGCGAGGGTTACATGATTTTACCAGCCGGGAATAAATCGTCATGTACCCTGGGAAAGAACTGTATAACGAATTTATTATACTGCAAAGTTTTACGGTTCGGATAATTTATATAAATCCATTTTTGCATGTTGAATCACTAAACACGCTAATTCCCCTAAAAGCGCCCCAATTCATTTATTTCTACCCGAAGGTATCCGAAGTGTGGTGTACTGTATTTCATCGGCGTTCGTGTTATTATAGATGGCTGGACGACATAATAACTCCTCTAAAAACTGTTTTATTGGTCATTTCAAACAATGGTGTTTTTTAATTCATTTCTGCATTGTTTTCTTTACGTATCAATAGTTGTCTATTATGAATTTTGCTATTGTTTAGCCGAGTCGAGAAGTCGGTCTTTTGGTTTCTGACCATAATATGTGGGGCCTGTCATGGGGAATTTCTATGTACCCTGTCAGCTCACAGGGTACATGGACTCATGTACACGGCTAGTTAACCAATCAGAAGTGAGGATTTTACTTTGCAGTATAATAACAAGTATTATTCACCTATGTGTAAAAAAAGAGTGGTTTTATTTCTTTTTTCCGTGTTAACAGCTGTTCAAAATACCTGTTGTCATTGGCACTTGATTAGAGTATGGTGGGAAAAGGTTTTGTTCATATGATAGGAATCAAGGCTTACATCAAAGGTATAAAGTAACATGGTTTATACCCAAAATCTATATATTAAAGAGGTCTGTGATATTAATGGACATAATGAGATGTCATACAACACCGTAATTCTTTGAATTAACCGCTTCAATTCTGGGGAAGAACATCAGGAAGACAATACGACAGTTGTTGACAGAAATCAACAAACACTGAAACAATTATTGAACAAAAATGTAAGAATTGCTTACCAAAAGATGCTAAAGTTTACAAAATTAGCTCTCGATGGATGCCACACATATTGACAGAAGAGCAAAAGCGCAGCCGCGTTTTGAAGGTTAAAACTTATTGAAGTTTTATCCAGAATCTTCGCAAAAAAGGTGTTGTATCGGTACTAGTGATACTTGGGTTCACTTTTATGTATGATCACTAGAGATTCTAAGCGTCTTTAAATGATAAACCGCTCTAATTCAGTGATAGCACGTTGTACAATAGAACCTGTCTTAAGTGGCCATTTTACCATTTTGAACATATGAGTCTTAACATGGAGGTGATTGTTTAATGCAGAGCAAATGTGATGTAGAAAGCTCCCGTATGAGCTTTTTGCATTATTTTTGACCTGAGTTAAGCTACCACATGCCACATTATTGTTGACCTGAGTTAAGCTACCACATGCCACATTATTGTTGACCTGAGTTAAGCTACCTGAGTTAAGCTACCACATGCCTTACATACTGGTGTTTGATAGCCGCTTGACCCTTTTCGCCATGAATATTCATGTAAGAAATAATATGGGATAAATTAACAACCAACACGTTTTTTATTTTACTGCATACATGTTTCGATTTACATCTTTTTGTAAGAAATAATGACATCCTGAATATTAATTAGATTGATTTTTATGATGGCACATTTGCACAGGAAGTTTGGGTCATTTAAGTAGCTATATCATTTCATAAGCAAACAGAGCAGATCCTGATCAGACGGCTCCTATAGGAGCCGTCTGATCTGGGTCTACTCTGTGTGCAAAGGCGTAGAAAGGCGTATTTATGGAGTAAATGGTTACGACAGGTTCTACTGAATGCGATGATGTCACCAACCAGTATGTTGGGCCACATGATGTCACCAACCAGTATGTTGGGCCACATGATGTCACCAACCAGTATGTTGGGCCACATGATGTCACCAACCAGTATGTTGGGCCACATGATGTCACCAACCAGTATGTTGGGCCACATATTCCAGTACCAAAAGGCGAATCAGTACACATGTACCTGGAACACTCTACAAACATGTATTGATAAACATTGTTTCAAACGTTTCCCTAATGAATGAGTATGCGGGGATTGATCACTTCATGTATATTCAAATACTTCAATTCTATAAGAAACTGTTTCATTCTTCCATTCATGGGATGTTTTGGCTCAGACAAAAACTGCAGGATCAGATCTGCATAATTACCTAACTAAACACATGTACGTTTTAACAACCCCCCTCATATAAACACCTTTTCTCGCACTTACAAACAGAGTAGACCCAGATCAGACGGCTCATATAGGAGCCGTCTGATCAGGGTCTGCTCTGTTTGCTTTTGACATGATATAGATCTAATTCTACAGTTTTTATCCAAGCCAAAATATCCATTGAAAAGTTAACATTATAAATATTGAGCTAATAAATAAACATGATGTCATTATTTTTAACATGAATACTTAACATGGAAAGTGTTAAACAATATTGTCGTAGAGTAATTGTTGATATGTATAGGTCAATGGATATATATATATATATATGAAAATTGCTTACGTTTCGTGTCAATTTCTCCAATTATTTTCAGTGACTATTTTCAGTTAGTGTTGTAAGGGGAATAACAATTATCTAGTTCTATCATATAAACATGTCTTCACGCATTTGCAAACAGAGT
Organism: Azorinus chamasolen; assembly: GCA_963576725.1. NCBI lineage: Eukaryota > Metazoa > Mollusca > Bivalvia > Cardiida > Solecurtidae > Azorinus > Azorinus chamasolen. The sequence goes on along the minus strand of OY755241.1, from coordinate 39,123,182 downwards.
AGTCCCTATAGAAGCTGTCTGATCAGACTCTGCTCTGTTTGGAATTTGAAAGATCTGGTCTTACTTTTTACTTTCTGAAATGGCTACAATATTCCGCCTTCAATATAGGAGCATTGTGAATTATATGCATTTTCGTCCTGCATTAAACTACCACCTGCCTAAACAAACAAGAATTATGCCTCCTTTTTGGTCTCACTAGCGACGGATTATATCGACCGTTTCAACAATAACAAGATGTGAAACACTATGCCCCGATATGACCTTTAACATTGATATATGACCTTGACCTTAATCAGTCACACCTAAAATGTTCGCCTCCGTAAGTTTCATACAAGCCAAGTTTGAAGTATTTATGTTGAATGACGGCAAAATTATCGCCAACGTTAAACAACGCTGGCAGAGCAAAACCAATATGCGTTCTCTGTGATGGGGGTGAGGATGGTAAAAAGTACAACAAACATATAATAACACATCGTTTGTTTATGAAGTATCTTATTTATTATACTGTAACATCCCTTGAGTGCGACCCCAAAGTGTGATATAAGCCAGGGTCGAGGAGTCAGTCGATACAGTAGAACCTATCTTAAACGGTCATCAAAAAGAGGTCTAAATTTGGGTCAGTAGGCAGATGGTAGCTTAATGCAGGGCAAAAGTAATGAAAAAAGCTCCTATTACTTTTGCCCTACATTAGGCAACCACCTGCGTTTTAAGCCTTCTATGGTTAAATACAAATGGGTGTCCGCTTAGGACAGATTCTACTGTTACTTAGTACAGGGCGAAAATAGTGGTGAAAGCGCTTATAGGAGCGTATGGTATTGACCATTTACTCAAAGATTATTCACGTAAGAAATAATGACATTTGGAATATTAATTAGATTATTTTTTTCTGATTTCACATGAATGCAGGAACTTTTGACCACGGTGGAAACTGTATCTATATTATTTCATAAGCAAACAGAGAAGACCCTGATCAGACGGCTCCTATAGGAGCTCTGTTTCATACAGGAGCCATCTGATCTGGGTCTACTCTGATTGCAAATGCGTAGAAAGGCGTTTTTATGGAGTAGAGTGTTAGACAGCCACCTGCTTGTTTCATTCCCATCATGGTTTTCGATTTAGTTTCGCTTTAGAGGGAGTCTATTGTATACATACCACGTGACCAAAGGAGTTTTCTGTATTACTTTGGTCGTAATTTGACTTTAAGCAGCCACCTGGTGTTAAAGGCACTCCTGTTTTCCTATTAACCCGTTCCCTGTTCAACATTTATTCAAGATTTTATCAACTCAAACATATTCATAGACAAAATCAGCACATGAAACATTTCGCTATGGTGGAAAATGTAAATCAGATCTACAAAAGCAAAGCAGACCCTGATCAGACGGGTCCTGCAGAAACTGTGTCATCCTGGTCTACACGGTTTGAAAATGGTGTGAAAATGCGTTTATATGAGGGAAACGGTTAACCATTAGCCTGCTAAGCGCGACATAATTGACATTTGCAAACAGCTTGGATCCAGATGAGACGCCGAGTAATTTGGCGCCTCACCAGGATCCAAGCTGTTTGACACTCTGTCAATAGTATCTCAAAAACATGAACGAATCACATGTTAGTAACAACGGCACAAGATCGGAGCTTAAGCAGAACTTATTTACATAACAGGCTAATGGTTGAGTGGTTGCTTTACGGTGCAGTAGAACCTGTCTTAAGCGACCATTCATTTATTAAAGACATGAGCTTTAAAAAGCAGGTGGTTCCTTACTGCAAGACCAAAGTAATGCAGTAAGCTCCTATAGGAGCTTTCTGCATTACTTTTGACCTGCATTAAGCTACCACCTGCCTTAACGCTCCATACTTATGCCTCTTTTTGACGGTCGCTTAAGACAGTTTCTACTGTATATTTACGACAAAATCTACCGATATGATAGTCATACAATACTCCACATCTACCATGATACTCCCAGTGTGTATAACTTTTGCAATTTATCATGTAGAGGAATGATTATAATCTGTTATCACATGACAGACATTTACAACGTATTTTATTTATTGAATGTCCCTGAAGAACATCACTATTGTCTTTACTTGTTTTATTCAATTACATATAGACGTTGGACCACATTGTCCATACTGACTCCGATATGGCATTTCAGATGACTAAACTAGGTTCAATGTTATAACACTTCTGAGTCGAGTCTGAGATCATTCTCAAGTATCTGATTGGTCAGATTCTGAGCAAGCCCAGATTCTGGCCAATCAGATGCTTGAGATTGGCCTCAGACTCAAGCAGAAACGTTTATATCCTAGGGACCAGGGTCTGTACTGGTATATGCAAAATAACCCTTTACTTCATGACTATTCATGAAAACAATAATTACTGTCTGTATGCTGATTGTTTTTATACACAGTAAAACCTCTCTATATCGGCCACTAAATTGTGTTAATTAGTTGGTATTTAGGGCAGGCGGTTGCTTAAAGCAAGGTGAAAGTGAGACAGAACGCTTCTATAGGAGCGTTTTGTTTTACTTTCATCTTGATTTAAGCAGCCACCTACCTACAACTTAAAATACTTGATGTAATTCATGTACAAGTAGGGCCCTCTAAGATCAAACCGTCTTTATGTATAAAGAATCTCGGTGCATGGCTCGATTCACAAATGGATATGGCATCACACATCAATTCGGTGTGTAGGTCTAGTTATGCACAGCTCCGACGAATAGGTCATATAAGAAAGTACCTCACACCTGATGCTACCAAGACTTTGGTGAACTCTTTGGTAACATCGAAAATAGACTACTGCAACTCATTGCTGCATGGAATTTCAAAAAAACACACTGCGGAAACTTCAAAGAGTTCAAAACACAGCAGCCCGCATCATAACCAGGACTCCTCGATATGATCATATCACGCCTGTTTTGAGAGAACTTCACTGGCTTCCGGTTCAACATCGTATAAAGCCATGCACAATGAATCCGCCAAGTGCATTGTCGACATGCTTGACGTGTACCGGCCCCGTAGAGAATTAAGGTCAGCAAGTAGTTCCTTGTCGTTGGTTGTACCAAAAAGTCGTAAGGTAAAATACGGTGAGAGAAGTTTCATGCATGCAGCTCCGAAACTCTGGAATGCTCTGCCATCAGACATTAGAGATGCAAGCTCACTGGCATGTTTCAAAAGATCTCTGAAAACACATTTCTTCAACATATATTATTAGGACAGTTTAGGAAAAGTAGCTTATAATCATCAATTATCATACCTTACGACTCCTTTGCCATTGCAGCCGCCCTTGGGATATACTGTTGGAATCAAACTCTCATTGACCGGGTAGATAATCATGTGGTTCCTACCGGTTAGCGATTTCATATTTATTGTATGTCATATTTATTGTATATCTATTGCTTATCATTCATTGACTGGGTAGATTAATCATGTGGTTCCTACCGGTTAGTGATTTTATATTTATTGTATACCATATTTATTGTATATCTATTGCTTATCATTCATTGACTGGGTAGATTAATCATGTGGTTCCTACCGGTTAGTGATTTTATATTTATTGTATGTCTATTGCATATCTTTCATTGACTGGATGGACGATCATGCGGTTCCTTCCGGTTTATGATTTCATATCTATTGTATATCTTTTGTATATCCTTCACTGACCGGATGGACGATCATGCGTTCCTTCCGGCTAGTGATTTTATATTTATTGTATATCTATTGTAAATCTTTCATTGTCTGGATAAATAATTATGCGGTTCATTCCGATTATTGATTTCATCCATGTGCAGCGCTTTTGAACGCACATATCCTGTGTGAAAACAGCGCTATATAAATGTGGTATAATAATAATAATAATAATAATTCATTGGCCGTTATAGAGAGGTTTTACTGTATATAATTACATGTGTTTGGTCCTTCGGGATCATTAGTTTTGATGTTGATCGTTTTGAAAATTGAATACTGCTTCAGCCGGTGCTAGGGGGCGTAAGTAGTGTTGCACATTTTAATTACTACTCCTGAACAGACTCAATAAAACCGAGTCTGCAATTTTCTCTTTTTGCATTTCTACTTTTGCTTTCGAAAGATCACCCATTTTCAGAATTTATATAAATACAATCAAGGACAGGTTTAACAATGACAGAATAATCCGATCTATGTATATTCACAAGCAAACAGAGCAGACACAGATCAGACGGCTCCCATAGGAGCCGTCTGATCTGGATCTACCCTGTTTGCAAAGGCGTTTAAATGCATAGAGGGTTATAAATGTTCACCAGCGGTGCATGTAGGCCGATCATGTATTGTCGGAGCCACAATCACGTGATTATGAATACATGTACACGTACTCTCATAGCGTGTTGCAATTGTAGAATACTGGAGTACCTTTGCAATAGTTTGGATCCAGATGAGACGCCGGGTATCTCTACCTCTCATCAGGATCCATACCACTCATTTTTAAAGAAGAAATGGAAAGAAAGTTCAGTCTGACACTTAAAGCAGACGACAATGTGTGCAGACGAAACTTTTTTTTGGCGCCAATAGGTCGGAGTTCTCGTGCCCAAATATTCATTAGCAATGGATCGCTTTTTTATTTAAAAGAATGTTTTCTGCAAGAACTCGTTGGCTAATTTGACATTTGGAAACTAATTTGTGAAATAAATGACTTTCTCTTTCCTCCTCCAATCTGGAAATCGATGAGTAAATTATTAGAATATATGTTGTTGACTTGTTTTAATTCTTTCAATACTAAATATTTAAAATGGAATGGTCTGTCGGTTGGTTTTCAGCTATAAACTCAATTAAGTAAGAAAGACATACATTTGCTAGATGATTTGGAATGATTAAAAGTGCGTATCCTGTGTCCAGGGTTATAAAGGTTCCGAGCCTGAGTCTGAGACCATTCTCCAGTATCAGGCCCCGCCTTCACTAACTATAGTGCTGTCAGGAGTGGCAGTATAAGCGACACAGCCATGCTCCTCATAGTTGCATTTCCAATACAGTTCTTCATTAAACTAAGAACAAACAGTATAGATTCATAGGAGAATTTATAACAAGCCCGTAGCTCGTCATACGACAACTATTTATGTCGAATCGTCGGCGAACTTGCCGACGATCCCTCCTTTGCCTTCGGACGACAGCTCTTCTGATTATCGCCATTTTGGATTTGAGACAACTATACAATGCTGACTCAAGATTTGTTTTAGCAAAATCTCATTTATTGAGATGAGACTTTGCTCAAATGTGTTAGTGAAAGCCGACCTGAGACAATTCTCATCTCATGAATCAGAGCAAAGTCTTATTTTTGGGCATGAGTCTGAGTTTGAGATCGTTAGTGAAAGCGGGGCCAGATGCCTGAGATTGATCTCAGACTCAAGCAAGAAGTTTTATAACCCGGGGCCAGATCATAGGGTCTTTTGTTCTGACACTTTGCTACTGCTACTGCACGTGTTACCCGTAGTTACAATGGCAACAGCACACTGCATGGTTTAACCCTTTACTCTGTGAATATTCATGTAAGAAATACTGACATCATGAATATTAATTAGATTATTTTATGCCATAACACATGGACACATGCACTTTTTCACCATAGTAGAAACTGTAGAATTATATTTATATCATTTCATAAGCAAACAGAGCAGAGCCTGATCACACTGATCAGAGTCTGATCTTTAAGACATGTGGTAGCTTAATGAAGGTCATATATTGCATTAACCTTTTCCTCCATAGGCTAGTTTTAGATCCAACCTCTTTGAATGAATCTACCAAAGGCAAATGTTATAATTGTGTAGTATAGAAACATTGTGATAAATAGAGCATTTGCTCCTAAGGAGCAAATGCTCTATTTATCACAATGCTTTCAGGAAGTGACTGTTACAGAGGCGTATAAAGGCGTTTTTATGGAGGAAAGGATTAAGAAACCACCTGCTTTTCGAGATTTCTGTGTCCCAAAATAAAATGTCTCTTAAGACAGGTTATACTATATTTGTATAGCTCTACAAAGACTTTTGTCTACAACATAGAATAAAACCGACATGGCAGTGGTACATGTTCCACTCTTTCAATTTAACCCGTCTCTGTATAGGGACGCATTTGCAATCAGAGTAGATTCTAAGTTTCTGCCATGGTAAAACACCCTTGTTAACGATTAGAATATAAAATACTTATGTATTCTTAAGAAAACGGAGCAGACACTGATCAGACGGCTCTTACAGAGGCCGACCAATCTCAGTCTACTCTTATTTGCAAAATCATGAACGGTCAAATTTACATGTATGTAGTACAGGGTTTACAGAATTATTTCTTGGGTGGTACTCATCTAAGTTATTGTAAATCTTTGTTATATGAGAAACATTCATGTTAAAAATATTCATTGTATGGATACTTATGTTTTGCCACGACAGAAACTGTATAATTAGATTTATACACAGTAAAACTCGATACTACGAACTTTAGTAATGACAACTTTATGTCTTCGTAGGCAGGTGGTTGCTTAATGTAGAGGAGCTTTCTGCACGGGTTTCATCCTGCATTAAGCTGCCACCTGTGTTAAAGATCAATCATAGTACCATTGAGTGTTCGAATCATCCAGTTTTCACTGTAGTTCCATAAGCAAACACAGGAGACTCCAATCAGACGATCACACAGCAGCTGATCATTGTCCACTCTGTCCGAAAATGCGTAAATTGTATTTCTGTAAAGGGTTTATCGATTATTCATGAATTATGCATTCAGGAAGCGCTCGCGAGCGTTTTTTGTGATCAGACAGTCCCTCGAAGAGGCAAATGAGGACAGTATAATGTGTGTCAGCATGACATGGTTTAAGGAATATTTGACCTAGATTTCCGAACAAAAGACTAATCTAGAGTTACGTAAAATATTACTGTAAACACTCGATTATTCGAACACTCAAATACGTACCATTATTGATTTTTAACACAGGTGGCATCTTTAATACCGGATGAAAATCATGCACAAAATTCTCATACATGTAGGAGCTGTCTTCATGACTATCATCCTGTATTAATCAGTCACTTGCCTACAAATGCATAAATTCTTCATTACTAAACTTTCGTAGTATCGCGATTTTGCTGTATTCAACAAATTTCCCAACTCTGTAAATAATTTGTGAAACCAATCGTTATCGTGTTGCTGGTCCTTAGAGACTGATTACCGTTCCTGTTTTTTAAAAGCGTTAACTCTTCACACTGAAAATAAATGTCTGCTCAAAATTGGATCTAGTATAATAAAAAAAATGTCTGCTCAAAATTGGATCTAGTACAATGTAGACTACTTTTGCTACTTCCGATCGAACGTCTTGAGAAACTTTTGACCGAGTGTCAAACAGCTTGGCTCCTAATGGGACGCCGAGATACTCGGTATTTTGTCGGGATCCAAGCTGTTTGCAAATGCGTGTCAGGTCGCGGATAGCGGAATAAATGTTAATGGATTTTACTTCATTTGGTAAAGTATATTATTTCCCCATCTGCGTGTATCACGTAGTTTGTTGGTATCTCAGGTAGGTATACCGTTTAAGAGGTTATATAACCATTTACTCCATGAATATTCATCGAAGGAGTAATGACATCATGCATATTGAATATATTAATTGTTATAAAAGCACATGAGCACATGGACTTTTGGACATGGAAGAGGGTCTGTAGAATTATATATCTATGATTCTATATAAATGAGACGACTGTTTCCTCCTCAAACACTCTAGACACACTAAAGGCGTGTATATATACAAACAGGTTGTGATCAGATGAGACACAAAACGACTATGGTTTCAGAAGAATCTGACCACGTTTTTGAAAAGAAAACCTGCTTAAAATCTACATAGGAAGAAGGATGCCATTGACGAAGATCTATTCAAATATTTGTATTCAAGTTAAGGCGAAGAGAGAAGACGGAACTATTCAAATAACAACTACATATACCGGTAGAGAGACTGATAAGTTGGATGTTACGGCGCTGTGGCACTGGATATGCAATCTGACTCCAATTTATAATGCCAAATGGGTTGATACATGTAATGATTGACGATGGGGTGACAATGATGAATGATGAATGATGCATGATGCATGAATGATTATGGAATGCTTATGGTGAATGCTGGTTGAATGATAAAAGTGAATGATGGATGAAAGAGGGGATATACTGATTGATGGGATGATAATGATGAATGATGGAAAGACGATGAGAACATAGTAATAAATGGTGGATTTATGATGGATTGATAAAAATGACTGTTTGGTAGTTAAGGGGTGATAATGATAAATGATGGATGATAATAATGAATAATAGGATGCCAATGATGGTATGACAAACATGAAAGATTGTATGATAAAGATGCATGATAGTATGATAGTGATGCATGATAGTATAATAATGATGCATGATAGTATGATAGTGATGCATGATAGTATACTATTGATGCCTGATAGTATGATAATGATGCACGATAGTATAATAATGATGCATGATAATATGATAGTGATGCATGATAGTATGATAATGATGCATGATAGTATAATAATGATGCATGATAGTATGATAGTGATGCATGATAATATGATAATTATACACGATAGTATAATAATGATGCATGCTAATATGATAGTGATGCATGATAATGATGCATGATAATGATGCATGATAGTGATGCATGGTAATATGATAGTGATGCATGATAGTATGATAATGATGCATGATAATATAATAATGATGCATGATAGTATGATAGTGATGCATGATAATATGATAATTATACACGATAGTATAATAATGATGCATGCTAATATGATAGTGATGCATGATAGTATAATAATGATGCATGATAGTATGATAATGATGCATGATAGTATAATAATGATGCATGATAGTATAATAATGATGCATGATAGTATAATAATGATGCATGATAGTATGATAATGATGCATGATAGTATAATAATGATGCATGATAGTATAATAATGATGCATGATAGTATGATAATGATGCATGATAGTATGATAATGATGCATGATAGTATAATAATGATGCATGATAGTATAATAATGATGCATGATAGTATGATAATGATGCATGATAGTATAATAATGATGCATGATAGTATAATAATGATGCATGATAATATGATAGTGATGCATGATAGTATGATAATGATGCATGATAATATGATAGTGATGCCTGATAGTATAATAATGATGCATGATAGTATGATAATGATGCACGATAGTATAATAATGATGCATGATAATATGATAGTGATGCATGATAGTATGATAGTGATGCATGATAGTATGATAGTGATGCATGATAATATGATAGTGATGCATGATAATATGATAATGATGCATGATAATATGATAGTGATGCATGATAATATGATAGTGATGCATGATAGTATGATAGTGATGCCTGATAGTGTAATAATGATGCATGATAGTATGATAGTGATGCACGATAGTATAATAATGATGCATGATAGTATAATAATGATGAATGATAATATGACAGTGGTGCACGATAGTATGGTAATGATGAATGATGGTATAGTAATAACGAATTACTGTATGATATAAATAACGAATGATGGTATGATAATGATGAAAAATAGTATGGTTATTATAAATGATTGTATGATAATCGCATTGCGGTAGGAAGAAGATATAAGCGGTTACACACAACAGCTGCATTAGAGTAGGAAGACTATAAAGGGTTATATACGCCAGCCGCATTAAAGTATGAAAAAGTATAAAGGATTAAACATCACAAGCCCAAGGTTAAACACATGTGCATTAACCCATTACCCACTACTGACGCCTGTTGACGCATCTGCAAAAGTCATTGTGGTGAAAAATACTCCATTTATCAAAATGGTTTCAAAACTACACAATTTACACACAGTCCCTTTCTCTAACAAATGCCAATTTTCTGTAGATTTATTCAAAGAGGTTTGATCTAAATCTAGTCTAGGGAGTAGCCTAGTAGGGAATCGGTTAAAGTAGAAAGAAGGGAACTTGTAATACACACCAGGGGTAGGACAAAGGTAAATAGGAAATACGATAATCACATAAGGACAGGAAGAAGATGGTGACTACTAGCACACAGTAGTTATTATAAACCTTTTACATGATGAATATTCACGAAATAAATCATGTCATCATGAATATTTATTAGCTCATTTTGATAATGATTTGTCTGATACGGCTGTACTTTATTGTACATGCCACACTGAACAGGCTTACCGGGTTAACCCATTTATTCACATTGACACCTTTTGACGCCTCTGTAAAAGTCACTTTTTTAAACTTTTTTAATAAATAGAGCATTTGCTCCATAGGAGTAAATGATGTATTTTTCACAGTGGTTTCAAAGAGACACAATTCTAAATGTTTCCGTTTCTCTAGTAAATGCCCCTTTTCAGTTATTGTTTCAAAGAGGTTGGATCTAAAACTAGCCTACGAGGGAATGGCTTAAAGCAAACGTTTACTGTGGAAATTAACCCTTTTCATTCTGAAAACTTTATGTTTGCAAAATCTTTGATCTGTTACATTCTATTACCTACTTCTGATTCGCACAAGCGCTTGAGAGACAGTTGACGGAGTGTCAAACAGCTTGGATCCTGACGTGACACCGATTTACTCGGCGTCTCATCTGGATCCAAGCTGTTTGCAAATTGGAGTCATGTCTAGCTCAGCAGCATAAGGGTTACACTAAAACATCCTCGGAATCGAGGTATCGTAGCAATATGGCAGAACTATACAGTAACACCCCTCTAAACCGGAATTCTTGTAGAGAAGACTTTAGATACCTTTAGGCAGGTGGCTACTTGGAGAGAACGTCATGCAGAGAACTCATCTATGAGCTTTATGCATGACTTTCACCCTACATTAAGCTGCCGCCTGTGTTTAGGACCGATATTTATACTAAATTGAACGTCCGGTTTAGAGGGCTTCTACTCTAGTATACACGTACAGTAAAACCCCACTAATGCGACCACCAAAAAGGGGCATAATTCACAGTGGCAAGGGCAGGTGGTTGCTTAATGCAGGACGAAAGTTATGCAGAAAGCTCCTATGGGAGCTTTCTGCATAACTTTCGTCCTGCATTAAGCAACCACCTGCTTATGAAAACAGCCATGTTTGTTTAAGTGGTCGCATTAAGTGGTCGCATTAGCGGGGTTCTACTGTATTTATAAACAAGATGTATATGTGAAACACCATGCCTACATGAACCTTTGGACCTGGCATGGCACATCCCAAACGTTTCAGCTTCATCAAATGAAGATACATGCCACATGTACATGTACAAACTCCGTCTATGGTGATTGTTCGCTCTTGTGAATATTAAACCAGGTACTAAAGAACACGCTAATCTATCTTATTGGATTGCAAATGATGAACATTATACACACACAGTAGAATATTCCTTAAGCTACCAGTTATTGAATCCATTAGCGATTTTTCTTAAAGTAGACGGCGCCTTAATAAAGGGCAAAAGTAATGTAGACATCTCTTACGAGGGCTTTCTGTATAACCCTTGACCTCCATTAGGCTAACAACCTCGTTAATGACCCCAAATTATACGTGCTGTTAATGATCGCTTCAAACAGGATTTACTGTAAGTATCGGAATATTGATAAAACTATCATCATTCCAGAAGAAATGTTGTACGTTGTAATTTCCAATAAAATGTTGTTTACGTGCTTGTTAGTCATTTGGTACTTTCCTACAGGATCTCTTCTGAGGTTTGTGGGTTGCTCCTTCCGTTTCAACCATTGAACAAGCATTCATCAACAGTCTAACATTTCTAACAGTAAATATCTTAAACCTTATAATCGTGCCTTGGCTCGCATTTGCAAACAGCTTGAATCCAGATGAGACGCAACAGTTCGCAGTTTTAACCCTTCGCTTGCTATTCATGTCAATATACGTTCCTGTAAATAGTGAAGACCCAGATGAGACAGCTCCTGCAGGAGCTGTCTCATCAGGGTCTGCACTATTTACAAATTGATTGTGCAACCAGTGCACTCCACAGCAGCGATTGCACAGCGAAATACTTGTACACAGTGAAGATATATGTAATTATACAACAGGACATGGATAAAGAAGGGGAAATGTATTTTAAAATTTAGCAAGCGAAGGGTTAACATACATACATTTTTCCAGCACGATAAGAGTTAAGATATATGAGCTCTGGTTGCTTCCAGTGCCGATACGGCACATACTCCCACCTGCTACACACACATACTATCCAATAGTAGCTCTTTAACTCTTACAACGCTAGAGTTTCAAATGGAATATTCCAAAATGCAAACAGGTCAAGTAAATAGTGAATATTTAGGGATTTTTCGAAGGAAAGTGTAACATGACAAACTCTGTAGACCCTGATAAGAGGGCTCCCCTGGAAGCCCTCTCATCTAGGTCTAAACTGTTTGTAAAGGGCATTAATGACTCGTGTCCCGCAAAGCAAGGATTAACCATTAATTTGCTGAATAATTAAAACTAGCAATGTATGAATATTAATTAAACAAATTAAAAGTGTGTGAAAAGTAATCACTAAAGAAAAAATATTTTCACGACAAATAGAGCAGATCCTGATCAAATTGTCGCTAAGGAGCACTTTGTTCTGTTTCTACATTGTTTGCAGACGTTCTTATATACTCGGTTCAGACACGTTTAGGGGTAAGCGCACTTGAACTGCAACGATTTAACCATCCTAACCCTTTACTCCATGAATATTCATGAAAGAAATAATGACCTGCTGAATATTAATTAGTTGTATTGATATAATAGCACATGGACAAGTAAGAAACTGTAGAATTACATCTGTAATATATCATAAGCAAACAGAGTAGACCCTGATCAGACGGCTCCTATAAAGGAGTATTTATGGAGTAAAGGATTAAAAACTCTTCGCACTGGACAATACGAGTAATCATACAGAGAATAGTTAATATCATCGCATACCAAATTGTGACAATGTATCTTTTCGTAAATACATGCTCATCTGTCTCCAGTAATACATATAGGAACGCATTGCAAAAAAAATCATTATCTATTCACCAAAAACCTATTTTAAATTGTTTCTTCGGTGTGATTTTAAAACCATTCTTGTGACCTCTCTCTAGAATTGACTCATCGAGACGTTTCTATAGAGAGGTAACAACATTGGGTTTGGAGGAAAAATGATAGAGTTATTCATAAATACGTTTATTTGGGTACATTTGTACATCTTATCAATAACTTTACAACAATTGAAGTAACATATTCCTTGCTCGACAATAATGTACGAGTGTTACGGAATATGACTGAGCTGGGGCCGATGACAGTTCATACATAATGTGAGTGAGTGAGTTTGGTTTTACGGCACTGTGATACTGAATAGGTCATATAGGGCCGATGAATGATGAGATGACATGATTTATCACACAATCTGCCTTGTGGGAGTGCCGTAACTGAGGGCTGTATTTCGCAGAAATATTATATGCAAATGAGCAATCGTTAGCCAATCGTAGCGCTCAGTTAAGCGTTAGCCAATCGTAACGCTCCATATGCGCCGTCCGTTGTACTATTATTACGGTGTTTGTAAGCAATGTCCAAACAGCCGTCAGGTAAAGCTTAATTTTTTTTCTATGACATTTTAAGGCTTATGTGATAAAAAGAATCTTACACGAGTGTTCATTACTAATTGTTTTCATGAACGAGTTTTAGCGAGTGTCATATTCATTATAGTAAACAAGTTTCATGAAAACAACTTGCAATGAAAACTCATGTAAGATCCTCTATGGATGATTTCGGCTAATCTCATTTGTTGCGAAGCAGCATATGGGATCAAAACCACCGATCTGCCTTCCATAATGCGATAATGAGTGTGGTATTTGAATTAAATCCATACACCGTGTCTACTTAACTGGGACTTTTAACCCTTTCTGCGCCAAATTTCTAACTGTCGTCCAATTTTGTTAAATCATTCGGTAAAATAAGGAAATAAGATAAATATATGCAAACCTAAAAGGAATAAAATACAGATACAGAAATAGAGTTTGAGACAAAATATGAAGTCCCTGATCAGACGACTCCTTAAAAAGGCGTCGTCTAATCTGGACTGCATTATTTGTCATGGTGCATTTTTGCGATATTGGCGGTGAAAGGGTTAAGCCCAACCCACATACAGAGTTAAACAGTATCCATAACTGAATACGCCGAGAAGAAAAAGAAGGAATTAAACAGTTTTTTGAAATGACAGAGACTATATCTTGTACTTACAAAAGTTATATTGTATTCCCCGTGAGATGCAGATATATAAACATGGTCATGTAACATCAACGAGTGATGAAGACAATGAGTTTCATTCAACGATGTAATAGAATAAAGCGCCGATCAATACTAATATTAAGACGAATTTGATTTTATAATCTCTGACAAAATCAACACTGCTTTTGAGTGCTTTCACCCATCGAGCGATTGTCGAATAAGACCGGGGTCCAATATTATAAAACGAGTCTGCGTTCATTCTCAAGTATCTGATTGTTTCAATTCTGAGCAAGCTAAGCTTCACTTGGTCTGTCCAAGTACCAAGTCCTTCGGACGAGATTATAAACCGAGGTCCGATGTATCAGTGCTTTACACTGGGCATATAAAAGAACCAGAGAAATTCAGTCGATAATAAGAGTAGGTCAACGCACCGGGCTTCTCTGTATCCTCTCCCCTCTGTCTGGGGCGTCCAATTAACCCATAGTGAGCAGAAACGGACATTAATCAACACAAACAAACAAACAAACTTGGTCTGTGGTGTTGGAGTACCGAAAGTGTGCCGTAAATGGCGGAAATGTACTAGTGCATTTTATTCAGATACTGATAAGCAGGTTGACTCCGACCGATAATGAATCTTAGAGTCAGTTGCATGATCTACGCGTATCTAATCGTTAGCCGGTCGAAGCGCTGCATGACCGAATCACTCCAGGTGCTTCCTCTCTATTATTATTGACCCCCTCAGGGTCTCTCCTCAGTGTTGGAATTGTCGGCGTATTCTGGGATGGTTTACAATTTATCTCAAGGAGTTTTGAATTGGGATAGTAAAAAGAATATCGCCGTCTACCGGACGGGACGAGTTGTGGCTATTCGCATGCGCGAGTTTTGGTTATATAGAAAATACGCAGTCAAACTATCACTAACCAATAAAAGTTTGAATATTAAAGTATTTATAGAAAACGTGATTGAATTTGAACAATAGGATCAGTTGAATCCAGATTGCGATATTTTAATTCAAATAGACATGATTATTTTATCCCAGAACAAAGTGCAATCATTTTTGCATTCCGTATAAAATTCGAGTAACGGTCGGCTCAGTTTCTATTTTTAGATTGACCTCGATGGAGCTGAACATATTATTTAGGTCTATGCCATTCCCCATCCCTTTAAGAGCTTCTTAATTCCAATTAGCATGCGAATAGAATGGAAACATGTACTTTTTATCCATTAATATTTGCTTTCCGATTTGATTCATATTAAACCGCGTTACTCCAGCGGTGGATTAAGTTAATAAAACTGATAAATCAGCGATGTTTACTATCGATGGCGGAGTGGCCGAGCGGGCTAAGCTGTTGGGAAAAAAGTGTTTCAGTTTAAGTTCTGAATGACCTGGCGTGGGTTCGAATCCAACTATAACCCCCACAATTTTTTCTCTCAATTTTTTCTCTTTTCTTATTTGTATAATTATAGTGGTGATGTTTTCGTTATTCCCTCAACATATGCTTATTTACAGAAAATTGATATACATGTACTTACATAGTTCAGGATCATTATGCCGTAGAAACGGCTAGTATTATCACTAACCTAATAAACCTTCTAGATACTACCGGAAGAAAACTAATAGGATGATCTAGCTAACTTGGAAGTGCTTGCTAGATGCATAAACCAATGTTTTGACTGGTGTGTCCATGTACCTTAGAACTTCACGAGGAAGCAAGATGAATAAAATGTATTGTTGTTTATATGTTATTTACCAATATGTGCCTAAGATATGATACACGTTCTTTAGTTTTATGTCAATTATGCTAATCATAAATGTTTTAGTATGCATTCATTTCTAACCCGAGATGGTCCATGGTTGGTAAATAAAACCTGTTCTAATATATATTATATTCTATTCTAAGAAACTTAAGTTTATCCGCACCCCTTTATTACGTCACTAGAGAAGCTTGCTGACTGGATAAATTCCAATTCAAAGATTTTCTTTTCAAAGAATTACATGTACTTGCAACGATTAAAGCATTATATATCTCCTAAGCAGTGGCGCTTAATATTCACCGTCTTCGTTCTAATTATAACGCACGTACTACTTGATATGCACAATAGTTATTTATAGAAACCTATTTACGAACCGGTGCCAAAACATTGTCAAACGGCTCCTGTATATAGCAAATATTCGATAAAAACTGCTGCAGGTCTCTCAGTCAGTTTTAAGATTGTATTTTACTTTCAACTGTTCGAACCCTATGATCGAGTTATTCTCGTTTAGCAAATCACCAATACAGTGTATTCCTGCACGAAACCACGATTTTAGGAAAACACTTTGTGACCCAATTAAGAGCATATGGTTATAGAAAAGGAGAAAAGTTGACAATGTTTTCTTTCCCCATACACTGAGTACACATTAACTTTGAAAATGCTTCAAAAACATGTGCCCAGAATTTATTACTGCATTTAAAAGATAATAGTTCGGGATAATGTTTACCACAATTCATTAATCTTTCTACGTCTACATATTTCTTGGTAATTGTTGACCATCTGCTTTCACAATGTACTAATCTTCTTATCCAAGTTTCTGGTTCTTGTGTGTATGTTGGTGTTTTCTGTGTTCATCTCGTGTGTGAGTGTGCGTTTGGGTGTGTGGTTGTGTGTGTGTCATGCTGTCTATCGGTGCTTTGGTGGTGGTTGCGTCTTGTATGTGGCTTTGCCTGCTTGACTTTACTACTTTTCCATTGCAAATCTTAAAGCAATTCTTTAGCTCCTCGAACACTGGCGAAACCAGAGCCATTCACAATATCCCTGTCAACGAATTGCAAACTTTAATGAGTATGTTTTGCATGACCGTCACGGCAAAAAGGGCCAATGGAGTATCGTACAAGCAAGGTACCCTGCGATCGATTATGGCTAGCCTTGACAAGTAGACAAATATGTCGATATAAAAACATGGAATATCTGTCCACCAGCGCTACCTTCACAAAAGAGAGGTACTCAAATGTAAACAAAACCTATTGGAACGAGAGCGTAAAGGAAACCTGTTACATAGAGTTGACCCTTGGGAGCGGCATGCAATATTTCAAATCCTTGATTCTACAACCCGGTACACTTTAGACTTCGAGACAGTAGTGAGCATCGAGAAATGTCCTGGGGGAAGTATCCCTTAAGTCTGATACTTATGACACAGAATTATCAGGGCCCTGCATTGAAAATGCAGGAGCCCTATAGAAATCACATTTTCTGTCTGTCTGTCCGTCCGTCTCTCCGTCTATCTGTCGGTCTGTCCGTCCGTTAACAATTTTGATGAGATGCGATAACTCAAACAGTACTTCACATATTGGTTTCATGTTAAGGGCATATGCTTAGTATCATCGGCGGAAGATGCTTATATATTTTGGGTGGAATCAGATCACTATGTCTAGAGTTATCTGCCCTTAATTCATCATAAATTCCATAAACATTTGTCAACACTTTTGATTTGATGCAATAACTCAAAAAGGATTTCACATATTGGTTTCATGTTAAGGGCATATGCTTAGTATCATCAGAGGAAGATGCCTATAGTTTTTGGTTTGAATCAGATCCCCATGTGTACACTTATCTGCCCTTGATTCATTGAAAATGCCATAAATTACTGTCAACACTTTTGACGTGACGCGATAACTCAAGCAGTACTTCACATATTTGGTTCATATTAAGTGCATATGCTTAGTATTATGCGAGGAAGACACCTATAGCTTTTGGTTGAATGAGATCATGTCCAGAGTTATCTGCCCTTGATATATCGAAAATGCCATATTCTACAAAAGACCATCTGCAGGGTCCTCTCTGACTGAGTCAGTTTTCTAGTCGATTTTAGTGAGTGGGAAACTAGGACAAGAACTGGTTCAAATAATCGGGATGTCTGCCAGGTGGCGCCGAAGGCTAAAGTACAGACCCCAAATTCTGAAGGGAGGTTATCCCCCGAAAGCAAAAATTGCAACACAAAAAGAGAAAACCAAGTCGAGCTTCAGTCAGAATCTACAAAATCTATCAATCCAAACTACATTTTCAAAACTGAGTAAAACAAGTGAAAGGGTCGTGTGAAGCTAAAACATTGGATAAGACTGTACACGAATACATGTAATAGCTTCCAGCTTCAGTTTCGACACATATGCGACCAAATTTGAGTTTTCAAATTTCTGTCCTATCAGGAGAGTAGCTGAATCCAAATGTAACGTACGCGCCGTGGTTTTAGGGTTTCGTGGGTATGCTCACCTGGGAAAAATTGAATTTGTGTAGGTTTGAAATCATTCTGACAGAGCATTTATTTCTATAGAAGTATATTCTCAATTTATCACAATGGTTTCAAAAGGTGTATAAAGCAGCTTCAATATGCGTCAGTATGCGGGAACGGGTTAAAACTTGCATCACAAGACAGACCGGTTATCAAAGTCTATCCCCTTAGCCTTCCATTTTTGTTCCAGTTTGACCATAATAACATTTCACCTTTCAGATTGATCTTACGCACGTGCGTAAGTGCGTATCGCTAGCATCGCCCTTGAATGCTAAACCGTTAGATAAGGCTGCATACTGTACAGTACTTAATACAATAGCTTCCAATCCCAGTATCAACACATAGGCGAATTAATTTCCGTTTTTAATTCACTGCCCATGCATAAATCTACAACTATGATATCTGGTGTAGTTACACTGTTTGTTTATTGGAAACGGAATAGCATTTGAGTGCATTTATTACAGACATTATAAGTTACAGAGTTTTCATATTTCGCTTTCGTCTCATATAGAATTTACTGGCAGTTATTAATTAATATTTTCCATATTAGGTAACCTGAACACTGTGTAACGTTTTTACCCTACCGGGTGACTATCCTACATACGTCACTACTTGAAGTCATGGTCATCTTCGCTCGGCGATTGACGATTATGGAACGCCATAGCTGCCTAGACATGGGCAGAATTACTTTGCATTGTGAGTATAGCGTACAATGGTGTAAATATTCAATTATATCATGCTCATTTTTATTATATGATGACAAGTTTGCATTATATGTTGTGCATTTATTATTATATGATGTGCGTTTGTCAATATACGATGTCATTTGTCAATATACACTGCATTTGTCAATATACGTTGTGCATTTGTCGATATACGTTGTGCATTTCTCACCATAGGCTGCCGATTCATCGTTTTATGATGTGCAAATTTCATCGCACGATCGGTGTATCGGCTTGAATGGTTCGTCCTTTTTCTCTTTTTAAAACCAGCCGAAACGATAGTCAAATATATGGTACCAATCTAGTATTAATCTGCCCATGCTTTGCTACTTAGAATAGCAGTCACATGATCAATGACAGCTACGATGACGTCACTATAACATTCGCGGCGTCATAAAGTTTATTCTCGGCTTAGTCAAACATTACGGTTAACAGTAAGGTCAGATGAGTGTTTTACAAGATACAAAATATATGAAGCTTTATTTAGAGTCGGTTCTGTAAACACAATAACAATAGCTTTATAGCTATTTTCCGACAAACAGAGCAAATAAAAATAACAATTAATCAGTAAATAAAAGAACAACAAATATACCACATGCTGAACATTTGAAGACTATTGATGGTATAGTCTCAAGATTTGAAATAGATAATTTTGTTTCGTGAAAAAATTGTATTATGGGAAGAAGATAGACAACACTTTCATCTGTAAATAAGAGTTCACAATCTTTTCAAACATTTCCAAAAATTAAAAGAAGCAAAACACTTTACGAACAGAGTCCTCACAGCATGAAGTATATATTAAATGATGTAGATGGCTAAAAACAATACATTATCACAGGTACTGATTATTTTGTAGTCCGTGTCTGTTTTTATGTTGTTTTTGTTTTATAATCTAGCATATTTGAGATATATAGAATGAATAGAAATAGTAATGACATTTTTAGGACCATGCAGGACATTTACAGGTTGGACCGCATCACGTCCGTACCAACCTCACAAACTCACTATAGGTGTCTGTTTGTCTCAAGTGGTTTGGGAGGCTGTTCCAGACTTGGGCGGCCTGGAACCTGAAAGAATGTTTTCCATAGGTACTTGTTCTGACTTTGGAATGTTTAAGCATGTGAGTATACCGAAAAGAGTAAGATGATGAATATGTTTTGAAGGTGACTAAATCATGCAGATAGGAAGGAGAAATTTTGTAGAGACATTAATTTTGAATGTTTCAATAATATCCATAGATCTAATTCTGCTTAAATGCAGTGTTGGCATATTAGCTTTTTGTAGCAGATCTTCATAATTTGATGTAAAATCGTTGAATACTATTCTGAGAGCTCTGTATTGGATTTTTCCATTTTCTTAGTGTTCGCCGTAGAGCAGAAACGCCAAATAAGAGCACAACAATTAAAATTTGATTTCATGAATGACTTGTAGATGAGACTTTTGCAATCCAATGCTAAACACTTGTAGAACATTTAGTTGACCAGCAGCTTTTTTGCATATTTTGGTAACCTGATTGTTAAAATTGAGGAGACTATCTATTTCCACACCTGCAGGTTTCACATTATGGAATTATATTATTGAAAATGGAGTGATGGGGAAAGAACTCTTCCTGATTTCACACGAGCAGTTAGGAATTTTCTGTCTCATAATTGTATGTAACATTTGGCAAGCCTAGAGTCCGACCTCCGATCCTCGAGTTTGCATCGCACCGAGCACGTTGTAGTCTTACAATGGGGCGTTAGAAAATAGTGAATGTAAAGTAGTGTTGTCCGTCGAGCAAGTGCTTTTCACGCTTCATGATGCGAAAATCACGTATGTTTGTATCAAGAATGATACTGCGCGTTCAGGGTTTAAAGTTCAAATCCCGCGCAGTGCCCTTCAGTAATGCAAAACTAGATCCTGTGCAAACACTCCAGGATTACAAGTCTCATAGGCCACCCAATAGCGCAGTTTTTCTCACACTTAGTTCTCCCTATAATGCATTAGAGGCTTCGTCTATCGCGGAAATTTTGGATCAGTCTATTTGTTTAGTAGGTCTTGGTGGACAGGGTTTCTCGGCTAAGTCATTTCGACCTACGGGCTCAACGTCCGCAATTGAACAAGGAATACATCCGGAGGTTGTCCGGAAGGTTAATCGCTGGAAAAATAGGTTTCTGTCGCACTATGTACATGCCGGAACCCCAGATATTTTCTGACGATGTATTACACCATAATCATAACTACATAGAACAGCCGTGTAGATCTAGATGACTTTTGAGCATCGGTGACAGGGGTCATACATTGTGCGGTTTTATGCGGGTAACGGTGTAAACATGTGTTCGAACTTTTCAGAATTTAATAAGAGCTACGCATCATTGTGGTAATTATTTTAATTTGATTATGATTAAACATTAATCACTTGCTAGTATTGTTGTCATTGATCACAATGACACAGATACCATCATAGCATATAGAAATTGTTTACTCAGAGCTTACAATCCTGAACTTCTGCATATAATTTGTGGACTGGCTACTGTTGTGATTTGTATCAAAAGGTCTAATACTTTAAAAAGTGCAGACCCTGCTTAGAGGACTCCTTCTGATCTGGGTCTACGCTATTGCAAAGGCTATATCATCTGATTTCCAACATAGAAAGGTTAAACCATCCTATAATACAATATGACTTTGCAAACAGAGCAGACCTAGATCAGACAGGTCCTGTAAGAACTGTCAGTAACGAATCTGTGTCTGCACTGTTTACTTCTGGATTTTATAGATCTAATCCGCATAATGTACTTGACAGTTTGTACACTATCATAATAAAATATGTTTTTCCAGGAAATTAAAAGGTATTTTAAGTACAGAAAAAACAAACCCCAACAGCTAGCTGTGAAAACCATTTAACTCATAACAGCAGTTTAAAGAAAAGGAAGTGGTCAGGTTCCATAGAACTTACACAACTAAATTTCCCATAGCCTCAATAAAACTGGCCACATTCTCTTAAACTAAACATTTTTGACATATGTAACAAAGTAAACTCTGGCTTAACATGTTGTAAGAGAGTATAAATATCAATCTTGAAAAGTAATAAATAACCCTCCATGAATATTTATTGAAGATTTATTACCTGTTAATTAATAACTATTCATTTGACTGTATTTTCGATCAGGACTTTGACAGGCATATATTGCAGTATAGAAGGAACTGCAGATATTTATCTATGGGATTTCATATGTAGAGCAGATCTTTGTCAGTTCCTTTAGGAGCTTCTGGTCTGATTCTACTCTATTTGCAATTGTGGTATAATTAGTATCGATTAAGTAAAGGGATAATTTCAACTTAATATTAATTACAATTTGATTTATCTTTTTGATCACTATGAAAGCATTCTCAGGAAATGGATCTATCATGAGATTTTCCAACTACAATTTCACACATCCTACATTGAAACGTACATCATATATTGACAAATGCACAGTGTATATTGACAAATGCGCACCGTATATTAACCAGTGCACAGCGTATATTGGCAAATGTAGAGCATATATCGACAATTGCACAGTGTATACTGACAAATGCACAGTGTATATTGACAAACGCACATCATATAACGATAAATATGGAAAAATAGTCAAACAGGGAGAGCCACACACGAAATGACACCGCACCAAACACCATCAAACAAGAAATGGTAAAGCCACAATACAAACATAACAGGACGCATATCAAGACGAAAAACATTAAACATTAAGCATATTAAACAACAAAATTGACCGTAGGCTGAAAGCAGGAGTACCGCCTTGGAACGGCCAGCAGCCAAAATAAGCTACTGGGGGACTTAAACCTGGTTTACGGGTACCCAAACTCGTCCTTATCCCTTTTTCACCAAAGTCATCATGTAAATAAAATTCCCCCTCCAGACAACTCCACAACATGCATAACGATGTGTGCCAAAATGAAAATGATTTGAAAATAAACGTATAGAGAAAAATTGTCATTATATGTTGACAATGTACAGCGTATATTGACAAATGCATACCATATATTGACAAATGCACAGCGTACATCGTATAATGATAAATGCACAACGTAACTATATAATGAAAAAATATCATAATATTATAAAGGTAAAATTGATATAATTGAAAGTGTGCACCATGGCGTGTATATGACAAATGCACAGCGTATATTGACAAGTGCACAACGTATACTGACAAATGCACTGTGAATATTAACAAATAATGTTCTTCGTCGTTGTTGTCCATTGGTAGCCAACGATGACTAGTACCAATGTAATCTCGAGGCGCTTCACATACTGAATGTTATGGTGATGTGGTTTACAAACTTCGTAAAATTATTGGACATACCCATTTTCTCACTTTGTTCATCAAATATGTTAAATGTTAAAAAAACATTAAAAAGGGATATGATCCTGTAGTACTACAACATACTGCATGTTTGGTTGTCAACCCTTTTACAGTTAGCAATCACACTGGCCTCTTTGCATGTACGCCGACGGTTGTTGTAGATTAGTCGGAGAGCGGATATGTTTATTTACACTGTTTGTCTTTTAGGGTAGGGATGGAATAAGTGTGAGGTTGGGCGCCCATAAACCGGTTTAACAACCCCCCAGTGACTTTTGTCACTGACCGTTCCAAGGCGGTACTTCCATCTTCCCCCTATTGTATGTTTGTTTTGTCTTAGTGCGTCTCTTGTTGTTCTTATAGTTATGTACATTTGCTGTTTCCTTGTGTTGATGTTCGGGCGACTGTTTGTTCTGTATGTGGTGTTTGCTGCATGACTCGCAGCAGCAAGTTGTGACCTCCTATCATTCTCAAAGGCTGCAGTGTTTTGTTGGCCAGTACTCTCCAAACTGTTCTATCATAAGCAGAACTTTCAAGTTCCCGTGGTTGGGTGTTACATTGGCCTACAGCGTGTCCTTGTACGTGTACCTGAGTTTTGGTCTATACTGTTTACGGGTGCCTTCTTTGAGTTCCCCATGAAACAGCTGCTTGAGCATACGGTGGTTAGCAATATAACGTGGCCCGTCCATCGTAGTTGAGCCTTAATAAGCATTGACTCTACATGTCATGCATGCCTTGTCTAGCACCTCTTGGTTTGTAACCTTGTCTTGCCAATGGATGCCAATGGTTGCCCGCAATGGTCGTGTGTTGAACTGTTCAAGCTGCTTGATGTGCCGCCTGTGCAGTGTCCATGTTTCACAACCATAGAGTAGGGATGGTATCACTACGGCCTTGTAGATTTTCATCTTTGTTGACAGAGAGATGTAACTACGTTGAAGGACCTTCGCTCTAAGTCAAGTGCCTGATTCGCCTTTTGGATCCTGAATAAAACATTCTTTGTCTAATGATGTATCCGTAGAGATGTTGCCTCCAAGGTACTTGAAGTTATCCACACCATTCAGTATGGTACCGTTAATTGAGATTGCAGATTCTTGCTTGGTAGTTTGTGGGACCATTTAGACTAAGCCATCGGCTTTTTTCAAACGAATTGTCAGACCAAACAACTTGGATACATCTGCCGTCGTCCGCGAAGAGGGCATCAAGGTTGTGTAACCGGATTGGTCTGTATACAGAGTTTCCATAGAAAACTCTGCATTCAGCAGGTTCAATCCAGGTTATATTTTATCTTAAAACATTCGTAAGACAGGGAAAACATGCAACACTAATACTAGATTTTCAGTTTAGAACTTTAATATTTAGAAATTAATGCCAGTTAAATTAGCAGTCTGAACCCTAAATACATAAGCAAACTACAACAGAGCGGGAGAGAGAGAAATAATAGGAACAGTAAGGAGAATAGTAAGAGTTGATGAAAGGTGGCCAGCTGGAGAAGAGAGAGGTTTTTGTGTCTCGTACTAAACTGAGCACAGAACTAAGAAAATAGACAGTTTTATAGTGGGGAGAACAAGGCAAGCATGCAAATACAGCGAGTTACACTCTATATAGCAGGCAAACCATGTGCAATGGGAATTTACCAGAGTTAAAGCAATTAAAATGATAAAAAGAGTCCGGAAACGGAAGGAGGACTTCAGATATCTGCACTTTTTCGTTTTTGTCGTACCTTTTATTACTTTTCTACAGTTACTCTGTTTGCAGCTCAATCACTGAGTACACTAGCGATAGGTGGATACAGTTTGTTTCACTTAAATGTTTTCGTTTGACATGCACTTTACCACTGTATTTGCCATCGCGATTGTTGTAGTTTAGTCGGAGAGCGGATACGTTTATTCACACTGTTTGTCCTTTAGAGTGGGGATGGAATAATTGTGAGGTTGGGCGCCCCAGTGACTTGTCACTGACCGCTACAAGGCGGTACTTCCGTCTTCCCCTATTGTTTGTTTGTTTTGTCTTTGTGTGTCTGTTTATGTTTTTGCTAGTTATGTACATTTGCTGTGTTTTCTTGTTATGTTGTTCGGGCGGCTGTTTTTTCTGTATGTGGTGGTCCTGCATGACTCATATTTGTACTCTTAAAGCGACCGCTGTCATTGAAGATGATACCATGACGTCATCATTATCTGAACATCAATGTGTGACGTCATATTTACCCCCAACGACGTCATGTTTGCCGCCAAATGGCAAATATATTAGGTTCCTGAATGCAGTGGAAAATGATGGAAAATGCACGGCTTTTCGGATAACTAGAGGTAGGATAATATCAGTTACTAGAATATACAAAGTTCAACACGGAAACGATGATTAACCTCTGTTGAACAACCGAATTCCATATGTCCATATCATAGTAATGACAGATCACTGTGTCCCTGATATAATTCAAGCTCTTGTAGGAGCTGTCTGATCAAGGTCTGTTCTGTTTGCTAATAGTAGATCTACTCGTACAATATAGATCCAATTCAACAGTTTCTGCTATGGCAACCCGTCCTGTGTGTTAATGAGCTATTTTAAAAATATATATAGATATAATTAATATGTATGCTGTCCTTATTTCTTACATGGATATTCATGGAGTAAAAGGTAACTTATATAACACAAATTGTAGCGGTTTGAACTTTCTTACTACTCTTTCAGCTCTCGTGGCCTAGCGAATAGAAACTGTAATAAGATTATTTCAGTTCTAATTAACATCAAATCAGCGGTTTTGGAGAATATTCAATTTGTTTAAATTATATACTGTGTTCCTGTAAGCTACCTATGCAGTGTACTAGGGTGATTTATATTACCTTGATAGCAGTAATTTGCCAATAGTGTCTTAATTTCTATGTAGCTTATGTAACGTGTGAAAAGTAGGCCATCTGGGAAGCATTATTTCTAAATTTGGTGAAAATATACCTTGTTTTTAAGAATTATGTTCAGCTCCAGTGACTTAACCAGTGGGATGTAACGACTTATACAAGTTTGATAGACATTCACATTAAGAAAATACAGGTATAAAATAAAATTCAGAAAATACAGGTATAAAATAATGCGGAAATCTCCTGTTGGAGCCTTCAGCATTACTTTGTCCTGCATTGTTTATACCATGTGTTGTTAGATACATGTAGTAATACATTGTTCATACCATGTGTTATTAGATACATGTAGTGATACGTTTTTAAGCAATCCTGAATTGTAGTTTGAAAGGTCCGAACTTTTAGTTCGAGTTATCTATCCCGCAGTTCGAGTTATGGCGGCCATGGTTTTTTCTCAATATATCAATATGATTTAAATATTCTTAACAGTGGATCACTTCACCACTGCAGGGGTGTTTATGCCTTTTTTAAAATATAAGCTGTACATTTGCAACAGAATTGTGTTTTACCTCAGATTACCATAGCAACAAGTGTGATGTATATAATAGATGTTTTATAAACAAATAGAGAGGGAACAATGTCAGCGAAATCAATAGTCAAGTTGTCAATACTCAGGGGCCGGTATCATAGTTTTAAACCTTTACTACATTAATACGTCTTTCTACTCATTTGCAACCAGAGAAGACCTAGATCAGACGGTTCCTACAGAAGCAGTCTGATCAGGGTCTGCTCTGTTTGCTTATCATATAATAAATATACAGTTTCTGCCATGACTATAAATTCCTATGTCCATAATTATGCTAGTATAACAATTAGTCTAATCAATATATATGATGTCATCATTTTTGTGAATATTCATGGAGTAAGGGGTTAAAGGAAAACCCATAGTCCCGATGTCCTGCGACATACTAGGAACGGATGGCATGATTGTGTTGTGTGTATGACACATATGCAGTGTATTGTTATTCTGTGAGTTTGCCTTATTGTTTCAGTTTGTGTTAAATGAATAAAGTATAAGCACAATGTCCACAGATTTTGTTTATATTTTTGACTACGTTAAATTACACCAAATCATTAACTTTATTGAATAAAAAAACACGTTGTTTTTTCATTTTGCGTTACGATGTCCCAATTCTTAAAGTAATTTGAAGAAAAAACGTTGCTTTAAACTATCTACTCAGCAGGTTAATTGAAAAATAAGTCGAGCGCATTAGTCTTCAAAGTAACTACTTAAACGCCTTAGTGTTTTGGAAAGTAATTATACATAATCTTATTATATCAATAAGATAGTATATTGAGAGATTAAAGTAATAACTTTACTTTGCGCATTTGTATAATTCCACACGTACATGGCTCTCATTTGCAAGCAGTCTGGAGCCAGATGAGAAGCCGAATAATTCGGCGTCTCATCAGGATCCAAGCTGTTTGACACTCGGTCAATAGTTTTTCAAAACCGTGACCGTAAAAAGTTATTTTTAACGCGGGTTAAAGGTAACCAGACGAAAAGCTAAAAACCCAAGTAAGCAATTTTATTCGGATACATTCAGTTACTTGTGAATTATTTATGGCGAATCTGTTCAGTTTATCGCAGTACTGGTCCGTTGTCACGGTACAGCGTCAGCTTCGGTACCTGGAGATATCGTGTTCGACATCCGGTCAAAGTCGCACATGCTTTAAAACTGAAAGTAGCAGCTCCCCTGCTGATGATCGACAGAATAAGGTGGGAATGCTATGAAATATGACTGGTCGGTTCTTTGTTAGTCTGTGATATGAGTCCGTGTAATGCCATGCCATATATCACAGTACGACAGTCCTATATCTGTCCTCAGGTGAATACAGCACAACTATAAATTATAACTGAATTGGGTTGCGTTCAGTTAACAGAATCCGTTACATGCAACTGTTCGAAACGTTTGTCGAAGAGACGATTCTAAAGAGTAGTCACAGAATAGGGTTTGGTGAAGAAAGGACAATTTTAGTACTTTGGTAAATGCCCACCTGATCACAAATGAAACTCCCCTGAGTGCTTGAGAATAAGGTTTAACCCACTTCCCCTATAGATTACGTTGAGACTAAACCTCTTTGGAAATATCTGCTGAAAAGGGACATTCACTAGAAAACAAAAACATCACAATGTCATAAATAGATCCTTTTCTCCCAATGAGTAAATGTTGTATTTATTGCAATGGTTTCAAAAATTGACTTTTACAGAGGCGTCAGAGGATGTCAATATGAGGGAATGTGTTAAATAACACACTCTCAATTAAACAGATCGACAACGTTTTCTAAAGTCTTCGTACCCTAAGCACGTTTTAGGTGTAGAAAGATTTCATAGAACGAAAAGCCATTTGTGAAAATTAGGTTGATTATCCGATACTATCGGATTCTAAGCAACCGCATGGCTTTCTTCAGTGATGGACAATATTACACGAATTTCAGAAAATAACTCGATAATCTCTCTTCAATCTGTATACGAATCAATCGTAATTCAATCGTAATGCTGGTATACTTTTATTTGTATACAGTGTGATAAACATATCAAAATGCCCCTTAGTATTCGAAAAGACAAACCTTAGGCCAATAGTGCAGAACTAGATCGTGAAATAACGGTTTCGTCAGGCCCTTCTCTATCTGCTAAGATATAAGTCAGATTTAAAGTTATCCAGATGTCCAGACAACATACGTTAATTTAAACGAATTTCAAGAATAGCTCCTCTATTTCTCCAACAAACCCTATACTGTGGCCACTCTTTAATATAATATTTTCGAGTGGTCACAGTATAGGGTTTGACGGAGAAAGAGCGATTTTAGTACAGTAAAACCCCGCTAATGCGACCACCTAAAAGAGGTATAATTCTGGATGCTAGATGCAGGTGGTAGTTTAATGCAGGACAAAAGTAATGCAGAAAGCTTTCTGCATTACTTTTGCCCTGCATTAAGCATCCACCTGCTTATAAAGACCTCAATGTTTATTCATTTAGTGGTCGCATTAGAGGGGTTCTACTGTATTTGGGAACGCCTTTTATTGTCCAGCAAAATTCACCTCTATAACCTTGCTGACCTCTATTATCATAATTTCACCATACGCGGTGTTTCTATATACATGTATATCGTCGGTAGTTTCAGGGAATTATTTATACGACAGTGCACCTGGTATATTCAGGTATACCAGATTAAATATCACTCAGAACTGATACTATATCGAAAATATTAGCTCAAATGGTAGCGGAGATGATTTATAATTGTTTCTATGCAGTCAGATGTTCGAATCCCATTCTATCCTCCAAAATATTTTTAAACAGTATTCGATTTATATGTGTTTATTTCTTGTTTGTCTCATATTATAGCATGTATATATGTCTGATTTTATATTTTCTCCATTCCTTTGTTTAATTTCTTGATATATTTCCATGTATTTAGTTTCTTTCGACACTTCATATTCATTAAAAAAAGTCAATCCATTTCAATCAAATCTCATCCTCGCTGCTGTCAGACGAGTTGTCCCTCATGTCGATAAAATGCGTTTATGTGTTCATCAACAACATGGTTATTGGTTTTGCACGTCTGGATGTGATGTTTATGATCGCAAACAGCTTGCCATCTGTCAGCTCCGATCAACAAAAATATTGTGTCACCCGTCTATTGTCTATTTTTTTTTTTTTAAATATGTTTAACTTGCATGGGGTACGAACTCTGGACCGTAACGTTACAGTCAGTTCGCTGTAACCTCTCAGCTACACCAAAACAAATACATTAAACCCCGCTAATGCGACCACCTAAAAGAGGTATAATTATGGGGGCTAGATGCAGGTGGTTGCTTAATGCAGGACAAAAGTAATGCAGAAAGCTCCTAGAGGAGCTTTCTGCATTACTTTTGTCCTGCAGTAAGCATCCACCTGCCTATAAAGCCACCTATGTTTATTCATTAACTGGTCGCATCAGAGGGGTTCTACTCTAATTCTAACGGCTGTCAATAAGGTTTATAATGTTATCGCATCATATACAGATGAGGGAACCTATGCTACTTAACTGAGTTATCTCTATAAACATAGCCAGCACACACAAGGTACCTTCGAAGAGACGATTTTAAAAAGTGGTCACAGTATAGAGTTTGAAGGAGAAATGACGATTCTAGTATATAGGTACGCACTCTTTTGATAGATAATGTTCGATAACTCTTGATGTATATGTGTCGCATTGTGCTGGTTGGAGGGTCGTAATGGTAGGGATAGCCTCTAACCTCCTTGAAACCGTTTAGACTGCGGTTTTGGACAGCATTGTATGTCTCAATCAGTGTCAGTTGATTATTGGGTGTATATATTAGTTATTCGTTTGTTTTCGTGTTGCATTGTGTAGTTTATATTCATTAGCTACATACTCTTTTACCCCATCGTTCTACACATGTAAGGCAATATTATTGTTTAGTGTTGCATGCCATACATACACCCTAGCCAGGTGGTCCTGAACATAGAATGTTACAAATTTTGCATTTTGTTGATCTGAGTAAGCTGACACGATATCGTATTTATTACCCTTGACTTACGGGCGTATAAACTTACGGGTAATGACAATTTTGTTTTAACAATGATTCTTTAATTAATTCCATTTTTAGTATTGTTATCGACATCTCTATCTTAAATATAATTTGGTTTAAATGGTCGTTATATATACTCA
Organism: Azorinus chamasolen; assembly: GCA_963576725.1. NCBI lineage: Eukaryota > Metazoa > Mollusca > Bivalvia > Cardiida > Solecurtidae > Azorinus > Azorinus chamasolen. The sequence continues at coordinate 39,092,008 of OY755241.1, read as the reverse complement.
GTTTTGTACATATAATTTATTCATGTGAATCGCTTTTGATCGAACATATCTTGTGTAAAAATAGCGTTAATTATCAATGTGATATAATAATATGTCAAATGTTCTATGTCTCACAATGGTTTGTTTCATAACTACACAATTATGCTTAAAATGTGTCTCTTTGGACTAAAGGGTTACTCTGACGACCAGTGTGTGTATCTTCAGTAACAGTCGTCATATACAGAAGACGTCTGACCAGGGCCTAGTCTGTTCACAAAGGCACGTATTCGTTTCGTGCGTGCGTGCGTGTGGGCTCGCGTGCATGTGTGTATCTTCAGTAACAGTCGTCATATACAAAAGACGTCTGAACGGGATATTGTGCGTGCGTGTGCGTGCACGCGTGTATGTGTAATACATATATTATTCTATATGATTGTATACAGACTGTACTAGAATACAATTTTTCGGTACCCTTGATAAAACAGAGAGAAAATTGGACATACAATAGAAAATACGTATTTGTGGTATAAAGTCATCCAGTCACGTGTTGCAGATCACGTGATTCAGATGAAATGAATCAAGAAAATCCTTGAATGAACAATATACTACTATATGTCAATCAAAAGTAGTTTTAGCAAAATGCATGTAACACCAAAACACACGCATCTCAAACGTTTCTTTCGGATAAATGACACCAGTGACAATATTGAGATATCTGAAAGAGATCAGTGTATGTTCGTATAGTCATGGTCTACCCGTTAACCCTTTCCATGTTCTATATTTAGTCCAAATGCAAATACCTACTGACTATTCATGGACAAACTAGTTGTAAGGGAAACTGGAAGGTGGAACATTGTAGCCAATTTAGAAACAAAAGAAACATATATATCAAGCTAAAATAACACACAGAGCATATCCTATAGGAGCCGTCTGATCTGGATCTTCTCTGATTGCAAATGCGTTGAAATGCGTTTATATGAAAGAAATGGTTAACTGTTGTACACATAATGTTTAACTAGACCCTGCTCGCAGTTGCACATTTGAAACTCTGTCAACAGTTTCCCAGGAGTTTTTTTCGAATCGAAATAGTCCAGTAACCCGGTCATAGCATTTGGAAGCCTTCATGTGAGGAAGACTTCCAGCTGGCTTGCGGTAGGTCGGTGTTTCTACCTGGATGGTCTTCTGTGCACATATCAATGTAATTTGTTCCGTGCACAGAAGAACCTCTGGGGTCTTCCTCAACCTGTAAATAGCTGGACGTCGTGATATGACTGATGTACTGTTAAAAAAACGTAAAACCATATACATGTAAAAGCTAAACCAAACCAAGAAAGCTTCGGTGGATCCAACTATTAGCAAACATCTTCTGTTCATATCAGAATAAGATTCAGTATGTTTAACCCCTTTCCTTCATATAAACGCCTTTTTCAAGTACAGTAAGACCCCTCTAATGCGAACACCAAAAAGGGGCATAATTCACAGTGGCAAAGGCAGGTTGTAGCTTAATGCAGGAGGAGAGTTAGGCAGAACGCTTCTCTAGGAGCTTTCTGCATAACTTTAGTCCTGCATTAAGCAACCATCTGTCTTCATACGTCATTGTCTCATATTGACGCCTTTTGAAGCCTCTGTAAAATCCTCTTTTGAAACCATTGTGATAAATAGAGCATGTGTTCCTATAGGGGCAAGTGGTCTATTTATCACAATTGCTTCAAAACTAAACAATTCTAAAATTTCACGGGAGAACGTGTCCCCTGACCTCTATAGCCACGGTGCGTACATTGCATTTGGATCCAGCTACGCTCCTGAAATCTCATGTATTCATTCACCAATATAAAATCAGCTAATCATATTCATGTTGTCATTATTTCTTATATGAATATTCAGCAGGGAATTGGTTAAATATCTCGACCAGCAAGATACAGGTTTAATGGAGGCATATATTTTAAGCACAGACGCGTTCTTTGCTACTCTGAAGCGTTACAATGGATGTATTTCAGTATCAATAATTTACGTATAACAGGGATAGCAGAACTAATGGGACCTGAGTTAATTATATCTTACTACGTAGAATATTTTCCTCATTACAATTACGCACGATAATCCATTTCCGCCCAAACAATTGCACCGCCATAAGGCTAAGACAAACAATATCACGGAACACGTGCGGACGTAATGCAATCTTTACAAATAGGCAGCGTCATCTAATGGATATTTTTGTTAACCTTCACGGTGCGGGACACGGGTCACTAATTTCCTTTGCAAACAGTGTAGACCCAGATGAGAGGGCTCATAGAGGAGCGCTCTCATCAGGGTCTGTACTGTTTGTCATGTTACGTTTTTCTTTAGACAAATCTCTAAATATTCACCATAAGCTTGACTTGTTTGAATTTTGGAAGAGTCCATTTGAAAATGCAACGTTGTAAAGGTTAGCCCTGCTTATGTTGAATTAGACAAGGTCTGCTTACTTACTCTCTGATGTGCTGAAAAATTCACGAATTCGATCAAAATTTTGAGAAACTTTAAAACAGGTGGCAAACAGTTTGAACACTGATGCGATTCCAAGTTAACCGTCGTCTGATCTGGTTCCAAGCTGTTTGTAAGCGCAAGTCAAGACCGATTAGCATGAGATTGGTAAACCTTTAAACTGTTCATCATAAACCCGTTCCCTCCGAAATTGCAACCTTAATATTTAAACTGCATAGGGGGAGTCTGTGCTTACCTTGGCAAACAGTTGGGATCCAAATATTCATCGTCTCATCAGGATTCACACTGTTTGGCCAGCTGCGAGTGGTGTTTGAAAACATTTTTAATAGACAACAATTAGAGGTGAAAACTGAACTTGCCACTTTCTTTCTAAGCTAGGTGAGCATGCTAAAGGTTCAGGAATGGCGCCACTAGTGGACAGACCAGTATTGTCGTATTCAAACAACTTTATCCAAGTCGCTTATATCAGATCGCCATTAACCCTCTATCGTCTGCAACATTTGTCGTCTGCTACGAATTTTCATTTCTTAATTTGTCTTATTTTTTCTGTAAAAAACAGAAACAGTAACAAACAGAATGGATCCTCATGAGGCGCCGAGTAACTTTCTTCCGGCATTAACTCTTTCGCTGCCAATGCCGATCTGTGATTACCTATGCAAACAGTTTGGATCCAGATGAGACGCCGAGTAACTCGGCGTCTCATCAGGATCCAAACTGTTTGTTACTGTTACTATGTTTTTGAAACAAAAATGAAGAAAATCAAAAGAATGAAAATTTGTAGCAGACGACAAAGTTAGCAGACGACAGCGTTTGGCTAAACTAGATTCAAACTGTTTGTACAGGTGATCACATATTACTAGAACATTTGCTCCCTAGGAACAATGCTCTATTTATCAAAATGGTTTTAAAAGGCGACTTTTACAGAGGCGTCAAAAGGCGTCAATATGAGGGAATGGGTTAAAGCTTACATAACAGATCACAACGTTTATCAAAGTCTACCCCATAGCCTTTGATATTGTTCCATTTTTGCCATAATGTTTTTACATTTCAGATTGATGTTACATACGTGCGTATCACTAGCTCAGTCCCTGAAAGTTACAACATACAAGTCGCACTCGGCAAAATGAAGGACAATGGCTAGTTGTCTGTTGTCACAGACCTCGCTGTAATCGGCGAATCTGCGTTTACCTCTGCAAACAGTTAGGATCCAGATGAGACACCGAGTGACTCGGCGTCTCATCAGGATCCAACGTGTTTGACAAACCGTTTGTTCCAGAGAAATAAATGAGGGAAAGTCCACTCTGAAACCTAACTAATTCTCTCCTAGGCTTTTTTATTTAGACCCAGCCTCTTTGAATTGATCTACCGTAAAGAAGCAGTAATTATAGAAGATAAGACTTTTAGAATTGTGTAGTTTTTAAACTATTGTGATAAATAAATAATCGTATGGAGCAAATGCTCTATTTATCACAATGGTTTCTAACGCACAAATGCGTCACTAGGAGGAATGTGTTAAAGCAGATGATATTATTTGCAGGCGAAAAGTATTGGTCATTAGAAATGTTAACGATTATTTTGCTTGTGGTCATTTATATCATCCGAATTTGCTATTTTAGACACAACCTCTTTGAATAAATCTACCGAAAAGGATCATTTACTAGAGACATTTTGTAGTTTGAATCCATTGTGATAAATAGCGCATTTGCTCCTATAGGAGCAAATGCACTATTTATCACAATAGTTTCAAAATGTGACTTTTACAGAGTCGTCAAAAGTCGTCAATATGAGGGAAGTGGTTAAGCGATCATTCATTTATTGAATATATGAGTCTTAAAAACAAGGTGGTTGCTTACTGCATGGCATAAGTAATTCACACATCTCATATAGGAGTTTTCTACATTACTTTTGACCTGCAATGCGTTTGTATGTTCTTAATCTTGTGGCTTAAAGCGTGTGGCTGCTTATAACGTAGGTCGAAAGTAATACAAAAAGCTCCTATAGGAGCTTATTACATAACTTTTGACCAACATTAAGCTTGTATGTTCTAAAGCAATAATTAAATGATGGAATGACGGATTCTGTTGTAACGCTGTGATACATGACATGCCATAATTGTCATCTATGTTCGACTTATGATAAAATCTCGATACTACGAACAGTAAAACCCCGATACTATGAACAGTAAAAGCTCGATCCTACGACCATTCAGTTACTGTTTTGATCTTTACCACATGTGGTAGCCTAATACATGGTAAAAGTCACGCAGAAATCGCCTTTCTTCATTACCTTATCCTGCCTAAACAGCCCCCTGCCTACAAAGACATTACTAAAATTTCGTAGTATCGAGACGACTGTATTTACAGAGGTTCACATAACTTCGAGCAAACATTCTTCGAATGAAACGTTTCTATATCAGATTTTAAATCAAACTCTCTGCCTATTTTTCAACGTTTTACACCATATATACGTCTTTTAGCATATTCGGAAACATTGTAGACCCATATCAGACATCTCTTGCTGGAGTTGTCAGGATTTACTCCGTGTGTTTAGACAAATATCTGATTCTACATTTTCTATCTTGACCCAAACTGCACGTGTTCAATTGCCATTACGGTAAAACCTCTCTATAACGGCCACTAAACTACATTGAGTATTTTGTGTCAAAGGCAGGTGGCTGCTTAAAGCAAGGTGAAAGTAAAACAGTACGCTCCTATAGGAGCGTTCTGTTTTACTTTCACCTTGCTTTAAGCGCCCACCTGCCCTAAATACCAACTAATTAACACAATTTAGTGGCCGTTATAGAGGTTTTACTGTATTTGAATTCAGCTAATCAATATCCAGGATGTCATCATTTCTAACATAAATATTCATGGAGTTAAAGATGAAAACCTGATCACAAAGTCAAACAGTTTGAACCCTGGCGAGACTCAGTGGTAGAGCGTCCGCCTGCGGTACGGAAGGTCGTGGGTTCGATCCCCGGCCGCGACAGACCAAAAGTCGTTAAAAGTTGGTACTAGTAGCTCCCTTGTCTACGCTCGGCATTGAAAGGGTAGTTCTAGGACTGGTCGGCCCGGTGTCAGGATAATGTGACTGGGTGGGGTGCCCTTGCCATGTACCTGCGGTAGGTGTATTCCAGTGAGGCAGCACTATAACTTGTCTCATGCGGGTGCCGTCTGCAAATAACTGAAATACTGTTGGTCGGACGTAAAACCCAACTCACTCACTCACTCATCTGGATTCAAACTGTTTGTAAAGATAATCACGAGTGTCTGTTCTTACCGATTGATAATGATATAGACAAAGGAACACATAGGCAACATTTCTGCAAAATGGTACATGTACTGACATCCGCCCAGTAGTTTCAAAGGAGAGTACTAAAATTAGCTCCGTCCTCGTAGATATATACATGTATTCTGAAAGTGTGTGATCCTTCCAAAGCAAAAGTAGCAATGTGAAAATAGTAAAATGCAGACTCAGTTTTATTGAGTCTGTTCATGAGTAGTAATTAAATGTGCAACACTACCCACGCTCCCCAGCACCGGCTTGAGCAGTATTCATTCATCAAAACTAATAACATCAAAACTAATGATCCCGAAGGACCAGAAAATATAACAACACTTAGAATGAAGTACGGGGCGACTTTTTACGTCCGCCATACAAGCACTTAACACCTGCTGTTGTTAGTACATTTATTCTGAAATTGGTTGATCCTTCGAAAGCAAAAGTAGCAATGCGAAAGTAAAAAGAAAATCGCAGACTCGGTTTTATTGAGTCTGTTCATGAGTAGTACTTAAATGTGCAACGCTACACTGTGTCTTTTTAACATATTCTCTCATATTGACGCCTTTGTAAAAGTCAGTGTTGAAACCATTGTGATAATAAGAGCATTTGCTCCATAGGAGCAAATGCTCTATTTATCACATTGGTCTCAAAACTATATAATTCTAAATAATTGTTGTTGTGTGCTTTTCCCAATAACTGCTCCTTTTCAGTAGATTTATTCAAAGAGACTGAGTCTAAAAGTAGTCTAGGAGAGAACGGGTTAACGCAATGTTCTCAACCACTCGAAGGCATTTCAGTTGTGATCAAGTAGGCATTTTCCCTACACTAACTGTCGACTAACTCCTATTATTACTCTGCCAGGCGAGGCCGTGGCTGACTGTTGTAAACAGTTTGGATCCCGAGATGATACCAGTTAACACGGTGTCTCACCAGGATCCGAGTTATTTGACGCCTAGACAATAGTTACCCACACTTTAGATTAACAAGAAGTAACAAATGCAGGAGAGACCGATTTTAAGACGGGATAATGGTGCATTAATACTATTTATTAATGATGAAGGTATTTATCTAGATTTTCATACTTTTCTGTCTTAGAACTACATACATGTACTGCAGAACATGTCCTAGGCAGTGTTTTTTTTAATCTGATGTAGGAGTCTTAAAAAGCAGGTGGTCGATAAATCTATCTTTTGGTATGTGTTAGATACTTATATGACATGTGATTAAAAAATAATGTATTTGTAATGGGGTTGTTGTTGAGACATAGCATGCGAAGGGCACCTGTGATCTGGGTCTAATCCGTTTCCATAGACGTGAAAAGGCGGTTTTCTCCTGTAAAGGGGTTCGCCCATAATACTCCACACACACTATCATCATTTACTCTTATCGCGAAGAAAAAAATATGTCTGCCAAAACTCTGATATCTCTTTCATTTTTATTTAACCCTTCGCTGGCTATTCGCGTCAATATACCTACCTGTAAATAGTGACGACCCAGATGAGACAGATCCTGCAGGAGCTGTCTCATCAGGGTCTGCACTATTTACAAGTTGATTGTGCAACCAGTGCACGCCACAACAGTGATTGCACAGCGAAATACTTGTACACTGTGACGATATATGTAATTATACAACAGGGTATGGGTAAAAGAAGGAGAAATGTATTCTAAAATTCAGCAAGAGAAGGGTTAATTCTGATTCGTAAAAGTGTTTGAGAATCTGTTGATATCGCGCCCATAGGGTTTCTCTGTATCTTCTCCCCTCTCTCTGGGGTGTTAAATTAGCCCACAGTGAGCACAAACGGACGTTAATCAACACAAACAAACATTTGTTTATATGGTCTTACATGTCCTTTAACTAGATGTCTCAATGAAGATTGCGACTGAACAGTTATACAGTAGAACCTGTCTTAAGCGCTTAGTCATTTATTGAACACAGGAGTCTTCAAACGATAGTGATTGCTGTATGCAGGCCAGAAGTAGAGGAGCTTCTGCATTAAGCTACCATCTGCTTTAAGAAGGTTCTAATGTATTTTATCGTTATCCTGCTCTCTTTGACATTATTCGCATTTGCAAATAGCTTGGATCCAGATAATATGCTGAGTACATGGGCGTTTCATCAGGATTCAAGCTATTTGACACTCGGTCAATAGTTTATCGGAAGCTTGATCGAGCAGACATTATTTTTTTTCACAGGGGGATAAGGGTACAAGTTTCGCTCTACATTTAGCAGACATTATTTTTGTTTCACAGTGGGATAAGGGTAAAAGTTTCGCTCTACATTTAGCAGACATTATTTTTGTTTCATAGGGGGATAAGGGTAAAAGTTTCGCTCTACATTTAGCAGACATTATTTTTGTTTCACAGCGGGATAAGGGTAAAAGTTTCGCTCTACATTTAGCAGACATTATTTTTGTTTCACAGGGGGATAAGGGTAAACGTTTCGCTCTTCATTTAGCAGCCATTATTTTTGTTTCACAGGGAGATAAGGGTAAGAGTTCCGCTCTACATTTTAGCATACTTTATTTTCTTCAAAGCGGGAATAAGTGTTAACCCTTTTCTCTATGAATATTCGTGTAAGATATAATGATATCATGAATATTAATTAGACAAATCTTTAAATAATATTACATTGACACGAATGTTTAGCCATGTAAAAAATACTGTAGAATCATAAGCAAACAGAGCAGACCATGATCAGACGGCTCTGTACTGTGAAGGCGTAGACGTGTGTTTTTAAAACTGTTTACGGAATAAAGGGTTCATGACTTGATAATTTGGCGAAATCCCATGTTAAATGTTTTAAAAACTATTACGAGGAAAATGGTGTTACATTATATGTTTGTTTAGCGCGTTTAATTCTTCTATGGGCCTATGGGGATTAATATTGATATTTTTAATCTTTAGGTGAGTTTTAGAAAATCCCTCACAGTTATATATTTGTCGTTATACTTATTGTGTCGCCTACGAAGCATGGCAGACACATTGGGATCACTTTATCTGTCGTGAGCGTCGTCGTCGTGTCGTCGGCGTAGTCACGCTTTTCTTTGTCCGTGTCGTATCTCCTGTTCTCCTGATGCCATTGAATATACACTTCATATATGGAACAGACCTGTTGAAGTTGGGCTTAACCCTTTCACCGCCAATATCACAAAAATGCACCACGACAAATAATGCAGTCCCAGATTAGACGAAGCCTTTTCAAGGAGGCGTCTGATCAGGGACTTCAATTTTTGTCTCAAACTCTATTTCTATATGTGCATTTTATTCCTTTTAAGTTTGCATATATTTATCTTATATATTAGCAGGTGGCGGTGGTCTAGTGGTAACGCGCTTGACTATCGGTCCGGAGGTCCTGGGTTCAAATCCCGGTCCCTCCCGGAAATTTCAGAGACGTTTTTCCGTGTCTCCCACCCGCACATCCTCTCAACCCAGGGGTTAAAATGGGTACCTACGAGGGCCACCCGCCGGTACTGCGGCTGCATGATTGCGCCGTATGTTAGCAGTGCTCAATATTGTAGGCTAAATGACTCAATGTCCAGGGGAGTATATGTACAGTCGGCTGAGTGGTCATTTGGACTGAAAGTAGGCTATAACTAGGTACTTTACTTCTTTTTTTTATCGTATTTCCTTATTTTCCGAATGATTTAACAAAATTGGATTGCAGACGACAGAAGGGCTAAAGTCCCAGTTAAGTGGATACGGTGTATGGATTTAATTCAAATACCACACTCATCATCACATTATGGAAGGCAGGTCGGTGGTTTTGATCCCATCTGCTGCTTCGCAGTGTGGATGCTATCGAGATACTGAGTACATGTAGGACCCAAACTGTTTTCACAGCTCGTTACAATGTCATCCAGTGATCACTAAATGTTATACTCGTCTACTTTCCTCCACGAGGGAATATATCATCCGAATGTTAAATGAAGATAAATTAACCCATTGTCACCTACGGCGCCTTTTTACGCCTTTGTAAAGGTCATTTTTAACCCATTGTGATAAACAGAGCATTTTCTCCATAGGAGCAAAATAATTTAATGTTCTGTTTATTACAATGGTTTCAGACTGCACAATTTTCCTTTTCTCTAGTAAATGCTCCTTTTCGATAGATTAATTCAAAGAGGTTATGTCAAAACATAGTTTAGGAGGGAATTGAATAACCCTTCTCATGCTAAATTGACCCGACATATGTAAACAGATTGACGGCAGACGAGACGCCGGGCGAATTAGCGTATAACTCTCATCAAGATTCAAGCTGCTAAACACCCAGTACAGTAAAATAAAAACCTCTAATGCGACCACCTCAAAGAGGTATAATTTTGTGTGCTACAGGCAGATGTAAACCTAATGCAGGGCAAACGTAGTGCAGAAAGCTCCTCACTGTATTACTTTTGTCCTGCATTTAGCAACCATCTGCTTGTAACGACACCCATGTTTATTCATTAAGTGGTCGCATTAGAGGGATTCTACTGTAGTTTCTCCAAACACTAAATGAATCGATTTTGTCTGTTTTGTAACACATCGGAGTTAACCCTAACAGTGCAAGACACGAGTCACCACCGTCCTCTGCAAACAGTGTAGACCCAGATGAGAGGACCCTCATTAGGAACGGTAACTTATGTTACCATTTTCTTTAGAAGCATTCCTACATATTCATCATAAGCTTGACCTGTTTGAATTTCGGAATAGTCCATTTGAAAACTCAGCGTTGTAAGGGTCAAACATTAAGCCTGCTACGGGTGGATGAGTGATAACCTATGCAAACAGATTGGATCAAACGGTTTGACACCCTGCTCGTACCTTGGTAGACAAACTGATTATAGCCTGAAGTTTGACAATACACAGTAGAATCTGTCTCAGTGATTATCCAAAAGAGGTCTAATTATAGGTCTGTAAGGTAGGTGGTAGCTTAATGCATGTTAAACGTATAGGAATTTTCTCCTTTCCTTTGGCTATGCATTACGCAGCTACAAGCGTTTTGAGACTCCTATGTTCAATAAATGAATGTCTTCTAAGGTCAGGGTCCATGCTTATAAAGCTTTTAGTTGAGTCTGAGATCGTTCTCAAGCTTTTGATCGGTCAGATTTGAGCCTTTGGCTCAAATCTGACCAATCAAAAGCTTGAGAACTCAAATCTGACCAATCAAAAGCCTGAGAACGAAACTCAGTCTCAACTAAAAGCTTTATAAGCATGGACCCAGGTTCTACGGCAGTGGTTTACCGAGTAGTGATAACCTGCTCAGCTGGCTAATGGTTGACTGAGTAGTGATAACCTGCTCAGCTGGCTAATGGTTGACTGAGTAGTGATAACCTGCTCAGCTGGCTAATGGTTGACTGAGTAGTGATAACCTGCTCACCTGGCTAATGGTTGACTGAGTAGTGATAACCTGCTCAGCTGGCTAATGGTTGACTGAGTAGTGATAACCTGCTCAGCTGGCTAATGGTTGAGCAGATGGAGTTAACGCTACCATTATGACAATGACACATCTGGGGGAATGCTTAGGATGTGGTATATCTTTAACATGTACGCTTAATTTTATAAGTATTTATAAGCATTTATAAACTGCTTAATTCCGAATTTTTAAAGTCACGTTCATTTGCTAATTGATTGACATTCTAATTTAAAGTAAAGGAAAATAAACATATATTTTAATATGCACGCCACGCAATTAAGTGTGCAAATTCTAAGACATTGTCAATATTGACGGAAACGCCAACTCTTTGTATACGAGAAACGAGTGTATTGCAATTCGTAAACAGTGCAGATCCAGATCTGGGTCTGCACTGTTTGGCAATTGGAATGCACTGGACACTTATATACTAAATGGAATCTACCATTAAACAGAGATGGGCTATTCCACTCTGATAATTCAACGTTGAAAAGGTGAACACTGGAATAAGCAACTGGAGTTTCCTGCTTTGCAATGATTGTTAAATAAATCAACCTTTGTACACCGAACTAAAAGCTACACCAATATAACTAGTACATTAATTATCAGAGAAAATCCTGCAAATTCTTTACTTTTATCATTCTCTTTTCAAAGCACAATCAGGGGTCATACCATGCCTTTTCCTGGTTAAATGTTGTTTAACATTCCGTTTGATTACTATTAAAGCTGTTTGCATAGAATTGCAAATTGTATATTAAAGGTAAGTCTAATATAAATTTATCACTTTCAAACACAGGACACATATGCTAACCAGACTTTAGTACGACTGAAAATTAAGCGACAGAGGCATTGCACTGCCGAACATATGTTGAAACAGCTTGAGCGCTTTAATTCAAACTTATAAATTTCAAATATTTAACTGATTATTGTAGTAGAAATAAAGACACCGTGGCTATTTATTAGCTAATGTTTTTATAATGACACATGAACTATGGAATCAATGTACATGATGTCATCAGCGAACCCGGGTCTAGCTTGTCTGCAACGGCGTGGAAATGCATTTAGATGAGGCATGGTATTAAAAAAAGCGATTGTTGTCGCTCATCTAAGTACAGTGAAACTTCGATTATCCGAACACTAAAATACTTCGATTATCCGAACACTAAAATACGTATTATCCGAACACTAAAATACGTATTATTATCGATCTTTAAGACAGGTGGCAGCTTAATGTATGGTGAAAGTCATGTAGAAAGCTCCTCTAGGAGCTTTCTGCATGACTTTCACCATGCATTAAGCAGCCACCTGCCTAAAAGGGTCTAAATTCTTCTATACCGAAAATTCGAATAATCGAGGTTTTACTGTAGTTTAAATTTACCAAAGGACAACAGTTTGATCGTGAACAGACGAAATGGGATTGGGTGAAGTTGCGCGTATATGCTAATATAAAGAAATAAGAAATTAGGTGTACATACAAGTACATTAAAGGAACGCTTTACCGAACATTCAAACAAGTATCATTATCGGTCTTTAATCAATGCCCTTATGCCGTTTGACGAGTCTGTTAAAATCACGTTTTAAAACCATTGTAAAAAAGCATTTGCTCCATAGGAGCTAATTCTTTATTTATCATAATGATTTTAAAACAACAGAAATCTAAAATTTCTTGTTTTCTATTTTTGTTTGTCTATTCAGGTGTATTCAATTAGGGTGGATCTAAAAAAAAAAGAGTCTATCAGGTAATGGGTAATTCAGGTGGGGAAGGGCGAGTCATGTAGAACACTTCTGTTGGTCTCTGCTGGTACAATTCAGACTAGTGTAGTGTGGGGTATACCTATCCTATGGATGCACTTCTAGTATTTATCTGAATTATGTGCTCCAAGTGAGACATCGGGATAATGACGTGTCCGTCCTCAACACATTTCTTCAAACATTTCCTGCAAACCTTGGCCAAAGGTGACAAATGCTCGTAGATATATTTCATGATAGGTTCCCTTGTAATTGTGTTTAAATAATTGAAAACTATGCAATACTTAGGTTGTCATGTCAACGGAATGTTAAGACGATACTCTTGATTGAAACGACACGATGGATTTCAATATAATATGGAAGCATTGTCAAGTGATCATTTATCTTATAGTTTATACAGAGTGACATATACGTGTGCGTACTCAGATACTACACTCGTCATTTCTCCACCACACCCTATGCATGCTATGATCATTCTGTACAACCGCCTCGCAGAGACGATTCTAAAGATTGGTCACAACATAGGGTTTGGTGGAGAAATAAACGAGTATTCTTTAAAATGTTTTAAATTACGCATCTTATCCGGATTTCTGGGTTATACCATTGTATTTCGTAACAACACGCGCTACTAGGTACTTTAATAAATATAAAGAAAATTGAAACATCCCTGAAAGCACTGGCTGTAATTTAATACAACTTTGCATAAATGTACCTAAATATATACTCTGTCATAACTGTTAGATGTGTTTTATTAACAAAACACTGACCGCCTGGGATAGGGCATTTATCAAATATATACTCGTATATCAGAAGTTCAGATAAGATACGTAAATTAAAATGTTTTTATGAATAACTTTTTTATTTCTCTACCTAACCGTATGATGTGACCACCCTTTAGAATCGGCTTGAAGAGACTATTCAAAAGAGTGGTCACAGCATAGGGTGTGATGGAGAAATGGCGAGTTTAATACTTGGGTACGCACATTTATCTGTTGATCCGATATACCAGTATATATATAATGTTTCATTTTGTACTTTTCATATCACAATTACACACTAGTGTACAAAGCTATCTACAGGCGGAATAAACCATATCGAGAGGACAAACGAAAGATTTTATCTCACAACTCTAAAATGTATTTGTGGATCATGTCCTTAGAACACAGCATTGCTATAGTGTAGTGCTGGTTATTATGTTGCGTAGACAGTTTGTTAACCATTTCACTACAAATGTCGCAGAAATGCACTATGACAAATAATGCAGTCCCAGATTAAATGTCGCCTTTTGAATGCGACATTTTACTTTTTGTTTCAATCTTTAGTTCTATATATGTGAATTGTTTTTAATGAATTTTGCATTTATTTCTTTCGTTTCCTTATGTTCGGAATGACCTAAAAATTCGCTTGCAGACTACAATGAGATTTCTGCCGACGAAAGGGCTTAAGTTAAAAGTACATGTATTAGTCATGCATGAAACACCGCATACAAAACACACAACCGCCCAAACAGCACCACACTTTACACCAGCCACATATACCTCTGTGTGCATAACGTTCCTTTATCAGCACATGATAGAACACTGCAGTGGCTGCTTATGGTAAACACTGTTTCTTTGTTCAATTTTGTTAAAGTTTTCCTTGTTGAATATGTATTTCAAATATCAATATCTACTAAATATTCAGGGACAAAACATTTAATGAAAAAGAAATATAGAAGGTGGACCATTGAAGTCGTTTTAGAAAGAAAAAGAAACAAATCTATCAAATTCCATTAGCAACAGAACAGACCCTGATCAGATGACTGCTATAGTAGCCGTCTGGTCTGGGTTTACTCTGCTTTCAATTGCATGCAAAAGCGTTGATATGAAGGAAAGTGTTACAGCAATATCGGCCTTAGAATTATATTATTGCAGGAATGCCTGTCATAGGCCAATGTTCCTTATACAAGGTTTGGCTATTGCACCCAGAAAACGAGGTTACCTTGGTTGAAGAAAATCCATGACAACTTCTTATCCAACGGATCACCTATCTGTCTGGGCGGACATTTATGAAACACATCAAACATGTGTTCAGCAATGTTTGTTATATTGTCAGAGCGGCATAACTTTCAACAGTTCTATGGAAGTCCAAATGTCAATGAGGAGAAGGCGTGAATCGAGACAGTTTTTTAAGATCATAGAACGTTCTCGCCAGATATACCACACGTGATCACCATATTGCAAGTAAACGCTTTAAACCTACCTCCAATAGTGAAAGACAAGCTGTTCAAAACCTTGAAGAATGTGCCATAACGATCAATAACTGGATGAAAGAAAACAAACTTAAAATGAACACAGCAAAACTGAATTCATCATTTTCGGAAGTAAGCAACAGCTAAACAAATGTACTACACATTCAATTGATATCGCAGGCGATGTTGTTGAATCGGAAACGTGTATTAGATACCTAGGTGCTTTTCTCGATGAATCATTAACCTTCAAAGAACACGTGAAAAGAAAGTGTCGCGTTGCCATGTTGAACTACTATAGAATAAAATGTATTAGGAAATACTTGACAAAAGAATCTGCCGAAATTTTAGTTCTCTCACTAGTGATCTCTCATTTAGATTATTGTAATGTCATCCTCTACGGAATTGCACAGTGTGATATAGATAAACTACAGCGAATCCAAAATGTGCGCTAAACTCGTTTTGAATAGGAAATGGTCAGACAGCTCCAAACAATCTCTTAAAGACTTACATTGGTTACCTATCAAAGCTAGGATCAGTTTTAAGATATTGACATACATGTACAATTGCTCTCTCAACCACGCTCCCGTTTATCTGACAGAACTTCTCGTAAAGCCAGCACCAACACGCTGTCTGAGATCGGCAGACAAAGCCAAAGAGATGTATGCTGTGCCCTTCAACAAGAGAAAGACCTTTAGTGATAGAAGTTTTGGGACAGTAGGTCCCAGACTTTGGAACGGGCTTCCTAGCGAGATTAAAAGAGCAGAAAATGTTGAATCTTTTAAAAGAAAGTTAAAAACGCATTATTTCAGACACTTTGATTCACTTTTTAATATTTCGTAGAAACTGTCCGTGTGTTTTAGATGCATAAAGTACTTTATATAAAGTCTGGGTTTTAGTTTATTATAACAGTTTTTTTTAACCATAGTTTTATGGATTTTAGTTTTTATACTTTCTTAAATGTATATTCGTGTATTGTATATCCTCTATCGATTTTTATTTGTCTCTGATTTTATTTATGTCAATGTACAACGCCATTGAATGGAAAAGTAGTAAAGTCAAGCAGGCAAAGCCACATGCAAGACGCAACCACCACCAAAACACCGATAGACAGCATGACACACACACACACAACCACACACACAAACGCACACGCACACACACACACACGAAATGAACACAGAAAACACCAAAAGACACACAAGAACCAGGGACAAA
This sequence comes from Azorinus chamasolen, assembly GCA_963576725.1. Lineage (NCBI taxonomy): Eukaryota > Metazoa > Mollusca > Bivalvia > Cardiida > Solecurtidae > Azorinus > Azorinus chamasolen. Next base: position 39,075,680 of record OY755241.1, on the reverse strand, counting down.
CGTTCCACAACATGAACAAACCACAAGCACAAAGACGCAATGCAAACAAAAGGAAGGGTGACAATGCATTATTTGTAAAAATAGGCGTTTAACCAAGTGATTAAGTTTCAAGTTTCAAGTGAGTCCGCGAGATATTATAAGCAGACTATGTCATGACTACTGAACCTTTTTCCTGCTATACAAACGATGTCGACTTCAGCTTCCACCCGTGACACTTTTCAGTTACTGTCGGATGGTTCAAGCTTTTGAAAACTATTGACCGACTGTCAAAACGATTTGATCCTGATGAGACATCGAGTTTTTCGACGACTCATCTGTACCCAAGCTCTTTACAGATGACAGTTAGGTCGCGTTTAGACGACGGATCCTTGGAATGGGACAATCAAATTATAACATCTAGCATGTTGTTTTAAGATATTTAGTTTAACGCATAGGCAACAACTATGGAGTGATTGCCCCTGTCTAAAATTCTAATATTACGTCTTTACAATTTTACGATTAAGACAACGTGTTTTCGCTAACCCTTTAGTACCCGAACTATTTGACGTTATTTACCCTTTCGTTGCCAAATGTTTAATTGTCGTTTGCAAACTACTTTTGTTAAATTATTTGGTAAAATAAGAAAATGAGATAAATAAATGCAAATTTCAAAGGAAAAAAACCCACAGATATAGATTAATGGAAAAGTAGTAAAGTCAAGCAGGCAAAGTCACATACAAGACGCAACCACCACCAAAACACCGATAGATAGCATGACACACATACACACACACAACCACACACCCAAACGCACACTCATACACGAGATGGACACAGAAAACACCAACAGACACACAAGAACCAGACACAAACGTTCCACACATTAACAAAATCACAAGCACAAAGACGCAAGGCAAACAAAAGGAAGGGTGACAAAGAGAGTACCGCCTTGGCACGGTCAGTAGCAAAAACACCACTGGGGGTTTAAACCGGTTTACGGACGTCCAAACCTCACACTTCTCTCAAAGTCACCCTAGCTTTACAAATAATGTAAATAAAGGTATCCCCGCCGGACTTACTTTTGAGACAAAAAGTGAAGTCCTTGATCGGGGAATGCAATATTGGTCGTGGTGCAATTATGCGACATTGGCGGTGAAAGGGTTAATAGTAATTAGTTACAATGCTATCATGACACTTTTAGTCATGGTGAAAACATACCAGTCAGTGCTATATCATTTCAGATACGAACGGATCATGTATTGGAGCCGTCTTATCTGTGTCTACTTTGTTTGAAACGGCTTTAAAAGACAGTTATAGGGAGTAAATTGTTATTATTTAATTATAGCATTATAAATTAACCCCGAGAGACAAATGATTTGTAACCTGACAAGATCCTGATTTATACTTGGACGTTCCACACGGGGCCGTTTCGCAATATGACTGTGGTATCCTCACCCTTCGACTGCCAACAGCTTGGTTCAAGATGGCCAACACTACTTGTTATTATTATTCCTTATCTTAAAACATGCTGGTTTGCAGTGTAGCAGTTGTTTCAAAACAGCTACTTCTAAACCATTGTTTCTGAATACAATTTAAATTCAGCAAGTCGACTGTTTGGACGTTTTAGCATACATCTATATTGGATAACAGAGAACCAGATGAGATACCTCAAGTTTAACATGTTCAAGAATAGCTCCATTATTTCTCCACATATTTCTATACTATGATAACTCTTTATGATAGTATCGAAGAGACGATTCTAAAGATTGGTCATAGTTTAGGGTTTGGTGGAGAAGTGACGATTTTAGTAGTTAGGTTTGCATCTTAATCTGTAGCTGTGAAAGTCTCGTTCGAACCGATCGACAAATGGACGATAAGTTGATAACCGTGTCAAATGCCTAATGTCGGACTTTCCATAACTGACTTAAAATTACAAAATCAAACTTGAATCACAGAGTATCACCTGTAATATTTATGATCATTAGAGGTTGAACTAAGTCCGACATCATCGTATTGTCTTGTATTGATCATCCGTAACCCTTAGCCTGCTGAGCAAACCATTTTTGCAATTGTTTTCACCTACTACATTTTCAGGATTCAAGCTATAATCAATTTGTCTACCAAACTGTAATCAGGGTGTCAAGCAGTGTGGATCCTGATGAGATGCTGAGTTACTCGACGTCTCGTCTGGATCCAAAATGTTTACATAGGTATTCATTAATCAGCCCATATCATGCTAAGGTTAAACAAATCATGCAGGACTAAACTGCTTTCGTTAATTATCCGAGGAAATCTGACACCTACTTTATGTTTGACAAATTATAAAATACCCATCAGCGTAGAAATACATTTTGAACACATAATCACACGCAAGGGACTATAGACATACGACATACATATCTCATTAATGTCAATTACCGATTCCACCAATTCAGTGGACACATCCCTCACGTATCTAAATACAACTGAATTAAAATAAAAACAAAATATGCAACAAAACCGTGTATTTTATGGCGTTAAGGAACAATATATATTTGTCACGAATTGTTTTATTGTACCACACCCAGAGCAACAGATAAATGTGTATACTCAGATACTAAAAAAGTCATGTCTCCATCAAACCCTATGTTGAAACCATTCTTTAGAATCGTCTCAAAGAGACGATTCTAAAGAGTGGCCACAACAGCGTTTGATGGAGAAATATAGAAATTCTGAAGGGAGGTGATCCCCCGAGAGCAAAAATTGCAACACAAAGAGAAAATTGCAGACTCGGTTTTATTGAGTCTGTTCATGAACAGTAATTGAAGGTGCAACACTGCTCACGCCCCCTAGCACCGGCTTAAGCGGTATTCAATTTTCAAAACAAGAAGTACTGAAATTCATGATCTCGAAGGATCAGAAGGTATAACAACACTGAAAATGAATGATGTACGGAAGTTATTTTTGAACATGTTTAAAGTTACTCATCTAATATTGACCACTGGTTTAACCTGCATGTTTTGATAGCCTTACACTTCTAATAAAATCAATGGAAAAGGGACAGCTTACATTGGTTTCTGTTTGAGTGGATCGCCACAGTTTATGCTTAACCCTTCTAATGCTGAAGAACATATCTCTGATGTGCTGAACAGTTTACTGAGAAACTATTGACCGAGTGTCAAACAACTTGCACCCTGATGAAACGCAACCCTTCGCTTGCTATTCACGTAAATATACCTACCTGTAAATAGTGAGGACCCAGATGAGACAGCTCATGCAGGAGTTCACGCCAATGTGCCTACCTGTAAATAGTGAAGAGCCGGATGAGACAGCTCCTGCAGGAGTTCACGTCAATATACCTGTAAATAGTGAAGACCCATCAGGGTCTGCACTATTTACAAGTTGATTGTGCAACCAGTGCACTCCACAGCAGTGATTACACAGCAAAATACGTGTACACAGTAAAACGTCTCCCCGTACATACAATCGATATTGTTATTTCTCCCCTTACAGAGGGTGTTACTTACGTTATTTCATCATCACATATTCATCATCACCCTATGTTAGATGGTGTTTGGTGCGGTCATTTCGTATGTGGCTCTCCCTGTTTGACTATTTTTCCATATTAACTAACACAATAGTGTTGTGTGTGCCGTGTGGCGGCCGTAAAACGTCTCCCCGTACATACAATCGATATTGTTATTTCTCCCCTTACAGAGGGTGTTACTTACGTTATTTCATCATCACATATTCATCATCACCCTATGTTAGATGGTGTTTGGTGCGGTGTCATTTCGTGTGTGGCTCTCCCTGTTTGACTATTTTTCCATATATATGTAATTATACAACAGGGCATAGGTAAAGAAGGAGAAATTCAGCAAGAGAAGGGTTAAAAATTAATGTTACAAAGCATTTTAATAAAATAGTTTCAAACCTGAAACTTATACATAAATAATCAACCGTGAAATATGTATAGTGCCCTAAAATGCAACTCATGGTTATGCAAAGACATGTTTCATCTTCCATTTGAACTTATTTCGCCTTCATCGTGTTTTTCAAATACAGTTAAAACATATTATGTTGACGTCACGTTCGCAAAATGTCACTTTAAAATAATTGCATTTGTTACTTTAAACTGTAAATAATAGATGTAGCTTAATATTCAGTGACAGCCCGCGGGAATACAAACATTCCATACGTTCAATATGCTTGACGTATACAGTGAATCAAACCAAACTATGTTTACATCGCTAGTGTCTACCATGTGTACTCATAATTTTGAAATAGACACATTTTTATATACGTGTTTATTGACGTCAGGGTATGGGAAACGCTCTATTGTTGTTAATCGACACAGGCATTTACAACTATATATCAATACGAAGATTTTAATTTCGATAATGAATAAATATTTTCTGATCCTAGTCAGTATTTTGGAATCGTGTATGGATGAGATTATATTGATGCAGTAAACAATAGCTCGTATGAAAATATGACATTATACTAAGTATACCCATGGGTCTTGAAAAACGCGTAGTCATGTGCTAAATAAAGTGAAACAACTATCCCAGCCAAAATTTTGTTTGCTTTCATGGGATACCGGAAGTTTTCCACAGTATGTCCTGCCCTAGTACGAATGTACTGCTTAATTGTCAATGAGGATGTTTTGTGTATTGGGTTTTATCGCATATGCTGTATTGTAGTAAATGAAAATTGCCAAAATACTATTTCTGTTACCGTCTTTATGATCTTCGAGCAATTCTTCTGCGCCTCGATACCCATCTTATCCACCTATATACCAGAGCAACAGCTAAAGTTGTATATTCAAATACGAAAATCGTCATTTCTCAACCAAGCCCTATGTTGTGACTACTTTTTAGAATAGTCTCATCAAGACGAGTATCAATATTGGTGATGCCATAGGGTTTGAAATAAAGCAGTACCCAGACTGTCATTCTTGAAAATGCTTTAATTTACGCATCTTATCTAGATTGTATATACTTGGAAGCTTTCCTACACGTTCTTTAACATGTGGATCACGCCTATTCATGTGAGAGTGGTGGTCCAGTGGTAGGACGTTAGACTTGAGTTCGAAGGATCCCCGGTTCGAATCCTGCCATCGGGCTATCAGAATTTTTCTGAGCAAGAAATGCATCCCACGTTTGCTCCTCTCTACCCAGGTGTATAAATGGGTACCTGTAAGGGAAATAAGCCAATGTGCCAGGGCTGCCTCAGGCGCCGAGTGTTAATGGCCGACTTATAACCCAGTTATCAGGGGGTAAATTGTGAGTTCCAGACTATAAACCTCACCTTTACCTTTTACTTGTTTTTCATAATTAGAGAGGCATGGTGGCACTGATACAATAGGTATTGTGCACAATATGGCAATTGTAAAATATATGACTTTTGTTAAGTTCCTGGCAGGAATGGTATTTAACAACAAACACAGTGTCGAACAATTTATATCTCCCGCCGAGTGAATAGTCTATGGTATGTTGGATACCCTTTTGGAAGGTATATTTCTAGTCCTGTTTCTTTTTAAAAACACCAAAGCAATCAAACCTACTTTATCTGTATTTAATGTGTCATATTATTTAATTTAAGAATGAACCTGAAATAGATTCGTTTTTTATCGTATTAAATGCTAAAATACAACAGCGGATGCAAAAATTATTATATAAATAATATACATGTATATAACTAGCTATATAAAATTAACAAAAGATCATAATATATAAAACAGTGTCAGATTGTAACTGTATTGTATATGCATAGTTTCTAATCATTCATTCATACACTCCAAGTGCCAATGACATCTGACTCGCAAAACAGCATCATTCATTCATTCTGTAGAATGTAACTAACAGTGAGTACTGTCCTTCAAGTAGTATCCATTTTAAGTTGTATTCTAAGTCGATACTTCAAACAAAGACTCTGGCAATACCTGAGTAAAAATTAAAAGCCCACCAATGCATATCAGATGCGTGTTTAGTTTAGTATAAAGCTAGCCATACTATGATGACTTGAAATCGATCATTTGTAAATTACATGTTTTATTACACAATGATACATAGCTCAGTTTGTCTTGTTATGAATGATATTCAGTTGAACTTCGATATCTCGGAACGTCAAAGGACCATAAAAATAGTTGGAGATAACCAAAGTTCGATTTCTGGTCTGGTAAGTTTACTGCTTAATGCATGACTGAATTAATGCTAAATGCTCCTGTAGGAGCTTTCAGCATTACTTTCGACTTGCATTAAGCTATCACACGTGTTTCTAGATATGCGTAGATATACATTTTAGAGCAATTCAGAATCGTAAATTTTGGAAGGCCTGAACTTTTAGTTCGAGTTGTCTGAGTTCGAGATATCGATATTCAATTGTTGTTCAATTAACTTAAGTATTACATGACAAATACAAAATAGGGGACGATTCAACTGCGTTACAAGAAGCAGGTCATACTGAAAAATAATAAGATAGATTGTGTCGGCAGGAAAGCATGCAGGTAGAAAGAAAGGATGGACTAGGTCGCTGTATACGACGACTATGTTGCCCGATATCATCCTCATACATTAGCTACAGTAGATCCTGTCTTAAACGGTCATCAAAAAGAGACATAATACTAGAACTATCACTTACGGTGATGAATACCCCCGCACGGCAGCCTTGATTGCAAATACAAACATGTACAAGTTTGTGACACAAACTAATCATGTAACAGAACCAAATGACAAAAATACCCAAAGTTCAAGTGGAGAAAATTCTGTAATGGCTGCTACTAAACACAGGAAAATTGTGGCTTGCACATGTACTATTTGTGTTTAGTATGTATGGCAATTCTCAATTCAATAAGTTTCAAAATGAAGGGGGAGTTTGTGACACCAACTCCCCGTGTTTCATGCAAAATTGACAAAACTATTCAAAGTTCAGGGGGAGATAATTCTGCAATAGCCAGCTATACACACATGAACAATATGTCTTGCATATGTACCATTTGTGGTTATTACGTATCCAAAATACAAATTCAACAACTTCCCATGTTACAAGCCAAAATGAATACAAAAAACTCAAAGTTCACGTATAGTTAATTCTGCAATGGCCAGTGTTAAACACATGACAATTGCGTCTTGCACATCTACTATTCATTGTTAGTATGTGTATCATAATTAAATTAAATAACTTTAAAACTGAAGGAGAAGTATGCGACACCAACTCCCTATGATTCATGCAGAACTGACAAAAAAACCTCAAAGTTCAAGGGGAGATAATTCTGCAACGCCCTACACTAACCACATGAACAGTGCGTCTTGCACATCTACCATTCATGGTTATTATGTATACCAAATATAAACTGACTAACTTTTAGATTGAAGGAGGAGTTCGCAACACCAACTACTCATGTTTCATGTAAAAATGACAAAAGGAATTCAGGAAAGATAATTCTGCAAAACCATGCGCTAAATACGTGAAAAGTGTGTCGTGCACATCTACCATTCATGGTTATTATGTATACCAAATATAAACTGAATAACTTTCAGATTGAAGGAGGAGTTCGCGACACCAACTACTCTTGTTTCATGCAAAAATGACAAAAAAAACTCAACGTTCAGGGGGAGATAATTCTGCAATGGCCAGCAGTAAACACATGCAACATTGCGTCTTTCACATCTACCATTCGTGGTTATTATGTATACCAAATATTAATTCAGTAACTTTAAAACTGACAGAGGAGTTCACGACACCAACTACCCATGTTCAAATGCGGACGGACGGACCGACCGCCGGATAAGGTGGTTCCAGTATACCCATAAAACAAGTTTGCGGGGGTATAATAATACATAAACACTTGAATAGCTCTGTTCTAATATTGCAACCACTAAGGGACTTTTATCATGCTCCTGGGAGAGAATATTTTCTTCATTGTGAATTTGTGCTCCTGGTAGGGAATATTTTCTACATTATGAATTTGTGCTCCTGGGAGGGAATATTTTATCAGTGTGAATTTGAGCCACTGGGAGGGAATATTTTCTTCATTGTGAATTTGTGCTCCTGGGAGGGAATATTTTTTGCATCATAAAAAGATGTCTATTTATGGGTATGTAAGGCAAATGGACCACTGCATTAAGCAACAATCTGTTCATTATGTTCATATAATGTATGGCAGATTAGGACAGATTTTCTATATTCCAAACATTTTTATATCCAGGACAATACATTTTAAATATACATTTCTATTGATACTCAATTGGTTCTGAACTTGGCATATTTAACAATACAATTACCCAATTGTAACCGCAATTATTTACTCCAAACGTCTTGCTATATACAGTCAAACTTCTCTAAACCGGAATTCTAGTTGAGAAGAATTTAAATACTATACTTTTACGTAGATGACCGATTGATGCCGGGTGAAAGTCATGCTGAATGCTCCTAGGGGAGCTTTCTGTATGACAGTTACCCTGCATTAACCTGTCACCTGTCTCTAATACCCATATTTATACCAAATTTAACGCCCGGGTTAAAACGGTTTTACTGTAATTCAAATTACTTTACGTGTGTGGCGGATTACTCTCGACCACAAGATGCTGCTGCATTTAACGTGACCATTAATAGAGAAATTGTTAATGCTTTGGTCTGATATTTAAGACAGTTGTGAAGAGGTTATATGGACATGGCAATTTATGTGCATATCCAATTACAGAAAACTCAACATCATTTTGTATTTGATAGCACATTTGACATCCTAAATGTCAGGCATTTAGCTCGTAAATCTATTTGCAGGAGTTTGGCTGAATTTGGTTCAGTCATATTGTAACGCGAGCAAGAAAGTACTGGATTAAATTACCATTAAATGAACTACATCCGCCATTTCAAAAATAAAGTCTTAGATATTCCCCATGCAAAACAAACCTAAAACATGGATAAAAAGCTAAAATGTTCCAAAAGTAATTATGCTCATACATCTTATAATAAGATAATGTGTAATTATCGTAACAAAATTAGAACAGGCATCACGCAAAATGCAACCCTTTAGTCCAAAATATCCCAAGAACACAAATGAGGTGCGTACAAAAATACAAACACACACGCACGCGTGCACATAACCTTCAACGAATCGTTCTTTGCCTGCTCTTAATTGAAAGTTATTGAAAAACAGTATGTTTGCGTTTATATCTATCATGTATTTGATATTAAAAAGACTGTATTCATTTGGTTGATTTTATTCCTTTAAAAAACAACAAATTCTCTGATGCTCCATACATGGATAAACCGTTATAGTCTTCATTGAGTCCAATATGCACTTGCAATTACACTTAAGTCGGTGATATAAGATATGTCTCATCATTGTGCGACTAGCTTTATGGTCATACAAAATATCATACATAAATCAGGCGGCAGGAAAATAGAAAATGACACACTAAAGTCCACGGCAACACCATAATGTTCGCGCACGCACATACATAGACAAAACTGTCCATTGCCCGTTCGAAACCGACAGCATATTATCAGAACGTTAAAACGAAAACAGCTCCAAGTCACACTTTCGGGAGCTGAATACAAGATACCCTTAATTAGACATGAAAAATAATGATTGTTGTTTGATTGAATCAAATTTGTATTCCTCTCATGCCACATATTTCTGTTCTCGGAAACAGTTTGACATCGTCATTTATCTCCGTCTCTATGCTATCACGACTTACCTGAAAGCAAGTAAGGTTTTAGCAAAATTGCCAAAAGGATGTTACACAGTAGGAATTACAAGGAGCAAACGGCTCTGTTATTATTGAAGGAGCGGACCGTCGTAACTGGGTGTTATTATCATTGAGTATACTAACGATAGGTGTATACAGTTTGTTTCACTTTTGTTTCGTTTTACATGCAATTTACCACTGTGTTTGCCATCGCGGTTGGTGTAGATTAGTCGGAGAGGGGTACGTTTATTTACACTGTTTGTCTTCGATGGTGGGGATGGATTACGTATGAGGTTGGGCTACCCTAAACCGGTTTAATCCCCCCCCCCCCAGTGACTATTGTCATGACTATTGTTATGTAATTATGATTCATGTTGTGTAACATTTAATTAATTGCCCATACACCTATAAATGTAAGCTATTTTAAATTAATTATTAATTTATAAATAAGGTCCAGATAAGATGTGTAAATTAAACTTTTTCAAGTTTAACTCCCTTACTTCTCAACCAAACGTGATACTGTTATCACTCTTGAGAAATGGCGATTTTCGTATTTGGGTAGACACCTTTATTTGTAGCTCTGAATTACGTTTTGCCTTATTTAAATATTAATTGAGTAAAGGGCTAAGCGACAAACCTCGTCGACTCTTAATTCCGGAAGATACACATTTCCATTTGACTTATAATGTTTGAGTTAACAGACGTGTCATTTAATGACGATATATCCGTGCAGGCTCAAAAAAAGTGTTGCCTGAAGGAGTCAAATGCTACGGGTTTGCATAGAAATATGACAAGAGACAATTCTGAGTCAGTTGCAACAGCTGCACTAGAATGTTTTATCGAAAATACGTCAATGTCATGCGTCAAGGTCATCGGTATCTACGTACTGACAGAGGAAGAACTAGAAACATTCCACTTTGACTTGCTGCTGCATAGCGATTACAGCCGTCGCCGCACATTAGAGTTTACCAATGTCTAACGGTTAACCCATTACCTCAAAGGCTATTTTTAGACCCAACCTCTTTCAATAAATCTACCGAAAAGGAGCTATTACTAGAGAAAAGGAAACCTTTAGAATTGTGTAGTTTTGAAACCATTGTGATAAATAGAGCATTT